>JAZGUH010000008.1:1422296-2844593 GCA_037893225.1 Hippasteria phrygiana | reverse complement strand
TGAGTGGGCGGGTCCAAAGTGTTTACAAGAAAGGCATTACTACGTACTTGGCCACAGGAAATAAGCATGATCAAATTTGGCATAACTACACAGACCAATCAACGCGCAATTGAATATTTACGGTGAAAATTATACCTTACAAATAACCACTAAAGTTGGTCAAGTATCAAGGAACGTCAAAGTTAATACCATGTATTGTAAATACAAAAATGGCGGGAATGCAAACTTACATTTTAGCAAAGAACGCGTCAATGTGCTTATTTGTGGTTATATTGAGCTTCCTGGTACATGTACAAAATGTACCTGGACAAGCAAGTCTTACAATTTTTAAAAAGAAAAGTTGGGGATTTCACTCACCTCTCGCACAAATCCGCCCGTGCAAGCAAGTTTGATAAACTTACCCATGTTGAACTCGAGGCCTGAATCCATATTCGTCAAACACCTCCACAACAACCACACATCGTCATTCAGATCACAATTTCAAATTCACAATTTAGTTCACAATTCAGCACTCACTTTGAAGAAAGTTGAAGACAGGCCTAGGCCGGCCATCTGTTCAATGTTCCAGTGGCCTGTGCGAAACCGTTTCTTGTAAAATTGCAACTCCAGTATCCTTGCTAACATAATTTCATCAGTCCCTGCAAGTTCATTCCATTCGACGAGTACTTTGCTGAAGATGTAATTTTCTTCATTTTGAACAGTACATTTTAAGTTTCTGCACAGTGAATTCGGTTTTTTTTTTGGCAAAGTGGCAAACTTACACTGACCGCAAAAAGGTCTCAAGTTCAATAAGAAAACTTTCAAACTACAATTCAAGTTCGCCAGTTTATTCGGGAAAAAGGCACAGCTGAGTTCAAATTCAGTTCAGTTCGGTGAAAAAAATATCACTTGCAATACTCGTACAGCTTGCTCGTCCACTCGGACTTCGCTGGAAAACCATTTCACTGAATTTTTTGTTTGCTTGCTGCTTCAGTTTAAAACGAAGCACTGTTTTCGTCCTTTAAGCTTAGTACTCACGATGGCCAATTCACTGTGGAGTGAGACGAAGTCGAGTTTTGAAGTCGGAAGGAATCTAGGCCTATCTATCCAGCCGGGGTGTGTGATGGCACATGGCTGGACACAACGGCGTGTTTCCACCGTGTCTTACAATAAAATTCCATTCCTTTCAGGTCGCGAAGGAAACACGGCTCATATAACATTCTTTCAAATAATTGTTGGCATTGTGGTAGCTTTCTGTAAACAAAAAAATGTAGGATGAAAGCTACGACCGTCTGCTCCAGTTAAAATTCCAACGGCGTAATGAAGAAAACGGCAAAAACTTTGCTTAGCGCAGACGACATGTGGGGCGGAAGGATTTATGTCCCTATTGTATTTTCGCAGGTCATGTGATTAACTCTAATATCACTCCGCGCAATGCATTCCTCATTTTTTTTTTCTGGAAAGTAAACTTGCATTCAAACGCCTGGCCCTAAGTTATAGAATTTATAAGACAAACAAGAAAACTCTTAACAATACGGTACTTGTTTTTACCAGTGGAAATATGATTGTGGTTAAATTAAACTAAATAATGTGCTCTACTTCCGATGCCCACAAAAATGAGTTGTGAGTCCTAAACAGGGAAATGGCGATTGTCATTGGTTGAAAGTGCATCGGAAAAGGTTGACAAGAAGGGTCAAATAGTGAAACCCGTCACAAGCGCATTTGTAATAAATCTTGAAGCCGTCTGCTCCAGATACTGGTGAGAGTAGTTTCATTACAATAAGTATGATATAGCTTTGGTAATGACCAAAAAACAAATGATTAGGTTCAATCTGAAAGCTGACTGTTAATCAACATGGTTAAAGTACCAATCCTCCCGATTAATTTCTCCATCTGAATTCGAGAAATTTGTACTTGAAGCAGTGGCGAACCGGGGGGGGGGGGGGGGGGGGGCCTCGGGCACCGTCAGGCTCCAACTGTAGTCTTGGTTCAAGACGTTAGGCTACTGTCTGATACTTGTCATCAACAGAGGGCGCAATTTACAGGCTGTCACTGGCGGTCTGCTCGCGATCAATCACGGCTTCGTGGAAGTAAAGGACCGAGCAAAGAGCGGTAGAATCAATTCTTATCAGAGCAATCACGTCGTGTTTTCCGTGTTAACGAGTTCACAAGTTTGGCAACTCGTATTCACCAGTGGTGAACTGGGTGCGGAATTTTCTTCTCGAGTTTACGACTTGCTTGACGACCTGTGCGCGTGCGCATTGGTGCAACCATCTCGTAAACACGAGAAATACGACGCGATTGGAACGCAGCATTAATAACATTTTAGAATCGAATACATTGCCGAGTCGATTTACTGAGAAACAACGCCCTCGTTATTTTAGCGGAAGGGAAAAGAGGAACACGAAGGTCTTGGAACCAAGACTAGCTCAACTCTTGAAGAAACAGATGCGGTTGCAGCACTCTTTTGCGTCGGGGCATGGTCGGGGTGAGGTTATCAGTCCCAAAATCTGGTTGCAAATTTCTCTACCCTTTCATCTGGCAAGCGGGTCAGTCGCGGTTGAGTAGAAGTGGGGTGGGTATCCGGGAAGACGGTTCAGAAATCACAGTTTAACGTTAGGGGTTCGGAAGGGATGATCCACAAATCCTATGGGGGTACAAAATGTATTGATTTAAGAGTTAAGACCCCTGGGAGGATTACCGACATCAAACCTTGAGACAGGTACTAGATTTATCCCAGATTTTCTTCTTAAATTCGGCAAATCTCTCTGCACGTACTTTTGTAAGCACGTACATAATACACACGCTGTGCAGAAACTGCACATACCTGTGAGGCAGGATCTCATCTCAACACACTTAAAAAGCGTGCAAAACTGACATCACTGCACGTGTTTTTACCGTTTCATAGTGCCACATGTACATGTATACTAACTCAGCACGCCGCGGCGGATAATGGAGACCGCGACCCCAGAAATGTTACGTAAATTTTTTTTTAAAAGCCGGTGGGGTGGTCGTCTTAAAAACGGAATGGGGGGGAAAGACCAAATACCACACAATAGCAACAAACTTTAATTCTGATTTTGAACAGAGTACAGCAGGGGTGAGATTGGCCGAAAATATGAAAAATCCACGAAATCGACGAAAAAATCCACGAGGACCCTATAAGCCGTTTTTATCAGTGTTGTAGGTCTCGAGACCGGTCTCGGTCTCGAGACCAGTTTTTCCTGGTCTCGGTACCCTGTGGTCTCGGTACCCCGTGGTCTCGGTATCGAGACCACCAATATTTTATACAAACAGCACATGTGCAGAATCGATTACAGCACGCTCGACTCGACATGTATAATTATGCAAGTACAAATGTATACGACAACTTCTTGTTTACAGAATCGATTACAGTACGCTCTACTCGACTAAAGATTTATAAACGTGCAGGACATGATGACAACCTCGTTTCTTTGCCGTGTATGCGTGCCCAAACGTACATATGTAGCGCATTAGCTTCATGTATGGGAAGTTGGGAACGACATGTACATGTATACTCCTTCGCACATAATGCATATGGAAATGTGATCTTTTTGTATTCTTTTATTATGTAAATGACATACAAGGTCTCGAGCCATTAGGTCTCGGTCTTCCAGGTCTCGGTCTAGGACCATCAGGTCTCGGTCTCGGTCTCGGACTCCGGGGTCTACATTTGTATATCTACTTTCTTTTACAGTTGAAAACACCTTCAGGACAACACCTCAGGAATTCCGGATTGCAAAAGAGATTCTTTCAAAAATTCTGAAATCCCGACACAAAAATCCTGAAATCGGGAAACAAATCCTGACAAATCTCACCTTTATTTCAATTCAATGCTTACACTTATCTGATCAGAAAGCAAGTTAAGCAAGTTAACCTCTTCACAAAAGTACCAACAAATACCACAGGAACTTACGAAGGTGCTTAGAGCTAACAGGTTTAAGCTATAATACATAACGCATTGGACTACAGCTACATCATTTACATGTATTACAAAACGGAAACTTGTCATAAAAACACCATTAAAAATCTTAAGGTGGGGTAATACCAGAACTTAAGGCTATAATTTCTTACAACTTGAGCCCTGGCCATTTTTTTTATTTTGAATACCACTGGTTCATGTGTGTATTTGGCCAAGGGTAGATTCAGGGATGAGGCATGGGAATATGCACACAATCAAGGATGGAGAAGGGGGGGATGGACATAGTGACAAGAGGTTGTACACGACCTGTAACTTATTCAAAACAAAAGACAGTCCTTTTCAAATTCTGTGCAATTTCAAAAAAAGTTGAGGCAAATATGTTATGAGGCTCTGAATCCAAAATGAATGCTCAAGTAAGGTTCATGCTAAAAAAAAAAAAAATTTAATAAACAAAATCCCCCCCTCTCAAAAAATTCTAGCCACACCCCTGGGTAGGGCGAGACATTCCCTATGAAAAACATGGACACAAATTGAACATAGACAAACCGATGATAAACCCACCACCTCTGTTGTACAGCCCTTTTCCTAGAGTGGCTTTAAGCCTTGTATTGGGTGACTTCTATAAAAAGAAAAGCCATTCTGAAAATAGGCAAACAACGTGCTATTGAAGGGTACATCCAGGTATTTTGAATCCGACTGAGCCTGTTCTCTGAATGCTATGATTGGTCCTACGTGTGAAGCCAACCACTTAGCATGCACAGGATACCGTTTGCACCCTAACTCCCTAGGGTGTGTGGAAAATCATATTAAAATTTGAGGATTCAGGACTGTTAGGGTTAATGTTTATGATATAACTATGTTGGGACCATAGATATGCCGCTGAGAAACCCAAAAATGGAGTTCAGAACATCTGGAGCAACATAGTGTCGTAGGGTACGTGATTAACTTTTTCCCCACAGGAACGCACTGGAGATGAGTGAACGTTGACTTGGCTAGTTGTCGAAACCTGGCCTGCTCTTGCTGGACTTAAAAGAAATCATCATCGTTGGGTGCGTCAAGGTCGCGGTAGTTCACAATGTGTCTCGGATCCCTGTATAAGAGATACCATAAAAGATGAGTGAGACTTTTTGCTGCCGCTAGTCACTTGTAAGCCTACGTTAACGTTGCACGCACAGCCAATTTCATGGAGCTAAATAGCACCCCACCCAGCCAAAATAAGCCAGTTCGGTATCTGAAAGGTCAAAGGTTATTCGGGATAAAATTGCTAATGTAATGTTATGCGAACGCCCACAAGATTCTAATTGAATTTAACACGTGCGCATTGTGCGTCCACCTTTTGGGTTCACACGCGCGCGGTCATTCGGGATAAAATGTCATTGTGCACATGCGCAGTTGAAATACGGAACTGGCTTACTACACACATTGTGTACTAGTTGTGACTGGTATTTTGTGCTAAGCACTTCCATCATATAGGGTCCTGATGCTAGGCCACTAACAACCGACTCCAAGTTTGATCCCCAACAACTTACACATTCCAAAAAAAAATTCTAAATAAATCATTGCGGCAACCCAACTACAGCAAAATTATCCTACGCCAACATGTCAGCCAATCAAATGCTCCTGCAGTCCCTCACACATGTTATCATTGGCTGGGATGTACCTCCAAAATGATACGGGCAGTATGATTGGTCAATTCTGACATGTTACAATGTAGTGATGCAGAGATAAGTAGGTTTGGGAGTCTTTTTTGAAAATTGATGTACAGATGAATGGTGTGCCCAATCGACCTATCGTAGTAGAATGGCACGAATCATATTCATTATAATAAGCCAGTTCGGTATTTCAACTGCGCATGTGCACAATGACATTTTATCCCGAATGACCCGCGTGACTTAACGCAAAAGGTGGTCACACAACGCGCACATGTTAAAATTAATCAGAATGGACGTTCGCGTAACATTACGTCAGCAACTTTATCCTAAATAACCTTTGACCTTTGAGATACCGAACTGGTTCATTCAATGCGAGAAGTGTAAAATCAGAGACCACGCACAATTTCACGGAATTGTCTAAGGGCTAACTTGCAAACAGGTACAGGTCATTTGAGAGCCAGCTGGTCAGTGGATCACAAGACACGAGTTTGATTTCATCCAATTTGACAATCCTCTTTGGGAAAATAAAAAATACAGGCCAGCATATCAACTCAGGTCAGCTAAAAGTATTGAAGAAGTATATCGGTTTACATGCAGTAGATACATTATGATTAATCTCTACTTGTAAACATGACTTCAAACAATGGATCCCCCCCCCCCCTCTCCCCTTTGGGGTGGGGAGAAAATAACGGAAAAGCCAAGGTGAATTAATAATGAACAAATACTGTGTTTTTCAGAAAATTAATAGCTTCAGCAAATGCATCAGGCATTTTAATTTACAACGCATCGAAACACAAGTGGGAGAGCACAATGCGCTTGAGGCTTGCCGGTGCGTCATGAATATTGCATTCCGGAACTCTGTCTGGGCGACAAAGGCAATCATTTTTCCTTTTTTTCAGCAACTGCATGTGGAGAGGGTTAGGGTGTGAATAATTTAGGGATGGAATGAGACCTATCAATTGTGCCAAACATGCAATACTGTCATTAAATTTGTATTTTGACAGGTTTTTTGGTTCCCACATTTCCTTTTACAGGGAATGAGATTTTTTCCAAAAAAAAGAAGAAGGTTTCTAAAAAAATTGAAACATTTTTATCAAACAAAAGAAAGATGTAATTATTCTTAGCAGGGTGGTATTTGGAATAGGGAAAATCCGGAGGAAAGTGGACATAGCCCAAAAATGTAATCTTTTTATGTTTAATAATTAAGAGGAGTGAAAGTTGCATCCACTAATTAATTAACACTTCAGCTCTAAATAACTTGAACAAACAATATAAAAAAATTATTTGTTTATGGGAAAAACTCTACCTTTGCTTCAAAAAACTCAAAAATCATACCATTTTTAAGTTAGTCTGAGCTACACTTACATGTAACCGAGTACTTGTTAAAGAATATAAGAAGGGGAAAAGGTTCATATTTTGAACACGAAATTGCACCCGCGACTTCGTGACCAAATAATTGACTATACCTGTTCATACTTATTGTCCGGGAAAAACTGTGCCAAAAATGTATTTCTGCTTTTTTGCACATATGCTAAACCTTGACTAAATCATTCCTTGGTGCTGGCGATAGTCGTAAAAGTGAGAATTTACTGTAATGATTATGATGAGCAGTTTCAAGCATTAACCCTCCTATACTTATAACTATCACAGCCTATCAAAAACTCTAAACACCAACTCTCACAGTTTGTGTGTGTTTCAATCTGTCATTTGATAGGATTTGATAGGTTTTGATCTGTACAGCAGCTGGGTCGATTTTGGCACTGAGAACAGGAGGGTTAATTAGACTGCCTCTGCACATTATTTTGTTTACCCAAAAATCGGCCGTCCGGACAACTGAATATTCGATCGAATGGAAGGTCAAATATTCAGTTTTTCGATTTGACTCAGCCCTACTTGACAAATGAAAATTTGTAAAAAAAAATATTCTTCGGGGTAAAAATCGAAAAGATGGACGGACAGTATATCTCGATCATTTCAACGGGAAGAGAGTTAGGGACGGGGGACACTTACAATACATGCATTTGGAGGGTATTTGAGAACACAAAACAGAGAATATCTAACATTACAAGGAAGAAACATCGATTATATTAACAAAAGTCATGCATTTAATTAAGTCCTGCTATTATACATGTAGCATGCAATCAGTAATGGATTTCACAGGGACCCTCTGTACAAGTGAAAATTCCGTATTAACAATTGCAGCACCATGTGAATCTAATTCTCTTTTTTTTTTTCTGCCTCCAAGAATTGATTAAATTGCGGTGTAATGATAAATATACTGACAATGACAACATTACTGACAGTCACGCATCACCGACATATTGCGGCACACTCAAAGAAAATGCATCACATATCGTGTTTAGGCTTTATGCAGGGTTTCACTCATGCGTGCGACATGTTGGTCAACTGATTGAAGAATGACCATATTATGACCATTGTCATGATTGTTAACCTATCGAGTACAGTTATTACAGTGCAGCAAAGCGAAACGGACACAATGTGCTTGTGCAGCCAAGCGTAACATACATAATACTTAGGGGTGTGCATCGGAACCGAGTACCCGACCGTTCATGTCAGGAAACGGTTCCAGATTATGGAATCGAGTACCCGTACAACTTTACATTATCACATAGTTACATTGTACTTCCCAGACAATGAAAAAAGAAAGGTTTTGAATGTTATTTGTCGGGAATTTTCAAAATTTAAACCGGACTATGTGGGAAAACAGCACAGATTTCATGTTTATGACGCTCACGAAAGTTGACAATAAAGGGAATTTACTGGTCGCGGTTTTTTGCAGTCTGGGTATGGATAAGAGCCTCGACGAGACATAATAGCATGCCTCAATCCACAATAAATACAACTGTATAGGGGCCTAAAGCTTCCGGACAAGTCTTTTGTGATGATGCCGGTGCATGCGCGTGCCGGCACACACAAAGGTGGAGAAGTGACCATGTTTACCGGACAGGCATAACTAGATTTTCAGAATTTTGTCTGAATTCAGACTTTTTGAATCTCAAAGAAAGACATTATTACAACTTCCGGGATTGGAAGTTTTGGGCTGGGTTTCTTTACCGGGTACCCGTATTTGTTTCAATCGGGTACCCGGTTCTTTTACTACCCGTAAATGCACACCCCTAATAATAATCCAACAATGGATTGAAACTGCAGAAAATGGCGTGTATAGCCGTCATCCAGCCCGGTGGCAAATTTTAATTTTGTTTGCGGCTATTGCTGTCATCCGGCTTCAAAGGGGTTAAACGACATGATAAATAATTAGCAGTAAGCAATGCTAAAAATGTCACTAAAATGTTCAGTGATGCATTTGCACTGACTGTCGGTATCTTTTGTTTAATCTGAAAAGTTGTTTACGGTGTAGCAACGGACGGGAGTAATTAGTCTGTCCCTTGCAATGCAAACTAAGTAAACCGGGCTTTCCAATTTTGTGCATAAATCCAGAGTGAAAAAAAAAAAAATTGGACAATGCATTTTCATGACTGCATAGTGTGGCTGGTTATAGTCCATGTTACTTGGATGGGGTTAATACTGTGAATGTATTCTGTCATGCACTACAATACCGTTTTGCAAAACGAGTTAAAGTCATACGTTGCCTTGAAATAACTCAAAATTTCTTATGTTAATTACTTATTTCCAAGGTCAGTGTGTAAACATTATACCGAGTTCAGACCATTTCATGAAAACAAAATTCCCTGATTTTTCTCTTAGTTTTCCCCCGATGAATTTTCAAAATTCCAGGATAATTATTTCGACCTGCATCCAGTTTGACACGTCTTCAATGATGTTGAAAGAGAGATAAAGAGGGATTTCCAGACTAACAAGCCACCATAGCCAATCATCCAGTGGATACACTGTTTGGCCATGAGACAAAACATGACAGACTGACCACTTTCTCTTTTGGGCCAATCAAATTCCCCGACTTTTCCCCGACTGGAAAAAGCGAAACTCATTTTCCAGGTTTTTCCCTGATTTCCAGGATGCGGTGGGAACCCCGTTATAACAAATTGTGAGATATTTCTGGAGAAAGGTGGAAAAAACTGAAGCCTTGCATCCGGATATTCAGACAAGCACAGCGCATAGTGCAGGTCTGTTACGCTGCCACAGCGCAACAGACCAAGGGCACCACTCTGAAATTTCCAATTTTCCAACGGTCCGACTTTTCCGAACCAAACTGGCGTCCCCGAAATGATTTTCATTCAATGGTCTTCAGACAAACAATGCAATTTTCAAGGTATTTTTGTGTGTGTGGCCCAATCGGGCAACCTTCAGACAATCTGTCCCTTTGAGGCGAGTATTATTCATCATGTCAACAGGGAGACCACGAAGACTTATCCCTAACCCTGCTAAAATGCACCAATGGTAAAAAGTTGTTGCATTTAGCAGTCAGGGCATGTCTCCTGGTCTGATGCATTCTTTTGTATTTAGTATTATACATGTATAAGCCTCCAGCAACAAGGCTGGTACAGATGAGTTCGCTGCACAGTGCAACATTGCATTTGGCAGGGTTCTCATTTCAGCTGTGTTGCATTCTGTTGCAATTGGCAAGGTGCTCAGAGAATACCTCGTGGGGGTTTAGAGGTAGTATATACACCATTTGCTTTTGCTGTAATTTTCAGAAATAAATGGTTTTGGGGGTTAGTATTTCATAGCGCGCTATCAAATACTGTAACACTGGCCTGTTGAAAGTTTTGTGTGCAATAGATGCTCGAAAAGCAGAGAGAAAAAAATTCTGTTCTAGTAATCTGGTTCCCTGACCCTATTCTAGACAAGTCAGAGAAATTTATAGCCAGGGAATTATCAGGTCGGGGGAACCGGACTATTTCCAAGGCTTGTCAGCCGACGATCATTGAAAAACGATGTAAAATTTCCACTTTTCTTGAAAACGACAGCACACCAGGTGCCATGACTTAACAGAATGCTTGAGACTGTTATTTACTTACAGTCAGATAAGGTATTTCATCATTCAGTATTGTTTTTTATTACCTTTAACTACCAATCCGTGAAAAAGTAATCAATTCTTTTCAGAGCTTCCCTTCAAACAGGTTACAGCAGAAGCTTATGACATTAGGGGCCAATTTCATAAAGCTGTTAAGCATGAAAATGTGCTTAGCATGCAAATGCTTCCTTGATAAAAACTGGATTACCAACCAGATTTCCTTTTGACTGGCATTCAGCTGTTTGCTTAGCATGAAAATTGGACTTTTGGCTGGTAACCTATTTTTACTAAGCAAGACATTTTCATGCTAAGCAAATTTCTGTGCTTAACAGCTCTATGAAATTGGACCCAGGTTTTACCGAAAGTTGACAAACGGATCATATAGCTGCTCCCTGATAGGGAACAACCAGACTTTAATTTGCGCTAATACTCGGATTTTGTTTTCTGACACACAATAATGAAATACTAACCCCCAAAACCATTTATTTCTGAAAATTACAGCAAAAGCAAATGGTGTATATACTACCTCTAAACCCCCACGAGGTATTCTCTGAGCACCTTGCCAAATGCAACAAAATGCAACACAGCTGAAATGAGAACCCTGCCAAATGCAATGTTGCACTGTGCAGTGAACTCATCTGTACCAGCCTTGTTGCTTAGAGGCTTATATACATGTATAATACTAAATACAAAAGAATGCATCAGACCAGGGCCAATTTCATGGACCTGCTAAGCACAAAGAATTGCTTAGCACGAAAATGTCTAAGTAGAAACAGGTTACCAGCTAAAATGCCATGGGACTTTCATGCTAAGCAAACAGCAGTCGAATACCAGTCACAGGCAATATACATTACATGAGCATTTGGCTGGTAATCTTGTTTTTATCAAGGAAGCATTTTCATGCTAAGCAATTTGTTGGTAACTTACTTTCTTGCTGATTGCTGGTCCCCTCGTTTCGTAAATCTGAAAAAGTAAAAACGGGGGGAAAAGGTAATGTGAGCTACTCCCGACAGACTGAACATTATTTTGACCGTCTGAGAAAGTGGCACTCTTTAACCCTAACCTTCCCAAATCCTCAAAAATCATCTTTGCAAAATGGAGGAATTTGGAGGATTGAGGGCACTTGGAAGTTGATGCATCGGAGGATTTTGCAGGATTGAGGTTACTAGGGGTTTTTGCCCATGCAGGAATATGGAGGATCCAGGTTATCAGGCTCAATGTGATACATGAGGATTTTGCAGGATTGAGGTTACTAGGGGTTTTTGCCCCTGCAGGAATATGGAGGATCCAGGTTATCAGGCTCAATGTGATACATGAGGATTTTGGAGGATTGAGGTTACTAGGGGTATGCAAAAAAAAACCTGGAGGATTTTGGAGGATTCGTGCTATAGTCCCCATAAGAGGATTTTGGAGGATTCAGGTTATATGGAGTTTTAACACTTTGAAATCAGAGGATGTTGGAGGATTCAGGTTACATGGGGGGAAAATGATGTAGGGAGTTAGGGTTAAAGAATGCTCACGTGGCATCAAGTAAATTCCATGCGGCCAGATTCCTAAACAAAGTGCCGGTACAGGCTAATCTATCAGCACCATCAGTGGGCAATTTGTGCAAGGACGACGTCGTGTTGGGTTAAGGTCTGAACAGTACGTCAAATATTCTGTGACCTGGCAGCACAAAACGAGTGGAAAGTCCCACTATGGCTTGCCGAGTTGGAAGCCAAAAACATTTCAGTGAAAAGTCAAAAAGAGATTTTTAAAACTTGAAAATTCAAAAAGCCCTATTCTGTCATATGGCAAAGTTTTAAGGGAGCACTGCCTAACCCATGGTCGGGCCAGGCCGTTGAAAAGCCTTGCCAAGCCCTGGGAATGCCCGGTCCTTCGGGCTTCTATAATCCCCTGGTTGTACACAATAAACTGCCCACTAATGCCAGAGTCCAGCCAGCTCCCATTGTTCACCCAGACTTGATCTCCAGCCCGTGAATGGAATGACAACAAAAGCAATGACTAGAAGTAGATGCTCTATTGTTGGTGATTTGTGGCTTAAATTAACAAGACTAAAAGCCAGAAGGCCCGGGCTTGGCCAGGCTTTTTTAACGGCCTGGCCCAACCATGCGTTAGGCAGTGCTCCCTAAAACTGAATTCACATTCAAAAATTTGTTGGGGGTAATTTCTCTTTTGAACTCGGGTTACAGTGTGCACAGGTCGCAAGCTTTGAGCTTTATTTTCTCAAAAGAAGGGGGGTCAAGTCTCTAACAACTTCAAGAGGTTCTATCGGGGCCAAGGAAAGGCTACAACAATGAGGCACTAACAAGCGGTATTATACAACACCTGAATAAATCCCAGCCAACTGATTGGTGGATCGTCGATCACGTGCATTTAATTATTCGACCCATCACACGACGCGAACCCGCACCGCCCAAAACGTTCTATCACATGGTTCTATCAAACGGTGCGCGCGCATTGATAGAACCAAAAGAACTTCCCTAATTTCACGGTCACTATAGTGGCGCTACAACAGGGCTGTCATTCACACAACATGGCGGCCGAGTTTCCCGAACTGCCGCGGTTTGTTCCAACAGACGACGAAATATTGGAACTCGTAGGCGATGCTGACGCTCCAAATACAAAAAGACAAATCAATTATGCAGTGAAACGATTAGATGAATTTGCAAGACACGCAGGAACAACAATTGAAGCTTTAACTGATTCGGAACTCGACATTTTTTGTCGCGGTTTTATGCGGGACTGAGAAGGTAAACGACACGTTGTAACGTTACACAAAGAAATCCATGCATGCAATCTGTCGGATTTATTCAGGCGTTGTATAAAACAAATAATGAATGTCTCACATTCGTGCAATGGTAAGAATAATTTCATGAGGTGACAGATGGAATGTCCCATTCCACTCGGCTTCGCCTCGTGGAATGGAACATGCCATCTGTCACCTCATGAAAATATTCTTACCATCGCACTCATAAACATTCATTATTTGTATACCATCACATACATCGGTACCGCTACGTCCCTGCCAGAGTTGTATTCTGCCACGGTGCCTTACCTGTTGCGTTGCCTGTTGAAGCCGCCCCCATAGCCTCCCGCCCCTCCACGCTGGAAGGATGGCTGCTGCTGCTGTTGGTGGCTAAACTGGGGACCTGGGATCAAACAAAATGAAACAAGGCAGTGACACTATGAACCCCTCGGATGTGATTTCCTATTCAGAATGGACCGGAGGATTAAGAGAATGTGATTTTAACAATGAGGGTCCAAAATCACATCCAGAGTCCAGAATCACAATGAGGTTTAAAGCTGTTAAACCCAGAAGTCACAATGTACTCTTTGTCAGGGTGGGATAATAGTTCACAGGCTTCAGATGTGATTTTAAATCCTCATTGTTAAAATCACATCCTCTTAATCCTCATGTCCATTTTGAATAGGAAATCACAGTGTGATACCCAGGCCAGTTAAAAAAACGTCACAGGAAGTCCCTTCTGTAGAATTGACACACAACCACACACTGGACAACTCCACAATTGTCTTGAATGGATTTCACAAAAATTTGGCCGACTGTGCAAAAATTGAACATTTTGTAGAAAAAGACACAATTAACAGTTTATGCTGATACACATGTATATCAAAAATAATGTAACATCGAGAAGGGTTCACCCAAAAACATGTTGTTTACAGAATTACAACAAAGCAACATCAAGAACAGCAAACAAAAAAATTTAAAATACAATTTTACAACTATGTGAAACTGGGAAGGGCAAAAAAATTGCCTGAAGAATTACAACAAATTAAACAAAATTGTTTGAAGGCAAGACTCCGAAGAGCCAATAAGAAATAAAAACACACAAAAATTACAACTACATGCTAACGAAAAATTTACAACAAAGTAACAACAGGAGCAACAAACAACTAGACATGTGGTACAGTGTTTGTGGACAAACACAGGGCTGTTTCGTTTTTTTGTGTAAAATTGTGTGATTTAAATGAAATTTCAAAAATTTCAAAAATCATAAAAAAATTGCTGATGACGTCATCATGACATCATTTCAGATTTTGCATGCTAGTGACAGTATCTACCTACCCACCAATTTTCATGACGATCGGACCTATCCTTATATGTGTTTTAAAAAAGCACATTTTTGATGATGTCATCATGACGTCACACATTTTCTCCCTTTTAGGGCATATCTTTGAGACATACCAAAGCTATGTTTTGTTCGCTAGATATATTGAAAAGAATGTTACGATTTTAAAATTTCAAAAATTCATAAAAAATCACGTGATGACGTCATCATGACGTAAATGTCCGGCATACATTCTGAGCAGTTAGTCTAAGTGTCTGCCAAGTTTAAAGCCAATCGGCACCATAAAAGTAGCCAAAGTGCCGGTAAGAAAGAAAACGTGTACAAATGCTATGGGCATTTTGCTGGAAAAAAAAAAAAAAAAAAAATAATAAATAAATCTTAACGAAAACAAGGGCTGTTTTGGAAAAGTTTCCAAAACAGCCCAAAAAACCTTATTAAACAGGAGTTATTATTAACGGTACCCCTGTTTTTTGAGGTTCTGGCAGAGATTCTGGTGTTCAGGTGCACCTCATTCTTGATTTGTGACCACACGCTGGCGGTTTCGTCATAGAATACTTCATTAATTAACCCTTGTGCTATTTAAAAGGTCAAAATCAGTTAAAATTTCCTTCCACCTCCCCTGCCTATACTTTGTACACAGACAGGGTCAGATTACATGTGGTTTTGTACTATGGCAGGAGGGTCAAAAACAATCACCTTGACTGATTTTGACCCATACAACAACATGGCTCAGAATGCATGTTTGCATAGGAGGGTTTTAATGACAAAAGACTTAACAAGTTCTTTGGTGAATTTCTGACCTCATGGTTATTCTACTATTAAAAAAAAAAGAGATTTTCATTCAAAAACCCGATGCAAAGCACTGAATGCGGTACCTCAGTAAAAACAGCGGTACCGCTGACAATACTGCCTGTATAATAATGATGTCATCCCTAACAGAGTCACCACAAAATAGGGCTGTTCATTTTCGAATTCGATAATTTAGAATTTGATTATTCGAAACTGGGTTTGACCGAATATTCGAATATTCAATACCGGTACGGCGCCGATCAAGTTTTTCACGGGTCAACTGCAATAAGCCATTTGCGAGTTAAATTTGAATAACATCTGGTACACTGACTTGCTCCAAATGCTTGGCACATTTTAACTTTGAATTCTCCAGACCAAAGACACTGTTGCTATATCACATGATTCGGGGCAAGCTCTTGCATAGTTACGTAAGAGACGCTTAGCACCAATACATTGTTTACAATGGGCGAGAATGGCACAAAAGCCGTGTCCGCACTGGACTTATTTTCTGGAAGGTTTTACCGAGACGATGGTAAAATGAAAAATGGTCAAATGTGACCACTGTCCGCACTTGGACTTTCGACACGGGAAAATTTTACCGAGACCGTGGGAGAAGTAACCGAGCTGTCAATATAAGGACTCATGAGGGCGCTTTGCGTGACCTTACTACATTGACACGATTGACCCAAATCACGGCGTGCCTTTTCATTTTTCGTGCTGATTTGTACACATAGGACTACACCGATTAGCACTAATCAAACTTCTGACTGTATTAATAATAATATCTGCCATGATTGCAAACAAAAAAGGAACAACGCACTGGAATTTGGAAACTTGCCACGTGCACCGCACCGCGGTAAAGCAATGCAAAGCGCATGCGTGGTGTCCCAGTGTAGCATGACCTTGCGCTCTGGCCGGATGTACGCTTTCCTGAGCCGCTTTTACCGACACGCACTGTCCGCACTGGACTTATCGTCTCGGGAAAAGTTACCTGGTCAGTTTTCCTGGGCAGCAGTTGGCCGGTAGAAGTAACCGCTGGACTCAGGAAAAGTAACTGAGAGGAAAACGTCCTAGGCTGTCCGCACTGGACTTAAAATGGGAAAAGTACCCATCGTCTCGGTAAGTTTTACCAAAATAAGTCCAGTGCGGACAGGGCTATAGACACCAGACCATTCCTGAGCTGGGGGTTGCTAGCATAAGGCTTGCCCCGAATCACGTGATATAGTAACAGTCTCTTTGGTCTGGAGAATTCAAAGTTAAAATGTGCAAAGCATTTTAAACACGTCAGTGTACCAGATGTTATTCAAATTTGACTCGCAAATGGCTTACTGAATGCCGCGCCGGTAAATAGTTGCACGCAAAGCACGCAGGTGTTTTATGTGCACAATTACTGGGTTTTTGCAGTAAATTATTTTTTAATATTTGAGGTTTTACGGACGGAAACAATAAACCTCCGTCCACAAAAAAAAAAAACGTCGACAAAAATGCGGCATTCGACACTGCTAAGCGCCGTACATTTTCTATTAAAATAGCATCAGAGTCGTATCTGTACTTGCATATTTTTTTCTCTCGAATATTCGAACCGGCAAAAAAGGTATTCAAATATTCGGTTGAATATCGAA
Source organism: Hippasteria phrygiana (assembly GCA_037893225.1). Classification (NCBI taxonomy): domain Eukaryota; kingdom Metazoa; phylum Echinodermata; class Asteroidea; order Valvatida; family Goniasteridae; genus Hippasteria; species Hippasteria phrygiana. Next base: position 2,827,563 of record JAZGUH010000008.1, on the reverse strand, counting down.
TATTTGAATATTCAGTATACCCTACCAAAAAAAAAGTCCTATTACCTGGGTTGAAACCACGGTTGTTGCCAAAGTTCCCCGCTTGCTGCTGTCCCCCGTAGCCCATCATGGGAGAGCTGAACTGCTGCTGCGGCTGCTGTTGCTGCTGCTGGAATCCTATGCCGCTCCCTCCGCCCTGCATGTCGCCCTGGTTGGGCCGGTCGCCCCCTCCTGGCGGCTTCTGGGTCTGGGGCTCGGGCAGCTGGGGCCGGTTGGGGTCCTTCAGGTAGCTGTTGAAGAACGTGACCTGTGGACACGGCAATCATACACAGTAGATTAAACGTAGTGTTCACGATTGGTAATCCTCCCAAATGTTTTTTTTTTTACTATATTATTACGAAATACCTTACAAGACTTAAGTTAATAGTAGTCTCAATCATCCTGTGAAATGACTGCACCAGGTGTGCTGTTGTTTCTATTGTTTTCCAACGAATGTTCGACCAAACAATCATTGGAAAACTGCCCTCTATTGACCGAATGCAGTTAATCCGAGATGTGTTTAAAATGGGTTAACAATCCGACAATGGGTGGATGTTCCGCTCGGCCCTCGGCCTCTGTACATGTTATGTTACCATTTGAAAATTGGGCCTAGTTTCATTACCAGGAAGAATTAAAACAAACAAATAAAATTCTCCTTTTTTTTTTTCTTTCAGTCTCTCCAACTTTCAGTACCATTTGTTTTCTTCAACCCGACAATTACCAACGTCATTTTGCACTCACTTTTAGAAGCAAGTTTTCCATGAGACACCTTCAAATGTTTTATGTCGTGTCAAAGATTGTTAGACATAAAAATTCGCTCACCTCCTTCCGGACATCCTCCACCTTGTCACCGTGCTTGTTGAAGATGTGCTTGCGGACAAACTCTGGTCCCTTGAACTTCTTGCCGCTGAGCGGGCACAGCCACTTATCCTTGCCGATCTCCTGCGTGTTGGCTTTGACGAACTTCTCCACTTCCGTGAGGACAGGCAGTTAAGGAACTGACGGCAGAATAGCCCCACCACGACCCAATACATGGATTGAATATTGCTCAGCAACCTTCCCTGCTTAGCAAAAAGATGCCGGGAACCAGTCACAAGCAGCACACACCACATGGTTGGTAACTAAGGCTTAAGCAAAAACCTTTCTATGCTTAGCAGAATTTGATACAAAGCAGCCCCATGAATTTAGGGAGCACTGCCTAACCCATGGTCGGGCCGAGTCATTGAAAAGCCTGGCCATCAAGTCTGGGTGAACAATGGGAGCTGGCTGGACTCCAGCATTAGTGGGCAGTTTATTGTGTACAACCAGAGGATTATAGAAGCCCAAAGGCCCGGGCATTCCCGGGGCTTGGCCAGGCTTTTCAACGGCCTGGCCCGACCATGGGTTAGGCAGTGCTCCCTAAGTTGCTGATCTTTAGTGTCATTAAACCCAAATGCTGTAAATTAACTGTGTACAAACCCGCTGATCCCAAGCCTATTTTCCCCCTCTGATGAGAAAGGAACAGCTGTAATCAAGTCAACCACAACTCAAATCACGATTCATAAATACCTAAGACATTTTAGCCAATAAAACAACAACTGGTTTTAAACACTTTTTCCGGTGTCACATGAAAATAGTCAAAATTAGTCAAAAATTTGTCAACATTTTTTGTTAACTTATCCACTCGCATTCGCGCGAAATCCATACAGCTGTACTGTCCACTATCTAATACAACGCGATAGACGCGATGTCGACCCCGAAAGTGTGAAATTGGCCTTTCCCAGCTTGCCGCTGGCGGCACACTGAGTTGTGAATCAACCGAATTATCTGCTTTGTTTTAATATCTCCTGAAACCAAACCGTTGAATCTGGTGTGAGCACGCGCAGTTGAATTTCGGAAAGAGGCTTATAGCGTGTGACTTGGGCTTGAGGCCAGACTTGTGATGTGGCTCGATTACAACCCTGGAGCGCGGTGTGCGTTGACCGTTACAAAGGATATAACTCGGGATCCTTCTTGCCGAGTTTGACCAGCTCATCGTCCGCTAGGTTGGTGGCTGCGTTCAGCAAGGTGGACAGCTTGGCCTCAAAGTTGCTAATCCAGTTGGTCACTGACCAGACGAGAAAGAGAACAAAAAAGTGGGGGGAATTCAAGAGCAAATATCATCAGAAGCGAACGACAAAATCCAGAGGCAAAGCTTGCTAGTTAAGAGGTTCTGGATTCGAGTCCTACACATCCTGAGATCATTTATTAGTTCCGGACATTATCGTGCAAAGTATTGTGTAAGCTTTCATATATTTTTTTAAAGAAAGAATGATGTCGACTTCAGTCTATCAGGATGTCGTCATATTGCCTGTAATGTGTCGTCATCCCGAGATAAAATATGTCAGGATCTCAACAAGTCGGGTGGCACTTCTAGAGCTCCGTAGATTTAACCCTTTCAGCACCACATTGTTTATTGGCTTATCTTCCCCTAGTACCACATTCTTTGTTCAGTCCAGCGTGAATCACTCAAGCAGAAAAAGACAGCTGACTGCTTGCTGAATGGTTGTAATTTCATCCAAAGATTTCACCCTCGAGAGAGTTGATTGAAAAGTAAACGGTTGTGTGTAAAGTTTGTGCCATGAAAATTACTCTTTCATATGGTGCAAAAATGAAAGTCGTAACTGCTAAAATAGCAAAGTTACGGCTGTTTTCTCTACTGGCTCACTCTGTCAAACAGGAAAGGTGTTTGTTATATGAACCAATGGCACTCCATACAAACACTGTCCAGGGAAAGTTCCAATAGTTTTCTCAAAATATTATTTATGTAGACACAAATTTGATAGCAAGCTCTTTCTGTTGGTATAAAGATCATGTATGAACGGCGAAAAGCACAAGCACTACAGTTCATTGAAACATGGTGAATATATTTGTTGTTTGGATACTCTGGTGTGTGGTTTCCTTGTCGAGTTTACTCGACAGTGGTAAGCAACAGGGGTGCTGTGGCCTGTCGAGTAAACTCAACATTGGTAAGGGGGAAAGGTTAATTGATTACTTACGATCTTTGTGAGTGATTCGGCTCGGGGGATTGTGGCCTCTCGTGTGCATGATGCCGCAACGGTTGGGCATCTCTTCCTCGATGTGATACTGACTGGTGTTGTAGTAATCCACGGAGTGTACGATACGCAAGTACACCAACAATCGGTCCAGAACCTAAAGAATACATACAGCACAACAAATTCCAGCTTCGTCACCGAAATCAAAGCAAGAAACATGCTATTAACCCCTTGCATACGGATGATGCCATATGGCGCAAAAAAACAGTGCCACCAGGCCGGATGACGCCATTGGCCGCTGTTTGTGCAGTTTCAATCCATTGTTGGATTAAACAGTGCCACCAGGCCGGATGACGCCATTGGCCGCTGTTTGTGCAGTTTCAATCCATTGTTGGATTAAACAGTGCCACCAGGCCGGTTGACGCCATTGGCCGCTGTTTGTGCAGTTTCAATCCATTGTTGGATTAAACAGTGCCACCAGGCCGGTTGACGCCATTGGCCGCTGTTTGTGCAGTTTCAATCCATTGTTGGATTAAACAGTGCCACCAGGCCGGTTGACGCCATTGGCCGCTGTTTGTGCAGTTTCAATCCATTGTTGGAATAAACAGTGCCACCAGGCTGGATGACGCCATTGGCCGCTGTTTGTGCAGTTTCAATCCATTGTTGGATTATTGTGTATAGGTTACGCTTGACTGCACAAACACATTGTAGCGGTTCACTTGGCTGCCAGAGCCGCCGCGGCACCCCGACGTCTCCCGTAAAATACCGTACTCAAGGGGTTAATGGTTCTGAAACAATAACAATATCCAAGAGATAAAGACTTTTTTTTGTGCTTTAGGAATTCGAGACTCGGAATAGAAAATCATGGGGTGTGCCATTATTTTTGAGATTGAATTTAGTTTTAACCCCTTGTGTCCGTCTGTTACTGATGGGGGGCTGGTATGCCCAGAACAGGCCGAGTGTAAATGCAAATAGGCACCACACTGAATAGAGTGGTCCTATTCGTCGCACTTGGAGCCCCCTTTAGTGTGAATGAAAGCTTTGTTTGAAAAAGCTCCATCTATTCAGTACACTCCCATTCACGACCAATAGAATTAAGACATGAATTGAGTACGTGCAGAAATGTGCGTATAGATGACAACTGCCCAGGTGATCTTTTTTCGAACCACAGCTATGGCCGTCGTCCGTATTCAAGAGATAGACAAGTGAATTTCTGATACACAATTGTTAAAATCCCTGAAATTCTGCTATTACCTCTTCAATTGGATGCTGCCACCTCCAGGAATCAGAAGCCACCCCTTACCTTATTCAGTTCTTCATCTCTAAGGAACATGACCTCTCCGCTCATCTCCTCCCCTTCCTCCTCTGGCTTGGCGCCCATCAGAGCATCTTCTTCAGCGCTGACCTCTTCCACCAGGTAGTCTGTGATGTTCTCAAGCACGGGATTGGCCTTGTACTTGGCCGGGATGATAATCTAACAGTGTAAGATAGATAGGTCATCGGTCATTTTCAAACAAACTAGACCAACAAACTAGACCAACAAACTATTACGCGGAGCGCGCGCAATATAGCGTATAAAAGCGTACTGCATGCACAAGCACTCGGGGAGTGTTTGCTGCTCGTATTTACTTGCATGAATGCACTGACCACGTCTGGCCTGCAGAGTTAACAAACAGTGAAGTAGTCGAGACCATCACAAGACCAGGCACAAGACCATTCACAAGACCAGCTTGTTACAGGCACAGGTAACAGGCATAAACCATGACAAAGGAATGCTTTTCTTACAGTTCATTTAAATACATGTTGCTTGAGACTTGAATTAAGACTAAATGTCTTGTGATGGTCCTGCAGGGTCTTGTGATGGTCTTGTGTTGGTCCTGCAGGGTCTTGTGATGGTCTCGACTACATCACTGGCAAACAAAAAGTGCAGATGGACAACGGACTTACCCTCTCCGGTTCCTTTTCTTCTTCTTCATCCGTTGTCTTCTCCTGAGCCACCTCCTCTTTCTTTTCCCCCTCATCTTCCTCCTCCTCCTGAGACGCCTCATCGCGTTTCTTCCTCTCCTCCTCCTTGCGCTTCTCCTCCCGTTTCTTCTTCCGCTCGGCCGTCTCCCGGGCGTAGCGGGCCTCCTCCTCGGGCTGAAAGAGCCAGCAATTGCTGTCCAGCTGCTGCACCAAGCGGGCGGCCAGCTTCAGATCGGACCGGACGATCTTCTTGTGGGCCGTGATGCCGCTGACACCGCGGATGCGGTTGGCCAGGTCGCGGTTGACAACCGGGCTCAGCTCGCATTCTCTCAGCTGGGGGAGAAGAAAAAATAAGAAACCATGACAGATCAAGATCCATTTTGGGCATTTAAATTTAATTAAACAGGGCATTTCCCGTTCGTTACATATCTTTACCTGGATGGTCAAGATCTGAACACCGTTGGAAAAGACATTAACACCTGTATTTGAGTAACATGAACACAACAATATAGTAGTAATAATAATAGTAATGTAGATTTGTAAAGCGCACATACCCACCATGATCATAGTGCTCAAGGCGCTACATTATTACCCCTGCCCATCAGGCCCATCAATCATTCCTGAAACCTCAACTCCCTGGGGAGTATACAGCCCCGGCTGCAAGTTAAGCTTACACAGGCTAATCGAATACATAAAAGCCATCACTGCCCTCACAGGTAACCATTTACTCCTGGGTAGAGAGAAGCAACTTGTGACAAAGTGTCTTGCTCAAGAACACAAGCACCATGACCCCCTGCCTGGACTCTAACCCACAATCTGTGGTACCAGGATCTTGGGTCCTGTACACCAGACCACGAGGCCACAGCACTCCACCAAATAACTGGGAAAAGAAGATTCATTTCTACGGGCAACTCGCTTCCCTGAAAGCTATCCCCCAAAACAATTTGGGGTCGGGTAATAATCGTCCTCTATGATCCGGGGACGGCTTGATTCCAGAACTGGACTGATCTCCTCACCCTGATGCTGCTGAGGTTCCAGCAGATCTCCTTGATGTTGATGCTGCGGTCAAAGGTCACCCAGCCGTGCCGCTGGAAGTTCCTCTCGGGCTGGGGTTCGGCCAAGGCCACTCGCATGAAGCCAGGGTATCTCTTGCACAGCTGAAAAAAAATTAAAAATTGATGAGAGAAGCGTAAATCTACTGCACCTTGCATTAAATATTGAATATTTGGACCTTCAGTTCTGCATTTCTTATCCCCAACTTCATTGGCATATTTTTTCTATAAACTTTTTCTTTCCGTCCAAAAATTATGTGCACAATGGAATAAATATGTTTGTACCGAAGCCTCCCAAGCCTACCACATTCTAATAGCAGGATATGTGAGTTTGTATAACTATTCAAACTGTGGACCTTTAACAAAGAGAGGACAATAGGGTCCACGGTTGAAAATTGTGCACAAAAAGGGGTTAGGGTTTAGGCACGTCAAGCCTTGTAACTTGTATAGATGTAAATATATACAAAAACCCCAAATCACAACGGGTAATTTTACAGTCTTTGACCCTACAAAACCGTCTGAATTTTTCATACTTGGGGCATTTCTCAAATATGGCTTCGGCTTGGGCTTCGGCTTTGTCTCCAACGTTTCCCCAGCCCCCATTGCCAATCTGAAGCCTTGAATTACGTAAATAAATAAACAGGCTCAGGCTCCGGATCAAAATATAACACTTTAATAATTGTTATGCTTATATAGCGCTTTCCATCATATCAACGATCTAAAAGCGCTTTACATTGATGTACATATAGCATAAACTGTGTCCAAGATCTTGCCAAATCTGGGGATATAAAATTACACAAAGCCGAAGCCCGAGCCCAATCCAGGTATGAGAAATGCCCTAAGACTCCACATACTAATGTGGAGACCCTGCTAAAAACTTCATGCTGTAATAGGGTTGAATAGTGTGGACCCCCGCACCCCCCCCCCCCCCCCCAAAAAAAAACAAATATAAATAAATAAATACATAAATAAATAAATCACGCTTAATTGAGGATGAGTAGTGTGGACCCTTCAAAACACTCCACAGGGATTTGTGGTGAAAGAGGGAATTCTGTAGAGATCTTGTCAGCAGAATTTGTTTGCTCGTGAATTTTGTTTTATTTGGGCCATTCCACTATTAGATCCAGACACACATATCGCTACACGGTACATTATAGTTGATATACAATAATATCTGAAGGGTTTTGAAGTGTCATGCATATTACACAGAACTTAAACGATAAGCCTTAAATCCAACACACAGAAGAAAAACCAAGCCTCGGATACACAAACTGACCGCGACGATCTCAGCTTTGGTGATCATGGGCGACACATTCCGGATGAAAAGCGAGTAGGTCTTGTGGAGTGGGCGGGGCACAGGTTGCTCCTCCTCCTCCTCTCCCTCCTTGTCGCCCTCCTTCAGCTCGCCGTCGTCTTCTTCCGCCTCCTTCCTGGCTTTCTCCGCCTCCTTGTCCGCCTCCAATTTGTCGCTAGGGAGGACGTCGTCGTCTATTCCTGGGGAAAGGAGCGAGGTCAGGGAATATTCTCATGAGAAGGTAAAATACTTACATCTTCAAACTAGCCCTACTTAAGCTGGGTTCCCACAGAAATCTGAAAACCAAATTCCATGACTTTTCCAGGACTAAAATATGACAATTTCCATTACATTTAATGCCATTTTGCAGAGAAAAGTTGTTTGGTATTATGATACTGATGAACCGCTGATGTTGGGCTAACCATTTTTTAGCTTTTGAAAATATATTTTAATTAATAATGGCCTCCTCCTCTCCTTACAGCCATCCGATCCAAACACTTTAATAAAAAAAACGATACACTATGTACACTTGATTTCCATGAATTTTCCATGACTTTTATATTTTTCCCAATTTTCCATGACTTTTCCAGGACAACTTTTTTTCCAGGATTTTCAGGGGGGGGGGGGGGGGGGGGGTAGTGGTCATGGTGCTTGTGCCACAAGTTGCTTCTCTCCACCCAGGAGTAAATGGGTACCTGTGAAGGCAGTGACGGTTATGCGTTTGATTAGCCCATGTGCGCTTAACTTGCAGCCTAGGCTGTATACTCCCCAGGGAGCTGAGAAGGTTTCAGTAGGGCTGTCCCGAAAATACCGAATATTTGAATATTTGATCGTCAACCGAAATATTCAAGTACAGATATGACTCTGTTGCTATTTTAATAGAAAATTGAAGGCGCTTAGTAGTGTCAAATGCAGCATTTTTTTAGAGGGTATTTTTTGTGGACGGAGGTTTATTGTTCCCGTCCGTAAAACCTCTATAATTTACTGCAAAAATGCAGTAATTGAGCACATAAAACACCGGCGTGCTTTGCGTGCAACTTTTAACCGGCACGGCATTCAATTGCAGCTGACCTGTGAAAAACTTGATCGGCGCCGTACTAGTATCGAATATTTGAATAATGGGTCATACTTATTTTCAAATATTCAAATACTAAGTTATTTAAAAACGAACAGCCCTTGGTTTCAGGAATGTTTGATGTGCCTCATGAGCAGGGCTAATAATGTAGCGTCTTCAGCCCCATGATTTAGTGGATATGTGCACTTTATAAATCTAAAGAATAATTTTCCTCAATTGCCGGATAGGGCGACACATAATCCTGGAAAAGAGTGGGTTAGGGTGACCTGGTCAAATAGGGCGACACTATAACTGTCGCCCTATTGTAAAAGTCGCCCCTTTAGAGTGCTTTTTAGTAAGGCGCGTGGGGAAAGTGCTCTAAATGGGCGACACTCGTGTCGCCCCAATAAGGTTATTTCGGGAAGAGTCGCCCATTTGCCGCATCCAGGAGATTTATAATTTTCCTCAATTGCCGGATAGGGCGACACATAATCCTGGAAAAGAGTGGGTTAGGGTGACCTGGTCGAATAGGGCGACACATAACTGTCGCCCTATTGTAAAAGTCACCCCTTTGGAGTGTTTTTTAGTAAGGCGCATGGGGAAAGTGCTTTAAAATGGGTTGTATCGATAGAGGATGGTCCAAAACATAAATATACCGAAATTCGTCGGGGTAGGATAAGGGGAAAGTTGGGTTAGGTTACATTAAAGTCGGAAAAAAAGTTGTGCACAAGTCTATGAGAAAGTCTCCCTAATGACCCATCGCCGGTAATTATTATTATTATTATTATTATTATTATTATTAGTCTCCCTTTAAAGGGGCGTGGCCTAACCTGGTGGGACAGGTTCTGGTTCAGAGTCGGATAGACTGCCGCTGCTACTGCTGCCGCTGCTGCTGCTGCCGCTGTCGTTCTCGTAGTCGCTGTCACGATGACGCTTGCGCTTCTTGCCTCGTTTCTCCGGGCCACCCTGTCCGAAAGGAAGTGGTCCATATTTCATTTCGTACAAATTCATTTTGCTGGACCTTGTTCAGTGTACAAGTCATAATAAGCCAGTTCGGTATCTCAAAGGTTATTCGGGATAAAATTGCTGACGTAATGTCACGCCATGTTACGCGAACGCCCATTCTGATTGAATTTAACACGTGCGCGTCGTGCGACCACCTTTTGCATTCACACGCGCGCATTAGGTCACGCGGGTCATTCGGGATAAAATGTTATTGTGCACATGCGCAGTTGAAATACCGAACTGGCTTATTGTATTAAATCATTAGAGCGCTATCTAGCCATGTGGAGTGATGCCTGCTGGGTGCATCCATGTTTGTGCACAAACCTATGGAAATCACGAACCAAATTTAAAGGTAGTGTACACGATTGGTAATTCTGCAATTTTTTTTTTCTGAATTATTACGAAATACCTTATTAGACTGTAAGCTAATAGTAGTCTCAATCATCCTGTGAAATTATGGCACCAGGTGTGCTGTCGTCAAGAAAAGTTGAAATTTATATCGTCTTCCAACGATTTCCAGCTGGAAATCGTTGGAAAACTGCCCTGTAGCCTTTAGTCAAGGCGCGCGTGGCTACCCGGACGAGTGGCGCGCTGGACATGCTGGCATTCAGGGCGCGTCACGTGTCCAGCTGGTAGCCACGTGCGCCTTGACTAAAGGCTATCATCCGCCCGACGGTTGAAAACGAGAGCCGTTTTTCTCTCGGTTTTCTCGCCATCCAACAACGCAAAACTTTGAACAGGTGAGTGGAACGATATTTCCTATAACATGTATAACACAAATCCGCCCATTTTTGAAAATTGCAACAATGACCAATCATGTACAAGGCCTTTAATATGGCTTCAGTATGCTATGTGCATATCTGCATTGGTTCTGATTTTCATGTATTCAAGAATGCATCAACCTAACCATCCCAAATCCTCCAAAATCCTCTTTGCCAAATGGATGAATTCGGAGGGTTGAGGGTCTTTGGAAGTTGAAGCATCGGAGGTATTTTGCAGGATTGGGGGCACTAGAGAATTTTGCCTAAGAAGGAAAATGGAGGATCCGGGTCATCAGGCCCAATCTGATGCTGGATGATTTCGGAGGATTGAAGATACTGGGATACTGGAATACTGGTCAGAAACCCACTGGAGGATTTTGGAGGATTCAGGTTATACGTAGCTTTAACACTTTGAAATCAGAGAATACTGGTGGATCCATGAACAAGGTGATCCGTGGATCACACATGTCGCCTTTTTGTTTCCGTCACTGCATATAAGCTTCAACTTTTCAAATGAGCAATTTTACATTTGCAGCCTCTTATACCACTTGACCTCCAATGACCTTTGACCTTGATGTGACTTTCAACATCACATAAATGTTTCCATGTTGCACCTAAGGCTCAAGTTTGATTGCAATTGGACTTCAACTTTTCAAATGAGACCAATTTTACAGTTTCAGCCTATTTTAAAACTAGACCTGAAATGACCTTTGACCTCAGTAAGTGACCATTCACATCACCATCACATGACGGTTAACATAATGCACCGATGACCCAAGTGTGATTGCAATTTGTTTCTGTGAGACCCAATTTTTTCCCGACACTAACCAAAATACCACATACATGCCGACATACTAATGACCCCCCTACATAAACTTTGACCTCAGCATTCCGAAGAAGAATTGCGTCTTCCCACCCAAGGGTCACTGCATATAAGTTTCATCAAAATCCATGAAAGCATGTAGATGTTGTAGATCAAGGTTGAATAAGTTTAATGCTCAGCAGGATAACATACATTCTGAGCCATGTTGTATGGGTCAAAATCAGTCAAGGTGATTGTTTTTTACCCTCCTGCCGTAGTACAAAACCACATGTAATCTGATCATGTCTGTGTAAAAGTATAGCAGGGGAGGTGGAAGGACATTTTGACTGATTTTGACCTTATATATAGTAGGAGGGTTAATTAAAGAACCGAAGAGAATGTTAAATACCAAAACTTTCGGCATAGCAGTGTCACGATTTCAGTGGCTTTCCTTATTTGTTTTGTAATTATTATTGCAACGGGAGCACTGTTTTGTGTAATTAGAAACATACCTTTGTCTTGTCTTCTCCGTTACTCTTGGTCTTATCTCCTTTCGGTGTTTCTGATACGTCTTCCTTCTTGGGAGAGGGAACCTCCTGTTAAAACGAGGAGAAACGTTTAACTTTAAATTATGCTTTGGTTTGTCGGTATTATTTATTTTTTATTTATCCAGAATGTTCTCCCTCATGGCTCAGTTTGAATTGAGAGAAGATGACGAAGGAAATTTTAGATTTCGCAGCGGGAGAAAAATCCGCAGAACAGCTATTTATATGGAAAGTGAAACCAGATCCACATTGTGCACCTGTTGGGAATCGAACCAGGGTCACCAGAGGTGGAAGGCGAGGAAAGAACCACTATACCAACCTGACCGGCCGTCGGTTTTAACAGGTTTTTTTTCTCTGTAATGAATTGACTATCGACAGATCACTGCACACGTCAGCTGTATGTCAGAACATTCAATGCATGTTCTAGCCCCCCCCCCCCCCCACCCAGTCCAGAACTCATCCAGTCTTTTATGAACTTAAACATTCAAATCAGGATACCGATAGATGATTACCTGAAAAACATTTCAATTAACCAAAGGGTTTTGTAATTATGATGCATTTTCACGGCACACCGTTTTGGTGGATAAACAGCTTCTATGCACAAGGGTCTACGAAGCAAACGCTTTAAGAATTATAACCCCCATTTTTTTAAAATTTGTTGTCAAAATGTGCCTCTGACAAAAGCTGCGAATAAAAAAAAACAAAAACAAAAAACACTTGGATACTTTAGGGGGAAAAAAACTACAGGCATCCCCCACTTCCTAGCTCTTCGAGGGTTATAAACCCTTGCGTACGGTCGACACAAATATTTGCAGATTGAAAATTGCCACCTGGCCGGTTGACATCTATGTGTGCCAATCTCTGCATTTTCAATCCATTATTGGGGTATTGTGTACGTTACGCTTGGCTGCACAAGCCTCTTATTTCCGTTTCGCTTGGCTGAATAACCCGGCCCGGCGCCCCCATGAAATACCCAGTATGCCCGGGTTCAAGGAGTTAAGGGAAAGGCATCTTATTAAACAAGCAGTATTATAGAGTACCGAAGTGATGACGTCAATCAATGCAATGTTTGGAACCAGAATACATTCTAAACTGCATGTGTTTGGAACCATTGCCGCGGCAACTGACGTCAGACTTCGGTACTCCATTGGCAGTAATGCCGTTTTCCCCGAGGTACCGTTTTTAGCACTTTGCATCAACCTTTTGAATGGAAATCCCATTATTTTTAACTGTTGAATAAACACGAGGTCAAAGGTCAGTCATAAAACTCACCGATTCTTCCTCGGTGAATTAGTCTATGACAAAACTGCCTGCGTGTAGTCACAAATCAAGAATAAGGTCATTATCAGAGGCATCTGGTGGGTATACAGCCACCTCAAAAACAGCGGTACTACTCCTGATACCGCCTGTTTAATAAAGATGTCTTCCCTTACTAAATTTGCCAAACCAAAGGCACCTGGGGCCAATTTTGTGAAGCTGTTAAAGACCTAGTAGAACGCTTTGAAAAAATGTGAAATTATTGTCCCAGTCTACAGATGTCAATATAGAGAGCAATACACAGAAAATATGGTGTATTGTCCTTAAAAAAAAACAAAATGCAAATTGGCTCACTTTTGAAAATCCTATTGTCTGAAAAAGCGTACATCACGTCACCATTTGTCATGCGTTATGCATTTATTGCGCGTGGCGTCATGGTGTGTAGTCCGATCGTTGCACTTGGTACAAGTTCATACATGAGTACGCGGTATTTACACAGAATACAAGTTGAATTAACTTCGTCTCTGTATCCCATCATTGTAAGCCTACTATTTCAATTCCAAATCTGAGTTTAGTATGGATGACTACACGCGATGACGTCAAGGCTAACAGCGCGCCGCCGACGGCAGCAGGGGGAGAACTTGGAGTAAGCGCGAAATTTGAATATTTAATTAGCATCTTTCTCTCGTCCCTTAATTAATAATGATGGATAGAAAAATGACAATACTTAGCACGAATTTGGTTTCTTGTAATTCATAATCAAGATACTAATCTTTTTTAGAGAATTAAACTTTGGTTATAGTAGGTCTTTAAGCACAAAAATCTGCTTAGCATGAAAAGTCTTCCTTGGTCAAAACAAGATTACCAACCAAATTTGATGTGTATTTCTTCTGACTGGTATTCAGCTATTGTTTACTAAGCATGAAAATGACATGGAGTTTTGGCTGGTAACCTGTTTTTACTAAGCAATACTTTTGTGCTAAGTATATTTTGGTGCTTAGCAGCTCAATGAAACTGGCCCCTGTTATGTGTCGTAAACTGTCCAAACTATACTTCCCAATCTGAAGAGATAATCCAGACGGATCAAAATGAAACTCTCGCAAAAAGGAGCATCATTGTATAATCAGGTTTTATTTTTTCATAAAAGAAGGCTCGTTACCTCCCCCGTCTTGTCCGCTTCCTTGTCCTCAGCGTCTGGTTTCTTGTCGTCCTCGGCAGACGCTGTCGTCTTCTCGTCCTTGGCTTCTTCTTTAGTTCTGTGGAAACAGCAACGCTAAGGTTGTTAACCCTCCCTCTCTCAGGGCCAAAATGGAGCCAACTACCCTATATATCAAAACCTATCAAGTGACAGGTTGAAACACACACAAGCTGTGAGAGTTGGGTAGATTTTTTGATAGGCTGTGATAGTTCTAACTATAAAGGCGAAGTAAAAAAAAAAAAAACATTTAGCGTCCCCGCCCGCTTCCTTTTGGGGCCGCCTGGATTTAAAAAAAAAAAAATTGCAGTGGAAAATGAGGTAAACAAAACTCCTAAAAGGTCAACTGATCCATCGGAAAATAAAACACAAGCTTACTAAACATATTAAAACCACTGTAAACATGTTAAATTCTCTTGTCCAACATGTCTCTTTCAAACTCACGGTTGTCGGAAATTTAAAAATAGAATGGTGACCATCTTAAAAATCAAAAACAAAAAAAAACCTTCCTCCTTCCTTGTTTTAAAAACCTGGATGCGAAACATGTTTTGTTTTACTTGGCTGCAGTTTGTGCAGTTTCAATCCATTGTTGGATTATTGTTTATGATACGCTTGGCTGCACAAACACATTGTAGCAGTTCGATTTGGCTGCCAGAACCGCCGCGACACCCCGACGTCTCCCGTAAAATACCGTGCCCAAGGGGTTAAAATAAATAAATAAATAAATAAATAAATAAATGAATATATTGATGTGAATAAACACCAGTATTATTAAAGGTAGTATACAACATTTGCAAACATAAAAAACCAAACTACCAAATTATTATGAAATACCTTACTTGACTGCAAGTAAATAATAGTCTCAAGCATCCTGTGAAATCATGGCACCTGGTGTGCCGTCATTTTCAAGAAAAGTCAAATTTTTGTAACAATTCCGAGCAAATAGTCTAGTTCCCCGACCTGACAATTCACGGACGTCTATAAATTGTTCCGTTTTGTCTGAAGTAGGGTCAGGGAGCCAGACTACAAGAAAAGCCTTTTTTCCCTCCGTTTTCTCTGTTTTCCCAGCATATATGCACGCAAAACAGGTGAGTGTTACTGTATTTGCAATAAAATACTAACCCCCAAATCCATTCATTTCTGAAAATGACAGCAAAATCAAATGTATACTACATTTGAACTGTTACAGGAAAACAGCCAAATTCACGGTCAATGAAGCCAAAAAATGTTATCACATGTTTCTCACTCCAAATATGTGATGCGATCATGCAAAATCAGTCTGAAGTAGGCCCTTGTCAATTTTGGGATTTTTACATATTCATTTGTAGCGTACTTCAAGCTCCATATTAGTGAAAACCCCATGTGAATACGACCTTTGGTTGAAAAGTTACAAATATTTGAACGCCGGCACATTAAAAAGAAAGAAACCGAGAAAATCAAGTTTAAAGTGACAGTACTTTAATTGAGTCGTTTTAAACATGTCATATTTTCATGTGAAAGAAGAATGTTTTTCCCTTCTGTTTTTCAGTACGAATATATTTTGGGCCCATATCTCAAAACAAGGATTGCCGAGTTCCGACTGATTTAGCTTGATCGCATCACATATAATTTCTCATACACCGAGGTCAAGCCTTCTGCATGCATTCAAATTTGATTTCGTTTTCCTCACATCCCATTGCCACTCACTCTTCTTTCTCTTTCTTGGCCTCTGCCTTCCTCCTTGGGCTGTGAGCCGAGCTCAGCATCTCTGATGTCATCCGTCGCGGTGGCGATAGGAACTGCTGATCCAGAGACTTCAGGTCCAGGGACGTTCCTCCTTCCATCTTGATGACAGCTGAAAGAAGAACGAAATCTCGGTCAGAGTCACCCAGATATCAGCAGGTTAGATACGCTACTCCCCCCCCCTCCAGAAAAAAAATTAACAATCAGAACGGACACAACTTGCCCGACAATTTTGTAATTTTTGTTTTCATTTCCTTCATAAAATTTGATAGAATTTTTCATGATTTTTATTATTTTTTTTACATTAACATTGCTCAATCTGCAAGGAATCTTTGACGACATGGTTCAACTGGAAAAAAGCTCTCCATGTTAACCTCTTCTGCCCGGCTGTTGTTAATGGGGTACCCGTATGCCAATACAGTTTTGTCAAGCCAAGCGTAATACCAGTATTTTCCCCATTGTTCTCACCAGTCATGCACATGTAAAGAAACTACGCGCACACCATAACGCTCAGAACAAGCAAAACGGAACGGGGCTGTCTGCTGCCACCAACGTCTCAAAAAGTGCACAGAGCCACTGTTAACCACTACGGATGACGCCATATGGCGTCAAAAAAGAAAAAGTGCCACCAGGCCGGATGACGCCATTTGCCGCCGTTTGTGCAGTTTCAATCCATTGTTGGATTATTGTTTATGATACACTTGACTGCACAAACACATTGTAGCGGTTCGCTTGGCTGCCAGAACCGCCGCGACACCCCGACGTCTCCCGTAAAATACTGTGCTCAAGGGGTTAAAAATAACGGTTGTTCACCATGTTCTTATGACTTGGATGATAGACTGAGCTCAAACTTCCACAGGTTTGTTCAATCACGCAAAGTATGAACACTGCCTGCAACTGTTTCGTCCGTTCTACCAAAGCCGTGTCATACCTTTAACCAGTTCGAGTCGGATGACGAGTTAACAAGCAAAAGTTTTGCCATACTCAGAACGGATGACTAATAAACACGCACTCGATGGAGGCCGTTATCTATCTGTCAGCGACCCGCTGGCAGCGAGCGAGGCCGGAAATATCAGGGTGTTCTGCTTGCAGATTACGGCCCGATTCTGCCTGAACCAGTCTGGCATCTAGGCTCGGAGAAAAATATTCCCGCGGCTGGGTCCGTTAATGTCAAAATAATCCCGACGTGAACTGGTTAAGGCAACATTTTACATGAAAAGACCTGAAGCTGTCATCCTGCAACATCACTACTTCAGACCAACCTGCATCAAGTACTCTGGTAATCTCCTCGGTTCGGTCAGACTGTAACTTCACCTTGTCCATCCAGTCCCCCTCGTAGAGTTCCAAGAAGACCAGTAGACGCCTCCTGACTGCTGTCAGTGCTTCCGCCTTCAGCTTGTCCGCTTCATCGGGGTAATACTTGGAACGAAACCTTGATGGGCCAGCGACAGACGAGAGAAGGGGAAAACAAAAGCCAACAGACGGAGCAGATCAGAACATGGAAGTAGTTTTCTACGATGCATTTTTTTTTTTGGTCATATGCTATCGGGGATAAACTTGAATGGTTTTATTGGTGGTCGAGTTGAAAGATATCTACAGCTTGGTACAGAAAGGAATTCTGTGCTTGCAGGAAATGGCTGAGATATTTGGAAGCAGCATTTGTGATACAGTCAAACCTGTAGCCAGAGTTGTAATCAAGTTAATCACAAGTCAATCACAAGTCAATCACAAGTCAATCACAAGTCAATCACAAGTCAATCACAAGTCAATCACAAGTCAATCACAAGTCAATCACAAGTCAATCACAAGTCAATCACAAGTCAATCACAAGTCAATCACAAGTCAATCACAAGTCAATCACAAGTCAATCACAAGTCAATCACAAGTCAATCACAAGTCAATCACAAGTCAATCACAAGTCACTTCACAAGTCACTTCACAAGTCACTTCACAAGTCACTTCACAAGTCACTTCACAAGTCACTTCACAAGTCACTTCACAAGTCACTTCACAAGTCACTTCACAAGTCACTTCACAAGTCACTTCACAAGTCACTTCACTTCACAAGTCACTTCACTTCACAATTCTGGTCTCAAGCCATGTAACAAGCTATTCAAACACACTATATAACAAAAGCATTTCTTTGTCATTGTTCATCCCATGTAGCTTGTGAGCTGACTTGTGATTGACTTGTGATTGACTTGTGATTGACTTGATTACAACTCTACCTGTAGCCACCTTGATATAATGGACACCTGCCATGCATGGCCATTTTTGGTCCCACTCCGAGAGTGGCCACTATATCCTGGTTTGAGAATACCAAATATCCCCAATCTAGACCACGCCACAGGTAATTCATGATCAACATGTTAAACAAGTGATATTTAGAGAGAGTCAACCATTTCAGTACTATACATAACACACAGCTGACCTTCAGATCCCACATACTTTTTGTGCGTAAAATCCCCACAACCCGGGATATCCTGAGTGCGGGTTCCGAAGCCAATGTCGGTAAAAAAAAAATAAAAAATTACCACCCAAATTTTCTTGTGATGTATATTGATTGTCACTGGTATTCAGCTCTTTTCCTTAGCATAAAAAAAAAGCACAATGGAGTTTCGGCTGGGGACCTGTCTTTACAAAGCAAGACTTATTTTTGTGCCGAGCAAATTTTCGAGCTGAGCAAACTCCATGAAATCGACCCCAATTCCTTTGGTCTGCATACTCGAATATGGATATCTTGTGGCATGACCTATACTAGTTCAAGCATGGCTTTAAGCTCGTGTTGACAATGAAATGTTCGATGGAATCTGTACAGTGCTGGCGCGTGCGTGGCTTGCCTCACACTGTGAACAAGTAACAATGGATTTAGTGCCGAGTAACAATGGATGTTCATTGTTAGTGCACCGTTTTTCTTTTGTTAGATGTTCATGGTGTCAAAGCACATATACAGCAACCATACAAGGGCTACTTCGGTAAATAGTCATGGGATGTGGGAAAGCCTGAACATAGATTTTGGGCAGACTGTACATGTGCCCCAGATAGTACACTCGCATCAATAAACTGATCCATTTAGGCCGCACCCCTTGACGTACAGTTGACCAATCACAGCTGCCAATATGGTCCGACAAATGTATGACATGTGTATGTGTGGCGTGGACTGAATGAATCAAAGGGCGGGGGCCGAATGGATCAAGGGGTGGGGCCGAATGGATCCAGGGGCGGGGCCGAATGGATCCAGGGGCGGGGCCGAATGGATCCAGGGGCGGGGCCGAATGGATCAAGGGCCGAATGGATCAAGGGGCGGGGCTGAATGGATCAAGGGGCGGGGCTGAATGGATCAAGGGGCGGGGCGGAATGGATCAAGGGGCGGGGCCGAATGGATCAAGGGGCGGGGCCGAATGGATCAAGGGGCGGGGCCGAATGGATCAAGGGGCGGGGCCGAATGGATCAAGGGGTGGGGCTGAATGGATCAAGGGGCGGGGCTGAATGGATCAAGGGGCGGGGCTGAATGGATCAAGGGGCGGGGCTGAATGGATCAAGGGGCGGGGCTGAATGGATCAAGGGGCGGGGCTGAATGGATCAAGGGGCGGGGTTGAATGGATCACGGGGCGGGGCTGAATGGATCAAGGGGCGGGGCTGAATGGATCAAGGGGCGGGGCTGAATGGATCAAGGGGCGGGGTTGAATGGATCAAGGGGCGGGGCTGAATGGATCACGGGGCGGGGCTGAATGGATCAAGGGGCGGGGCTGAATGGATCAAGGGGCGGGGCTGAATGGATCAAGGGGCGGGGCTGAATGGATCAAGGGGCGGGGTTGAATGGATCACGGGGCGGGGCTGAATGGATCAAGGGGCGGGGCTGAATGGATCAAGGGGCGGGGCTGAATGGATCAAGGGGCGGGGTTGAATGGATCAAGGGGCGGGGTTGAATGGATCACGGGGCGGGGCTGAATGGATCAAGGGGCGGGGCTGAATGGATCAAGGGGTGGGGCTGAATGGATCAAGGGGCGGGGCTGAATGGATCATCCTCAAACAACTGACCGAAATAGCCCTCAGAATTTTTTTTTGTATAAACAATCCAAATTTGTGTGGACCGTATGTGCGGGAATCATCAATTCTCAGCATGCATGAAAACTTGAAGAAAAAAATCGAGCATTCACAAAATGTAATGCGATTTCAAAAGGAAATCAAGTGTACATGTGCGTGCTTGTTCGTTCCATACCACCACCACCGGCTAACCCTACCTGTTACTGACATTAATCCGCCGTCAATCAGACCACGAGGCTAACCTAGCTCTCGTGTCTGAGGGGTGAAGAAGCAAACCCCTTTTTAAAATCCTGTTTTGTTCCCTCTGCTTGTAACATCGTCGCCACGGCAACCAGCAAGCCATTCATCCAATCATCCCGACCCTTTCTTTCAAGGGGGGATATATTTTTGGCAGCAGTCCAGGGCTCAGGCGGCGAGATTTGGGTTTTCGTGTATTTTTTTGGCTTTGGCGAGAGGGGGATTCACATGGGGCCTACAGCTAAAATCTCAACTAGACAACTGTTTGTTGACCCTAACCCTATCACACTGCATTTTTGCGCAGTGGCCCTACATACTAGCTAGATCGCGAGTCGTTATCGAGTCCTCGGCGCGTGTGTCTCATCGACGGCCTGCTGTGGAGAGATGGGGTTTTTAGTACCCAGTGTTAGACAACAGCACTGGTGTGGAAACTGGATAGCTTGGGCATGCCTTGACCAACTTGCCATAAGACAGACTACGAATTAAGTGTCTCGCACGTACATACATCAACAAGTTTTCAAGATACAAGTGATGATAATTCAGAAGAAAAAAACTATCAGGTGCCTGGTAAGACGTAAGCACGCACCGACAAGCAAGTGCCCTCGAGTTCAACAAGCCCGGCTCATAGTTCACGAAAATGCAGAGACAGTTTATGATGCCAAGGCCACTGCAAATTCACAGATGCTGAACAAATTTCAAGTTGTGTAAATCGTTGCCATGAATTTTAAATGTCAAATTTGTTTTCGTGCTCATGCCGTGTCCGAATTACTTGGCTACGGCTTGAAATTGCACACGAGTCTATGGGAAGTGGCTGCAGCCGCTACCATAGACATGTGTGTAACATCTAGCCGTAGCCAAGTAATTCGGACACGGCCTCACACTCATATTCCCACGAAGCATGAACTGGCCTTTACTCAGGCCTTCAACCCTAACCCTGCCAGACGCAGCACGGTGCATCTGTGCTGACAGCTCCACTTTGCTGCACTCTGCACACAAGTCAATGTGACAAAGTATGCAATCTGATGCGTCTGGCAAGGGTTTCTAGCCAAAATACCCTGGAGGGTTAGGGTTTTAATGAAAATAGGCCACTGGCCCACTGTGCTTCAAACCCTACAAAGAATTCCTTTCAGACTTAGCTAATTCTAAAAAAAAGTACTGTTCAGGAATGTCACAGTATTAAAAACTTGTGATAGTGAAAGCACATTTTCCTTTTCTTTTTAATAGTTTCCACACCAGGGCTATGCATAAGGAACAGAAAGCCATGAGAAGTAATCAGAAAAATCATTCAGCAAAAAGGAAATATCAATCACAATAGAGAGCTTTTCCAAATTCCAAATAAAAGTTCATTTAATTTGCAGTGTCCCCACAAAGTCACTGTAATACCCTACCAAACCCCATGTACAGTGCAGAAAAGCCCGAGTGTTGTTTCGGATTGCCGTTTTGAGGCATGCGCACATCTTGTTAAAAAGGGAGATTTCAACTTTGTTGAGAGGACATGAACAATTGACCGAGACTGAAGTTTACCTTCATGCATTTAATTCAGAAAATCCACCAATCGTGTGAGCTCCGTTGGAAAATGTATTTAATTCCACCCAATCGCAAACCATCCAATGTTTTCAACTTAATTCCAGAGTGGTCCGAGGGGCGTGGCTACGTGCGAATGATCAATTTCAATAACCAAACCGCCCCAATCACGTCCAACCTTAAAAACCAGGGTTGGCCGAATTAAATCACGTTGGTTTAAATCTGCCAACCCTGATGTGAAAAGGCATTCAGGTTGGCCGATTTAAATCATCAATGATTTAAATCGCGATACAAATCAAATGATTTTCTTTTTTAATCACCGATTCAAATCACTTTTTTTGTAAAAGTCTTCTTTTTGCAAAATAAAGCAGGTTTGGCCGATATAAATGGAAAAAGAAAAAGAAAAACATTGAAATGGACCAATCATGTATGGCCTTATCAAAAAGCATGATTCAAATCAGCCAATCACATACCATTCTTCTTCCTTGTGGGCCAGGAAGAACTCGCTGAGCTGGGTGCGCTTGAATTCCACCTTGTACTCGTTGTACTTACGCACGGCCTCCGTGTCGTCAATCATGTCATCCTGGGAGGCCAAGAACTGCTTGAAGCTCATGATGTGGGGACCGTGGGGGCCACCTCGGCCATGGTCGTGATCGGGACCACCCCTGCAATGTCACAGTAAAATCAATCAATCCTCTTCCAATCATCTGCATAGAGCATGACTGGTTCCGTCTGGTTTCGACCGGTTCTGACTAAGTAATAACGCCAATAGTAACCCTGGACAGCAAACACATTTAATCATCAATGTCTGGGAGAGTTTCACTCTTTCCATTGGTTAAGAGCCTGTCACATGGGTGTATTGAAACCTTTGTTCTACAACCGTCTGTATGTAACATAAGGCACGCGTGCATGTCGGAATTTATTCTCAGCTGACACTCGAGGCCATTGGAAATCCATACACAATATGCAGTGAAATTTATATGGCAGATGGCACTACCGTCGAAGAATACAATTCTGCATCTCGTGTGAGCATGCTCATAGACCTTTGTTCAGGTTGAATGCACACATAACCTCTTGCAAGCAGCTGTTATCAATGGGGTGCTGGTATGCCAGGACTCTCACTGTAAGGCCTGTGTAGCCGAGCATAAATGCAAACAATAGGCAACACACTGAATAGGGTGGTCCCCCCCACCCCAATTTGGTGTGAATGAAAGCTTTGTTTGAAAAAGCCCAATCTATTCATTACACCCCCATTCAAGCACAATGTAGTTGAATGAATGGATTGTGTATGTGCAGGAATGCGCCTATACATGTCAACCGGCCTGGTGGTCACCTTGAAACTGTGCCTATGGCCGGCATCCGGCTGCAAGGTGTTCATAGAGAAGGCATTTAGGAACAGGGTTAAAATGTGACGAACTGATCTGAACTTTGCAAAGTCGAGGCTGTTTGGTTTACTCCAAAAGCAGCAGCCACGCCCACGCCCACCCCCCTCCCCCCCCCCCCCCCCACCTTCGGCAATTATAAGCATTTTCAGCATTGAAACTAAGAGTGTAAGTTTTGACCCAGATTCCAAAACGCCCTAGGTCACTTGGGAAATGTCACTGCTCAAACCACAGTTCCATGAATAAACAAAATTAAGAGTTGGAGGTTAACCCTAACCATCCCTAACCTGCCAAAATCAAACACCCCATTGTGTTGAATTTTGTGTGATTGAGTACTGTAGAGCATTGGCACCATCACTTTGCATGGGACTTGATGCCCTGATTTTGTCCAAGTACAAAGAATGTGCCATTGGTTTACTACACAGTGTTGGAGTTTGTGTGGTTAGGGAAGGATTCTAGTAAAAAGGCTTGGGCTGTTAGGGTTAATCAGTACAAATTTGAGATACTGAAATCATTGACACTGACAAGGTAAACATTCGATCATCACATGTTCATCCCGTTAATGACACAGGAATCGCTCGTCAACACACATCCATACCTGGGTCCCTGGTTCCCGTGGTGGGGACCTTGCTGCATGTGCTGCATACCCCCTCCGCCGCCGCCCCAGCCGCCGTGGCTTTGTTGGTGCCCACCGTATCCCTGGTTCCCCCCACCACCTCCATACGGCAGGTTGTAGTTATTGTAGCCGCCGCCCGAATCCCTAACAATTCAAAGAAAGTCAAAATGATTAAAACGCTAACCCTCCGGGGCATGTTTGCTAGAACCCTGCCAGACGCATCAGATTGCATACTTTGTCACATTGACTTGTGTGCAGAGTCCAGCAAAGTGGAGCTGTCAGCACAGATGCACTGTGCTGCGTCTGGCAGGGTTAGGGCAGCATATCAAAGATACTGTAAAAAGGTTACTTTTATTTGATATGTACGGCACAATGCAGTATCATTAATAGAGCTGATGACCAGTTGCAAGCTATATACATTATATGTGACCTGTTACCACAAAATGGGTGTAAAGTAGCAACATTTTAAAATCAAGATAATGAAATTTCCTGAAAGTACAGGTTAAGAGCTTTAAAATTTGATATATTATGTGTTGTGGTATCTCATTTCTAGCCCTCGATACACCCTTTTCGAGTTATCAGAGTCTTAACTCCCTTGTTTTGAGAAAATGAAGCTTAAAGTTTGTGATTGGTGCACACTTTAACTTAAATTCAAAAGTGAATTCCCCTCAAAAAAATATTTCGAGGATCGATTCAGTTTTAAAACTTTGGGATGTGATAGCAGAGGGTTTTTGAACTATACAGTTGTTAAAATAGAATAATTGACTTTTTCAGTGAAAAATCATTGTTTCTGCTTGTAACTCAGAAAGCCATACTGCGACTTTCATCTCATTTTGTGGTGGCAGGTCACACATAACTTTCTGGCTGGTTGCAGGTTATTGCTAGCATTAACTTTTCTGTGCTAATTAAATTACCTTTTCTATGCAAATCAAATGCATACATGCCTAGCAGGACATTTTTGTCAAACCAAAAATTGTCACCAGCATTAAAATACTGCAAATACTGTTTTTTTTGTTTTCCTTTCAGGGTATTTTTTCATTTAAAGGATGTTAAATGAAAAAGAAAGAAAAACCATCACCTTCAGCCCAACTAATTGACTGACACCCCCCCCCCCCCCCCCTCCCCGACCCGTTTTCTTACCAGTCCCTTCTTATGCGTTTGGTGGGTGGGCTCAAGTCCCTTGGTGGGGAGCTGTACCTGTCCCGTCGGCCACGGTCCTGGTAGTCTCGACGGTTCCAGTCCCTCATGTCACGGTTGTCCCGTCGCCTACTTTAAAGGCCAGATATTTTTTATTAACGGAAAACGAATTCAATGTCACTTTTCATAGCAAATTCCTTCCACAACAAAATAAACTCTCAGCAGTGAGTGAGATGGATGAGATTTTTTTTTTTTTTTTTTCATAAAAGAAATTTCAAAGTGATCAAAGAAAACTGGCAGAAGTGAGATTCGAACCTACGACCTCCGGAATACCGTACCTGAGGTCGCAGGTTCGAATCCTGCTTCCTGCCAGTTTGCTTTGCTCATTTTGAAAATGTATTCAAATTTACCTAGTCAGATTCCCTTGTGGTTTGTTTCCAAAAAATTGTTTTCCTTCAAACCAGCAACTTAAGCAGCGTTCGCATTCGACTAACTATTGTCAAAAGTTACTGTACGTGATTGTTAACATTCCACTGTGGTTATTCTTCCGTGCGTCCGCACTTGGATTACACAGCTCGCGGAAAGTCCTTGGCCAGATAAACTATGCAGTGACATGTCCTCTGTGGTTTTGTAGAACGTGCTAAATTTACACGCATTTCATTGTATATGCCAGCGCCATTTGTGTTTTATTCCGAATCAACATGAAGCGAGAATCAAACTCCTGATCATTTCTAGGATATCCCCCATTGTGTAGATCAAAGTAAAATAGCAGAAAAAGGCAGAAATCTCAGCATTCGCTAAAGTTAACGAAAGTTTCATGTCATCGTGCATGCATTCAGTCAGAATTGCAGCTATAGTACACAATGCATGGGGCTAAGCGCACGTCCCGTAAGCTCCAAAATGTAGGTTTTACTTTACCGTGGCTGTCCACACTGGACTTTTCAGCGAAGTAAAACCTACCACGTAACTCTTCCGCTACTCACTTGGGCCTGCAAAACTTACTGCTGCGAAGGGTAAAACCGACAACCGACTATCGACACTTGACAATTTGGCAAGGTTACCGGCTGTCCGCATTGGATTTAATTTTGTTAAGTTGACAACAGTCTCCGTAGGCTTTACCAAAAAAAGTCCAATGCGGACACGGCTTCAAAGCCTGTCCTTTGCAAAGCTGGACAAAACCTACCTTCAAGTGATCAGGGCTGTTTACAAGTTGTTTTGGTATTATTTCCGTTTATTCTCCTTGTTTGTAACAGTTTTTGCTTATGCAGCTTTGGAAAAGTATTGGACAATAAACATTTGTATAAACTTTATGTCACTCTGTAGGTGTCTATGAAAGACTGGTATCTCACTCAGGCATGTCCCTGTCCTGGGAGTTATTATAGCAATCAACATCAGTGTTTCACCAAAAAAAATTGAAATGATGTTTGGACAAATTTAATGTTTTAATACTGTTGATTGGCTACAATTTTTTTCAAGAGTTGTATTTACCCACAAACTCCAAAACCATCCAATGAAAATGCTTTTCAGAGCAAGATATTGTTCCAGAACCATTGACATGCTTTGGTGAGTTCAAACGCTGAATCTTTTTACATTGAATGAAATTATATTGTTTGCACATGCACAACATTTTGTTTTTCTTCCAATTATACACAAATCAATGCTGTCTCGGCGCACGATAATACACGTAAATTAAAACAGCCTCATTGATATGTGTATGTTATCTCTAGGTACCATGCTGAATCCAACAGAATCCAACGACACAAAGTGTCAAGTCTGTTGAATCTGACAGAACCTAAAAGCTAGAAAGGATCTTTGTTCACTGCCAACATCAACAAAATAGTACCCATATTGGATTTTGTTTTTGATTTAGCATGGTCGGGGTTAGGAAAAGAGAGTGGAAACCACAATTTCAAACTGTCACATGGCAAAGATTTTACTTTAATACCCCCCAACAAAATCGGTAAGGAACAGCAAATCTTGGAAAGTAACCATTCCATTTGTGTTCATAATTGTATAAACACTTGGCACCTTTAATTTTGTTGAGACATTTTAGTGCGATATAGGGGAAGAAAGTTTGTGTTTTCTGTGTTAGAAGTTCTTGGCACCATGTACATGTATAGTCACTGCAAAGTGTTCACATACATGTACATATGGTGTTTTTTTCTTCATTATTTTTACAGATTTTGCTGACATAAATCTTGAAATAACTGGTTGTGCCACATGTTTAGACAGTTATCAAGGAGAGTTGGTTATTTTCCAAGATTTGCTGCTCCTTACCGATTTTGGTGGGGGGTATTAAAGTAAAATCTTTCTGTCACATGACTATGTCGCTGATGTGTAAATTGGCTTTTAACATAATCCAGCAGAATTGACCTACTGTAGTATTAAGGTTCAACCGATGTTGGATTTGCCTGCCTATCCGATGGCCGATGTTTTATTTGGAACATCGGCCGATGTCCGATCCGATCCGAAGTTTTTAATCGACATAAACAATGCCATTAAAAACGTCAAAAAATCATGCTGCGCTATCGGTAGATCGTGACGCTATAGACCGATCGCGCTG
Organism: Hippasteria phrygiana; assembly: GCA_037893225.1. Lineage (NCBI taxonomy): Eukaryota > Metazoa > Echinodermata > Asteroidea > Valvatida > Goniasteridae > Hippasteria > Hippasteria phrygiana. Next base: position 2,800,373 of record JAZGUH010000008.1, on the reverse strand, counting down.
CCACCAGTCGAACACATTTTCTTTCTAATTCACGGCTCTGAAGGATTTTTTTTTAAAAGGTAAGTAAAGCCCAAGATATCCGTCAGAATCGACTGATAGCGCAGCACGATCGACCGATCGCGCACATCGACTGATTGCGCCCAACCAACAGTGACATACCCAAGACAAACCACGACTCCCTTTTTCTATATCCTTCCTCCATGCCTTAACACAGTAATAAATTGGGCCAAACAAAAAAATTCCTTCAGTTCGGGTCACCCTATTTTCGAAAGCCATAAAATGTTATTAGGTAGAGGAAGACAAATTAATTCTACGATCATAATAGCAGGAATTGCCGACCGGGCGTCCGGAATTCCCATACAGTATAGTAGCGGTACTTGCCTACATGTAAAACTATGCGTAACTCAAAGATCGTGTATATCTTGTCGATGTTCGGCCGGGAGTACGTGCGCATGCGGCAAAATAAGTACATTGTACGGGCTCGATCATGGGAAAAAAACGTCTGCGCCTGCGCATTGCGCAGAGCGGGTCCGTTGTTGGGGGTGTTTATTCATGCAACACCATGCTTTGACGCGCATGCTTTGGAGGCAACAAATTTCTAAAAGATTCTAGAACTTCGTAGGCCCACTCGACAAGATTTGTTCATAAAATCCCGGCGAAAACCAACAAAGAATAGGACCAACAAGGATAGTCAAAATCAGGATGTGTTTTAATCAAATCTTTAGACAAATTGCGACAAGAAGTGGACCAGTGGTTGAGTGATGTGCGTGATAAACGGCTGTGTGGATAATTCCACGTGTCGCCAACGTGTTACGGTGACGCACCGTGCATGGAGCTGTCAGTTGGCCGGGCACGCCCGCGTGTTGTACGGCATGGACTGCTTTCGTATCGCGGCACTCTGTGCGTGCAGTTTGTGATATGGTGATCGCAGTTTCATATTTATTTTGTTTAGTTTATTGCTTTTGCTGATTAATAGGCTATCAATCATGTATCTATCTTTGTTCTGAATAAAAAGGTCGATTATTCACAACACGAGAGTTTTGGCATAACCATAGGCCCCCTACAAGTTTACAGTTTTAAAGAAATAGGAAGGAAGCTGATTGTTTTTACAATACGTAAATTTTATTTTCCACTTTGCAATGCTCGTATCACATAAAATTCATCAGGCATATGTCTCACAAAGCATCTCAGAATTTGTACATGTACTTCGTTTCGGGACCCCTCTAACACAGGTATTGCGTTAATTATTCTCAGCTTTAGCATGGAGGTAGAAAATTAACATGTTATGCCTACCAACCGACCCTATTAAATTTTATTTTAACACTGCTGGTTGTTGGATAGAAGTTGAAATGGAGAACAAATTAGGACAATGGGCAAAACTAATTCAGGCATTTATTTACATGTACGTAGAAAAATCTGCGGTCGTAAAAATACGACGCCGAACTCGCAGTGATTTCAATTCAATTCAAGCTTCAGTCCAGCAAAATTGGCACACGTGAAGGGAATTCCCCATTAGGGCGTCTATGCTGGTCTGTTTTCCAGGGAATTTTTGTATTCACGCTGTATATAACATTACACGGTGCACACATATCGACAATGCTGTGCATGCAAGAGACATGTGATCGGCTGAACTAAAGTCCACAACGCGTCGTGGCTTCACACAGTGTAGTTCCCCGACTCCGTTCATGACGTTCAGTACACCAGTACAGTCATGCACTGACTGCTAGCTCCGTTGTCTTCGGGCACTGAGTTTTCACGCATGCGGTGCAGATAGCGCGGATCGCATAGACGCGGAGCTCAGAGACACCGGTATGATAATACATCACAGCATAAAACTGTTCATTTTTCACACAAAAATAAAACATCGTTTTTACTCACGCTCTAATAAAAAAACATGACATTTGTGTATGATAAAATTGAGTGTAAAGTTTGCTAATTGACATTGCCGAACATCGGTTCTTCATCGGTTAAACCTTACAAATTTTGCCGATCCGATGTTTTGCCGATATTGCCAAACATCGGCCCGATCCGATCCGATCATCGGTTAAACCTTATGTAGTATCACACATTCAGCGGAAAAGCTCAACCCTAACCCTGCCAGACACAGCACAGTGCATCTGTGGTGACAGCTTCACTTTGTTGCACTCTGCACACAAGTCAATGTGACAAAGTATGCAATCTGATGCGTCTGGCCAAAATACACTGGAGGGTTAGGGTTAAAGTCCACTTCATACACATGCGAATGCAAAGTGAAATTGTAACAAACAGCAAATATTCGTGCTGCAAATTTTCAAAAGTTGCAACACATTCCAACTTGTGTGAATCTTCACCACAACTGCTTCATAAAGGTCAGATTTGTTTCACTTTCACATCCGCATGAAGTATGAACCGGCCTTTACACTATGCTGCGTTATCTCCATAGTTACCGATCACTCCAGTCATCCCTCCTCCTGTTATCCCGGTCTCTACGATCACTGTAATCGCTGCGTTCCCGTCGGAATTTGTCCCTACGACGACGATCGTTCTCATCATCACTGTCCATGGCAGGGTATTATTATTTCTGTGATGCATAAAATAAAGTAAAATGGAAATAGAAACGCGATAATGATTTTCACACCGATTCCAGGACAAATCTTAAATAAAAATACTGAGCGAAATATATTTTTTATCAACTGGTTAATGTTGGCAAGTCATTTTTTAGAAAGTCAAGTCAAATCGAAAGTCAAAACAAATTGCGACTTGAGTCAAACTCGAGTTCAAATCACTGACTCAAGTCAACAAGTCTGTTAATTCTCTGTAGCTAACGTTAGGCCTATATTTTGTTTAAATCATATGAAGCAATTTGTCTACTCATAAAATTTAATTGAATGATTCCGGAGCAGCATTCAATTTCATGCGAAACTAATTGCACTGAAGATGTGCTTGTGTTACATTCCTTTTTCTGCACGCACACGAGTCGAGGGGGTATCTTTGCCTTGGGTACGAGTTGACTTGGGTACGAGTTAGTCCGAGTAACTTGGACCCTTCATATCGCCTTTTTTAACATTTGGACATGATCTGGCGATAGTAGGGTCCAAGTCGATTGCGCGATAGAGAATGGCCAAAAATTCAATCCAAACAAAAAACATCAGAATTCAACCTTACAACGGCCACCAAAATACTAGATACGCCACCACCTGAACAAGTGGGGTTCCATGATCAGATAAATGTACCAAGGTTTACTTAACATCCAAATAAAAAGTGAAATTTTACCGTTTAATTCCCAGAGACCCCCGCAGAACATGTCTTTTCGCTTTTTTGGAGTTCAAATAGTGACTCCTCCATCTTGCATGACATACGTCACCCTGATGCGCAGCGCCCGCATGCACCTAGTCTAGGTTCCAAGACGTTCTTAGCGGTGCGACGTATAGCGCGCACGGCCGGCCGACAGCGCCCTCTCGCTCGCTACACATACACACGCCAAGGCGTGTGTTTGTGTTTGTGTAGCTAGATGTTAAGTAAACCTTGGTACATTCATGATGGCCCTCATCTGATCATGGAACTCCACTTGTGGTGGCGTAGTATTTTGGTGGCCGTTGTAAGGTTGAATTCTGATGTTTTTTGTTTGGATTGAATTTTTGGCCATTCTCTATCGCGCAATCGACTTGGACCCTACTATCGCCAGATCATGTCCAAATGTTAAAAAAGGCGATATGAAGGGTCCAAGTTACTCGGACTAGGTACGAGTTGACTTGGGTACGAGTTGACTCGGGTAACCTGGCCTGGGTACGAGTTGACTCGCTTATTTCACGATTCATCACCAAAAATGCAGCAAATTTTGCTTCACAACAAACATGGCGTAGGGGGAAAAACAAGTGCAGCCGCTTATATTGCCGTTTATTCGTGTTTATTGGCTGAAAACAAGTTTTAAAACGTCTAATAACTCACATTTCGAAGCGACTTCACACAGCACTAGAATGCATCTCACGCGTCACGCACGCTGCTTTAAAATGGCGATCGGGTCGAACCATTATTTACCATAGAGAATCCTTTTGTGTATCTTGTATTACATATTTTGTAAAATTACAAGTAGCAAATATTCCACGCAATAATACTCCTTGGTATGAATTAATAATAAATAGTAAATATCGTTTTCTTATTCTACTCATATTACAACTTATTACAACGGGAAAACCGTTTACAACCAAAATATTACTAAACACACTCACCCTAAGCTATATAATAGTTTAATCCTACAATGGCTGCGTGCGCGCGCGCAAAACTAGCATAAAATGTATGACGAATCTTGGGAATTCGATTTCACGATAGGCCTACCTTGGGATTTTCATTCAAAATTCACCAAATCTTAGGATTCTTTACGTTTTGATTATAACCACAATTAACTTTTATTATTTTCCCGTGAGGACACATCGAATAGGGATCTCGTCTTGGAGGGTACATAAGCCAATCTAATTGTTTAGATCGTTTGGCTTTACACAGTTGCTTGTTGTTGTCGTTCATCACTCGTTGATTTTATGATTGGTAGGATTTCTTTTTATATCTCAATACAATGGAAGAAACAAGTATTAATATTAGCCCTTTGCCTGTTATCGACGCGGAGGCTGAGGCTGCAGTCTCTAGCATCAAAGAAGATACCGGCACACCACCGGCTGCCAAAAAATCCAAGTGGTACAAGCAAAGTTTCAATGCTGCTTGGCTGAAAGATCCCGAGTTAGCCGGCTGGATCGCGCGTGATGCGACAGATAACACTTCGGTGATATGCACCGTGTGTGACTGCAAACTGAAAGACGTCAATAAATCGGCCTTAATGAGACACAGGACGAGTGCAAAGCATAAGAAACATCAAGTCTACGACGGTAAGTTCAAATTAGGCCTACAAGGAAAAGCACTGGCAGTGAAACCCAATCAATGTAAGCGAGGAGACGGCGGCGAAAGTTCTCCCCGAAACGTCATCCCATCTGCGTCTTGGGAAATCTTGGGAATTTTACTGCGGCCATCTTGGGATTTTCAAATATTTTTTGACCTCGTCCATATATTATACCTAGCCTTGTTTCAAGGTTAACCGGGGATAGTGTAGTTTAGAATTTTTGCCGTACGGGTTAAAGAGCACGAGTCGAGTCCCAACAAAAGAAAGACAGCTTGTTTTAAAATTATCTGCATATACAAAGCATTATTAAAACTGGTAAAAATCACATGTAAATTCACACTGTTGTTCTAGAAAAATTAATTGGACTAGACTGGTTTGAATTGAGGCTTAACTTAAAGGCCTAAGGCCTAAATGTCACAATGGTCAAAAGGGATTGTGGGAAGGAAAAAGGAGCAAACCTTTTTCCTTCCCAAAATGCCTTGTGACCATTGTGACATCTCAACCATGCAGTATTTGCGATGAGGCTTATATTTATACTTGATAGGTTTGTTTATAAATTATTTATAATGGTTTGCTCGTCGTCCATGTCACCCATACCCACGAATGCTTTGATAAATGCACCTATCAATTGTATGACGCACCCCAGACCCCCCTGGGAGGTGCATCATGTCACACTCATATTCAGTCGGTGATGAAGAGGGTGCGTCAAGTACGACTTTGGTTCGTCATAAACACATAGTGGGATGTGTTGTGCGTCATGCAGTTACATACTGCATGACACATATGATGTATGTCTGTCATAAGTGAGTTGTTGTCTGTACATTGCTGCGTCGAACAAACATGGTTTAATTATAGCATCAATTGTGCGTAAATGATTCGTCATGAACATGACGGGTGCGTCATGGGACCCAAAAGATGGCCTCACATTGGACATTGACACACCCACGAGGGTCCTCTGGGAGTGTGTCATACAAAAGATAGGTGCATATATAATGTCAAAAAGGTTTAGTGTCCCTCCTCCCTCCCCCTCCCCCCATACACCCCCTCCCCCCATACACCCCCTCCCCCCCCCTCCCCCCCCCCCTCCAGTCACTACACCCCGGAGGTTGAGATTTGTACATTTGGTTTTTTTTTGGTCACTTACAAATGACTGATAAATGTGCATTTAACTACAGTTTGCAGCGTGCACTCATGAAGGAGGTAGTAGCTGGTAACCGAATGCATAACACAGGGAGAAAAAAAAAGCAAGTAAGCGGTCCCAGCCCGACCACACAGAGTGTTTTTCTCATAGAGCCCGGTATTCGCCATTTCACCCCAACCCCACACTGCCCCACCCTCAGATGTCAGGATTGGTTTCAGTGGAAATAAGAATCGGACCTATACTTTTGTACAGGGTTGGCTGAGGTAGATTTGTGCGAAACAAATGTGAAATGACGTGGGGTTGAACTTCGGGGTGAAACGCCGGGGCGGCCCCGGGTTGAGTTCGCCCCGGGGTTCGGCGCTCTAGTGTGAAAAGGCCTATACCTACATCTACGTAGAGGAAGATCCTCTATTGTTGCTTTTTTTGGTGCAATTCCAAAAAAAGGAAGGCACCTCGAAAGAGTAAGCAGACAGGAATACTTAAAACTTGTTTCTATATATGTTTTAATTTTTTTTTGCCTAATTGATGGGGATTGATAAGGATGAGTTACACTATTCAAATTTACTTGTAACTTGACAACAACTGAACAATTTATCTTTTTTGGCATTGGCAGATGTTTTCCCAAATAGGGTGAAAGTCATGGAAACCAAGAAACTATCGGCGTCGACTCCGGCGCTGTTGTTCTGTCATCCCTCCATGAAGAGCCTCGCAGGGGCCATTGCCAAGAAGTGTTCGCAGAAGTCTCTGTCTCTGACTTGTCTCACGCCAAATCCGGCGTCCCAGTCTCTTGATTCGGTGAGTCCTTCAGGATGCAGCTCATTGTTCTATCGATTTCATCACACACAAAAAAGGGCTGTGAATTTCATTATGGGTAGAAAATTCTCCACACAGCATAGGGAGGTCTTTTTTATCAGCCACAGTGAAAAAGTTGTGGACAAATTGAGATGTATAGTTAAAAACACTTGTAACCAGCCTTTGAGACTTGATCAGAGTGACTTGAGACTTGACCAGAGTGACTTGAGACTTGACCAGAGTGACTTGAGACTTGACCAGAGTGACATTAGACTTGACCAGAGTGACATGAGACTTGACCAGAGTGACTCGAGACTTGACCAGAGTGACTCGAGACTTGACTAGAGTGACTCGAGACTTGACTAGAGTGACTCGAGACTTGACCAGAGTGACTCGAGACTTGACCAGAGTGACATGAGACTTGACCAGAGTGACATGAGACTTGACCAGAGTGACATGAGACTTGACCAGAGTGACATGAGACTTGACCAGAGTGACTCGAGACTTGACCAGAGTGACATGAGACTTGACCAGAGTGACTCGAGACTTGACCAAGAGTGACTCGAGACTTGACCAGAGTGACATGAGACTTGACCAGAGTGACTCGAGGCTTGATCAGAGTGACTCGAGACTTGTGACTTGAGACTCGACCAGAGAGACTTGAGGCTTGACCAGAGTGACTCAACACTTGACAAGAGTGACTCAACACTTGACAAGAGTGACTTTAGACTTGACCAGAGTGACTCGAGACTCGACCAGAGTGACTCGAAACTCGACCAGAGTGACTCGAAACTCGACCAGAGTGACTCGAGACTCGACCAGAGTGACTTGGGACTTGACCAAAGTGACTCAAAACTTGATCAGAGTGACTTGACTCAGTTTCGTCTTTGACACTCATTTGCAGCACCCTCTTAGCCAAGACAACATCACACGTGTCCAGATGCGACTGCAGCCAGTTGAGTTCCAGAAGGACGGCATTCTGTGGGACTGCTTCAAAGATGGATGGCCTAATTTGTTCATCGATAACGTCAAACTGTGTGCCGGACGAGATGGTAATGCATCCATCAATAGACCATTCCATCCATCCCCACCTCTGACGTATTAAGCAGTCACAGCTGCGACTGCGTGTATAAGTTGTGCTGTGCATTTACGGGTAGTAGGGGAAACGGGTACCCAATTGAAAAAAAACATGTTAAAGAATGGCGATCCCAAAAATTATATCTCTGTTCATATTGCTGTTCATATTGTTCATAAAGGTCCGCACCTTTTTTGTCACCTCATTTTCCACTGGTAAAAATATTTTTTCAAATCCAGGCGGCCCCCAAAAAGGAAGCGGGCGGGGACGCTAATCTTTTCTTCTTTGTTTTACTTCGCCTTATATGCAGAGGATTTCAGATCATGGTGTCGGTGACGATTGTCTCGTATGTTTTTTTCTCCACAGTGATCTTTCTTGGGAGTTTCCATTCGCCTGAAGTTGTGTTTGAGCAACTATCCATCCTCTACAATATGCCAAGGTACATATATATGTGACGCAGCGCCTGGAAACGGGTGCAAAGTAGCAAAAGTTGAAAACTAAGATGATGGTGTTTCCTGAAAATACATGCAAAATGCTTTCAATTGATGTAATGTGTGTTGTTGCAGCTCATTTCCAGGCCCTGATATAACCGTTTCAAGTTTATGATGTCTTGACCCCTTGTTTGAGAAAATGAAGCTTAATTAACCCTAACCCCCTAGGCATTTTTACTAGGAAGAGTCTTCAACCAGTCAAAATCCAACACTGTGCAGTTTAATTATGGAACAATTTTTGGACTTAGACAAATTGGGGCATCGTAGCTCCATGTAAAATAACGGTGCCAAAGCGCTACAGTCCTGAACCCATCAAAACTCAACGGAACATGGTGTTGAATTCTGGCAGGTTTGGGATGCGTTGGGTTAAAGTTTCTGACCTGTGCACACTATAATAACCAAAGTTAAAAACATAAATCACCCTAAAAATATTTTGAGATTGTATTCAGTTTTAAAACTTTGGGAGATAATAGAATAAGGCTTATCAAAAAAAAGTGTTAAACAAATGTTAACAATTTTAAAATGGACTTTTCAGTGAAAAAAATTGTTGTTTCCGCTGGTCACTCAGAAAGCCATAGTGCGACTTTCCGTCTCATTTTGAGGTGCCAGTTCACATAATTCGATGTAACTGTTAGGTACCTCACATTTTGTCAGGGGATAGTTTGTTTAAATCCGACTTCCTTGTCATTAATTAAACAACTGAGAATATTTCTGTTCCCCCTTGACAGGCTGGCTGCCAGTACATCAAAGTTATTTCCCAGCCTCTATCTCGCTGGTACCAATTTCTACTCCTGAGTGGAGAGAAGTATTATGATCAAGTGTCTTGCTCAGGGCCACAAGTGCCACGATCGGGATGCAGAACCCACTTTCTGATCGCTCAGCTAATTAAAGATTTCAAATGTCAGTTTAAAAAAAGAAATATTAATAAAAAGGCCTGTTAGCTTTATACAAACAAACAACTGCCTGTCCAAAATGATTTTTGGCAGTCACCTGGACGGGTGGCTAGGACCATGCACAGTCTGTGTAATCATCAACATTCGGGGTCGGCATACCTGGCGCTCCGCTTGGTAAGCTTCGAGGAACTCATGACAAATCCACGATATTATCTTGTAGGACTTTCATCTTTTTGTGGCTGATTTCCACAGGTACCTTGCACGGTCATTTAAGTTCATCCTTCCGTACTTTCCGACGGGGACGATGGAACGTGTGGACACCGAGGGCCAAGTGGCGACAGCTAAGGTATGGACCACGACCATTTGCTTAATCTTAGTGAATTGTTTTTAATAAGCCAGTTCGGTATCTCAAAGGTCAAAGGTTATTCGTGGGAAAAGTGCTGACGTAAATGTCACGCCATGTTTACGCGAACGCCCATTCTGATTGGATTTAACACGTGCGGGTTGTGCGACCACCTTTCGCGTTCGGTCACGTGGGTCATTCGGGATAAAATTTAATTGTGCACATGCGCAGTTGAAATACTGAACTGGAATTATTGAGTGTTATCACTAACAACGTCAAAAACACAAGGGAAACTGACTAAGTTATTTGAATGCATTTTCAGTGAACAAAGAAAGCTGGCAGGAGCGGGACTTGAACCCGTGACCTCCGGAATACCGTACCGGTGCTCTACCAACTGAGCTATCTTGCCCTATGTTGGCAGTCTCCCAAACTAGTGTTCTCACAAATATTTTTGGAGGTGTTATGAATTTTTTTTTTCTTTATGGAAATCGCCCATCACAAGGCCAAAGGCCATTCGAGGTGTGGGCTACAGAGGAAAGTGTGGAAGAACCAGCCCCTCACACTGAAACAAGACAAGATAATCTGATCTCTTCACAGTATGTATAGGGTCGGGATGGGTAACTAGTCCACTGCAAGGCATTAATAATGCCTCTACCCATATTAAGTGTAGAACCGGGCTCGAACCCACAACTTGTAGAATTACCCGCAGAGCACGAATTCAATGCTCCAAACCACTAGGCCACGGCACTTCCACAAGTGCCGTGGCCCCTGTAAGGGTAACATATTTTGTTAAGAATCAAGATGTCTGAATTGTCTCTGGCCAAAGCTAACAATTTAAGGTATTTGATGCTCGTTGTGGGAACTGTGCGCAGGTTTACCAGGGACAATTCCAGATGGAAAATTAGAAAGAGGGTTGCTGAGTAACAGTGCAGAGAGTAGCCAATTTGGGACGACCTGAATTTTACTAACTTGTGCAAGATAACCTTACAAATCTACAAATTTCTGCATGGTTAGTAGAATTTTAGGAAATCTTCAAAACGAATGTTGTAAAAATTCAGCCACTTGTATGAAACGTCCGTCTTCCTCACTCGTGTCAGGTGCTTGCCATGATGCTGTCATCCATTCCCAGCACGGCCCGAGGCCCCGCCCAGATTGTCATGTTTGACATCCACGCCTTGCAGGAGAGGTTCTACTTTGCAGATACCATCATCCCTAGGTAAGTAACCCCCCTCCTAAAACTCCTCCCCCATCCTCGATCGTTTCCCCCTCTCAAGTTTAAAGGACCGCAGAAAGGACCGTTTTCTTACCTTGCTTGAACGTGCACCTGTGTTCACTCTTAACCTGTTGAGTACGGACGATGGCCATAGCCACGACTTGAAAAAAGACCACCTGGCCGGTTGATATCTATATGCGCAATTCTGCACGTACTCAATCCATTCATATTTCAACTATGTTGCTCTTGAATGGGAGTGTAATGAATAGACGGAGCTTTTTCAAAAACTCCATGTTCTTTTCATGCTAAGGAAACAACAGGCTCTAATTTCACGGAGCTGCTAAGCAAAACAATTTGCTTAGCATGAAAAGTCTTTCTTGGTTAAAAACGGGATTACCAACCAAATTTTCCTGTTTTGTATATATTTTTTTTTGACTGGTATTCAGCTATTGTTTGCTTAGCATAACAAATTACACGGAGTTTTGGCTGGTAACCTGTTTTTACTAAGCAATACTTTTTTGTGCTAAGCAAATTTTGGTGCTTAACAGCTCCATGACAATTGGCCCCAGCTGAATACCAATCGCAAGCAATATATATATATATACGTCCCATGAATATTTGGCCTGCTTTTTACCATAGGAACGCTTTTCACGCAAAGCCATTTTTTTGGTGCGTATTTAGCGGCTTCTGTGAATTTGGCCCCACGTCTGGTATGCATATTATCCCAAGTTTCTTTGTCGGCAGGCTGGAATCGGCAGTACCACTGCTTCTCCGCGAGTTGGTCAACCTTCCCGATGATATCAAGTTCAACATCGCCATAGCCTTCCCCGATGAGGGGGCGCACAAACGATTCCACGGCATGTTCGAGGAGTTCCCGCAGATCACCTGCGTCAAGGTCCGCATCGGCGACAAGAGAATCGTCACCATCAAAGAAGGTATGCAAAAAACGCGCAGCAACCGATTTCACAAAATGGTGCGCGCTGTACGTTGTGGCAGATTTACTCCGCTTGAGGAGTGCACGCAAGTGGCACAATATTGTTGCAAGTGATTTTCCAAAGCATTATGAAGCTGCAGAATATCTTTTATTTTTTTCGATGAGTTAAAAGCTTTGACGAGGAATGCATGAATGTATTGTTAGAAATCGATGGAATATTAACCACTTGAAAAGACCGCCTGGCCGGTTGACGTCTATACACGCATTCCTGAACGTACTCGATCGATTCATGTTTCAACTATGTTGTTCTTGAATGGGAGGGTAATGAATAGATGGAGTCTTTTTGCAAACAAAGCTTTCATTGACATGAAAGGGGGCTCCAAGTGCGATGAATAGGACCACTCTATTCAGTGTGGTGCCTATTCTCATCATTGATGCATTTTGTCATTTGCAGGACAGGCACAAAATCACCATGTGATTATCGTAGATGACTTGGTACAGACTGGAGGAACGCTCATGAACTGTTGCAAGGTAAGCGCCCCACCCCACCCCCCCCCCCCCCCAAAAAAAAAACCCACTTTTTTAAATTCTAAATGTTAAAATTATGTTTATGTTTATAGATATTTAACATTTTGAAGGAAAAAATCCAGAAATCTCAAACATTATTCCAAAATAGCAGTGTGAAACTCATTAGCGTCAAATCAAAATTGTTGAAATTACTCCGTAGAAATCATGCTACACATAAGGTGGAAAGGATGAATGGTGTGGCTTTCCTATGCGAATTCAAGTCATGCAAGTCCTATTACACGAGCTGCTATATGTCGGGTCACTGTCTGAAAATTTTAGTTTCCTGAATTTTGCCCTACTAATGAAGCATGGAAGAAAATTTGATTTTGAATGAAAAAAACCCCACTTATTACACTGTGCACTCTATTTTTTTCCTAAAACATGTATTGTTTTATTATGTTCTATGCAAGAACATCCTAGGCATTAATTTGGGGTGAAGACCTGTGTACTATGAAATACTACTTAGTATTCTGTAGCACTGAGTCTCTCTGTCTTTGATGATTGAGTGTATCATGACAGCAGTCAAGATACTTGCAACTACAGATTACTACTTCTATGTAATACAGTTAAGTTACTGGGTAAATTATACAGGGGGGATCCAAAAAACCGAGATATTATTGCTAATTGTAACAGAAGTAGGGTACATGTGAATCAAAGGGAGATATCCTCTGTTAGGGTTGTATCTCCTCTTTAGAATGACACCCTGATCATGTCATTACATTCACGGTTGACTGAGCAGTGACCAATTTTATGAAAGGGTCTATTTAGGGAATTGTGCCACTTTTCAATTGTGGTTTTTGTGGTGTCATTTGTCACAGAGTGAAAGGCTATGGGGAAAAAAGAGATTTCACCATGTAAACTTAATAACATTTATTCGCGCAGTGTTATTTACATAATTGAACATGCCCCTCCACATGTCCTCCGTTTTCCCCTCCGACACAAATCTGAGCACGGCGTCGCATGCCCATCACTGCCGAGCGAATCACACCAGGTTGCCCGACATCCTACGCGGGCAACCTGGTGTGATTCGCTCGGCAGTGATGGGCATGGGACGCCGTGCTTTTCAATTTTATAATGAATTTGCACGGACGTAGCAACTTTAATTTTTCCTCTGCGTGAATGAAATTGTACTAAATATGCCCATTTCAGACGCTGTTGGACCACGGTGCTGCCTCTGTCAGTGCCTACGTGACTCATGCCGTTTTCCCAGAAAACTCCTGGAAGGCTTTCACCACAGACTTTCCCCAGGAAGGCAGTGCCAGCGGAGTGAAGTTCGACCATTTCTGGATCACGGACTCGTTGCCCCACGCCAGCGCCATTGCCAAGCACCCTCCGTTCCAGCTGCTGTCCCTCTGCGACGTCATATCGGAGACTCTGCTCGGCTACGATTTGGTACAGCATATCTGATTGGATTGAACCGTGTCGTGATTGGAGGATATCGGTAGGGACACGTTCACTCGGTAACAGTCCTTCCGAGTGGCTATTTAAATGCATCCACTTAACTTGTAAAGCTTGTGATAGTACACATGTGCAAAATTCAGCTGAAAACCAATCATTCATTTGGTAAAAAAAAATGTAATTCAGAAACACACTGAAAAGGATCACCCAATGAAATTTATTGACCCAAAACGTGTCTCCCTTCTAGCAATTTTGAATATATACCGTGGACATGTATGAAGGGTGTATTCGAAACCCCGTTCTCAGGTAATCCGCGAACAGTGTTCTCTGGTTGCCGATTACGAATGCCAAAGTGCCGTGTAGAGTGCATCTGGGCGAAGATTCAAGATGGCAACCGCTGTATTAATACTCCGAATGAAAAGAAAGGAAAATTCACGATCTTACGAAAATCCTGGAACAGAAATTCCCCAATTAAAATCCCACTCCTATAATCACGAACAATTCTATTATCTTATATCATGTATACTGTTCCTGGACTGAATGAGTGCTTCCAAGTTCACAAAAATTAACGCAAGTTCCGGAAGGGCCCAAGTCCGCCATCTTTGTTCTTGACATTCTTCATCTACTCCCCAGTTAGCAGGGAGTGAAAATCCTGTTCGCGAACACCGTTCGCGTGTTGGTTCTCGTCATTCGAAACTCTGCCCGCGTGTTCATTCAACACGAGAACAGGGTTTCGAATACGCCCGGAGCGACTGTTCCAAGTCCTGAAAATTGAGTACTTCTGTGGAGTGCAATGTCATAAAATCAAGCCCGAGTGCATACATTGAAAGGTACGATATAGCTTTGGTAACAGTTCATCTTGTTTCATTGTGAGGGGCTGGTTCTTCCACATATTCCTATTAGTAGCCCACACCTCGAGTGCCCTAGGGCTTGTGATGGGCGATTTGCATTAAAAATAAAAAAAAATAAAAAATCATAGTAAGGGAAACGGACAAGGTAATTTTGAATACATTTTTAAAGTGAACAAAGAAAAATGACAGGAGCGGGATTCGAACCTGTGACCTCCGGAATACCGTACCGGTGTTCTACCAACTGAGCTATCTTGCCCTATGTTGGCGGTCTCCCAAATTGTCAGTGTCTTTGTTTGGGTAGGCGCTAATCAAAAGTCATAAACCCATAATGGCATATAGCCAGGGATCACGGCAAATTTTATGAGACAATCTGGGTAGCGACATAGTGTGGGGATCACTCAATGAATGAAGATACAACTTTTTAACTTTTTAAAGATGGTACCAATACTATGGTACCAACAATCAAGAGTTGGAGTCAAGTCTCTGCAAGTACTTTCACAAGTACTTTCGCAAGCCCAGTCAGAAGTCCTTTCATAAAGCCGGTCACAAGTAACTGGATGAACAATGACAAAGGAATGCCTCTGTCAAAGCTCATTTGAATAGCTTGTGATTGGGATTAGGACTGGAGGGCTTGTTATGATGGACTTGCAGGGACTTGCAGGGACTTGAGATGGACTCGACTACATCTCTGCCAACAATTCTTTGGGCAGCTTCGGTTTGGAAGTCGTCGTGAACAAAGTGTACTTCAAGAAATTCTGTACTGTAGTGTTTATTTGAAGCAAGATATTGGACTGAGGGGACCCCCCCTCTTTTTTGTTGTTCGTTGTGTTCCAGGAATCCCTTTCAGATGGGGGGGGGGGGGGGGATGTGTTGGGTAACAATAGTCTGGAGTGTGTATTATAGATAGGGACAAGAGGGGGGTACCCCTTGGTCTCATATCGTGCTGGTATAGTAGTGTTCTGTAAAATTATGGTATTCACTTACAGATCGTAGAATTGATGTACATGCTCTTTTATTCAGTACATCATCTTACAGGTGGCACGGCTTTCATTAAATGTGAACCTGAATGTTGAAACGCCTTGTTAATATTTTAATGTGCATTTGACGTGAAGCATTTAAGTTGTTCAAAGTAGGTACCATCTATAAATTACAGCAGGTAATTGTTTTGTTTTTGCTACAATGTGCAACATACATGTAGGTGCAAAGCTTCTATAATTCTTTATATAAGATTGTAAATAGGGCTTAGAACCAGAACTGGGTATGTCCACTTTGGGCTAAAATATATTACGTCTTAAATTTAGCTTTTGGCCC
Source organism: Hippasteria phrygiana (assembly GCA_037893225.1). Classification (NCBI taxonomy): domain Eukaryota; kingdom Metazoa; phylum Echinodermata; class Asteroidea; order Valvatida; family Goniasteridae; genus Hippasteria; species Hippasteria phrygiana. Next base: position 2,784,497 of record JAZGUH010000008.1, on the reverse strand, counting down.
AGGACAGAAAAGAGTATGAAGTCCAAATGGTAAACTTTTACAAAATATTGGTTACAGAAATTTTGAAGACTATTGTTTTTTAAAGGGGAATTTTAGATTTTCCAGAAAGATTAAAACTTTTAAATTTCTTTTTCTTAAAATGCTGGTTTTAAGCCCGCATAATTAGCGTAAACTGGACGTACAGTTTAAAGGTAGTGTACATCATTTGCAATCCTCCAAGAAAACAATTACTGAATTATTACGAAATACCTTACTAGACTGTAAGTAAATATCAGTCTCAAGCATCCTGTGAAATCATGGCACCTGGTATGCAATCATTTTCAAGAAAAGTCGAAATTTATATATCGTTTTCCCAACGATTGTCGGAAATAGTCTAGTTCCCTGACGTCTATAAGTTAAATACTAACCCCCAAATCCATCTATTTCTGAAAATTACAGCAAATGCAAATGGTCTATACTACCTTTTAAGCCATTTTGATTTGTCAAAAGATGACATTGTGGAAGTCTTCAAGTGACCATTGTAACGATGGTTTAGAGTTGTCCACAAGTGAAATATTCCGTGGAGTGCCGTGGCCGAGTCATCGGAATGTGGGTTTGAATCCCAACCTGGCCGGTCATGGCACTTGAGTCCTTCAGCAAGACATTTTATCATAATTGCTCCAGCAAAGAGTAGAAATGGGTACCAGTGAAAGTCGGTGAGCATAAATATTCTCAGTCATTTGAAGCCAAGGAAATGGGATATAAAAGCCACCCTGGTGAGCCATACTGGCTTGGAACAGATGTTACTTTTACAACCAACAATTTGCAGCAGAAATGTGTTAAAGTGTTTTTTCTATTGTGTGTTTTTGTTTTATTTAAATGGTAATTTTATGTGTAAGTTTTAAATACCATCTTAAATTGCTTTTAAATGTATGATTTATTTTCTGTATGTTGATTTAAACTGTGGTAGCCTATTGAAAATTACCTTTCTGTAAATAAAGTCATTATTAATGCCAATCATTTCAACTCTAACTTGATGCCAAAAAAAAAATGGCAAAATCTTAGAAAAATTGAACATTATAGCATAAAATCGTGTAATGGGTGTGGCCATAAGTTATAGCCGGAGGAGTGTCTGGTTTCCAAAAGACTGTTGTATTTGTAATTTACATGCAAAAAGATATTCGGAAACTCAATTTGTTTCAAATGCTTCGGCGTGGGCATGTACCAGTTGGACAGAGTGGAACCATTTAACCCTCGGAGCTACCAACGGACTAACAACATGACAAATAATTTGGTTCTTTAATTACTAAAAAATTGTTCGGCCAATAAAGGTGACACTCCTTGTATTCCTCAATCAATGCTTCTAGTTTGAGGTTCTCTGGTCACCTTTAACCTGGGGATTCCCCATTGAGAGCAATAAATCTGAGAAGTACTGGCAGTGTGACTATTAAGCCATATGGAATTGTGTACAAATTTGATCCCTTTGTGTACAGCTACTCTTGCCCCTGGCTATCAAGGATGGCAATCAATCACTGTTACTTTGACAGTTCCTTGGGTAAACCACAGCTGTTTCCAACCAATTGATGACCTGTAATGGCCTCAGGGGTTGCTGGTTGTATGGCAGTTATACATGGTTTGGGGCCATGGATTTAGACCGTTACTTTTATTAGTAAAAAAAAAAGGGTGAACCAACATGTACATTTCCAGTGGGCTTGAATTAGTAATATGTGGGCCCAGGGACCTTCATTCGACCTTTTCAAAGTATTAGACTTGTATTCTGTCCCCCCAAACGAGGGTATATACGCGCAATACAAACGGACTGTTCACAACAGTCCACAGGAACAACCGCGTGATTTGTTTGACCTGGTGGCTCCGAGGGTTAAGATAGGGGTGTACATCGGAACCGAGCAGTACCCGAACAACTTTACATTATCGCATAGTAACTTCCCAGACAATGAAAAAGGAATGGTTTTGAATGTTTGTCGGGAATTTAAAAAAATTAAAACCAGACTACATGGGAAACCAGCAAAGATTTCATGTTTATGACGCTCACAAAAGTTGACAATAAAGGGAATTTACCGGTCATGGTTTTTGTAGTCTCGGTATTGATAAAGAGCCTCCATTGTATAAAGCTTTCGGACAACCGTCTTCTGTGATATGCCAGCGCACGCAAAGGTGGAGAAGTGATCATGTTTACTGGACAGGCATGAGATTTTTTAAAGACTTTTTGTCTGAAATGATACTTTTTGAATCTCAGAGAAAGACATTATTCCAACTTCTGGGATTGGAAGCTGATTTATTTCTATACATCTCATCATAAACGTCCACGATTTAAAAAAAAATGTAGTTTTACAGTAATTTTAATATAAAATCACTTACCACAATAAAACATGTATATAAAGTGCATGTGAAGTCAAAATTCTAAATAAATGGGGCAAATGGGTAGATGTGTAGACGCGAGTGCCTATGGGGCCTACTTGGCCCATCTACCTCTGGTCCTACATACACATATAGAAGCCAAAATGTTTGTAAGAACTTGGTCTTAAAAACCATGTAGTAATCTCTATATTTTAGATTACAAATTTTCTCTTTGAAAGTTTAAATTCTTGAAGCTGCATGTATATCCCAGTTGGTAGAGGAACTCAGTTGTCCACCATATGTTCTTTACATTAATACGTGAGCAATCATTTTTATCCGATGACATTTTTACTCCATCAAAGGTATACTGTCCGTGCTCTTCTCAAGTTTCATGCCGAATTTTTATAATTTTTTTTTTTAATGCAAAAAGTATTCACTTATGAATGGAACATCGAATTAAAACGGCCAGAGCCATGGTAATCAGAAATTTTATCGCAGAGATAGCCATCGAGTTTCAGTGTTATCTGTCCTGTTCCAACTGTTGCTACCAGAACAGATTTAGATGATGGCCTGTGGCTGTTGAAACAACAATCGAAACACAGCTGGGTGTGGCAGTTGTCAGGACAACTGACTCAGATGACTGTTGCTGTCGACATGACGACTGATTCAGCTGATGAATGTGACCATGACGACTGATTTAGCTGCGGCCATCAACATGACAACCGATTCAGCTGTTGACTGTGGCTATCTCCATCTCAACAAATGTTGGTGACTGCTGTCAACAGAACTGATTCAACTGATGACTGTGGCCTGAATCTCAATGATACTTTTTTTCTTGGTTGCCAATTGTAAAGTCTGATGTCTTCCCCTTGTAGTGTCAGCGTCACCTATCCCGCTTGATTTCCCCCGGCTGACGCCACCGCACCACGTGCAGGCTGTGGTCGGACATGCTGGTGGCAAACACCAGTCCCTGCTCGGCTGTCAGCCCCAGTCCGCCCAGCCAGCACACTGCCCCCGCCACAAAGTTGGAGCCCCGCTTGGAGCGGCGGTAGGCCGGGAGGCGCCAGGAGGAGACGGCCTCGTGGGTCTGGGTGTTGAGGAGTCGCAGGGACTGGTGGTCCAGGAGGAGGGTGAAGGCCGTGCCTAGACCCAGCAGAATCAGGTTGCTGGAGTCGCTGTATGGAATCAGCCTGGGGGAACAGGGAGATGGGTGTTCAAATTATCAAAATGTATTTCAGACTCGTGATATAATAAAAAGCCTCCGCAATCCTCTTCGTCAGTAGGATTATAGGCTGGGTCTCAAATACGTAGGACTCTATGGACAACAGAGTTGGTAATCGAATCACCACAGGTCTGATCACATGTCACATCACCATTCTGGTCTCAAGCCATGTAGCAAGCTATTCAAACACACTATAAAACAAAAGCATTCCTTTGTCATTGTTCATCCCATGTAGCTTGTGAGCTGACTTGTGATCTGACTTGTGATTGACAGTGCGTGCAGCAACACGCGCGCGTACTCTATTCGTTTGCACCGCACTTCCAAATCCAACTGATGTCAAATTTATGAACAGGACCTGGCACCAAGAAACCAGTGGAATGTCGACAATTCCAAACTTTATATTTTCATGGTATCTGCATGTTTCAGAAAGTCAAATTTAAGACTTTTTAAGACCCTTTTAATGCTGCCCTAAACAGAATATAAGACCAAAAATTGAGCAGACCGGAACTTGATGTATGGGTGGATTTTGGATCCCAGGATTGGAATGCTCGGTAGTCGGTAAATACATTGTGCGGTGTCTGCCACGTGCGATCAGCTTGACGAAAAAATTTGCTATGCGCTCCAATAGCTGATTTTCTTTATACACACTGTGACTGTTATTTACGAGCTGATAAAACTCAATGGAGAACTCAATTTAATACTCAATTTAATACTTTTTAATGCTTTTTAAGGCCTTAAATTGAGAACATTCAATTTCAGACTTTTAAAGACTTTTTAAAGACCCGCAGATACACTGATTATGGTATTTCTATGAAATAAAGGTTGTACGCTTTATTTGTTGCATTGTGTGTTTCTGTAACCCATTCCTAGCCATAGAGCTATAATAAATTACTAGAGCGCTTAACTCCTCATTCTCACGTGCGGAGATACTTTAAATCCTTCCTGCGCGCAGACATTTAAAATTCGTGTGCGTGTTTGTAGAACATAAGGAAATTAGATGGAGTGAATTTCAAAAGTATACTCTAAATGCAACATACGCAAACAACTTGAGCGCCTTTTTGACGGTTATAGAACGTCACGGAAAAATCATCTGCAGCGGATACGCGCACGCGTTTGCGTTGTTTGCACAGAGCAAAATAAAACGCTCATTTGGGTTTTGGGCTTATCGGCTTCGACAACGCAGATATGCAAATGGATGCGCCCATGCATCAGGCATCACTTTGTACATCGAGTCAGCACTCTAGTAATTTAATATAGCTCTACGTTCCTAGCTCACACTACAATCTCAGGCTTTCGAGCAGACCCAGGTCAAAAAGTACGAGAATAGTAGAACTTTGGAGGGCAAAATCAGAATGAAAGTAGGACTTTTGTGGGCTTTCAGGAGTAGTTTTTGTTGATGATAACCCATGTCCGCAGCATCACAAGCCTCATTTGGCATGTTCTGTACTCACAACACTTGTGCTCCATCCTCAACAAAGCTCTTGGAAGCAAAGTTGCGGTACTCCTGCACCCAAGCCCTTTATTGTGTGATTTTCATATGACAGTGTGTAGCACTGTTATAAAAAAATATTAGGTGAAATTTCCTTTTTTTTCTTTTTTTAGTGGAATAAAAAAAGTAGGAAAAAATAGGAATTTAAAGAAAAAAAGTAGAAGCAAGGTAAACAAAGTTGGGGGAAAAAAAAGGAAAATTCTGAGACCGTTAGACTCCGGATTCCTTGTTTTGAGAAAATAAAACTCAAAATCAGTGAATCGTTCGAACTGTACTCTCAAGTATACAGTCCAGTAAGGCCACAAATACATGGACTCACTTTGTTAACTCAAATGTCCTGAAGCTCCACACCAAAATGCCGATATCTGAGGCACAGGCGACGTGAGTTCCGTCAAACTGTAGCCGCGGGAGAAAGGTCTGCGAGTCGGCTGCCATGGTGCTGGGTGAAGTTAGCGTTGTTACACACTGCGACTCTGCACTGTTCTTCAGGTTCCACACCTAAATGGTCAGTGTTGCAATGAAGTGTTGTAATGGCATGTAGACTTTTAAGAATCTTTCTTTTTTAACGGAAGTCGCCCAGTACAAGGCAAAAAGCCACTCTAGGTAAAGGGCTACAACAGAGGTGGTGAGGTTGGCTACATGTTAGGTTGCCAGCCCCACCACCCTTAACAGTTTTTCTGGGTCCAGATCTAAACAGAGGATAAATTTTAAACAGATATCAAAAAAATTATCCCATTTTTCTAGACCTATAGACCTATTACAACTGAGATGGCACAAGTATTCTACGGTAATGCAGTCTACAACACAACAGTTTCTTACTGCACCGCCTGATACCTGCTGAAGCAAGTGAACAAAATCACTTTCTTCAAGACATTTAACCCCCTACATCATTTTCCTATACTCCAATATCCTCCCGGTTCCAAATTCCTCCAATGTTTGTTACTGGGGATCCACTGCCTGAATCCTGCAAAATCATCCAGTGGGTTTTGGATAAACACCCCAGTAACCTCAATCCTCCGAAATCATCCAGCATCAGATTGGGCCTGATGACCTGGATCCTCCATTTTCCTCCAGAGGCAAAATCCTCTAATGCCCTCAATCCTCCGAAATCATCCAGCATCAGATTGGGCCCGATGACCTGGATCCTCCCATTTTCCTCCAGAGGCAAAAATCCTCTAATGCCCTCAATCCTGCAACATCCTCCGATGCTTCAACTTCCACAGACCTTCAATCCTCCAAATTCCTCTATTTGGCAGAGAGGATTTTGGAGGATTTGGGAAGGTCAGGGTTAAATGACAACGTCCTTACCTTTATTTCAGCTTTGTCCATGGTGAGAAGCACAGGCTCACCACGGGCGAATGTGTCCGTGTCCACGCGAGTCTCACGTAAAATCACCTGATAAGAAAATGCAGTGGCACTAAAATCATTTTGTTTGTGAAGCTATAAACCTAAAGTCTACAGCAATCCCTAAACGTACCTTGCGACGTTGCTACTTTTCTTTTTGAACCATTTACATTTATTTTCGTGTCTTTTTAATCTTTACTATTTAATTATATCATTAAGGCGCCTTTTACACGTCGAATATAAACAACAATGGTCTCTTCCTTTACTTAAACTATACCCAAATTCTCAAATTTTTAATTTTTTTATTTTATTATAAGGTCGTTGCCAATTCTGTTGTCCATATTCTTCGATAATTCTATTTTACTAGTAATAAATATCATTTTTCCAATTTCCTGGCAAATCAACTCTGGTTCGCTCGTCTATTCTTTTGTCGTCATCTCCGTGTCTTTTAACTCTTGTATCCCCTCGTGCCGAGCTTGGCAATGATTGGATCTTGTAACTGGTCGTCAGGCTCGTCAACAGGCACTCTTCCGAACGGTTTAAACCATCCCTTCTCCACGGGGATCCGTCTGATCGTCTGGCGTATCGCAAGGTACGTTAGGGATTGCTGTAGACTTTAGGTTTATAGCTTCACAAACAAAATACAGTGGTACTAAAATCATTTTGTTTCGCATGCATTAATCCTAACGATGGGGGGGATCTGGCACTCGGTAGTGCAGCACGACACTGCGATCCTCCCAAGAGAGGCCATATGTGACCCGCTCTGGAAAAAGGTATATTATGTCGCAAAATATGAAAAATGAGTTCCATGCATGTTTGGAAAGCCCGCAATGTAAGCTTTCATTTGGTACATGACAGAGCTCCAAAGCCCTTTCCGTTCTGGAGATATCACATTTTTGCATATTAATTAGTTCTATGGAGTTCAAATGACACAACAGAGAAAACAGGCTTTGAAATAGCTAGTTCTAATACAATGCAATGGAACAATGCACTCTAAAAAGGTTATTTTTTCACTTTATTCACTGAAATCAACATATTTGTGCACCAAACCTGAAACTTTAGATATTTAAGATGTCATTAAAGACAAAAACTAAAAATAAATTTTGACAATTTTTTTTACCCTCTCAAGGGGCCATTACACGTAAATGCATAGCGCGATTTATATCACCTTTTTCTGGAGCGGGTCACATATCTCGTTATAGAAACGTGGCAATTTTGAAGAAAGGCGGAAATAGTTGGGATCGTGTTCTTTTTTTTTTTTTTTACTTTGCTAGTATACTGCCTTATTATTAGATATGACAATGCATACCGGGTGTTTCTGCATTTTTAAGATTTCTGTCCAAGTTCTGTGCAAGTGATTTTAACGAGGACAAAATCTCAGATCTGAGGCAATAAGCCATTTGCGAGTTACATTTGAATAACATCTGGTATACTGACTTGCTCCAAATGCTTGGCACATTTTAACTTTGAATTCTCCAGACCAAAGACACCATTGCTATCTCACATGATTCGGGGCAAGCTCTTGCATAGTTACGTAAGAGACGCTTAATTAGCACCAATACATTGTTCACAATGGGTGTGCGAATGGCACAAAGACACCAGACCATTCCGGAGCTGAGGGTTGCTAGCATAAGGCTTGCCCCGAATCACGTGATATAGTAACAGTGTCTTTGGTCTGGAGAATTCAAAGTTAAAATGTGCAAAGCATTTTAAACACGTCAATGTACCAGATGTTATTCAAATTATTCGAAGATTTTGTAACCTTAAAACGAATGAATGAGTAATCATACTTGAGTAACCCAATCGCTGTGGCCTGGTAGCGTGTTGAGTAATGCCCCGTCACTCAAACACCAAAGATTGACGGTGGTATCGGCCGAACCGCTGACCAGGAGGTCCAACTGGTCACTGTAATCTATGCTGAACACTGCCGAAAAACAAAAATCTCTTTATAATAATAATAATAATAATAATAATAATAATAATAATAATGTAGATTTGTAAAGCGCACATATCCACCAAGTCATGGTGCTCAAGGCGCTACATTATTACCCCTGCTCATCGGGCCTATTAATCATTCCTGAAACCTTCTCAGCTCCCTGGGGAGTATACAGCCCCGGCTGCAAGTTAAGCGCACATGGGCTAATCAAACACATAACCATCACTGCCCTCACATTTAGTCCTGGGTGGAGAGAAGCAACTTGTGACAAAGTGCCTTGCTCAAGGACACAAGCACCATGACCCCCCCCCCCCCCCCTGGCTGGACTCGAACCCAGAATCTGCAGTATCACCAAGATATTGAGTCCGGTACACCAGGCCACGAGGCCACAGCGCTTCTGCCTTCATTCAATTATTAAGCGGACAAAAACTCCCTATCATTTAGAACCACAGTTCTTAACCAGTTCACGTCGGAGGACGTGTTAACACGATCTGGCTGTTTTTATTCACGGGCACGGCTGACGGGTTAAAACGTCAAGCTTGCCTCGACTCACCTCCGGGTGACGTCCCAACACGCTAATCCCTCATTTGTTTTGTACACACACACACAAAGTCCAAGAAGTCTGTGGAGGCGGACCGTGTGTTGAACTTGAACTTGGCCGCTGTGCATGGCCTGTTGTTCTACAATTTACGCTCCGGTGGGCGCACCCGGAGTATTGAAATATATGAGGTTTCGGCAAGAAATATTGTACAAATACTGTTGAAATGACTCTTGCAAATCAGTATTAATTGACTGTATATCATAAGTTGGCTGCTTATATTTTGCCTATTTTTGAAAATAGAAATTTTCGGCAAAAATAATCCCGGCGCAAACTGGTTAAAACCATAATTGTACACATTATTGGGACTATTTTGAGATTTTTTTAACTTCCCACAAAATGACAAAAATTCTTGGAAATTGTCATTGCTTAAAATATTTAATAATTGACACTCTTGCACTAATTTCACTTACTATCCCCTATCCCCAATGGAATCTAGTTTGCTCGTGTCTTTGGCACCAAGTCCTAAGTCAAATATTAAATTGTTGCACGTTCACACATTAACCCTAACTCCCTACATCATTTCCCCCCATGTAACCTGAATCCTCCAATATCCTCTGATTTCAAAGTGTTAAAACTCCATATAACCTGAATCCTCCAAAATCCTCTTATAGGGACCATAGCACGAATCCTCCAAAATCCTCTACGGGTTTTTTGCATACCCCTAGTAACCTCAATCCTCCAAAATCCTCATGTATCACATTGAGCCTGATAACCTGAATCCTCCATATTCCTGCAGGGGCAAAAACCCCTAGTAACCTCAATCCTGCAAAATCCTCTGATGCATCAACTTCCAAGTGCCCTCAATCCTCCAAATTCCTCCATTTTGCAAAGAGGATTTTGGAGGATTTGGGAAGGTTAGGGTTAATTTTTCAAATGTCAAGTCTCTTTAATAGTTATAAACTATCACAGCCTATCAAAAAATCTACCCACCAACTCTCACAGCTTGTGTGTGTTTCAACCCGTCACTTGATAGGTTTTGATATATAGGGTAGTTGGCTCCATTTTGGCCCTGAGAGAGGGAGGGTTATTAACCCTAACCCCCCTCAGTCCTCCAAAATCCTCTATGCGGTTTTGGTTGATTTTGGAGGATTGAGGAGAAATGGTGATTTAGTACCGGTTGATTTTGGAGGATTGAGGAGAAATGGTGATTTAGTACAGCATCACCCACCATATACATGTACATTTTCCTATTGTTTATACTTTAACTTTTTGGGAAAACTTCATAGGTTTTGTACACTGGTTGATTTTGAAGGATTGAGGAAATGGGGAACATGCATCAGAACACAAGTCTTAAATTTTGGAGGAATTTGGAGGATTGAGGGTGAATGCAACTTTTTTGGGGGAGCAATTGGAGGATTTTGAAGGATTGAGGAAGGTTCCTAGCCAAAAGGGCCTAGTGGGTTAGGGTTAGGGTTGATTTTAAAATGCCAAAAGTAAAGTCCTTAGCTATATAATGTTACCAAGCCTCATTCTTTGTGGTCAAATTTTAAGTCTCAATGGTCAAACATCAAGTCTTGCAGGTCAAGTCACACATATCAGAGTCAAATCTCACTGACAAAGTCCGAATACTCTCTACTTCAGTTTTAGAGGTCAGGTTACACTAGTTTGAAGTCTCAGTGTTCAAGTCAAGTCTCACTACGAAGATCAGAGCACACTGGCCAAAGTTCTTCTCATAACCACACTTTTCTTTTTGGAAATAGTCACTAAATATGGTGTATCAGCAAAACTCTTATTCAGATAAATCAACTTCACATCACTGCTCAAGTAGTATGGGACTAGTCCATTCAACATACCAGCACCACAGTGACCGGAGAATCGCTGAAGTCTGGTCCCCGTCTCCCAGTCCCAGCATGCAATGGTGCTGTCAAATGACGCGGTGATGAGTTTATTGTCGTCGAACTTGATGTCGGCACAGGTGTGGGTCTGCAGAACCTTCAGGCACTGGCCGGTGTTGACGTCCCACAAGCGGGCAGTCAGATCGTCAGATCCTGGGGAAAGAAACGAAAAATCGTCAACCTGGGCCTCCTGAAAAAAAATAAGATGATGAGATTATGCATGTCTATTGGATGAATTGTAATATAAGGGCTCGAATCTACTAAAGTCTTTTCCATACCGTCTGCAAACTCTGACATGGCGTGTGCAAAACATGGCAGCTTGTCAAACGCATTGCTCTTGCACATATATTGAGACCAAAATGTCTGCATTTATCGGTGGGATTTTGTTACTACAAGCATTTCAATCCTACGTCCTCATTAGGACCTGTCAATGACTATATTGAGAATGTTACTGAATCATGGGGAGACTGTACAAATAAACAGTGGTCTTCAGTCCGGCAACCAAATGGAGGAATTAGCTTTCCAGGGGATGTTGATGCAGTACTTTTGCAGAGAAACGTCCTGAAGGCCAGGCCAGAATTTTTGTCCCATGCGTTTCCAGACAGTTTCTTGAAATAAAGTTCTTCACACCACAAATTAGAAAAAGAAAAAGAACTATAAAACCCAACGAGGGATTCGAACCTTAGCCTTTTAATCCAGAGCCTAACGCTCTACCGATATAGCCACAACAGCTGTTCGACCATATCGTTTACTGCAACCTTATAATTGTCTGAATGACATCACTGCATCCAGCACCCTCGTGTGAAGCTCATTATGTGAGTTAACTTGGTCATGAATATGCATGTTTCTGCTGTTTGGAAAGGACGCCCTCTAATATGCCAGAACAGCATGGGAGAAAAATCGCAGCCAGGCCTATTCAGGCAAGATACGCATCACTGATTTGCATCAATACCTGAGGCCAGTTTACCGTCCCGGTAATGGAGGGCGTAGACCCTAGCGCTGTGCCCTTGTAGGGTCACGCTGTCAAACGCGCACCCCTCCCGAAGCTGGCGCAGCCGCAGGTGGAAGTCCCGGTAGGTACTCTTCCAGTCCACACCGTTCTGGTCAAAGCACCGCTCCCGCTCACTGGGGTTCAGCCCCAGTCGGCAGCAGGCATTCTGCCAGGCCGCAGGGCAGCTGTTGACCATCTTGTTCCAGTGCTGGCTGACCAGGCAGCAGCGGCAGAGCGTCTCGGCATCCAGCCAGGCCAGCAGGTAGTTACCCAGCTCGGCCGGCAGGAGGTGGAGAAAGTCACGCTTGACCAGGCCCTCCAGCTTGGTGGCCAAGTGGCCGAGCTGCTTGGCGCCGCACGAGGCGATTAGGTGGTCCAAGGTAACACACCTCTGGTCATCGTCCAACTCATCCTTAAATGTCCTTGCCAGCTGATTCCGCCATACATCAAACTTATCGGAGTCCATGATTTTTCCTGTATGTCTATCTGCTCCAAAGTACACAGAGACCACCACTGCTTAGGTCCGATAGATGTGGTTGACGGACATGAAGCTCAATTTTTCCATTCCTGGGGCAAAGAATAAACTGGTCTATACACTTCCATAGCAGAAGAAATCCTGCGAATATAATGCAAAAAATACAACAACAAAAATTGGTTTTCATGTGAGACTTGGACATCCGTATGCAATCCGGTCACAAATATACAATTTTAACATGTTATTTTACTTGTGGATTGTTTGACGAATGTTATTTACTTATTTTAATTCTTTCTGGTAATGAAACCAAGTATTCCTGAAAATCGTAGTGTAGTAGCTCGAAAGCCTGAAGAAACCTGTAGGAAGACAACAAAGAAATTGTTGTGTGCACGGAAAAAGCTCGCAAGACGCAAGGACGAAAAATGGGTTAAAAGGTCAAATTCTGGGGCTACGTCATTCTAATGTAATTAACAGAATAAAAAAGGACGGAAGGGGGTTAGCAATTTTTTTTACCCGGCATAAGGACGTTAGCATGTAAGACCATGGTTATGTATTACCGTAGCTAGGATGATCCTAGCGTTATGGTTGTACATAACGCTAGGAAACACGCACTAGGAAAAATAGCAATTTTTTTTCAGATACGAAAAATCTTATATTATATTCAATATTGAAGTATAACTGACACAGTATGAAGTATGGACCTATATGCACCAAATGATGAAAAGGTGAATAGTAAAATTATGACAACTCACGTTTTTACAGCTAATTGTTTTAGGTCTGGATTCGTCAACACACACTGAAGCACACTCAAAATGACTGTCAGAGTGTAAACACATGTCACAGGTCAATGCAGGTACTTTGCATTAAGTAGCACGCATTGTTACCAGCGCCTAGCAATGGTCGGGTACACTTCCACCACCTCTATTTTCCATGTTCAATATATACTATACCAGACGACTGTTTGGTGTATATATTATTAGTTGAGATAAGCATCAACAATGAAAGTATATATGTACTTTAATATTTCATAAAACAGTCGAAGACAATATCGATGGTATTGTGGGTTGGGGACACGATCAACATGTCTTCAAATGACCGCATGGTGGCGATGTTTAAAGCAGGAAGAAAATGTGTATGCATGAGGCAATGAAAAGACAGTCGGATTTGTTGACGTTTTGGTAACAAAGGACTCCTCAATTTTAGCCAAAATATACGTAAGTAGTTAATATTTCTGGTTTTATTTATCATTCAAGTCATGGAAACAGTTCAGCAACTATTATTATCCAGGTTTTAAAACAGTTCTCGCTGTGTCGAGGAAAATATTGCTAAGGACATGGTTCTGAAAGAGATGTGCACTAGCTAGTATTACCGGTAATCAACTTGTAACTTGTATTAACCCTAACCTTCCCAAATCCTCCAAAATCCTCTTTGCAAAATGGAGGAATTTGGAGGATTGAGGGCACTTGGAAGTTGATGCATTGGAGGATTTTGCAGGATTGAGGTTACTAGGGGTTTTTGCCCCTGCAGGAATATGGAGGATCCAGGTTATCAGGCTCAATGTGACACATGAGGATTTTTGAGGATTGAGGTTACTAGGGGTATGCAAAAAGAACCTAGAGGATTTTTGAGGATTCATGCTATGATCCCCATAAGAGGATTTTGGAGAATTCAGGTTATATGGAGTTTTAATACTTTGAAATCAGAGGATGTTGGAGGATTCAGGTTACATGTGGGGAAAATGATGTAGGGAGTTAGGGTTAATGAATACACCCACACGCATCACTCGTCAGTCACGCATTTTAGGCTTTTGTCAGACCACAGTCTTGACTGTGATTGGTTAATGTCAAGGGGTGCGGCTTAAATGGATCGGTCTTTTCCCCAGGCTTTAAATACATAGTGACTCTTGTTTTGTGACACAAATATTGCACTTTACATATTGGTAACTTTTTTCGGCGATTGTGTAGTGTAGGACCCTGTTCCTAAGGGAACAAAATCCACTTTTAGGTTATTTGAATTGCCAAACTAGTTAGCGACATTACAAACAAACAGGTATGCCGTAAATAAAGGGCATGGTTTGAGTTTTTGAGGGAAATTTTCGGGTAAAGCGATGCTGAAGACGACAAAACACAACGCGAAAATAAAGATGGCGATCACCGCGACACACAGTAAACACGCAAAACCGCATTGAGTCGCATAGCAACTGCACGGTAAAACGTGTAAGAAAATTGCAGTTAAACTGTTCAAGAATACAAAAAAGATGTCAACAGAATTAAGAGAAGTCTGCTTTAGGTTGAAAAGGTCATTTTGGAATGAGAAAAAATACCCTCGACTCTAATTTGATCATGAGGGGCCCTACACTACACAATCGCCCTTTTTTTCGTGGAGACACTGTGTAAAACTAGTCAAAGACAGTTGGTCTTTTAATATTTTAGTGGAAATAAAAATCGGCCCTACATACTAAAAAGAGGTAATGATGTCTAGGCATGGAGTTTGGGGCGATTGTGTAGTGTAGGACCCCTCTTTAGTTTTGTTATTTGCATAACAGTGCAGCCCAAACCCTGTGATCATGTATTTAATCATGATGATGAATGGCTTTTTCAGTCATGCGCCTCACAATAATATAAATACGACACCCCCCGTCGCGTTTAGCCCCAACTATAGTTGGGATTTCCCAACTGTCCAGTTCTAGCCTAGTTGGTAACGGCCCAACTATAGATGGGACTGGCCCAAGTATAGTTGGTACCATGACCGTAGTTGGGGCGTAACAACACCATTCCCACATTGGGGGTGGGGTAGACCCGCAAACGTTTGCGGGTCTACTACTAACTACTAGTACTAGGCAGGGCAGCGCGGACGTGGGGGGGGGGGGGGGGCGGATCGGAAACAGTGCATTATGTTTTTTCTTAAGAAACTGACAAACCAAATTGTAAATTAGATTCACAAAATCCTACCAAAACTTCCTGAATGTTGCGAGTTTGTTACTGTGTCTGAAATTCTTTTCGTTCGGGTCGTTCTTGCTCACATTTCCGATGCAGAGTGCCGTCAAAATTTCCAGTACAGAGTTCACGTACTTTACAGATTAGATGGGTTCCATTGCTTGCGAGTATTGCGTATACGTGAGAAGTCGTCTGGGGGTTAGGCAAGTTGCAAACTGGCTTCATAAGGATGATTGAGGGCGCTTTTCTAATTTGTAGTCTGTGGTTTTCCCACAGAAATGGGTTATTTTACGTCTGTGGCCTGGTTTTTCCTCCTTGTCACTGGTGTAGCACTAGCATGGTAGAGACTAGAGAGGATCATTCAAAAATCTTGTGTTGTGAGTATTGGGTGTTCAATGTCAAATAAAAAAAAAGAAGCTTGTTATGAGTTAGTTCACCCCCTTTCATTTTCTGTTCAATTTCTTTCCCCCCCCCGCTCTTTCCCCTCCCCCCCCCCCGCTCTTTCCCCTCCCCCCCCCCCCGCTCTTTCCCCTCCCCCCCCCGCTCTTTCCCCTCCCCCCCCCGCTCTTTCCCCTCCCCTCCCCCCCCCCCCGCTCTTTCCCCTCCCGCTAGCTCTTTGGGGGAGGAAAGGGGCGGATCCAGCTTTTTTTTGCGGGAGCGGCAGCTGTCATTAAGTACAGCTCTTGGCCTCTTTTTGTGTCGCCTAAACGAATGTTTTGGGGGCACTTATGCACCTATCAATTGCAAGACGGACCCTCGGACCCCCGGGGGACGTGCGTCATGTCCCGCTAATGTCAGTCAAATCGTGACGAATGGGGTGCGTCAAGTACGGCTTTGGTTCGTCGTAAATACGAAGCGGGTTGCGTCGCGGGTGCGTCATGGTGCGTCGTGCAGTTTCAAGCTTGTTGCACTACATACGTAGCAATTTTGACACATTTTAATCGACCTATGTTAAAATCCAAAATACTGATATTTTGTTTGAATAAAAACTGCTGCAGATCTGTTATGATGTCTACATTTATACTTGAGTTTTTTTCAGAAAACCACACGGAATGAAATAAGTCAGCGACACCAAATTGCTTACCGCCAAAACGGGCTAAAACGTTTTAAATGCGTAGCTCGCTCGCTAGCCAGGGCTTGAAATGAACGACTTCTTACTGGCCGAGGTGCCCCACAAGAAATCTCCGTCTTTACGGCCAGTTTTGTCTTGCCCCATATTTACCTTGGCCGCCGTGCCCTTTTTGCAAAAACACAGCCTCTACAATCCCTTCATATCATTTGTTTTTTCGATGTCATGCCAGCCCTTCATAAAATCTCGCTGCACAACATGTTGGCGATCGTCAGAATTTATACATGCACACAAACTGAATCTGGTCCAGTTTCGGAGTATGCCGATACTTTAAGCATCAACACCCCCACCGCAAGATTAAATGTGTGTATTCGTACGTACACACAAAGCAGCAGGAGTATGTACATGTACGGCAACGTTTACGTGCAGTCAACTGACTTTCTTTTTCTCAGTACTTGCACGTGTGCGCCTCACAATACACATCGATGTTCGTGTACGAGGAAACGCGCCCTGCAGGCGGCGCTATGAAGCACGCCTTCGGCGCGCTACATACAGTAACTTCATGAACTTTGGTCACAACACGCGGTGTTCCGATTGTCAAAAGTTTCGATGAATAATTAGGCTAAAAAATTCGACAGAGAAAGAAGATTTCTGCACGTTAATTCACAGAACTTGATCTATTTTGTCTGTGTATGCATTTTCCGTGTTCATGAATTTATTTCGAGGATGTACCGCTCGTACACCGCAGCGTGTTTTCCCGACATTTTCTACCGCAACACGAGGTTCATCGCCGCCCGCCACACACAAAGTGCATCACGTACGCTTACCACCGTACGATAAACGGACAGTGTTGTGCCTTGTACTGTTCTGTACGTCGTGATCGCGTTGTGCCGTACGTTTCGTTAGTGAAATAGGAACCGAACTTGCCATTCAACATCGTCCTCAAAGTAATCCATGTAGAGTAGTATCCTCTGCACAAATCACAAATACGCACACGCAAAAGGTTGGCACGTGGTGTAGACAGGTACCCGCGTATTAACGTGCACTGTGCGTGCGTTTATGCCGCTTCGGCGCGGCAGTGAGATTCGTTCGTTGACTTCATGATTATGTCCGTCATATTGGTCCGTCTTGGTGAGTTGTTTTCTAGACATGGTGCGTCAAAAAATGTGGTTTATAGCGTCAGTTTTACATGAATGGTTCGTCACGAACAGGGCGCAAGGGTGCGTCACGGGACCCTAGAATCTGGCCTTACATTGGACACTGACGCACATTCCCCGGGGGTCCGAGGGTCCGTCTTGCAATTGATAGGTGCATTAGTGACTTAATACCAGTCATGAATTCTGTCTGTGTGACTGTGCATGTGGGGGCCCGAGTGCCCGTACTAGTAGTAGTACTGTAGTACTAGTACTAGTACTAGTAGTACAGTAGTAGTAGTACTAACTTGTTAGTATACCGTTCAGTTTTTTGCTCTCATTTTGGTGTCATTTGAAAAGTTGAAGTCCGTTTATACATGTAACATGGGAACCTTCATATGTTAATGAGGTCAAAGGTCACATACCAAGGCCAAAGGTCATCTGAGGTCAAGTTGTAAAATGGGCTAAACATGTAAAATTGTCCCCATTTGAAAAGTTGAAGTCCAACAATTGCAATCAAACTTGAGCCTTAGCTTAGGTGCGACATGGAAACATTTATATGATGTTGATGTTACAGGTCACATGAAGGTCATTAGAGGTCAAGTGGTAAAATAGGCTTAAAATGTAAAATTGCTGTCATTTGAAAAGTTGCAAATGCGATGCAGTGACCAAAAAAGAGGCGACACGTGTGATCCACGGATCACCTTGTTTAATGAAGTTGCCCTGCACTCTGTGCCCTTAATACAACTGAAAGGTCATATTTTTTGTTTATTAATATAATAGACAAATGACCTTGACCTTTGACCGACCATAATTACCATATCCGATGTCATATCCCCACAAATAAGGTATCATTTTAAAGCTTTCTGTGAGATCTATCATTTGAGACTATTTGTGGAATTGTGGGTGGTTGTTATGTACTTTTAAAATTTCATGAAACTTACCTACACAGTAATTATAAGCCCAGCATATTGTTTTTCTTACTTTTTAAAAGTATAGAGCTGGAATTTAGCACAGGACTTGGCCATAGGCCTGTGACTCATGTGTTGGGGTTTGAGTTTAAACCTGCATAGAGGAATTAATTTGTCCACCTGTTGTGCTCAATTTTATTTGCCATTTTGTTCACCCGTAAACAGCATTCATGGAGGATTTGTTTTGAAAGAAAAGAAAATATAATATTAGATTTAGAGAAGACGGCAGAACGATTTGCCAGGGCCAGCAAAATATCAGCACAATTCAAACTTTGAAAGTTTCAAAGTTTTGTACGCACAACTTTTGTGTATACCTACTAAAGGTCGATTCATACTCGCTGCGACTGCGTGTGCATATCCACACATTCGATTGTCGGATGGAGCGTTCATACTTGGCCGAAGTATGAACTCTGTTTCATGCGTGTGCGCATGTATACGGCAAATGTTAAATAATTTCAATATGCCCGACTAGGCATATGATCAGTGTGTACACTTTCAAAATCTTTCCAAAAGTGCGCGTACACATACGAACTTTGTTTACGCACTGCGTGTTCTTTTGCGCACTTGAAGACCGCTGAAAATGGACCAGCGAGCTGCATACGCAGTGAATACGCAGTGAGTAGGAACAGGCCTTAAGTTATCTCTCCCCCTCCTCCCTCCTCCCTCCCCCCTCCTTCCCCCATCGATCGTCTCGCTGCCTGCTCTGTAACTACTTCATTCATGCATGTACTTCATACTTCAACAGTAACTATTGAAGATGTTTAGGATTTGGCAGGCATACACCAGGTTTCTGGCAGCCCACCCCTTCAAAGCCACAGCAGCCAATACTTGTAAGTACATGGAATTATCAAACACCCACGTTCTGAAATCCCGGAAAATTCTATCTTTCTATTTTTTCCTAATCTATTAAACTTTCTGATGGGGAAAATTTAATTTGGAGAGGAAAAATACCCCAAAAGCCTCATGGCCATTATTTTTCCAATTCAACAAAATTGGTGAATTGCTGATAAAAATCTGCCAATAAGCCAGTTCGGTATCTCAAAGGTCAAAGGTTATTCGGGATAAAATTGCGGACGTAATGTCACGCCATGTTACGCGAACGCCCATTTTGATTGAATTTAACACATGTGCGTTGTGCGACCACCTTGCGCGTTCACACACGCGCGTTCACCCACGTGCGTTAGGTCACGCGGGTCAGGTCACGCAGGTCATTCGGGATTAAATGTCATTGTGCACATGCGCATTTGAAATAGCGAACTGCCTTATTGCCCCGTTCACCTTCTGGTTTAAAGTCATGTACAGCGTTGAAGGAAATGCTAAGATCTGCAGTACAGTACATAACAGTACATAACTTATGCCGTTGCAGAGCTGCACACCATTTTTGCGATCCATTACACACAAAATATTTCTTTTGGTAGAATAATCTTTTTTTTAAATGCTTTGATTGACAGGTCTGCTGATGGGCGTCGGCGATATCATCTCACAGCAGGCAGTTGAGAAGGCGGGATTAAAGAAACACAATGTCATTCGGACCGTCAGACAAGCATCATTTGGCCTCTTCATTGGTGTGCGTAAGACTACTAAAAAAATGAGAATTAACCCTGACCCCCTTCAGGTTCTCTATAGGCACACTGCTATTGCTAATGCAACAAAATCCAACACAGTTCAAATGAGTATCCTGCCAATTAATTGCAACAGAATGCAACTGGTGGATTTTGTGGCCTCGTGCAGTGCACTGAATAAACACCAGCCTTCGCAATATGCAGTTGCGACAGTTACCCCTATCACTTGCCTTGACTGGTAAATGCAACAATATACAACAGCTTTTCACCACTGTTGCATTCCGTTGCATAATTTTAGCATGGTTAGGTTTAAAACACATTTTTGGGACGCGGCTAATGGTTCATTTTTAAGCTCCATGACTGGTACTGTTGGAGAACAGGGCTCTCCTGAATAAACTTTAGCTGAATATCGATCGCAGCACGTAAACACCGGCGTTTTTTGCGCGCAGCTTCTTACCGGCGCGGCATGCAGTTGCAGCTAGCGCGTGAAAATATTGTTCGGCGAGTATCGAATATTCAGTCAAACCCAGTTTCGAATATGAACAGCCCTATTGGAGAACTTAAAGAATATATAGCATTGCTGAAACAAGCACATCCAAACAAATTGTAGTTGACAGAAATGCAATTTTGCGTCTGAATCACACTTCTAGTTGCTTTTTAACCCTAACTCCCTAGGGTGTGTGGAAAATCATATTGAAATTGGGGGATTCAGGAACGTTAGGGTTAAAGCATACCTGCTACCTGTGCCTCACGTTTCCTTGGAACTTGTGACACCTGATTTGTCTTTCTTTACTTTTTTTGTCATTGACTACTCTTCCTGCAGGGTCCGCTGCTATTTACATGGTTCAGTACTCTAGACAGGGTCATTAAAGGAACTAGAGTAATCAGAGCACTTAAGATGGTGGCAGTCGATCAGGTAATTTTAACAAGCATGTACTACTTGGGGGTAGGTTGGCAATCACTTGTTCAGGATGCCCTACTGCCCCCCCCCCCCCCCCAAAAAAAAGTCTGAGGGTGTTTATTGGTCAAAAGAACCTAGACACTGTCAATCATGGCCCTGGAGCAGAGCCAAGTGTTTATTGGTCAAAAGAACCCAGACATGTCAATGATAGCCCTGGAGCAGAGCCAAGTGTTTATTTTTTCAAAAGAACCCAGACACTGTCAATCATGGCCCTGGAGCAGGACCAAGTGTTTATTGGTCAAAAGAACCGAGACACTGTCAATCATGGCCCTGGAGCAGGGACAAGTGTTTATTGGTCAAAAGAACCGAGACACTGTCAATCATGGCCCTGGAGCAGGGACAAGTGTTTATGATGGGTGGGGGATGGGTGGGGGATGGGTGGGGGATGGGTGGGGGATGGGTGGGGGATGGGTGGGGGATGGGTGGGGGATGGGTATAGGTGATGGGTATAGGTGATGGGTAGGTTATAGTTAGGATAACCAGGATGGAAGGGAAATAAGTGTGCAAGCTGGAAACATGTACTTGCAGCAACACTAGTGTGCAACCATCGATCTGTATTATATTACTAACCCTAACTCCCTCGGCATTTTTACTAGGAAGTGACCTCAACCTGTCAAAATCCAATGTGCAGTATACCTATGGCACATTCTTTGGACTGAGACAAATTGGGGCATCATAGCTCCATGTAAAGTAATAACGCCAAGGCGCTACAGTACCGAACCCATCAAAATTAGACAAAACCTGCTGTTGGGATCGAGTTTGTAAGGCTTGGGGTAGTTATATGGGCTCCGTGCGCCGTCGAATGAGGGCGCTGTCCACATAGCAACCGCACTCCATGGGGAGTACGTCGCTGGTATTACGCACCGCGCTCCTCGTTCATTTGATACTCGTATACCAGTGGGATTGCTTTGTCTGTTCGCTGACTCTCGATAATTGCGTTTTCAATAAGAATATCACAGCGGGAACCAGACACTTAAATTAAAGTCAGGTAAGATGGCGTCGATATTGACCCCCCAACTCGCCTTTTCTTTCCGCTGAGGGGGTAGTTGTGCACGGAGCTCATAGGGTTAAAGCAATTATAATTCGCAGTACGTGTATGTAGTGATGGAGCCTGATGGGTGCATCCATATGTTTGCGCACAGACCTATGAAAAACTTAAAACCTTGTACGGCTTTTGTACGGCTATTTGCATATGTGCGTTCCTGATTTTCATGTGCTTATACAAACACAACGTTGTTGATCTCTACAATGGCCAAAGCTGAGGCTGGTTCACGCTTCATGCGAATGCGAATTTCATGATGTCAACAATGGGCTTTGCACACTCGCCGTTACCCTACCAAATTCACTTCAAAGATAAACCAGCCTTAAGACACCAACTGAATGCATGTTCACAACATAAGGATTTGAATAAGACCAAGTAAAAACAAAAACATGTTAGCGTCCGGGTTTTATTTTTTTTTAAGGAAGGAGGCGGCGCTTTTTATTTTGTATTTTTTATTTTCAAGATGGCCGCCATTCTTTTTCAAATTTCCGACAACCGTAGGTTTTTCCAACTGTTCAAAGATAAAAAAAAGAAAGAGACATATGCTGGACAACAGAATGGAACATGTTTACTAGGCCATCAGCCTGGGGGGTTGGTCGGTATCAAATGAGGGGAATAATGCTCATGATGATTTTTGGCAAGGTATGCACCCCTGTACCGGTAAGTTGGAAAATATATGATAGCATTGCAGCGGTGGCAGCTTTTTGGGTGCTATCACCCTTTTAAAAAAATGGCTGCCAACATGCTACCACATATAATTAATCCAGTAACAAGCATATTGGCGGCCATTTTGAGAAAAAGAATTGAAAAAAGTGATAACACCCAAAAAGCTGCCACCGCTCACGCTGCAATGCTATCACACATTTTCCAACTCTAGGTGTGCATACCTTGCCAAAAATCGCTATGAGTATTGCTCCTTTCGATCATTTGACACCGGTGGCCCATTTTTTGGACCGAGGCTGATGGCCTATACAGTGGTTTTAATAGTTTTAGTTAGCTTGTATGTTATTTTCCGATGGATCGGTTGACATTCATTGGGTTTCTATTTTTCACTTCATTTCCTCTGGTACATTTTGTTTTTTGAAATTCAGGCGGATCCCCAAAAAGGAAGCTGGCGGGGACGCCAAACGTGTTTTTTTACTTCGCCTAAAGCAACGCCTTTTCAAGTGGAAGTTTGAGTTTTTGATGTTAACAGATGCGAGCCGATGACATGCAGAACAGCCACATGATGATGCTTTCAGATAATTTCTATTTTTCTTCAGTCACACACACAACATGAAAATCATGGCTACATCCGGGGCGGCTTCAAAGCATCTGCATGAGGGAATGAGCAGTTAGCACTCTATTCATTAATAACTCCCTACATCATTTTCCCCCCATGTAACCTGAATCCTCCAACATCCTCTGATTTCAAAGTGTTAAAACTCCATATAACCTGAATCCTCCAAAATCCTCTGATGGGGACCATAGCATGAATCCTCCAAAATCCTCCAGGTTTTTTTTGCATACCCCTAGTAACCTCAATCCTCAAAAATCCTCATGTATCACATTGAGCCTGATAACCTGGATCCTCCATATTCCTACAGGGGCAAAAACCCCTAGTAACCTCGATCCTGCAAAATCCTCCGATGCATCAACTTCCAAGTGCCCTCAATCCTCCAAATTCCTCCATTTTGCAAAGAGGATTTTGGAGGATTTGGGAAGGTTAGGGTTAAAGGAAACATGCTTCTCAAACTGGCCGGATCACATTTTATTTCATAAATAAATTCATTTATATGTATTATATGTGAATTAAATGCCAAACTGGTTCAATTGAAGTTTTAGTGTGATTATTTGCCGCCCAAAAATTGATCCCCCCCCTTTTTGGAATTTGTTGAGACTCAAATTGAGGGCGCTGTTCGTGACGTAGACCGAGGCACCGAAATTCATGGATCGACTGGACAGGTACACTAGGTCTACACGTGCGATTTCGTAAGTTGCAACAACTAACATCGAACTTACCCTGATTTTCTCCCTTTTAGCGAAGGCTCCTCGGGAAATGGGCCGTTTAACTGCTTTCGCCTGTACCTTACTCACATCTGGGAACTTTGTTGGGATGGCAGTGGACTTGAGCATATTTTTAATGGTCATCCCATGATTTGAAAATACCAGTATCGAAACACGACGGCTCAAAGTGGTCGCTACATAACGCTCTTGTCACCTTCACTTTCGCCGTCCAAATTCTCTGATATTTCGCATCAGTTGGAAATAAAGGAAGGCTTACTCCATCCTTCGTTGTTTTGCTGCATCCAGCAGCCAAACACCTTGTCGGCATGGCCGAAAAACGCTATATTTTGCTTAGATTTTGGACGAAGAACGTACACTCAATGCATACGCGTGATGAATGGGGCCGGCTCGAGCAGAATCTGTAATGTGCCTCGATCTACGTCACACACTTATGTTAATGAGGGTCCTACTCAGGGGGCGGAGTAGCTTGGACAAACATTTTCAAGAATTTTTTTCTCATATTTAATCTGGGAAATAATTGTCTCTGGACACAAAATGTCATTGTC
Organism: Hippasteria phrygiana; assembly: GCA_037893225.1. NCBI lineage: Eukaryota > Metazoa > Echinodermata > Asteroidea > Valvatida > Goniasteridae > Hippasteria > Hippasteria phrygiana. The sequence continues at coordinate 2,760,041 of JAZGUH010000008.1, read as the reverse complement.
AAGATAATACTTTATTGTTTTAAGCAGGAATAATGCAATATAAATCCTAAATCATGTTTCCTTTAATGGAATATAGCTCTGTGTGTGTGAAACATTAGTGGATGGGTATTGAAGCGCTATTCATTCGGCCATTTTTTTCCCACTTTCACAGGCAATCATGCCACCTGTTTTCATCTCACTGTTTTACACTGTGATCGGGTTAACCAGTGGTCTGTCCGTTGGAGACGTCAAGGACAAACTGAGTCAGGTACGTTGCTTACGGGGCGATTGTGTAGTGTAGGGCCCCTCTTTAGTTTTGATGAAATTAGAGTCGAGGGTATTTTTTCTCATTCCAAAATGACTTTTTCAACCTAATGCAGACTTCTCTTAATTCTATTGACATCGTTTTTTGTAATTTTCAACAGTTCATTTCGGTAGAAAATGCAATTTTCTTACGCGCTTTACGGCAGTTGCTATGCGAATGAACGCGGTTTTGCGTGTTTACTGTGCGTCGCGGTAATCGCCATCTTGATTTTCGCGTTGCGTTTTGTCGTCTTCATCGCCGCTTTACCCCAAAATTTCCCTCAAAACTAAAACCCTGCCCTTCGGCATACCTTGGTTTGTAATGTTGCTAGCTACTTTGGCAATTCCAATAACCTAAAAGTGGATTTTTGTTCCCTTATAGGGAACAGGGCCCTACACTACACAATCGCCGCTTACGGAGGGGTGAAATTTCGTTATTCAAACTTTAGTGCATGACAAGTATATACTCATGGGTCACTTCATGGATCTGCTGTATAGGCTTGGGCAATAAGCCAGTTCGGTATTCCAACTGCGCACGTGCACAACAAGATTCAACGATTTTTCTCTCGGGAGAAACGTGGCAGATAAATGCACACAAGGCTATGGGGGACGTGGTAACTGAATCTGCATTCTGTGCAATTTTCCGTGCAATCGAAAAGACGGTGGAAACTTTTGTTCGAACAAAAGTTTGGACAAGACACCTGAAAACACTAAACGTGTATTTTTTTTTAATGTTACTTTAGAACACGACGATCTCCTTAAATTTGCTGGTACCCGCTATGCTTTGCACGCATACGATGAAATGTTTCTCCCGAAAGAAAAATTGTAAAATCTTCTTTGCACATGCGCAGTTGGAATACCGAACTTGACTCTGTCCAGTACCAAGTTGTTTTAAAAAAAACATTGAATGTTCTTCACTTTTCTTCCACAGAATTTAAAGGCAACCTTGATCACGAACTATAAGGTGAGTATAAAATGACTGTTACTTGTGCCAGTTTCTTTTGTACATCAATTAGCAAGAAAAACAACAGATTTCCTATTGTTGTAGAAAAACTTATTATAAATGTTTACAAAAAAACTAGTATACATGTGTGCGGCTACTAGATATTCCTATACATATTCTCTAGACATTGTTCTAGCTCTGAATATTTTTGGGGGCCGCTCATTTTTTTTTTTGGGGGGGGGGGGCCTTTTTTTTTGGCGGGGGGGGGGAGGGGGGGTTGAAGGTAACTAAGGAAGTGTTGCAAAAGTCAGAATGGTCGGACCGTTCCAATGGGCACACTGGCCGTTACGCTGGAAACAGTCACTTTTCCCTGCAGCGGAACAGCATTATCCGATGGGAGCAATTGCGCCATTCTTATGGATTATTGTTCCATTGGATCATTCCAAGCTTTTCAAGCACATTTCAGCAGACTGTTCCGCTGGGAACGATCCGCTGGGAACGATCCGCTGGGAACACTGATGAATTACGAACTCCGGGTGCCCCATTTAATAACATGCTATAGTATTTAATCTTTGTGTACCGGTAAGTTGATTTCAACTCCCCCCCCCCCCCCCCCCCCCCCCCCCAACACACACAAGTGTGTAAACGCCTGCAATCGGGGACCTCCTATTGTCCTATTGTTCATACTTTTTGGCAAGGGCCCTCATTAGTTTTGTACACAAAACGGGGACCTTTCTCAATCGGGGGACCCTATTGTCCTCTATTGTTAAAGGTCCCCTATTGAATGCAAAAACAAACTCACACACACATCCTCACATATGCACCCATATGGGGTATCTCTATTGTGGACTTTACTTTCCTTCTTTTATTCTCCTTTGTCCCCATTGAAATCTCAAAAGCCATAGTGTTAACTCTGTGGGGCAGGTCGATTTCTAAAGACCCAATTGCGGGGTAGCATTGTCCCCATTGTTACCCTTTCTTCCATGTACCCCGCAAGGAGACTAATGTCAAAACACACAGTCGTACTTCCCCAATACGTCCGAGGACAATGCTTTGTGTTTCCTATTGTTCCTTTAATATAACCAACCCCCATAGACTAAGCACGTATCCTTACGTTCGAGGACTGATTTCAACAAAAGACTCTACGTTCGAGGACTGAAAGGTTTCTTTGTGTTTCCTTTCTTCTCTTGTCCTCGGAGATATATACAGTGCACGTACACCAATACGCATGGATACTTTTCAAAATGGGCATTTGCTTTTTACTCTCACGTTAATCCATGACAATCCCAAGAATATTTTGTAAAAATCAATTTTTAGCACAAATGTCCAGTATTAACTCATAAATTATAAAACAGCTTAGTTCTTCTTTCGAGTAATTTTGTACCAGCAGACCCCTGGAGCAGTCCAAAGGAACATTCCCGTTCCAAAGGAACATTCCCGTTCCAAAGGAACATTCCCGTTCCAAAGGAACATTGCCGTTCCAAAGGAACATTCCCGTTCCAAAGGAACATTCCCGTTCCAAAGGAACATTCCCGTTCCAAAGGAACATTCCCGTTCCAAAGGAACATTCTCGTTCCAAAGGAACATTCTCGTTTTACTTTTGAGACGCTCCCTGAATTTTCATTGGGGATATTTTTGGAAATGAGTGCGATTTTTAACACATTTCCATTCCTTGTTTTTGTTGGTTTCCGGGTAGATGGGGCTGTGATGCGTGGATGATGTGAATTTTGAGAAACTGTAAATTTGCATGATTTATTTGCATATATTTGCATATATTTGCATATATCTCTCTTGGCTTATATTTTGTCCATGGCAGGTATGGCCAGCAGCACAGATCATCAACTTCTACTTTGTCCCGCTTCAGCACAGGTTAGTCCCTTCATTTGCATGTGTTGCATATTCAACAGCCTCTGTCATCATAAGCATAGACATGTCTTTTCTAGGGACATGATAACAATATTTATTTTTGTTAAATGCAATGTTTGCAAATTTCCTCCCCAAAGTTTGTGTAACCCTGCATGCTGTGAAATGGTTAAGTTTGTCCAGTAAATCTGCTGTTACCGGAAGTTAAATTCAAAGACCACCAAGAGATTACCAGTTGAAAAGCTGGCAACCTAACAAGAATTCTGCAATGGGTATTTTGCTTCAGTTTGTTTCCATGTCAATAACAAGTGGTTTGTCAGTGTACATTTTATTATTTAATTTCTGCACATGGTCTCGGGGTCTCAATCCACGAGCTCTTAGTCTCGATCTTGGTATCTCTGACCAACATGTCTCAGTCTCGCCAGATCACCAGGTTTTGGTCTTGGTTTCATTCTCAGAGAATCAGGTCACAAACCACTAAGTCTGTCGGGTCTCAGCCTCAGACAACTTGGTCTTGCTTGATTATGAGGTCTCAATCCACTAGCCCTCAGTCTCAATATCGGTCTTGGTTGTGAGGTCTCAAACCACTAGGTCTCGGTCTTCATCTCAGACCATCAGGTCAATCTTTGACCCTCGGGTCTCGGTCTCTAGGACCACCAGGTTTTGGTCTTGGTTATGAGGTCTCAAACCACTAGGTCTCGGTCTTCATCTCAGACCATCAGATCAATCTCTGACCCTCGGGTCTCGGTCTCTTGGACCACCAGGTTTTGGTCTAGGTCTTAGCATTTGTCTCGGACCATCTGGTCTCAGTTTGGATCTTGGACCTCCTGGTCATGGTCTTGGACCAGCTGGACTCCATCTTGGTCTCATTCTTGGACAGTGAGGTCTCTACTGTAACACTACTTAAGAAAAAAACTGATTGAGAAATTACTTTTGGATTCAGCGGATGCGTGGGCTTCCTGGGTCTGTCAGAAGGTGACCCCTGTTTTCTCTTCTACGTTCTAGAGTCTTGGCAGCTAGGAAACGTTGTAGATTTTCTAGTCTTTACCACAACACATCTGATTAAAAGTAAACTGTCTAGCTGGGTCTAACAGAAGTTGACCTCTATTTATATTTTTCTTCTGTGCTCCAGGGTCTTGACAGCAAACTTTGTGGCATTGTTCTGGAACACGTATCTTAGTTGGAGGGCCAACTTAATCCAGAAACCAAGTGAGGAAGTGGAAGCAGGCGAGACATCATCCGAGAACTTGCCGCAAACGTGACAGCAAAGTGTGCCGGTCCAAAAAACAAGCATTTGTATGAAAGGAACCATGCAATGGACATGTCCATTTCAACTTGCGTTCAAACACAACCATGTCTTACGTACATAAATTTACAGCTTGATGTGGTTGCTTGTTTTCATTTTGAGGTAAATAGGAGGTGGTGTGATTCCGATTCTTTTTAATTCTTTCCAGTCAACTCATGCGGGTGGATGCTATTTAATGTTTCGTAATAGGAGGAACTCCTTGTCAAAAGAGCGTTGTAACAGTAGTATTTAAAATCATTGTTCCAAAATAACGGGGGGAAATGAGTATTTCCGATTTGAAAAGAAAGTGTTCCCATTCTGGTCAAACTTTCAAAGTGCTCCAAGTTTTGCAACACTTCCTAATTTTTGGGAGGTACGGTAACTTATTTCGAGCATTGTGCTTTTTGAGGTGATGTTTTAAACATTTTCATCAGTCCGGGGTCAATTTCTGGGAACCTCTAATTAGCACTAACAAAATTTTGCTTTGTATGAAAAGGTTTTATCGGTAAAACAGGATTACCGACCAAATGTCTATGATGTGTCGTGCTTGTGAGCGGTATTCAGCTGTTTACTTAGCATGAAAATCACAATGAGGTTTGGCTGGTACCCTGTTTTATTAACCCCCTTGCGTTTGGATGACGCCTGTGGGCGAAAAAGGAACAGTGTCACCAGGCCGGATGACGCCACTGGCCGCTGTTTGTGCAGTTTCAATCCATTGTTGGATTATTGTTTATGATACGCTTGACTGCACAAACACATTGTAGCGGTTCGATTTGGCTGCCAGAACCGCCGCGACACCCCGAAGTCTCCTGTAAAATACCGTGCCCAAGGGGTTAAAGGTATATAGTGCACAACATTTGCAAACATCAACAAACAAAACTACTGAAATACCAGACTAGACTGTTAGTAAATACCAGTCTCAAGCATCCTGTGAAATCATGGCACCTGGTGTGCTGTCTTTTTCAGGAAAAGTGGAAATTTATTTCGTTTTCCAACGATTGTCGGCTGACAATCGTCATTCGGCCTGAGATGATATTGAAGGATTGGTTTGGCATAGTTTACTGGAATGGATCTATTTGATTAAATTTTTTATTTATTTACCAAGGTAAGTACTCAATTTGTTTCACACAGTACTGTACATTGTACATATACACATATGCAGTAAAACTGCACGTGTGGAAACAGTCCAGGTAATAGTACACCAGGTCATATACTGTGCACGAGCTGCAGGGTTTTGGAGGATTGAGGCAGTGGGTACCCTTCATTTTGAAGGCAAGTTTACAAATTTGGGTGATTTGGGAGGATTGAGGATGAATGCATTTTTTTTGGCAAGGAAAATCGGAGGATTTTGGAGGACTGAGGCAGTGGGTACCCTTCGTTTTGAACACGAGTAAAAACAAATAGGAGGATTTTGGAGGATTGAGGATGAATGCATCTTTTCGGGTAGGGCAATCAGAGGATTTTGGAGGATTGAGGATGGTTACTAGCAAAAAGGGCCTAGGGGGTTAACCCTGTAAAATTGGGCACTGGAGATGAAGTGTGAAGTATTTGGAACTAAAAGAGTTGTTGGTACAACATAATTATTGCATTTAAAAAATATAATAAAAAATCAGGATAGTACTATGTACACTGTATGCAGTAGTGTTTTCTTTAAATTTGATCTATGCTGTACAGCTAAGTATTTTATAAAGACACACATTGCCCAAAAATTCCTCAAATTTAATCTTTTTGGTGAGTTAATACCTAACATAACTACCAATGTCTGAGTGTAAAAATTCTACCATAATGTGTATTAGAAATGGAGAATTTAGAAGAAAAAAAAAGCATTGATTCAGACTGGCGCCGTACATAGTGCAGCCTACGTATGCAACCAAAGCACTAATAGGTGAAGGGCACCAGTCTGAAGTCAAACTATCCGACTTTTCCCGAGCCAAACTTCTCAGAGGAAACGGTGCATTTTGGAAAGGGATGGGCAGGTATATTATTGTATTCTACTTTGAATGATCTATCAAATCAGCAATTTTAGGATGAACCCTTTCTGTAGCTCCGAGGCAATGTGTCCCATAATGCACTTTTCAAAAAATTACAGTTTTTACGTGAGACAGATCAGTATTGCTGCACCGGTTACAGTTGAACACCTTTATAACAAGGTCCTTGGGACTTTACAATTTACCTTGTTATAACAGGTACTTGTATTATCAGTAATGGAAAACAAAGAAAAACAAAGACTAATGAGCTATTTTTGTCCTTGTTATAAGCAGTATGTTGTATTAACAGTGCTCTTATTATCAGGGTTCGACTGTACACTGAAAAAGGTCATCAGGGCTGCTAGTTATTTCTCCTCAGTGTTTTCAATCTCTAATCATTCCACTTTAAATCTCATCTGGAATAAAACTGTGTAGTCTGTTATTTGTGTTTGTCATAACTTACTGATATCAGTTGATGCATGGTATTCGCGTCCAGTTATGTCATAATTTCAACAAAATTAGCTGGCCCAACGTTTTGAACTTATGCTAGTTTATTCTCAAAGGCAAATGATGTGACAGATGGCTTTTTGCCATTTTTGTTATTTTTGGTTTTTGTTATTTTTGGTTTTTGTTATTTTAAGTTTATATTTTGTCATTTAACTTTTCGAAAGAATTGGCAGCGTCATTGCGCCAACTGTTCCTACTCCCTTCAAAATATTGTTGGGGTGAAACAAATGGGTGGGGGGGGGGAGGTGGAGGTTTGCCTTTGAGAAAGAACTGAAGTTCGAAACGTTAGGCCAGCTAAGTGTTGATTTGTATTTCAGGTCAATTTAGCAGTTTAGAGCAGTTTAATTCATTTTGATGTCATATTTTATCAGTTTATAAATGCAGCAGTGCCTGTGTGCACCCTGGATTTGAGGGGGGGGGGGGGGGGGGGGGGGACAGGCCTCTTGAGATTGGTGGCGCCATATACAGGTTTTCAATTATTCCTACTTTTCCTACTTTTTTCTTAAAATTCCCATTTTTCCTACTTTTTCCTACTTTTTGCCCCACAACTCCAGAAAATGAAATCTCATTGAATGTTTTGGGACAAACTTTTAGAAAAAGATGCAACTTTGCCACCCCCCCCCCCCCCCCCCCCCACCCTTTCCGCCCACCCACTTGCTGGGGTTCACAACCTGGACTAATACCGCTGCAGGTAAATACTTATATGTGAGAGGCTGCATGTGAATACATGAAAAACCTGGACAAAAAATACAGAACGAGATGTTGTGAGCAAAGTGGTAGAACTTTCAATAAGTCTTACAGAGTTGGTTAAAATATCGAGTTATAAAAGTGATCAGTGGGGTAGGATCGACCCCCCATACTTTATATTGCCCTGCCAAAATTGTTTCATTCTCACAACAGGCTTCTTTGCCGACCTTTGGAATTTACTTTATTTTAGCTTTTACTCTCACAATTTTAAGTCTGCTAAGCAGAACAAAATTGCTTAGCATGAAAGGTGTGAAAAATTTTCTTGTGATGTATATCTCTTGTGACTGGTATTCATGTGTTTGCTTAGCATGGAAATCTCATGAATTCTGGCTGGTTACCCGTTTTTCCTAAATAAGTTTTTCCCATGCCTATTCACGGACTTGTGGCTGTTACGGTAAATATGAAATATTTAAAATCAAAAAGAAAGAAAAATAAAATCCTACCCCTGGAAACAATTTTTTCGTATTTGGTTTTATTACTTTAAAAAAAGGAAAAAAGTGAAAAACGTTATAAATGTCGCGGGGGTTGAGTTTTCTCCAAAAATCCTCGCCCCGTTTGATATAGGCCTGTGCCATTACCCCGGATACTGACAGTCTAGTCTGCATCTTCAACAATTATAATTGTGCCATAAGATATTATTGGGGGGGGGGGGTAATTTCTTACACAAACTGGCCTGTCTGGTTCGGTCTCCCTTGGCAAAATGTGTGTTGAATCGATATTTTTTTCCAGTACTGATTAATGAAAACTTTTGCGCAGAGTAATGAATTAAAGCTGGTTTGTCCGTGCTGTGACAGAAAATTCCAATTTATTTTTCGGGATCCACGCCCAGAAAGTATACGGACACAGCCAGCATCCGCAGGCACTGGAAAAACAGTCTCACGTACGTGTAATTCTTCTATTTTAATCTAGCAAACGTGGATATAAGACTCTGTATAATATGTGATATGTTTGCACGGCCGTCCCCGCCCATTCCCCTCGATCCTTCCTACCCTGATAAGGTGTAACCGCAGTTAAGATCCTATCACTTCTGACCAAACGTATGATTGATATACTCCTGGCCAATTATTCCAATATGCGCAGAAATTGCGTAGATTTTAACAACCCTTGAGAGACGTGAAAACTATAGGCCCTGTATCTTTAAATATAATGTTCTGAAAGTTTTAATTCAATGATTTTCCCTATTAACAAAATCATGGGGGAAAAACTGCATTTACTACCTTTCTATTCTATTTTGGTCGTGAGTTCATCATTAAAGAAAACCTCGTAACTTGGCTATTATGCTAACAAGAGCAATTCAAATCAACTAAATTAGCTGGCACATTTCGAACTTATTTAAGCAAGGTCTTTCTCAAAGGCAAATGACTGGTGCAAGAAAGACAAAACCGTGGGGGGACACACAAGCGTCTCAACATTCGGAAAAGGAATTGACTCTTCATTTTTCTCACATTGTCATTTGCTGAAGATAATCCTCCTGGCAAACCGTCTTGTGGTTTCTCACTTACTTTGTTGTCTTGTGGTTTCATTTTACTCCTTACCACATCCCTCAATTCCTTCCCTTACCTAATTACCACCTTCTGTTACCCCCCCCCCCCCCCCCCCCCCCGCCGTCACACTCCTTTGTTCTCCCCAAGCTGCATCCAGTCCTTATGCTCTTCTCAATCCCCCACCTCACTCACCCCCTTCCATTCAGTTAGCAGTTTGCAGCAGTTTAATTCAGTTTTAAATAGCAATTCAATTGGAAAATGTCTTATGTTCATAAGTGAGGACGGCGTGTGTGTGTGGGGGGTGGGGGAGTTAATAACTGGTGGTAATTAGGCCATGGAAGGAACTGATGAGGGCTTGTTTGTTTCACACAGATCCGGATCTCGATCGGTGATCCGTGCGTTGGTTCACTACACACCAGATCCCGCCTAATACTTGTAGATGGAGCGAACCAGTTGCTGGATCACTGATCGAGATCCGGACAGGGGCGTTTCCATGATTGTTTGCAGGGGGGCGGGGGGGGGGGGGGGGGGGGGTTCTGAATTTGTTTCCGTACATTTTGCCCAAAATGTTTCTCAGCGTTGGTGGCGCCATTTAAACTCTTTGTTTTGTTCTTACTTCTTATACCCGTACACGCAAAATAGACCTTTACGGGGTTTTGCTTTTCTTTTCTGGTTTGCTATGGTACAAGGGGAAAAATGGCAACTTCTTTACAAATAGCCAGGTAGTTCACTGGCATTCGCGATGAAGTGAAAATGCAATTAAAAAGTATGCCAACAATACATGCATAAACAATAGCTAATAACAAGCTGGCGGTCATTGCATTTTGAACTGAAAATTTGACGACCATTTTGAATTTAAATGCTTGACAGCCGTCTTGTCCGGCCTCGTTGCCAGTAGGCCTACCCATGGCCTTCCTCCATGGCCTACCCCAGCCCAAACAAAACACCCGAACAAAGATACTGACAATTGGGGATGAGACCGCCAACATAGGACAAGACAGCTCAGTTGGTCAGTAGAGAGCGCCGGTACGGTATTCCGGAGGTCGCAGGTTCAAATCCCGCTCCATCCAGATTTCTTTGTTCACTTTGAAAAAAAAAAAAAATAAAATAAATATATTATATATATATATATATATATATATATATTTTTTTTTTTTAATGGATTAACATGATCCACCCTTTTGCCAACTCAAGTCGAATTCAGTCCCCGAAAGTCATGCATACTAAAAATATCATGACATGAAACGTCACGGTCTTCGCGTTGCGCAAATCGATATAACCAACCGGCCGCATGCATGTTGGACGCGACGCGTCATGCAGATTGCGCAATGTTTCATGGGGTACTCCAATTGGTTGTGAATGACGTCAATACAGCGACCCCCTCCCTGAACCTATAAATACCACGCGACTCGCCCGTATCTTTCCTTTTTAATGCGTGGCACATCCGGCAGGTAGGCATGTGAATTGTCCATCTTCAAAATTTCGTGATCTGTCAAAATTTACTAATTTCTGTTTCCATCCATTGGTAAAATTACGATTAACATTAGGTAAAAAGGTTTCTCCGATCTTAGGACTGATTATTTGTTCGTTTGTGTCTCCTGAAATGTGAGATTTTGGTGAAAATGTGTGACCGGCTTTTGGATATTTTTTCTTAGTAGGCCTACATGTGACTTATTTCATTGTCTGTGTGACCATACTGACTGAGTGATAGGCGTATACGTGGCAAATAATAAAGAAGAAAATGCCTGTAATTTTGTTAAATCATCAACCGATTTCGATTTAGTATCTTGAATTTAAATAGAGTAATTCCTGTTGAAATGGAATTGAGATATTTTAATGAAAACATTTTGTGTTGAACATGACAAAGCGGGATTTAAACAACGTGGCGTGTTTGTGTTTTACAGTTTTCATGTGCCAATTTTTTACTCGAAATTACTCCCAAAATTATCCAACGTAAGTTTTTTACAATTCAGTATTGGTTTATCTAAATTCACATTAAATCGTTTGGTATGTTGTGAAATCTAATGGCAGTGGATGTTTCATGCATTTAGCTGGCAGTTTTTCATCGGCAAAACATTCGGAAACGATTGTGGCTTTCGAGTCTAAAGCCTGGTTTCCATATAATCGCAATGAACGCCGACAACACGCAAGATGGCAAGTCGCAGACGTCGGGGCAGAGACGGTTCTGACGTCATTCGGCTAGAAAATTTTAACAAAATGGCGTCCGAATGCTTGAAAATATCTCGCTGAAATGGCATTTTTTGGTACTTCACACTTTTCTGAAAGCTGAACTGACATTTCATTTAGATAGATTTCAATTACGGGCAGCTATTTTACTTACATTGATGCTCATATTTCTTGGTCAAAGGATTTAATGGTTCAAATTTGTGGAACTCAAGCGGTGAGAGACATCGTTGAATGCACGGCATGCCAGTACGTGTATTTGAATGGGCCTACTCTCACGATGCAACAGTCGGCAAAGTTGAACTTGGTTGATCTTTGCCGACTGTCGCTGTCCATGTTGGGAAAGTCCCCGATGAAGCGTTTCCATTTATCGGCGTTGCATCGGGGACTCTTTGGCGACGCTGTCGGCGATTATAACGACTAACGTTATATGGAAACCAGGCTTAACTGTTAGTGGACTCATCATCACCCTGGTCATGCGCCTACCAATGTGTCGTACCTTGGACATGTTGGACAACTTGTTTCAACTTTTCAGATTGTGATTTTTTTTTTGCAAAACTGAAATTGGTTTGCTTCATTTGTCTTTTCGGAAAACGATTTAGGCCCTAGGCCTAAACAAATTCTCAAAGCATCATGATCATGGGAACAGTATCGACCATTACTATATTAGGCCCCAAAAAAATTTGCCCTCCGACAGGTAAGATTGGAAAAGTGTCGGTCGGTCGCAAAGTTTTTTCGGCTTCGAAACCGACTTCTTGAATCACCGAGAAGCAAACCAAATGGAAGTATTCTAACTTTTGGCTTCATATCAACCGATTCAATAGGATATGACAAAGGTTTTTGGCTGATTCGATTCGACTCTTCTACAATTATTTACACATATCTAATAAAAGACATTGAATAAACCTTTTCGACATTCTCAAAGCATCATTGGAACTGCATCAGCCGTAACTGGCATTAGAAAAGCAACCACATTAGAACGGACGTGATTGGTCGTATTGGTCACATGTTCGTTGTCAAGCTTGCAAAAATCCTCTTCTGATTGGCTAATAATGTGTCATTATTAGCTGTTCTAATTCCAGAAATTTGCATTCATCAGTAACTGGTACCCTGAGAGGGATTCCCCTATTATTTCCTTTATTTTTATTTTTATTGCCATTTAAAATTGTTCCATGTAAAGATGTGAAAAGGGTATCGCTCAACTCATGACAGATATTTAGCATAAAATCAATTAATATTTAGACTGGTTCACAGTGCCATAGCTTTGTGTATTAATTACATGGTTTGCTTGGCCTCCAAACCCACAATGCATTGAGAATGTCAAAAAGGTTTATTGGTTGTATGTACATAGCATTTTCACATGCACTGTCCTTGTGTTGTTTTTTTTTTTCCTCGCCTCACTTATCCGGGTGCATTTAGGCCTAAACGTTAAGACAAACCCAGCTGGTTTCATTTTGTTCATGAAAATACGCATGGAGTAAAGAAGGTACATCAAATACAAGCACTTTGAGACGGAGGCTTTATTTTATTTTTTAAGATGGGTCGGTTCCGAGGGCTACACAATTTGTTTTTGGGCCTTACTGGCATTAGAATAGCAAGCACAATAGAAATGGATGTGATTGGGTGTCATGGTTGTAAAACCCTCTTATGATTGGCTAATATGACATTAGCTGTTCCGTACCCCGCTGTTCTAATTTCAGAGGTGTTGCATCTCTCGGTAACTAAGGGATTTCCTATTTCCTTAATTGTATTGTCATTAAAAAAAAGTGGCTTATTTTCTTTATGTTCGGTGTGAAAAAAATAAATATTTAGACTAGTTCAGTGCCATAGGTTTGTGTATAAATTACATGGTTTGTTTGGCCTCCGTCCATACCCACAATGCATTAAGAATGTCAAAAAGGTTTATTCATTGGTTGTCTGGGAACAGGCTTTTGGACTTTCCAAATTTTCCATTTATAAAAAGATCCAAAATCGTGAGATATGAAGAAAACCATGAATTTGTTATAGGGGGGAAAACTTGCATTTAAGGAAACAAATGTAGAATAAAACCTTTAAACGACTAACGAGTCATCTTGGACCCTCATGATTTTTTTTTTCTTGATAATTGGGTGCAATTGTCAAAATTTAGAAAACATCTAGCAAATTTCAATGACTAGCATTACTCTTTTGGAAAGAGGCAATTTTGTTAGTGTTTTTGCACTAATGTAACAATTTGTTTAAGTAATCTTTTTTAATGAAGAATTATAGCCTATATCCTGCACATGTTTATTGCAGGTTAAGTTTAAAAAGTTCAGAAGCTGGGCTTAGTTGCCCATGGACCAGCCGCTGTGTTTAAGACTTGAATAAAGGTCTTTGTATTGACATAGGCGCATTAATACAACTACCATAGTCATACCTTGGTTTACAGCGGCCTTTTTATATTAGGTAAATGAGACCTCAAACTGTTGCCTCAATTATGCTGATGTCTCTCTTGGTTTTCAAATAAATAGCACCCTCATGTGTGGGCCCCACTTGTTCAAATCTACAATTCCCAAACTCTGTCCTAAAATTTCCTGAGTTTTTACGAGGCCTCCAGGCATCGATGCTTTGCTCAGTTTGTCAACATTCTGGCACATTAACGTTAGGCACATAAACAATCCGTCACTAATGCACCTATCAATTGCAAGACGGACCCTCGGACCCCCGGGGGACGTGCGTCATGTCCCGCTAATGTCAGTCAAATCGTGACGAATGGGGTGCGTCAAGTACGGCTTTGGTTCGTCGTAAATACGAAGCGGGTTGCGTCGCGGGTGCGTCATGGTGCGTCGTGCAGTTTCAAGCTTGTTGCACTACATACGTAGCAATTTTGACACATTTTAATCGACCTATGTTAAAATCCAAAATACTGATATTTTGTTTGAATAAAAACTGCTGCAGATCTGTTATGATGTCTACATTTATACTTGAGTTTTTTTCAGAAAACCACACGGAATGAAATAAGTCAGCGACACCAAATTGCTTACCGCCAAAACGGGCTAAAACGTTTTAAATGCGTAGCTCGCTCGCTAGCCAGGGCTTGAAATGAACGACTTCTTACTGGCCGAGGTGCCCCACAAGAAATCTCCGTCTTTACGGCCAGTTTTGTCTTGCCCCATATTTACCTTGGCCGCCGTGCCCTTTTTGCAAAAACACAGCCTCTACAATCCCTTCATATCATTTGTTTTTTCGATGTCATGCCAGCCCTTCATAAAATCTCGCTGCACAACATGTTGGCGATCGTCAGAATTTATACATGCACACAAACTGAATCTGGTCCAGTTTCGGAGTATGCCGATACTTTAAGCATCAACACCCCCACCGCAAGATTAAATGTGTGTATTCGTACGTACACACAAAGCAGCAGGAGTATGTACATGTACGGCAACGTTTACGTGCAGTCAACTGACTTTCTTTTTCTCAGTACTTGCACGTGTGCGCCTCACAATACACATCGATGTTCGTGTACGAGGAAACGCGCCCTGCAGGCGGCGCTATGAAGCACGCCTTCGGCGCGCTACATACAGTAACTTCATGAACTTTGGTCACAACACGCGGTGTTCCGATTGTCAAAAGTTTCGATGAATAATTAGGCTTAAAAATTCGACAGAGAAAGAAGATTTCTGCACGTTAATTCACAGAACTTGATCTATTTTGTCTGTGTATGCATTTTCCGTGTTCATGAATTTATTTCGAGGATGTACCGCTCGTACACCGCAGCGTGTTTTCCCGACATTTTCTACCGCAACACGAGGTTCATCGCCGCCCGCCACACACAAAGTGCATCACGTACGCTTACCACCGTACGATAAACGGACAGTGTTGTGCCTTGTACTGTTCTGTACGTCGTGATCGCGTTGTGCCGTACGTTTCGTTAGTGAAATAGGAACCGAACTTGCCATTCAACATCGTCCTCAAAGTAATCCATGTAGAGTAGTATCCTCTGCACAAATCACAAATACGCACACGCAAAAGGTTGGCACGTGGTGTAGACAGGTACCCGCGTATTAACGTGCACTGTGCGTGCGTTTATGCCGCTTCGGCGCGGCAGTGAGATTCGTTCGTTGACTTCATGATTATGTCCGTCATATTGGTCCGTCTTGGTGAGTTGTTTTCTAGACATGGTGCGTCAAAAAATGTGGTTTATAGCGTCAGTTTTACATGAATGGTTCGTCACGAACAGGGCGCAAGGGTGCGTCACGGGACCCTAGAATCTGGCCTTACATTGGACACTGACGCACATTCCCCGGGGGTCCGAGGGTCCGTCTTGCAATTGATAGGTGCATAATAGCCATGCTTAAAATCAATATTACAGTAATACCCCAAGGCAAGGTTCAAGATCTGACCCTAGTTCGACTGCCAAAAGTTCTTGAAATCAAAGTTGAAGAAATTTACTGTAAAATAGTTACTGTAGGCTGAAATTCTATACTGAATTAGAATATAAAATCGAAAATGCATCATTTTAAACTTGATTGTACACGCCCAAAGTTGTTTTTTTTTTTTGAATTTTATACCCTTGTGTGCATTTGTATTGGGCATAAGCCATTAGTTTTGTAGTGCTATAACTCTTAGTTTTTTTTTGTTTTTTTACAAATGCCCTTACTTTTTTCATGCTTTTCAAAAATGAAGGGGAAGGGGAAGGTGGATTTTTCTAAACTTTCAATTTGCAAAATTAACTTTAAAAATGCTTTTAGCTCGTAGCTTTCTTAATTCGAAAAAAAAAATGAGGTAAATGACCCTTCTAGATCCTTCCTATCAAATTTTATGATGGATCAGTTTTGTTTAGTTTTTTCTCCTGAAAATGGCAATTTGTTTGGGTGATATTTGTCACTGGAAATGTCGGTTTTGGCATGGAAATGTTTAATATGGCTACTGCTGGCTTCAGATTTTCATACAGCTTGCAATATCCAATGGGCCATCTAGTTTATGTAAGGCCCAAAAAATAGTTCTGCTTCCTATTACATGGCATTTGAAAATAGGGTTAGGTAGGAAATTATTTTTTTTGTGGTGGTCACATGTAGTTGCCCACATGTAGTCGAGTGTAAAGGTAGTTTTTACAGCATTTATTTATTTATTTTGTAACTATTTAAAAATTTAAAAATAGGGTACGTAGGGTAACCGGAAGCAGAAATATTGTATTATATTTTTTGGCATACAGATCAGTGACCCATTCTCTGTACATAACCTATTGAGGGCCATTCAAGCCCTGCATATGGCAGTGACATAGGCATTTTCCAAATCGTCCAAACCTCCGTGGAGTGAAAGGTTGGGGTGACAAACTAGTTTACTTGAGGCAAGTTTCCAATGATAGTGATTTTGTTTTGTTTTTTCAGCTCACCGCAAATCATTCTAATCAAGTGAAAGAAGCTCATCTTCACAAAGCAACATGGGTAAGGATAAGATTCACATCAACCTTGTGGTCATTGGCCACGTCGATTCAGGCAAGTCCACCACCACTGGCCATCTCATCTATGCCTGTGGAGGCATCGACAAGCGAACCATCGAGAAGTTCGAGAAGGAAGCCGCGGAGGTGAGATAATTGTGGTCTTGTGTGGGACGTTCTGGGTCCAGATTCGTGGGGCTCGGCACAAACGAGTCTTGCTTAGTGAAAATGGATTACCAGAGAAACTCTGCATTTATGTTAAGCAAACGATCTGAACACCAGATGCAAGCAATGTACATGTGAAATTTGGTTAGTAATGCTGTTCATGCTGAGCAAATATTTCTGCCAAGGAGCTCCATGATATTGGCCCCTCATGCAGTGTCAACACCAGAGTTAAATTATTTCTTCCCCCCCCCTCCCCCCCCCCCCCCCCCCAAAGAGATAAAAATATAAACTTTAAAACCCTTCCTGCTTAGTAACCTGTCGCTGTATTAAGTTCTTGGAGACTACTTGTCTCATGAATTGCAAAGACATTTTTTTTTTTGTAAACTTGATTTGAGCAAGGACTAGCGGTTGGCCAGAGTTTGATTTCTGCCGAGCATGGAAAATCTTCCTGGGTAAATTATAAATACAAGATTACCAACCAAATGTGAATTGTATCGCTTGTGGCTGGTATTCGGCTGTTTGCTTAGCGTGAAAATCCCATGGCCTTTTGGCTGGTAACCTGTTTTAACCAGTTCCCGTCGGGAGGACTTTTTCACACGATCTGGCTGTTTTTATACACAGGCACGGCTGACGGGTAAAAACGTCAAGCTTGCATCGACTCGCCTTTGGGTGACGTCTCAACACACTAATCCCTTATTTGTTTTGTACACGCGCAGTCTCGTGTTAAACTTGGCTGCTGTGCACGGCCTGTTCTACAATTTACACTCCGGTGGGCGCACCCAGAGTATTGAAATATGATTCGGCAAGAAATATTGTACAAATACTGTTGAAATGACTCTTGCAAATCGTTATTTGTGGCGGTTGGCTGCTATATTTTGCCTTTTTTTTAAATATAAATTTTCGGCAAAAATAATCCCGGTGCGAACTGGTTAACATTTTTGGTGCTAAGCAAATGTTTGTGCTTAGTCTAGGATTATCATCAGTTTACTAGCTCCTGCCTGAACTTGCTGTGTTCAGGGGCCAATTTTATAAAGCTGTTAAGCACAAATTTGCTATGCATGCAAATGCTTCCTTGATAAAAACTGGATTACCAACAAGATTTCCATGTGTGGAATATTGCTTTTGACTGGCATTCAGCTGTCTGCTTAGCATGAAAATTACATTAACTTTTGGCTGGTAACCTGTTTTTACTAAGCAAGACATTTTCATGCTAAGCAATTTTTTGTGCTTAACATCTCTATGAAATTGGCCCCTGATAATGCGAAATTATAATGGAAATTTTCAATTGCTCTTTCTTGACAGATGGGCAAAGGTTCCTTCAAATATGCCTGGGTGCTGGACAAGCTGAAGGCCGAGCGCGAACGTGGTATCACTATCGACATTGCCCTCTGGAAATTTGAGACGCCCAGGTATTACTGCACTGTCATTGATGCCCCAGGTCATCGTGATTTCATCAAGAACATGATCACCGGCACATCCCAGGTAACGCTGCCGTTCTGTGTGGAATTCTTGAAACTGCTGGCTATTTGGAGATTAATGGAAGCTTTAAACGGCACTGTTCGTTATTGGCCAAATGACCTAGAAATTTAATGAGGGCACGCAGGGGGCCAAAAAATAAAGCATTTGTTTTATCTTCCAAACGTGTTGTAAGTAGATGACTTGACCCGACTTGACTTGGCCTGAACATTCATCACCTGTATGCGATAAAATCGCGATGATGCGATATTCACCGCCCAAAAATCGAAATCGGCCACATGATTTTTAAAATCGAGATATCGCCGATATCGTTTTTACAATCGGCGATTTTTTTCGGAACCCCCATTTTCCCTCTAAAAATCGGCGCTACTTTCTTTTTACCAGCAGATTTGCTGAAATTAAATTTATTTCATTTTGTTTTCATTATTTGTTTTATGTACCTGTGTTTGCGCTGTTCCGTGCAAAATTACGGATTTAGTTCCGATTTTAATAGCAGCGTGGTTTGACCAGACGTACATGTCTTCGAGCTTCTTGTGTACGTACTCAATCACACAAAATCATTGATCACGACGGACATTGTACAACGCATGCGCCGCACTTGTTTGCCTTTTCTCAAGGCGCATTTCGCTTCGCGTTGCACTTGCACGTGCATTGTACACTGGGAATTTTAAGACGGTGGCATTCAGTGCAGTTGCTTGCACTTGACCAAGGCTAGCAACAAAGCAACGCGCACGCGCAGATGCGCTTTACGGGTTGGAGTTATTGAAGCAATTGCTCTAACCCCCCAGGTTTTAGTAGCCTTTCCTCAAGGCGAATTTTGCTTCGCGTTGCCATGCACATGCATTGTACACTGGGAATAATACGGTTGAGCATCAGTGCGGTTGTTTGCACCTGACCAAGATTACATGGAATGCACGCACACATGTGCGCTGTATAATGAACGGTGCCGAGAAATTTTGTCGGGGTTTAGAAAACGATCCAAGAAACAACACATTTAGTACACAAGGTATTTGTTTTTATTCCTCCATGGTTCATCACACGTTACATGTACATGGATGTGCTATTCTATCGTCAAATTTATTGGAAATAACTGGAATTTCAAGCAAGGTAATCTAGACTAATCCACACAATAGGACAACTTCAAGTGAGCGCTGCGAAAAGCAATATCACGATATTCTTCGGTATATCGAATTCCCCGATATTCCGGTGTTTTTTAAGAGGCCGATATGATATTTTTTTCATTTCGAAAATCATATCGAACAGCCTTTAGAACGGCTTCAAAGTCAAACAATGCCTGGCGACAATGGGGCCCGGCGATTATGTAGTTAAGAACGAACTTTTGCGACATTTTAATTATGCTGACATTTGTTGACGATCATATCGCGGGGAAAAAAATAGACTACGAAAAAAATCAATATCGTCAGCCCTACTGCCAACTACTATGAATTGTTCGTAATTATTACGAATTTAACTATGAATTACAACAGTAATGCCATACACATTAAATGCCTCTGAATCTTGTTTTTTCTCCCTATTTTTCCCTCTAATCTCAATCCTGTTGCTGTCCTCAATAGGACAGCAGTTGACTAGACGGCGGACAACTTTCACAAGTTCCCTTTAGTGCTGAAACTAATCCTTCAGGTTGGATTTTTTTTTCTTCCGAACATCGGTTTGGTTTGGAAGTACATATGCATTAAAAAGAAAAATCTGTCAAATCGTGATCGCGCCGATATCGATAGTACATACACATACAATGTCCTTCCGGGAATTCCCCGGCCCTCCCCACTGCAGTCATAACACTTCCAAGTGATTAAAATCTCATCCCTGGACTGTGCATCCCCACAAAACGAGAAATGTATATTCATGTTGTGAACAACCAATTAATGCATACTGGGCGGGGCTTGCTTTCGAGCACACTACATTTTTTTTAGGCAGGGATGGAAACTCGCATGGGTAAATTCAATCGTATCCGTGCCGCCCGTGTGTGCTAATTTTGTCCTATCATCGCATGCATTCCTGGCACTATCAATGTGTGCGTAAAGTTTGCCGGAACTTCCAAACCAACAATTTGGTTCGGTTCGGCTGCAGCACTTGTCCCCTTGCATAACCCAGTTAGTGTTGGATGTTAATTTAGAAAGTGGCAGAGTTGGTAGAGCACTGGTACGGTATCCCGCTCCTGCCAGTTTCTTTGTTCACTTTGAAAATGTATTCAAATTTACCTGGTATGTTTGACGAATTAGAAGTTAAAGTCGAATCCTCATTGAGTGATCCCCACAATGTCGCTTCCCAGGTTGTATCGTAAAATTGGGTGTGATCCTGGCTATACGGCATTCTGGGTTTGACTTCTGACCAGTGCCTACCCAAACAAAGATACTGACAATTTGGGAGACCGTCAACATAGGGCAAGAAATCTCAGTTGGTGGAGCGCTTGTATGGTATTCCGGAGGTTGCAGGTTCGAATCCCGCTCCTGCCAGTTTCTTTGTTCACTTTGAAAAAGATGTTAATTTACTTAAACAAGGTTGTGGAATTTCTTTTGTTTCATTTTGTTTTGTTAGGCTGACTGCGCCGTCCTGGTAGTGGCAGCTTCCACCGGAGAGTTTGAAGCTGGAATCTCCAAGAATGGACAGACTCGTGAGCACGCCCTGCTGGCTTTCACTCTGGGTGTCAAGCAACTCATCGTGGCCATCAACAAGATGGATAACGCAGAGCCTCCTTACTCAGAGGTAAGATCTTCAGACACTTCCAAGAGCATTTAATCGCTTGAAGCATTTTTAACCTACCTTGTAACAAATCTTTCTTTTAACAAAAATATGATAAAAAGTGTTCTTTTTTTTAAATGTAAAATAGACGTAACATGGACACCGTGTCCAACATTTAAATTGTTGTGGTTTTTCAACACTTTAATAAATAAATATGGAAAATTTATTACGTACAATAATTAAGACACACTAAGCAACGATGAAACACCTTTTTACGGCAGTCAGTGTCCAAACATAGCAGAAATACCAAGAATTTGAAGAATCGGTGCAGACATAACATGGACACCATGATAGACCATGACCATACATATATTTCTGCTGTTGTGCAGCATTTGGATATTAAATATCATAACAAATGTTTTTTGTGTTGCAGTTTGTGTTTTGTAATTAGTATACAGAGTTTGCATAGTTATTTATATAAATGTTAAAAATGTTACAAAATGGAAATGTGCATTTTAGTACTAAATGTTACGTCCAGACTGCCTTAATTTTTTGTCATTAAATAAATAATTATGCAACTTACTATATGTACTAAGACACTCAATGCTACCAGAAAACACTTTTTGTTATGGTTGCCAGTGTCCAAATAGCTCAGAAATGGCAAGAACCAAAAAAACATGCATGTGTGGACGTAACAGTGGACAGTGTCCATGTTACGTCCACTCTCGTGTCTGTTTTTGCTGTCTCTGCTATATTTGGACACTGACTACCATAAAGAAAGTGTTCTTGTGTTGCACAGTATATCTTTTAATTAGTACACATGGTGAATTTCCCATATTTATATTTAAAGTGTTGAAAAAACACAAATGCAAATATGGACGTGTCCTGTTACGTCAAACTGGTTATGTCAAACTGACATTTTTTTAATCATATTTTTGGTAAAATATAATTTACATGATTTAAAACGTTCTAAAATATTTCCCACCCAAAGACTGATTTGTAGACGGTTTCTTTTTATGGAGGGTGGTTTATTGTTCCCATCCGTAAAACCCTTGACACTTATAAAATAATTACTGCAAAGAGGCAGGCTGTAGTTTGGTTTTGTTATCAGAATGTTATACGTACCCGTAATGACCTTTATACAACGGGCACAGGCAAACAATGTCGATTGGGCAGTCCATAATATCGATCGCCGCACGTAAAACACCACCGTGCTTTTGCGTGCGACTTTTTATCGGAGCAGTTGTAGACAACGCATGGAAAACTTGATCAGAAAGTATAAAATATTCGGGCAAACAAAGTTTCGAAAAATCAAATACTAAATTATTCTACCCCTACACCAGAGTATCGACACAACAAATATATTCACCATGTTTCAACAAACTGTAGTGCTTGTGTTTTTCACTGTCCATACATGATCTTTATACCAACACAAAGAGCTGATTCAGATCTTTCCAATGGTGCTATCAAATTCGCCACTTTTACAACATTTTGAGAACTGTATCCGAAGTTTCCCTGCATAGTTGTGTATGGAGTGCCATTTGTTCATGTGACAAACAACTTTCCTGTTTGATAAAGTGGGCCAGAAGAGTGATATCTTTGCCTGAAAATAGCATTCAACAAGCAGTCGGCTGCTTTTTCTGCGTCGGTTCTATGCTTGACTGAACAAAGTATGTGGTACTGGGGAAGATGAGCCAATAAGCAAATGTAAGGGAAGGGTTAATGACCTAAGGGTGTGGAATCTGACAATATAACTGCTGATGCAACTGAAGAACTGGATAGGCCAAAGCGAAGATGGCCACATTCATTGTTTACTTTTTCTCCCCTTGTTTTTAGAAAGTTAAAATGCTTTAAAAATGTTTTTCTTCATTTTTATCTCATTTCAGGCGAGATTCAATGAAATCGAAAAGGAAGTTTCCACCTTCATCAAGAAGGTGGGCTACAATCCTAAAACGGTTGCATTTGTACCCATCTCTGGTTGGCACGGCGACAACATGATCGAACCATCAATAAAGGTGATTTAATTTTTGAATTTTTGAATCCTTAAGGGTTGGGTAAAGAGGCCTTTTTAATATTTTGAATGTGGATGGTTTTGTACTCAATCCCCATAAATTACATTTGAAAGTGTTTGATGAAAATTGTCTTGGTGGCATTGTTTGAAAATTCCCCCTCCCCCCTCCTTTACCCCTAGGCTTGTGTAGTGCACTACAGCCGTCTGCAAACTCGAATCTAGGTGAAAATCAAGGTTGCAGGAATTTACAGAAACACTTCAGAGCTGGAATGGTGAAAAAAAAATTTGCACATGCGATTCATATACCAGTTTCAATCGGAGACCATGGAGCAAATTGTTCCAGTTTTTAGCCTGTGCCACAAAATGGAAGGTTTAATTTAAGGCGAAGATGTGACGTTTACACGTTTAAAAGAGAAATATCAAATCTGTGTAAAAATGTTCCTGAACATTTAAATAGAACTCTAATTTCAAAAATCTTGCAGTCTACGCTCCAGTTTTATTTACAAAGAATCGTTTGTAAGACGATTGTAAATCTAGTATTTAATTTACAAAGCATTAGAAACTGCAGGGTTCTCCCCAGGATTTTTCAAAACTGTGGGGGATTTATTTTGTGGTTGACTGACAATTTGCGAAGCCATGGCGTGGGGTTCGGGGCCCGCCTAAGGGCCCCCGAGAAATTTTGGACTTTAGATGCTCTCTGGTGCATTTTAGAGCATTTCCTGGGCTTTTCAAGTACTTTTTCTCAGGAAAAAACATGAGAGATTTAATTTAGGATTTTTAAATTTAGGATATCAACATTTCATCAAATGACCACTTCCTTTCTGGACTAGTAATTCTAGTCACAAAATGAGCCATTCCAAGTTTCAGATATGCAACAAGTCCCCTGCCTCTTCGGCACAATGAGCACAGCATTCCTGAAACGTGAATGCAAGTCATTAAAAATAAAGTAGAAAAGAATTGCCAGAGCTTACCCTTTTTCAAGCTACAATAAAACAAGAATGTTTTGTAATAGGTGTACCGTTTTATGCATGCTATAGCTTAAAAACCCTGAAAATTACAAGAAAAGTACCCCAAAAATTGGCCAGGGGTTCCCCCCATGGGCGGTAAGCCCGTTTTTTTATGCCAAAATAATTTTTTTTAAATTCATGTGAAAAAGAAAATTGGCCAGGGGTTCCCCCATGGGCGGTTAGCCCGTTTTTTAGAATGCTGTAAATAAATCATTGTGTTGTTTTAAAAAATTCATGTGAACAAAATTCAATAAAAATATTGAAACTAACGTAAATATTAATTTTACAAAATTAGGCCTTTCGTTAAAACATGGAGGAAGGAACCCTCCTCCATGGTTAAAATAGTTTCCATTAAAATCAGTTGCAAGTAATATGGGTTTCCATGCGCGGCGCGCACGGACCGCTGATGTTATGTATTGGTTTAAAAAAGACCCTATTTTTGATTGCTTTTCCGCCATGCGCGAGACAAAAACGTGGTGACTTGGCAACGTCCAACAATCTCGTCCCCATCGTAAATGCCTTTAATACAAAGAACTACGGCCATGAAAAAAAACCTGACGTGCGTGGGGTCGATCTTGTAAGCACTGCAAATGGTGTAGTGCAAAATGTTAACCCTCATAAAAGTTGCCCCTGCTTAGCGTATTGAGCACACGACCAGCACCAAGAGAACACACACGCGCACAGGAAGGTGCGTGCACAAAGAATTGTCCTACAACGGAGGTTCAGATTTGGGGCGACACCGACCACGAGGAACTCGTGTGTGGTGCCGATACATGTACTGTGTGGCCACGCGTTGTGCATGGCCGGCGGTGCGATGTGTACGTCGTGTACGACACGGAAAATGTAGGAAGATTTACTGCTTTTTCGTCTAGATTTCGGCGGACATGTAAAATTGCAAACTAGGCCTTACGCCATGCAATGGACCTGCATCATGTAAGATAATACTGAGCCGTACTATTGTGCGTATCGGGGATGAAAAAATGGGTATCGGCGGTTTTTTGCGTATCGGGCAGAAATAATTGCGTATCGGGCCGATACGCAAGTTTGTACGTGAGGAGAACCCTGAACTCACTTAATCACATTGCAAGAAGTTTAATCGATGCATCTCTGAATGATCGGTAACGACTGAAAAAAAAATCCGTGCTTCAGCTTGTTTCCCATTGTGCCGACTGCGGAATCATCCACCAACATGACCAATATTGCTAGCGCACATCGTCTGGCATCGAATACCAGGTTTCCAAAATTGAAACTGAAACAGTTGAAAACAAACTGAATTATATTCTGACCACTATTATCCATTTGACTGACTCAACTGCTGGCTATTTGTGCATAGATGCCTTGGTACAAGGGATGGTGTGTTGAACAGGCCAAGACTGTCAAGGGAACTACGCTCGTCGATGCCCTCGATTCAATCATGCCCCCCAAACGACCCTTCGACAAGCCACTCCGACTTCCGCTCCAGGATGTCTACAAGATTGGAGGTAGGTGTGCTGTTCGTGCCTGCTTTGGACACCACGACCAGTGATGCATTCTGGATTTGTCTTGGGGAACGAGGGTTATACCTTAATATTTTTTCCCGCAATATATTTCAAAAGTCCCCCCCCCCCCAAAAAGATACCCAAACATTTTTTTTAAAGGGATATTTTCGACATGTATTACACTATTCTATATGCTGCACGCATGCAGCATGTACAGTAACGGGCATGCAATTTTTCCCCGGATCGGCCTATTTCCTTGTTTTTCACTTCACACTTATGCCATTGAAAATTCAAAAAACACTGTACAAAGTTTTGTAGATTGGAATTTCCTCGTTTTTGTTTTTCTATTATTATTACAAGTTGCATGCCTGCAATAAACCACAAAGGAATGTCTTGAGGGGTCGCCACTGAGCCTTGGCCTAATTTCTGGGCAGTTTACCCAGGGTTAGTTAAAAGGTCCCAACGAGCAGGTGCTCTGTCGTTTGTTGCGATTTCATTTTTGGCTTGTGGGTATGCGTATATCGTGTAACAGAGGATTTGAGGCTGCAGGTTAATCCCAGAATTTATATACAATTACAGTAAGCACACAGAATGGTACCAATTAGCAGGATGCTCTACCAGAGTACAAGTGGAGAGACTTTAACTCCTTAGGCGTTTGTTCCCAAAAACGGAGGTGGGATTTGAGATCAACCCCCAATTTTGTTTTTTTATTCTGCTTATGCGTTGTGGACCATAGATTAACTCGGGGTTCACACGCCTCCTGGAAAACCTGGAAGATCCTGGAATTGTTTACCCGTACTGGAAAATGCTAAATTTTTAAAATAAGTCTGGAAATTGTAGTAAAATAAATATTAGTTTCAAAATAAGACAAAATGGTCCGATCAGTTGCGGTAGAAATTTACCGCGAATGAGTCCGCGATCCCGCGTAGCGTCGGCGTAGCTGAATTATGTCCTGGAAAAATCAAAATCTTGACCCGAGAAATCTGTGTTGCCTTTTTTTAGGAATTGGAACGGTACCGGTTGGCCGTGTGGAGACTGGTATTCTGAAGCCTGGTGTGGTGGTGACCTTTGCCCCCGCCAACATCAGCACTGAAGTCAAGTCGGTGGAGATGCATCACGAGTCCCTCGTTGAAGCTTTGCCTGGTGACAACGTCGGCTTCAATGTCAAGAATGTTTCTGTCAAGGACATCAAGCGTGGGATGGTGGCGGGCGACTCCAAGAACGATCCTCCTAAGACTGCCGATAGCTTCAAAGCCCAGGTAAGCTAGATCGCCTGTCGACTCAATGAGTTCCAAAGGGGACCATACAGTTTATTTTTTATGACATGGATACCAGTGTCCTTATCAAAAGGATGGTTGAAATATGTTTTTGGTCAAAGTATTGAGATTGTCAAGTAATTTTAGGAAGATAAATATTAGACATTTGTGTGGAATTTCAACATGAACCTCTTCTGCCCAGCTATTATGATGGAGCGCTGGTATGTCAGACAGGCTTGTGCAGCCAAGTGTAATGCACACAATAACTGAAATGTATTGCATATGCAGGTATAGTCGTCAAACGGCCAGGTCATTTTCAAGCTGTAGCCATATCCGTCATCTGTACTATAAATGGCTTGCGAGGAACGGGTTCTCATAAGTTTTATTTTTTTTAATTTTTTTGTTTTGCCTTTGAAAACCGAAAAAGCCTACTTTTCTCTTTTTCATAAACCGATCAATTTGTCAACTTTTTATGTTATTTAGGTCATCATCCTGAATCACCCAGGCCAAATTCACAAAGGCTATGCTCCCGTGCTGGACTGCCACACGGCGCACATTGCCTGCAAGTTTGAGGAACTCCTGGAGAAGATTGATCGCCGTTCCGGCAAGAAACTGGAGGACAACCCCAAGGCTGTGAAGTCTGGCGATGCGGCCATCATCAACCTGGTCCCGTCCAAGCCCATGTGCGTGGAGTCCTTCTCCGAATACCCTCCGCTGGGTCGCTTCGCCGTGCGCGACATGAAGCAGACGGTCGCCGTGGGCGTCATCAAGGAGGTCAAGAAAAAGGACGCCACAGCCAAGGCCACAAAGTCTGCTCAGAAGGCCACCGGCAAGAAGAAGTGATGGCAGGTTCTCGCAACCACTGCCTGCAGGCCTTCCTCGACTTGCTCAAGGATGGCGAACCCCTCTAAAGTAAAACGAGGCATCACCCATATCACTGTCCAGAAAAAACGATTAGTAAACGAGCTGATCAAAGTCGTAAGGCTCCTCAAATCCAAGCTTCAGAAAGAAAGTAGTATCAATCACAGAAAGTTTTTCAGAAGGAAAAAGTAACTAAAGCTAAAATTGAAGAGCACATTAAGTTTTCACAATTATTTTTTTCTGATTGTAAAGCACCTACATAAAAATAAAAAGTACTAGGTTCATGTTTTTTACCTCCGCACAATTCAGTCCCCTTGACCCCCAAAAATGTGGGAGGGGTCTAGAATCCCCGAGACGTATTTGTAAGGGACATTCATTTTAAAGTGGTTTCTCGTGCAAGTGGTTTTTTTTCTCCTATCCTACATTTTTTTTTAAAACATGCTTAATAAAGTTGGTTGACGGCATGCAGTGCTAAACGAGGGCAGTGGATGGGAAATTAAGACGCTTGTCATGCTGTTGACGTTTTGTGAGGTGAACAGTAAAATTCAGTCGGTGTAAGTGCAACGAGACTTTTCTGGCTGGTTACTCTTAATGAGATCATTAATTTAGCATGACCCAAAATTGCTTTAATTTTGTTCAGGCATGCAAGTCTTAAAAATGACTCCCCAAGCCTTAACAGCATTTTGCATGGGGAGTAACATGTTCATGTAGATAGATTGTGACATTTCTTTTCAGGGAGCATCGATGTTGCCCTTAATATATAAAAATCATTGTGGTGTTAACTTAACATTCAAGTAAGAGAAAGAAAAGAAAAAGCAGTTTGTTTCAGGTGACCAAGAATAAAATAAACAAAAAATCGAATAAAAGTGTGGATGTAGCTTATTTGTGTCCATTAAAAAAAAAAAAATGGGATTTGACGCTAGGAATATTACATACACATTTAACTGCAACCCCCCCCCCCCCCCCCCCCCCCCCCCCCCCCCCCGGATGGTGATATTGACGTTGGTTCACACACCAGTTAGATTCCACCTAATGGATGGAGCGAACCAGCGGTTGGATTCACTGATTTGAGATCCTGATCTGTGTAAAACAAATGGGGTGAAAATTTCCCCCCCCCCCCCCCTCGTAGGTGGGTGTATCAATTGTTATGAATAATTCAGTGTTGCATTGATCGATACACAGCTGTCACTTGGGTTCTCGGTCTTCCAAAGATATCAGTGAAGAAAATGAATGCAGCTGGATTCGAACTAGGGACCTTTTGATCCATAACCCATCCACCAGACTAGTCTGTTGGTAGCAGCTCGACAACAGCCGTTTTTTTTTTATGATTTAATGTAACTAGTTGACTAAACAAGAACAATGCTGTGACATTCTGTTCTATTATGACTAAACGGCTTTCTTATAAAAACTAATGAATTATTCAGAATTGATACGCCCACCTACGGGGGAAAAGCGACCGGCCTGGCCCAATTTTAATTGAATCTGCTCCTCTGGGTTGCACCACATCACAGTAAACGGGCCAAAATGGCTGCGCCAAACTGATTAGCATAAATTGTTATTTTTTATTTTTTGTTAATAGTCCAACGCCTTTATAACGAGGTCCTTGGCACTTTACAATTTACCTCGTGGGTGCACCCCGCCCATGTACATATGTAAATCCATCCGACTAGATCCTCCCAAAATACCGTACATAGCGGGTAACAAATACAGTCGACTCTCGTTAATACGAGGTCCTCCGGACTTGCGCAAATATCTCGTATTATCCGGGCTCTCGTCCAATCCGGGCTGCAGGTTTTCCCCTTTATTGTGTATAAATGTGACGTCTATAGGCCCCAAACACAATGTAAACGCCACGCACATCGTCTTGATGAAATTGTGTTGCTTTATATTTTTATATTTTACTAAAACAAGCAGTAATATTTAATAAAACAACACCTGAGCGCAAGAACAAGACTCGGAGGAAATAAAATGTATGAAACATCTGTGATGGGTGACCACCAGGATGGCATTTTGGCCACAGGGTCTCTGTCCATAAAATGTAGACAGTCTGGGAAAGTGGACTGGATGACTCGTAAAGAAACATTAAAGGAACGATTAATACATGTATGTCAAGAGGGGATGCTAAATGTTAGGGGCATATAAATGTGTCGGCAGGATTTGGCCCTGCAAGGACACGGGCTTGTGCTAATTGGTCATTGTGTTCCCAGAATCTTAGGAATTCCTTTCAGATATCCGTGGGGGATGTTTTGGGTAACAATAGTCTGGAGTGAGTATGGGGTATAGGGACAAGAGGGGGGGGGGGGGGGGGGGGGGGGGGGGGGGGGGGGTACCCCTAGCCTTGGTCCCCCCTAGCCTTGGTCCCCTAGCCTTGGTCCCATATCTTGCCTGGTATAATTATGGATGAGGATGAAAATGGGTGAGATGGGAGGGATGAATCGCGGGGGAGGGACAAAGGCTTGTGACGCAAATTCAATCGCCACAGGGTTTACAAGCCAACCCCCCAAACCTTAGATTTGCCATTCTGCTTTTTAGGTACTTGTGACAGAGGGCTATTTCGTTCCAGGTACCAAGTTATGCCCAGCCTGGTCATTCCTGGTCATTCCCATTCCTAGCCCCTCCCCCCACCTCCCCCAACCGCTCCCTCCGTATTATATACCGTGGGCGCGGTACGAAAATCCACCTCCATGGGTAAAACACGGGAGGGCGCCCTGGTAATTACCTTAAAGGGACACATTGCTTTGGATTTTGCGATTTGGGCTATAAAACTGAAATGGATATGGTTGGGAAGCTTTTTTAAAAGTAGAATATAAAGATTCACATAACTATCCCTTCAAATTGCGTGGTTTTTGTTTAATTTCCTGACAAATAACGGTCCGCCATTTTGTAGAACCAAATTTTTGACTCCACAAAATGGCGGCTGTGTTCACCAGTCGTATTTCCAGTCGCATCTGGTTGAAGTACGTTCTGTTGATCTATTTTGATGTACTGTGGCACGCACGGCGCGCAGCACTGGCGATGTGTCGCGAGGTAGAGAATTGTACCTGGCGATCACCTGGTAGGTTCACAAGGCCACTGGCTGCGGCGCCAGCCTAAAGACTCTTACAGCGTATTTTGCGCATTATTTAGACGGTGGTATTTAATACTGGAAATAAGTCTATGTTTCGCGGGTCAGATGTCAGGGGTAAGCGGCAAATTTTTTGTTTTGTAATCACTACTCACTAATTACAACACATTATACGTGTTTTTGTGCATGAACAACTCTTATCAAAGGTAAGGAACATTTCTAAACAGCAAAATTTCATGACATTTGAAGGCAATGTGTCCCTTTAACTCGTACTCGTGATCGTTCTCGTCAAAATAATGTGGGCGGTCGTGTGACAACCTCCTCGAATTCCACGATCGTAGTCGTACCATGGTCGTACAGACGTCAAACTTCCACTTTTAATAATTTATGTGATCTCTACTAGCACCGTGTCTCATGAAGAAGCCTGCACACGGATTGCACACATTGTTGGGTATGACAAACGGCAACCAAATCGGCAGATCATGAACGTTCAGTCGGATGCGGAAAAGCTTGGGTTGATCACAAGCGACAGGTACGTAGTTAGGCCCAAGGAGAAATGCCCTAAATATTAATCTATTTTCAGTTTCTTTCGTTTGATCTGTTTTTTTTTTTTTTAAGGGCAGATGTACGTCAGTTTGGCATTATATCAATAATGTTTTCTATTTTTGCCCAACCATATGTTACAGTTTTGACAAACATAGACCTTATCGCAAATACCGCCTGGATGAGACGTCACAATGGTCACAAGGGATTGTGGGAAGGAAATGGGAGCGATTTTGGTGCGCGTTTCTTTCCCACGTCCCTAGTATAGTCTATGACAAAAGATTATGATAACCACAGGCAATGAACCAATTCAATTTCATTTTCAATGTTGTGTATTCGTGTGACTGATGTTAATAATATTGTCGAGTGCAATCTGGAGTTTTGCGCAAGTTTATTGTACTCCCTCCTGAGCTATAAATTTCCCTTTGAATGAAATCCAATCATAGGGATATGAACTCGGGAAGGAGTACAATAAACTTGCGCAAAACTCCAGATTGCGCTAGACATTATTATCGTGGCATGTGCATTTGATTTTCATGTGTAATCATGCAGGTCCCTATTTTATAATGGAAATGTTCTCAGTTTGACCATGGTTTGACATTGTTAATTTGAAGGGGTTTAGAGTTAAATTTGCTTGCGGAAATGGAATTCACACCGTAAAGCTATGAAGCTCACTATACACACTTGCATCAAGCTGCATTGATACACCGATGCCATGGATGGATGTGGTAGTATAAATGTGCAGACCAGGCTTTAGCGAACAATAGAAAAGCAATTTCCAACATTTATTTTTGGGATTGGCTATCTGTAGCAGCTACCTGGGTACAGGCATGCAACTTTTCCTCGGATCAGCTGATTTCCTCGTTTTTCACTTCACACTTAAATGCCATTGAAAATAAACCTTTTCGACATTCTCAATGCATTGTGGGTTTGGAGGCCAAACAAACCATGTAATTTATACACAAACCTATGGCACTGTGAACCAGTCCAAATATTAATTGATTTTATGCTATATTATATGTCATGAGTTGAGCGATACCCTCCCTAACCCTCCAGGGTATTTTGGCTAGAAACCCTGCCAGACGCATCAGATTGCATACTTTGTACAGAGTGCAGCAAGGTCAAGCTATCACCACAGATGCACTGTGCTGCGTCTGGCAGGGTTAGGGTTAGGGTTAACATATCTTTGCATGGAACATAAGGAAATTAATAACCTTTTATATTTGGCTATCCGATTCCTGTACTACCCGTAAATATACACTGCTATAAACCACCTGTTGTAATTATGTAAATGTGTCTTTCCACACGAACGGTTACAAAAGTGTGACATTTTTGAGGGAACCAGGGACAGAAGTCGATCGAGCAGATTTTGCCCACACAGCGGTAGGAGACCGTGTCAAGTTTTAAGTCGTAACTCAAAAACTATTCCTCTGTTTGGATCCATTTTTCGTTGATAGTGACATCAGATATTCATCAGGTCTGTCGTCCGATTTAATTGGCTTTTCTGAAAATCCGTTCTGATTTTTTCTTCTTCTTCCTTCTTCTTCTTCTTCTTTTAGTTCTGACAAAAAGCCCATAGACTTTGTACACAAATTTTGTCGGCGGCACTTTAGGTCGTAAAAAACCTCAGATCTTAACCAAACTTACCTCAAATATAGACCCTAAGCTGAAATTGTATGTCGAAGAGTGACGTCATGATGACGTCATCACGTGTCGCGTGACGTCATCTTAAAGGTGCGTTTTTCAAGGGCCCATATCTAGAGAACGGTAGGTCCGATTTTCTTCAAACCTGGTATGTTGGTAGGCTAGCTCGTGTTATAGATGAAAATTGAGGTGACGTCAAGATGACGTCATCATACGATTTTATAGTAATTTTAAAGTTTTTGAACTTCAAAGTTTCTTAAAGCCATATCTCACCAACAGAACATGCTAAATTCAAAATTCTTGTTGTAATAGCTTTGTTAGCTCCTATATTCTTTAACATAAATGTGAAAAATGTGTGACGTCATGACGTCATCAAAAATATTCTTTTTTGAAACACATATAAGGGTAGGTCCGATCGTCATAAAAATTAGTGAGTAGGTAGATAGTGCTACTAGCATGTAAAATCCGAGGTGACGTCATGATGACATCATCGGCTGATTTTCTATGAATTGTTTAGTTCTATCCCAAATCCCATAGACTATGTACACAAATTTTGTAAGAGCCACTTTGGTCACTAAACATCAGGGCCCAATTTCATGGCTCTGCTTACCATTAGCGAAAAATCCCCGCTTACTGTAGCAGAAAATTCTGTGCTTACGCAAGCGTATTTCACGTGTTAGCGGGGAATTTTGGCTCCTGAGCGTGCGTACATCCCGTAACTAAGGATTCTGTGCTTACAGGGTTAGCGCAGAATTTTTCCGCTACGCTGTTAGCGCAAAATGGTGATCGTAAGCGCGGAATGCTGTGGTTAGCAGAGCCATGAAATTGGGCCCAGATCTTAAAGGAAACATGATTTAGGATTTATATTGCATTATTCCTGCTTAAAACAAAGTATTATCTTGACAATGATATTTTTTGTCCAGAGACAATTATTTCCCAGATTAAATATGAGAAAAAAAAATTGAAAATGTTTGTCCAAGCTACTCCGCCCCCTGAGTGGGACCCTCATTAACATATGTGTGTGACGCAGATCGAGGCATATTACCCATTCATCACGGGTATGCATTGTGTGTACATTCTTCGTCCAAAATCTAAACAAAATATAGTGTTTT
The DNA here is from genome assembly GCA_037893225.1 of Hippasteria phrygiana. Taxonomy (NCBI): domain Eukaryota; kingdom Metazoa; phylum Echinodermata; class Asteroidea; order Valvatida; family Goniasteridae; genus Hippasteria; species Hippasteria phrygiana. The sequence goes on along the minus strand of JAZGUH010000008.1, from coordinate 2,726,064 downwards.
TCGGCCATGTCGACAAGGTGTGTGGCTGCTGGCATGGGTGCAGATAGGGTCATCTCTTCCCGAAAATCTTGAAGAGTTTTGAGGGCTAAAAATAAAGTCATTTGGTATTTTGATGATGACAATGATTATACAACGACGATGATGACAATGACGTCCTTAAAATACTCCTTGTTCATGATAATTTCGGTCATAATCTTCATTAAGTTTTCACTTTTGCTATTTTGTATTATTTTAAGGTGAACATTTTTCAAAGGGTATGATTTCGCTTAGAAGTCAGACATACATGCCTTTCAATATACATTGTGCATCCTTTTTGTTTTTCAATTAAAACCCTCCTATACTTATAACTATCACAGCCTATCAAAAACTCTAAACACCAACTCTCACAGTTTGTGTTTGTGTTTCAATCTGTCATTTGATAGGTATAGGTTTTGATCTGTACAACAACTGGGTCGATTTTGGCCAGGTGCACAGGAGGGTTACAAGTGGTTACAAGGGCTGGATCATTATAACAAGATATATATATACCTGTATGATTAAAAAATGTCTGTCCATTTTATGAACATTATCCTTCATTTCATCTTAAAAATTGCATATTAATTTCCTACTTATCCTGTGAATCAGCCTATTTATTTATCAGTGCAATCACGAATGATGCAGGAATGTCTAGAAAACAAAAATTAGCAAAAAACCTGCTTTGAAATCCACCTCCCATGTCTCACTCACCCACAAAGTTATCAGTAGTGTGGACAGACCCAAATTTATTTATCATCTGCCTTTGTTTCAGGCCACGCAATCGCAATGGGAAGCTGTTTCTTTGTTGTAGCTTTGCTCTTCTGGCGGCCTTCAGCATGGGCCTTGGTCTGGGGTACTCCTCCCCAGCCGACACGGAACTCAAGGAACACGGTGTACTGAATAAAGTTCAGTTGTCATGGTTTTCGGTAAGTGGCTTTTTGTTGTGACTTCAGGTTTGCCTAATTGCGTTATAGGTAGTGTACACGATTGGTAATCCTCTTTTCTTTCTTTTTTACTGAATTATTACGAAATACCTGACTAGACTGTAAGTTAACAGCAATCTTAATCATCCTGTGAAATGATGGCACCTGGTGTGCTGTCGTTTTCCAGAAAAATTGAAATTTACATCCTTTTCTAACGATTGTTCCGCGTAACAAGTGTTGGGAAAATTGCCCTCTCTATTGACTGAATGTAGTTGATCCTTCTTGTGTCTAAAAATGGGTTAACAATCCGAAAACGGGCGCACAAGTAGTGTACCGAAGCAACGCGTTGTAACCAGTGCATGCAGTAGATCTTGGACGTTCTGCTCGGCCCTGTTATTTTGCTACCAATGTTTTTTTTTTATATATCTGTTGGTTTAATAGCCTATTTCATTTTTTTTCTCAATGTACCACACCTTTACTTTGGCTTGAGAGCCACGACTGTGTGTTGAATAAATACATCTAAAATCTAAAAATAAATCTAAATCTAAATCTAATTCCTGACTTGACTGTTAATAGTAAATAACAGCCCCATGCATCCGGTTAAATCATGTGGCAGCTGCTGTGCTGTCATTTTCAAGAAAAGTGGAATTTTTGTATCAATTTCCAGCGATGGTTTGACCAACAATCGTTTGAAAATTTGTTTAAAAAACTTTTTTTCTTTATTTTAGATACTGCCTCTAAAATTTACCAACTTTAGTTAGTCCACATTTTGTTTGGGCAACTGGTTACACATCTGTCGATACGTGCAAGCCAGCTAGTCAGTTCCCCGACCTGGTAATTCCCCGACGTCTATAAATTGCTCCATTTTGTCTGAAGTAGGGTCAGGGAAACAGACTACATGAGCAGCATTTTTTCTCTGTTTTCCAAATATCTATGCGCGCAAAACTTAAACCCTCCTACTGTTATAACTATCATATAACCTATCAAAAAACCTAAGCCCTTCCTCTCCAACAGCTTGTGTGTTTCAACCTGTCACTCGATAGGTTTTGATAGGTAGGGTAGTTGGCTCCATTTTGGCACCGAGAGAGGGAGGGTTAAACAGGTTAGTTACAGTATTTGCTTAAAATACTAACCCCCAAATCTATAACAGCAGAAGCAGATGTTGTATACTATCTTTTTTAATTATTTTTTTCCATGTCTGTATTTTTATGTTTTATTGTCCAATGATTTGTATACAACTTATTCATGCAATTTGTTTATGCCTTTTATCCTCCTAGTCTCTTTTCACTGTTGGTGCCATCGGCGGGGGTCCAGTCGCTGGCTTCCTCCTGGGTTACGGCGGGCGTAAGGTGACCCTCATGGCCTGCAGTGTGCCGTACGTCGTAGGCTGGCTAATGCTGGCTGCGAGTACGGCTGTGCCGCTGCTGTACATTGGCCGGATCCTGACCGGTTTAGGGGCCGGCATGACATCACTGGTCACTCCGGTACGTAGGTTATTCCGCTGGAGATGGTTTTGTGAATGACATCACAGCAGTGTGTCTGTTATCTGAACCCTAACTCCCTACATCATGTTTTTCCTCCAAGTAACCTGAATCCTCTGATTTCAAAGTGTTAAAGTTGCATGTAACCTGAATCCTCCAAAATCCTCTAGGAGTTTTTGTAAGAACCACAATCCTCCAAAATCCTCCAGCATCAGATTGGGCCTGATGACCTGGATCCTCCATTTTCCTCCAGAGGCAAATATCCTCTTATGCCCTCAATCCTAACATTCAGTAATGTGCGAGTCTGTACATTAGAGTGATAATAACATGCAAAGCGATACCTGCCTAGCTCATTGTCAAGTTTTATTGTAATTTCGGAAAGTCTTTTGGAATGCAGGATTCCTTGCATGAAAGACCATTGACCTAAAATCCATGTGTCCGTATTCCATGCCTGTTGTGTTATGCATAAAAATAGAACTAGCGGTACTTGAAATGCAAAGGACATAATTAACTCCATGTATCCGTGTTACGTTTCAATGTATCTGTTTGGCATAAGGTATAAATTTCCATTTAACTTTATCTTGACGCACTCGCTACACAGGGATGACGGACACATGGATTTGGGGCCCAACGTATTATTTTCTGTGTCATGTTAGGTGTACATTGCCGAGATGTCGAGCCCTCAGCTTCGAGGTCTACTTGGAGCCAGCTTCCAACTGATGATCACGATCGGTATCCTCTCTGTCTACGCTCTTGGTAAGGAGTGTACATCAGGGGCAGAGCTGACCAAACTAACGGAGAGTGGCTGGGCTGGGCTGGGCTGGGCTGGGCTGGGCTGGGCTGGGCTGGGCTGGGCTGGGCTGGGCTGGGCTGGGCTGGGCTGGGCTGGGCTGGGCTGGGCTGGGCTGGGCTGGGCTGGGCTGGGCTGGGCTGGGCTGGGCTGGGCTGGGCTGGGCTGGGCTGGGCTGGGCTGGGCTGGGCTGGGCTGGGCTGGGCTGGGCTGGGCTGGGCTGGGCTGGGCTGGGCTGGGCTGGGCTGGGCTGGGCTGGGCTGGGCTGGGCTGGGCTGGGCTGGGCTGGGCGCGGCGCAGACAAAGGGTCCACGATTGACCGAATGTCCACGATTAAAATTCGTGTACAAAACATATGGGAGGCCTTCCGAAAAAGTTAAGGTACAAACAAAAGAGGGTAGGGGTGTGCATCGGAACCGGGTACCCGAGTACCCGACCGTTCATGTCAGGAACCGGTTCCAGATTATGGAATCGAGTACCCGTACAACTTTACATTATCTTTTAGTAACTTCCCAGAAAATGAAAAAGGAAAGGTTTCAAATGTTATTTGTCAGGAATTTTCAAAATTAAAACCCGACTACATGGGAAACCAGCACAGATTTCATGTTTATGACCGTGACGCTCACGAAAATTGACAATAAAGGGAATTTACCGGTTGTGGTTTTTGTAGTCTGGGTATGGATAAAGAGCCTCGACCAGACATAATAGCATGCCTCATTCCACAATAAATACAACTGTATAAAGCTTCTGTCTTTTGTGATATGCCGGCGCATGCACGTACCGGAACATGTAATGGCGGAGAAGTGATCATGTTTACTGGACAGGCATGATATTTTTCAGACTTTTGTCTGAAATCAGACTTTTGAATCTCAGAGAAAGACATTATTGCAACTTCCGGGATTGGAAGTTTTGGGTTGGGTTTCTTTAACGGGTACCCGGGTACCCGTATTTGTTTCAATCGGCTACCCGGTTCTTTTACTACCCGTAAATGCACACCCCTAAAAGAGGGACAATAGGGAGTCCGCGATGGCCGGTATTTACACACTTTTGGGTGAGTTGGTGTGGGTTCGGTTGGGTTGCGTTGGGTTTGTTTTGCATTCAACCTTTAACAATAGAGGACCATGGGGTCCCCGGTTGAGAAAGGTCACCGTTTGAAAACTGAATACAAAACCAATTAGGGTCCTTGGCAAAAAAGTATGAACAATAGGACAATAGGAGGTCCCCGATTGAAGGTGTGTACACACTCATGTGGGTTGGGTTGTGTTGGATGGTCTTGTTTTAATTTATTTTTTATTAAATTTTCCTTTTTAAAACATGATTTTAACATTGTTACATACGAAAAGAAATCACATCTTGAAGTTTTGTAATTGAATTCCCTAATAAAGTTTTTTTCTGGGGGGGTGATTTTTATTTTGGTGGTGAGAGTATAATTTGCACAGTTTACTGGCATTGAGCTACATTTTCTCAAAACAAGCGGTTCCGACTCTTCCAGTATCAAAAGGTTATTGCTACTTTTCTGCTATCTTGTACGATATTTTAAGGTGCCATATTTTGTGCTATTTTTTGTGGTCACATGTCACATTAACATTCAAGTTTTGTTTTATAGAGGAAATCCAAGCATACAATTCTTTGGTTCCTTCCAGGAATTGCCTTCAGCCACGTCTGGTTGGCCATCTTTGGAGCCGGGATGGCCGCTGCCCTCGTTCTCACCATGAGCTTCATGCCCGACACACCCCGCTTCTATCTCATCAAGCACGATCGGGACAGGGCGCTAGCCGTACTGCGGTGGCTGCGAGGCCCAAATGCGGACGTGGACACCGAATGCAGAGAGGTTGAGGATGCCTTGGATAATTCAAATGTGAGTGCTTAAAGTTTCCATTTTCTATCATCCTTGGATAACTTGTTCTGATACTTTTAGTTGTATGATGTGAATAGCTATCATCAAAAAGGAAATTTAACAACAAAACCTGCATGATACCTTGGAATATTTTAGCAAGAATCAGAATTATGACTCTGCATTGTGCTTTTTTTGTGTGTACCCTTATGGGAGCACAGGCTTAGTCCAAGACTCCAGTGTGTTAATATACTCCCGATTCCACCTATGGGAGTGCAGGCATTGTCCAGGACTGCTATGAGTACAGACAGACTCCTATGGGGAGTGCAGGTGTCCAAGACTCCTACACAGTACACCGTGCAGGCACAGTCAGAAACTCCTGTGTATTTAATTACTCCCGATTCTACCTAGGGGACTGTATCCATAGTCCGAGATGCCTGTGAATTAATATCCATCTATATTTTTGACATCCAGGAGAAGTTTTCCATCCGGGAGTTTGGCCAGCGCTCCCTGCTCAAGCCCCTCTTCATCTCCGTTATGCTGATGGTGTTCCAGCAGTGCGGTGGCATCAATGCCGTCATGTTCAACGCTAAGGAAATCATGAAGACGGCGGTGTCTGGGATCACGGCGGGCGAGGCCACCGTCATCCTGGGAGCGGTGCAGGTGGTCGCTACGTTTCTCAGCGTGATCCTGATGGACAAGGCCGGGAGGAAGATCCTGCTGACTCTCGCAGGTATTAACCCTAACCCCAAGCCTCTGGACATCATTAACCCAAGCCCAACCCTCTCAAATCTACCAAAATCCAACATAACCCTAACCCTCTAGACCCTTTTTGCTAGGAACCATCCTCAATCCTCCAAAATCCTCCGCTTGAAACACCATTCATCCTCAATCTTCCATAATCCTCTTATTCTTGAAATACCATTCATCCTCAATCTTCCAAAATCCTCCAAAACTGCAAGGAGGATTTTGGAGGATTAAGGCGGGTTAGCTTAAACTCTAACTACCCCAAGCCTTACAAACTCCAACTTCAGGTTGTGTTGAGTTTTGATGATTGGCACCATTACTTTACATGGAGCTATGCCCTAATTTATCCGAGTACAAAGAATGTGCCATAGGTATACTGCACTGTGTTGGATTTTGACAGATTGAGGACACTTCCTAGTAAATATGCCTAGGGGGTAATGGTTAACCTGAGCCCTAATCCACCAAAGTGCTGTATGTAGCTGGATACACTACTGGAACGTCATACTGGAACAAAAGTGAGTCTTTGCAACAACAAAAACAGGACAACACTGAGTATACAGTGTTTATTAAATACGTCGGTGAAGGGCAAAACCCAATATTGAATGTACATCACCCCGACACAAATTCCAACTTATGAATAGTTTGGCTGCGGTACCCGCCGCTATATCAGATTTGAACCAACCAGCCGACTCCGACAAGCTCGGTGGTCGAGTGGTAAGGCGTCTGCACTAGAAAACAGGAGGTCATGGGTTCGAGTCCCACCCTAGTGATTTTTTTCAATACGGAGTATAGTGTTTATAAAATATGTCGATGAAGGGCAAAACCCAATGTTGAATTTACATCATCTCGACGCAAATTCCATCTTATGGGAAAAAAGGCCTGCTTTACTGTGTAGTTTGCTAAGTTCTATGCAAGGTGCTATTTAAGCTGTTATGTAAGAAGCCTATAAAGCTTGAGTGTTGTTTCCCACTCACGTAGATAGCCATTTGCATTACGTCGGTTGCTAAATGTCTCTAGATTGGCTTTCAAAGGGCCCACCCCTCCCCCCCCCCCCAAGTAAGCGTGCCCCCTCCTCTGTTTTCTGTTCAAAAGCTCTACTCACCCGATGCATGTAGTGATTGTTTCATAGACATTGTATGTGTATATTAGAACTGTTTATCCACAGAACATTGCACGGCGTGCATAATGTCTCATGACTACAATACCCATTGGTTGATTTCAGTGAAATTTACAAGGGTAGTTTATCGCAGGTGTCGACATTTGCCAATTTGATTTCATAAAACTTGCCACTGTTTAGCCGAGAATTGGAGAGCGGGCAGCATTGGTGTTTGGCCAGCATGTGACATCCCCGGTACGTATCGGTACGTTGATGGTGAATAAACCAGTCGGAATTGGGCGCTCGTTTCATGAATATGCATGAGGTATAGTAACCTCAGTGGGGAGGTGAGTTGATTTCACCGACGGTGGAAGTTACCACGCCTGGGTCTGTAGGTCTGAAAATTGGTTTCTCCGGAATCTGTTGAAGAAATTATCCTGTATTTAGATCTGGGCCCAGGAAAACCGTAAGGGTGGTAGGGTTGGAAAATTAACATGTTGATGCCACCTCTGATCCTAACCCCTTACCTAGAGGGGCTTTTAGCCTTGTATTGGGTGATTTCAATACAAAAAAAATACCTGTGATTTATGAATTTGGTTTTAGGTGTTCTCATGGCTGTCAGCTCGGGCACCTTTGGCCTGTACTACCAGCTCAAGGCCAACCAGAACAGCAACTCCACCATGGAGCTTGCCGCGGAGTTGTTTGGCAATGCCACCACCCCCGGCTCCATCCCCGGCGGCGCGGCCGACCTTACCTGGCTGTCCTTGGTCAGCCTGATTATCTACATCATCGGGTTCTCCATCGGCTGGGGTCCCATCCCCTGGCTCATCATGTCGGAGATTTTCCCCACCAAGGCCCGGGGTGTGGCCAGTGCCATCGCCACAGCAACCAACTGGCTGTTCGCATTCATCGTCACCAAGACCTTCGTTCAACTGGAGGTAGGCGGTGCCTGCAATTTTTCGAGGGGGGAGGGGGCCAAATCAAAAAGGTTTGGAGCAGAAAATGTTAGCTACTATCCAGTGTGCAACATTTGTGTTTAACTTCGGCAAGATCTTTGTTCAACTTGAGGTAGGCTGTGCCTTATATAAAGGGATGTAAGAATTTTTGCGGGGTTAGGGGGCCAGGCCCAACATAATTATTTTACCTGCTGACCTCTTGAATACGGCCATAGCCACGGTTTGAAAAGACCACCTGGCTCGTCTGTAGGTGCATTCCTGCACGTACTCAATCCATTTATGGTTAAACGATATTGCTTTTGAATGGGAGTGTAATGAATAGATGGAGTTCTTTTTTTCAAACAAAGCTGTCATTCACACAAAAGGGGGGGGGGGGGGGGCTCCAAGTGGGATGAATAGGACCATTCTATTCATTGTGGTGCCTATTTTGTGCATTTATGCTAGGCCGCACAGATTGAAGACTTCTAGCAAAAAAACTTGATCAGCGAGTATCAAATATTCGGTCAAACCCAGTTTCGAATAATCAAATACTAAATTATTTGAGAAATAAACAACCCCAACTTGTAAGTTTTCTGTGCTCACTCTTAAAAAACTTGTTTTGGTTCCTACGTGCTGTGCAGCAAGGACTGACGCCCCAAGGGCTGTTCTGGTTGTACGCGGGGGTCTGTGTCTTTGGCGTCATCTTTGTGCTGTTCCTCGTCCCCGAGACTAAAGGCAAGACCTTGGAGGAGATCGAGGCCGGCTTCACGGGAGAGATGCTGCACAGTAACGTCGGAGACGATCCCAACAATAGCCTTACTTTACCGGGGAGTACATAATAATTCATGTCAAATACAGAATTAGAAAAAGGTTAAAACGAACCTCTGCTCTAAAGCCGTGTTCACACCTCTGTGTCATTTTTCTGAGACGATGGTTAAACCTTGCCGATGTTCACACTCGGATTTTTTATTTAAGAATTTTTTACCAAGGTCATGGATAAAGTAATGAGTTGAGAATGATAATGCATCCCACGTCCAATCATCATACAAAGTGAAATAAATTTGTTTTAGGTATGCATAAGGGCAAGTCCAAGATTGCACATGTTTAGCCCTGCGTATAGGACCTGCAGTAACAACCTTGAAACAATTAAGATTTCAGTCTTTCTAAGTCTAATGTTGGCATCTGTAAGGAGAATACCCACAGGAATTTATGTTATTCATAAATACCTAAGACAGTTTACCTGTTCCTTATTGGTGGAGAGCCCGTCACGTGGGTGGTTTTAAATGGCCGATAAAACACCAACCAGTTTTAAACATTTTCCGGTGTCACATTAAATTTCATTCCCTTGAAATCTGGTCCCTTTTATTGGTTGAGCACTCGCGCGACCAGTCACTCTCCTAATTAGGCAAGCGCAATACTGCCGATGTGTCCGTATTTAGAGTCCATTAATTCACACTACACCGGCACTGCTGCGTTCTGCGCCACTTCACGCCACATCGCACTACTTGCGTGAGGCACGAACCATTTAATAGCTAAAGGGGCGTTTTACAAAACAAGGTACAATTTTTTGAACTAAATCATTGGAAAGTTATAATTTTTTGGATTTTTTTTGCTGAATTATTACAAAAAGGTATTTAGAATGGGAATAAATATGTTAAACAAGTACGTTTAAAACCGCCTTGTACGCTAAAAATGATGACCTTCGGCTCAAGTCATTATTAGCATCCAGGCCCCAAGGCGGTTTTAAACGTACTTGTTTAAAACCGGCCCAGCACATATTTAATCCCTTATTAGTCCTTGAGATGATGATGTCAAAAAGAAAACAGGGTGGGACTTCAAGGGGACCTTTTCTTGGACCTACCATTACGTCTTGTTTATCTGACACAACTCTCATCAAAAAAATGAGAACAAAAATGATTGCGTTGTTCAACAAATGATAATTTGGCCAAACCTAAAAGAAATTAGACACGGCAAGTACACACAGTCGTGTTTTCCCTATACGACCGAGTCAATGCTTTGTGTTTCCTATTGTTCCCTTAATATAACCAAACCCCATAGACTAAGCACGTATTTTTTTTTACATCCGAGGACCGATTTTAACAAAAGACCGACTCCCGAGGACAAGAAAGGTTCTTTTGTATTTTCCTTCCCCTCTTGTCCTCGAACATATAGAACATGTAGCGACTCGCACTGGACGTATTGTCTCGGGAAAATTGACCATGCTAGGTTTTCTAGGCTAGAGGCGGACTGGTTAAACGAAACCATTGGACTTGGGAAAAGTAACCTAGGGCAAAAGTAACCTAGGGGAAAATTCCCCAGGCTGTTCACACTGGACTTGAAACGAAAAAGTAGCGGCCACCTCCGTGAGTTTTACCGGCAAAGTAGCAATGTGAACACGGCTTGAGTAACTTTTTTCTTTTCTACATGATTACTTTCTCAAACAAGTGTGAAGTTCTGAACAATTTACAAAATCCAGAGCTACAAAATTAGAAGTTTAATTTCAGTAATAATTATTTTGGGGTGATGTTGCCTCTCTCTCTCGAAAGCAACTCACACACTGTCACTTTATGAGCATTAGGCGAAGTAAAAAAAAAAAAAACACATGTTTAGCAACCTCACCCGCTTCCTTTTTGGGGCCGCCTGGATTTGTTTTTTAATTTCTAACAGTGGAAAATGAGTTGAAAAAACCCAAAAATGTCAACTGATCCATAAATGTATTAAAACCACTGTAAACATTCAGTGGTGTTGTCCAACATGTCTATTTCATTTTTGTGTCGTAGAGCAGTTGAAAAACCTACAGTTGTTGGAAATTTATAAAAGAATGGCGGCCATCTTGAAAATAAAAAAATAGAAAGCCCCTCCTTCCTTTTTTTTTTAAACCCGGACGCTAAACTCTTTTTCTTTTTTTTACTTGCCCTTAACTTCTGAAGAAAGATGAATACTGCCATAGTAGTTTCCCATCTAGCCACTCTATGGCATCTAAGAATTAGTCAAATGAATGAAAAAGAGATGGTTGTTTGGTGGGTAGTTTTACAACTCTTGTAGGAGGGACTTGTGACATCAAGTCAAGAACATAACTTGTTGGGTTGGCATGTTACTCTGAATGTTGTATCTTAGGGGCCATTTCTCAAACTTTGGCTTTGGCTTTAGCTTCGTCTCCAGGTTCTTTAAGGCTTCAGATTGGCAATAGAGGAATCCCACAACGACGAGTTTGGCGCCGATCTGCGCACTTCCGCATTTGAAACGAGGATCTCAATGTCACAGTAAACAACTTTATGCTGATCGTGCGCCTCCGCTAACTTTTATGGCCTGATTAATTCATTCATGCATGAATGAATGTGCTGAAAAGCTTTGTTTTGTTTGCCACTGACATTCTCGCTTTCAACCCGGAAGTGCGCAGAAGGGGCTAATGTGAAATTCCTCTGTGGAGCTAGGGAATAGCTGGAGATGAAGACGATGCCAATGCCGAATTCAAGGTTTGAAAATGGCCCGGTTCATCAATTTTTTGTTAAACCTTTTCTGTTGCTGCACTGTTATGCAGATTGGTGATGAGAAATCAAGCTGATGATATGGGTGGAATTTTCGTATCAAGATGATAATTGAAAAAGAAAACGAGACTGAAATCCTTGGATGTGATTTTTCTATTCAAAATGGACAGGGGGGATATAATATAGGTGCACGTGATCTTAACAATGAGGATCCGAAATCACACCCAGAGCCCAGAATCACAATGAGATTTAAGCTGTTAAACCCAGAAGTCACAATGTACTCTTTGTCAAGGCGGGACAACAATTGACAGACTTTGATTAGTCAGTGCATAATGAGTAGGTCGATGACTGGATTTACTGCAAATAGTTAATCCGTGTTTGCAGGAACATTAGTTTTCATAGTTTTCGTGCTGGAAAGCAAGGTTCGTTTATGAATGGGCCAATTTGTATGCGTTTGGATGCCGTACTTTTTGATTTGATTTGATTTATTCAGGTTTCAACCGACTCTAACAATACAGATAAAAATATGCACAATAAACAAAAGACAGTTGATTTAACCTGGGATAACCAATTTTACAGGCTTATTTCCATTGGGGTCCCATGTGGAAGTATTCAGAACTTTAGACCAAATTGTTTTAAACCCACAGTGCCCTCAATTTGTCGCCCATTCTTGCAAAATGATTATTTAAATGAAAGTTAACAAAATAGACCAGATTGTATGAGTGGTTGTGGGGTAGTAACTTGCTTCCAATTTTTGTCTGGCTTTCCAACAATTTCTTTTTTTTTAAGTGAACGTTTATATAAGTATCTACTAAATTTCTTGAATATTTTGTTTAATATTGTTATAATCCCGAATAAAATATGGTATTTCTCAAGATCTGCTTTGAGAATCAAGGGAGAAGTTATAAAATTATGTAATAGTGAAATGTAAAATTTAACAAAAAAGACACAAATCCTAACAATGAAATTAATTACCAAGTTAAGAATATTTTGAAAATAATCCTTAAGTTTAATCCTTAATCCAAAGCACTGTCGAATCTGTAAGACAGGATCAAAATAGAGTTGGATAGTTTGCTCTGACAGGGATTTTGGGTACCCGGGTCAACTCGTCCCCAAGTCAACTCGTACCCCAGTCAACTCGTACCCCAGTCAACTCGTACCCCAGTCAACTCGTACCCCAGTCAACTCGTACCCCAGTCAACTCGTACCCCAGTCAACTCGTACCCCAGTCAACTCGTACCCCAGTCAACTCGTACCCCAGTCAACTCGTACCCCAGTCAACTCGTACCCCAGTCAACTCGTACCCCAGTCAACTCGTACCCGTGTCATATCGTATCCGAGTCAACTCGTACCCAGGTCAACTCGTACTCGCCTCTTTGTGGATGATTTAATATTTATTAAGTTTTCATTCTCTTTATTTTCTAAACCTTGTAAATTATATTTTCTCTTTTTTGCTCCCCCCCCCCCTTATTTTCAGAGACTGGATAATAAATGACTCTGAAAACTATTTTACCATCACCAAGAATATGTTGAAGTTGGTTTTCTTTTCTTTTCATCAGTTTCATAATATTAAATTACTCTTCATATAATGCGTTTGTAATATTTTTATCTATAAGAAGTAATTGCAAGGAATTGTTTTTTATGTGGATTTAGCAGAGTTGATTCGACTGGAGATTTTTTGTTAAACTTATTTTTTTTGCAATTAATTTTGCAAAATGTGAATTCAAAAAAGTACGGGAAATAAATGCAAACAAATTAATTCAAACTTATATTTCAGTGTTTTCTTTGTTCGTGTACGCACTCGAGGGTACCGTGGGTACGAGTTGACTGGGGTACGAGTTGACTGGGGTACGAGTTGACTGGGGTACGAGTTGACTGGGGTACGAGTTGACTGGGGTACGAGTTGACTGGGGTACGAGTTGACTGGGGTACGAGTTGACTGGGGTGTAAATTTTGGGGTACGAGTTGACTCGGGTACGAGTTGACTCGGGTACGAGTTAACCTGGGTACGAGTTGACCCATTACCGTAATAAGACTTAGCTGTTTGGTCTAGTATGTTAATGAAGATAGCTTTCCCTGTTTAGAGGTTTGTTGTTGTTTTTCCCAAAAATGTGTTTACCGTTGTCGTGAATTATACGTGATGAACAATTGTCCCTTGCAGCGCCGGCAATATTTTAGTTTGATTGATTCTGTACTTTTTGTCGAGTGAAAAGCTAGCTGCCGGTGAAATTTTATGATTATGGAGTTGTGATGAGATTAATAATATGGAAGAAAGTTTACTAGTATTAGGCCCTATAATTGTCCGTCTGTGTTTGTGAAATGTGAAGTAGAATTTGTGACCTAGTTACTGCTGTCAAGAAATGTTTAAAAGTATGGAAAAGTTCAAATGTATATATCGTATTAACCGTCATTGTATGTACATGTATTCTGAACATCGAATGCGCTTGCCTTAAGAAACATTTTGCCATAGACACAACAGACCGATCCGTTAAGCCACGCCCTTTAACGTATTGGCCAATCACAGCCGTGCTTGTGGTCTGACGAAAATGACAGACGTGCGGCGCGCGCGGCTGCGATTGGTTAGTACGGCAATGGGCGGTGATTAATGATCGGTCTGTTAGGTGGACAAATGAGCATGATCAAATTATATTTTCCTTTTATAAAGAATCGCACATTTTTGACTATTTTTGGAAAAGGATGCGTGTGACAATAGTGTGATATACCCGCCTTGCAGTTTTGTACAGAATAACTAACGAAACCTGGGGTTTATCCAAAATGCGAACGGAGGGCGGGGAATGACTGGTCGAATGCAGATAATTTCAGTTTAGTGGTTTTTACCACCATTGTGTCATTTATATCTTTTCAATTCGTTTGGTTAAAGGCAGTGTACACGATTGGCAATCCTCCAATTTGTTTTACTGAATTATTACAAAATATCTTACAAGACTGTAAGTTAATAGTAGTCTCAATCATCCCGTGAAATTATGGCACCAGGTGTGCTGTCGCTGTCAAGAAAAGTGGAAATTTATATCGTTCTCCAACGATTGCCGGCCGGCAATCGTTGCAAAACTGCCCTCTATTACAAATTTAGCCTTTAGTCAAGGCGCGCGTGGCTACTCGGCGGACGAGTGGCGCCCCCCCCCCCCCCCCCCCCCGGATACGCTGGGATATGATATCCGGGCCGCGTCACGCGTCCAGGTAGCCACTACGCGCGCCTTGACTAAAGGCTATCATCCGCCCGACGGTTGAAAACGAACGCCGTTTTTCTCTCGTCTTTTTTTCGCCATCCAACAACGCAAAACTTTAAACGGGTCAGTGGAACGATATTTTCTATAAAATACTATAACCCCAAATCCGCCCATTTCTGAAAATTGCAACAATGACCAATCAAGTACACTTCCTTTAAAAACATTCTTTATAAGATAAACTAGAGTAAAGCCCGGTTCATACTTCATGCAAATCGAATTTCATGACGTCAACAATTGAAGTTTCATTGTGACGTTCTCCGTTACCATAACGAATTAGCTTCGCATTCGCATGAAGTATGAACCGGGCTTTATGCTGACAATACGCTGGATTAGGCCTATCGGGGTTGGGGTCCGGGGATCAACAATCGATGCTTTTACCCCCCCCCCCCCCCCCCCGTGACAAAAAAAAATTACATATTCACAGTTATGACAGCTTTTTTGCTTTTACCGATCAACCAATTGACATTTTGAGTAATTTGTGTCATTTTGTATACTAATGTAGAAAATGCAGTGTAAATGTTCAAGTCGCCAACGTCTAATTTTTTTAGCATGATGCACGTTATTTGCTTAGCACTAAAACTGCACCTGTATGCGACCTATGTCATTAATGGATGTTTCAGATGTGCTTAGTTTTCAATTAACTGCGTTTAATTAGCAGAAATTGTTACGCTTGCATTATAGACTTAAACCAGTCTGTTGACCTACCGTAATAGTCTAATCACATGTCATATGTGTGCTGTATTGTTACATCTACCCTTCAGGTGTAGTTTGAGGCGGAGAGACCAACCACTCCCGCACAGCTCGATGGGGTTTGTGTAAGGGGCGTGGTTACGCCCATGAACAATTTGACAATAATTGCCTCAGTTAATTAGTGTTCATGTGTGCAATTTTGTGTCCAATCAAATGGTGTTGGTAATTTTCCTCAATTGCCTAAAAAATAAAAATGGGGCGACACATACCGGTAATCCTACAAAAGAGTGGGTTTGGGCATAGTGTGGTGAATAGGGCAACTCGTAACTGTCGCCCTCTTCAACAGTCGCCCATTTGGAGTGTTTCTTAGTAGGGTGCGTGGGGAACGTGCGACACGGGTGTCGCCCCATTGGGGTTATTCGGGGTAGTGTGGCCCGTTTGCGGCATGCGTAGTAATTCTAATTATTATGATGTATTAAATGTTCTGACCTTGATTTCTTGCAAATATAGCCTTTATTGTTAAAAAAGAGTCCGGTTATCTACACCAACCCCCGCATCATCGATCAGTGTTCTTTTTTTTCTCGTCTTTATCCCATGTTCTTCAAAATGAATTGACCTGGGGCTAGTGGGTGGAAATCTATTAAATTGATTTTTTTTCTTCAGTCCGGGCATAGACATAGTAGCACCTATCCGTCAGCAATGGAGATTACTACAGCTATACCCTCATGGGCTCAGACGAATTTCACATGACAAAAGTCATAGCACTGATCTGCGCACTTCCGGATTCAAAGCGAAGCTCGGTGCATGCTATGCAAACAAATCTGTACTGTTCGTTCAGTCGGGTGTAATTTATACACGCGGCAAAATCTTTTGAATGTTGAAGTTTCACTGATCGAGTTGTCCACAAACTATCTAATGCAGGTAAGTTTATTTGAGAATCATTGTCCAGTGAAATAGTTGAACATCAAGTCAATTTATAAGAATGAATTGAAATGATTTTTGTCGGGATGAACCGGTACCGTTTGACTATGCTGACCGTGCACCACGCTGTCGTTTGCCGTGGCGGGTTTATCGAATAGCACTGCTTGTACACTCAGAGCCTCGCTTTCAGCGGCATAGCCAGGGCCGTTTCCATGAGGGGAGCGGGGATGTTACAGTGGGAGGGGGGGGGCGCTGTGTTTTTCTGCGTTTGCAAAATTTTCAGTAGGGGGGGGGGGGGGGGACTGGGGGGTGGGCGTGTGCACCCCACGCCCCCCCCCCCCCCCCCCTTACCTACGCTACTGACTCGATATCAGTCCGAAGGTGCACAAACGGAGCAAAAATGTGAAATTCGTTTGTCATCTGGAAACAATATGAACGTGTGACGGACATTGTGGTTTTCCGTTTGTTAATAATGATGATGGCGTTGCAATAGACCTTAAATGACGTCACACTGTTTTACACATCAGTCGCGTGGGAACATATGCGGAAAGATTACCACGTCGTAGTTTACCGACTAATTCTTTCACGAAATGTACATTAGCATTATTATTATTTTTTTAGATATGGCGGACACAATAGGAACAGGGGCGGATCCAGGATTGTTTGCTGGGGGGGGGGGGGGGTTCTGAAAAAAGTTTTTGTATATACATTTTCTCCCCCGCAACGAGCAGGGGGGGGAGATCCGCCCCTGAGGGGGCGTTTACTTATTTGATTTGGGTAAACCTTTTGTATGGCACAAAAAGGTTTACCGAAACCAAATAGCGCCCTCCTATTGTGTCCGCCATATCTCAAAAAGGCTAACTGTATACGTTATAGGTGCTTGTTTTCAGGATTATTTTCACTTCGTAATAGGAGCCTGAAGAAAGCCATTGTTATTTGCTTATGATTTATTATTTACTCATTTCAGCATTTACAAATATTAAATATTAATAAATTATTAAAATTAGCTAACTCCAATGAAAAGTCACATAAATAGCTCCAGACAGGAGAATGGACGATATAGCCCCCTTCCATAACTCCGCAGGATCAAACAACATTTATACACAAAGATTAAAACATACTTAATAAATGCCAAAAAATAATATAAATCACGGCAGCATGACAGCTTAATAGAAGAATTGAGGGAGTCTTTAGTAAAATGCATCATGATGTGTCTCTGACCAAAAAAAGAACCTTAGTAGACACACTGCGCACTAATTCCAGGGGCGTGGCCCGAGGCTTCAATGTTCAACAGGTGTACGAACAATTGGCCGTCCAAGGGATCAATAATTTTGCTCATTATGAAAGAATGAAGGTATGCACAGAGCTACGATTTGCCGGCGTCCAACCATTTCACACGAGTGCTGGAAACACACATCTGCGATGATTGGCGCCGGGTGTCTGACACCATACTCGGGTACAGGTACGTGTACAACTCGTGCTTATAAAACAGCTGCGATTATCATTAATTGAACGGAACGTATGACGTTGTGCGTTAAAAGCCTGGTGTAGACCGGCCCATAAAATGGTTTCACGTGCAATTTTAAACACGCAGCACTTGGCTACGGATTTTAGCGTATCTAGCACACTCTACGTTTAGTCGCCAGTACAATGAGAGCGTATATATTGGCATGCAGGCTGACACGAAATGATTTTATGATAATTGAATCAGCCCTGTCAATTCCACATGCCACAATAATATATGGATTTCGGTTACATGTAGTATAATTTGAGATAAACAGCAACCCTCATTGTGCGCTGAGGTCGTGTGCATTGGGGCACAAAGCTAGTGCCAGGCGATATATACATGTAAACAGCAGATGCACGGAACGATCACCGTACAACTACAAGAAGTATTAAAGAGAACGCAGTCATCAACTCGCCGCTTCCTCAGGCCATGGAGGAAGGATATAGGCGACACATGTACAGGTATGATACAGAAATGTATGACATTAGAGGAAGCTTTAGATTATACGTAAAGTGATCTGAATTATGACTGTCGTGCAGACAGAACGTGAAGCTTAATTCAGACCAAGTACAAACTGTATTGTTGCAAATGCGTAGGTCTTTACGTACATCGCGTACATACTTGTAATTGTATACGTACTCGAGTGTTTTCTAGCAGTGTCAGCCAGGCCCGTCGCGTCGCTAGCTTCGTCTTCGGGCATCAGGGTGGCCACAGTTGTGCCAGCTAGCCTGAGGGGAACCACATCACAAGAAAAAAAACACAACTATAATATAATTTTGATGCTTTTTTTAATTAAAAAAAAAAAAAAAAGCATTCCCCGGAAGTCCAACTTCAAACCATACACAAAGTAAAACCATGGAGGAAGGAACACATCCTTCCTCCATGGTAAAACAAACACACAAATATTAGGCCGATAAACAGTTTAATATACGTAATACGGCTGCCTCTTCAGCGATGGCCGCCGGGTCCTTCACTCAGTGGCGTAACTACGGGGGGAGGGGGGGGCACAGGGGGCGCGTGCCCCCCCCCCCCCCCCCCCCCCCACCGGAGGTCCGTGCCCCTCGGGATTTCCCCCCCCCATTTGAAATTTCGAATTGCACACAAACAATACATCTGTTGCCATTCGGTGCCCCCTTAAAAAATTGGTGCACCCCTGGTCCCCCCCCCCCCTACAAAGATCAACCCTAGTTACGCCGCTGCCTTCACTCCATCCGAACAATCCCAAGGCTGCCAGTGCTGACACTGTCTCCGGGGCTCAATGTCACTCTATGGACCACTTTTTGGTGGACGCGACCTTTGTGTGTTTCAGCTGTATTTGAGCTGGCTCAACATTCGACCAAAAGACCTCACGAAGTTTCGATGTGGTAGCAATGAATGCTGAGCGTGTATTAAAGACGCCATCTTGGCTTCCCCTGTGCATATACACGTTCAGTTGATGCATATTTTTGTTTCAATATTTATTATTTAATCGTTTGTGTAAATATACAACAAAATCCCAAACTAAATATTGAAATATATAGTGATTAAAGAATATAATTTTGAGATTTTATTTTTGTTTCATTTTTTTCATAAGTTATACATGTGTGCACTGTGGCCACTCCTTGGGATTTTTCCCAAGATCTTGGGAATTTCGGTGGAAAAAATATGGATTGCACATGCGCAAAGTGCTTATCCGATGCTCTTTGCACAGTGTTTTCCCATCGCCTTGGGAATTCTTGGGAATTTTACTTGATGAATCTTGGAAATTTGAAATATGATGAGTGGCCACGCTGCATTTGTGTATTTCTGTACCGCTTGTATTTCCAGCGAGATATTTATTGTGCGAAGTCGAACACTGATACTAGAATATGAACTTTCAAACTCTGGAGTAAAAGGTAGGGTCGTGTTTGTGCATTACAAATAACAAAATAAAGATGGACCAAAGGTAGCGGATGATCCGACGAAGCATAAACAAGTCGACGTAAAGTTGCCTAAAATTCCCTTTCAAACGTTTTGAAAATAAAGCTTTTTCTGAACAGACTAGTGGAAAATGCAGTCTAAATATTGTGCTTCCGTTAAATTATTTTGCGTCTGAAATTCAGGTTTTTGAAACGAATGCTTGAATAACGTACATGCATGGGCGCAACCATTACATTTTGTGTGGTTACCAGCGAAAGATGGCGCTCTTGCAATGCCACGGGGCTTTCAGACGTTCTTGGGCGTTCGAGTGGCCGGAACACGAACGAAGACACGAGTTGTTCTTGAGCAAACAAGAACAACTCACCCGAACTCAGCCAATGACGCCTAACTTTAGATAATTCCCAGCGGCGTAGCCAGGGCTGTCTCTTCATTTTTTAGGGGGCGAGTGGGAGGATAGATGTTCCAACTTCACAATAATACTACATGTATTATTTTCTCAGTTTGCGAAATTTACAGTGGGGGCAACTGGGACGACGATTTTAAGGGGGGGTGGGGCGTGCTCCCCCAATCCCCCTTGGCTACGCCGCTGATAATTTCATTTAGTTGTAATTTTAAAATTCGGATGAAATATGTAATTCTTTATAAAATTGGAGCCAGTGGCAGAGCCTCAAATCGTCTCAACGGTTCGTCAAAATGTTCGTGTCCGAGGGGTTGTCCTTGTATCGGTCACTACAGAAAGGAAGTTAATCTGTGATTGAATTTACCACGAGAAACGGAATACAGATCACTATGAACATCTAACAAAAGAAAACCCACGCAGTCCTTTGTTTGTAACAAAGGACTGCGTGGGTTTTCTTTTGTTAGATGTTCATAGTATACATGTACCTGTTTCCCTATGGTCACCTTGTCCTTGTAGTCTATCCATCATGCAAACCAAACGCGCATGCGCTCGGCACGTTTAATCCCGCCACACAATGCATTGGACCTTGTACCCGACAATTGCAGATAAACGGGGTTTTGTGTCAGCATCGGGCATGCAGTTCGATTGTGTCAGCCGATTCCAGTTCTCCAGTAATCGGTGAATTCTGTTCAAGTTGGTCAAAAAGCTCACCTTTGGAAATTTTCTGGTTTACACTGTGCACGAACATTTGCATAAACCTGTTCCTATTCAAGTGTTACGCAACTTGGCAATTTTTTTTAAATGCTGCACAGTCACATACAGCGTCTGGTCTACAACATCTGGAACGGGTTGTGTTTCTGTTGTCAGAGAATCGTAAATACAGTGAAGATTTCTCGAGTTTGTAGACCATTACGCGGCTGATATATCCAAAGTTCAAACCGGCGAGCGGAGAATATTTTATCAGGTAAGCTATACACGGATACCGTATACTGGTTCAGTTTAATATGGCTAGGACGAATATTGCGCACGGACTGTATGCATAACGTTGTGTCCGTGGCCGTTTTTTGTTTTTTTTACATGAATTGATGATTTAACACCTAATTAATGTTTTCTTTGATTAAAAATCTGAAAAGGAAATGGGTATGGAATGGGACAAATTTGTAAAAGATCAAAATATTTACACTCTTAAAAATTGTCTGATATCGGCTCAACAAGTCGGGTATTTCAAATGAAGCATTAATTTGATTCAAATGAGACATTTCCTCATTCTAAGTGCCTTTTATGGGATGATTTTTAGTGTTGAAATTTCAAATTAGAGTGCATTCGTTTTACATTTTTTTGAAATTGGTCCCCGTTTATAGGCGCGCTTTTGAAACGGTGGTTGTTTGTCCGTTGCATGCATAGCGTGTTGTGTGATTTGTTTTCTGTCCGTTGCCGCCACCAGCGCCTACCCAATACAACAGACACAAAGCGGACTGCAAACACACTTGTGGAAAAGCTATCTTTATCCCCTTGCGTACGGATGACGGAATTTGGCGCAAAAAAAAACAGTGCCACCAGCCCGGATGACGTAATTGGCCGCTGTTTGTGCAGTTTCAATCCTTTGTTGGATTATTGTGTATAGGTTACGCTTGACTGCACAAACACATTGTAGCGGTTCGCTTGGCTGCCAGAGCCGCCGCAGCACCCCGACGTCTCCCGTAAAATACCGTACTGGGGTTAAACTTGCAATTGTTTAGTTGTTCTGAAGACGGATTCTTATTACCCGTGGAATCATTTTTGAAGCTGTTACTTTTCGCCTAGGCCTACATGGAGGATTAGAGCCTTGCAAATTGGTTCCTTTGTGGTGAGAGCCTGCCAGCCTGGCAGAGTGTTAATCCTACCCGATCGGTTTAAAACAGAGTCCCAATCCCTTCGACGTACCGGGTGGGCTCGACCCCGAACGGTCTGGGAAGCGATTCCAATTTAACGGCTCGCCTACATTGTTCCATGGAGGAAGACAATTTCTTCCTCCATGATTGTTCTGTGTCCATGACGGTCTACCGAGAAACATTGGTTAGGGGAACTTATTAGAGACTTCCTTTCTACCATAAAGACTGTACAGGGTTACAGCAAGGTCACAATTATGTGTAAACATCCATATTAACACCCCCCCCGACCCCCCCCCCCCCCCCCGACCCCCCCCCCCCCCCCCAATTGGGGGAACTTATTAGAGACTTCCTTTCTACCATAAAGACTCTTCTTACAGGGTTACAGCAAGGTCACAATTATGTGTAAACATCCATATTAACACCCCCCCCCCCCGCCCCCCCCCCCCCCCCTCATTAGCTGGCCATTCCCCGCACCTTTCATTGTCACGAGTTGCAACAACCATTATACAACCATCGTCAACGTCCTGCTGACGTAAATGTGTTATTTTGAAAGACTGACATCATGGTAAGTTAACGAAAGACAACCGCCGGTTTACAGCCAGTTATTATGCCAACAGGCGCCACTCACTATGGCACAGATGAAAGTCTCTAAAAAGTTTGTTGGCTTCGTCTGTGTGTACGGTAAATAATGCATTGCGAATAGCCTTTTGACAAGGCCTTCTTGACTGTGCGGCGAAGCCACATAAAGCGAATTGAGCAGAGACTACACAGGGCGAGCGACGCAGTCATGAACGTGCTGTGTATAGTCTCCACTCGCGCCTTAATTCGTTGGTCGGCTGAAAGCCGGCAGTCAGAAAGACCTTGTCAAAAGGCTACATTGTAAACGGCAGTGTGGAGTATTAGGCTAATTTTTGCACGGGGGAATGTGATACCCCCTGGTGCCGCCCCTTCGGTCCTATTTAAGATGTGCAGTAAAAAGTTAAGTGAACTGTACTTTTTTTCCTGGGTGCCGTGGATTACTCAAACTTCTGAAAATCTGTTCAACTATGTATGGAAGGCCTTGTCGAATCTCGGTTTGGTATGATGGAGTGCCTAACCAAACATGTGGCCCTATTCGGGCATTAGTTGTTTTAATCGTCTACACTTTTGCACTGTTACATTTTGGCATGTCAGTTTTTTAAACAGCAAAATGTGCTGGTTGCCAAGGATAATAGCGTTAAGCCTTGCATTCAAGACCAAAAATCATTAACTGTGTAAAGTACAGCAGTTGGGATCGGAATGAAAACCCTAACATTTCCTCTAAAAAGCAGAGGTTCCCCTACTAAGGAGTTTTCTAAACAGATCGCGTCATTCGATACGTTGTATACGAAGTCTGTTATACAATCACGTTTTGGGCGTGTAGTCTAATTCGTATTCACCGTCAACAAGTATTCAGTAGTTTTCCACCATCGCAAAAAAACGCATCACCCCACATCACGCTCACATAACATACATTTACTGCTGCAACTTTATACCACAAATTGCTGTTATCTATTGTGTATACAAATCTTGAACTTTTTAAACTGATGAACCACAACTGCGCAAACTATCGGAATAGTGAGATCGCCGAGCGCGGTCACTTTGAGGTCATGGTTGAACATCATTGGAATTTCGATTCGATCAATTATTGGTATAATTATCATCGTCATGGAATGTGGTATCTACGGTGCCCCATGGGTGTCATACCACTTATTGTGATGTAGGCCTACCACGTGCTAATTTGTCTCGTCAAGCAGACTTATTTTCTGAAAACAAACGTCGACTGGATGATGTTATGTGTGTCGCCGAGACAAATAAAAGTAAGAAATTAAGTTTGCGAGGTATTTAATATCTTATCAAGTAACTTACTGAAACCAAGAGGTCGACTTGGTGACATAATTTATATAGATGAGGCTCAAGGAATATAAACTCAAAATGGAAAGATATTTGAACTTTAATAGCTTTGAGGATTTCGTCGTGTATAATGATAAAGTCGACTAGAAGCGAAAATCATGACTGCATGGTACTTTCACTGGCTTTGAAAAGTCGACTTGTTCGACTAAATTAAGTTGATAGGTCTTTTAAGTCGTTTAGGTGTAGGACAGATTTTCTCCACAAGCCTCGATTTTTTTAGTTCTGTTAAGTTCATACGACGAGAGACAAATTTTCTCGACGTGTCGAGTTATTGCAGTCGAATAATCGGCATGACAATTTTGAGGTCGCTGGTTCGAATCCCACTGCTGCCAACTTGTGTTGTTCACTCTTAAAGTACTATTCTGTTTACGCTGTCGTTTGTTTGACTATACCATTAAGTAAAGTGATATGGTCACGGAGTGCATCTATATTCGAGTCAACGTGCACATTGTGTCAATGAAGACTTCCTTAGAGGTTTGTTAAAAGAGAACTGAAAGTCTGCAAAATCGAAACGAATTAATTTTATTAGAAAACTACATACCCCATGCCAACAGAATTACAAAACTGAAAGCGAAGAGCAGTTCGCGTTTCCGTGACGCACAAAAACTGGCCTCACTCTAAGGGGAAGTGTCGATCATCGTGTATAGGTAAAGGGATCATAACTATATAGGTCGTAGTTTGGATACATTTTCTTCGGTATCTGCAATGGGCTTGACCGTTTGTAAACTTAACGGTTTGGTAGCGTGTTCGATTCAAGGAATTTTTCGAACAAATCAGCGTGGGGAACTTTGCCATCAAATACAAAGGTTAGTTTCAACCTCGGCTGTTCCAGTTGTTGCTGCTTTGTGGCCAAGTCTATCGCTTATACGTCATCTCGTCGCAAGCGCTTTATGATTATAGAGTAAAGCTTACATAGTAGGTTTCTGTATAGCACTCAATTCTGTTCTTTAATTCTGTTATTTGCAAGGTACGATCGAGCTTCAAAAACTTCCAGATACCGGAGCGATTTTTTGTATTCCCTAAGCCCATGGCATAACATTTGGTGCTGCAGGCTTGTAACACTTAACCGTTGTAAGACGTGGTGCTTTTACTTAAGGCGAAGTAAAAACTACATGTTTAGCGTCCCCGCCCGCTTCCTTCTTTTTAAATTGTTACCAATTTAAAAAAATGAGGTGAAAACCCCCAAAATGTCAACCAATCCATCGGAAAATAAAAACCAATGTAAACATGTTCAATTTTGTTGTCTAACATGTCTCTTTCATTGTTGTGTCATAGAACAGTTGAAAAATGTACGGTTGTCGGATGTAAACAAGTATGGCGGCCAGTGAAAATAAAAAAATTAAAAAGGCCTTATCTTATCGTCTGGAAGCAAGGCCAAGATGGCGGCATGCCTCATTGATGATTGCTTGAACAAGCCGCATGCAAAAAAATGCGTGGCTGTCAAGTAGAGATTTGCTGGGTTCTTAAATGGTCAATATGCCGATGTACTACCGGGGGGTAGTGTGGCGGACTGCAGTGCTCGCATGTGGAGAAGTCCCTATTCTAACATGCACGGTGTAGATCGCAGATGGGCAGAAAATTTTCTGTCGATTTTTACCAAATCCTCCATGGATCATGTAGTTCCGATATATGAAAATATATGAAAATGAACTTGCAGTTACCACGAATTTAAAACCGTTAGTTACATGTATAATTTTTTTCATGTTATTTTACAGGTGCTCGACAATCATTGAGGTCTAGATTTTTGGCTTAATACATTCCAGGATGGCCAGTTCGGAGTCTGAATCCCAACCGGTCCGGCTGTTCCTCTGGACCGTACCCCGGTCAGTCTCTACGGCCTTCGAACGCTGCATGAGCGGCCTGGGCAACGTAGCCCTTGTCCACGAACCCTACACCACAGCCTACTACTTCGGCCCAGACCGCAAGTTCTTCAACGCCCCGTTTCTGCCCGTGGAGCACGACTACTCCTTCGCCAAGGTCAAAGCGATGATGGAGGCCGAGTTCTATGAAAAGGACTACGTCTTCGGTAAAGACCACGCCTACTCTCTCGACGAGCAGTATGATATGTTACCAGAAGGGTTCATCCACACTATCTTGATTCGGGACCCAGCCCGAGCCCTGGCGTCCTTCTACGATGTTTGCAACATACCCATCCTGAGGCACTACAGCTTGCTGAAGTACGTCCTGCCCGAGGGTTACGCCTTCAAGCAGCTCTACGACCTCTACGAGCATCTGCGGACCACCACGGGCCAGGAGCCCGTGGTGCTAGACTCGGACGACCTGCTGCGATACCCGGAGCAGATGGTCCGTCGCTACTGCGAGGCAATCGGGGTGCCGTTCAAGACCAGTATGCTGGACTGGGACCCGCGAGACAACGTGACCCAGTCATGGGCCAGTAGCCTGAAGCTGATGCAGCACATCGGGGTGTACCAGAAGGCGCTCAAGAGTACGGGTATTAACCGCCAGGAACCCAAGCCCGTCGACGTGCTGTCCCTCCCAGCCGAATACCAACACGCCATCAAGGTCTCGCAGCCCTACTACAACAAGCTGTACGAGAAGAGGATTGTTCCAGAGGATAGGGAGACAGAAGTATGAATCGGCCGTCGGCTGTCCGTACTGCTGGTAGGACACAGGAGTATACCATAATACATTTATCAACTTCGGAATATGTTTAGCAGTAAGCACCCTGCTAAATCTAACACAATCCACGACAGCAAAGCGTGAAGCGTGCTGAATCCTACGCTACAAGAAAGGTTCAAGTTGTTCAATGCTTGGCTTAACATGATCCGACAGTAGGAATGACCAATCGTGACCTATATCACGGAGTTGCTGAGGAAAACATTGCTTGGCATGAAAAATCCTCATTGGTAAAAACAGGATTACCAACTTTCAAGTGATGTATCTTACTTGTGAGTGGTACTCATAATAGTTTGGGCTTGTAACCTGTTGCTCTACCGAGCAAGCATTTTTTGTGCCAAGCAAATTTTTCTGCTTAACAGCTCCATGGAATTAGCCCATATTGGCTATCTTTGGATTTAGTATGGTTACATCCTTTCGACAGGCATATGACGGTATTGAATCGGGAATGGGTGTTCGAGTATCGGCTAGGATTTACACATATATTTTTTTAGTATTTTGCATAAAAGCACAATTGAGTAAACATGTATTTCTTTCTGTAATAAAAATTAACTGGAATCCTTGAAAGCCTTAGCTGCAGGAAAAAAAACTAACGATTCATCAGATATCAAAACGCAATTTCAATTTCAATTTATTTTTCGCTCCAATTAGCCAGTTCGGTATTTCAACTGCGCATGTGCACAGTGACATTTTATCCCGAATGACCCGCGTGACCTAACGCGCGCGTGTGAACGCAGAAGGTGGTCGCGCAACGCGTACGTGTTAAATTCAATCAGAATGGGCGTTCGCGTGACATTACGTCAGCAATTTTATCCCAAATAACCTTTGACCTTTGAGAAACCGAACTGGCTAATTGAAAAATGCGTGGTTATTAAAGCCGGTCTGCCATTTATTTCTCTATTTTTGTTCTACTGCGTGAAATATTTCAGTTTGCCTTTTAAGAATGTAATCGGCATAGAATGCCAAAAGTGATGGCTGGCAACGAAAAAAGTATGTGATTTGTGTTGATAGGCGAAGAAAACAGAATGGTCACGTGTATACATTTCTAATCTTTAAAATGGGAGACTTTTGAGACGCTGGTGGCAGCAGACATACCTGTCCTTTTTGCTAGCTCTGAGCATGCGCGCGTAATACCGAGCATGCGCACGACTAGTGAAAACAATCATAATGGAAAATTATCCTATATGTATGTATTATCAGGTCACAATTAAGCATTATTATTGTTTTGCGAGATTGGACACATACCGTGGTCTTGTTAGACAAGGACTCGGATCACGAATGTTGGACAGACCTGCTTTTGAGGGGAAAAGCACAGTTGCGATTCATTTATTGGAACATAGATGTAAAATGACCGTGGCTTAGTTTGAGCCACATAATGTTAATCTTAACGGAAATTCGCAAAATATTACTATGTTATTATACTTAATGGTTGTGGATTATTGTTATGTTTTAGCCACATTAATTTCAAATGTTAACACCAAATGTGTGTATTGTGTAGCGATCAAATTCATTATTTTACCTATTTATTGCAGGTGTTTTATATTGTATATCAAACGTGTTTCTTGGTATATTCCTTGGTATAGGCTTACCTGTATGTATTTAACCCCCCACCCAACCCCCAACCCCCCAGTCCGCCCCCACTGTAAATTTCCCAAACGCAGAAAATAACAGTATCATTAAGAAATATACTGTCAGCGCCCCCCCCCCCCCCCAACTGTAGCATCCACCCCCCCCCCCCCCCCCCCCACTCTCCCCCATGAGAGCATAATATTTTAACGCGTATTTCACTGAAGACTACTGTGTATGGTTAACAAGGCGTGTTGTGTAATAATTGCGCAATATGTAATTTTGAGTGTGATCAAAATTGAATTGAATTTGATGATGCACATTTGTTTTCTTGGACTCTATACCTCAATCCATCAAATAAAATGTTGCTGAAATTTGTTTTGATTACACAAAATAATGTGTCGTATACGTTTTTTGTTGTTGCAATACTTGTTTCTTCTTTCAGACTTTTTTTTGATTGTATGAAGCAGATTTGATGTACATTCAGCTGAGAAAGATCATTATAGTCATGTTAAATTAAAACCATATATATTTGTATTGATCAATTTTGTCATTGATAATCGGTATCTGATGTAAAGATTTTTTGAGGCCCAAAAGGGATTTCATATAATAGAATTTAGTGCTCATTAAAATGAATGTTCAGCACTACCTAAAATGCTTGAGTATTATTTTGTTTTGTGCAGTTATGTGGATCAATACCTGAATGTATTAATGAGTTTTGTTGGGCCCGCATCATCAGGTACAGTGACTACCCCGCCCCTCTCCGCTCCACCCATCTACAGGTAAGGACTTAGTCTCGGTTCCAAGACGTCCTTGTCGCGCCGTGCGATGCAGCGCGCACTGCCCTCTACACGAACACGCGCACACAAGGTCACATCGCAAGGACGTCTTCGCCCTTTCGTAGGGAACTGCGCGCTAGATCTAGACTGGTTCCCGTCTCTCCATTGTCCTTCGGAATTCAAATATGGGGGAGGGGAACAATCTAACTGCGCGCGACCTGATATCCAAATTTACCAGCCTATCTAGCTAGGCAGCAGGTCAAAAGAATAATGGCGCTTGCGCACTGGAGGAAATCATGTTTTAGTAATTAGCTGGCTAGTCGGGTATTGTACGTACGTACATGTACCTCGAGCTGTATGGCGCGGGGAAACTAGACCAGTGAGTCGGCGATTATACAATGCTCTACGCACGTCACGCGCGGATGCAAATACACACAGTTTTGCTCGCGATTTCGCGAGCGAAACTATACGAAAGGGCCAAGCCCCCGGGGGGAGGGGGTACTCACTTTGTTTTAGGGTAGGGGATGTCTCTCATGATTTTGAGGTAAGACCGATGGCTATACCACTTTGAACTTGCTTTTACTACCATGCATAAACCAATAGGTACCCATGAAACTAGATTAAAATACCACCCATTGATATACCATGGAGGTACTTTTCCTACCTCCATGGATATACCAACCCTAGATATTGACCTATCTAAATACCATACAACTCGTCCTTACAGCAAAATCAGCCACCCCTATAAGTAAAATTCGGCAGGTCGTGGTCAGAGGTCGGAAGGTTATTGCGCACACTCGATGAGCTTTACAGTCACTTCGCCCAAAAACCACATCGCCCTCAACCACTTCGCCCTCAACCACTTCGCCCAAACGCCACTTCGCCCAAATCCCACTTCGCCCAATTACCCCTTCGCCCAAACGCCACTTCGCCCAAAAACCACTTCGCCCAATTACTACTTCGCCCAATTACCACTTCGCCCAAAAACCACTTCGCCCAAAAACCACTTCGCCCATGCCCGATCCGTATGCCTTATTTTCATTTTATTAGTTCGTTACATACATCATAATCCCTCATATCAGTTAAGATGTTACATTATAAATGTTTGTAAAAAAAATCCCTCATATCAGTTAAGATGTTACATTATAAATGTTTGTAAAAAATTACATTGTAAATTTCACGCAATTTTTATAAAAACCTCTTGGAAAATATATCAATTTTAAAAATCGTAATCATTTGAATGACCACTTGACAGGGGCGGATCTAGGTTTTCACTAAGGGTGGGGGGGGGGGGGGGGGGGGGGTTACCTGAGGTGATTGGCGCTGGCCTACACACCCCAGCGTGCCGAATTTTCGACACCCGACACTATTTTAAATTTTTTCTCAGCCCAAGGGGGGGGGGGGGGGGTTTAAACCCCCACACCCCCCCCCCCCCCCCCCCCCGTAGATCCGCCACTGCTTGATGAAAATAATTGCCCATATATAAGGCATATTACTAATAAGAAAAGAAAAGCATGGTCACAAAAAGGATGTCACAAAACTCAATTTAAGAACGCAAAAACAGTCTTGAATGCACCATAATTTGAACATGGAGGTATTAAAAGGATACCTCCATGATTTGAATATGACCAAATAAACGAAAACGGCAAATTGCCCGCCAGGAAAACCTATATTACAAACACGACTATATATGGCATTAATATTTACACGCATACAAGTACCCACACAAATAAATTAAATCTGCATATTATACAATAACTTAGGTTTTAACTTATTCCAGTATTGTCGTGATTCCTGCTTTACCGTACGGGCGGGAAGGGCGAAAAAAACACCGCGAAAGTCATTTTGTACTTTCGAAAAACACGGATAGGCCCTATCCTTTTTTGGCTTAAAACTCTTCCAGGGCAGTGGCGGTGCATGTTTTTTAAAAAGTCTCAGTAACATTCAGTTAGAACTGATAAATACACTGGTAAGTGTTTTTTGGGCGAAGTGGTTTTTGGGCGAAGTGGTTTATTGGCGAAGTGGTTTTTGGGCGAAGTAGTAATTGGGCGAAGTGGCGTTTGGGCGAAGTGGCGTTTGGGCGAAGGGGTAATTGGGCGAAGTGGGGTTTGGGCGAAGTGGCGTTTGGGCGAAGTGGTTGAGGGCGAAGTGGTTGAGGGCGATGTGGTTTTTGGGCGAAGTGACCGACAACCCTCGACACTAGTCTTGGTTCAAGACGTTGCTACGTATATACGCGATAACAAGAGGGCGTTATCACGACAAACTGAATTGTGATTGGTTAATATGTAAATGGCGTGGCTTAATGTATCGACGCATTTATACCGGACCCTGCGAAGTCATCAGAACGAGGGGGTCATATACTAATCCCCATCAACACCTCCAAAATACATTCTAAATTAACAAAAGAGGCATATAAATGTAATGCATAGGCTATGCGCTGCGCGCCCGCTGACATGGCTGATTGAGGCACGGCTGCCGATTTCGGAGCTGCATGGAGAGGTGCGTTTTCTTGAAGAAAGAAATCGCATTTTCAGACGTTTAACCTCCCATTTTTAAGCCCAAATCTCGTGTTGACCCATACTTAACGGTTTTGTACCGCATTTGTCAGCTAAGAATGTGTTTTGGAGGAGTTGACGGTTGTTTTGCGTGTTGACGGTGATTAGTATGACCGGAACGAGGCAGATCATACCAGTCTAACACCAGTCGCCTTCTCTTGTTGGCTCTTGAGGGCGCTATGAATAGCGCAAAGATCGAAAATGGCGACAGGGCTGTGTGGAATAATTTTAAGAAATGTTACAGGTTTCCTCAGGTATAGCAGTCAGAAGGTAACTTTGTCATGCAGCCTATGTGTAACATATCGCAGGAAGAATGTATTATCTTGCCGCAACTTTTTGAAGAATTTAATATATGTGGTGCAAACTAACGTAACGACTAACGTCATGTTCTGTATGAGCTCCGTGCGCCAACAAAAGAGGGCGCTTTTTCACCTAGCAGCGATGTCCCTGAGTCTAATACTTAGTAATACTATAGGCCTAGACCATATCGCAAATACCGCCTGTAAGAGAAGTCACAATGGTCACAAGGGGGCGATTGTGTGGTGTAGGGCCCCTCTTTAGTTTTGATCAAAATATAGCCCTAGAAGGACGCTATGATATAGCGTCCTAGCGCCCAAGTATGCAAAACAGTCCTATGCTAGAAAACGAAGATCAAAAATCACACTTTACCTGCATAAATATTCTTGGCATCATTTTATTCAAACAGTTCAACAGCCCATCTCCCTGTTCGGATAGAAATATTCCTCCAAGAATGTCAAGAACAGGAGATATTTGCGGCGCAAAATCGTCTCCACGCGACGCTGACTTCACAAACACGAGGAGTAATACCCACATTTAGAACGTTTATCAACAGAGGGCGCAATTTTGGCCGTGCACGCCACAGACATAAATAACCCATGTCTGTCGCGTGGTGCACGAGGCGACTGTAAATTGCGCCCTCTGTTGATGAACGTTCTAAATGTGGGTATTACTCCTCGTGTTTGTGAAGTCAGCGTCGCGTGGAGACGATTTTGCGCCGCAAATATCTCCTGTTCTTGACATTCTTGGAGGAATATTGCTATCCGAACAGGGAGATGGGCTGTTGAACTGTTTGAATAAAATGATGCCAAGAATATTTATGCAGGTAAAGTGTGATTTTTGATCTTCGGTTTCTAGCATAGGACTGTTTTGCATACTTGGGCGCTATGACGCTATATCATAGCGTCATTCTAGGGCTAATCAAAATAGAGTCAAGGGTATTTTTTCTCATTCCAAAATGACTTTTTAACCTAAAGCAGACTTCTCTTAATTCTGTTGACATCTTTTTTTATAATTTTGAACTAGCTTGAAAATTCCAGCTCTAGGCTCAAGATTCGCCATTAGAGCTGGAAGGAATTCTATAGGGTAAGTTAGGGTCGTTTAAGATCTTGCCGATATCTTCCGTTTCCCTGAATATATCAACTAAACACTCACCTTGAACTTTAGAGCAGTCATTCATGCAGCTTTTGATCCCCTCAAAATGAAAATATGATCAAGTTAAACCCGAAGAAAAAAACGAATTTTTCGTGCAACTCGGTGCATGCACAAACCAGCTGTGTACAAAGTAATCGA
The DNA here is from genome assembly GCA_037893225.1 of Hippasteria phrygiana. Classification (NCBI taxonomy): domain Eukaryota; kingdom Metazoa; phylum Echinodermata; class Asteroidea; order Valvatida; family Goniasteridae; genus Hippasteria; species Hippasteria phrygiana. The sequence goes on along the minus strand of JAZGUH010000008.1, from coordinate 2,693,160 downwards.
GCGGATTTTTGAACATGAACGATGTTTTCCGATCGATTATCGGCCAGCGGCACTACGCGCGCCTCGGGGCTCGATATCCAACGGCTGTTTGCTGAAATACTGACAGCGATCAGCAAACAGCCGTTGGATATCGAGCCCCGAGACGCGCGTAGTGCCGCTGGCCGATAATCGATTGGAAAACATCGTTCATGTTCAAAAATCCGCTCCATTACTTTGTACACAGCTGGTTTGTGCATGCACCGAGTTGCACGAAAAACTCTTTTTTTTTCGGGTTTAACTTGATCATATTCTAATTTTGGGGGAATCAAAAGCTGCATGAATGACTGCTCTAAAGTTCAAGGTGAGTGTTTAGTTGATATATTCAGGGAAACGGAAGATATCGGCAAGATCTTAAACGACCCTAACTTACCCTATAGAATTCCTTCCAGCTCTAATGGCGAATCTTGAGCCTAGAGCTGGAATTTTCAAGCTAATTTTGAACAGTTTATTGCAGTAGAAAATGCAATTTTCTTACGCGCTTTACGGCAGTTGCCATGCGAATCAACACGGTTTTGCGTGTTTACTGTGCCTCGCGGTGATTGCCATCTTTTATTTTCGAGTTGGGTTTTGTCGTCTTCAAAGCCGCTTTACCCCAAAATTTCACTCAAAAACTAAAACCCTGCCCTTTTTCAACGGCATACCTGTTGGTTTGTAATGTCGCTGACTAGTTTGGCAATTCCATTAACCTAAGTGGATTTTTGTTTCCTTGGGCAACATAAACAAATTTAATTGTTTCTCATCAGAACCCATGTGGCGAAAAGGTCCGTCCGGGCAATTTATATTTTATATTTTATAGAATACAAATTTCCATATACCCAAGAAAATATGTACGTCAGGACCTTGTGTATTTTATTTGTTCACGGCATGGAAGTATTTTATGCAAAGATAATATCTCCATGGTCTCGGTATACTAGTAGGCATACTACACATCAGCTAGAACACAAATATTTTACATATTTTTTAAGAAACTGAATTTATTTAATAAAAGGATTTTGAAAATACAAATTTTACAAGATGATATGAATGCACATGACATACAGCTGACCTCAAAAGAGGAACGCTTTGAAGTGCACCTACAGATCAGACTACCCTGGTCTAGTTCCGATGTTCAAACAACAATATCGCTATCCGACTATGCAACTTCACAGCACTGGTTTCGCTCGTGCCCAGCCTCGACTCCATGGGCACGTGTGATCGCGCAAGGCATGGTGGGAAGAAACATGGCACAGCAAGATCGTACCCATGGTAACGAGGTTGGCTTGTGCCCACCATGCCGCCCATGCATACTGGGTGCTGGCGCTGATGCGCTTTCAGCTCTGATTGGATAGATTTTTTGTGACTTATGAACGTGGGTTACCACTTCCGTGGCTTAGCTGCGCGGCATACAATTCGAAATGTCATTGTACGCTACCCAGAATGCCGTGCGTTTTCCTTCACAGAAATTCTGTGAAGCTCATCAGCGTTTCCCAGCGCCCAGTACTAGTATGGGCAGTGGGCACGAGCGAAAGCGCTGGTTGACGGAAATTTCGTTGCGACATGGCATTCTTTTTCCAAATTACAGATTGTTTTTGTTGATTACAGTTAAGACTTTAAAACGGATATTTATTTTCCCCCTATTTCGAGCACCCCTATTTTCGAATAAAACAGGCACACAGACGACCGTTCTCACTCGGCTTAGCTCCTGTCCGATCCGTCGCACGCCTTTTGCCTGATACCAGCCTAGATTTATTGATTTTCCTGGCTTCTGCCACATGGCCACTAACTTTACTATCATTACATATACAGTAGAGTTCACACGGCCCCGGGCTTTTGGGTCAGGTTGTCGGTGTTTATAAAAACCTCTCCAACGTAAGTTTTACCTGGCATTGTTGAGAACAGCGTGTTTTATAGCGTATGTAAAACAATATAAAAAATTCTGCTCGGAATTTGTGGGCGTCCGGTACATTTATATTTTAACTTTTACAATTATAAAATATTTTAAAAATCCACCCGGCCGCTGATGAGAAACAAGTTATTTTTTTAGGTTGCCTTATAGGGAACAAGGCCCTACACTACACAATCGCCCACAAGGGATTGTGGGAAGGAAATTGGAGCCATTTTTGTGCACGTTTCCCTCCCACAATCCCTTGTAACCAGTGTGACGTCTCAACCAGGCAGTATTTGCGATAAGGTCTAGTTATATGGGCGGGTCACGTACAATTTTGCTGGTTTCGCACATCACACTTCATTCCTCGTTCATGTGATACAAATATACCAGGGGGATTTGGATAGTCTGTTCGCTGACTCTCTTTTTTCACGGGTTTGATTCTGAATAGGCCTAAATAGAGGTGGGAATCGGACACTCCACCCCCAAATTAAAGTCAGGCAAGATGGCGTCGATAGTGACTCCCCTATAACTCTCCCTTTCTTTCCGTTGAGTCGGTAGGTTGTGCACGGAGCCAATAGCCTAGGCCTAATATTTTGCAGAACATGGCGTATACTTCACTTGGGATGGCGTGGCCAACGTGCTGACATGCACAATGGTGAACATTTTGTGTTGTTAGTGCTGTAACATTTAGTTCCAGCAGTTGTATCCCACTCCACCGAGCTGCCCCACGGGCCCGTCACCAGCTCCAGGCATTAGGGGGAGGGGGGGGGGGGGGGCCACAGTGCTAGATAGGGGGCCACATCACAAGAAAAAAAAAAAAAAAATTATGCTTATGGTTCGACAAATGGGGGGGGGGGCCAATTAGTCACCAGGGGGTCCCCGGCCCACCTGGGCTCCCCTTGGTGACGGGCCTGGTCCCACCCCCAGTGTGGATCAAAACCCCCCACCCTGGCAAGGGAACTACTGTCATGACTGTAGTACTGTACAAAGGTTGGCTACATGTAGGACACTCGACGGGGCTGAACTTTATTTACACTCAAAGATGGACGAAAGTTACAGCTTCCAGGCTTGGGTACAACAAAGTTACCAATCCTGACATCCAGGGTGGGGGAAACAATTGATAGGTACATGAGCTAAATCGGAATTACAACAGCCGACTCCACTGTGGATGGCCTACATATCCACTTCAAAATAAAGGCATAGATCAACACGACCGGATTTTGTGCATAAGCCTGAGAAGTCAGTAGGAAATCTCCGGTAACCAATTTAGCAGTTTTCATGCAATTTGCCAAAAAATAAAATGCAAAAAAAAGGGATCTGTTAATAAAAATAGAGCCAGGATCAGAATGGTCAGGCGTATAAATTTCTAAGCCTTTACAATAGGAAAATTTTGAGACACTAGAGGGCAGCAGACACACCTGTCCTTTTTGCTAGTTCTGAGCATGGATAAACCATGGAGGAAGAAAACAAATAAACATGGCTGTTTTTATCACAAGTATGATCTATTAATAAAGATATGATGACATTTCCCACAGAGTTTGAGAGAAATGTTTCTTTTTATTTTCCTGGAAGGCCTGCCCTTCACTTTGTCAAACACCTTTATAACAAGGTCCTTGGGACTTTACAATTTACCTTGTTATAACAGGTACCTTGTATTATCAGTAATGAAGAACAAAGAAAAACAAAGACTCAGGGACCTATTTTTTTCCTTGTTATAAGCAGTATCTTGTATTAACACTATAACCGTGCTCTTATTATCAGGGTTCGACTGTATATGAAAGAAAAGTTTTTAATTTTATCCAATCCAAAGTTGGTTATTTGGTGTATGAAGTGTGACAATTACCCATTTTTTTTAAAAGGTAGTGTACACGATTGGTAATCCAATTTGTTTTACTGAATTATTACCAAATACCTTACTAGACTAAGTTAATAGTACATGTAGTCTCAATCCTACTGTGAAATGATGGGACCAGGTGTGCTGTCGTTGTCAAGAAAAGTGGAAATTTATATCATTTTCCAATGATTTCCAGCTGGAAATCGTTGGAAAAACTTGCCCTGTAGCTTTTAGTCAAGGCGCGCGTGGCTACCCAGACGAGTGGCGCGCTCCGGACATGCTGGCATTCGGGGCGTGTCACGCATCCAGGTATCCACGAGCGTCTTGAGTAAAGGCTATCATCCGCCCGACGGTTGAAAACGAGCGCTGTTTTTCTCTTGTTTTTTTCGCCATCCAACAACGCAAAACTTTGAACAGGTCAGTGGAACGATATTTCCTATAAAATGCTAACCCCCAAATCCGCCCATTTCTAAAAATTGCAACAACGACCAATCATGTACGCTACCTTTAATGCTTTCTGTATTATATCGGTTTTTTTATGCTAACTAAAGTCATGTATAGACTGGACTGTTTTTGTTCACTGGCATGAGTATCCTCAAGTACTTATTTCAGTATTCTCTCTTGTTGATAGCATGCAGTGCTCTCCATAATTACACAGCCTGGAAGGACTCCCACCAGAACCTACTATGCAGACTGGCGAATGTTGAGAGATGTCAAGCGACGTCGGCTGTTTAAAGAGTATGGCGTTGAACGAAGGCGGATAAACTGCATCCGGAAGAACACCATCCTACCAGATGAATTGAAGGCAAGTGATCAAGATCTAGGGCTGTCCCGAATATTTGAATATTCGAGAAAAAAATATATACATATGCACGTACAGATACGACTCGGATGCTAATTTAATAGAAGAGTTGCGCCGCTTAGCAGTGTCAAATGCCGCATTTTTGTTGACGGCAAAAATGCATGATGGAGTTTGGTTTCTTGTTACCAGGAGTTATACTTACCCGCAACGATCTGGATGCAACAGGCGCATGCCAAAAATTAGCGATCGGGCGGTCCATAATATCACACTTAAAAGACTGGCGTGCTTTGCGAGCAACTTTTTGCCGGTGCGGCATGCATTTGCAGCTGACGGCGAGTATGGAATATTCTGTCAAACCAAGTATTGAATAATCAAACTAAATTATTCGAAAATGAACAGCCCTATCAAGATCACTGGCTGCTGAATCCAACGGAAAGTGCCCGCGGTTGGATATCGATGGACTTTGCAGGGTTGGGGTTTTAACCCCTTGCCACAAATATGTGTGGATTGAAAATTGCCACCTGGCAGGTTGACGTCTATATGTGCCAATCTCTGCATTTTCAATCCATTATTGGGGTATTGTGTACGTTATGCTTGGCTGCACAAGCCTATTGTTTCCGTTTCGCTTGGCTGCATAGCCCGGCCTGGGGCCCTTATGAAATGCCCGGGTTCAAGGGGTTAAGGAGCAGTGCAATATTATGTAGAGGTTGTTCTGGGAAGGACTTCAGGATTAGTTGGTAGAGGCAGTGTATTCCACAATAACTGAGCCTGCTTCATGATATGAGAGGCCTGTTCGTCACCAAATTCCCAATTTTTCCCCCTTAGTTCATAAAAAAAACTATAATTATCTCAAAATTCATTTGATTGGGTTTCTTTTTTTATCTGTACTGTTTCCCAGGAGATCGCCGACCGCGAGATAGCGGCCCTTCCGAGGGACAGCTCTTGGGTGCGACAGCGAAACCGCTGTGCCATCACCTCCAGACCGCGCGCTGTCCTTCCTCGCTGGCGCCTCAGCCGCATCATGTGGCGTCAGGTCGCTGATGCTAATCACATGTCGGGAGTTCAGAGGTCATCCTGGTAGCAGACAATATAAACTGTCATTTTGGATCCAAACAAACAAACAAACAAACGGAGTCCTAAGGAGCGCCACGTTTTTTAACCCATGAGTTAATTCTACTTTCAAAGAGGATTCACATGTCTGTCAGTGTGAGGATCTAGATTTCAGTGTTGCCAGATGCACGCATGCATGTACACCCATCCGCGTTTTTGCATCCCTGTGGAGACATGGCATTGTTCTCCCCTTTGTCCCTGTACTTAAGCAAACCCCTATAGACTTTGTACACAAAATTCCTTGTGGAGATAACCTAACCCATAGAATTGCCTAGAGGAGACCTATTTAGTCCCTTTGTCTCTATTGTTTTCATGTCTCCACAGGGTACGGGTTTATCTCTCCACATAGTCTAGCACCTTAATTGTGGGACATACACTGGTCGTGCGATAGACGTTGTGGGGACCAAAATCTGTACGGGGACAGCGAAATGTCCCCACAACTCGGTCCTAATTTGCCTAACGAATAAAAATGCCCCACTACGCGGTCGATGCCTACCCAGTGACTCTCACTGTAACAAAGACCTCTTATAACAATATGCTATGGCTTGGCTTGTGAGAATTGACTGTAGTGGCTTCACGCCAATATCAATCCTACACCAGTTACTTGTGATTTTTGCATCACGAGGATTGTTGGCTCATACTGTAAGTCTGTATTACTACACAGTGTTTGAGCAAAGGCTTTGACCCTCGAGGCCAAGTCCAAGTACAAAATAGGCAAGTCAGTCATCCAAACAGTATTGTTTCAATGAAGTGTCCGCACTACTACTGTGAATAAAGTGGCCACATGTGGTCCCATTGTGTAAGTTCAAGTATGTACAATGTATCTTTGGTTGGGACCAACACAGGCTGGCCGCATTATGGAGGTGTTTTTTTTCTGTTTTCTTCGATGTGGCCACGGTAGCAGGTTTAACTTGTACATGCCTCGGGAAATTAAAAGAATGAAAACCATAATTAATATTTAGGTAAAATATTTTCACGTGGCTTTTGAAACGAGTTTCTTTTTTTTTTTTTAAGGTCATGTGCCAAGTTTGGTGCTTTGGAAAGGACAGGAGTTTAGTATTTCACTGAAAAAAAGAAGCAACTCGACTGCACTGCATGTACCCGAAATAACCCGATTTTATTTATTTTTGAACTTTGGCCCTTCCTGTCGACACCCCCTTTCTCCTTCCCCAAGCTTAAAGCTAGCATAAGACCCTCCATACACACTGATATCGTGACTTTGTTAACCAAATGATGGATTTATACCAAAATAAACAATAGCGGTACCGCTAAAAGTGTTCCACAACTGAGTTACTTCATGGCTTACCATTAATTAATAAACGGTTGTAAAATACTTTTGCAGACAAAATATCCACTGTTCTCTTCAGTGTGTATACTCTCGTCTTCTGAAATGTGACAAGACCTTTATGATTTAATTAATACAAATGCGAAGATAACAATTAGCCTATTTCCCGGCAGGGCTGTAGTCGAGTCCATCACAAACCGTCCAGTCCCAATTCCAATCACAAGCTATTCAAATGAGCTTTGACAAAGGCATTCCTTTGTCATTGTTTATCCAGTTACTTGTGACTGGACTACAGCCCTGCAAATTATATACATCTTGTACATTTTAATTATTATAGCTTCAATTTATACACATCTTTGACAAGATTGTTTTGCGAAACATGACTATTTACTCGCCTAACTTATTGACTGATGTCATTGGAATCCGATTACAGCTCACGTGAACTTATTAATCCAAATCAGGTGGAAGGCTTTTGCGTTAGATTCATAAGGGCTGTAATTCAGTCGATATTGTATTTGTGCATTACATGTATCAGAAAAACCAATGTACAAAGCCACGTTTTTAAATGTACCCCTAATTGCCCACCCTCTGTCAATGGCGTATTGGGCTTTCATTGATTTTAGTTTTACTTATTAAGCTTAATTCTTTCTGGTTATGAAACCGAGGATTCCTCAAAAGTGGATATCGCGCTGGAGCTTAGAAGACGACGAAGAAATGTTCAGTTTTAGAGGTGGGAGTTTGGTTTTCCCAATAGGTAATTCGCACTATACAAAGGCAACTTTAAAATGCACCAAAAAGTGCACACCCTGTTTCACCGTCTTCAGTCTGGGAAACACGAGTTGAAAGACTTGGGGTTTTGCCCTTCCGTTATATGCACATTTATCTTTGATTGCTACTGTAAGGAAATAAACTACAGCTGAGATTACATCTGGGTTGCTCTTTTTCCACCAGCCGTTGCGCAACTCTGCAAGGATTTGCTGGAAGTCAACCCCATGCACTGTAGCATGTACTGCTTCTAGAGATGTCCACAGTCGTAAGCCACTAAAATGGCATCTAATTGTCTAACATGCAATATCACTACCTGCTACCAACACAAGATGGTCTTACACCGATGCGGCTTCTACTTAGAACTTACATGTTTACGTGGGTCTATACAGCCAATAAACTTTCCACTGTGTAACTACAACTGCTCGTATAAAATGTCGAGTAACTGTTGATGCCGTGGAGTCTTTGACATGTACTTCACAAGTCCGGCTTGTCATACCCAAAGAGCTCAAAATCCAGCTTGTACAACTCCCACAGTTTCTGCTGCGAGGCTTTGGTCACCTGACTGAAGTAGATGTCGTATGTCTTGGAACTGTTGGTCGGGTGACTGTTGGCCTTGGCCGGGTAGGACACCTGATCCTGAAGCCCAAGAGACATCAACATATACCTAGCATCATCGGTGATGGTCTCCAACCGGCCCAGGTAGTCGTACTTCACCTTGCACGGTGAGCACATCTTGTAGATCTCCTGCCAGTGGTCATCAAAACCCGCCCTCTCCTTGGGGTTAGTCAAGTATGTCATCCACTCGTGCCACGTGATGTTCTCGCCGGTCTGAAGTTCCCGGGCGGTGGCATCCTTGCGGTAGCGCTTTATGATGCGCTTGGCGATGCCCTGGAAGTACGGCTCCTGCCGGTACACCTTGATGTCCGCGAACTTGTTCCGGTAGGCGGACAGGATCCGCAGGAACGGCTGGCGGGTGTACATGAACTTGGTGTAGGTCTGCAGCCGGAGTTTCTGCTCCGAGGGGGTCAGGGAGCTGAGTCTCTTCATGCCATTCTTGAAGTGGGCCTCGTTGGACGAGATGTCGACTGTCTCTTTGCGTATACCTGCCAGGACCATCAGGACTCTCTTCCAGTTGCTGCATCCAACCTGAAGATTGGAAACCAAATAACTATGGGCATGTTTGTTTAACACAGATCTGGATATCGATCAGTGATCCAACTGCTGGTTTGCTCCATCCATAAGGCGGGATCTGGTCTGTGGAGCACCGATCGGATCTGTGTGAAACAATTAGGTCCATTGGGAGACTCTTCCAAGTTATGTTCAAAAGGCTAACAGATTTTCGTAGTGAGTTTTCACTCTTCACTAAGTTATGTTTGAGTTATGGTTAGTATAGCTCTATAACTCATACCTATGAACCAGTTGAACACTATACTTGTTACCGAAAAGAAACCATTGTACATGTACAAACCTTTGGGACGAAGCAGTAAAGGAGTTTGTGTTTGTCGTGGGCGTAGATGTGGCGTAGGGTCTCCATGTTGAGACCGCCTTGGGAGAGTTGTGGGTGGTTGCTGCAGGCCTGCCTGAGGTGGGTCCGGCGTTCAAGCTGTACTACGGCCTGCTGCTCCATGAATCCATCGGACTCGAATTCTCTGTTGTATTCCTCCTGAATAAAACGTAGAAAGTTGAAATGGGCTAACTCAGTTGAAAAGATTAATAATAATGAAGATTGTAGTATAAAACAGCAGATTGCCAGATAAGGAAGGGGACTTGGTCAACTACCGTACTGTTGGACACATTTTTAAGTTTTAACTATCAAGTCCATTTAGAGCTGGAGCTAGCATGCCCAACGCCATATCCAAGGGTGCTGGTAATAGCTGGTCTCTTCTTTCACCAAATGAAAAGAAAGCCTTGTGAGTAGAAGTGGGCAAGCTCGACCTAGAGATATAGTATTGTTGACTCTTATTATTGTTAGACTAAACCTTGGCAAACCTAGCTGGCTAGTCAACCACGTCCAGTCGACCGTCTTGAACCAGTCTGCAGGCATGGTCGCGCTGGTTATCAGTAGCTACGTTTTCGAGCTAAACTGTGACGAGTGGAGCGGGGACCAGCGGCACAACAGTTCGACTACCTATCGTTTGCAGGTTACACCAAATCTATCCAATGAAAGGAGGAATTAGCCACCGGTGCCATTGAATTGGCTACGGCAGTTGATACGAGCTCAGCTTGCCGTGTATAGCTTGTTGCGATTCATGCGATTGTGTAGCAGTGGTGCGTTTATAGTCTTGTGAAATAAAAATTTGAAAACCCATGGTAGTTTTAAAACATTAAGTTACAAAAGGGCCTTTGTTCTTGAGGGGAGGGATTAAGAGAGGCGTCGTACCTTGGAATCTTTGTCGACCTTTGGGGCTTTCCTTCCATGCGCCTGGGACTCATTGTGGACTTTAAGATCGGGACTATCGGCCACACCGAGTCCCCATGTGTCGACCTGCAAGTGGTTGGTGTCTACCCAGGGGACATCCTCGTGCTGCCTGATGCTCTTTGGTCTGTTAAGGTTGATCGGGGCTGAGCAGTGGGAGAGAAATGTACAATGCAACAAATCGATGGAGATAAGATTTGGAGGGATGGATGGGTGTGGTTTATACCCCATGGGTGCGATTAGAATAAAGTGCGCCACCAAGCATTTGGAAGCATGGTAAATATAAGCAATAACACCCGTCGAAAATGTAAAACTACTTACTACATACAAACTACCGGGAGGATTTCGGCGGATTCAGGATACCTCCATATTAAACTGGGGGATTTTGATGGATTGAGGATATAAGCCTAGCGGTACTGCAAGATTTTGATGGATTCAGGATACCTCCATATTGAGCAGTCACCAAAACCAACTTTTTTGTGCATGACAAAAAAGGTGGATTTTGGCGGATTCAGGATACTAAAGTTACCCAAGGGGAAGCATTCTTTTCGGAGGTTTTCAGGGTTTTGAAATGTTGATCGTAAATACATCGTATCGGACTACTTCATACAGACTTCTTCAGTTTCACTCACCATCGAATTCGGACTGCGTGACGACGTAGAAAATCAGGTAGATGAAACACGACAGCAGAAAGAGTTGGAGGAACCAGTGTCGGCAAAGTCGCCACGCCCACCGCCGAGGGAGGAGCTTCACGATACCCATTGTCACCCTGATCTAGAGATGATGGGCGCGTAATTTAATGCATTAATTTAGTTCATCTCACAAAAGCGAATTTGTGACTTGGGTGCAGAAAGGTTCAATTAGAGTCTATTCATATTGTGTGGGCCTTAATATGCAGTAGGCCTAAATTATGGAACCGTTGAAAATATTTTCCGAAATTGTGGATTGAAGTCTTTTTCCCTTTACATTCTACACGACTTAGAATTACTCCCCGTGTATTGTATCTTGAACGTGTTTCATGGGCGGCGCTCTTGGGGGCGGGGACACGCCCCCCCCCAAAAAAAAGAAGAAGATATTTTTGGGGAGGACGGCTATGGCAGTGTCCCCCAATAATTTCCCCCTTGTCCTGTACATTTTATGGGTCATTGGCTTTTACATGCACAAAGTTGACCCATTTTTAGCATCCCTATTAATACCTGGTTCATAACAATAGAAATATAATAATTATGATGATAGGCTTTCTCCAACCGCTTAAAATTATTGTTGGTTGTGTGCCTTTTCCTCCGTGCCCCCCCCCCCCCCCCCCCCCCCAACCTTGACGAGAAATCGCCGCCGCTGCTGGTGCTGTTGTTTTAGATATGAACGGCATTGCTCTGAACCCTATAGCCATGCATCATTTGGTGAACCAACGTATCTATATTTATTTCTCCAAGCTATAACGGTCAAATGTTGGGCTTGCCAAAAGTGTATCGGGATATATATCTAGGCTGGAAAGCCCGACAAAAACAATCCTCAATAACGTCAAGTAATGTTTAGTAAATTGAACAAAATCAGACAAAATATCAGTGGAATTAGAGACAGTATATGCATGGAGGAAGCCTTCCTCCATGGTTTAATGGGTTGTGTATGTTGTATACGTACCAACAAAATTATCGTCCTATCTCAGTAGATTTTTTTAAAAATCATCACACACAAAAAATAGAAGGAAAATAGGCAACAAGTATCAACGGATGACCGTTGAAACGACAAGATGAAAATCGACAAGATGAAAACGATGTCATGTTTGACTGGTTGAACCATGGGGGTAGGAATGGTTGAACCACATCGATACCCCACCCTTCACTTCCCTCTGATAAATGCAACGGTTCATTAGGATTAGGCCACTTACCACCTTTTAGCAACTTTCAGGGACGTTCGAGAAGGTAGAACCTTTTTCTCATATTGTCAGTCCGGGGCAGAGAGCTTCCACTTTTGTCTTAATACGAGGATCGAGGACCGTGCGATGACCAATTTATATCCACGCCGTCTTTTTGATCAGAACTCCCCTTGGGTATCCGCACTGTGAGACGGTCGGTGGTCATCACGCACGCACGTACGCGGACTTTGGACATATGGCGAGTCAGGCTTTGTTTGTTTGTTAGCCTTTAGAAATCCTGTCTTCTGCACGGAATAGCCTCAACAGAAGATTAGCCAACAGCTTCATGAATTGTTCGACTATTATTATGGTAATTATACCCGTTGCTTTGGGTTTCCCTAAGTGTGGCCACGAGGGAATGGAGTTATGTTTACGGGTTTCAAAATCCAGTGAGGCAGTACATGTATATATTTTGAGATATATTTTTGGTTTACGTGGGCAACGAAACTTTGAGAGAACATTGTAGGAATTTCTTACTTATGGTGTACTAAGCCTAGGCTCAGACAAAGACCAGTTTGTGGGCAATATATATGTTCCCATAAACTTTTACCACGTGTCGCTATTGACCGCATAATAGCGTATAGGGATGATAATGAACAATCCAGAGTATTACCACTTATCGGGCTTTCCCTCATGCCCCAAGCACTGATGACGAAGCGCTAATTATTTAGCCGTTCGTGCCGTGTACGCGCACGTGGTTTTAACCCGCCCCGGCTGTACATGACGTGTACAATGATTACTCCAAGGCGGTCCACGCGTGGAATTTCATGGAATTTTGTCAAATCAATTCAAATTAATTTTCAAAATCTTCACATTGAAGTTGAACATTTCTTTATTGTAACGTTTTGACAATCGGCACTTAATCAAATAATATAATTTATCTTGTCGAAGCAACGCTAACTATATAAGTGCGATTGCACCTTGTTTTTATATAAAGCACTCTGACATCACCGTAACTCTGAACAATCAACAGATAAAAGACATACCATCCATTTTCGATAAAATGAATTTAGACTTTAGATTTCTGAGCACTGTTAAATTTGCATAACGTTGAATTTCACGTAACAGAAATCTCGCATCAAAATGAATTGTACACTGTGTTATTGCAAAGTTTAGAATACAAGTCATGAATAATGTTTTAAAAAGTTACTTGTTTACATTAATCTGTAGGCTAATTTGGAATGTTTCATAGAAAGACCTCAATTCCAATAAAAAAAGCAAACATGAAAAAGGAACATGTATAATATACTAATCAACAAGTAATTTCTGCAGCGAAATAACGAATGATCACGTCAACTTCTTTGCAAGACATTTAAGCAATAAAACGTATTCTATAAAATATTGCAAATCGTATAACCAAATTCTACTGACATCGCTGGTTTGATAACATTCATTCCAAACTTACAATAAAATCAAAAGTAGGCTACTGTTAAATCCTATCGACTTTTTAAAGTCAACATAACATGAATAAAATGTATATTGAAAAGATAACTTAAGCGCGGCTCAATAAGCCAGTTCGGTATTTCAACTGCGCTTGCGCACAATGACATTTTATCCAGAATGACCCGCTTGACCTAGCGTGCGCGTGTGAAAGCAAAAGTTGGACGCACAATGTGCACGTGTTAAATTCAATCAAAATGGGCGTTCGCGTAACATGGCGTGACGTTACGTCACGTTACGTCAGCAATTTTATCCCGAATAACATTTGACCTTTGAGATACCGAACTGGCTTATTCATGCGCCAGAGCGGAAAGCAAGTCTGGAACTTGAGGCACTCGAGATGATAGAAAGTTATGCAAATGTCCCGATTTGCATCATTTGAAATGCCTTCAAGGAACGCATTGCTTTGGAGGCAATGTTGCGGGTCTGGAAACCGGTCTCAAGACCCGATTTTGCTAGTCTCGGTCGCAAAACCCTCTGGTCTCGGCCTTGGTCTCGGACTGTTAAGGTCTCGATATTTTGCTGGTCTCGGACACGAGACCTGAAAAATTGAAAGCTTTTACTTTTGTTTATTGAAGCCAACTGATCTTCAGCAGTAGCTAGTGATTTTAAGGCAAATAAATCCTGAAGATAAGAGTAAATCCTCAAGATAACCATAACGATGACGAAAACGATGCCGATGCGAATAAACGCTCTATGGAGCGCGTGTAATACACGCGCAACAATTCCACCAATCAATGGCGTTCATTCTAACCGTTTTCGTTGTCGTCGTCATCGTGTCCAGTGTGACCGTCCCTTAACTCAACGAGACAGAGGCTTAACGCTGAACTTTACTCTAAACTTGAAGTATTGGTTTAGCATAACCAAACATCTCGTAATCCAGTTTATAGAGATCCCAAAGTTTAATTAATTGCAAATGGCTTAGCTGCGAGAAGTACTTGTGGTAAGTCGGGCTGTCAGAGCTGTTGGTGGGCCGACTATTTGCGGACGACAGGTACTTCACCTTGGAGGGCGCCTTAAGCAAATCCAGCACGTACTGGGCGTCATCCGAGACCGTCTCTAGGTTACCGATGACGTCATAGTCGATGGTGCACGGGGAGCAGATCTTGTGCATCTCGGCCCAGTGGTCGCTGAAGTGGAAATCATTCTCCACCTCTCCTCTCTCCGTCGGGTGGGTCAGGTAGTCCACGAATTCCGTCCACGTGGCGTTTTCTCCAGTCTCCATGTTCCGCCGGGGCGCGTTCTTCTTGAACTTCCTCACAATCTGCTTACCGAACTTGTGGAAGTAGCGATTTCCGCGGTAGTAGTCCACATTTTCAAACTTGTTACGGTAGACGGACAGGGCGCGTTTGAAAGGTTCCCGGACGAAGAAGAACTTGTGGTAGTACTTGAGGATGTGGTCTTGCTGCCTAGGGGTGTAGGAGTACAGGAACCGCAGCTCAGCTCTCAAATGGATCTGCTCTGATGTCAACCCGTGGACTGAGTCTCTCTCGCCGTTAAGGACCATCAGCACCCGCTTCCAGTTACTGCAGCCCACCTTAGGCACAAAGCAGTACACGGCCTTGTACTTGTCCACCACGTAGATGTGCTTCTGTGTGTACATGGGGGGAGAGTCCTCGGACTTGACCCCACGGCGCTCGCAGGTGGCTCGCAGGGTCGCCTTGCGCTGGGCCTGCACAGATGCCTGCTCCTTCACGAAGTCCAGATGGGATGATCTGGAGGAGTCCAACTGCTGTTCTGTTTTTTGCTGTGGGCAATTCAAAACACATTTTACAATTTACCAATTTACAATACTCGCTGTTGTATAAGGGTGACTCACTGTACAGTGGGCCAGTGGAGTAAATGTGGGCTTGTAAGCATTGCATGTGATTTTTTGATCGATACTTTCTTCTGAGTCCTAATAAGAAACTATGTTGCCATTTTTCCGAGCAGTTCCTGACCCCTTTTTGGGAGTGGTATAAGTGGGGGTGGGGCCACAGCCGTTAAACATCCTCCAGTAATTTTTGCCTCCTTCATTTCTTATTTCAAAATGATCATTGATGACGTAATTGTCATCATGACACGTTTCCATCAGAGCTTATTGCCAAATGTCACATTTTGGACAAAATCTCCCCAAAAATCGGTGTTTTTAAGCCAAAGCACTTCAAATGGGTGCACAGTGCCCTCTATTGGTAGTTTTTGTACAATTAGTAATACAAACTGATAAAATACATACAAATGACATCTGAACCAAGTTAAAAAAAGCATTTGCATTAAATTTGCAGAAAAATATACCAAAAATACATTCCACGCTGTCTGGGGCCAATTTCATAGAGCCGCTTAAGCACAAAAAATGTTGCTTATAATAAAATCAGGTTACCACCCAAGACTCCATGTCATGTATATTACTTGTGACTGCATGGTAGGCCTTATCTAGTTGTTGATTGCTTTAGCTTAACAATCGTGTTAGTTTTCGCTGGTAATATAATTATATAACCTGATGAGCAAGCCAATTTTTGTGCTTAACCAGCACTATGGAATAAAGCCAGTTCGGTATTTCAACTGCGCATGTTCAGAATGACAGTTATCCCGAATGACCTGTGACCTAACGCGCGCGTATGAACGCGCAATGTGGTCGCACAACGCGCACGTGTTACATAAGCCAGTTCGGTATCTCAAAGGTGAAAGGTTATTCGGGATAAAATTGCTGACGTAATGTCACGCCATGTTACGCGAACGCCTAATTCTGATTGAATTTAACACGTGCGCGTTGTGAGACCACCTTTTGCGTTAACACGCGTGCGTTAGGTCACGCAGGTCATTCGGGATAAAATGTCACTGTGCACATGCGCAGTCATACCGAACTGGCTTATTCAATCAGAATGGGCGTTCGCGCGACACACGTCAGCAATATTATCCCGAATAACCTTTGAGATAACGGTCAGGCTTATTGGCCTCTGGTCACGTGGTGAAAGGGTGTAAAAGGTCGTACTCCGCATGTGTGCAAATGCACATTAATTGTTTTATTTTTTTATTTATTACATTTCTTTTCCCAGGGTGTGCCCAAACTGTTTAAAACTGGTTTCCTTCGGGGCCTTGATGCATGCATTTGTTAACGCTAAACACAAAGGACTGGCACAAGCAAACGAGAACTAAAAAGAATCCTACCGGTTTCTTGAAAAATTGTGGCTGTATGAATGGCTTCAAACCAATCTCATTCTTCGCTTGGTTCTTAATTTCACCTGGAAAACACAAGTAGATTGAAATAAAAATGACACGATAATTAAAAGCAGAAACATACCGGAACATAATCACATGGTCAAAGGTCATAGATGTTTTCTTTCACCCCCCGCCCCCATTGGCGGGTCCTAATCTTGATAATACGGTCTGTTTAATTAAGATGAATTGAGAATTACCCGATATCACGAAAAATAAACATCCTATACTCACAGCGCAGGTCATGCGTTGAATGTTGAGCATCATGACAGTTTTGTTTATACGCGAACTTTGATCAGAGTTTGCAGCGCATGATCACATACAAAGAACGCTAATCTCCAAAACTGTTAACAGTATATGATTATTATGATAATCAGGAAATTTATAATTACATGTTGCTGATAATCGTATTCATACTTTTGGTACAAAAAGGCACTTCTTAATTTCTAAAACACAATTTCCTATAAATAAACAATATGCACGGTGACAATTTATTGCTTTTCAGATGGTACTGAGTGAGCATCAGCCCCCGCCCTTTGTTATTTTTTTTTTGTTCTGCTAAAATATATGTGGAGCTATGGGCATAGCCTGTACGATGTGAAACCCTATAATGTGATTTTCTATTCAAATGGCCGGCAGATTGGGTGAATGTGATTCTAACAATGAGGGTCCAAATTCGCATCGAAAGCCCAGAATCACATTGGGGTTTGAGCTGTTAAACCCAGAAATCATAAATGTAGGCCTACCGGTACTCTTTCAAGATGGGACAATATTTGTGGCGTCCGCAAAAAATCGGCCGGACATAATGTCGCCTGAGTGGCCTATTTTGGAGTGATTGCAATTTACATGAAAACCGTAAACAAAAAATCACGATTCCTGTTTTTGTCAAACACTGTAATTTAAAGCATATTTAATTCAAAATACCTGGTTTGCGTTTGTGTTAAGACAGTTATAAACTGTGTGCAATTTGACATTTTAGTCTGGCGTACTTCCGAAAACTTTCGTATTATTTTCCATTCTCAATGTTGAATCTACGGCTCTATTCCAAAACCAAAATATCATATATCAGTAATGTGTTCACCAATACGAAGCTTACATTATTATATTTTATTACAGAATGGAAATCTCAATTTTAAACGTTTCCAACTTATGTCTGTTTTCGCTTGCTAGTGCCACATTTTACAGGCTTCAGACGTGATTTTGACTAGAGTGTGATTTTTTAAACCATTGTTGAAACCACATTCCCCTAAATGCCCAGTCCATTTTGAATACAAAATCACAGTGAGGGTTTCACAGTGATCGGCCTATACCTGTTTTCTGAACGTTTGAGCTTCTTCTTTTCCCACTCACCTTCCGGTGTTTCATGGCCGTAGTAGATGTAACACTCGGCGAGAAAGAGACAGAGTATCACCGCAGCGACCACCAGGAGCATTCTCCGGATCCGTCTATCCATTCTCACCATATTTACGATCACCTTGGGGGTCAAAGTTCAATCCTTTCCCTAAAAACGCACAAGATAAGAAGTTTACGGGAGTCACCTTTTGGGATGACGTCCGGAAAACAAATCTCGTTCATCCCCTCCTCCCTTCAGCACAGACACACCCACACATACCTACCTCACAAACATATACTGTGGACTCATTCCTTCTTTTTTTTCATGTAGTTAAGAAAAACGGAGAAAAAAAGCTAAATTTACTCGCACTGTGAACGCTCTTTCAACAGGAATTTTTTTTATCGTGATCCCCTTAAGTGTTCCCCTTTATTTTGCGAACACTATAACCCCAACATTCTTCTAAATCTATTGTTTCAGAGAGGGCGAAGCGTTCTGTGGACGTGGGCAAATCCACATACCGTTCACTCTTCCTGCATCCCGTGGACATCTTTTGTTAACAGGCAGAAAGAGTATGCAAGGTTAGAGTACACTTCAGAGATTTAGGCCTATGCCACTTCTGATTTTACACCTAACCAAAAACTGGGAGAAGGAAAAAGACCCGAACGTTTCCCCCTTTAAAATTTTCCTTCCCACAAGGCCAATTTTGATCATAATTGTGTGAAATCAGACTATTAGCAATTGACCACACCCGCCTGTCGATTCAAAATATTTACGCCTACATCAGACAATAATTAGATGACTTCAAATGCCACCTTCAGGACCTGAACCACCGATAAACGTTCTAGAGTACCGGTAGTTCGACCTTTGGTCAGAAATCAGCAGATTCGGTCCATAGCCGGGCACCTCTCTCATCGGGTAAGCCTATGTCATAGTATGCAGTCGACCAGTGTCGAACAGCTGAATTGTTTCCCACATGAAACACGTGGACGTGCGATATATACCGCCAGAAACACTGCAGGCTGTGTATGATATGGTAGGTTTTCCGAATGAAGATTTTCCAGGAGCACCATGAAAGCATCAGTCGCTCTATGTTGAATTTATGAAAGGCATATCTTTAGGCAACTTACCACTGTTGACATATGTACAGGACTTCGGGCATCCGTTTGAAGCTGTATGTTTTTCACCTATCTTGGGTGTGGATTGCACGGTTTACTGTGTACATTTTTTAGCCATTGAAAATGAAAGACCGTCGTTCCACCTATTGCATATTCAAAGCTTCGGTTTTCGATATATGCCGGCATGTGCGATACATATTATGAGACTATACCCGCAAGAATACAAAAAATCACTGAGCTTTGAACGGCTCGGCAAATATTGATCGCCATTGTGCATACCGTCGCCTGGGGGTGAAATATAAAATGTTATCGGTGAAACCGCGGGTGGATGATTTGTGTGGATATATATTTACCAAGATGTGGTTGATGCACGACGCCCTCAGCGGTTTGTTCCTGAATTGCGATTATCTCCATAAATCGAGACGGGGGTCGGGGGGGGGGGGGGGGGGGGGGGGGGGTGACCGACGAGTAAAGCAACCAGCGCGTGCTTGGTGGTACCCCTTGCAAGAAGCCGATACGCGAAAGGCGGCAAAATAGTTTTAAGTACCCCCCCTTCACAATTTAAAACCCCAACTAACACATGCACCGTAGGGCGTGATCCCTGGCTATACGGCATTATGGGTTTATGACACCTGACTAGCACTCCCCCCCCCCCCCCCAAGACAATAGGGACCATTAGATTTGATACGCGTACGGGATACGTATGCGGCTCGAAAAAATTGCCTTTTCAATCACCATTTTGCGTTGTGATTTCATCTGGTACACTATCGGCAATTTACATCTCATATAAAAATGTTGAAATGTATAATGTAAAACTTATGAAATTATCACACAAAATGGTGATTTAATAAGCGATTTTTTCCGAGCCGCATACGTATCCCGTACGTGTATCAAATCTATATAATGGTTTCTACTGACAATTTGGGAGAGCGCCAACATAGGACAAGATAGTTCAGTTGGTGAGCACCAGTACGGTATTCAGGCGCGGATCCAGGGGGGGGGGGGGGGGGGGGGGGGGGGGGTCGAAACACACCCCTCCTCCCCTTGCTGGTTTTTTTTCCTTCTAGGGGCCTACGCCTAAAGTTGCAAACCAGAAACCCTAAATGTCCTATTTTGCCTCTGGGTAAGAACAAAACAAAGAGGTTAAATGGCGCCACCAATGGTGAGAAGGTGTGTCAGCGGTTGGTGAGCGGCGCTTAAGGACATGGATGGATATTAACATAAACGTATAGATTCCAGAGATAGTTGGTAATGAAGTTTTCTTTTAGACAGCATATGTTTATTGATTTAAAACTTTGTCAAAACATGTAATAAAACTCATGATTTAAATATTCCATTCACACTATTACAAAAATACCCAACAATAACATTTTAAAGTTAATTATAGATAATCAAATCTAATGCTGTCATTCTGTCAACATTCGAATGATAAACATGATTATGAGGAATTGAATTTAAAAAAAAAATCATTGATGCTAATTTCCGAACAAAGGGTTTGTCAGCAAGCTCTCTCAAGCCACCCTCAGTATTCATTTTGATCTATGCCATTTTGGGGTTAATCACCACAGGTGAAAAAGTAGGAGAAAAGTAGAATCAAAACTTTGAAAAAAATCACAAAATCAGGATAAAAGTAGGACTTTTGCGAGCTTTTAGGAGTAGTTTTTGTTGATACTCTTGTCCACGGCATCACGAGCCTCATTTGGCATGTTCTGTACTCATCACAACACTTGTGCTCCATCCTCAACTAAGCTCTTGGAAGTGAAGTTGTAGTACTCCTGCACCCAAGCCCTTTGTGATTTTCATATGACAGTGTGTAACACTGTTATGACAAATATTCAATGAGATTTCATTTTGGGGGGTTTTGGGGACAAAATGTAGAAAAAAGTAGGACAAAATATAGGAATTTCAAGAAAAAAGTAGGAACAAGGTAAAACAAATTAGGAAAGAGTTGGGAAAGTAGGAATATTTGAAAGCCTGTTATCAATGAATGCGTTATACAAATCAATCTAAAATGTTTTGCCCGTGTGTGTCTATAGGTCTGTGCCAAATACCTGAATATTTGAGTTATATTGAATCATGTCTAAATGGCACACGTTATTCCCAATTACCTAGCACGTGCAATTCTCCTTTGGCATTATTACCAATATCCAAATACTTGGGTCGAATCCAAGTTGGAATACCTGGTTATAATATAAAGAAAGGGTTATACTAAAATATTCCAAAAAATAAAGCCCTATAGTATATAAATGGTGATTGCTTTATGTAGTCACTGGGAGTAGTCTTTCAGAAAATAACTGGCGATAACTTTTCGCATGACAGCTAGGTCAGAGGTTCTTTCAACTCGTCGTCGACTTTATGTCCGGCTGGAGCCAGTTCCACACAAGGTCCGCCATAAGCTCGCTCGACTCCAAACAGAATGCGTGCTCTATCCCTCGCTTGCATAGGCGAATGTCGCCCTCGGGAAACAGCGCCCTCATATCTTCGTAGTAATCCACGGGGCACCAACCGTCCGTGGCACCGTAGTAGAAGAGAAGTCTTGGGAGGTGTTGCGCGATAGCGTCCAGGTCAGGATCCACTACCTCGCGCATCTCGAGCGCGGCCATGTAGAGGGCGTTGTTGGCGCAGCTGGGCTCAAAGAGGTTGAGGGCGCCGTGGAAGGCGCATTTTGGTGCCTGCTCAAAGAATGACCAAACAAGAACATTTTGTGATGACTGTTCCGCTGCAATTTGAGCAGTTACCCCTCCCATATTATAGTTTGTTGTTGGATTTGGCAGTTTTTAAACGACTTCTTTATCGACCCAAAAATTCCAGTCAACTATCACCCCAGCCTACAATTCCCTTGAATTCACTTTGCCACTAGGCCCCCGAAGGATGATGAATCCAAACATTTGGGACCAACAATAATTGGTGAGAAGTTGTTTAACTTTATTTCTCTTGTTACATTTCCCATTGATAGTGTTCACTTTATTTTGTTTTACTAAAACCCTTAAACTTGGGGTTAACGGCTTCTTGGTTTTGTCTGTAGTACATTTGAAATAACAGAATTAAAGTGTTGTCCTGAAAGTTTTCATCCATAATTAAAACTTCCATCCATTCCAAGCACAGATAAGAACTGTCAACTTGCAGCTAAAATGTGCATACTACTGCCCTTTGTAGAAATCTAAACCTACGAAACTTGCATCTTTTCTGTAAGAAAAAATGCCTGCCAAAACCAATTTTTAGAATATTGAGAATTTGAGAAAACATGTAAGAAAACTGCCTGTCAGAAGTTATTTTTGCCTGCCATTGGACAGTGGACAGGTTCCTGGATGAGACACTGGTTCCCGTCATCTGCATCCCCCCCCCCCCCGTGTATGTTTTGGATCAAGATCTGAATGTGAACATAAAGCTTTGCTTGCCTTCTTGTTTCTGAAAATCCAGTTGAGCATCCGCCATTTAACCCAATCGGAGAGGTAGGACCCGAGGAACACGACAAAGACGGCCAGCCAACGGGCGTAGCAGAGGAACGGCGCCATGACGGTGCCGTTGGGCGACGTCCACATCCTCTCGATGGTAGGGAACAGGAGGATGGCCTTCAGGACGGGAAGGGAGGGGTGTCGCTTCATGACCTGCAGAATGATGTGACACCCTTAAACAGGTGCATACCAAAATAAATTTAGTCGAATCCGGGACCGAGTCCTGTGCAATATCGGCCAAAAAATTGAAACAGACTTAGTCTGGACTTGACCAAAGCCCAGGCTCCAGCCCAGACTAGACCTTGGACTCCAGCCCAGACTAGACCCTGGACTCCAGCCCAGACTAGACCCTGGACTCCAGCCCAGACTAGACCCTGGACTCCAGCCCAGACTAGACCCTGGACTCCAGCCCAGACTAGACCCTGGACTCCAGCCCAGACTAGACCCTGGACTCCAGCATACTTCACCAATAATAATTGTTATGCTCATATAGCGCTTTCCATCGTATCAACGATCTCAAAGCGCTTTACAATTATTACCCCGTTCATCAGGCCCTGGACCACGCGGAAGCCGATATCAGCGCTCAATTGGCCTCGACCCTCTCAGGTACCCAGGATGCTTGAGACTATTATTTACTGACAGCCAATTAATAAGGTATTTCATAATAATTTGGTAGTTTTTTTCTTTTGTTTATGTTTGCAAATGTTTTATCCTACCTTTTAAGTGCGAATCAATTTGTGAATTTAATTCTAGTTATACTTACCTATGGAGTGTCCTATCAGCACAATCCTTTTGTTTGGTGGCACAAATTCTTGAATAAAAGCTGCTTTATGATCAATCTGGTCCTCCAAGGTGTGCGTGTCTGATTAGATTTTAAAAAATGGCTAAAAGGTGTGAACAAAACCGGAAACAGAAGGCTCAAAATCAGAGGAAATGAGAGAAGAGTGTTGAGGCAAACACAGACATGGGCAAGGTTATCATTACAGCAACAGTAAGACTGTTTTTGAATGAACAATGAAGTGAATCTCCGAGTTGATTTCATCACATTGAGAAGTTTATGTACAAGTCCTTGGCCCCCCCCCCAAAAGTTCTGCTTCCGATTACATGGCATTTAAAAATAGGGTAGGTTGTATGGTTTTTTTTGGGGGGGCACTTTTTTTGTGCTGATCATATGTAGGGGTCTTCGTGTAGTCGACGTTTAAAAGTATATTTACAGCATTTATGTTGTTTTTTTCCCCTTTTTTCCCCTTTTTTCCACCCAAAAATATTAGGGTCTGGGCCGTTAAAATAGGGTAGGTAGGGTAACTGGAAGCAGAACTTTTTTTTGTTGCCTTGTTAGTGGTGTATTGTGGGTGAATGGGCAAGTTGCCTTCCCACGGAGCAACATTTTGGAATGTTTTTATCTTCCAAAATTTAAAGTGCCACTGCCTTACAACTCGTATTTACCCCATATCCCATATTTACCACCCTCATACCCCCATCTCCCCACCCCTAAACCCATCCCACCCCACCCTAACCCCCATTTAAAATTAATTTCAGAGAGCGAAAAAAAAGTCTGGGGCGAAAAAGGAAAGTAAGGTCACCTTTAAAAAAAAAATAAAAAATCTGCAAAATAAAATTGGGGTCATCTTGACCAAAATTTGTGATTTTTTGGTCCCCCAACTCAGAGCCCGGATAGACGACACGTAGTCTATTAGAACAATAATAAAACATTTTTAAGGTCGGTGACAAAACTCTGCCATCAATGCTAGATTCCTTTCAGAGGTCATGTTTAGTCTTACCCTATTCAGACTTTCAAGCAGACCCAGGTTTAAAAGTAGGAGAATAGTAGGATCACAATTTTAAAAAAATAGGACAAAAGTAGGACTTTGGAGGACGAAATCAGGATAAAAGTGGGACTTTTGCGGGATTTGAGAAGTAGTTTTTGTTGATGCTCACACAGGTCCACAGCATCACAAGCCTCATTTGGCATGTTCTGTGCTCACAACACTTGTGCTCCATCCTCAACTAAGCTCTTGAAAGTGAAGTTGCAGTACTCCTGCACCCAAGCTCTTCTTTGTAGTGTGATTTTCATATGACAGTGTGTAACACTGTTATGAAAAATATTCAATGAAATTTCATTTTTCGCAGTTGTGGGACAAAAAAGTAGGAAAAAATAGGAATTTCAAAAAAAAAAGTAGGAAAAATAGGAGCAAGGTAAAAAAAATAGGAAAAAGTAGGAGAAAAGGGGAATTTCAAGAAAAAATAGGAAAAGTAGGAGCAAGGTAACAAAAAATAGGAAAAAGTAGGAAAAGTAGGAATACTTGAAAGCCTGCCTATTTCTTTCTGTTCACTTTCGTCTTTCTAAGCTGCTCTTAGCACTGTAATGGAGGAATTTTATTTTTAAAAGCCTGGCATTTTGGGCAACAAAGAAACAACTTGCTCCGGCCTTGGTTAACAATAACAAATCCTACCTGAAATCCTACCTCTGCTTTCGCCGTGTTCCTTCGGTAGTAAGGCGTGGCCTGCGTGGGACACACCCCACACCGCTGCCCTGCATGCGCTGGCCTTGAACAGTGTCAGCATGAAGACCTCGTAGAAATCAACCACTCCAGGGTTACCTGGCGATGCGAGTTCAGTCCATGATCAGATACAATCTCAACAAAGTGTGATTTGTTTGAGCCAACTGAGGTAATGATTGGAGTACTTGGAGTAAAGCCTATTAGTATTACTCAAAAATGCTAACTAAACATGATGGGCAGATTCGAGCGAGGGTTTTTATCCCCCCTCCCCTTACACCTTCGAATTTGTTGGAACCATGCATTCTGTGAGCCTCCGAGTGTTACAATATGTTGTCTCTGCACCCTCCAATAAACCAATCCATCAGGACACGCCCCTTGTTGTATTGATCAGGACCCGCCCCCTTGATGTACATGTACTGATCAATCCCATCAGCGACGACAACGTTAACAAGTCCAACAAAAGTCAGACTGGGATAATTTCTTTGGTATCTCTTGAAGATTGATCTCTTATTTAGATCTGGACCCAGGAAAACCGTAAGGGTGGTGGGGCTGGCAACCTAAAATGTGGCCAACCCCACCACCTCTGTTGTAGCCCTTTACCTTAAGTGGCTATTAGCCTTGTATTGGGCTACTTCCTTAAAAAAAAATTTGTTTAAACAAAATAGTATTACTCACGTTCTTAGTGAACGGGGGAGGGGAGGGGAGGGGAGGGGGGCTTGATGGATAGGCCCACTGGATTTGAAATTGGTACAAGACGTCTGTTGCATAATGTTACTTTGTTTTCATGTTTCAGTTGATTGACACGATTTACACCGACAAATCAAGAGTACACGACATATTACATCTATGTTGCAGTCCAACAACAATTTTCATGTTTGAAGAAAGGGAGGGAATCTTACTGGTATCTAAATACGTACAAATCTTTTAACCCTCCTGTTCTCAGGGCCAAAATCGACCTAGCTGCTGTACAGATCAAAACCTATCAAATGTCACATTGAAAGACACACAAACTGTCAGAGTTGGTGTTTAGAGTTTTTGATAGGCTGTGATAGTTATAAGTATAGGAGGGTTTTAAAGAATCAATCTGTGGCTAAAATTAATGTAACAATATAATGCACCTTGATGAGTCTAGCGCCCTTAGTCAACAGAGGGTGCTGTGCATCACCTTTCTTTCCCAGAACATGGCTGCTTGTCTCAAATTCCATGTCCAACTCATCTCATGTGCTTTACCCGCGCTTGAAACAATTAACTTGTTTACCTGGGATAACTAAAAATAGAACATCCATTCCATCCTCCGGTGTCGGTTCTCGGTGCTCAACTTTCATGATGCGAGTTGGGATGCCGCGGACACTAACACACTCCGCCTTGCAGAGGATGGCATCATCCTTGGTAGCCATGGCAACTGGGAATTACTGATGAGGCCAGCAAGTTCTAGTGGTCTCCCGTGGTCGAGCGAGTATCCAGAACCTGGAGCAGCCCGTTGCCTTGGAGCTAGGCAGCTCACGGTTTCGAGTCAACTCGGTCCCAAGTCGATTCGGTCTCGGGTCAACTCAGTCCCAGGTCAACTCGGTCTCTATGGGAAAATGTACGTAATGCACTGCTCTTTGAATGAAAGTTATAGTTTTACGTCCATTTACAAATATGTTTTATTATTTGCACTAAGTAAAATAATAACCCGTATATATATATATCTCATAAATATTCTACAAATTTCAAGTTTTCACATTAAAAATGCACTGGGCATGATGTGCCACTGATTTTCTGATCAAATTCAAAGTCGCACTGCATGATGTTTCCCCCAACATCTCCCCCTCGCTTCAGGCTCAGGTAAGTGCAAGCAAGTAAATACACTCATACAAGCCCAACTTCTAGATCAAGGTTCATCCTCATGACATGTGAGAGTTTAAAAAGCCGAATATCACGTGTCATGAGCCTAGAGCTAGAATTTTCAAGCCGTATACAAAACTCTATTGAGTTCTACTCTAGTGGACTACAACAACCCGACTGCCTCTGGCCCCAGCCACACACGCACATTATGTGTACGGCACATGGATGTCTAGACCAATATGGGCTAACTCTCAGTAACTGCTCCCATTCATGAACGTACAACAATCAGACGTCCTGCCGGTTGCAAACAGTTAACCCTCTCCCAACACAATGCTCTCCATGTCTCACCTTAATTCTCAGTTCTAATTACCATCACCTCGAGGTCTTGAGAATGAGATCCTAGATTTATTACGTAAGTAACTGAAGTCTCGAGGTTGTGTGACTGACTGACCATGGACTGACTGAGGGGTGTTGGTAAAAGTCGGAGGTGGTCGGAGCTAGCCGGAGCTAGCCGGAGGTAGCTTTATACACGATTTATACAACGTTTGCAAGCCTTAAAAATGGTTACCTGTTAATAATAGTGTACTTCCGTGCTTTCTACTGACAAAAAAATGCCTTTTTATCTGCCATTTCAAAGTTGTCCGATTCCTCCGGGTTTCACCGATTCAATGGTTGTAACTTGCTTGTAAATATCGTACGTACAACTCCGTACGTACGGCACTCCACGCGCGCACGGCCGATGTTCGTATAGTAGTGCGCCCTCGCATGACTAGTTTTGGCTATTCTATTTACTACGGAGGAGCTTATAGGACATCACAAAGCTAATAAAGCCAGTTTGTGTGTATACACCTCTGGTTTTATGCTACCGTGGAACGACCGTTATTGAAGGAAACAATTATTGTGAAACTTATTTCATTTGGAACAATGGCAAGGACAATTTTGAAGAAGAAAAAGTTACTGGTACACTGGGGCACCATAAAATTGTGAGAAAAAGTACAGCTGACGCTCCATTTGGTGAGACGGAGGTTGATATAAAATACCGTATTTGTTAGAGCTCCGAAAAAGATATAAACCTGGAAAATAATAGTTTGTACCTGTGGAAACATTGCGTTCTGCTAAAAATGATTGTTCACAGTGAAGTTCTGTGTTCAGAGTAAATCACGCGCTAATATTGCCCGCCGAAAAGTAAAAAAAGTACAACTGACACACCCCGTTTTGCATTATTTTTCGCGTCCAAATAGTGAGCCGGAGGCTGATATAAAATATTGGTTACAGCTCTTAAAACCATATAAACCTGGGAAATTATACTTTGAAAATATGGGAACATTGCGTTCTGGTCAAAATTATTGTTCACAGTTCTGTGTTAGGAGGAAATCAGGCGCTAATATTGCCCGCAGAAAAGTACAAAAAGAACATCAGTTTTTTGACGCTCCGTTTTGCATTATTTTCGCGTCCAAATAGTGAGCAGGAGGTTGATATAAAATATTTGTTACAGCTCTAAAAACCATATAAACCTAGGAAATGATACTTTGTACATGTGGAAATATTGCGTTCTGGTCAAAATTATTGTTCAAAGTTCTGTGTTAAGAGGACGTCAGGCGCCAATATTGCCCGCAGAAAAGTACAAAAAGTACATTTGACGCTCCGTTTTGCATTATTTTCGCGTCCAAATAGTGAGCCGGAGGTTGATATAAAATATTTGTTACAACTCTAAAATCCTTATAAACCTGGGAAATGATACTTTGTACATGTGGGAATATTGCGTTCTGGTAAAAATTATTGTTCACAGTTCTGTGTTAGGAGGAAATCAGGCGCTAATATTGCCCGCAGAAAAGTACAAAAAGTATATCTGACGCTCCGTTTTGCATTATTTTCGCGTCCAAATAGTGAGCCGGAGGTTGATATAAAATATTTGTTACAACTCGAAAAACCATATAAACCTGGGAAATGATACTTTGTACATATGGGAACATTGCGTTCTGGTCAAAATGATTATTCACAGTTCTGTGTTAGGAGGAAATCAGGCGCTAATATTGCCCGCAGAAAAGTACAAAAGGTACATCAGTGCTTTTACGCTCCATTTTGCATTATTTTCGCGTCCAAATAGTGAGCCGGAGGTTGATATAAAATATTTGTTACAACTCGAAAAACCATATAAACCTGGGAAATGATACTTTGTACATATGGGAACATTGCGTTCTGGTCAAAATGATTATTCACAGTTCTGTGTTAGGAGGAAATCAGGCGCTAATATTGCCCGCAGAAAAGTACAAAAGGTACATCAGTGCTTTTACGCTCCATTTTGCATTATTTTCGCGTCCAAATAGTGAGCCGGAGGTTGATATAAAATATTTGTTACAGCTCTAAAAACCATATAAACCTAGGAAATGATACTTTGTACATGTGGGAACATTGCGTTCTGGTCACAATTATTGTTCAAAGTTCTGTGTTGGGAGGAAATCAGGCGCTAATATTGCCCGCCGAAAAGTACAAAAAGTACATCAGTTTTTGACGCTCCGTTTTGCATAATTTTCGCGTCCAAATACTGAGCCGGAGGTTTAAGCTCCCCCAATCGGCTCTTGAATATATCGGCAGTGGCGTAACTACGGGGGGGGGGGGGGGGGGTAGGGGGGGGGGGGTAGGGGGGGGGGGCACATTCCCCCCACCATTTGAAATTTCGAATTGCACACAAACAATACATCTGTTGCCATTCGGTGCCCCCTTAAAAAATTGTTGCACCCCCAGGTGCCCCCCCCCCCCCCCCTAGAAATTCAACCCTAATTACGCCGCTGTATATCGGCCCGTTTCACACAGATCTGGTTCGCTCCATCTAATATAGTCCAGTAAGAATTGACATGAAAAATGCCCAACCCTGGCATTTTTCTTCACGGAATTTCTACTCATAAACCGTTATAATGGTTGCCCCGAACACACACATAAATTTCAACCAATTTGGTACTTGGGGAAATGTAATTTTAAGCTCTTAAAAATGCCGATTTCTACATGCGAATGTGATATTAACCAATTCCTGATACCCAAATTGTAACAATGATTAGCCAATAGAGCGTGTAAGTCTCGCGCCTAAAGGTCACGATTGAACTTCTGGGCACCTCCGAGCCGCCTGCTATAGGACTTTTACGTGTGGTTGATTTTGTTTTCTATAATACTTTGTTTTAACGAAGACCTGAACCATGAAACGGCCATAAATATGGATGATGAATTCAAAATTCATTTTACAATATATGAAAACATGCACGACTGGCTAAATTATTGAAGAAAAGTAGAAACAAATGTTTGACCTGTATGAGCGTCAGGTTGCAACGTGATTGTCTCGTTGTCGGAAAGAGAGAGCCCGGCCCCAAAAACCCCTGTACTGTCCACGCTGCGGACGTAAGTGAACGTACAAACATAATGCAACGACCGCCTAATATACTTTGGCGCGTGAACCACCAGAACAATGGGGAATGACGTACGTTTGATGTACGATACTTTTTCGTTCTCCTTTTCCCCAATTTGATATATCGTTCACATTTTGTAAATTGAAATGAAAAATTGTATTTTTTTTTAAGTTTGTATCTACCTTTCAGTAAAAAGAACAGCGTCAAAACAAATTATTTCAAGAAAACTACTCGCTTTACACGTTGAAGCTCCTGTTCGAGGTGCCCTGAAGTTAGGTTTTTCGTATAAACTCTCGTACGTTCTCGGGGTCAACTTACACGCTTTATACAGGCTCATCATAAAGCATGTCACGTAAAACCGTTGTAGCCAAGTTGTTACTTTTATTTAATCGATCACAGACTCAGTTAGCCTATAGCCATATTTTAACCGAACTGATGTTATTAACCGGATTGATATTATTTTGCAGCCAGATAAAATAACTTGCCGACAAAATTTGTCCTTAGTTGATGTCTAATTTTAGGGTTTTTGTGCGATTTTTTTGGAAAAGTTCACATTTCTGTGAAAAAGAATTACCCTCAATACAGCTAATTCCATAAAGTTTCACCCCGATTCTTTGCTGCAATTAATACGTGTTAACAATAACAAATGTATTTCTTTCTCCCAAAGTTATAATGATAATGGGGTAGGATGGGGAGCACAAGTGGTGGAGGCCTCAATGGCGGAGGGGGCGTGTCACAATGCCCTCGTACCCATTACACCACTCTAAAACGGTATTAGGATGAGTAATTGAAATATTTTTTTCAATAGGGCCATCTCTTCCCGAAAATCTCGAAGAATTTTAAGGGCAGAAGCCGTTTGGTACTTATGATGATGACAATGATTTTGCGATGACGACGAAGACGTCCTTAAAATACTCTTTTCTCATGCTAATTTTGGTCAAAATCTTCATTAAGTTTTCTCATTTGCCATTTTGTATTAATTTAAGTTGAACATTTGCAATGACCCTTTCCCAATCTTTAAAAGGGTATGATTTAGCTTAGGTGTCAGAAATACATGCCTTTCAATATATATTGTGCATCCCTTTGGTTTTCAATTAATTAACATATTTCCCCAAGGTTGATTTTGGTTGAATTTTTATGGAAGGTAGCTATAGAGTCCCAATAAATACCTTGCCACAAAAATGTTCCTGTTAACCAAAATGTCAGGGTCCTCGTCAATTCTTACTAGACTAATAGGCGGGAGTCTGGTGTGTCAACCAACGATAAGTCACTGATCGAGATCCCGATATGTGTGAAACAAACAGGACCTATACCGGTATACGCCGGTTCACACTTTACGCGAATGCGAATTGAATTGGAACAAGAAACATTTTTTGCGAAATTCGCCGGCCTTGAAATGTGTTCAATTACCGCAGCGAGAGTTCTTGTCATGACGTCTAAAATTTATTTGCATTCGCGCTAAGTATGAACCGGTGATATCATCTCTGTCGAAATATACTTCTATGCCATCAAATTAACCCTTTCACAAAAATCTCCAGAAAACAAATTATCATAATTACTCTGGATGTCTCAAATGAAGTATGCTTAATTCTTGAAACTCGTTTAATTTCAGAAACATTCCAGGAACAACAATGGGTCAGTTCTGCAAAAAGTTGTTTTGAAAAGGCACTTTTCCGGTGCAAGCTAATTTTGTTCACAAACCCAAAATAGCAGACAAACTTTACTGTTTAATTGTATAACATAAAAATTGGAATTCACTTTGCACTGTAAAGTCTCAAAAAGGTAAACTACTTTCACGGTTTGAAAACGAATGCGTTGTTCACAGTATCACGGCTGTTCCTTTAGGATGCATTTCTGGCACACTCAGTGACTATCATCCAACGACTGTATGCACACTCCACTCTTTGAAATGCCTTGAATATGCAGCCAGTCTAACGCCTACAGAACGCTGTGGCATGGTATAGGCATAGGGTAGACCATGTCGCCTCTATCAAACTGCTTTAATTAGTGACATTCATCATGTACGAAATTATGTTGCAGCCGCTCTTTGGAGGTTGTCGAGGTACATTGGAGGAGGACACATTTGTTGATGTTAAACCCCTGTAATTTTTTTGAGGATTACGTGTATCTTTTTCAGCAACTTTCTTTAGCACTGACGGGCATGTTCGCATATATGTGGACAGGTGGGCTGTTTTATGTGAGAGATCTTGAGCAACTGCTTCTTCGTTTTCGAGTTATACTGAATTAATACCAGCGTATATTCAGACTACACCCAAGCTGCATGCCGAATAACTGCACCGCGCTTTTGGGGACATAGTGGTATATATTTGTTCGCACGCGGGGATGCTCTTTATTCGGATATAGTCTCACTCCATCCCCCGTGCTTCTACTTTGGCACACCTCCAGTCATCCTTTGCATTTGGGTTATTTGCCCAAGCCGGTAAAAATGTACACATCGCCACCCTTTAGTTTAACTGGTGGTTCTATATACCACCTTTGCCATATCGTGACATGTATAAAACGGCCATGGCGAAGGTTCAAACTGCATGAAGATCCGCTAATTGTGGTATACTATAGACGACACACCGCGTCGCCTCTTCCATACGCGACGCGACGGCACGACGCGACGGCTCCGTTGCATCGTGCCGTCGCGTCGTGCCGTCGCTTCTTTGTCATTACTTTTGTACACATTCTGGCGTCGCGTCGTAAATCGCTTCGTGCCGTCGCCCGTCGCGTCGTCGCGTCGTTTTTTCAGCTTGCAAGGTTTTTTCACCCTAGCGTCGCCCATCGCGTCGCACCGTCGTGCATCTCGTCGTGTGCCGCGTCGTCTTTCATCGTCATGCATCGCGCCGCACCATCGTGCGTCGCGTCGTGCTTCGCATGTGCTTCGCGTCGTGTTTCGCGTCGAATAGCCATGAGCAAGTTCGATCAAGGACCAATGGTTAACTAGTGGTTGGTTCGTGACGTACGTAGCGCATGAGCACCGAAGTTGAAGTGCGAACGACTCTAGTCGAACTATTAGAGAGGTTTAGCAGCACGTATTGCGCGAACGTCAACGCGAGCGCGCCCGACATTTTTGGAGCGGCGGTCAAACTGAATAACGCGGGCGTTCGGACGCGCAATGAAACGTTTAGCTGCACGTCACGACGGGTATCATGCACAACCACGGTGTTTTCCAACACGAAAGCTTTACAAGCAAGGGATTTTTTAAACATCAAACTGGACTTAGTTTGACTCAAAAATGCATCTTCAGTGTTGTATATTCAATGAGCTTTAATTCTCATCAGAAAAATATTGATTGCAATGTCTACAAATGTAAAAAAATATTGCAATTACTCACGTTATGACCCAACGTGAACTCACAATTTTCACGTATTTGACGTCCGTGTGAAAGTCACGTACGTGAGTAACAATACGCTGGAATTGATGACGTCAGAAAAAGAACACACAATTTTCGCGTTCGCGTTCACGTAAAACGTGCTGCTAAACCTCTCTATTGTCATGTCAACGCGACCATGACAAAATGGCGGTGGCTATTTTCTTACGTTTTTGGACGAGTTCATAGATGAAAGCAAGACCGACGATATTTGCTCAGTATATCAACAATGTCACAAGTGGTAACGTATGCATTATTTCAACATGTTCAAAGAAAGACAAAGTAACAAAGAACGATCGTTCACTGCTGCTGAATATTTACGTTTTTTCCGCCATTTTTCTGATAACTGCATGGTCCTCTCTGCACTATGCTATTAAAACGGCTATTGGTAACCAGCGATGCGACCAACCTCGGTATAAGGCTGGTCGCGAATCGTCGATTAGACTAGTCCAACCATCGTCGACTAGCGTGCGTTCGATCAGAGTTAGTCGAACTATGGTTAACTATAGTCCTTGATCGAACTTGCTCCATGCCATTGTGAAAATGTGCAGTTGAAATACCAAACTTGTTCATGGACTAATCCGCTAATAAATTCAAATTGATGCGCGCATGCTCATAAGCGTGCGGTGAAACAAAAAGCCTGAACGCTGCATAGGAAATGTGTAAAAAGACGATTTTGCTAGATTGTTTTTTTATTCTGTTTGCGATTTTCTAGCATGCAGGCCCGTCACAAGGAGGGGGGGGGGGGGGGGGCAAATCAAATTTGCATCACGTGTTACGAGAACGTCAACGCGAGCGCACAAGACATTTTGGCGTGGCCGGTATGTATATGGGCCGGTCAAATATTGTATATCAACCTCCGGGCTCCGGCTCACTATTTGGACGCGAAAATAATGCAAAACGGAGCGTCAAAAACTGATGTACTTTTTGTACTTTTCTGCGGGCAATATTAGCGCCTGATTTCCTCCTAACACAGAACTGTGAACAATCATTTTGACCTAAACGCAATGTTCCCACATGTTAAAAGT
Source organism: Hippasteria phrygiana (assembly GCA_037893225.1). NCBI lineage: Eukaryota > Metazoa > Echinodermata > Asteroidea > Valvatida > Goniasteridae > Hippasteria > Hippasteria phrygiana. Next base: position 2,658,456 of record JAZGUH010000008.1, on the reverse strand, counting down.
ATAATTTCCCAGGTTTATATGGTTTTTCGAGTTGTAACAAATATTTTACATCAACCTCCGGCTCACTATGTGGACGCGAAAATATTGGAAAACGGAGCGTCAGATGTACTTTTTGTACTTTTCTGCGGGCAATTATTAGCGCGTGATTTCCTCTTAACACAGAACTGTGAACAATAATTTTGACCAGAACGCAATGTTCACATATGTACAAAGTATCATTTCCCAGGTTTATATGGTTTTTAGAGTTGTAACAAATATTTTATATCAATCTCCGGCTCACTATTTGGACGCGAAAATAATGCAAAACGGGGTGGGTGCGTCAGATGTACTTTTTGTACTTTTCTGAAAAGTAAAATAAGTTTCACAATAATTGTTTCCTTCAATAGCGGTCGTTTCATGGTAGCATATGTTTATGAGCGGCATAAAACCAGAGGTGTATACACAAACTGGTTTCATTAGCTTTGTGATGTCATATAAGCCCCTCCGTAGTAAATAGAATAGCCAAAACTAGTCATGCGAGGGCGCACTACTATACGAACATCGGCCGTGCGCGCGTGAAGCAGTGCCGTACGTACGTATATTGTACGTACGATTACAACCATTAAATCGGTGAAACCCGGAGGTCGAGGAATGACAACTTTGAAATGGCAGATAAATAGTCATTTTCTTTTTTGGGGGGGTAGAAAGTACGGAAGTATAATATTATTAACAGGTAACCATTTTTAAGACTTGAAAACGTCGTATAAATCGTGTATAAAGCTACCTCCGGGTAGCTCCGGCTAGCTCCGACCACCTCCGACTTTTACCAACACCCCTGACTGAGTCACGTTAACGCGTGTGTATGAATGCGATGTAGATCATAGTCAGGTCCCTTGTATATGCCCGTCTGGTTGCATTACGTGTATACTAGGCTCCAGACTGAAATTAGGTAACATTTTTCCACCCCGTGTCGCCGGTGCTTTTTTGTTTCTAAATTCCATTTCCTATATCTACCACACTCAGGACCCTCTCTGTCTTGAAAGATGTACACGGTTACCCGAACATCACTGATGGCTATCAACCTAGGATCTGCACAAATCGCATCGCGTGGAATCCAGGTAAATTTTGAAGTAAAAATTGTGCACAAATCGCTCTCACTCTTCAAAGTTCAAAATCAAGGCATGCATACAGTGTACAGTCAATCATGAGTCAATACATTGAGTCCATGTCCGCAAGTCCAATGTTTCAAACATTGTTGTATTGTAGAATATCTCTAGCAAACATCTATTTTGCTTTTTAAATGGATTTTTTTGGTTACAAAGTTACATTTCTGACCTAACGTTCATGGCGTACAACAATTAATCTTTCTTTAAATTTATTCATGGTGGAATTTTAAATCCTAGGCTAACGTTTAGGCCTTTTCTTTTATTAATGCCTACTCCAGTTTCAAGAATTTACAACATAGGGCCTAGGCCTATTGTTGGCAAACGACTTTCTTAACCGCTTTTGCAGTTGGAAGCCATGCGAGTTCGGAGAAATCAGAGGAAGAAAATGATTTTATTCTCTTTTCCGCCATTTCTTTCACCAGTTCACACTTACTCAATGCCTGTGAAGTTAGGCGAAATTTTCCTTTTTGGAGGCCGCCTGGATTTTTGTTTTATTTTTACCACAGAAAAATCATGTATAAAAAAAAAAAAGTGTCAACCAGTCAATCAGAAAATAAATACTTGCAAGTCGGTTTTTGTTGTTGTTGTTGTTGTTGTTGTTGTTGCTGATCATATGGTGCTACAAACATACTAAAAATCACTTTAAATATGTTCAGTTCTCTTGTCCAACATGTCTCTTTCATTTTTAATGCGTCTTTGAACAGGGCAACACCAACGGTTGCCAGATTTTTTGTTTTAATGACGGCCATCTTGAAAATAAAAAATTTAACGCCCCTCTTCCTCCTTTTGTTTTAAAAACCTGGACATGAAACATGTTATTTTTTTTTTAACTCGGCCTTACATGTAGTCCTAACTTCATGATGTTAATCACTTCATGACAAAGGAAATTTAGTTAACATGTTAAACTGAAGTTTGATATAAGCCTTATCGCAAATACTGCCTTGGTTGTGATGTCACAATGGTGAAAAGGCATTGTGGGAAGGAAAAAGTAGCAATGTTAGTGCCTTTTTCCTTCCCCCAATGCATTTTGGCCATTGTGACGTCTCAACCAGTTAGTATTTGCGATAAGGTATATGAATGAATGATGGGGTGGGCGGGGGGCAGGATTGTTGTTCATAGTGGGGGATAGGAGAACCATATTGGCAGATTGACTTAGAAACAAAATGACGTACTTGAAACTTGAAACGTCACAGTGCTGCATACAGTTTGCAACTGGTTACTTCAAGTTCTTCTTGTCCTAAGTTTCAATATGGTTAAAAAACAACCCACCCCCCTCCCTCCGCCCCCTCTAACCTACCAATCGGTCCTCATCACTAAAGCTTTACTTTGGTCCCCTCCCATTCCTGATGCCCTGTAGCCAATAAACCTTTTCGACATTCTCAATGCATTGTGGGTTTGGAGGCCAAACAAACCATGTAATTTATACACAAACCTATGGCACTGTAAACCAGTCCAAATATTCATTGATTTTATGCTAAATATCTGTCATGAGTTGAGCGATACCCTTTTCACATATCTTTGCATGGAACATAAGGAAAATAATAACTAGAAAAATCAATTTTAAATGGCAATAAAAATAAAGGAGATCATTGGGGAATCCCTCTCAGGGTACCAGTTACTGATGAATGCAAATTTCTGGAATTAGAACAGCTAATAATGTCACATTATTAGCCAATCAGAAGAGGATTTTTGCAAGCATGACAACGAACATGTGACCAATACGACCAATCACGTCCGTTCTAATGTACTTGCTCTTCTAATGCCAGTTAGGGCTGATGCAGTTCCCATGATGCTTTGAGAATGTCGAAAAGGTTTATTCACTCAAGAGTCTCAAACCATTTTATACTCAGTTATCTTTTCCTTTCCTCAGACATGCTGTCGCAGTTTACGGTGCCTAACAGCGCTGACAGAAAACAAGCAACCGACCACGTTGGGGTCAAGCGTTGATTTGACGTACTCTAGATGGGCCTGCCTACGAAGAGATGTGACAAATAGCCGGCTGAATGTTGAAAGACACATCAGCACCACTCCACAGACACTGGTGAGAATAAAAAAGGGTCTCGACTTGGCCAGTGATACGAATAAGGGATGACATCATTATTAAACAGGTGGTATTGTTTATAGCGGTACCCTAGCCCTAGAAGGATGCCATAATATGGCACGGGAGGACTATGCTAGAAAATGAGGTCGAAAAATCATAGTTTGCCTGCTTAAATATTCTTGGCACCATCTCTGCCAACAGTCTAATAGTCGATCTTTCCTGACGGGTAGAAATATTCCTCCAAAAATGTAAAAAAAAAAGGAGATATTTCTGGCTCAAAATCATCTGGACGTGACGCTGACTTCACAAACAAGAGGAGTAATACCTTGTCGGCTTTTGCACATGCACGAAATGCAAGGCCTGTTTCGTGGACTGCACGGTCGGGCGTGTTTATTTAAATACATGTAGTTGACAACGTCGCTAGACTAATTACTGTAAAGATTTTGAAAGAGTTAAAAGCCACCACCTTTTCATTTGAAATGAAAACGAGCATTTAGACCATGCTCGTATTATTGTAAGACATAGTTATACCTGTGCAACAACTTTATTTGGACATTTATTGCATGGTCCTTTCAATGACTAGTAGAGTACTTGAACCATAGGATGAATGCATTTTTTGGGGCAGGGTAATCGGAGGATTTTGGAGGATTGAGGATGGTTCCTAACAAAAAGGGTCTAGGGGGTTAGGGTTATCGGAGGATTTTGGAGGATTGAGGATGGTTCCTAACAAAAAGGGTCTAGGGGGTTAGGGTTACCCTAACCCCCTAGACCCTTTTTGTTAGGAACCATCCTCAATCCTCCAAAATCCTCCGATTACCCTGCCCCAAAAAATGCATTCATCCTCAATCCTCCAAAATCCTCATGTGCTTTAAACACCGTTCATCCTCAATCCTCCAAAATCCTCTGCTTGAAACACCATTCATCCTCAATCCTCCAAAATCCTCTTTTTAAAAATAATACACCATTCATCCTCAATCCTCCAAAATCCTCCTTGCTTGAAACACCATTTATCCTCAATCCTCCAAAATCCTCTTTTTTAAAAAATACCATTCATCCTCAATCCTCCAAAATCCTCCAAAACTGCAAAGAGGATTTTGGAGGATTGAGGTGGGTTAGGGTTAATGAAAGTTTTTGGTCGTTCATTTTGTTTTGGTACTTGGAACAGGCATTAGTTCGACGGAGTGCAGTACTTCCGGAGAATAAACCAGGTCCCTTCAAGCGATTGATGGAGCAAGCCGGTGTCCCAGTTAAGATGCGGTACAACAGATTTGTAAGTACTTGTAACAGTTAAAAAAAATAATAATTCATCACAGGATCTGTTTGTGGTTTCAAAGTTTTAATGCTGAAGTGGTGTTTGCCAAGCAGAAAGCCTCCGACACCGTTTACTATCATACAGACATTGATTTTCATTTTTCCATCGCATGTCTACACTAAGATCAATCTTAATATTTATTGGCAATCTCTTGCCAAAGCATCTCTTTCGATTATTAACCCTCCTTATAGTTATAACTATCACAGCCTATCAAAAAAAAAAACCCACCAACTCTCACAGCTTGTGTGTGTTTCAACCGGTCACTTGATAGGTTTTGATATATAGGGTAGTTGGCTCCATTTTGGCACCGAGAGAGGGAGGGTTAATGTAGTTGTAACTGCTAATGACTAGTTTAATCACAAGTTGCATTTTTTTTCATCAAAGTATATGTACCCAACCAGGACTAACAATTGGGCCTTTCCACAGTAAAGGGGTACAAACGTGTGACATGGGTTTTGGAAATGAAGCAGGATAATAATATCCAGTTGTTTGTCCTTTTTTTCCACTTGTACATTCCCACCCCATCGTTGAGGATTGTGCTCACAAAGAATTTAAGACTTTCCGGGCAAATTTTACAAGATATGTATGCTGAGAATGCTACGTTCGTAACATTCACAGAAAGTTTGTTAACCCTCCTATACTTATAACTATCACAGCCTATCAAAAACTCTAAACACCAACTCTCACAGTTTGTGTGTGTTTCAATCTGACATTTGATAGGTTTTGATCTGTACAGCAGCTGGGTCGATTTTGGCTGGGTGCATAGGAGGGGTTTTAATATTGATAGAAAGTTATAATTACAATAAATATCTTTATCAAATATTGTGCCTTTTCATTCTTATCCCTACAGCATTGTTACCTGTAAAAACCAAGACAATCTGTATATTTCAGATGTTAACGGTTATTATGTACAGAATATTACGTAACGTGGACAGAAATTTGTCACATTTCTGTCCACGTTATGTACGTTACCTATAAGTGTCTTAAAGACCAACAAAATTGTGTTTATTGGGTTATTAATATGAATGGGATTACATTTGGGTAGATTCATGCACATGATAATTAGTGTCCTGTCAATTTGTAGTAAAAATTCTGTCTTTGTTACATACGTAATTATTTACGACGACCCCTGTAATTTCTAAAGTACAGAGAAAGTCCTCTGTATTTGTTTGTACATATGATCATTAAGGCCTCGGGAATGTACAGGAAACAACTAAACAAAATATCTTGCTTTGCTGTACCCTCCAGTGTCCCCCTCTCAAATCCAAAATTTGCTATCAATTGTACCCCGTTAGTGTGGAAATGCCCATTTAGAAAATTCATTTGTAAACTTCAAGCATACATAATGTTTTGACCCTTGCATCCGGCTGTCATTGATGGGGTGCTGGTATGCCAAGAAGGGGGCTGTGCAGCCAAGCGTAAATGCAAACAATAGGCACCACACTGAATAGAGTGGTCCTATACATTGTACTTGGAGCCCTGCCTTTTGTGTGAATAAAAGTTTTGTTTGAAAAAGCTCCATCTATTTGTTAAACTGCCATTCAATAACAATACAGTTGAAACATAAATGCATTGAGTATGCACAGGAATGCGCATATAGACATCAACTGGCAAGGTGGTCTTTTTAAAAGCCGCGGCTTTAGCCGTTGTCCATATTCAAGAATTTAAGACACCTAGTATATTGTGGTCGCTTTAGCTTATTTTAAAAAGTGGGTTTATTTTTCAGATCCAGATACAAAGACTAGGCCTACAAAAAAAATGCATTTTTCTTTTATTTCAGAAAATCAGAGTTGCTGGCCTAAATCTGTACACATCATGTGTGGACAATGTTGACTGTCAGAAATTTTTCAGAGGTAAGTGTAAATCCTATTTAGTTTGTTTACCCCCCAACCTTCACTTGTACCCACTGCCCTGTCCAAGGGTGCTGGGGAACGCAAATATCTTTAAGCTGGCACTGGATATAATTGATGTCACAGGATGGTGTAACCCATGGCCGGGGTCAGCATTTTCGCGCGCGCACACGTAATTGTAATGACAAATCAGCACTGTTGCAGCCATATGGATGTGCTGGGTGCTCAATGAAGCATGTGACACGGCGGTATTTGAATTTTGCGATAGGACCACTAGCGCTACAACGCTAGTGTGTGTGCTGCATGCAAAGGTCATGGGAAGTTACCCACTATCATCATGGCAGCCGATCGTTCATCGACCACGGCGTCCTCAGCGTCGTAATTGGCTTCCTTCACAAAATTGAACAGGTACGAGCTAAACCCCAACTTTTTGGACATGCCACTGAGAACAAGGTTGCAACCTCCTTTTCCTCTATCCATTTTTAGAAGCGGATAATATGGGGATATGATATTTTTAGTAGCAGAAACCATACTGCGCATAAAATTGAAAGTGTGAGAATTTTGACAGCCGTCTGTTTTACTCAAACTTCACTGTTTTCTCCTGCAGCCTGTGGGATGCCTGATACATTTTTCTCGTGGTTCCTGGTCACTGAGCTCCATGTATGGTAAGACATTCAGTGCATAAATACTCGATGGTAATGTGCAATTCCATATTAATGCCTTCTATTTTTAGATTTGGTGGTTGTTGGATGGTCCATAGGATCACCCCTTCACCTCCCCCCTCCCTCCCCCCCCCCCCTTCCAGTGTACCAGACTCAAGATCTTGGTGATACTACAGATTGTGGGTTCGAGACCAGCTGGGGGGGGGGGGGGGGTGTCATGGTACTTGTGTCCATGAGCAAGATACTTTGTCACAAGTTGCTTCTCTCCACCCAGGAGTAAATGGGTACCTGTGAGGGCAGTGATGGTTATGTGTTTGATTAGCCTGTGTGCGCTCAACTTGCAGCCGGGGCTGTATTCTCCCCAGGGAGCTGAGGTTTCAGGAATGATTAATAGGCCTGGTGAGCAGGGGTAATAATGTAGCGCCTTGGGGCCAATTTCATTGAGCTGTTACGCACAAAAATTTGCTTAGCATGAAAATGTTTTGCTTAGTAAAAACAGGTTACCAGCCAAAAGTCCATGTAATTTTCATGCTAAGCAAACAACAGCTGAATGCCAGTCAAAAGCAATATTCCACACATGGAAATCTGGTTGGTAATCCAGTTTTTATCAAGGAAGCATTTGCATGCTAAGCAAAATGTTGTGCTTAACAGCTTTACAAATATACATTATTTATTTATTATGTATTTGTAGCACCCCACTTTTCTACTAATCTTAACACCCCCCCCCCCCACCACTTTTCAAAATATTTTTTCTCACTGCTTCCTATTTTCTTGTGTGGCAAAGGCCACACCCCTAACATAAAAAATATAGACTGGTCCCCTCCATAGAAAAACAGCATTAATAAAATGTGATGTCATTACATACTTGTACACACAGGGGTCAAAAGAGCCATATATCCGTTCTAATGGGGGCAGGAACCAGCCTAATAAAAAGACTGATTTATACTTGATTGTGCAGGATGTGCATGGTGCGTCTAAAGCAAGAGGGGCAGGAGGGAAAGTACATGGTGCACTACGTCATCATGTCAATGTGGCACGACATCCAGGAGAGAGGGAGGGTCATGGGGGTGAGTATGGAGGCAGAGGGTAACCGTTGGAAGGGGGGGTGAGTATGGGGGAAGAGGGTAACCGTTGGGAGGGGAGGTGTGGGTGTGGGGGAAGAGGGTAACCGTTGGGAGGGGAGGGGTAGGTATGGGGGAAAAGGGTAACCGTTGGAAGGGGAGGGGTGAGTATGGGGGCAGAGGGTAACCGTTGGCAAGGGAGGGGTTAGTATGGGGGCAGAGGGTAACCGTTGGAAGGGGGGTGAGTATGGGAGAAGAGGGTAACAGTTTGAAGGGGAGGGGGCGAGTATGCAGAATCTGAATATGCAGACATGATACGTAGTCTTGGAATTAGCAAGGAGAGAAATAACTTGTCCAAGGTCGAGTCTGAGAATAGTTGTTGCCTTGAAGTCCAGTAACCTGGCACCACATACTGCGTATGCATGCTGCGGTAAAATAAAACAGCCGATTATTTCTGCCATGAAATAACAAAAAACTTTTGAGAGCTATTTAGCTCTAGTCCCATCTAGTGCAGCACAGCCTGCTGGTGCCATTTGCCTAAAAGTCGTTGCTGCGGGCAGCAAACAAATCTGATGTCATAACACGAACTCCCTTTTTGTGTCTAGCACTAGGCACAAAAGGGGAGTTCGTGTTATGACGTCAGACTTGTTTGCTGCCCGCAGCGACAACTTTTAGACAAATGGCACCAGCAATCAAGATCCTCTTTAACTATTTGAGTCTGCTGGGGCCAGCCAAATTGCCGTAACCCAAACCCTCCAGGGCATGTTTGCTAGAACCCTGCCATACGCATCAGATTGCATACTTTGTCACATCGACTTGTGTGCAGAGTGCAGCAAAGTGGAGCTGTCACTGTCAGCACAGATGCACTGTGCTGCGTCTGGCAGGGTTAGGGTTAATGCAACGGCACCCGTGTTTCCTTTTCTTTAATAGTGGGAGTTTTTAAATGTCAAATAACCTGATAGCTAATATCAATTTAAATTGAAATTTAATTTTGTTTTCGTCATTTCAATGATATTTCAAGGTTTTTTTGTGTCGTCTTCTGTAGATCCCGTCCATTAAAATGAAGGAGAGCTTGGGCAAAATGGTGGAACAGTTCAACGCAGCATTGTTTGGGTACGATGAGGTGAGTCCTACAGATTCGTACATGTCTCCGCTCGGGGGCATGATGTTTACTTAAACAAATTAATAATTAATAAGGGAATAAATATGTGCTGGGCCGGTTTTAAACGTACGTTTAAAACCGCCTTGGTGCCTGGGCGCTTGATAATGACCCAAGGCGGTTTTAAATGTACGTTTAAAACCGGCCCAGCACATATTTATTCCCATTCATAAAATACCTTTTTGTATAATTAAGCAAAAACCACCGAAAATTAAAAATTTCCAATGATTTTGTTTAATTTGTTTTACCTTGGTTTGTAAAACGCCCCTTCAGCTATTTAATGGTTCGTGCCACGCGCGAGGAGTGGTAAACATGTCCTTATATGAAAATTGACGCCCGCGCGACGCGCTCGCCAGGTGGTGCAGAACGCAGCAGTGCCGGTGTAGCATGAAATTATCGACTCTAGGAGAATGACTGGTCGCTCGAGTGTTCAACCAATAAAATGGACCAGATTTTGTAGGACTCTACATTTCGTGTGACACCGGAAAAAATGTTTAAAACCGTGCCGTGTTTAAACAACTTCCAGCCGTGTTTAGACAACCGTTTAAACACACCCACGTGACAGGCTCTCGACCAATAGAGATAGTGAAACTCGCTGAGGCATTTATGAATGATGATTTACTCTTCCAACTTCAAGAGAAAGGTCCTAATCCTGTGACCTCTGGCATACTGTCCCAGGGCTCTACTAAATGAGGTTCCTTGCCCTTTGTTGCCGGTCTCCCAATTATGTGACTGGCTCTGCAAAAAGGGGTATTATGTCGCACTATGTGAAAACACACACAGGGCAGTTCTATGTGAAGCGGGTGGAAAAATCTTTACGTAAGTGATTTTTTTTGTTTTTGGTTTGTTGGCTTGTGTTATATCTATATTTTTCAGAATTTATTTTCAGAAACATTAATATTAATGAATAAAGATGAAAAAATAAACGTTGATAACAATTACTTCTATCTTATTTCTTTGCACTTTTTGGGTTTAAAGGCCTGTATCTCTAAACGCACTTCTGTTAAATTGGAAAAATAGGAGTATACAAATGTCAAGATATCTCAAGAACACAAAATGCCACAGGGGTCAAACCTACACCAAATTAAAGCTTAGGATGTGACCAATTCAACTAATGTATATAACTCATATTTCAAATTTCGCAACATAATAGCCCTTTTTGCAGAGCCGGTCACATAATGTCAATATATATGTTATGGAAGTCGCCCGTCACAAGGCCCAGGGCCACTCGAGGTGTGGGCTACAGAGGAAAGTGTGGAAGAACCAGCCCCTCACACTGAAACAAGACAAGATAATCTGATCTCTTCACAGCATGAATAGGGTCGGGATGGGTAACTAGTCCACTGCAAGGCATTAATAATGCCTCTACCCATACTAAGCATAGCCCAGGACAGGGCTCGAACCCACAACTGGCAGAATTACCCACAGACCACGAATTCAATGCTCCAAACCACTAGGCCACGGCACTTCCAGGTCAAAAAAATGGTGGAAGTTACCCGGCCTGGGTGTATAGGTCTGAAACTTTACGTTCTTTGGTATCTATTTCAGATTTATCCTCTATTTAGATCTGGGCTCAGGAAAACCATAAGGGTTGTGGGGCTGGCCACCTAAAATGTGGCCAACCCCACCACCTCTCCCGGATCTGTTGTAGCCCTTTACCTAGAGTGGCTTTTAGCCTCGTATTTTAAAAATAAATTTCATTTTCAATGTGAACAAAGAAACTGGCACGAGCGGGATTCGAACCTGCGACCTCCGGGTTACCGTAATTTTCAATTAAAAAAAAAATAAAAAAAAAAAATCCCAAAAATTTCACCCCAATGTTTACAATTCAGTCTGGGAAGTGGCAGCGAGGATTGCAACAGAATGCACCAATGGTAAAAAAGTTGTTGCATTTAGTAGTCAAGGCTTGTCTCCTGGTCTGTTGCATTCTTTTGTATTTTAGTATTATACATGTATAAGCCTCCAGCAACAAGGCTGGTACAGATGAGTTCACTGCACAGTGCAACATTGCATTTGGCAGGGTTCTCATTTCAGCTGTGTTGCATTCTGTTGCATTTGGCAGGGTGCTCATCAGAGAATACCTCGTGGGGGTTAGGGTTCTGGGTTTATGACTTGTGACTTGTGACCAGCACCCCGTTTAACCACTTGCGTACGGATGACGCCATATGACGTAAAAAAGAATGCCACCAGGCCGGATGACGCTATTTGCCGCCGTTTGTGCAGTTTCAATCCATTGTTGGATTATTGTTTGTGATACGCTTTACTGCACAAACATACATTGTAGCGGTTCGCTTGGCTGCCAGAACCACCACGACACCCCGACGTCTCCCGTAAAATACCGTGCTTAAAGGGGTTAAACAAAGATATTGACAGATTGGGAGGAATATTCATCAAAAACGCCCGTCCCCCAGGTACTAACTCGAGGACAAGTTAATGAATGTGGCATTTGATGTGTTCCTTATATTGCCAGGGTCTCTTATCCAGTGACAGTGTTCTAGCCGGCGCACTCTGGCGGAATCTGTTTGTCAAGCGCGACATTGAGCCCGAGCAAATGGCCGATATGGTGGAGTACGTCAGACAACAGGTTTGGAATAATGCCGCATTATAAGAGAGAAGGGAGTACAGATTGTGGATTCTCGGGATCATTGTGGTTCATTCATTTTGGCACCATAATTTGTTTGTAAGGCACACTGAAAGAACGAGTGTTTACAGGAAGAAATTAAACTCGGTTGTGCAGTTGGGGTTGTTGGGCATAACTACTCGTTAACTGTCGCAACTTTTTTTATGTTGAACAAGGACAAGTGAACAGGAGACTTGCGGCACAACAATATGTAACAACTGTTTACTGCTGTGATGTGGGATATGACGTTTTTAACACCCGAGGGACGCATAGCACCCGAGGCGAAGCTGAGGGTGCTATGCAGACAATTGATTAAAATCATTGTCTTAAAAATACAGTTACGATGGCACAATCGTGCATGTCGCAATCTCACTTTTAAATAAGCTTACTTTTTGCCTCCTGACTTCTAAGTTACACGACATGTATTGTTTTCATAGAGAGTAAAAAATAAAAAAATAAAATAATTGACCGACCGACCCCCACCTCCCCCACCCCCTTCCGATTTTTCCCATTTAAACGTAGTGTACACCATTTGCTTTTGCTGTAATTTCCAGAAATTAATGGATTTGGGGGTTAGTATTTTATAGGGTGCTACCAAATACTGCAACACTGACCTGTTTAAAGTTTTGTGTGCATAGATGCTGGGAAAACCGTAGTCTGCGTAGAGAGAAAATATTATGTTCTAGTAGGAGCAACTTTTAGACGTCGGGGAATTACCAAGTCGGGGAACTAGACTATTTCCAATGATTGCCGGCCGACAATCGTTGGAAAACGATATCAATTTCCACTTTTCTTGTAAACGACAGCACACCAGGTGCCATGATTTCACAGGATGCTTGAGACTGCTATTTACTTTAGTCTAGTAAGGTATTTTGTAATAATTCAGTAAAACAAAAATTTGGAGGATTACCAATCGTGTACACTACCCTTAAAGGCAACACAAGTTTTTTGGAGGGGGGCCTTACGACGTACCGGGTCACAATTTATCTCTCGTCGTTTGTTCACGGTAAGAAAACCTTTTATGTCCATATCTGATTTACCCAGATTCAGTACTTGGAGACACTGGACTCGGCACAGCTACTCCAAGTCGGTCGGATCAAGTGGCTACCCTTCAGAGGGTTAGTGCCAGACCAGTCGACCCCCCTACCCAAAGCAAGCAGTGTGGACGAGGAACTGGCCTTCCCAGAAGTTGATAAGATCGGCGCTTAATAGGCAGAAGCGTTATCGCTCTGACGTGGGGTATGGGAACTAGTAGCGGATACTACTATTTAACCAAGGGTGAGATTTGTCAGGATTTTTTTCAGATTTCAGGATTTTCTGGTCAGGCTTTTTACTGATTTCAGAATTTTTAAAGAATCCGTATTGAAATCTGGAATTCCCGAGGTGTTACATACCCTGAAGGTGTTTTTACCTGTAAAAGTGGATAACGACCAATAGAAAAGGGTGTTTTTTTGGGGGGTCCTCGGCGATCCCCAAACACTGCAGATTTCGTGGATTTTCATTTTCGGCCGATCTCACCCCTGATTTCACGTTATGGTTGAGTAAACAAAAAGGTGTACTAAAACTGAGGACCATATATATCCCATATTAATTAATCCGATGTCACTGAATTAGTATCATTATGTAGCAGATCCTCTATTTACAATGGCAGGTCACTCGCCCAGATCAGTCATGGATTACCGAGTATGAGGTGTTTAGGGAAAATCAGTAAAAGAAAGTCTGTGTCTAAGTTTGGGTAGGATTACGTAATGTTGACTGGCGATCGATCAGCGTGGGTGAACACTAGCCTACATGCACACACACACCAGTCAACAGCACTCAATCCTACACTAACTTGGATGCGGACATTTTTGACTGGTTTTGAGTAGACACTCCTTGCTCATTAATTAGTGACCCGATCTGGGCGAGTGACCTGCGCTGATCTCTATATACAAATCTGGATTGCGCTTTGGCCGTTCAAGTTGTAGACGCGTCCGCCACCGTACCACTCCATCCATAGCCGTATCCCTAAACGTAACGCGAACGTATGTATACGTATTCACAGGCAGGCAGGCAGCCAGCAGGCGCGCGCTATGGCTAGGACTAGAGGCGTCCCAATGTTTATTTTGGATGTTTCACACATACGCGCGTGCGTGCACGCATGGTTATTTAAAATAACCAATCAACGTTGGAAATGGGGAGTGGTAATATGGCGGCTGCTAGCGACATATGTGCGTAAAGCGTGCAGCGGCCAATGCGCAATCCAGATTTGTATACGTGGAGATCAGTGGTGACCTGTCATTTTAAAGAGAAAGACCCAGACTACGTAACGATACTAATATGACCTCGGTTAATGTGTGATGTATTTGAGGTTCAACTCCAGTGTACTTTTTCACTCACTCTACGGTAGAAGGAAGAAATCCCATACGTGTCACTATGTAACAGGGACACCAAAAATGTCACACTTTTGGACCCCAGATTTATGGAATGACCCAGAAGGTATTCTTAATGTGCAGTCCATTTTTATTTATTCCGTGAATTGGAACTAAAGATTCCGAAAGAAATTGGGAGGTTTGTTTTCATGTTGTAACGATGCAGCCTTAAACTAGTTGTGTCCGTGCTGACTGATAATTCTGATTCGTGGATTTCCTCTGTTAATGAATTATGGAGGAAAAACTTCTTTGACCAGAGGAAAACGTTTTTGATCAAAGAAAAAACACTTACCACACTATGCTCGGTGCTTTCCGAGATCCTTAGGAAAAGTCACAGATTGAATAAGTTTCAAATTTTGAAATAGTACATGGTCTTCTTAAAATATATTGTTTTACTAGCAACGATTGATATAGGAGTTAGGATATAGGATTCCCGATGTAGGAATTAGGCAGGGCTGTAGTCGAGTCCATCGCAAGTCCATCACAAGTCCCTGCAAGTCCATCACAAGCACTCCAGTCCAAATTCCAATCACAAGCTATTCAAATGAGCTTTGACAAAGGCATTCCTTTGTCATTGTTCATCCAGTTACTTGTGACCGGCTTTATGAAAGGACTTCTGACTGGACTTGCGAAAGGACTTGCGAAAGGACTTGTGAAAGGACTTGTGAAAGGACTTGTGAAATGACTTGTGAAAGGACTTGTGAAAGGACTTGTGAAAGGACTTGTGAAAGGACTTGCAGGGACTCGACTACAGCTCTGGAATTAGGAGTGGTCGTCTATCTTCTATTTCAAAATTTCATATTTATTTAATTGTTACTTTTCATCAGGCTCTCAGAAAGCACTGAGCACACAGTGCTTCTTACACTACGTCGGGAAAAGACGAATTAAGTCTTCACACACACACACTACTTTTCGTCAGTTGATTTTTGGACTACTATTTCATAGGAAATCTTATGATTTCCCAAATGCTAACAACCTAACAATTCAATGTAAAATTTATTTGGCAAGGTGATACAACCAAGAGCACAAACCTAGCAGCCGTAAAGACAGACCCAAAGGTGGGATTTGTTTGTGTGATGTGGTGCGTAACAACATTTTCCAGACCAAATATATTTACATTTCCATTACAAATATGCCAAGAAATTTGTTGAATGGCCAGGCGCTTTCAATAGCCTTTACACTTTACTTCCAAACAGATCGCAAATAAATGCACGAGGTGCTATGGTTTGGCTGTCCACCTTAACCAATTATTAAAAACAAAAATATCAAATTGACAAAAGTGGACCTTCTGGTGAATTTGGGAGGAGATGCGTTTGCACCCCTCTGCATACCCCCACCCCCCTCCCCCGGGTACGGGCATCAAAGGTGTGAATTTTGCAAACCATGGATTCAAATATACCCAGTATTGAAGTATTTTGACGAAAGAGCTTAGTTTTACCATGGAGGTAGTGGTTTTACCTTCTCACATTTCCGTTTACTGAAATCTGGAGGAATATTTCGTTCCTCCCACATACATCAGCCGATATATTCTTAAGTTTGCATCCAAGTAGACGGTGAATATTTAAGGCAGTTTGAAGATAAGGCACTTCATCATTTTACATTAATTTTATCGGGCTTCTGCCCTCGTTGAAGGCTTGATAGGGACCTTTTCAAAGTGAACAAAGAAAACTGGCAGGGGCGGGATTTGAAAATGTATTCAAATTTACCTAGTCAGTTTCCCAGTAAGGTTTGTTTGATGAATTATAACTCAAAAAGTCGTATCCTCATTGAGTGATCCCCACAATGTCGCTTGCCACGTTGTATGGTGATTACTGGCTACACAGCATTCTGGGTTTATGACTTGTGACGAGTGCCCACCTGAACAAAGACACTGACAATTTGGGAGACCGCCAACATAGGGCAAGATAAGCTCAGTTGGGAGAGCGCCGGTACGGTAACCCAGAGGTTGCAGGTTCGAATCCCGCTCCTGCCGGTTTTCTTCGTTCACTCTGAAAATGTATTCAAATTAATCTTTGTAGAACCGTCGTAAATATTGTTAACGAGGCAGTAACTCAGAGAATCCCACCAATACTCAAAACGACTACACGGTGTCATGAAATTTGGATGGTTTGTCTATTGGTGAGTTTATAACAATAAAGTCTTTACCACATTTCGTCCCATGTGATTTTTTTTTTGAAATCTGATAATGTCAAGTTTTAAGTATAATACAGCATATGTGTAGATACTCTGTACATGCAGCAATTAAAACATTTACAAACTATAAACTAGGAGCGTTAATTAATCAATACTGCTTAAGCAAATAGATTAAGATATGAGACATTGGTCTGAACTAAACAAAACGCACCTTTTGAAGTTGTTGGCCGTGCAGTGTTATACAAATTCAGTCGGTCGACTTATGATCGACTCTTATTCGCATCAATCGAGCTCAAAGGTTTTGACTATGACTCGTATGGACCTTATACAGAGCGACCATCTTCAGGACCGATGTCTTTGTTACCATTGAATGGGCATGGTGCTTACGTTGTTACAGAATTTGAATGACAAAAATATACCTCAAAGATGGCCGCTACGCATGAGGTCTGTGCCCATTCAGTGGACTAAAAAGTCCCTTTGCACACGTGACCAGATGTAAACAATGCCACCGGGTGGATGGACCGCCTTGGAGTGAATATAATATTATAATTGGGGGCAAGTTAAACCACAAAGCACGCTTGACTGGTTTATTTCAAAAGGCACGTCATTACCATCGGTACACTAGGCGGTCCAATGTGGACTGGTGACAACACATGAAAAGGGTCAAAAGTCGGGTGCCCTGTTCTGTTACTAGTCTGGTTTCCTGACCTGAAGATTCCCTGACGACTAAATCTTAGGTCAGGTAGTACCCACGGTTTAAAATAAATCATGACGTGCAGTGTTAGTCCGAGTGACGTCAGTGGCATCATTCAAATTTAATATTCTTGCAAAATCCGGTCGGCAAAATACTGCAAGAGTAGGGAATTTTTATGTATAATTGAGAATTAAGATTCCAGGATCTGTAACGGGCCTGACAGACTTCTTTGTTATTGCGAACATCAACGTTAACAGCCGAACAAGTTCGGAAATCTTCGGACATTTTCGGAAACGGGGGGAATTCTTCCCGTTTCCGTCACGGCTACCGGACCTAATATTCATCAGAAATAGTCGGAATATTTTGGTCTGAGAACCAGACTATTCTGCTACACACATTGGCCGGTATTCTTTCACGGTTGCGTGGGCGGTCCACCTAAACTGACGTGTCATTCTTATTTAGACTACTTTACTTCCGATTGGTTCTATACTAACAGCTCATAATGTTCTCTGTACACATACATAAAATGTTTTAAATAAACTTTGTTATAACAAACACCCGGTTTTTTTGGTTTTGAAGTATATTGCACTGTTTCACTTGTCCCTGTCTGACTTGCCTGATCATGGGAGCTATATTCACATCAAATTGTATGTGATTGCAATTCGGGTTTTTTTTCACAGTTGGTCGCCTGTATCGTAAAAAGCTAAATGAGAAAATACAAATACAAATGTTTCAACATTGCAACTAAAGAAAATAGGAAATGTTTAATGTAATTCTACCGGCTACAATATATACACGATATTTATTTCTCTAAATATACAGCTATTTACAGAAACACAAAATCATATGAATTAACATTACACCGCAACCACCTGGTCACTTTACGTTGCATATTCAATATCTCCATAAGCACTCGAGGACGTTAAACATTATATTTAATACTGCAAGTCTAAGGCACGTATTTAAGATGCGCAGTTCGTAATAAAAAATAAAAAACAAGTAAAAAAGAAACGCCAAAAAACACGCACACACACCCCAAAGTGTGTTAAAACATCTTCAATTAAGGACCTCCTATTTTTAATACTTCAACTTTTTGGCAAGGACTCTCATTGGTTTTGTACACGGTTTTGAACCGGGGACCTTTTCTCAATCTATTGCCCTCTATTGTTAAAGGTCCCCTATCGAATGCAAAAACAAACGCAAAACACTGGTGTTAGAAAGCATCATGCAGGATCCGTATTAAACGAAGGTTCAATATAGAGGCGCATGCTTTTTTTTTTGTGTGTAGGCTATTTATCTCGACATTGACATCAATTTCCATATTAGAATTAGAAATATACAAACTGTATGGATAATAAATAGAAGGATAAAGCAGTATGATGCAGGCCTACATAAGATTGAGAAGAGTACAAATTACTAAAATATAATGCAATGATGTAAAATTCTACCCGACCTTACAATCTGAAAGGTATAGGACCACAAGCACAAGCCTAGTCTTGGTTCGCGCGCTAATTAAAGACGTCTTGGAACTAAGACTAAAGCCTGACATGTGGTCTGCGGCACCAAATCCAAGTTATTTATAAAACAGGTTTTTTTTTAAGCAGCTATAGCCTACGTGATGGGTCATTCTATAAATTTGGGGTCCAATTTTGGTGTCCCTGTTACATCTAAATAAGATTTTGCAATTCAGGACGCATTCTTTAATTAATGCCTTTTGTCAAAGTACCTGCCAAACAAGTAAAAAATATCGTTTCGGTTTGCGGTAACACCATGTGTTTATCTCAACTAACGAGAGGTATGGGTTCTGAAAAGAACCTTATCGCACAACTCGTATCTCAACCTTCGTTAAGTGAGAAGGGTTCAAGGGAGAACCAATTTTCGTGCAACTCGTTTTCTCTACTGTCGATAAGTGAGAAATATGATTCAGGGGAGAACCATTAGCCTTTTAGAAGTATGGCGGACACAATAGGAGGGCGCTGTTTGATTTGGGTAAACCTTTTGTATGGCACAAAAGGTTTACCCAAATCAAATAGCGCCCTCCTATTGTGTCCGCCATACCTCTAAAGGCTGATGGGGACTTCACGGGTTAATATAGTTCAGGGAGAACCATGGTAAAAATAGTAAAAAATAGTGTGAAGTGAATTTTAATTATACTTGATAGGAAATTACACAGGTCAGGTGTAACAGGGACACCAAACAAGTCACATTTTTCGACCCCAAATGTATATAATGACCTTACTCCTAATAATAGGAATAGAACCATTGACCCAAACCAAAAATATACAGAAACTGATTTTTGATAACGGTCAGAGACTTTCGTTTTGTATTTCTCTACCGGTTCGTGATTCGGACTACAGAAGCTCTTTTATCTTCCCATGTTGATTAAAATTGAACTTCTTATAATAACTTAAAGGCTCACAAGAACCATTTGGCCAGTGAAATTTCCGAAGTTGCCGCTTTCAGTGACGTTAATGAGGTAACCAATGATGCTGTCAACCACTGCGGGTGTGGGGCCGGATACCAGCGACGAGCCTGTGACGTAGGGCGAATCTGTCGTCACGCCGTCTTGACCAATCAGATCGCTGTCTGATATCACGAGGGATATTGTGAAGCCAATCAGCGGCCTCGCTGCACCCTGAGTGGAAGTGTTTGATCGCCTGGTGGTGTGAGTATGTGACATGTATTTGAAAATAAAAGTAGGTCTGACGGAGTAAGAATAAATACCGTGTGTAAAAAAGCTCTACTATGAATGCTCGAGCACTAAATTTACAAAATGAGCTGCGATATAAAGCAAGTATACGTTTGATGTGGAAGACGTGAATTTTAAGAGAAAGCAAATTTGTAAGAGGAACGGCAAACGCAACTAACGGATTGACAAATCATGCAAAATCATCACCATCATCACTATTTTCAACTTCCAAAACGAGTTCACGTACCGTATCCCACCAACAGTGGTTGTGTTGTAAAGGTCCTCGTAGCGCCCGCTTTTCTGAAAAGTTGCGTTCATCTGTGGACAAACGAGGAAGGAGGTGAAACATAAATCATATGTTTTGCAAATCAAACATTTGAAGTCTGTTGTATCAAATAATATAATTAGGCTCCATCCTTGGCATATATTGACCAATTACAGTTGCGATAAGTCTGGCGTGTGACGCGCGCAGATGTCATTGGTGAATACGACGGGGGCGGTGCTTAATTAATAAGTCGGTTTGTTTAACATACCGTACTGATGAATTCATCGCTAAGTTGCTGATAATCGTTCGAGCTGTTGTCTTCATATGACGCCTCGTATAGCCGATTTGTAATGTTGAAACTGCCGTCTAGTGATGCTATGAATGAAACAAACATTTGGAAGCTTAAAATACTTAAAATTCACCGACCTAATTAAAATGTAGTGATTAAAAATGTACATGAAAGTGTGCAAATTCCATTTAAGGATATGCTACCGCAATAAACGAATGCAGCCTACCAGCATACAATAGACGAATCACAAATGAACGAAAATAGCACTATCTGCGCACTTCTTGGTTTGAAAGCGAGGCGCTTAGTGCCAAGTAAAAACTCAATATGCTTGAACGTGATTCATTCACGCCTGAATGAAATTCTTGAATAGCACTGTGCTTGTTTAGCGCTCAGATCCTCACTTTCATCTCGGAAGTGCGCAGACGAAGCTAATGTGAAATTTGCCTTTTTAAACGAATTCTTGTTACTTGTCCCTTTGAAAGATTCCTGTATGCAGCGGCGTTCTGCTATCTTGGTGCTGACAGAAGCTTTTCTCGGACCCTCTCTCAGATAAACACTCCATTTCACGCATGCCGGTGTCATTATGAATAAACGACTGCCATGAATATCCGACTCCTCTTCCCTATTATTGGTTAAACCCTCTCACGTGACCGGCCACTCTCCCTATAATCGATTCATCGTTCACTTAAGGCACGTGCAATACTACAATATTTCATGGTGACAAAATTTCACGCGACACCAGTGTCAGATACATAGGGCCTAATGAGGCATGGAGATTGTAAGGGAAATGTAAGAAAAAAATGTGAGAAAACGTAAGAAATAGATATTATGAAGAGGAAAGCACTGGGCTGAAACCTTGTCTTTTAAGAGAAGGGAACAAGCCGTGCCTGTCACGGTGATGCCATGGGGAAACTTAAAACATTGCCTGATTTTTTTATTTTTTTTTTGATTTTTTTAAATAACGAGGATTTTTTTTTTTTTGCCGATCACTTTGAGTGGCCATTTGGTATTTTGGCCTTACCTGATTGTGTTCCTGGCTCGTTTTCGCCTTCTCCGCCTATGAAAGAAAAAATGGATGGTGACGCTGATTAAATAAATCTTCGGTTTCTTCGTACAAGGATCAAGGGTATCTTTTTTAACTTGTTCTTATTTGAAAAGAATTCCTCTAAATCAGCCCTTGTAGATACTTACTCTTGAGTATGATGAACGCTACTACCACAATCACGGCGATAATAGACGCTGACATGATTATAATCATGGCCTTACATTGCAGCGAGTGCACGGCGCGGTTGTACGCCGGTGCCGCTGGGCGATGGAACTCCATGGGCTCCACGTTGTTCCTAAACCTCGGCGGCTTGGATGATCCGCCTTTATTGGCTGCGGGCTTGGGCGGCTCAGCCCGGTCCGGACTCTCGCTTCGCGAGCTGGCCTCGCACGATGCCAGCGACGGGTTCGGCGTTCGTCGCTTCTCCGGGGTCTTGCTGTCGGCGATATCTTCGTCCTCGTCGATTTTCACGCCGCTGTCGTGGTCGCTCTTGATGTCAGGGGATGATGACGGGGGGTTTCCAGGAAGGGGCGTCACGGCAATGACTCTCGGTTGGGCCTGCTGGGGGCTTGGGGCGCGCTCCCCCGGTGAAAAATCCTCACTACCATCAGAGTCGCTCGCGTTTAGTTCTTGGGACAACTTGATACTGGGGCTCGAGTCTCTAAAATTTGGACTGTCTCTGTCTCCGCCTCCGTTCGGTCCGTCCAGGTCGTTAGTGGGAACATCAGCTCCTGCTAAGAGGTTGTGATCCAGGTCCACGTTTTCCGTGACGGCAGAATCGACCGACGGAGAGGGCGCACTGGCGGGCGAGTCACTCTGGCGTGAAAGGATTCCCTCGTCGACCTGAATATGGGAAGAGAATTGTCTTTTCTGAGCAAGCTAAACCGCTTCTGTTTGAGAGATTCTGAAGATCAATACGGTTGATGCTGGCCCCCATGCTAGCCTTTTAACAGGGCGTGGCCTTTGGCATTTAATCAAGTGGCGAAGCCAGGAACGGAGACTACACAATGCAGAAACGAGGCTTTTGCAATTCGCTACTGAATTATTCATGAATTGCAATTACACGAATTATTTATATTTATCATGCAAATACAGTCGTATAGTTGAAATACAGTCCTGCAAACAAATAAAAATATCAAAATTCATTCTAAATCTGTAAACCAAATCCAAATGAAATACATGTATAGGGATGAACTTTGAAACATGATTTTCATTAAGATTAACAAAATTAGCTGGCCTTACGTTTTGTTGATTTGTACATTTCGGGTCAATCAAGTTAGCAGTTTGCAGCAGTTTAACTCATTTACATGATTTTATTGATATACCCAGAATTTAAAGTAGCAAGATATTACCGAAGTCTGACGTCAGTTACCGCGGCAACTGGTTCCAAACACATGCAGTTTAAAATGTATTCTGGTTCAAAACATTGCAATGATTGACGTCATCACTTCGGTACTCTATATCGTGCAAAGAAGCGGAACAATAACTTTCGACACAACCGTTGTCCACCGGCAACAATCTACGGGCTTATATAACAAAAAGTAGGGGAAATAAATATAAGAAGGACAGTATAATGAGGCACACACCAATCTTCCAGAGAGGCTGATCGATAATGAATTAGCACCGAGTATAGACGATGGGCTCTCTGGCGACACGTGTTTATTGAAATTCCCGGCGGTATGCGCACGCATCTTGTTTTTCATAACATTTTGATTCAGGAGTGACGTTGCAGGTCAGATCGCTTTGAATTATGTGACCTTAATTGACGTCACCCTTGGCCAAATTCATGAAAAAACAGACAAAGGACACGTGGTCTATCCCCTTTTAAGATATTAATGGACCAAGATCAGGGAAAGCGTTTCTGTGGTCAGCTTCCGATGAATATTAAAGGAGCGACCGCGAGTAAAAGTGGCATCGATCAATTTCGAGGTTAAATTAAACGGCCTCTCATCGCCTGGCGGTAAATATTGATGCGTTGGCATGGCAACCGAAAACGCACAAAGCAGGCAGCGGGCCTCTGGAACGTGAGAGATAAAGAGGCCACAAATTGATCGGGTTTTCTGTCACAGGTTGTTTCCCTTTATAAAGTAACGAAAAAACAAACAAACACCCCCAACAAACAAACAAACAAACAATCACCGTATTTTAGTTTTAACGGATTTTGGACGTAAAATTATGGTACTGTGACCTACGTGTCCCTACCGGTAGTTTTCGTGTTTTAACGTCAATTTATACAAAATGATGTAAAATTTACATGCACTTTGTAAACATAATTCTAACATACAGTAACACCAATGAAATGCTGTATATTTATAGAGAATATACTGTTCTACAAAAATATCATTATGCAGAAAGCAACCGACCAATCAAAACTGAATTTGTGTTTAGAAAAGCCATGTTAAAGGTGGTGTACATGATTGGTCATTGTTGCAATTTTCAGAAATGGGCGGATTTGGGCGTTAGCATTTTATAGGAAATATCATTTCACTGACCTGTCCACTTATTTGCGTTCTTGGATGGCGACAAAAACAAAAGAAAAACAGCGTTTATTTTCAACCGTCGGGCGGCATTTGTCATAGCGCCCTCTTGTAAAATAAGCAAATTTTTTGTAAATTGGATCGTTTTCAGTTCAATTGGGCACATAAAAATGTACAAAGGCCGGTGGCCGAGCGGAACGTCCAAGATCCACTGCATGTACTGGTTACGACGCGTCGCTTCGGCACACTACGCGTGCGCCCGCTTTCGGATTGTTAACCCATTTTAGACACAACAAAGATTAACTACTTTCGGTCAATAGAGGGCAGTTTTCCAACGATTGTTACGCGGAACAATCGTTGGAAAACGATATAAATTTCAACTTTTCTTGAAAACGACCGCACACAATGTGCCATCATTTCACAGGATGATTAAGACTGCTATTAAACATAGTCTAGTCAGATATTTTGTAATAATTCAGTAAAAAACATTGGGAGGATTACCAATCGTGCACACTACATTTAAATTGTAGTGTTTTCTTCCTCCATGTGTAGAACAGCAAACTGCGCATGCGTAAATGCGATTTCACTGCACAGTATCCCTGCGAAAATCGCATCGATTACATTCACACGACCAATCTCGGTGATCGTCGCACGGTTGTCGCATTCATGCGAAATTTTGGAGGAGGTCTCGATCCCTGTCGCTAACCGCACGGGACCCATGCGATTTGGTGACAGGAATACACTTTCACACGAGCGCGGAATCCGTGCAATTTCATCGCACGGGACCCGAGTTTCCAACGCTTGTGTAAAACGGGTTTTAATTCCATGTAGGCGTTTAAGGATCAAGTGAATTTTTATTGTCAAAATGCAGCAGTATCACGACAAGTGAGAGCGTCATTAAATTATTGAGTTCAAACTTCAAAAAATCTCTATATACACCTGATGATGAACAGAGCATACTGTTCGAAACGTCGAGTTAAAACAAACTGTTTCTTCTCAGAACCACACAACTCAAAAGAGATCAATTTCACGTAGGGTAACCGCAAACCTTCTATTATGCTTGGTTCATGTCCACCATGCAAATCTTCAAATCCCATTCAAAAATGTGCCCGACTGGTTTACAAATTTTAGATGAATAGTGAGTGATCCCTTATTGAATTTTAGAGCGCACATTACGGACATCAAATATAGTCCACACATTCGCGTTTTTGCATCCCTGTGGAGACATGGCATTGTTCTCCCCTTTGTCCCTGTACTTAAGCAAACCCCCATAGACTTTGTACACAAGATTCCTTGTGGAGACAACCTAACCCATAGAATTGCCTAGTGGAGACCTATTCAGTACATTTGTTCTCATTGTGTTCATGTCTCCACAGGGTATATCTCTCCCTTGTGGCCTATTTTGAAAGTATCACTGTTTCCACCTGTAAAAATATTTTTACAAAGGGGAAGTTGTACGGCTTGTGAAGTGGTGGCAGAGTAGAAAATTAAACAAATTGGAAAAGTGTCGCCGGGAGAGCAAGGTCCCCCTCCCCCCGTTACGATGAAGTTGGGGAAGGGTTGCAAAATCACATTTTCTGACGAAAATGAGTGGCCTTATTTTCTGACCATAATTATTATAATTTGGGATGTGTGTGAGTTTGTTTTCTGCATTCAATAGGGGACCTTTAACAAAAGAGGACAATATGGTCCCCAATTGAGAAAGCTTCCCCGTTTGAAAATCGTGTACAAAACCAATGAACAATAGGAGTATGAACAATAGGAGGACAATAGGAGGCTTGCGTTCTTACATGCGGGGTGCATGGAAGAAAGGGTAACAATGGGGACAATGCTACCCACGAGGGAGTCTTTAGAAATCGACCTACCCCACAAAGTTAACGCTATGGCTTTTGAGATTTCAGTGGGGACAAAGGAGAATAAAAAAGGAAAGTACAGTCCACACTAGAGGTACCCCGTATGGGTATGTTTGAGTATGTAAATACCGGCAATCGTGGACTAGGGACAAAAGGGTTAGAGCCTAGACAAAGGTTCCAACGTGCAGTGTTGTAGTCAAGACCATCACAAGACCACACAAGATAGACCCTGCAAGACCAGCACAAGACCAGCAGTCTTAATCCAAGTCTTAAGCTATTCAAATGAACTGTAACAAAAGCATTCCTTTGTCATGGTTTATGCCTGTTACTTGTGCCTGTTACAAGCTGGTCTTGTGCCTGGTCTTAAAATAGTCTCGACTACAACACTGGTTCTACGCTTGACCGAACGTCCACGATTAAAATTCGTGTACAAAAGATATGGGACGCCTTCCGAAAACGTTAAAGTACAAACAAAAGGGGGACAATAGGAGGTCCGTGTTTGCCGGTATTTACACACTTGAGTGTGTGCGTGGGGGAGTTAGCGTACAGATTGTGAAATGGTGACGCTTTGCATTCTTAAAAGCAAAAACTTGTCAAATGTCGTTACAGGGCACCCCCCCCCCCCCGAATGTAGGCCTACGGCACTGACCCAAGGGCGTAGATTCCGGGGATGGGGGATATATCCCCCAACTATTAGACCAGGGGTGGGCCATAGGATCAACCCCCAGATTTCTGTAAAAACAAAACAAATCAAACACAGAAAAGAGGGAAAATAAAAGAAAGGACCAGCAACCAATATGGAAATGTAAATTTCACGTAAAATTCCCAGTAGAATTGTCGGAAAGAAGGTTAAACTGCGGGTATGTACAAAATTTAGACAGCAATAAATACACAACGTGTATTAAATAAACAGCGCCTATTAGTGTTATTGAAAATGTCGGACCGCCCTGCAATCTTTGTTATGATTTCACACTTATCAAGTGGGACATGTAATTAATGGTGATAGATCTGGATTTGCCAGTGAACCCAATTATCTTTCTATTTCTCAGAAACATTACACACATTTCCCGTGTAAAAGGGACACCAAAAAAGTGTGTCTTGTTTACACGTGAAACGTTCGGGCTAACCCACTGTGAGTCTCGCTTAACAAGCTATTAATTCATTTAAATACAGTGCCATGTTTAAGCATTATTACTTGCTTTAACATAATGAAGGGCAATTTTTCATACACATACATGTTGTATGCGCACATGGTAGTATTTGAAAACCAAAACAACGCATTTCAACAACAGTTTTTACAATGTCGCAGCTTTGGTGTTCCTTTTACACGTGAAACAGTGAAATTTTAAGGACACCATACTGTCAGGAAATTAGTCGGATGTTTTGTTCAGATATTTAGGTACAGGTACTATAATTTGAGCAACTAAAATCATTTGTATATAATCACTGTTGGTAATACAAGGCAAACAAATATCACAATGTAAAGAGGGACACCGGCCCCACATTTATGGAATCACCTACGTGCATAAACATCACCATTGTCAAGAGCGCATTGTCTTTCTTTTCCCTTTTCCCTTTGTATTTTAACGAATATTCCTGGTGTCCGCGTGGACTTTAATCTCGCACACCGCACTACACTGTCATGGTATCGCATTACACGTGAGGACAGAAAAGAGGGTGTAACAAAGGGAACAATACTGTCCTCGCATTTATTTCTTTGTTCTGGAAAATGTAAGGACAGGCAAACTAGTGCTTAGTCAATGGGGATGGGTTATATCAAAGGGAAACAATGGAAAGTCCTCACATGTATAGCGATACAAAAATACGTGTTATTACGGTTGTGTACAATCTTACACAAGTTGTGTACAATTTTACACAACCGCTGTTTACTATATGAACCTAGCAACTGTTGTGTAAACAGTTTACACAACCCTAGTTGTGTAATTTGTAAACAACAGTTGTGTAGTATTTCTACACAATAATGTGTAAAATTCATTTACCCAATTAGTTGTGTAAATGGTTTACACAGCAATTGGTTAATTTTTGAAGCAAAAACGGTACAAAAACCTTTAAAATTACGGGAAGTGCACAGTAAATTTATGGGATTTGTTTACAGTGTGGATTGCCATTAACTAAATGAATGAATTCGGAACCAGACTAAACGTTACTTAACTTATTATACATTACTAAGGTAGAGTGTACAAATGCTACGATAATCTACTAAAGACTACAAAGTGAACGATGTTGTGATTTAGCTTTATATTCAGCGTATCCCCCTCATCATAAAGTCATGGCTTCCCATGAACAATTTCAATATTTGAATATGAAAATAAAGGAGATGTAATAATATTTTTCACCTATGTTTGTAAAAAAAAATTAAATTGTGGAACTGTTTGAATAAAACATTATGGTAAAATAAGTGTTATTTTGGAATAAACACGGCAATTTAACCTGACTTTTGTGAATTTGTTTTTCCTCATTTCTGATTGGTCGTACTTCGTGATTGGTTTATTTCTTATCACGTGCTTCAAAGTCTACACAACAGTTGTTTAAATTCAGTTTTGGCGACAATATCGATTTATATGCATTTACACAACCTAGCATTTACACAACTTGGATATGATCACACAACCTTGTTCACACGGTGTAGTCTGACCCAGCTATTTCGGAGCGCCTTGTATGACTTGTACGGTGTGGGCTGGACCCCCATCAAGGATCACGGTGCTTGTGTTTTTGGGCATGACACTTTACTATTATCCCACCCAGGAGTGTAGATTATTATGGGTTTGTTTTGGCATTCAATAGGGGACTTTTAACAATAGAGGGCAATAAGGCCGGGATAAATTGTCTCCATGTTGGACGAAGGGTTCAATATCACACGCGGTGTTAATTTAACACCGCAGTGTAGAAGTTTGCAGTGCAGAAGGAAAGACTGAAATGAATACGTTACCTCCTTGCGATCGTCCATGCTTGTGGCACCGCTCGAGCATCAACCTCAAAATCCGGCAGTTTGAAAATGAGATTCTCGCAAAATGCGTCCTTCGCTTTGACGACTCTCCTTGTGAGGTTTGCCTCCAAGTTCACATTATTCAACGCTCGGCTGTCACATTAATGAGTTGTTGTTCAAACTAACGGGCATCGACAGAAAAGGAAGGTTTTGTGAAGCGGGTTAACTTGCATTTTAATAACTTACATTTACATAATAATGACCTCTGCAAAATCAGAAATATGAGATGTGCTTAGTCATTATTGTGATTCAGCATCTCTAAAATTCCTTACCATGCCGCTTTAACGCCTTCGTACATTGTTTTGGCTACTGAAGTGAAAAATGAAATGAGACCGATCGACATTAAACAGCCAATGTTTGTAACGATTTCCTTGTGCGTGTGCCGGCGGATCTGTGTAATATTGCACAGTCTGAAGCTAACGGCCAAATAGGTACTTTTTTCATGTAACTCACTAGACGCCAAAAATGTTCCAATTTCATTTGTAAAAGGTATAACACATCTGGGATTGGAGGCTCTTAAAACCATTCATATGTGCAAATTTTATCATTTTTAACACCAGAATTTAGTGCGCAGACGCGTTCCTGAAATAAAGCAGTCATACCGGCTGATTACACAGCCTATACACCTGTTGCGGACCGCATTCTGTTATGACTTGTCAGCTGCGATACCATACCGTCATCCACGAACTAAACGTGCAGACCCGAGCATGCGCGACGGTACGTGTTAGCACTGAGATGAACTACATGGAGAAAGAAACAATCGGGTTTGATCGCTGCATCGGTCATGGTTAGTCTGTCCTTCAAACTGGTATCGCCTCATCCAAGGTAAAATAGAGCAATTGCACAAAGAACAAAATCGCTGTTGCGGAAACTGCATCATCCGGCTGCCATGGCAACGCCATGTGCTACCCGAAGAGGATTCCAAGCTGATGGACAATTTGCTGTGTTTGCATGCTGCCTGTTTTGCGGGTTTGGGGTCGGGGTGTTATTTTTCTTCGTCCCTGAAAATTTGCAGGCTCGCTTTATAACTGTTATTGCTTAATTATAGGGGGAAATGAGTTGCGCGGTGCGTTCATTGTGCATGATCTAATGCATTCGATCATGAGATGGATACATTAGGACTACATCACATTGGCCGTTGTCTGCCCTTAATAGACCATTCTCACCTGCGTGTGTTAGACACGACAAACCGTGCATTAAAATCCTACCAAATGTGTGGCAAGCAACTCCCCCAGTATCTCTGTGGTCGTCTGATCTGGCCCTTTCTCTATAGGCCCACAGATAAAGGAAAATATGGCCAAGCTATGGCATGTACATAACGACCATTATTATGGTTTTTATCATAAACTAGGGGTAATAAGCTTTCCATTGATATATTGGATGCATTTCTCTGGTCGTGCA
This sequence comes from Hippasteria phrygiana, assembly GCA_037893225.1. NCBI lineage: Eukaryota > Metazoa > Echinodermata > Asteroidea > Valvatida > Goniasteridae > Hippasteria > Hippasteria phrygiana. Next base: position 2,628,342 of record JAZGUH010000008.1, on the reverse strand, counting down.
TCACTGACTTCCGTTCTCTTGAATATGATGTGTCTGCTGCCGCAGCATGAAACCCGAGTTTGACCATTAAAAATGTGGTTTGCGATAGCTTTATTATCGTTACATTGTCAGACAACAAAATAACGTGTTGCTTTGTAGGGATTATCTGGTCACATGGAGTATGAATCATTAATTAGATTGTATGGGACGCTGAAAATGTACGGTTTGATAACGCGGTCGTGCCTATAGGATATTTATGACAAAATACATAGTACAGCATAGTTTCCATGTTCCTATAAATGCCCCGATATCCTCTGCAGGTCAAAGGTCATTCGGGATAAATTGCTGACGTTATGCCACGCCATGTAACGCGAAAAACCATTCTGATTGAATTTAACACGTGCGCGTTGTGCGACCACCTTTTGCGTTCACACGCGCGCGTTAGGTCATTCGGGATAAAATGTCATCGTGCACATGCGCACAGTTGAAATACCGAACTGGCTTATTGTAGGGAGTAAGTATACATTTTTAAATTCATGAGTCAGTGCATTTTTTTTCTACATTTTCTTGGTAAAGGTTCTATATTTTAATCGATTTTCATAGTAAATTGATCTTTCAGATTCCATAAGCAACATCTTTTTTTTACAGAATATTGTTGATGGGTTAATTTCAATTGGAGGATTGATATTTGTTTTGATAATTGAGATGATTATATTACGAACCGAAAATAGCACCCTTCTGAAAAAAATAATTTGGAAATATTTTAAAACAGTTGAAAACCACCAACTTCTTTTTGATTTTTATGTCTGAGTAAACTTTGATGGAAACGATTGCAGTTACATGTAAAACAACGTGTCTTTCAAATATATACTTTACATTAAGTCAATAAATGAAATTACATGTAAACATTCATAATCAGAGATTTTTAAAATAAGATGATATCCGTATAAACAGCATTGAAACCGTTCTTTGATCGTCATCATTGCTATTACTTACATTTCAAAATCTTTATATTAGAAATCATTCCTTTATATCAATATATTTTTATTAAAGTTAACATAAACACAAGTAAACATACTTAATTAGCGAGTAGGAAAAGATTATAATTGCCATATATATATGTCTTATAATAAAAAGGTATACATTAGCAATGTTACTGTTCAGAGTAAATTACACAAGTTAATTGGTTAATTCAAAATAATTGTTTCGAATAATTTTTACAGTTTAGCTATAGATATTGCCTTTCTTAAGTAACTCATTTGCATAAACTTCTTAAAAGAAATTACTTATGTACTGTTGATACTAAAGGTATGATAATGGCATTGCCGGAGTGTGATTCAACCAGGGCCGGATTAAATGTTCCGTAGACCCTCCGCCCTAGGCATGTCAACAATTTCATAACGCTGGATAGCACTGGGGCCTCCAACATAATACAGACACGTATTGCGGCTTGCGTCCGGGAGTCAGCTACATATACGTATATACCCAGCACGATATGGGGCAGAGGGGTACCCCCCCCCCCCCCCTTGTCTTTATACCCTATACATTCTCTAGAATATGGTTACCTAACACATCCCCCCCCCCTCCTCTGAAAAGAATTTATGAGATTCCGGGAACACAATTACCAACACAAAAGAGGGGAGGGGGTTCCCTCTGCCCCATGTCGTGCATCATTATGTGTACGTACTATAAGCTTTCCCAGCATCGACAATTCAGAAGGCGACGCCAAAAACTTTTACAAACTGTTGGTGTTCGTACATTAGTCTCCTTACGGGGTACCGGGAAGAAAGGGTAACAATGGGGACAATGGTAGGCCTACCCCGCAAGTCGAGTCTTTAGAAAACGAGGTACCCCAACACAAAGTTAACGCTATGGGTTTTGAGATTTCATTGGGGACAAAGGAGAATAAAAGAAGGAAAGTAAAGTCTATACAATAGAGGTACCCCGTATGGGTACATGTGTGCACGTATGGGTGTGGGTCTGGCTGTATATCTGAGGCATTTTCGTAGGCCCTCAAATTTTTCGTAGGCCCTAGGCACAGTGCCTACTGTGCCTATTGGATAATCCGGCCCATACGTGGAATGAAAAACCTGTCATAATTTAAACTCAATCCATTAACCGAGTCATGACAACATTGTTACCAGTCATTTTGTGCATTATTATACGTTCATATTATGGGCCTAAATGTAAATATGTTGAAATGTAAATATGCCAGAGCGTTTTGGGAGGTCTTCAGATACAATTTTCTCAAAGATAACAGCATTTCAGACAGAAATATTTCTCAGGAAGATTGGTACTGGTACCATCTTTATAAACAGTAAACTTTTAGATTGAAACTAATCAGTTTTTTGTTGGTCATTACCAAAGCAATATCATACCTTTAAAATATACATTAAATGGTTGTGTAGTCACTTCTTTTGCCTTGTAACCATACAATGAAAGGACCGGGCAAGAAATATCCGAATTCAGATGAAGTGCTTTAAGAGAAATTAAATAGTTTTTACTCGTGGCGATAAAAGTTTACCACATTAAACAATAAGAACGATGTCTATGCCGTTTACGTTAGACAGCTGTGCTAGAAAAAAATATATTTTGCGCTATCCATTCTAAAGAAAATACGTCGAATTAAATTTTCAGTATTTTTACACGCAGCGCAAGATGTGTATATTTTATTTCTACAACCATCCCAAAACTCCCGACCCATCGTCCCACTTTTAGTTAACCGATCCACCTATCCGTCAACTGACGATCAATGGATCGACCAGACAAATTATCGACCAAATAGTTTATTAATCGATTAACTTCAGTCGATCGATCAATCAACTAACCGACCAACCAATCAATCAACCCATCGTTCAACCAATTGATCGATCAATCGACCATTCGATCGATCAATCGACCAATCAATCAATTATTCAACCAGTCTAATTAATCAATCCAACCGATCAACCAATCAATCAATCGATCAGTATTTTTCTTTTTATATCTTAAACATATTTGTTATTACAAAAATGAAAAGGGATATCTTGCGTGTTTAATGCAGTTAACTATTTACTTGTTTTACTAGTCCCATTTTCAATATTCCAGAGTTTAACAAATTTGTTCCCATTTCAGACCAGTTTTATCACCTTACTTTCGTACATGCAGCGCCACAGTGATACCGGCACATCGCCTGCAAAGACGCAGTAAATTAATTCACCAGAAGTTATGTGTATTCTGTGGTAGACATGGTTACCATGGTAACACAGAAATGAATTATTGATCTCTCAAATGCCCATACTCATAATTATGCATATGTATTATCCAATGTCATATGAATATCAGACTCACATGAACATCCGACTCTTTACCCGTGATTCATTGCAACACAATTGTGCTTTCATGATGAACACAATAATTTTGGGCAATGGCATCATGACATTTAACCTCATCCCAACCCTAACGCTAACCCTATTTCTCACCCTAATCCGTACTCTCACCCTTACTCTATGTCTCTCATTATTTTGGTGAACGGAGGTCTAGTGAGTATGCGCAGTATAACCAACAAGTCAGATTTTCACGGAATCTCATATTCACGCGACACCGGCTCTAAGATGCGAGGTTTACGGCGTGTAAATTTTAGGTTACAATCTAAATAACTAAGGTTTCTTTTCTGCAACGAGGAGGGATGTTGTTTAAATATATTTCCAGGATTATAGAAAACAATTCGATAAATATTGACACTGAAATATTAATAAAAATTTACCTTGAAAATCTGAGTACTAAACCAAATATGTGTATGACAATTAATTACGCGTAAAATGCATTTTTCTAAAACGGCCGATTGTTTAAGAGCAGAATGTCATTTCTGTCTGCGCAAGTTTTCGCCATTGATGACATGTTGTGTTTCCGATAGTTTACTGGATTTTAAAAGCCCAACTTTTTTTTCTAGATAGAGACACGTACAGAAACAAATATCTGGGTTAATTTGTTTGTGCTAATTTTAAAGCCTTTGTGATAAAAAATACGATTCTGTTATGTATTTGAAACATACAAAAACTATACAAAAGTATCAAGACAGTATCTGCTCACATTCGAATAAAAGTGGACAATTCTGAATTGGTTCCAACCAATTTAATATCAAGTGTTAACTAAACATCATGCAATATCTGTATTGAACGAGTGGTGGAATATAGATGGTGTGTGGTGTTAATCTAACACCACCGTTTTGTAGTGTATTTAACACCGGGGACGGCGCGGGGAAAATGATGCGACAATGTGCACCATGCATTCACTAAGGTTCGGAGTCCGTGCAGAAATTCTCCACTTCGGTCGGAATGGTGCCCAGCATCTCGCATATTCCCGAGAAATCTCGCCCCATCACCGTAAACAGAGCATCACAGTATGCGAACACATTCTCACACAGCTGCCTGCACGGCGACCTCCGCTGGAAGGTGGGCGAGGCGACGGAGCCGGGTGGCGGCTCGAACTCGTGATACGCCATGGCGCAGAATATCAGCCGGGCCTCGGCACTGCAAGAAGCAAGGGGCGCTACCACGCGCCAGTCCGGGACCTTGGTGTCGGAAATAGAGTCGTTGTAGGGCAGCAGCTCACGGCATGTAGGCTCGCTAATTGGGACTGGTGTGTGAACGCCTGTTTATGAGGAGGATATGAGAGCCAAAAATGCATAAATGACGATGCAAAGAACAGAGCCGTAAATAGAGCTAGTTGTGACAAGTTCCGCATAGGTACAAAGTTTGGGACCCCTAATGTCACAACTCCTGGCTCTAGTAAAGAACAGAGTAGGACGCCAATTGGTGTACAAATTAAATAGATCTTTCCTGGGACATCACACCGGCCCGCATACGAATGCGAAGTGTTATACTGTAATAGACGGAGCTGTATTCAAAATGCGACGTTCTTACAATTCCTACATATTTATCTGATGAGGTCGTCGGTTGCAGCATTCCGTACAGAGAAAAACTGGCTACCTTCTCGTTCTGTGAACATTTGAATGTGGAATCTTACAAATAAGTACTTCTCTCACCCACCCTGCATCAAAATATTCACGGTAGGTGTTGAGCTTTTTCATAGTTGGTGAATTTAAAGTCAATGATACTTGCAGATGTCCGAGTGCTGCAGTATCCGATACACAGCTGCAGTATCCGATACACAGTCACAATCAGCAGTTCACATGCCTGAACCGTGATAACCTCCGAAAATAATGTTTTATGGATCTGACAAGACAACTTAAAGAGACTGTCATTTTTGTGGCATTGTTTATATTTAATGCTCACTAGTCACGTGGGTGAAAATGGTCTATATAAACAAAAGTTAAAAGTAGTGTATATACATGATTGGTCATTGTTGCAATTTTAAGAAATGGGCGGATTTGGGGATAAGTATTTTATAGGAAATATCGTTCCACTGGCCTGTTCAAAGTTTTGTGTTCTTGGATGGCGAAAAAAAAAGAAAAAAACGGCGTTCGTTTTCAACCGTCGGGCGGCATTTGTTATAGCGCCCTCTTGTAAAATAAGCACAATTTTTGTAAATGAGATTGTTTTCAATTGGTCACATAACATGTACAGAGGCCGAGGGCCGAGCGGAACGTCCAAGATCCACTGCATGCACTGGTTACAACGCGTCGCTTTGGTACACTACGCGCGCGCCCCTTTTCGGATTGTTAAACTAATTTTAAACACAACACGGAATAACTACATTCGGTCAGTTTTCCAACGAATGTTCGGCCGAACAATCGTTGGAAAAACGATATAAATTTATACTTTCCTTGAAAACGACAGCACACCTGGTGCCATCATTTCACAGGATGATTGAGACTAATATGTTAACTTACAGTCTAGTAAGGTATTTCGTAATAATTCAGTAAAACAAATGGAGGATGACCAATCATGTACACTAACTTTAAACCGGATAGCCCCCTCAAATTGTGTTTCTGGTTAATAGCCAACTTGAAGAAGTTTAGTGGCGGTTCAACTTTATCTAGATTAGCTATAGGGCTTAATCCTAACTTTTTTCACCACCTTCTGGCAGACAATAAGACAAATAAAACTGAAGTTTTGCTTAGGGCTTTGAGAATAGTTAAGCTTCCCCCATAAAAGAAATTCATGGGGGAACAAACAAATGAGCCATAGACAACAATGCTGTGACACTTACCTAAAGTAACAGGAATGGCTGTTTGATGGGCTCCTGGAAATATATCGAAAATATTCCGGTCATTTTTGTTTGACAAAAACATATTTGAATTTGTATAAGTAGCTGTCAAGCATGGGCGTAAATTACGGGGGTGGGGTGGGGGTATATATCCCCCCCACTTTTTGACAAGGGGGGATGGGCCATTGGATCATCCCCCTCAGATTTGTGTGCTGAGAAAGTCAAAATATATTTTAAGGCATACGGACACAAGTGTGCATAATATGCATTAAGATGTACACGGCCTACATAGGCCAACCAGACCTTTGTATTATGAACAGCGCCCCCTAGTGAAATATTGTCTCCGGTCTCCCTCCCCCCACCCGCTTTTCGAATTTCTTCCCCCCCCCCCCCCCCCCCCCCCCCAACACAAGTGTGTAAGTGTGTAAACGGGTGCAATCGGGGACCTCCTATTGTCCCACTTTTGTTTGTACTTTAACTTTTACGGAAGGCCTTCTATTGGTTTTGTACACGATTTTCAAACGGGGACCTTTCTCAATCGGGTACCCTATTGTCTGACACGGATTTCTGCTGTCAAGACTTTTGTGTCAAAGGGCTGTACCTTTGTTATAATTCGAACTTGCGGTATTAGCCTAGAGATATATTGTGGGTATGTCTATTAACAATGTGAACACATCTCAACAGCATTCTGTTTAAAATAGAAAATGACGTGAGTTTAAAAGGGCAATTCAAAATACAGTGCGCCACCACGCGGTTGAGGCGGAGAGGCCATTATTCAAACTGCCACGGTCGAAAACCTGCCCTTACCTACTAGTTGATGCAAGGGTATTTCTCTAGTTTTTGTTAGGATACTAATATTGAAAAACATTTGTACTAAGCCTGTAAATGTAAGCAATAACCACCCGTCGAAAATATCAAACTACTTAAAAATTCCCGCGTTTCGCAGTACCACTTTGGTTCGCTACGTGCAAAAAGACACATAGGCCTACTGTTTTAGGAATATGGATGGACCCTTTTCAAATGTACAGTACGAAATGAAATGGCCTCTCGATCCGTACCCAGCTCGTGCGGGGGCGCACTGTATTGTGAATGGTCCCTTAGGCTGCGTCCGAATCGCTTGTCTAGGGCTATTGTCTAGGTGTTCGTCCATTATAAGCTACGCGTGACGTATAGCCGTATAGCTGTAGCTCTAGACGCCCATTTCGGACACGGCCTTACCTAATTCGCAATGCCTTCCATGATAGCCTGTCGGGCATCCACACGCGTAGGATATGACAAACTCAGCATGACCTCGACAACCGGCCCCGTTCTGGCAAGGGTTTGGCGTGCATGGATCTACAGTTGATAAGACAGACCAAAACGATTCAAAGCCATAGCAATTGATCAAAAATACCAGTATGTCTATCGAACAAATCTTATTTTGGTTTAATAAATAATGCGCCGTTATCTATTTGTTATAGAGCGTGAACGTTTTGGAACTTTACGATCACTTTTGATGTGGACGTCTAATTGGCACCAAACACAGACTAGTCTGGCCACGGACCCCCTGTTTTTACCATCTGCAGTGTGCATAATTTAACAAAAGGGAGTTTCACATTCCGCGGCCATCTTGAATGCAGCGGCACAGCTGAACGAACTGCATGACATGCATGTGCTAGAACGGATAATTTCTTTCTGTTTAGCATCTCAGCCCAGATGAGTCGTAGGCTAAAAGTTCTTTAGCTTTGTTTAATTTTGTCTCTCCATATTTCAAGAGCGGAAGTCCTTTACGTTCCCAGTGATCTTACCAATCTGACAGCGCCCTCCTCCGAACCCTTCCGGGCAGCGGCAATAGGCTCGTTCGTACATGTCGAAGCAGGTGCCTCCGTTGAGGCAGACACTGTCGTTGCACAGACTTCTCGAAGGAACATCTGAAGGGACAGGAACGGGGTCTGGCGGAAAAGAAATTGTCGTGCTCATCAACAAGTACTTGTATCACATCACTTGAAAGGACGTCTGTTGGTTTGGTTCTCGAACTAATGTCCCTGTTCAATTGACAACTGGGAGATGTCCTAAGAGCACTTTAATTAAACAATGCCATGATAGCTTGTACACATTTGCTTTTTAGTGGTTGACTTGAACTTGACTGCCAGTACTTGAATACGTTCAGGTAAGAGATGTACATGTATAGTTGCATTGTTCTTGTCATTTTGGTGGACAACCTTTGCGTGAATCCCGTCTACTCAACCACATTGAGGCCATTTCTCAAACAGGATTCGGCTTTCCCTCATTTTAGATCCTGAGATGCGGCTAGATCTGGGTAACTTTTTTTCTATAAGTGAACAGCAAAGACTCTACATGAACCCAGAGGAGGGCCCTGTTTATTTTATTCAAGTATTCAAGGCTTTTGGCAGTGGAACTTGCAGCTGGAGACGAAGCCGAAGTCAAAGCCAAGTTTTGAGAAATGGCCCTAATCGGCCATCTGGAACCAGCCTACCGGGTATGGTTGCGCTGGTAATCAGCAACGCTTTCTTGCTGAATTGCGGCAAGTGATTGGGACCAGTGACACACAGTAGATCGACTAGAGTCGACCGCGCTTGGATGTTAGTGTACAACGGCCAGCTATAGTTTGTCCAAAATTTCCCTGCAAACTTGCTCTTTGCTGACCAACTCGAAGGACGCGACCCATGTAAGCCTACACTATTGCATTATCTGCCATGTTTGGTCCAAGTTTTGGGACCTCCATAATAGAGTTATGTGGCTTACATTTTATTTATGGTTTAAGGTCAACTCACCGTTAGCTCCATTGCTTTGATTGGCCACCTTGAAGCAAATTTCTCCTGACTCTGACTCTGGGAGCGACGCGTTACACAGCGCACTCAGCGTCCTCGCCTCGACGGTGTCTTTCAGCGAGCGCACCACGTGCAGACATGCCGACCTGCACGGCAGAGTTCGGCCGATCGGGCTGGCGTCGCAGGAGGGCGCTAGAAGGCTGCATAGGACCCGAAATGTCAACTCGCCCCCGGCCGTGTCCCGGGTCAGTTCCGTGTACTGCTGCCGAATCCGGGTAGTGCTGCTCCCGAGGCCAAAACGGTTGGGAATCCCAGTGGCGTTCGCTGAGAATCCCATCGCCACGCAGTTCTCAAGCGGGTTTGGAAAACACCCCTGCACGACGCCCCCATCGGTCATTCTTGGCGTTAGTGACACCGGCAGGTCAGACGACTGTTTCGTGATTAAACGAGTGGTCGACAAGTCCCTTGGAGTTCTCTTCCGCCGAGTGGGTCTGCTTGTGGTTTCCACAACCTCTGTTGAAATCTGGTTTGCTGATGTGGTGGTACTATTGGGTGTGGTATTCGGTTCAGATGTAAATGCCTGAGTTGTTACATTGCCCATGGTCGTAGGAACCGCGCTGGTAGATGGTTTAGTAGTTTGTGCCTGCTCAGTCACTGTCGGCATGGTTGTAGGTTGGCTGGTTGAAACCATAGGGCTAACGGTGGACTGCTGGACGGTTGGTGGGTTCGCCACGGGCGTGGTTGTCAAGAGTGCAGGTGTGGCGCCAGGCTGTGTCTGGCCTGATGACGTTGGCATATGACTTGTGGAAGATCGGTTCGCAGATGCTTCGCCTGACATCATCGTTGTCATCATGGCGGTAGGTCTTCCTTCTTCGACTACTATTTCAGATCCTGAAAATCCAATCATCAAACAGTAATGAATATGATGTAGTGTAAACAAGTTCAAGGGTCTCTTTTTATGAGCTGTTTTGGAGATTTCAACCACTTATACTCTTAATTGTCAGAAATGAAGATTTTTTAAATCAAAGTCTTACCGATCGACAACGTCAGATTTAGCAAGGACACATTGTAACTCGCCGAGTCGACCATCACCGATGGATGGGATTTCTTTAGAAATGTGTAAACCTTCCTGTAGTCTCTCACTCCAGCTTGTGGCTTTTCCATTGGTTTCAATACCACGAAAAAGACTACTATCACACTGCCGTTCCTAAACAAGTGATCAAATAATTCATAAAACATAGCAATCATAAAACCCCTTTCAATGCTTTTTGGACACACTAACATCCATCACGCTCTGCTTGATGTCAACAATTAATTCACGCGCCACTAGAGCGGAAACGCCTAACCCATGATAGCCTGTGTCTTGTGCAGATGTCTTTATCACTATCACAGGGGTGGTTAGTGCCAGCAACGGAGTTTCGAATAACGGACAAAAATAAGCAAGTTGGGCACCATCTACCCAATGCTCACAATGGAGGAATCCCACAACGACGAGTTTAGCGCCGATCTGCGCACTTCCGCGTTTGAAAACGAGGATCTCAATGTCACAGTAAACAACTTTATGCTGATCGTGCGCCTGCGCTTCCTTTTATGGCTTGATTAATTCATGCATGAATGAATGTGCTGAAAAGCGTTGTTTTGTTTGCCACTGACATTCTCGCTTTCAACCCGGAAGTGCGCAGAAGGGGCTAATGTGAAATTCCTCTATACGTCGCACTCGAGTGTGCGGCCGCTGCGGCGTATATTTGAGCATTGTGTATCACGACTGTATCACTGGTTCTCTGCTTGAGTCCCCCACTAGAGGTCGACACTATGGCATTGATTTTGGTGACTAGGGTGACATGTTCTTTACTGGGTACAACTGGTCGACTAGAGTGGTCCACTGACTACTGTCGACTGGCCCATAATTCTGGGGATGAAGTTCGTCAACCCATGGAGGAAGAAAATGGTCAACCTATCCTTATCGTTGTTCGCACATGAGCTTACTCTGGTCTCAAGCCATGTAACAAGCTATCCGAACACACTATCGAAAGCATTCCTTCGTCATTGTTTATCCCATGTAGCTTGTGAGCTGACTTGTGATTGACTTGTGACTGACTCGATTACAACTCTGCTCATAGACACTCGTGAGTTTTGAGCTTGCCCTGCTAAAACGTGCAAAAGCACAACTGCATTAAATCCGTTTCTATCCCTCGATGTAATATTCCGGGTGTAATATTTTAATACGCCTGCCACACACAGAGTCCATGCACAGCATCGGCTAATAGAACACCAAGAATCACAACAGGGAACATGTAAAACCGTTGAGATTCTTGAAGAAACAAAAAGGTTCAAGATATATTTTCTTACTCAATCTTTACCTAAATTCCGTGACTTCAGTTGACCTGTAAAGTTCTTTTGTGCGTAATGTGTCTTTTATCTGGAAAAAAAATCAAGAAAAACGAATACACAATAAAGCCTTAAATGAGATGTCTTTTACCTGAAATGTTGATATTTAACGAGGTTTTGGAGTCATTTTTAGTACGTGATTTTAGGCATAAATTAATGTTCTAAGATCCCGTGTTTTATCCCATGGAATTCCCTGTAGTGGCGTTCTACTATAATAGGAATAGATTATAATTAAGTATGCATAATACTTCATCTCAGCTCACCGAATTTATAAACGCTGTCTGGAGGGACATAAACTTCCTTGATTTGATGTCCTTGTAACTTGGCGAAAAGAGCAGGCCGTTAATCTTTGCAACACCATCCATCCGTACTGAACACAAGGGGTAGAAAAAAAAATTACCAAGAAAACATAAAATCTAAGTAAAATTGTCCAATAATTAGAATCATTTAGATGGAATAGATACACCCTTTTCACCAATGTAACCAGAAAAATCACGGTGGACCGCCCTGGAGTGATCCTAGTACATGTATCGTATGGGGAGGTCAAACCACGTGGGCGCACGCGGTTTACTTGATAAAACCCCTTGCGTACGGTTGACACAAATACGTGCAGATTGAAAATTGTCACCAGGCCGGTTGACTTCTATTTGTGTCAATCTCTACACTTTCAATCCATTATTGGGGTATTGTGTACGTTATGCTTGGCTGCACAAGCCTCTTGTTTCCGTTTTGCTTGGCTGCATAACCCGACCTGGTGCCCCGGCGCCTCCCATCTAAAACCCGGGGTCAAGGGGTTAAGTACCTCAGTATAACGTCATTACACTATGCGGTCCATGACAACATGTGAAAAAAGTTCTCATACAGATTCCCGGAATAAGAACAAAAATAAGAAACCATAGACTAGATATGCACTGATGACTTCCAATGTCAAAGACTCAATAATTATTAAACGGTGGCTATAATTTTTGCTGATGAGGATTGCGTGCATGTAAAGATTCTGTTGTCTTCTGTTTGAAAACAAAACAACTCTTTGTTGAACCATTTATCGAATATATTCGGCTATTATTCGATATCACATCAACAGGATTTCACTTTGTTAGGGGGGGGGGGGGGGGCGGTGTGTCAAATTCTTTAGAGTTTTGTTAGATATCTGAATGTATTTCTAAAAACCTTACCTTTCCGCGAAGGTGCTGTGCCAGAACCTATCGAGAAAATGTGAAGAAAAGCAAAGGATCATAAAAAAATCCCCGAAAGATAGGAAAATAAACCATACGGAAGCTCGTTCGGGCTAGGTTTTACTCGTGAAAAATATTGTTATTGCGATATAACGCAATAGTTTTGCGAACTAACGCAATAGTATTGCGAAATTTTCGCAAAACTATTGCGTTATTTACCTTGTTAAACTTACCTGGGCTCTCGAACAGACTTAGATCTCCATAGGTAACTAGTAGAACCAAACCCACTGCCACCAGAATCAAAACCACCGTGGCTATAGCCATACTGCACAACACCACAAACCGCGTCTTGTTAAACTTCCGTTTCTCGGGCTTGACGAACATGGTATTCAGCTCCATGCTGAAAGACCGCAGCTTCATGTCCGACTCCACGCTGTTACACTCTACCTCCTCATCGCTGAGAACGACGGGCTCCGGGCCCACCTCCCCCGCACTCGCCCCAACCACCTCGATGGCCACACTTTTCGGTTCCCCGGCGCCATTCGCAGATGCTGCCTTGTCGCCCGGTTCCGTCGGTTGGTCTGTGCCCTGCCTCGCGGCGGCGGCGTCCTTGGAAAGACTGGTGGTTTCGTCGGCTTTGGGAGCCGAGTCTTGCGTCGTGGAGGTGCCGAGGACATTGTTCGGTTCTTCGGCCGGTTTCGGCGTTAGGTCTTTCGGGGTGTCTTGTACATCCACCAGTGGTTCGGGGCTTTCAGAAATTGCAGAGAAAGTCTGGGTGAAGGTCGACAACTGTAAAAGTAATGCGTTTTATAATTATATAGACGGACATTTTAGAGCGAGATGAACTGGTCTCCGTACCTCCTTCTTCCGAAGTGAGAGGTAAAAGAGGAAACGGGAACCAGTCTGGGGATATAAAGTGTGTGCCTCGCTTTCGTAGCGGAATTCTACAGTGAATACAACAATGCACTTTGTGAAATTGCGCCCGCTGTTACAGAGTAAATAGACTTTTATTTTACATATAGCACCCACACTGAGGGCAGGTTTTATTTACATTCAGTAACAATGAAAGAACAAAGAGTCTTCTCATACCCATGACAGAGGCACAAAGACATACCTATTCAATGTGACGTTACATGCATAGCATCTTTGTTTCGATTAGAAAGATAAATCGTACTTGAGGGTGATTTTAGACGTAGTTTAGGGTGATTCTACCATCAACCTTCCCATAAACTGTTATCAGTAAGCTGTTTTAGTTGAAGCCGCCGTCCGCCATATTACCACTCCCAAAACAATAGGTTTGCCATGAGGTTTGCCAACATTGTCCCCAGGGTCTACTCTCATCCTCGTTCTCAAAAGCACACGTTAATCACTGTATTGATCCGAAAGCCATCCCATATGATGGGAGTAGCAATATGGCCGCTGTTGGCTTCAGTTTTTCGTACATCGCTCAATGGCCAATGAGCAATCCAGCTAAAAACGCAGATATCGGTGGCTTGCATTCGTCACAATCGTTCCCATACACACAGGGTTCCATTTGTAACGGGATCGGAGCGCAGTGTGGTGAAATGGAGTTACGTGTCTTTAATTTTGGGATCAAGGCTGCTTTACAAACTTTGACGTCACTATGGGCCTGTTTGTTTCACACGATTTCGGATCGCGATCAGTGATCCGTGTGTTGGTTCACACACCAGATTTCGCCTTTGGAGCGAAGCAGCTGCTCGGAATCACTGATCGCGATCCGGATTCGTGTGAAACAAACAGGCCCTCTGTGAATAAGTTCTGGTTATTTTCCGTGCACGGAGAAGTTCATGATTTATTTTTGCCCACATATCACAAAGTATCTTTACCAGAAAATAATGAACCAAAAGAAACCTCTGCGATATAATATTTTAGAGAATTATCCGATTGAGTGGCGCGTGTTCAGTGTACGGTTGTAACTGTTGTAAAATGCACACCAAGCCATGTCCAAACCCTGGCTTCGGCTTCGGCTGTGACTTCGTCTCGAGGTGTTCCCCAGCTCCATTGCCAATTTGAAGCTTTGAATGGTCGAACAAAATAAACTGGCTTCATCTCGGGGGTCAGATAAAAGTCTTTCAGTGTACATTTTTCAATGCCCCAGATCTAGGCACATCTTAGGAGCTAAAATTAGGGGGGTGGGGGAAAGCCAAAGCGAGCCAGATTTGAGAAATTGCCATCCTAACAAGCTGAAGACTTGAAGCAAGAAAAATATGCGTATCTTTACATACAATAAACACTTTACCTTTAATGGGGACGAAAACAATTCTGTTTCGCACGGCAAAGCACTGCTTTTCTCGTTACCAGGGTCTCCAGCATTGGCAGGAGCGATCGTCTGTCCCGGCTCGTCTGCTGCTTGCTTCTCGGTACTGGCATTATTCGTTTCTAGCTCTGGTTTGACAATGAGAGTGTCGGTATCGATAGTGTCGCCTGTTGCTTCCGTGCCCACTGTGCTCGTACTGGTATGCTGACCAAAAGTTGTCAACTAGAAAAATAGATGTACGAGGATGGGACAAAATTCAGTGGGTACGTTTTCATTATCCCATCTGAAGATAAGCGCTGCTGCAACGAGCCAAAGCGGAATTTCAAATGTACATCGCATGTGCAATAGGCCACTTTTGGATTACACGTTGGTGGAGAAACTGGCCATTAAATTGAACTTTTAACCTTTTCACGCAATTTTACCGGTTTTCCCATTGACTTGTGCACATAGTCGTACTTACCTATAATCGCGAGGACAATGCTTTGTGTTTCCCATTCTTCCTCTAATATAGCCAAACCCCATAGACTAAGCACGTAGTCGTACGTTCGAGGACCGATTTTAACAAAAGACCGTCTCTCGAGGACAAGAAAGATTCTTTTGTGTTTTCTTTCTCCGCTTGTCCTCGAACGTAATACAGTACATGTACACACATACACACCCACACACACACAGAAGACTCGATAACCAAATATGGGGGGGGGGCACTTTGAGCAATTGAGAGTAAAGATGTTTATGATGTAATGGTGCAATGACGTCACACTGTGTGTACCACGTTTGCCAAAGTGGGCACATGCGACAATATTATATCACACCGTAGTATACGGTTTCTCCGATGGAAATGTACATGCAGAGACGCTTATTAGGGACCTAAAAAGGAAAACATTGTTGTTTCCTTATGAGTTTGAAAAACGTAGTTATTTTTGCAAAAACAAGCAGAAATTGATCCCAACTCGTTTATAGGCCAACTATACTGAAATGCATGCCGCGATACCACAGCGCGCTGTTCCGTCCCCACCGGGGCCCAATTTCATGCCGCTGCTAAGCACGAGAATTTGCCAATCACAAAAAAGTCCTGCTTATTAAAAACAGGTCACCGGTCAAAATTCTATGTAATTCTCATGCTAAGCAAAAACAGCTGAATACCAGTCACAAGCGATATACATCGCATAAAAACGGGGCTGGTATAATCCTGTTTTGTCAAGGAAGACTTTTCATGCTAAGCAAGTTTTTTGTGTTTATCAGCTCCGTGAAATTGGCCCCTGTCTGATGTACAAATGCAACTAGATTAAAACATGGCAGTGTCGTCGTAGGTCTGTTCATGATAAAGAGGAATCTTTACCGGCGGCGGAGGAGAAGCCGGGGGCGGATACACATCGACGACTGTTTCATGTAGCAAACTATTGCATTCCTTGGTTTCAGCGGCGCCCTCTTTGCTGGCTGTGTTTCCGGCAGCGTGACACGAGTTACCCACTTGCTGATCGATACGGTTGCTGTTCAAATCTACTTCCGCGTTGACGGTCGGAGCTGCGATATCAATACCATTCGCTGTTGGCTCGGTGCCAGCTTTGGTGGTCAATCTTTTTGGTTGACCAAAGGTTGTCAACTGAAGAAAAAAATTCCATAACAGAAAAGAAAAGAACAAAATGAGACAAATTTGACATTCTATTAGACAGTTTCCAAATCAAGTAAATACTTTTCAAAATTTGGGAGAAACGATTCTTTCCTTAATAAAACCATAACATATTGTATCACCGAAATCGGCTGCTGCTATTATTTCTCACAACTTAATGATCGACTCAAGAGGGACATGCATACATTGTTAATACAATACACGGGGGCGGATACAAAATCTGAATATTTCCTGACGTTACTGGTCACTTTTTTGGAAAAGCACACCCTTGCCGGTATGGAATTCCATATCTGCCATTTCAAAAGTTGCCCGTCGCCCTTCAGAACGTTGCCCCTCGCCCGTCGGACTTCAAAACGTCGTGCGTCGCCCGGGATAAAATTGCTGACGTGATGTCACGTCATGTTACGCGAACGCCCATTCTGATTGAATTTAACACGTGCGCGTTGTGCGACCACCTTTTGCGTCCAAACGCGCGCCTTAGGTCACGCGGGTCATTCGGGATAAAATGTCATTGTGCACATGCGCAGTTGAAATACCGAACTGGCTTATTATTTGCTAATAATTTGTATACCACGCTACCATTGGCTGAATCGCTCCCGAATGAACTTGTCATTGCACTAACAAGTAGCATCTGTATCGCTCACCACACACTAGCATCAACGCTCCAGAGCTTTTCAAGGCCAGTTTGCCGTGCCACACAACCTAACAGAGAATATAGTTCATGAACTTATTGGTTGGCTTTACTATTGGCCTTACTGAGCAAAAAACCTCTCAATTTTAATATAGTTTAAATCAATCCAAACAGATGTTTAAAGATAACACAAGATATGTAGGCCTAAGGCCAATGCGTCCAGCACCAAACAGAAAGTGACACTTATTTTCTAATTTTGTTTTCTAAATTTATTGACTTGCTTTTCTAGTGTCCGTTTTCTGCTTTGAATCTCACGTCGGTTGTATTCTACAATCACAAAGAAGATAAAACAAAAACTAGCAATAATAAACGAAAATTAAACAAACACTAGCAATTTACAATAATGTTTCAATTCTTTTAAATTGCTAGTGTTTGAAAAAGTATTTTAATAAAAAGTGCTTAATAAAAGTGCTAAATAGAAGTATTTTAAGTATATAAAATTACCATCAATGTTTTTGTGGACTGAAACCTTAGTTTCTAAAAAAATCGAGACTTGATACAACGACCAATATACTTTCAACAATTAATATATTTTCGTGGACGGAAACAAAGACAAACAAAACAGTTCATCTTTACCTGAATTTACCCATTTTTAAACCGCCCACTACAAAAACAAAAATCAAATCAAATCTGTGAAATCAGATCCCATCTCGTAGCTACACAATCCATCGAAAACAAACAAAACAAGGCCTTAACCATCTTTAAAAGAAACCACACACAATCACATAAAAGGAACAGGAAATATAAAATAAAGCAGTGAAATCTAAGAAAACAAGACTGGCTTTATGGACAAATGATTTTCTTCCAAACACAAACCCGCTCGAGTTCCGCTTTCACTGATCATACAAGCTGTGAAACGCGGCCAGAAAAATTAAACAGGACGCGCAGGGCTGACCAGATCTTAATCAAGCGATTTTTGATGACATTGTAAACTATCATTAATCACGCACGTTCTTCTATGAAAATAATACCCTGTATATCCACCTAAAGTAATAATGTCCCACAATCACGCAAGGTTGATGGGAACTTTCCCAATATAATGAGATAACAGTCTGACAATCGCCCACTGCATTGTTTCTTTGAAACAATACTGTCGAATTTCAGAAATTCCGAGATCATGAATTCTTTCTGCATTCAATTTAGAAGTGATATTTTTTGCCTTTTCCCGTATGCTCAGTGCTTTTTAAAAGCCTGTGGGGAAAAATCACAGGCTTTAAGGCCGGTTCATACTTCACTCGAATACGAATGCGAAGCGAATTTATGACGTCAACGCCAAATATTAGCGCTGCGAATTCGCAAAAGTTGAACACATTTCAACTTGTGCGAATCTTCGCCGCGAATGTTTCATGACGTCAAATTCGCTTCGCATATTCGCGTGAAGTATGAACCGGCTTTTACTCGGGTGGGACTGGAACCCACGACCTTCTGCTCTCTTAATGTAAAAGAGTGAAAAAGCCCTTGTGAAACCACTCCAAAGGAGTGAACCTAATATCAAAACCACTCCAAAAGAGTGAAAACCACTCAAAAAGAGTGAAATTTCCACTCTTTCGAGCTTCACGAAAGGTGGGCGTATTAACCTAAAACGTACCGCGCTGGTAATATGATAATGACGGCGCCTGCGGACAAAACACGACTGTCGAAATGACTTGTCTTCAAGTCTAGAAACATGGCAGCAGCTGAACACCGCCCTCAAAATACACAAAAACACAAATATAGCGCCCCTCTTGCATAAACCGATGAAAGCATTTTTCTAAAAATTGAAGAAAAAAAACCCACTTTCTTTTCACTTTCAATGAAAACAAGTATTTAGATCATTTGTAACACATGGCAGTATTAATACAAGTTGAGCTGGATCTGCATTGCATGTATTCTTTAACATTCGATCAAAACACCCTAAAAATATCCTCGTCAAAGAAAAACTCGACAAAATGTATATAGGCCCTAGGCTCCAGACGCAGGACGACCGATCGTAAATCAGAATTGCGTCACCCTTAAATCAACACAAATAACATTATTTAGGACTAACAAAATTCTTGACATACCGACTAAATAAAACATGAAACATTTCCGTAAACATTTTCTAAACAACAGACAGACAGAGTGCTTTCCCTACGCTACACTCGTGCCGTCAAACTCAACAGGTCGATGACCTTTGAACCCCGTCGGGCAAGACGGGGTCAGGAACAAGCATGCATGCATGCCCGTTCCTTTTACATCATGATGTCGAAATCAGTTTTGGAACAAATTGGCGCTTTTGGGCCTAGTACGTGCGGCAGACTTGCATGTTAAAGGAACAAAGTGTCTTGAAACCCCATAGAATGTTCTTGTTTCTAATTCCTTTTCCAAGCTGTTAGTCAAAAAAATACATTTCCTTGCTTTTTTGGAGGCGGAAAAGGCGTTCGTCCTAAAATTGCTTTTGACACATCATTAAAAAGGAGAATATAATAAGGTAACGTATAGGCCTACACGACCATCCCTTGAAAATGCGCCGTTTATCTGAAAAAGAATTGGCGAAAAACTACGCGTATCCGTTTACCAAAGGTCCCAGTCGACTTTTCCGAACCAAACTCTTCTCCTCAAAGGTATTTTCGTCAATTAGTTTCAAACAAATGGTGCATTTTCAAGGGATGGTCGTGTACAGTATTTTATTTTATACGTTTTAATGGTCTTTCCAATCATATAGCTATTGAGATTTTTTTCACATGGTGTTATCCGCAAGATATCCGTTATAGTACATTCAACCTCATGCCTCTAGCTGTACCATTTCTGTGCAGGTAGGAGCTCTGATGTATAAGGGCCAAAAATGAGTCTCTCAACGAGTCGGAAATTACTCCTACTGAAGACAGCTGGTGTTTAATTGTACAATGGTCTGTGTGGGATAAAAACAAGTGCAGATGAATCCTATTGTGACAGGCTTATCCAATAGTATTGATTATTACTGTAGTTATACCCCATATTTTATACATTCCAGGTAGTCCAAAAATATAGAGGGACGGGTATCAGGTTAAATCTACTATAATTGTAAACTCCGCCATGTAAAGCCTCTAGTCACAGTCATTTTGATTCTTGGGTTTTGGGTCTGCGTACATGGACCAATTATGGGTTGATTTTAAACCTTGTGTTTTACATCCGCTTGTCTGGGCGTGTCATGATATTTCTTGAACAGACTTCAATAATAAGTTCGGTATTTCAATTGCGCATGTGCGCAATGACATTTTATGACCTAACGCGCGCGTGTGAACGCAAAAGGCGGTCGCACAACGCGCACGTGTTAAATTCAATCAGAATGGGCGTTCGCGTAACATGGCGTGACATTTATACGTCAACAATTGTATCCCGAATAACCTTTGACCTTTGGAATACCGAACTGGCTTATTGTTGAGTCATGCGCGGAGGTACCGGTAGTCACTGAATCACCAGTGACTGAGGTACTCTAACCGAGTCCGATTCTTTGTAAGGGGTGGTCATACATCATTATATTTAATTTGTTAAGTTTAATTTTAGCCATTATGAATTTTAGCACAACCAGTCTTTTTGTAGCTCAATTGGGCATTATCCATGACACGTCTAATGTCCCCTTTAAAGTCACAAAAAAAGTATTCAAAATGTTACTGCCTGTGCGAAAAACTGATCTCTGAAGCGAGAACGCAGCAAAATGAGGAAGGGCTCATCGGGTCTTAATTTCGAGAGAGAAAAACAATTAGCGACTGCTTAAGAGACTTGATGCCGGCGAGAGAAAACACGGGGATATGCCGCGGGTTGTATTTCATGTACATGCGCGCACGTTCTTTCACTACCCCGGGAGTCATAAACTACCGACAAGTTTACCGTTCCAATAACCTCGTTAATGGCATTGGCACTACTTAACCCCCTAACTCGGTGTAATAATGTGTGATACAGTTTCACTGTATGACCGATTTGATTTCATAATTGGAGACTAGAGTGCATTGTACTGATTACTACGGAGCCCTGGAAGTGCCATCTGGGTTGTTGAGATTCTGACAATATTATTTTCTTCTCAGGATCGACATCTTTCGAGTAAGATGTCGACACCTGGAGGTATACTTTATCACCAGATGACGACATTCTCAAAGTAGGATGTTGCCCTCGTGAGACCACGGGATGACTACATCAAGTAGAATGCCGTCTTGGGATGTCGATATCTGAGGATGTTGACATCCTGAGTGAAATTATCTCAGAGATATAAATAATCTGTGTTCACTTTGAAAATTAATTCCAAATTACCTAGTCAGTTTCCCTTGTGGTTTGTCTGACAGAGTTAAAAAGCGGTATCCTCATTGAGTGATCCCCACAATGTCGCTTCCCATGTTGTATCGTAAAATTGGGTGTGATCCCTGGCTACATACACAGCACTAGCGCCCCCCGATCAAAGACACTGGCAATTTGGAAACCGCCAACATTGGGCAAAACAGTTCATCAAGGAAGAGCGCCTGTGCGGTATACCGGAGGTCGCAGGTTCGAATCCGGGGCCGATTTCATGAAGCTGATATAAGTATAAAACAGTCTTCTGTGGTAAACAATATTTCACGTCATGTATATTGCTAGTGACTAGTACTCAGATATCGTTGGCTAAGCAAAAACCTGACAAGGAGCTATGGCTGATAACCTATGGGAAAGACATTCTGTGCTAAGCAATTTATTTGTGCTCCGTACTTAGTACCGTGGAATTCGCCCGAGAAGACATCCGTATAAAAAACATACATTGTATGAATTCTTTTTCTGACTCCCTACAAACAGCAGTATCCGGGTTTGTGACCGCCCGTGAATAAGACAACCCGCCCACGCCTCAATTATTGATGGCGTATGCTATGCGTATCTGCATACTTTGACACGTCCCCCACTTATTTTGGGGTCTTCGAGTGAGCGCAGAGGTTACGGATAGTATAAGTAGGATGGAAAGCGTCAGGTGAATGTTATTGGTTAAGTGCACGGGTATCCGTCTTATCTGCAGGCGTGACCCGGGGCCAATAAGCCAGTTCGGTATCTCAAAGGTCAAAGGTTATTCGGGATAAAATTGCTGACTTAATGTCACGCCATGTTACGCGAACGCCCATTCTGATTGGATTTAACACGTGCGCGTTGTGCGACCACCTTTTCCGTTCACACACGCGCGTTAGGTCACGCGGGTCATTCGGGATAAAATGCCATTGTGCACATGCGCAGTTGAAATATTTCACGGAGCTGTTAAGCACAAAAAAAATGCGTAGCGTGAAAAGTCTTCCTTGGAAAAACAGGATTACCAACCAAATCTTCTTGAGACCTACACTGCTTCTGACTGGTGTTGTTTGCTGAGCATGAAATCTACATGTAATTTTGGCTGTTGACCTGTTTTTACAAAGCAAAACAATATTGTTCGGGCTTCAGCAGGTCCAAAGGCCCCTCGAGTAGGCGTGTGGATTGGGTGACGTGTCAGATCGACTTGCAGGTCATAGGTTATCGCCTGATTTACGTGTTCCTTCATCTACCCCTGTCGAAAATGTCTTAATTTTTGCTACTGGTTTCTTTGAAGACAGGTGCACAATCACCTGGTTAGCCTAGTTGGTTTGTTTGTGTGTAGGGTGGGTGGGTGGGTGTTCTTGTATATACGGCCTTATTGGGTACCGGGCATGGGCGTAAATCCCGCGGGGATGGGGGCATATATCCCCCACAAACTTTTGACCGGGGGGTGGGCCATTGGATCAACAGTCAAAATGTATTTTTAAAAAGGAACACACATTTTGCACCGTTGTGTTGTGCTTAGGGAAGTGTACCTATTTGCATTATAATTATGTACACAGCCTACACAGGGTGACCAGACCTTTGTATCATGAACCGCACTCCCCAGTGTCATATTGTCCGATTTCTTTGGTCGGCCGAGATTTTGGTCATCCCCCCCCCCCCCCACTCGCCATACCCCACCCATCCACTCGCCGACACGGATTTACGCCACTGGTACCGGGAATAAGGGGTAACGACGGGAACAATGGGACCCCCGTAAGGTAGTCTTTAGAAATATAGGAAAACGCTATGGAGTTTGAGATTTCAATAGGAACAAAGGAGAATAAGGTGGACAATAGTGGCATCCATAAGTATGCATAATGTCAATGTGTGGGTGGATGGATGGGTCGGGTGGTTGGTTAGTCAGTCGGTCGGTCGGTCGGTCGGTCGGTCGGTTGGTTGCTTGCTTGGTTGGTGGATGTTTGGTTAGTTGCACTGTAAAAACCAACGGCTAACACTTTTTGAACACTTCAACGCGTTAATATTAATACTTTACACGTAAATGTATAGGAGGCGTTGTACGCGATTAACACTAAAACACGTTTAAATAGGCGTTGCTGTTAATGATTATTAACATTCTAAAGTGTTAATATCTACCTAAATTAACACCTCAAGCGTTGGTAATCATCAAAACCAACGCCTATTTAAACGTGTTTTAGTGTTAATCGCGTGCAACGCCTCCTATACCTTTACGTGTAAAATATTAATATTAACGCGGTGAAGTGTTAAAAAGTCTTAGCCGTTGGTTTTTACAGTGTGGTCAGTTGGTTGGTAAGTTGGTGGTTGGTTGGTTGGTGGTTGGTTGACTTGTTGGTTGGTTATAGTTGGTTGGTTGGTTTCGTCGTTATTGGTTACCGTGGTTATTAGTTAATCAATTTATTCGTCAGTCGATAATTATAGTGGTTAATTAACACGTTTGTCACGTTCTTCGTATATTCTTATTGCCTGTCATGCCTGATGCGGATGAGCTTCAGGGGATGTCCCTGAGTTGAGCTATTTAGGGTAGGGGAGGCTCGGGGGGAGTTTTGGCGGCATTCCCGCTTTGTTCTCTCAGCGGGGTAGCGCACGACCTCAAGCTACGTGTAATGTCATGGCACAATGCTTTAAGGGCAGATACAGTACTATAGTGCCCAACACGAACAAATCACCCTTGTTTTGGGATACTTCCCACTAATAAATTATGTTATGCAATAGTGCGTGCAGTTACTTGCACAATTCATCCTGCAGTCTTGGTATCAGCCACTGATGGGGTACTCGTATACTCGTATTCGTATTCGTACTCAAGTACAACTCGAGTTCCACTCGGCCCAAATTGGACTCGGTACTTACTCGGCATTTTGTACTCGGACTCGTACCTGGACTCGGCATTTTTTACTCAGTATTTTTTACTCAGTACTCGACACCAGTACTCGGGACAATCGATTATAATTGTCTCTTTTGATACTGCACCTTCGGACTCGAAAGGACACGTACATAAACAGCTCTTGGGCTGTTGGGTAAATTCCCAAAAGGATAAATTTCTAGCTCAGTTACATGTGATGTACAACTTTTTGAGTAGGTTCATCATGTTGTGTAAAAAGTAAATAAAAAACATGGAAATAAAGTGAAACAGTCAGTCTCCTGAATTGTTTTTTAGACTCTTGAGGATGTAGGTATATTTATAATAATGTTAATTCAGAACATAACTTGGCATTTTTGTTTGATATGGTGTACTCGTACTCGGCCCATACTCGACTGTTTATGTACTCGTACTCGGCCCGTACTCGACTGTTTATGTACTCGTACTCGGCCCGTACTCGACTGTTTATGTACTCGTACTCGGCCCATACTCGACTGTTTATGTATTCGTACTCGGCCCGTACTCGACTGTTTATGTACTCGTACTCGGCCCATACTCGACTGTTTATGTACTCGTACTCGGCCCGTACTCGGATCCTGACAAACTCGGACTCGATTTTTTGGCCCAGGACTCTATCATCAATGTACTCGGACTCGGCCCGTACTCGGCTCTAAATGTACTCGGAGAACTTGGTACACTGTTAGAAAGTTGGGCAAACAGATTACCCAACTTTCTAACAGTGTACTCAGATTGTAGGACTTCAACACTGGTATCAGCTAAGGCAGAAAGTGTGTGGCCAATCAGCGGCGTCGACAATTGTGGGAGGGGGGGGGGGGGGGGGGGGGGGCGCACTCCCCTCCATAAAATAAGTGGTCGCCCCAGTCCCCCCCCCCCCCCCCAACTGCAAATTTCTCAAACGTAGAAAATAATAGTATTATTAAGAAAACACAGCACTGACACTGGAAACTTTACTGCTGCATTACTACGAAACACGTGTTAGTCCTATATTAAGTTTCTCATGGTTAACTGTTTAATAGAAATTGCCCCCCCCCCCCACTGTAACATCCAACACCCCGCCCCCCCCCCCCCCCCCCCCCCTCACAACTCGCCCTCGTGGAGACAGCCTTGGATACGCCGCTGGGGCCAATTTCATGGAAATGCTTAGCCCAAATTTTGCTCAGCACAAAAAGTCATTCTTGCTTTAAGTAAAAACAGGTTACCAGCTAAAACTCCACGTAGTTTTCATGTCTAGATAAAAAGTGAAATACCAGTCACGGGCAATATTATATCACAGGAAAAGTTATTTTTTGACCAGGGAAGAAGTCCCATGCTAAGCAATTTTTGGTACTTAGCATTTCTAAGAAATTGGCACCTGTCCGTAAGGATGAGTGTGGAACCGGGCTCGTATCCTGTACTCTGTCCATAAAACGTTAACGGCAAATGTTCAACGTAGCTATACATTTCGGCAACATTGAAAATCTTGGTTGGAAAATCTATCACTTGCAACACAGCCCCATTTGGCCTCAACATGAGCTACAATAAATAGAAAGTGAAAGATGAAAATTGGCTGTGAAGATTAGCTACTTCTATGCAGAAGGGTATGGGTGCAATTTCAAGAATTCGTTGCGGCTTTTCATGATAGATCCAGTCATTTTGTGTAAATCCAGGCCCGTAGGCTGGGGGTGGGGGGAGTTCGGGGGTTCGAACGAAGTTCAACGAACCCCCCCCCCCCCCCCCCCCCCCACCACCACCCCACTCGGTGACGAGTTCCGCTCAGAAATTACAAAAAAATGAAAATAAAATAAAAATCTGTAAGTCACTATAACTCGGGCTAGCCAACTACAAATGTTGCTTTAAAAGTACATGTATCACTGAATGTTCCACTTTAATACGGTAATTTATGCACGTGTACTCAACGCTATGCCAAAAGTTCCACTTTCGGGTTTAACGAACCCCCCCCCCCCCCCCACCCCCCCCCCCCCCCCCCCCACCACCACCCCAAGTCTCGGGGCAAGCAACGGGCTGAAATCTACAGCCCAATTCCCAAATGTCCCACAAACATATTTTCAAAGTTGAATGCAATTCCTCTAAAAAAAAGTCAACGCCACACCCCTCGATTCCCACGACCCTTATCAAATTGTGAACGGTTTGCTGTCCGTCATCGAGGTAATAATAACAACAACCAATCTACATCAAACAGTCGTTGGTGTTGACAGGCAGTGAAAAATATAGAAAATTATTTATACCGAAATATTATTGCCACCCAATCATTCGGATCATGTACATTTGGTTAGTATGATTTATATGAGGGCTACGAGCACAAGTTTACCAACTCGTGGCCACCATGGGAGATTTTCAACTTCGAGAATATCATTTTCATGTGTCGACAGGGGTGGGTGGGGCCTAAGGTTTCTTCCAGTGGGCGGATGAAGGGTGGAAGTGGAGCAGCTTATCTGTCACGAAAGGGGAAGTTTTGTATATTTACTTGGTGCTGGACACGAAGGCGCAAGGAGCCAAGGTTCGACAATTTAGCACCAGTCTATTTATTTGGACTTTTCACCACAGAACACGAGCCTTAAAAATTACCTGTGATAGGTTGCACAGAGCGAATGTTCAATTTGGGTTTGCTGTTTTCCCCTTAACGAAATCACGTACAATTTGCAACTTCCTTAAACGCTATAATTGATGTTTTATTTCACTGGCACGTGTTAGTCTCTCCCCCCCCCCCTCCCCACCTCCCGGAAATTTGTAGCTGCGTTTTCCTGCGTTTCATCTTTGACATATTAGGGCCTATACTTTTGAGAAAAAAATCGAAAGGAAACTTAGGTTGAACAATTTTAAGAGTAATTTTCTTCTAGAAGGGAAACAGTACAGAAATTGAGACAAATTCTGGCAGAAGTTGAAAACAACCGATCTTCATTGTGATCGTTTTAAAGGTTACGAAACTCAGAGGGTAAGGGCACGCCCCAGGAGTTTCTACCAACACGTTTATATTTAACTGTCGTTTTTCATAAATACTTTTCTATTGTTAGGTTACTCGTGGTTTTGCATGCATGTCTTATTTGGGGCTAAATTTGAGGCTACATTGCCCGATATCGATTTTTAGCCAAGACTTTTCAGTTTTACGGAAAAGTAGCCACATTTTGATCTTATATCTTTAAAAAGGCAAACATGAAAATCAACAGTTCAATCTGAACGTGTTTTAACCCCCAAGTTTCGATAAAATACTGCTACTAAAACACAAATAAATCGAAATATTGATTTCTTATGTGTTCATTAATGTTTCGGAGCCATTTATTGTATGTTTTCCTATTTTCATTTCTCTGTTCAAATTCTGTGGACCGTTAACCACCGATGCAAGCTGTCCAGGACAAATAAATAAGAACAAAGCATGTTACACCGGCCGTTAATCATACAGCCCAAAACGCAGCGCGGTCGAGCTTGTATATAGCCAAAATATTCCACGTATTATTGTCACTCTATACCGAAATGGATATGCTATTATACACGAGGATATGATACGGGTGGCTATTTCTCCAGTGAACAGGGGTCTCTGCACTCGATGTAAATTGACTAATACACGCTGTGCCAAGCCTACGGCTAAAGCGCGGGATTCAGTTCACTGCTACGGTGTTTATTCCGTACACAGAAAAAAAATGACAGCAACGATTCAACGTGAGCGACGCAGTTTTTAACGAAGCCCATTTTACGGTTAAGCTTTTTAATACATTAAATATGAAATATAGATGGACGTGGACCATGGATCAAAAGAGATACTGTAGATCTTCGAATACAAAAGTATTTGCAAACTTGCAAAACCAAATTTGACACCCAGATTTCTTGCATGTTTACTGATCTGTGTTACTACAATGACAACTCATAATTTTGTTGTGTAATTTAAGAGTTAAAAACTCTGTGATCTTTAATTGTCATAGTTGGAAAGACCATAAAAAAGAGCAGAGTGATACGCACAACCACCTTTAAAAGTGCGTTGTAGCTTCTTGACGAACTGAGCGTAAACACGTTGACCGTGATAAGTCGCAGTTAAACGCACTTCATTAGTTTCTATACGTTTCGTACTTTAACGATGCACAGCCTAATATTAGAGAAAAAAGACTGATAGGCCACACGCGCAAACAAAAGCACTTTGTTTAATGCAGTCACTGATAATAAAACTGTTAGTCCGTTTGTCAGTCGAAGCAGAAAAGACACGCATGGTCCGCTGATTACGGGGGGTGGGGGGGGGGGGGGCTGCTTGGAAAAGCAATAAAAAAATAAATAAACGAACTAAAACAAAAAATCTGGGCTTTCTGAAAACTATGTCCCAAAAACTCTACCAAAGTACAATTTTTCTGTTGTGATACTCGTGGAAAATACACAACCAGTTGGTTGTAATACTAAGTTTTGTACTTGCGTATTTCTCGAGTTTTCCCCTTTACTCGAACTCATCCAGATATAGGCCTACAATTAGAATTGTAGTTCTTTTGCTGTAACATACCCCTACTCACTTGCCTCACCCCCCCCCCCCCTCCCTCCTTGGAAAATAAAAGGAAAACGAGAATTTTAAAAAAGAAGAAGAGGTTCGAAGTGAATGTCGTAATCAATTTATTTTATATTTAATACTCGAAACCATGCTGAAAGGGGCCTAAAATGCGGTTATATAGGTAACGTGGTCTTGAACAAAGCGTCGAGTGATGTCAAACACTCCCCTTTCGATTTTTCAATGAACGGTGATTTCTCCCTTTGCTGCTTTGAAAGCGTGCTTTCTGGTGAGTGCGTTTCCCCCTCTAACAAACATCCTGGTCACACCCATGCCGCTACTCATAAAAAGGTATTCGACTATGTCACTGCTTTGAAGTGATTGTATACCAACAGAGTGGAATAAGATAAAACAGTGCTCATCGGAAAAGTTTGGTTGCCGAATTTTTTGCCGAATTTTCTTCATCGGAGCTAACTTTGCTAGGAGCTAGGACTGGCGGTTTGAATGCAGAAAATTCCTACACTCAAACCGTCTGTCGTGAGCGTTCCGAGTTTGTAGATAATGCGCTGTTCCGTCTTAATTTTCTGCATTCAAACTATCAGTCCAAATTTAGCAACCGAATTTTCAGTAACCAAATTGAGACTTATTTTAACATAGGCCTACTGTTTAATTTCGTACGGTACACTGTACACGGTTAAGCCTCTATTGCATGAATTGTGTGTAACGTCAGGAACATATATCTGTTTGATAACAGTAAATGGAAGTATCTAGTCACTTCTTCTGTTCGTCCTGTGAGCGGATACTATAAGACCTCCGTGGCCTTGAATGTGGCTCAAGATACACCAAGAATCAAAGACTTACTTGTATGGGTTCTTCCATGGTCGTCTAAACACTTGCTGTCCTTAAAAGTTCCCGGGCCAGCGCCTATTTCTCAGGTATAGTGGGCTCTACAATCTAACCCTTGATCGGCTGTCTAGTAGGCCTACGCCTCTGCATGAGGAATTCTCGATCTGGTAATAGGCTGACCTCCGCTGTATTTCGTCCCCCTAGGCACAGCGCGGTATTCCGCCAACTGTAAAGGAGATGATATGATGCAAGGCACAGATATCGAGGTACATGCGCCTGTAGACTTATTTAGCGCCAGACCGGAAATCTGCAGTGAGGCGTATATGTTGCGATGCACTGTGGGACAGTTTGCGCTGCACTGAATCCCCACTCGAAGCGCAAATATTCCCACAATGCAGTGTAACATGCGCCTTCGCGGCACACTTTCGATCTATCTCTAAACGAGTCTATAGGCCTACATGTGTTGCAACAAGCGGCCAACCCTCGTCCATAGGAAAGGACAAGATGTGGCACGAAAAGGCCAAGGGTGTACTATAGTTTGGTTAGCGCGGAGGCTGACTTTTCCCAAGCAGAAGTTCCCCTTGCTGTACCTTGATTGGTTAAAGATCGGTGACGTCATTTCAATTTGGCAATGAACCTAGAGCGTGCGCTCAAACTATAATGTACAGGTCAATACCAAGTGATTTGTTTAAACCAGCTCGGGCCAAGTTAAGACAATATTTAATTGTTTTCGGAATCATTGTTGTTATTTTTCTAAATCTTCTTCCTCAACTTGGAAAAACAATAACTTTATTATTTGAAGGCTATGTCAACTGTAAGTACAGGGAAGTATTTTTTATTACATGTCCTTGTGCTAACTTTCTCAAACATACCGGGCGGTTTTAAGACTCATAACAATAGACCGTAGGCCCTGTGTATAAAAACTAGCAAATGTTGCGCAATAAAAGCAAACAGGAAAAGCACATGTTTCCTATAGTAAAAGTATTCAGTATAAGAATCTTCTGAATTCAATATGAATACACTTACGCCTTTACGTCACAGCTTTAACTATATACTTTTAAGCAAAGGTTTGAGTATAGACTGGACCTAAGTCGGACTTATTTTATTCAATGTATTCCTTTGGACAGCTCCTTGATAAAGCGTCTGAGCTTTATAGGGCGCCATCATCTGGTTGCAGTTCCTGTGTCATATGCAAATCGGACTCCTTTTATAGGTTAGACCCTCTCACGAGACCGGCCACTCTCCTATAAATTA
Organism: Hippasteria phrygiana; assembly: GCA_037893225.1. Taxonomy (NCBI): domain Eukaryota; kingdom Metazoa; phylum Echinodermata; class Asteroidea; order Valvatida; family Goniasteridae; genus Hippasteria; species Hippasteria phrygiana. The sequence continues at coordinate 2,597,583 of JAZGUH010000008.1, read as the reverse complement.
GGCATTTTATGGTGACCCTGAAGGGACATCACACATCGCAAATATCATCGCAGATATGTGATGTGATCTGGTAAACCCTTCTTCACCTGGTGAAATTTTTCATTTTGTTTTCAAAACTGTTTTATTCATGATGCTAGGCTGTCTGTAACTTGAATTATTCTGTTAGGAATTAAGAAATCAGCTGACTTCATTTTGAGAAATCAAGCGTTAAGTTTGCACAAAAGTGACTGAAAGATTGCAAATTGTCATTTAAAATGATGGAATTTTTTGTTAATTCTTTCAGGAATGATAATTTAGATATTACTAATTTAATTGGTAGCAGAAACTCAAATTGTCCAAACAAATATCTGGGGTACTGTATTGTGCCATTACCTTCAAGATCGGGAGGTGATCCAGAGCCGGACTAAAACAAACAGGATCGCGAATCCTTTAGGGCGCCCTCTTGCTATATGTTGCATGCTGGGAGAATTTGTACTACGCGCAAATGTCGTCTGCTTCAGATTTTGTAAGCACTAGCGGGATGCCGCGCTTCGCGCGGCACCCGCTAGATGTGTGGACCGCGCGGCGGGGCACTTCTAACATTCTAACAGGTTTTTATTTTGTTACCCGAAAATCCGTCTTAAATTTAAATTGGGCTGACTGTTTCTGCACCGTTGTATTGGGCACCAGTTAGGCCTGTGAGGTCGAAGGTTGATCTTTCAATTTGTTTAATAAAAAAATAATTGTTCGGATATTTAGAATGGTACAAAACTTCGTGAAACGGCATTCCGGCCGCCACTCTAAGACCGAGGTTAAGCTTTTTGTTTCAGCTTTTTTTAACCGAAGGCGAAAATCCGTCTTTAATTTGACTTAGGCTACCGTAGGCCTACTGTTTCTGCACCGTTTAATTTAGGCCGTCTTTAGGTTTGAGGTCAGGGGTCGGTTTTTCAATTGAATTGAGACAAATGTGAACTTTCTGCCTTTTTTGGACTGATTCCAGCTTTTTAACCGAAAATCCTTTTTTAATTTGAATGAGTTGAGCCCACTGATATCCATGTATAAACATCTGGATTGCGCAAGAGACGATGGCATACTAGGTCGGTGAGCACACTCTGAGGGTTGCGTCGTGACAAAGGTTCGATTCCCATCTGTGACAGTATCATATTTTTTCTTGAGCTGACCACGTCGTCGGTGTGGATGCCTAACGGTTTTGGGTCACCTGGGATCGAGTGAAGATTTAAAGTCGCATTTGAACAAACAATAACATCCAATTAGCCTTTTTTAAATATGGCGGAATAGGAGGGCGCTATTTGATTTGGGTAAACATTTTGTGACATAGGCCGTGTCCGAAATAGAGTACCGAAGTCTGACGTGTACGTATACGTACACGTGGGCAATGCAGTGCCTGTGTGTACAGCGAAATGAGTAACACGTACGCATGCGCGAGGTACGCCCATTTATGATAATTGCCCCCAACCATCCTAGGAAAAAACATTACGCGAACCGCCAGTGATTCGTGGCTAAAATAGTTTGTCGTGATAACGCCCTCTCGCGGCAGCCGGTTATCGCGTATATACGTAACAACGTCTTGAACCAAGACTAGAGCTGACCATGCAGCTGGCGCGCGCGACCGAGCGAGCGCTGCAATAAATGCTCACGTACGTGTACCCATCATACACGTCGTCGTGATCAACATGGCGTTTCGTGTAATCGGCATGGGTCGTGTATTTCTACTGGCGCTTCTTTGCGCCGTTCTAATTCCCTCTGTTTCTGCCGACTTTGATGACCATGGCTTGACCAAGAATGAATACAACGAAGTGATGTTTAGGCATGCTATTGGAACATCGGCACATTTCATAATGTTTTTCGCTCCTTGGTAAGTTCAAGTTGTTAGAGATGATGATACCGCTACCCTACGCGGTAGGTATCCCTAGGGGCGCGGGCGGCGGTAGGACTAGAGCCCAATTCAAGGGGGAGGTACATGTAGACCACCGCGGCGTCAAACTTATGCACTTCCTCCTCCGCCCTCGCCGCTGCCCCATGTATGTATCCCCAATGTGGGGATTTCGAAAGTGACCAAAACCCCACTTCTGGGGCTTCATTTTCAAAATTTGTTAGTGTCGATTGTTTATTTCCACGCGTTCGGCACAAAAAAAATTACCAATCCCGAGATCTAGACCTTGTCGTATATTAAAATACCGCCTGGCTGAGTCTGCACAATTGTCACAAGGGATTGGGAAAGATTTTACTTTAATACCCCCCACCAAAATCGGTTAGAAACAGCAAATCTTGGAAAATAACCATCCATTTGTGTTCATAATTGTATAAACACTTGGCACAACCTTTAATTTTGAGATGTTTTCTGTGTTAGAAGTTATTAGCAGTTGGCACCATGTAGTCACTCCAAAGTGTGCACATACATGTTGATTTCTTCCTAATTTTTTTAGAGATTTTACTGAAATAAATCTTGAAATAAATCTTGAAATAACAGGTTCCACATGTTTAGACAGTTGTTATCAAGGAGGGTTGGTTATTTTCCAAGATTTTGCTGTTCTTTACCGATTTTGGCGGGGGTTAATAATTAAAACCCTCCTGTGCACCTGGCCAAAATCTACCCAGTTGTTGTACAGATCAAAACCTATCAAATGTCAGATTGAAACACACACAAACTGTGAGAGTTGGTGTTTAGAGTTTTTGATAGGCTGTGATAGTTATAAGTATAGGAGGGTTAATTAAAGTAAAACCTTTCCCCGTTTTCCTTCCCACAAAGATGCACGGGTACCCGTTAAAGAAAGGCAATCATAACGTACGGACATGTTTGTCGTTCGTTTTTTATTTTGTTGCATCATTTGTAATTTTTCATCATGAAACGACAGCAGAAAACAACGAATCTTTGGACCACTTTTCAGCTTAAATTCGGATAGTGCCGAAATATTGCTGGAAATCGCACCAGGAATATATATATAGCCTGAACGTAGGGGCAAGTCAACGAACCAACAATGTCCTATAATATATAAACAGGCTGTTTTTTGGGAATTAGGAACTCCCCAGATGACGAAGTCACGCACGTGAAAGAGAGAGAATGACACGATGCGCACGGAGTACCAACAATGCATTTGCAGTGCACATGAACCTTGTGGGAAGCAGCACAAGCGTACGCGTCTCCACAGTAAATATTTCCCACATTTCACTGCATCACACACACTGGATGTGGTTGTGTCAAATTGCGGGGTCTGATCCACCAATTGCGTTTACACTCAAAAATTGCGGGGTCTGATCCGGATCGAATCTCCCTAGAAAGGGGGATCGAGAAAGGTGGATCAGATCCAGATCAGGCCCCGATCCACCTCGCGGTCGACGGGTGGTCGATCCCCCCTTTTAATCCAATTGCCGGATCTAGTGTAAACGCGGTCATAGGGTAGCTGGCTCCATTTTGGCCTTGAGAACGGGAGGGTTTAAGTAATATGTTAATTTGGTTACGGGCGCTCGATTCCATAATCTGGAACCGGTTCCTGACATTAGTGGTTGGGTACTTGGGTACCCGGTTCAGATGCACAGCCTTAATCCCATGTATGCTTTCACTATAGCAGACCCAGCACCTGTTGCACAGTTGTATTTGAACTTGCCAATCAATCAGCACGTTTAGTCCTAGTCAACAATCCCTGTTTGAGTGTTGGCATACTATTGGTCTGTGGTTTCAAATGAAACTTGTTCAGTGCATCTGCCCTATAAACAAATTGAAGCCGATTCAATCTATAATGCGCATAATTTGCTTGTTGAATCTCCAATTCTGCGCACAGTACGTAAAATGTGGTGGAATCGCAGTTTTTTTTACAACACCTGTTTACAATTATTTGCTTTCCAATTTGTTACTTTAATTATTGTATTAAGTTGTTTTGTTAATGTATTTTGCTACAGTTTAATTTATTATTGCCTCATTTTGTGTAAATTTATACAATCACAATTCGGCATGACGCTGCAAAGTTAAATTAAAAACAAAACTTTTACAGTTTCACAGAAACAACAGAGCACCTACATGTACATGTACATTCTCCCGTACTTTCCTAATACTTCCGAGGACAATGCTTTGTGTTTCCTGTTGTTCCTTTAACCCTAACAGCCCAAGCCTTTTTACTAGAATCCTTCCCTAACCACACAAACTCCAACACTGTGTAGTAAACCAATGGCACATTCTTTGTACAAAATCAGGGCATCAAGTCCCATGCAAAGTGATGGTGCCAAGGCTCTACAGTACCCAATCACACAAAATTCAGCACAAAGGGGTGTTTGATTTTGGCAGGTTAGGGAAGGTTAGGGTTAATATTTAACCCAACCCCATAGACTAACGCGTATTTTAACTTCCGAGGACCGATTTCAACAAAAGACTGACTTGCGAGGACTGAAAGGTTCCTTTTGTATTTTCTTTCTCCTCTTGTCCTCGGATGTACATACAGAACCTGTACATTGTAGCACGTACAGTGTTGGCTGTCTGTAACCTGCCCAAAATGCCCTAGTGTGACATTCCGCTGATTTTCCGCGGTGTCATATCACATGTTTGCACAGTTGCACTGAAATCTAAGCAAGTAAACATTTGCATCCCCCCACCACCCCTCCCCCCCAAAAAAAAAAAAAAAATAGAACAACAAAAATTTAAATTGGATTTTAGCTAGTTTGGATTCAACTTGAGGGTCTTTCATCAACTATTTTCCCGACGGCAGTCAACCATCATCTGGACAGAAATTGATCTGGTAAATTTGCATTATAGATTGGCTCTGCTCTACCCAATCAAAACATGACATGCTGGCATTATGCCGTTTCTGTAATTTCCCACTGTTTGTGACCAGCTGTCATTCAGTTGCATAAATCCGTGTCAAAGATGACTATTTGTTCCGATATCACCCAAAAAAAGTTATTCAGAAAATATTTTTGAAAAGCTGTCGGGGGAGGGGGAAACATGGGATAGGTTAGGATCAGTAAGAACATTGGAGAAAGTTTAAAACCAGTGTACAATCGTGTTCAAACGTGCATTCACTTAGGGAGCACTGCCTATTACCAACGGTCGGGCCAGGCCGTTGAAAAGCCTGGCCAAGCTCCGGGAACACCGGGGCCTTCGGGCTTCTATAATCCCCTGGTTGTACACAATAAACTGCCCACTAATGCTGGAGTCAGCCAGCTCCCATTGTTCACCCAGACTTGATCTCCAGCCCGTGAATGGAATGACAAAAAAAAGCAATCACTGCAGATTAGTGTGGGAGGGGCCACAGTCCAGCCTAGCCTGGCAGAGGCCGGGCTTTATCAATTAGTAGATGCTCTATTGTTAGGTGATTTGTGGCTCACAATAGCAAGACAAAGGCGTGGCCAGGCTTTTCAACGGCCTGGCCTGGCCATGGGTAAGGAAGTGCTCCCTTAGTGCATTTATAATTTTTTTTTAAAGGTTGGGGAAGGGGGACAGAGGAAAAAGCACACAATCAACAACAATTGAAGCGTTTTGTGACTCGTCGTGTATCCTGGAAAATCTTTGAAAAGCCAATGCATTTAAAAGCCTACTACCCATAAAATGTATATGACCATGGGGAAATTATTGGAGGACACTGTCATAGCCATCCCCTCCCCCCCTCTCCAAATATTGGGAGGACATGTCCCCCCACCCCCGGGATCACTGCCCATGACCTTTAGACATTTTTCCTTTGGTAAAAAGATGTTTTTTGTTAGGTATTGAAATTTCTGAGGGTGGATGATCCTATGGAGGGTAATTCCAGATACATTTAAGGTCCCCTTGCAGTCCCAAATGTTACACACCCTGTTTTCTTTAATTACATAATCATCCCAAGGACGAATAACAATATTTCTTTTGGGTATTCTCCTTGCAGATGCCCAACATTAGAATTAGAAACACCAAAATCTGAAGAGGGGTACTGAAAGTCCAGTACATTGTTTTTTCATGTTCTATACAGGTGTGGCCATTGTAAGAGGTTAGCCCCCGTCTGGGATGAACTCGGTGATCGATACAATCCTGATAAGTCCATCCCAGCTACTTTTGCCAAGGTACATGAATAACCATCTATTTGTTTTTAAGCCAATAAACAAATGGACAGCTTCAACATTTAGCTTTTTTTTTTTTTAACCCTCCAACTGTTATAACAATCATCACAACCTATCAAAAAACCAACCCCTTTCTCTCTCATAGCTTGTGTGTTACAATCTATCACTCGATAGGTTTCGATAGATATTTGGCTCCATTTTGGCATCGAGCAGAGAGGGGTGGTTGCCGGCTTTTCTTGGATGTCAATTAAATCAGTTTTACTTCTTAATTTTCTTTTTATGTATTTACCCCCCCCCCCCCCCCGACAGTCCACTTTAAAGAAGGTGACAATGTTGAAATGAAGCAAGGAGGTACACTGAAGAGGCTACACTGAAAGCTTGATAAAATGAACAGCTCCTAACACCCCCCCCCCCAGGCCCCCAATGAATGTGGCATGTGATGATTACCACCAGATCAAGACAAAGCCAAGACAAAAGCTCTTTTAGGCTCTGCTCAGGTCAAGACCAAACCAAAATTGCCTGTCGGGGGTGTGCATAAGAACTGGGTACCCGAAAACCCGACCGTTCATTTTAGCAACCGGTTCCAGATTATAGAATCGAGTACCCGTGAAACTTCACATTGTCGCATAACTTCTCAGACAATGAAAAAGGTAGGGTTTCGAATGTTATTTGTCGGGAATTTTCAAAATTGAAACCAAACTACATGGGAAACCAGCACACATTTCACCTTTATAACGCTCTCGAAAGTTGACAAGAAATTCAGCAGTCGCGTGGTTTTTGTAGTCTCGGAAAAGATAAAGAGCCTCGACAAGACATAATAGCATGCCTCGTTCAACGATAAATACAACTGTTTAGGCTTCTTTTGTGATATGCCGGCGCTTGCACGTGTCGGCACACGTAAAGGCAGAGAAGTAATCATGTTCACTGGACAGGCATGAGGTTTTCAGACTTTTGTCTGAAATCAGACATTTTGAATCTCAGAGAAAGACATTATTACAACTTCCGGGATTGGAAGTTTTGGGTTGGGTTTCTTTAACAGGTACCCGGGTACCCGTCTTTTTTTCAATCGGGTACCCTGTTCTTTTACTACCCGTAAATGCACACCCCTAATTGCCTGCTCTTGGATTTTGTTGGATTTATGACAATTCTGACACTTTGGGTTTATTTGTTTGTTTGTTCAGGTTGACTGCACAGTGGAGACCAAAGTGTGCCACGAGAACGAGGTGAAGGGCTACCCGACGCTCAAGTTCTTCCGTCCGGGACGGGAGACGACCAAGCACACGGGCAAGCGCGACTTTGCGAACCTGGAGAAATTCATGCTGGAGCAACTGGACCAAAAGAAGGTAACGCGGGCATTTCGTGTGGGCTTGTTTGGGCTCTAGGCACGTCCACTCTAGACACTTCAACCTGAGGCCAATTTCAAGGAGCTGCTTAGCGCAAAAATTTGCTTAGCACAAAAATGTCTTGCCAACTAAAAATAGGTTACCAGTGATAGGGACATTCATAAATGTGTGAGGGCGCTGTTCATTTGGTGACTCATTTTCTGAATAGGAAATTGTGATTAAAAGTTAGTTTTTTCGCACATTCTTACAGCTTTATTTTAATTCAAACATCATAATTTTTGAAATCATGATTGCCATCTGCCTTTTATTCATTGAAATAAGGCATGAATAAAGACAAAGATTTTTTTCAAATGTGAGTTTTAAGCATTTCTGTCATAATCTGCACTCCAATTTGTGTACAAAATAATCACACTTTACTCTGCATTAAACGTACACATTTCAGGGACCCAAAAATCCCCACTTTAAATCAATTTTTCTTTGCTTTGCAAAATCCAATGAAATCCGAACTTGAATCAAATCGTTTCTTATGACTTTCTCTTCAAAACCACATCAAAACCAAATGTACACAATTTATTTGAAAAATGTATTAATCTATCTACCAGTGACAACTCCATATGATTTTCATGCTAAGCAAACAACAGCAAAATACCAGTCACAAGCAATATACAACACATGGGAATTTAGTTGGTAATCTCGGTTTTTATCAAGGAAGAATTTTCATGCTAAGCAAATTTTTGTGCTTAGCACCTCCGTGAAATTGGCCCCTGACCCCTTTGGGGTTTTCTTTACGCACCCTGCTGAATCCAACAGAATCCAACGGCGGGTGCAAAGCCTGCTGAATCCTTCAACTTGAACGAAAGATCTTTTTGTTCACCACCCACTGTTGCATTTCATTGGATTTAGCGTATTTAGGGATATTACGTAATTGTGAATTAAACTGATAATACCAAATTAATACCGATTGAATAAATACACTATGAACTTCGCTTTAAAATGGACCACTTAGCACAAGGTACATCCAAGTTAGTGTAGGATTGAGTGATTTTTGACTTGTGATGAATGTGTGTGAACCCACATACTAACCTTTTTTGTTATAATTCATTTTTGTGTTTCGCCTAAACAAATGTTTTGGGGGCACTAACCAGTCATGAATTCTGTCCGTGTGGCCCGTTTGGCCCGTTTTGGCCATATGTTAAAGTTTTAGGTTAAGTTTTTGCTCTCATTTGGTGTCATTTGAAAAGTTGAAGTCCAATTGGAACCGAATGTGGGTTATGCATGTAACATGGAACCTTCATATGGTAAAGAGGTCAAAGGTCACATCCCAAGGTCAAAGGTCATCTGAGGTCAAGTTGTAAAATGGGCTGAACATGTAAAATTGCTCTCATTTGAAAAGTTGCAAATGCGATGCAGTGACCAAAAAAAAAGGCGACACGTGTGATCCACGGATCACCTTGTTATAATTCACCACTGAGGAAAAGTTAAAGACTTTTCTGCTTTTAATGTTTGGCTTCATGTTTATTCTACTGCTCAGAAAGTTTGGATTTCCATTCAAAATCCTGATGCAAAGCACTGAATGCGGTACCTCAGTGAGACCAGCAGTACTGACTACAATACCACCCGTTTGTTGATGATGACCTCCCTTGTACTCATTTGGTTATATCAGTTGAATTCATATGTAAAACGTGTATGTCATTTTCAATTCTGGTATAGAAAAAAGGGTTCAAGTCGAGAAATTTGTTTTTGTTTTGAAGGCTGCTGTGCCGCAACCACCGGAAGCCAAGCACGGACTGTACGAACTAACAGAAGACACCTTCAAGTCTCACGTTGCTAGGGGCAACCACTTCGTCAAGTTTTACGCCCCCTGGTGCGGGCACTGCAAGACATTGGCGCCGGTGTGGGAACAGCTTGCCGAAGGCTTTTCACACAATGAACACATCACGATATCAAAGGTAATCAATGCTATGTGCGACCCAGCATAATGAAATGGGTGGAATTAAACAAAATTTAACAAAATCTCAAAAGTGAGAACGTAGCCTGTTCCAATTGGGGAAATATGCTCTATGAAAAACTTGGGGAAAAGCTTAGGAACACTTCATGATTCTCGATGGGAAACGAGCTTTGTGCACATGTATGCATGCTTACTCGGGAACAGCCTGTTCTGGTTGATAAAGCACTGTGTTCCCACCGCGTTCCCAATGGGAACACAGAGGGTGTATTCTAGTGTTGAATTAACACCCAAACAGAGTTTCAAATGACGAGAACGAACACGCTAACAGTGTTTGCGAACATAATTTTTCACCCCCCCCCCACTTTGGGGAGTAGATGAAGAATGCCAAGAACAATGATGGCGGACTTCGACCCTTTCCAGAACCTGCGTTAATTACAGCTCTGGAGTGTTTTTATAAATGCCCAGTGGTCACTGAATCCTGCAAACTATTTCCAGTCATTGGGAGGGCTTTTCATGCGGCACCTCACTCGTCACTTTTTGTTGGCATGACTATGAGCGAGATGGGAACTTCCGGTGAAATCAGATAACCGTTATTCGGTTTGAATATAATTTGGATAACTGGATTTTGAAATCTCTGATTTTTCGCACCGCTAGTTTTTAACTTGGTTTTTGTTCTTCTCTTCTTTAGATTGACTGTACAGCCCATCGCCCTGTTTGTGTACAGCACGGTGTCAATGGATTCCCAACACTCAAGTTTTTTAAGGATGGAGAAGTGGTACGCTTGAGTTAGCAATGTTTTTGGGGAGCGTCATTCAGTTTTGGAGAATATTTTGAGGTCAGAGGTCAAAGTTGACTTTTGGGTCAGGCTCATTACCACTTAATATTGTGCCAACTGCCACTGGCCATATTTGTAAATATGTGAAAGTAAAACAAAACAAAAACTTTAGTGTAAAATTACACTCGTCTACAAATGTTGACAAATGTTTGTGTTTCAGTGATTGAATATGTTTCCCTTTATGGATTTTGGGATGCTGAAAACGAATATGACCATAAAAGTATTCAATTGGCTGCAGTTGTCAAGAAATTGTAAGTATCACATTGTGCTTACATGTATATACAATATAACAACTAACATACATGTATATTGCAGGGACTTGTATTGATTAAACCCGACACTAACCAAAAAATAGAGCGACTCATGAGAAATATTGCCAATTGTATGTAGTTTGAACCTAATTATGCATTGCAGGTTGGAACAAGAGCTCTTCCTGTAGTTTATTCATCCTCCGACCAGATTCCATATCTTAAAAAATTGAGCCAATTGACAATTTTAAGCATCATTTTCATACTCGGTGACCCAGAATTAGTAAAGATTGACCACTTTTATTTCCAAAGCATCTTGGCTTCAGAACAGTTGCAGGGCTGTAGTCGAGTCCTGATCTGTGTCTGATATAGAAACGCGGAAAAATCCAGCATAAGTCCAAAACTCAAAAAGAAAAATAAGCTGAAATGAGAACTTGAGCACTGGCTTGAATATAGACTTCTGTTTTTTGTTTGTACTTGAAGGAATTCATTGTATTGTCTTGGAATCACTCCTGGACTCGGTGAGTCCGGACTATGCTGAGCAGGGATGTTGTCGAGTCCATCACAAGTCCTTGCAAGTCCCTGCAAGTCCATCACAAGCACTCCAGTCCTAATTCCAATCACAAGCTATTCAAATGAGCTTTGACAAAGGCATTCCTTTGTCAATGTTCACCTAGTTACTGGTGACTGGCTTTATGAAAGGACTTGTGAAAGGACTTGCAGGGACTCGACTACAGCTCTGATGCCGAGTCCAGGCATGATTCAACATTGTCCAACAGATTTTTACACCTGTTGCCTTTGACCTATCTCCATCCAGAAGCAGGAGCTAATTGGAGCATCAGTTGAATATCCTGCGACATTCTAAATCTTAGGCAAACCTCCAAAAACATGCAAGCGGCTGCATGCGCGCCATTTTCTCTAAAACGCAATGCGAATGCGCGTCTATTGCATAGCACGCGGTCACAGTGGTGTAGTCCGTATTTTTTTAATTAAATTTTTAAATTTTTAATTAAATTCTTTTTTTTTATTAATTTTTTTTTTTCTTTTTTCGTTCAATATTTATTTCCACATTGCTGACAGATCACGGTCCGTATGTTCATGCACATAACCACGATGAAAAAAAGTTGGCTGGGACAAATGTACGAGACGACTACGGTCATATAGATATGGGCAGCAAGCACTGTGATGGGCACTGTGATGCACTGTTGCACATGCTGCATATGTACGAATCAGGGGGCGAGATTTCTCCGGAGACGTTTTTCCAGATTTTCGGAAGTTTCTTTGATCCTTAAATTGTTTTTATCATTCCAAAATGACCTCTGCAGCCTCGCTGAAACGGCCTTCTTTTATATCTATCGATGCTTCTTTTTAGTGGAAATTTTGAACCGTATTTTTTGGTATAAAATGCAGTTTTCTTGTGCATGTTTCAGCAACGCCGTACAAATTAAATGTCTCCGAATGTTACATGGATTTTTATTTTTCCTCAAATCTCTCCTCTTGACAAATTTGGTCTAAGAAATTGCAAACAGCGGTAGCTGAATTGTTACGTTAACCAGGGTAGGATTCGAAAGAAAAAAATTAGAAAGAAAACAAATGAGAGAAAATGATGATTACTCTGCAGGTGGACACATACAAGGAGGGGCGGGACCACCAGTCGTTGAAGGCGTACGTCAGCAAGATGATGGTCCCACCCACCCAAGAGGAACCGCCCACAAAAGAGGTCAAGAATGAGGAGAAGAAAGTAGAAGAAAAGAAAGAGGCGGCTGATGAAGACACTGAGCCAAAGGAATCTAAGGTATCTGCTTGGGATGGAAACAAAAAAGTAGCACTGTGTTCGAGTATGGGCTCCGTGCACAACTACCCCCTCAGCGGAAAGAAAAGGCGAGTTGGGGGTCAATATCGACGCCATCTTACCTGACTTCAATTTAAGTGTCTGGTTCCCGCTGTGATATTCTTATTGAAAAAGCAATTATCGAGAGTCAGCGAACAGACAAAGCAATCCCACTGGTATACGAGTATCAAATGAACGAGGAGCGCAGTGCGTAATACCAGCGATGTACTCTCCCCATGGAAGTGCGGTTGCTATGTGAACAGCGCCCTCATTCGACGGCGCACGGAGCCCATAGATACATTTCATTCATGTGGCCAAAAACGACGATGCGGCCATGTTGGGAGCCTCAGTGCTGGGGCCAATTTCATGACGTGCCAAGTACAAGAATGTGCACAAAACGTTACCAGCCAAAAGTCCATGGGATTTTTATGCTAAGCTAACAACAGCGGAAGACGGGGGCCAATTTCATAAAGCTGTTAAGCAAAAAAATTTGCTTAGCATGAAAATGTTTTGCTTAGTAAAAACAGGTTACCAGCCTAAAGTCCATGTAATTTTCATGCTAAGCAAACAACAGCCGAATGCCAGTCAAAAGCAATATTCCACACATGGGAAATCTGGTTGGTAATCCAGTTTTTATCATGAAAGCATTTGCATGCTAAGCAAATTGTTGTGTTTAACAGCTTGATGAAATTGGCCCCTGAACACAAGCAACATACGTCACATGAAAATTTGGAAGGCACTCCTGTTTTTATTAAGGAAAACTGTTTATGCTAAGCAAATGTGACCCGCTCCAGAAAAAGGTGATATAAGTCGCGCTATGCATTTACGTGTAATAGCCCTTTCAACGTTGATAGGGTGAAATTTTTCGTCAAAATTCATTATTTTGTTTTTTTCTTCAATGACATTTTAAATATCTAAAGTTTAAGGTTTGGTGCACAACAATGTTGATTTCAGTCAATAAGTAAAAAAAATAACCTTTTTAGAGTGCATTGTTCCATTGCATTGTATTAGAACTAACTATTTCAAAGCCTGTTTTCTCTGTTGTGCAATTTGAACTCCATAGAGCTAATTAATATGCAAAAACGTGACATCTCCAGAACGGAAAGGGCTTTGGAGCTCTATCATGTATCAAATGAAAGCTTAACATTCCAGGCTTTCCAAACATACATAGAACTCATTTTTCATATTTTGCGACATAATATGTGACCCACTCTACAAAAATGAGTCTGATTTGTTAAAAAAATATTTTTAAGCTTTAAAGTTGGTCTGAAAGAGCATGAATTAAGCTTCCATTTGATATATGGCACAACTCTGTAGTGTAATGCATTTTTTGTGTGTGTGTGTGCAATTTCTTATAGTTATATTAAAAAGTCGGCCATTAAACCACCCCGTACGTGAAAGTGTCATGTGCGACATCCGACTCATTTTTGCAGAGTGGGTCACATATACCTTTTTCCAGAGCGGGTCACAAATATTGTGGTTACCAGCTCCATGAGATTGGCCCCTGATCACAGTACAAGTATTGATGCCAAATCTTGATACAATCCTTTACCTTTACGAGACAACTATACGTGCTTTCATCGAGTACTGTTTCCACATCTGGGCTGTTGCTTCTGCTTGTCACTTATCTTTATTAGATAGAGTACAGAAGCGCATCGTTAATTTGGTTGGAGAAGAGTTGGGCTCATACTTACAATCACTCTCTCACCGGAGATCTGTTGCTACTCTTAGTCTGTTCTACAGATATTTTCATGGGAAATGTTCCACCGGCTTGTCCAGCTTGGTTCCTCCAGTTAGGGTGTTTGAGTGTGAAACTCGGCTTTCCGCCTGTTCCCACCAATATACTCCAGCTGTACCTAGATGTAGAACGAAAAGCTATGCCAATAGATTTTTCCCTCATTCTGTATCTCTATTAGAGGAATTCTTTGCCTGGTGCATGTTTCCCTTCATCTTACGATCTTTTCTGCTTCAAGAGGTAGGGCTGTTCATTTTCGAATAAATTTACTATTCGAATATTAGAAACTGGGTTTGACCGAATATTCGAATATTCAGTGCATGCCACACCGGTAAAAAAAACATTGCACGTAAAAGCACGCCGGTGTTTTACGAAAAGCGATTGATATTATGGACCGTTCAAACGGCATTTTTTTGCATGTGTAACCTGGAAAAATGACACACCATGGGGACTTTACTCGACACAAAAAATAGACAAGCAATACCAGGATCTAAAGAACAAGTCGCGAACTATTTTATTAGGAAAAGGATTTAAGAATGGCGAAGTGAACTTGTGAACCAAACCTTGAAGTTAAAACCCAAGAAAAAGTTTAAATAAACCAAAACAAAACCAAACCAAAAACCTAAAATAGAAATATAAACTTGTTTAAAACCTTATAAACCAACAACAAATAGAACAGTTTAAACCAACAAAAACATTAAAGTCTAAAACAGCTTAAACCAAAGAAAACCAACAAAAAAATAGAACAGTTTAAACCAAAGAGCAAGGTATGCTTAAACCAAAGAAAACCAACACAGAGTATCAAATAATGGACCTTAGGTACACTCTGATTGAAACCTATAAGAATCAAAAGAAAAGAGAAAAGAAAGAATACAATTAAGAAATACATCAAAACAAAGTGCTCATGATCGAAACCAAGGTTAAATCTGCTATACATGTACATGTTGCCTATACACTGTATACAGTAAAGTATACATATGCTGGAAACAAAGAACTTTCTTGTGAATATCTAATGAGTTTACATAAGGGATTAGGGCTCTGAAACCACAGCAGCACATGGCCAAGCAATAAACTTAAAGTAGACTTCCTCAAGTCCATGAAGTCTAAAACTAGAAAAGAGCAATAAAGTTACAAACAGGTGGTCATATAATACAGGCGAAAATGGGGCTGAAGAAAGTCTAATCTACTCATGAATAAACATTCAAATGATACACTCAGAAAGGAATTTGCACACTTAAATCTCTGTGGGAAAACTAGATCTCCTACTTGAAACAATGGTAGAGATACACTCTAAAGTCATTCAATCTACATGTTCTAGGGGTAAAAATAAATTCTTTCTCCACAAAAAGAAATTCTCCATGGCAATCACACCATCTTAAGAGAAACAAGAAAAGTTCTAAAGTAGAAATGGATAACTTGTACACAAAAATATATATAATTTAACATAAAACTAGTCAAAGAAAACTCAAGTCATCCCATTGGCAAAACAGTACTCCTTTGCTTATTTCAAATCACAAAGGCAAGAAAATCACAATAATACAAAATGCGAATGCGCTGGACCCATCATGATAAAGTAAAATCTCAAAGCTTTCTAAAAAGAACTAACTTTCCAAAGATAAAACCTCGCTTTAAACCAAATAAAACCTATCAAAACTGTAATAAAACTCAAAATATGATTATACAATATAAAAAGAACAACAATTGGACGATAAAACTTACCAGGGCACTGTAGCAGACGAAAGACAAGGCTACGGCAGGTCGCACAACTCAAAGGAGTGTGAAAGAGGCACATGTGCACTCTTCTCCGCCGGTCTGCTAAGTGAAGGCATAAGGCAAGCTAAAACTCTGTACACAAGTATAACTGTGGTCAAGGGGAAGATGCTGCTACTGGGGCCAGGGGGACACACAACTAAATAAACCACAGTACATGTTAAAAATATAAGCAGGGGAGCAACTCTCTAAAAATAACAAGCAATATAATTTGGCCCTGCCACACATGCCCCTCTTGTATCAAGGGTTTTACCGACAGGAACAATAAACTTCCGTCCACAAAAAATTGCGATTGACAAAAATGCGGCATTTGACACTGCTCTGCGCCGTAATAACTTTTCTATTAAAATAGCATCAGAGTCGTATCTGTACGTGCATATATATCTTTTCGAATATTCGAACTGGCAAAATGGTATTCGAATATTTGCTTGACGATTGAATATCGAATATTCGGTATATTCGGGACAGCCCTATCAAGAGGAATATTAATTCCTACCTCTTGTATCTTTGACTCTTTTTTTCTTTTTCTCTTTGTAGCTCCATACCTCGAGTGGCTTTTAGCTTTGTTTGGGTCGAACTTGCATAACAAAAAAAAAGAATTGTACATGATTAAAACCAAAATGAACTTTTGGCTCTTTCCCCCATCATTCACCACCTACAAGGTGATGAGAGACACAGCTTCAATCAAATTTAATGTCCTAAAGATATAGCGAAAATACAAAATTAACCCTAACCCTCACGAGGTATTCTCTGATGAGCACCCTGCCAAATGCAACAGAATGCAACACAGCTGAAATAAGAACCCTGCCAAATGCAATGTTGCACTGTGCAGTGAACTCATCTGTACCAGCCTTGTTGCTGGAGGCTTATATACATGTATAATACTAAATACATACAAAAGAATGCATCAGACCAGGGCCAATTTCATGGACCTAAGCACAAAGAATTGCTTAGCACGAAAATGTCTTGGTAAAAACAGGTTACCAGCCAAAATGCCATGGGATTTTCATGCTAAGCAAACAGCAGTCGAATACCAATCACAGGCAATATACATTACATGAGCATTTGGCTGGTAATCTTGTTTTTATCGAGGAAGCATTTTCATGCTAAGCATATTTTTGTGCTTAGCAGCTCCGTGAAATTGGCCTCAGGAGCGCCTTGCACCAGGTACCCTTAACCCCTTGGGCACGGTATTTTACGGGAGACGTCGGGGTGTCGCGGCGGTTCTGGCAGCCAAGCGAACCGCTACAATGTGTTTGTGCAGTCAAGCGTATCATAAACAATAATCCAACAATGGATTGAAACTTCACAAATGGCGGCCAATGGCGTCATCCGGCCTGGTGGCACTTTTTGTTTTGCGTCCACAGACGTCATCCGTACGTAAAGGGTTAAAAACCATACATTACCACAACTTGAAGCTCAAGTTTAACTTCCCTAACCAATCCCTGTCTCATGCCAAAATAAACGAAGAGCAGATTGGCAGCTTGATCCCTCAAAACCCAATTTCAAGACAAAGTTTCTTGTCTGTGGCAGCCTACACCAAAGCAAGCTTCATTTCAAGACGTTGTTTGCCAGTTTTCTTCTTCCGTTTTTAGCTGTGAACTTCACATTTTTTTATAATGCAATTCTGTCGAACTTGGCGGTTCAATGTGGCAGTATTGATTTGAGCATAGACTGGTGACGTCATAATATTATGAGACGATTCCTTACAAACCAAGAATCTGTGGTTCTCAGAAAGACACTATTTTTTTCTAAAGTTAGTGTCCTCTAGGGCTGTTCATTTTCAAATAATTTAGTATTTGATTATTCGAAACTGGGTTTGAGCGAATATTTGATACGGTACGGCGGCGATCAAGTTTTGAATGCTGCGCCGGTAAAAAAGATGTATGCAAAGCACGTCAGTGTTTTATGTGCACAATTACTTGGTTTCTGCATTAAAGTTTTAGAGGTTTTACGGACGGGAACAATAAACGTCCGTCCACAATAAAATACCGCATTTGACTAAGCGCCGTACCTTTTCTATTAAAATAGCATCAGAGTCATATCTGAACTTGCATATTTTTTTCTAGAATATTCATACCGGCAAAAAGGTATTCGAATATTTGGTTGACGATCGAATATTCGGTGTATTCGGGACAGCCCTAGTGTCCTCAATTCGGCGATACAGGGAACTACATTATATTAGTTATCTCACGAAAACACAGTGTGACATCAATAGGTCTATTGAATGCAATTAATTTTTTTTCTTCTTTTTTTTTCAGCTAATTGTGCTGACTGAAGATAGTTTCAAAGAGGGCATCTCCGAAGGCTTCACGTTTGTAAAATTCTTTGCCCCTTGGTAAGGCAGATTTTATTTATTT
Organism: Hippasteria phrygiana; assembly: GCA_037893225.1. Classification (NCBI taxonomy): domain Eukaryota; kingdom Metazoa; phylum Echinodermata; class Asteroidea; order Valvatida; family Goniasteridae; genus Hippasteria; species Hippasteria phrygiana. Next base: position 2,579,492 of record JAZGUH010000008.1, on the reverse strand, counting down.
CAAATTGCAAGTACACTGGAACGCCGCTATACCGAACACCGCTATACAGAACATTCGGCTAAACTGAACACCATCCTTGGCTCCCAAATTTTGTTGTTGAAAAAACAACGGATTAAAAGAATGTACGGGGTATTTGGGCTGTTTGTAATTCCCAAACGGCCGCAGCTTTATGTTGAAGAGTGACAGGTGGCTATTACATACTGTCCCCATCCCACTAGAGCTTTCCGAGTTAGAAGGCCCTAACTCGGAAAGGAGCACTGCCTTTTTGAGATTTTATGTTGTTTACATTGTTTATCTTGTGTCAATAAACTTAAGATACTATCAGTTAATCCTTTGTTGACTTAAGTTCTTATCTATATGAGTTATATTTAACACAGAAACATCTGCAAGAATTCTTAGTTTTATTGTAAAAAAATGCCTCAGTTCAGATTTTCTATCCTGTGTAACTACTTAAAAAACTTTGAATCGTGAAAAAAGGCCGCTGCAAAGCTGAGAACGATAATAAACTTGAACGAATCGGAGAGGTGATTTGTACACTGTGAGTAGTACCAGCAAATCCCAGCCTGGAAGTGTTTACTTAAGGATTACAAGCAATTGTTTGGCTAATGGATTACAAAGATAAGAAGCTGGAAAAGGTGTCGGTGTGTCAACAACAAAAGGCAGTGGAGTTGCCTGTTTTGGCTCTAGTGGGATGTTTCCCTCATGATTTCCCCAAGGAATAGAAGGGAAAAGCCAACTGTTGCTTTAGAATTCGGTAAGCTTAGAAAGTATGAACATGTAATTACATAATTCAATGGCCGGCACATGTTTAAAGTCGTCCTTAAGTAACCGGTGGCTGAAAATCGCTATACCGAACGATCGCTATACCGAACAAAATCTGTGGATCCCGCGATGTTCGTTATAGCAGACTTCACTGTACATGTATTCCTACTTTTCCTACACTTTCCTAATTATTTAACCTTGCTCCTACTTTTCCTCCTTTTGTCTTGAAATTCCTATTTTTTCCTACTTTCTTTTTTATCCCACAACTGCAAAAAATGAAATCTCATTGAATATTTGTCATAAGTGTTACACACGGTCATATGAAAATAAATGAAGGGCTTGTGGGTGCAGGAGTCCTGCAACTTTACTTCCAAGAGCTTAGTTGAGGATGGCCGCAAAAGTCCTACTTTTATCCAGATTTTGTTTCCTCCAAAGTCCTACTTTTGTCCTTTAAAAAAAAAATTTGATCCTACTATTTTCCCACTTTTTCAACTGGGTGTCCTGGAAAGCCTGAACATGTCTTGTAGTCTGTGCAGACCTGGTCTATGAAATAGCCACTTGTACAACGCGATGAGCGTCTATATGGCTGCGTCCGAATCGCTTGTCTAGGGCTATTGTCTAGGTGTTCGTCCATTACAACTACGCGTGACGTAGCCGTAGCTGTAGCTCTAGATGCCCATTTCAGACACGGCCTAATATGTTTAGATCCGGCGATTAATTATGCAAGACAACTGCCTCTTGACACCTAGATTTTGACCAATCAGCCTGCTCGTTTTTTGGACCTTCGGCTAACCGCTGATCAGCTGTTAGCTGAGAAAAACATGGCGGCTACATGTGTAGTCGGGCTGGAATCGGTAACATTTGTAAAAAAAAAAAATGAGTACAAATGCAAATGTAGTTCCTAACGTTAACGAAACGGGGTCAGCTGACACCTATCAACCAATCAGTACCTTTGTCCACATTTCTGATCGAAATGACGTCACAAGTTTGCAAAGTCCACTCCGATTGGCTGGTGCGCGGGGTCGCATAAATTAGCATGTCCACATATATCAGATGTTGATGCAACGTATGATACTCAGTCTAGTGCAGCCCAGCACTTAGTATTAGAAATGTAGCAAGAATGATCAGTGTATAAACCACTTTCCAGATTATGGACATGGGGCAGCGGGATGAACGAGGGTCCATGAAAAAATATCACAAAACCCCTCTTGGAGATAGGGCTGTTCATTTTCGAATAATTCAGTATTCGATTATTCGAAACTGGATTTGACCGAATATTCGAATATTCGATACTCGCCGATCAAGTTTTCAAGAAACCAAACTCTGTGTCAAGGGTTTTACGGGAACAAAAACCTCGGGCCACAAAAAAAGTTACCTTTCGAAAAAAATGCAGCATTTGAAACTGCTAAGCTCCGTAACTTTTTTACTAAAATGACATCAGAGTCGTATCCGTACGTGCATATATATTTTTTCGAATATTTGAACCGGCAAAAAGTATTCAAATATTCGGTTGACGATCGAATATTCGGTTGACGATCGAATATTCGGTATATTCGGGACAGCCCTACTTGGAGAGGCAGATAATTCCTATAAAGTACCTTTCTCCAACCCTTGTTGAATTGCTTGGTTACCTTCTCTATTGACAGGTGCGGCCACTGTAAGCGACTAGCTCCTACCTTCGAGGACCTGGCTCGTTCGGTTGACGATAAGCCGGGCCTAGCGGCGGCCGAGGTGGACTGCACGGTGCATAAATCCACCTGCTCCAAGTATGAGGTCAGTCAGGTCATAGGTCGTTGTAGAGTGCTGTGGTTCAGTGGGTGGGGTGTCTTGATTGTTCCATGGTACGCGGGTTCGAACCTCACTTGGGGTCACGGTGCTTGTTTTCTTCGGAAGTACACTTTACTACAATTGCCTCTCTCCACCCAGAAGTATAAATGTGACCCGCTCTGCTAAAAGGGGACATAAGTCGCTGTATGCATTTCATAACCACAATCTTTGATTTCAGTGAATTAAGTTGGAAAAAGAATGTGTTTGTATCGAGTGCTTCCAATCTATTGCTTTGCTTTTTGTTTTTTTAAATGGCTTGTTTCTCCTTAAGTCATTTCAAGAATTCCTGAAAACAAACATGCAAATTTCCAAATATCTCGTGAATGCAAAATGCTACAGGCCTCAGACATATACCATATGAACGCTTATAAAATGGCCTTTCCAGCTATACAGGGTGGTCCCCAAAAAACAGGACGGCATACTTCCGCTACCTTTAGAGTCCAACCACCTGCACCGATAGATAGAGAATCTTTCTAGAAGAAAAATGATACTAAGACCTCCCGATTCAGTCCAGTAGTTTTTGCTGCAGAGCCTATTTTATGAAGCAAAGTCGGGGGTCAGTTGGTCCCGAGATGCTATCATCATCCTCTTTTCTGCATGGAACAAATGGCCAAGTGACCCGACTTTGCTTCATGAAATAGGCTCTGGAGCAAAAACTACTGGACCGAATCTGGAGGTCTTGGTATCATTTTTCTTCTAGAAAGATTCTCCATCCATCGGTACAGGTGGTTTGACTCTAATTTAAAGGTAGCGAAAGTATGCCGTTCCGCTTTTTTTGGACCACCCTGTATATAAAACACTATTTTCAAATTTTGCAACATAATTGCCCTCTTTGCAGAGTGGGTCACAAATAGGTACCTCTTGGAGTAGAGAACATGTTAATCTCGAACTGCTGCATAAATCTGATACAATCTGAACGGTCCTGAAATAAATAGATTCCCAATTTGTTCTAAAGACCCGAACCAACTCCGAATGAAAGATAATTTAATTGCTATACTTGGAATTTACAAATAGAAACACATCAAGAAATAAAAGGGTTTCAGAAAAGGAATTGAAAAAACAACTTCAAAGTGTAGGTAAACTTTTGACGGTAACTGCAGAGGCCACCGTGGTATTTGCAAAATGCTATTTTCAAATAGTTTAAAAATGTCTAATTTTGTGTAAGAAAGTTATCTGTTTCACTGTGAAAATGTTGACACTGCTTTGGAAATTAAAATATTTATACATAAAAGACTAAAGATATCATGCCAGGCAGAATAAACTCTCATAATGTTTTCATTATCTTGTGTTTTTATAGTGCCATGATCTAGGTGGAATAGTGCTGAACAAACCCTGTTATTATGATTATTAACCCTCCTTTTCTCAGGGCCAATATCGACCCAGCTGCTGTACAGATCAAAACCTATCAAATGACAGATTGAAACACACACAAACTGTGAGAGTTGGTGATAGGAGTTTTTGATAGGCTGGGATAGTTATAAGTATAGGAGGGTTTTAATGAAGTTTGATTTGAAGGTAATATGTAGCATTTGCAAACATCAAAAATCGAAGCTATGAATTATTATAAAACACTTTACTTGACTGTAAGTAAATAATAGTCTCAAGCATCCTGTGAAATTATGGCATCCAGTGTGCTGTCATTTTCTAGAAAAGGGGAATTTCCACTAATGGTTGGCCGACCATCGTTGGGAAAAAAAATGCCTTTTTTTCAAATACTGACCCCAATTTACTAAATTTAGTTGGTCCACATTTTCTTTGGCAATTTGTTAAACCTAGTTCCCCGACCCGATAATTGCCTAACGTCTATGAACTGCTCCATTTTATCTGAAGTAGGGTCAGGGAGCCAGACCACAAGAACAGCATTATTCTTTTTTTTCAGTTTTCCTAGCATCTATGCACACAAAATTTTAAACAGGTCAGTGTTACAGTATTTACTATTGAATACTAACCCCCAAATTCATTCATTTTTTAATATTACAGCAAAAGCTAAATTTTGTATATTACCATTAATAAACAACCTTGCCGTCCATCCTTGTGCCCTGGCCGTTTGTTGAATGACAGTCATTCCCTTGTACACTAACCCAAATTTCTGTTTTCCTTGTCGTTCACAGATCACAGGCTTCCCTACCTTGCTTTTATTTAAGAGTGGCCAGTACGTAGACAAATACAGCGGCCCGCGCACCCTAGAGGACATGTATTCTTACATGCTGCGCAAGCTCAAGGAGTCGCAGAAGGAAGAACTCTAAAACCTTCCTTAGAGATTGCTCATCTTAAAGTGGCATGTAAGAAGTCCGTATTTTCTCGAAGTGACGAAGCACAGGAATAACGTTGAATTTGAAGGTAGTCTTTGGTAATTGTGCTTTTCGTCTGCTGAATATCTCAGTCTTAAGCCCGCTACATCCTTCACGCGAATTTGAGAGCGAAGCCAGGTAACGGCGAACGTCACCATGAAATGACTAGGGCTGTTCACTTTCGAATAGTTTAGTATTCAATTATTTATAACTGGGTTTGACCGAATATTCGAATATTTGATACTCGCCGATCAAGTTTTTCACGCCTCACGTGCAACAGCATCAGTGCTGGTAAAAAGTTGCACGCAAAGCATGCCGGTGTTTTACGTGCGGCGATAGATATTATGGACTGCCCGATAGACATTTTTTTGGCATGCGCCTGATCAGTACGGGTTTGTATAATGTTATAACAAAAAACCAAACTCAAGCCTGCGTTTTTGCAGTAATTTTCTTAAGGGAACAATAAACCTCCGTCAAAAAGTAACCGTCGGCAAAATTACGGCATTTGACACTGCTAAGCGCGGTAACCTTTCTATTCAAATAGCAGTAGTCATATCTGTACGTGTATATATATATTTTATTCGAATATTCGAACCTGCCAAAAAGTATTCAAATATTCGGTTGACTGTCGAATATTCGGTTGACTGTCGAATATTCGGTTGACTATCGAATATTTGAATATTCGGTATATTTAGGACAGCCCTAGAAATGAAAGTTCATGAAGTAAGAACCGGCCTTTATACAAGATTGCTTCAGACAAGGTTTCAATGGCACAAGTACTTAAATATTGAATGCTGTGATTGGTATACACAAGTGAGATGCATCGCCTTTTTTTTTTATGGAACTCGCCCAATACAAGGCTAAAAACCACTCTAGGTAAATGGTTACAACAGAGGTGGTGGGGTTAGCCACATTTTAGATTGGTCTCCCCACCACCTTAAAGGTAGTGTACACGATTGGTAATCCTCAATTTTTTTTTACTGAATTATTACGAAATACCTTACTAGACTAAGTTAATAGTAGTCTCAATCATCCTGTGAAATGATGGCACCAGGTGTGCTGTCGTTGTCAAGAAAAGTGGAAATATATATCGTTTTCCAATGATTTCCAGCTGGAAATCGTTGGAAATCTGCCCTGTAGCCTTTAGTCAAGGCGCGCGTGGCTACCCGGACGATTGGCGCCCCGGACATTTTGGCATTTGGGGCGCGTCACGCGCCCAGATAGCCACGCGCGCCTTGACTAAAGGCTATCATCCGCCCGACGGTTGAAAACGAGTGCCGTTTTTTCTCTCGTTTTTTTCCACCATCCAACAATGCAAAACTTTGAACAGGTCAGTGGAACAATATTTCCTATAAAATACTAACCCCCAAATCCGCCCATTCCTGAAAATTGCAACAATGACCAATCATGTACACTGCCTTTAAATCCTGGGCCACTGGTAAAAACAGCAGGGCTGTAGTCGAGTCCCTGGAAGTCCTTTCACAAGTCCTTTCGCAAGTCCAGTCAGAAGTCCTTTCATAAAGCAGGTCACAAGTAACTGGATGAACATTGACAAAGGAATGCCTTTTGTTAAAGCTCATTTGAATAGCTTGCGATTGGGATTTGGACTGGAGAGCTTGTGATGGACTTGCAGGGACTTGTGATGGACTCGACTACATCTCTGGAACAAGTTCACTTTGGTGAAATGTGGACTTTATGCATGCCACTTTAAAGGACGAGCCATTTAGTGTCAAGGGATGTATAATTTTAAAGATGCAACTAAATACCGAAAATGATAATTGAACAAAAATTAAACCACAAAAAAATTATACCACATTAAATACCAATTGATGTTGCTCTTATAAATTTGTGTGTCATGGCACGTAAGCAATTTTTCAACACTTAAAATTTGTTCTAGCTTTTCACTGTACGAGTTCGCACTGCTTTTTCAAAGCCTGTGCACTCGGTCACCATTGAGACATTGAAAATATTTGATGGGGGGGGGGGGGAAATCAGGAAATAGACTTGCATTGAATTCAGCATGCAAATTTACCTAGAAAAAATAACTCAGACCAACAGAAAAAATAAATTATGAGATTTTGCAAGAATGGATCGTCGTATCGGAGCTACAGTGTGTGCGATACCATATGCTATTTTTTCTGACTTTCGTGGAAGAAAATAAAAAGCATGATTGTAGACTTTTGAGAAGCATGGTGGCAGCAGACATACCGGTCCTTTTTCAATGCTATCATCGATTGTGCGCATGCTTAGAGCTACGTGTATGCGCACGTGCTCAGAACTAGCAAAAAGGACGGGTATGTCTGATGCCACCAGCGTCTCAATAGTATCCCATAATTTACTTCATGTTGAAAGTGTTGATGACCAAAGCAGTGATTTGAACTTGACTTCAATCAGCCCATCAGGCATGAGTGGAATAGTCGGTGTTTGTTAGTGGTGGGAGAAATCAGAGATTTCAAAATCCGGTTATCCTAATTTTATTCCAACCAAATAACGGTCATCCGATTTCACTGAAAGTTCCCAACTAGCTCATTCATGTAGTCATGCAAACAAAAAAAGTGACAAGTGAGGTACCACATGATAAAAACCCTCCCAATGACTGGATATAGTTTACAGGATTCAGTGACCACTTGGCCTTTACAAAAACACTCCAGAGAGCTGTAATGTTGGATGGGCAGGCTATTCATATACCAAGAAGACCACTAGCGAGTGAATGCAGTTACAATCAGAGACCATGGAGCAAATTTGAGGATCTTCCAGTCGTTTACTTGAGCCAGTGTCACAAAAAAGAATGGAAGGCTTAATTTTGTTTATGGTTTTCCAATATCCGGTTACCAAAATTAAAACCGAATAATGGGATGTTAAAAAATCCGGATTTATATCCCACTACTGGTGTTTGGTACGAAGACATTCACATAAATTAATCGTGAATTTGGGAGACTTGCTCAATATGTTTGCTTTGTTATGTACTTTTCATGTTATGAAAGGTTGCATTTTAGTGCAATACGAAATTCAAAACTAGACTTGATCACTCGATCAAGCCCTTCAATTGCACAATCATTTTGTATAGTTGTATCTGTTGGGATGTCTGTTCCTTTCAGAGTTTAAGAATTAGTGTAGATGTATGTTTTCCCAGATAATTATGATTTCTATAGTGTTCGAATTGAAAATAGTGTTCTATATTATATAGCTATTGAGATTTTGTGTGTGTGTTCTCTCCACAAGTGCCTTAATCCATTCGCGTTGGACGGGACTTTCAAAGTCCCAGCCCAATCTAGAACGTTAAAATTCAGGGTAAGAAAAATAATTTGGGCATGAAAGGGTTAAAATGATTTTGTTGGATGTGTACTTGCAGGATCTCATCTTTGTCTTGTCTGACGAAAGAAAATTTGGGTAATACAGTGGTGTCTTAAAATGATCTGTAATTGAACGTTTCTAAACATAAATATTCAATTTTAATTCGGAAAGATTTTACTTTAATACCCCCCACCAAAATCGGTCAAGAACAGCAAAATCTTGGAAAATAACCGACCCTCCTTGATAACAACTGTCTAAACATGTGGCACAACCTGTTATTTCAAGATTTATTTCAGCAAAATCTGTAAAAAATGAGGAAGAAATCAACATGTATGTGCACACTTTGGAGTGACTATATACATGGTGCCAACTGCCAAGAACTTCTAACACAGACATTTCCCTCATCTATATTGCACTAAAATGTCCCAACCAAATTCTCCAAATTTAAGGTTGTGCCAAGTGTTTATACAATTATGAACACAAAGGGATGGATATTTTCCAAGATTTGCTGTTTCTAACCGATTTTGGTGGGGGTATTAAAGTAAAATATTTCCTTTAATTCTTGAAACAGTCTGCCTTGGAGTAATGTTTGTCAATGCCGCCAAGAGAACAGAGAAATTTCACATTAGCCCCTTCTGCGCACTTCCGGGTTGAAAGCGAGAATGTCAGTGCCAAACAAAACAACGCTTTTTAGCACATTCATTCATGCATGAATTAATCAGGCCATAAAAGGCAGCGCAGGCGCACGATCAGCATAAAGTTGTTTACTGTGACATTGAGATCCTCGTTTTCAAACGCGGAAGTGCGCAGATCGGCGCTAAACTCGTCGTTGTGGGATTCTCTATGAAAGCAAAAAGATACTTGCCCTTTTTAATTTGTTTTGTGGTGTTTGTGTTACAATACTTATCTCTGAGTTACAGAAAAACAATAATTAAAATAGTGGGTCAACTAACGGGGTTATGTCAACTGAAAGTAAAAATGTGTTTCTAAATTTGTCAAGTACTTTGTAAAAGATTGTTGATCGTAGTGCTGCGTTGTTGATAAAGGTGGTGTTGACAAAAAAGAACCCGTGATTGGGGCTCATTCACTTCTAAATTTTCCTCGCCAAATCTTGGGATGACTAGAAAACTACATTATTGTAGAAGTATCAGTGTATGTTAATGATATTGAATACAACGTGAAAGTGTTTTTAATATATCAAAATCGACAGTGCTTAAAAATCTAATATCAATATACATGTACATTGGTCTAATTGAACATTAGATGTAAATGTTACTTATTCGCCTTTCTTTTCTAAAAAGCATTTATACTTTTACACACTTTGTTTCTCTTTACATTTATTTCATATTTGTGTTGATAAACACATATTTAGACAAATAAAACTGATTAAACTAACCATCGATTTTCTGTTTATACCTTGTTAATGTGACTCGAAAATACATTAATGACGAACTCTAAATCGAACTAAGGCAATGGCTTGAATTGCTTTTCCATTACCGAAAAAAACATCAGATTTAATGGTTTGAATTTATAAAAAAATGCTGATATTTTGAATACCTTTTTTGTTCTATAGTGCAGCCTTTAAACATTTTAGCCCGAGTGTGGTTCAAGTACAAATTAATAACCCACCAGTATTCTGAGATGTAGGTTTTACGTACAGTGGCCAACCCGGAAAGGGGGGGGGGGGGGGGGGATTTACTCCATCGACAGTGCCACAGGCTATACTACCCCCTCCCCCTCATTTCAAAATATCTTTTCTGGACGATTAAAAAATGTCAACTTTTGGGATTCCCCTCTTCCCTAAACCTGAAACCTGAATAGGCCACTGCTTATACGTATCTCTCCTCGGAGAGCAAACAATGTGAAGAAGAAACAATGTATTTAGTGCCAAAGTTACAATATGGATGTTCATTGTTAGTGCACCGTTTTTCTTTTGGTAGATCACTATGAACATCTAACAAAAGAAAAACGGTGCACTAAAAATGAACATCCATTGTTACTTGGCACTAAATCCATTGTTACTTGTTGTTCACAGTGGATGTTCATAGTGAAATTGCACCTTTAAACGAACACATTGCCCAGGAAACGCTCAATCGGGCTACAGAAAGCGTTCGTCCTAAAAGTGCCATGGTTGGAAAGCGCATTCAAATGTAGAATATAATGATGTACACGACCATCCCTTGAAAATGCGCCGTTTATCTAAAAATCATTGAGGAAAATAATTTCGGGGACGCCATTTTGGTTCGGAATGTCGGACCTTTGTAATGCAGAGTGGTATACCTTTAACAAACCTTTTCGACATTCTCAATGCATTGTGGGTTTGGAGGCCAAACAAACCATGTAATTTATACACAAACCTATGGCACTGTGAACCAGTCCAAATACTAATTGATTTTATGCTAAATATCTGTCATGAGTTGAGCGATACCCTTTTCACATATCTTTGCATGGAACATAAGGAAAATAATAACTAGAAAAATCAATTTTAAATAGCAATACAAATAGAGGAAATAATTGGGGAATCCCTCTCAGGGTACCAGTTACTGATGAATGCAAATTTCTGGAATTAGAACAGCTAATAATGTCACATTATTAGCCAATCAGAAGAGGATTTTTGCAAGCTTGACAACGAACATGTGACCAATGCGACCAATCACGTCCGTTCTAATGTGCTTGCTCTTCTAATGCCAGTTAGGGCTGATGCAGTTCCCATGATGCTTTAAGAATGTCGAAAAGGTTAACAGAGTTGCACGATGTGTGGCGCCAGTCTGAATGTCCGAGTGTCAATACTTCGTCCCCCCCACATTTCTGCGTAGTATTTTGGTAGAATTTTAACTCTAACCGAAGTGATGATTTTCTTTTTTGCCCGGGGGCGGTGGTGGGCAAATGCCTTTGATTACTTATACACATCAAACAAACTTGAAGCTTTCGTCACTGAAGTTGAGAATTTTGAATCGCATGTCCTCAGCAGCAGCTTGCTCTGTTAAAAAAAAGCCAAACAAAAGGAATTATTTCTTGTGAAATGAATTAAATTAATAAAATATAACGAAGTCGTAAAGAGGGAACGTTTCCATGGCAAAAAAGTCACAAAAACATGACATGAAAAATGCGAGTTTGACATTTACTAATTCGTAGAAGAGTTGTGCACTGCGCGTGCGCACTAAATAGCACACATTTTTTTTGAAAACATGGTCGCCACGCGCGAGTGATATTTAATCGTCTGCCTTTAAGGGAAAGTTAACTGTGAAACTGATCAACCCGGCTTCGTGAAACGGCTGAATAAGGCTCATACTGGCCACAGACTTAGTAAGCAACTTTTCATGGAGAAAATTGGGAGTGTCCCGGTAAGATTTAATCCAGGAGTCTGAAGAAAAATGATCGCTTGCAGGGGATGTCGTGCAACATATCAAGTATCTCAAGCACGTGTTCACGTGGATGGAGCACTTTACAAATGGCGCTGTATACAGAACTGACCGTCGTGTTTGTTCACATTTTAGACCACAGTTTGTGTAGACTTTTTGAAATGTTCCAGCATGCAGCTTCCACTGATTTTGGGGAGATTGTTCGTGGATTCATCCTTGTTTCAAATTCGACTCAGAAATGGCCATTTTGGACCACATGGAGTGAAACTACTGTGCTGAGTTCACCGCCTGCAGAATCGATAACTCGACTGGAATTAATGTGCGACGACAGGCTTGGATTCAAGTATATGGTAAGTAAAGTTAGCAAGCTTTTTCTTCGGAAAGATGTTGGAAAGAGTTCCATATCCGGACATCACCTATAGGCCATGACAGAAAACGTCAAAGTATTTTTTAAGAATAAGTTGAAATTTTTTCCCTCCTAAATTCGTGTTTCTTCATCAGATTTACACTTTTTGGTAGTTTTTAAGTCATATTAATGGGAAAATAAGTGATGGCCGGATATGGAACTCTTCCCAAGATGTTACTTTAAAACCCACACACTGCAAAAACTGTGGTGTTAAATTTACACCATGTGGTGTTTATATTGGGCCACTCGCCTAATATAAACACCACGTGGTGTTGGATTAACACCACAGTTTTTGCAGTGCACCAAAATGGGTCAGAAAAATCTGACAAAGTAACCATCCATTATTATATTATTTTTTGAAAGATTTTACTTTAATACCCCCCACCAAAATCGGTCAAGAACAGCAAAATCTTGGAAAATAACCAACCCTCCTGATAACAACTGTCTAAACATGTGGCACAACCTGTTATTTCAAGATTTATTTCAGCAAAATCTGTAAAAAATTTGGAAGAAATCAACATGTATGTGCACACTTTGGAGTGAATATACATTGTAGTGCCAACTGCCAAGAACTTCTAACACAGAAAACACAAACTTTCTTCCCCTATATTGCACTAAAATGTCCCAACAAAATTCTCAAAATTAAAGGTTGTGCCACATGTTTAGACAGTTGTTATCAAGGAGGGTTGGTTATTTTTCTAAGATTTTGCTGTTCTTGACCGGTTTTGGTGGGGGGTATTAAAGTAAATTCTTTCCGAACCAGCCCCTCATACTGAAAAAAGATAATCTGATCTCTTCACAGCATGAATAGGGTCGGGATGGGTAACTAGTCCACTGCAAGGCATTAAAAATGCCTCTACCCATATTAAGCGTAGAAGTGCCAAAGCCCAGGACTGGGCTCGAACCCACAACCTGCAGGATTACCCACAGACCTTGAATTCAATGTGCCAAACCACTAGGACGGCAGTTCCACGACATTCACGTTTAGAATTACGTGGTATAGGCCTAGTACACATGTACAACCTTTAAGTTTAAGATTTTTGTCAGGAAATTTTTGTGCAATGTAGTCCGAGTGTAGGGGAAGAAAATTTGTGTTTTCTGTTAAATGTTCTTGGCACAGTGTACGGTCATTCGATACATGTTAATTTCTGCCTCATTTCCACGAATGTTGCTGACATAAGTCTGAAAAACGGGTTGTGCCGCATGTTTAGACAGTTTTTATCAAGGAGGGTTGGTTATTTTCCAAGATTTTGCTCTTCCTGACCCATTTTGATGTCGCACGGCAGTCTGTTGATGATTCGCACAGGTTGTATAGGGGTGTCGTGTGTAATTCGGACGGGTCGCATGCCCGTGGGAGTTTTTTCAAATGTTGAAAATTTCCATAGGGATGTCGCACGGTTCGCATTGGTCGCATGGGGGTCGCACGGCAGTCTGATAGGTCGCACGGCAGTCTGATAGGTCGCACGGCAGTTTGAAGAGAGTCGCACGGCTCGGCCGTGCCGTTCTTGCTGCCTGCCTGCTAGCCATTACTCTTCTTCGGTGGCATCGTTGTGTTGTGTTGAATACTTGACTGTCGAACATCAAGTGCGGTTTTGAAGATCGACGCCAAAAGGCCCTGCTTGTATGCGATTCTCGCGGATCAAACGGCGCTTGTACGGCGGTCGTACGGCGCTCTGATTGGTTGTACGGCGGTTGTACCGCATGCGCACAGGTCGCACGCGAGTTGAACAAAAATCGCACGGCGCTTGCGCGGGACTCGTACAGGTTGTACGGCAGTCGCACGGAACTTGAACCGTTATCGGATGTTTTGGGAGGAAAAGTCGCACGAGAGTTGAACGGCAGTCGCACGGCAGTTGTACAAGTGAGACTGCGCGGGAAAGAAACAGGGAAATTCGTACGGAAATCGCACGGTTGTACGATTTTTTAGTCGCACCTCAGTTGTACAACAAATCGTTTAAGTGAGAACGGGGTATAAAGCCGGTCACAAGTAACTGGATGAACAATGACAAAGGAATGCCTTTGTCAAAGCTCATTTGAATAGCTTGTGATTGGGATTAGGACTGAAGGGCTTGTGGTGGACTTGCAGGGACTTGTGATGGACTCGATGGGGCTTGTGATGGGGCTTATGCCTACTATATCTTCTGTCCACCCCAAGCTTCGGTGTCTGAATCAAATTCGATGCCTGCAGTCATACAAACATATAGCTTACTGCAGGTGTGGCAGGCCCCCTGCAAGCTTGGTCGGATTCGTCGTCTGTAGTCAACACACTCATTTTTAAATGTCATTTTTCATGAATCTTTTTACGTTGACCGTATTTTGTTTGCGATCATGTCTTTTAGGGCCAAATTGGAGGCTATATTCAAGTAATCGATCTTCGGCCAAATAAGTTTTACTGAAAGGTATAGCTGCATTGTGCTCGTATCTTTTAAAGCGGAGAAATGAAAATTGACAGTTAAAAAACGTGTTTGGACCATTACCTTTGGGTAATTCGATTTGATATTCGTTGTTGGTGTAATTTGTTCATATCTGGGGTTTCGCGAAGATAATGGAATCGACATCAGAAAAAAAATATGAGGCAGGAAGTTTTTGAAGCCTGGCCGTCTATACTCGAGAAGGTTATACAGACTGCATGCGTGGCTTGTTTGAGATCCGTAATATTCCACATTATTTTCAGCATTTTATTTTCACGAAATTTGGAAACTAAGATTGTACTTTTTTTCTCTAACCCTCCTGTGCACCTGGCCAAAATCGACCCAGTTGTTGTACAGATCAAAACCTATCAAATGACAGATTGAAACACACACAAACTGTGAGAGTTGGTGTTTAGAGTTTTTGATAGGCTGTGATAGTTATAAGTATATTAGTTTTTTTTCTGGTGAGAAATTCCAGACAGAGTCTGCGGCATTTATTTCTTCTTCGGTCGGGAGCCAAAAATAGGTTCGGTCGGAAATGAGAACCAAAGAAATAAAGAGGGACACCCTTACGCCGTGACCTAGAACACTGTAAACATAAGTTAGTCATTTTGACTAATAAAAGTTAGTCCTGCCCTATGTCTGAAAGGACCAACTAAAGTTAGTCATCAAGCCAGATGACTAATATTTATTAGTCGAATATTAGTCATAAGTTAGTCAAATGGACTAACATTTATTAGTCTTCTGATTAAATCCAACTGGTGTCTGAAAGGACTAAACGTTAGTCACCCGACTTTTCCAGTTAGTCATTCAAAATGATGACTAATCACAATAGTCATGTGACTAAGGTTTTATTTCCTGTAAAAACAAAAGAAAATGAAGCAAGCGAGTCATAATCTTTTCAAACAGTCTTATTGCAATGCAACCGGATTTGAATTAAAGAATATAAAATTCATGTTGCCACAAATTGTAATTAAATGAGGAAAATAGAACCTGTAAATGAAATCCTGTCATCACTGGCAAGATTTTTGTTTCCAAACACAAAGCAATTTTTACAGATTTCAGTAAATTACTAAGTATGATTGTTGACACTTAATACTCATGAGAAGTAAATGAAACATTGTGAATTAAATTCTGCTGTCCTTGGCATGACTTTTGTTCCTTAAAAATATGCTTAGGGACTAGTATGATTGTTGACACTGATAAAACAAATTTGTCTAACCTAAAGATGGTTTCTTACTCAATTTAATAACACTAATTCCAACTGAATATTTTTGGCAAGAATTTAAGAATAAAATTTAGGAAAACACATAGATAAAGTATGGAAGGTTTGAGGTAACACCATGTATGGTGGCCCTGAAGGGACATAATCGGTCGCGAATATTGTTTGCGACTTATTTATTCATGCAAATTGTTCATGACTGGTCGTGAATTTTGTCGCAAATATTTGTTTAGTAGCTTGGAGGGTATTTCACCAAGCGGGCAATTAGAGGGCGTTATTACATACAATTCACGCATTATCATGATGGCCGTTGCATACTATAGCACGCTCCATCGTACGTTCTATCAAAAACTTCAATGGAGATGATGATGGAGAATTCAGATCGAAAAAAATATTCAGGACCAGTCGAGAATAAATTCACGACGTCACAAAGATATTCACGAATGATTATGTCCCTTCAGGGCCACCATAACCATGTAAAATTAATCTCTTTTTGAGTTGTGTAGTTCTGAGAGGAACCAGTTTTAACTTAACGTTTCAAACAGTATGCTCTGTTGTCTGTTCATCATCAGAAGACTGATGACGAACAGATAATACTGTTTAAAACGCCAAGTAAAAACCAACAAGTAAAAAAAAACGGTTCTTCTCAGAACCACACAAATAGAAAAAAGAAAAATTTTACATGGTGATACCACAAACCTTCCATACTTTGTTCATGTCCACCATGCAAACCTTCAAGTCCCATTTAACACATAATATGAATGCACGATAAAAAGTCCAGGCCTAGATTTTTCTGAGACTCCTTTCTCCCTCACTCGGGGTATGAACAGTTCCAAAGGATATTATCTAGTACATGTAGGTTCGAGTTCCAGTCCAGGTGTCAGCTTCTCCTAAAGAGGACAACTCATGTCATTTCTTAGACCAAAAGCGGGAAAAAATTCTTCCTCCACAGCCATGTCGTTACAGATGATCCTGCTCAGAGGGAGGATGGTTCACTGCCCTGAGCCTGCATTATTGGGTACATGTAGCTACAACACGGTTGCTCTGTTGGCTCTAGGCTGAGGGGTCGACTGATAATCAACTTGTGTCGTCTCTTAGACCAAATGGTGGGAAAAGATTCTCCCTCGACAGCAATATGTCGCTACAGATGATCCTGCTCAGAGGAAGGGGGGGGGGGGGGGGGGTGGGGGTGGCGGGGGGGTCCACTGCCCTGAGCCTGCATTACCGGGTACATGTAGCTACAACACAGTTGCTGTTGGCTTAACGTCTGAGAGCAGGACCGAGAAAATTTTGCTGGCAGAATCAACTCGTGTCGTCTCTTAGCCAAATGGTGGGAAAAAGATTCCCCTTCACAGCCAAGTCACTGAGGATGATCCTTCTCAGGGAGGTGTGGGGGGGGGGGGGGGGTGGTTCACTGCCCAGAGCTTGCACTACCAAGTAGCTAGTGAGCAGTTCCGGTGGCTTTTGTCTGGGAGCAGGACTGAGAGCTTTCTGCTGGCAGAATCCTTCCACAACTTAGCTTGGAGATCTCGTCACAGTTGTGGAACACCTGAGAGTAAAATAAAATCATAGACAAATGGCATGTTATACATGTTACTTTGAAAAAAGTTAGCATACAAATGCCATACATGTAGCTAAGGCCAAGTAAAAAAAAATGTTTTATTGTGCAGGTTTTTTTTTTTAAAGGAAGGAGGCACTTTTTGATTTAAAGATGGCCGCCATTCCTTTTGAAATTTTTTACCAACCGTAGGTTTTTTAACAGTTCAAATTACAAAAAAGGAAGAGACATGCTGGACAACAGAATTTACAGCAATTTTAATCATTTTAGTAAGCTTGTATAATTTTCTGATGGATCGGTTGACACTTTTGGGTTTTTTTCACTTCATTTAGACAATGATAAAAACCATGTGAACAAAGCCTAATTTTTTTACATAACCGAGCATATTATACTGCCAAATTATGTTTATAATCCAAACTGTGCCGTGGTGTAAAAATACCTCATCCATGCTGATTATGAATGTCAGACTGAGACAACTGGACTAGTGCAACAACTATCATTTACCAACTCGTCCGTTGAGACTTTGACATGGAGACAACTTGACTGTGCTAGGCATATTCTTAACAGACAACTAGTCTTTTATTATGCACAGACAATCAAGTTGTCTATGCATAATGATTATCATGTGCATGTATCACATGTGGGAGCTCGGACAACTCGACCGTTGGCCGACTAGACTCGAGACAACTGGACCGCCTTCGCATCAAATAGGAATTTAAGTCGTCCGTTGAGAGTTGAGACAAGTCGTCCCTTGAGACAAGTCGTCCGTTGAGACACGGACGACTTGGTAAACGTTCGAGTCGGCCAACGGTTGAGTTGTCGACATCCCACATGGGTCCAGGTATGCATATTACAAACACTCAAGATCCCCCCCCCCCCAAAAAAAATAATATTATTTGGGAGAAAATAAACAAGCCCATAATGCGCATATCAATAAACCGATTTTGGGTCAACTCGTACCCCCGGTCAACTTGTACCCACAGTCAACTCCCTAGCTCTCTGTGCATGATTTAGTATTTAATAAGTTTTCATATATGCCCATTGTCTTTTTAATATTTAAAACTTCATATCTTTTTTTTCTCAGAAACTGGACGACTGGTAACGGATAACTGTGCGAACATCTTTCATGGAGAATGTCGCATTATTTAGGTTTTTTTTGCATTGGTTTGAATTATTATCTGCTTTCGTTTTAATATTCTGAATGATACTTTCTTATGCTACTCCCTCTCCTATTTTTAGATAATTCATAATGATTGACTTTTCGATTTGTGTACATAACGTCCAATCAATTACCATGAAAAAACAAACAAAAAACGAACCCATTAATTAAGGTTTACCAAATTACCGGGTTTTTTAATGTACAAAAAAAGAAAAAATGGGTACGAGTTGACTCGGGTACGAGTTGACTCGGTACGTACGAGTTGACTCGGTACGTACGAGTTGACTCGGTACGTACGAGTTGACTCGGTACGTACGAGTTGACTCGGTACGTACGAGTTGACTCGGTACGTACGAGTTGACTCGGTACGTACGAGTTGACTCGGTACGTACGAGTTGACCCAACTGTGGTTGGAAAGATTTTACTTTAAGTTTAATACCCCCACCAAAATCTTGAAAAGTAACCAACCCTCCTTGACAACAACTGTCTAAACATGTGGCACAACCTGTTATTTCAAGATTTATTTCAGCAAAATCTGTACAAACTTAGGAAAAAATCAACATGTATGTGCACACTTTGGAGTGACTATACATGGTGCCAACTGCCAAGAACTTCTAGTTCTAACACAGAAAACAAAAAATGTTTCCCCTATATTGCACTAAAATGTCTCAACAGAATTCTCAAAATTAAAAGTTGTGCCAAGTGTTTATTATATAATTATGAACACAAATGGATGGTTATTTTCCAAGATTTGTTGTTTCTAACCGATTTTGGTGGGGGGGTATTAAAGTAAAATCTTTCTGTTTAATATCCGTTTATTTTGTATTATAACACCCTAACTACATGAGAGTACTTGTAGACCTAGAGCATACGCAATTTTCCATTGCATAAATGAATCACAATGGATGAGCACTACACAGTTTTCACGACAAAAATTACAATCGTAAAAAGATTTAGGCCTTACCTGAGATCCAACAGCTCCAAAGCCGTATCAACAGGAACAGGATTTACCAAACATCAGGATGATTTCAACAGAATTCTCGTATTAAATACTGGTTATGCGAAACGCAGCTGCACTGACAGAGCACAACGTACATTTACATGTATACGCTGTCCGTTAGAAAAAATGGCGGCCCTGCCGATTTTTTTTTAGCGCGCGGTATTGCGGACGTGGTTTTAATCACTTTCGTGTTACTAGTTGTTTTTAGTCAAAGAGCTAAGATAGTGTTCTTAGTCACACCAAGGTCACACGACGAATCACCGATTCGGTGAAGGCGACGTATTTAAGCCATAATTTGTAATTTTTTACATTGATTCAAATAAAATAATAAATAATTCGTCAAACAATCCACAAGGGATCAACAGTCTGTTTAAAGAATAGTCTGGGTAATGAAAAGTGTCATCATTTATTCAAGACATACTGCAAAAATGCTTCAAATCTATACAATTCTGAAAATCAACGCTATTTTTAGTGCAAAGAATTTAATCCCGGCAAATTTCACTAAAAAGCAATGGAAAAAAAAAAGTTTTGCTCAAATTGCGTGACTGATTTTTATTAGTCAAAATATCAGCAATGACTAACGTAAACTGGTCAGTGTTTGCCTTTACGTTAGTCCTGCGTTGATTAAATTAGTCATTTAGGCTTGACTAATCTAAATTAGTAATTTTGACTTATTTATCAGCCAAAATGACTAACTTATGTTAACAGTGAACTTGACTTTACGCAGTGTGTTCTTAACCCTAACTAACCCAAGCCTTACAAACTCCAACAGCAGGTTTTGTCTAGTTTTGTCTAATTTTGATGGGTTCAGGACTGTATGTAGCGCCTTGGCACCATTACTAATACATGGAGCTATGATGCCCTAATTTGTCCAAGTCCAAAAGAATGTACCACAGGTATACCGGACTGTGTTGGATTTAGACAGGTTGAGGACACTTCCAAGTAAAAATGCCTAGGGGTTAGGATTAAATTAAAGTAATGAAATAATTACCTGCATCTAGACCCTGCAATGCCGGACGATTACCGAGTCGAAGTGGGTATGGGATCAGTGGGACTACCTGTGTAGGAGAGATGAACATGCCAATCGGTCTCAAATGTCGATATGTAAATAAATGGCCATTGTAGTTTAAAATATGTACTCATGCCTACTGTCAAAGTCTACACAGCATTCTGTGAAGAATTATAGGAACGTGATTTAAATGACTACCCCTTTTTCATTGGAGGAAAAAAAAAAGGGGGAACCAAGAAATTACACCACAAAAGCAAAACAAGATCGTTCAACAATCAGCAACAAGAACAAAAGCAACAGCAAAAACAAGAACAACAACATGAATGAAGTCCCTAAACCCCATCAGGCATTATTCTCTAGGCACCCTGTTGAATCCAACAGAATCCCACGACAGAAACGTGCGAAGCCCGCTAATCCGACAAAATCCAACAGCAACAAAAACCGTTTCATTTACAGCCCGCGTCAATAAAACCAACAACGGAAGCTACTCACAGAAACAACAGCTGTGTAAACTGCGAACAAAAAAGCAGTCTTTAGGCCTACCTGCTCTGTGCGTTTGGCCATTTTTGTGTTGAGGCTGATGCTGACAACGGCTGACGCAAGAGCAACGAAGAAAAACACCACAGCGATGGATACCAATAAGCTGTTAAAGGTCAAACAGAGAGCCTGCATGTGTGGAAAAGTATAAACAGGCGGTTAAACGGTAAATGTGAAATTTCACGTACTACGAAAATGTTAAATTTACCACGAGTTAGAGCAAAATCTATACAGTATTTACTCACTGAAATGTATACGTCTCATAGAGTAACAATAAAACACATTTAACCGAGAAATCCCGTTTTAAAATCTAATTAAGGGTAAAGTTGTGAACCCCCCCAAAAAACATTTATAAATAAAATAATAAAATAATAAATAAATAAAACAAAATTAAAAATTAAAAATTAAAAATTAAAAATTAAAAATTAAAAATTAAAAATTAAGAATTAAAAATTAAGAATAAAATCAAATAAAATTAATAAAATAAAAAAATATAAAATTCATTCATTCAGATCATTTATATGGTATTGCCACAATTTAGTTTTTCAGAAATACCATTGTTATTGCTTTATTGAAATGAGACCATTAGAACGGACAAGCTACGGGGGGGGGGGGGGGGGGGGGGGGGGGTTCAGAGAGGGACACGCACGTGTTTCGTATCAGGACATGGAAAACTTTCAGAAAGATCGTTGGGTAGTCTCGATGTTAACTTAGCATTTCGATATTGTATTATAACTGCAGGCTTTATAGAGATACTTTATGCTTTTGAGTTCTACTGATAATAATTATGTCCACCTAAAACATCTACTTACCGGGCAGGTTTTGGCCGTATCGGCGCAGGTCGCCAAATCTTGAAGAGCGGAGAGAACGTGGATAGTCAGGAGTGCGGTGGCAGTCAGAATGTTAATCAGTGACATCAAATGGTAGCAGGAAAGCTGATGGCATAACGATTGAGACAAAAAAATGCAAAAGGGATCAAATTTCACATCCTGATCAATTTATTATATTATTGTTCTTTATTATCCACTCAATGAAAATTGTTTTTGTCGACAGCTCATAAAATTGTCAGTTAATTATTAATAATAAAGAACATGGGTCCAAAAGGAATAAACTATAAAAATGCATTTAAATTGCTTTAAAAATACACATTATTTTTTTTGTAAAGTTCAAAGATAACACCGCAAATCACAAGATTTTTAAGACGGCCATTACAGGACCATAATTTAAAACACAATGTAATAAATTGCACTTTCATCTGGCAAGGTGGCTCATAAAAGCAGCTGAAACGCTGCTGTTTCCTTAATTTTCTCATGTGTGCTTGGTTTATAATTAATTAACGAGCTGCAGTTGTAATCAAGAGTAATATATACCGGTACAAGAACCCGCGAACTTCACGTATGTGGGGTTTACGCATAAGCCCAGCAGGTTCAAGATTCCAACTGTAAGGACAGTGTGCCACTATATGCTAATAGCTTTCTCCCAGTTTTGTATCTATATAGGTGATTCCATAAATGTGGAGGCCAATGACTTTTGGTGTCCCTCTTTACATTGTGATATTTGTTTCCCTAGTATTACCAACAGTGAAATATATATACAAATGATTTTAGTTGCTCAAATTATACTTGTACGTAAATATCTGGTAGCAAAGGATGAAACATCCGACTAATTTCCTGACAGTATGGTGTCCTAAATAGTTCACGGTTTCACGTGTAAAAGGGACACCAAAGCTGCGACATTTTAAAAACTGCTGTTGAAATGCATTGTTTGGTTCTCAAATACTACCATGTGCACATGTGTATGAAAAATTGCCCTTTATTATGTTAAAGCAAGTTAATACTGCTTAAGAATGGCACCATATTTAAATGATTTAATAACTAGTTGACCGAGATTGACAGTGCGTTAGCCCAAATGTTTCACGTGTAAACAAGACCCACTTTTTGGTGTCCCTTTTACACGTGAAATTTGTGTAATGTTTAAAAAAAAAATAATAATAATAATAATTAGGTTCACTGTCAAATCCAAATCTATCACCATTAATTACATGTCCCACTTGATAAGTGTGAAATCATAACAAAGATTGCATGCTTGGAAATTTAAAATTTTGGGCCAATTACTAGGTTTTACGTGTAAATGGGACACCAAATGGTGTCCCCAATACGCAATCATGCACCGAATTGTTATTTTTAGTCTAATCAAGTTATTTTCATAATAAACCTTGATGTTTTATCCTGGGTAAGACAAAAAGTACATTTTAAAATAGACACACCATATTGAGCATGAATTATCACAGAAATAGCAGAAAACGAATTTGGTGTCCCCTTTACACGTCAAACCGTGAATGGGTTTTGACATGATATTTTGGCATCTCTGAAGTAAATAATGTCTGATTTTGGATAGAGGAATGTCATTATCTTTAAGTTATACTAAAAATTATTAATAAATTCCATGTCAATCAATTTTTCTATTTTGGGTCAAAATGTCACAAGTCGGCACTCTAATTTATAGAATAACCCACCTCCATTGGATTCTTTGTCTGGTGCATGTTTCCCTTCATCCTATCTCTTCTGCTTCGAGAGGAATCTCAGTACCTTCTGCGTCAAAGTTTTGATTTTTTCCCTTTGTGTAACCCCACATTTTGAGTGGCTACAATCTTTGTTCGGGGCATAAAAAGGTATCCAGGAGAGCAATATGTACGAATAGCTTTCGGTTGATGTCGGGTTATTGAATTTCGTCTGTGAACGCTTTAAAGTAACTGCGTGTATACCAAGCAATTGACCTCAACTTGCTCTCAATTTCTGCTTGGAAACGGGTTCAGCCTATAATTGATCGCCACGATTGGTGTTAAAATTTACATGCACCACTTAGAAGACCACATCGCACCAAAAACCTGGCCACCAAGTATAAACAATATATGGACAATCTCAATGTACACGAGTTGCTCCATTTTACACCTTCAATTGTTTGCGGTGTTTTGCAAAGGTTAACAGTCGTGTGTTACACTTTGTACTCTTGCTCCGAACTTACCTGACATTGCTCTTTGCTTGATCCAGCAGCGATTCCCAATACACCGGAAATCAAAACCTTTCAGAATAAAAACAAGTTTATATAGACTTGAGCCTTGAATGGTATCCCCGTGGAAAAGTGATGCAAGATAATATTAATTTGATGGTTTAAAAAAATGGAGGAGTGGGTCTCAAACTATTACATATCCCCTTTGGGGTTAGGAGGTGAGTTATCCTCACCAACGGTGGAAGTAATTACCCCGCCTGATGGGTCTGTAGGTCCGATAAGGGGACAATTTCTCTGGAATATGTTCAAAATTATGCTCTATTTAGATCTTGAGCCAGGAAAACCGTAGGCCCGAAAGGGTGGTAGGGCTGGTAACCTAAAGTGGGGTCAACCCCACCACCTCTGTTGTAGCCCTTTACATAGAGTGGCCTTGTATTGGTGGACTTTAATTAAAACTCTATACATTAACTAAAAAGCTTCTGAGCTTTCACTTAGAAGTTGGAACTTCTCATTGGATCAGTGTGGCACAAGGGATCAGGGGAATCTGGTTGGCCTACTACTCCTCAGTTTCTTCGCCTCTCGCCCCTGTTGCCCAGGTTCGAATCCCGCCTGGGGCCGACATGTGGATTGGGTTTACAGTCCCTGCTTGTTTCCCCATCCAAAATATTATTTTAGTGGTTTTCGTCCCACCCCTGACATTTTATCGTCGCCGTCTTTCCTCGAAAAGTTTTGCCAGGCCTTCGAGTTACCGTCGTAGGCATATACTTCTTTTAGGAATGTTTCGTTTCATTACCAGAAACAATTATACACCAGAATAAATTCCAGCTTTTCAGCGATGACAGTTGATGACAGTCGATGAGAGTCGAAATGTGATATTTTTAAACAGCTGTCATCGTAAGGTTTTCATTTTTTTATGAGCTGTGAAAAGATGTGTGAAATATTGAAATCTTACAATGGCGCCGACCCAAATCCCAGTTGCGATGTAACCGTACTGGCAGTCGAACACCAAAGATCCAACTCCAAGGGCGCTGCATGGTAGGGCGGTCAGGAACTGAGCCAGGCCCAACATCTTCAAGGTTGTTCCCATGGCAGGGATAGATTCGCCTGGATGCCCAGCATTCCGTCCCGCCGGTAGCATGAAGAACACCGGCGGGCGGCTACGCGGGGCGGCGTCGATTGGCATAATTGCCTCGGACTTTATGAGTTCCAAGGAATCGAATTTTGTGTTACCAGCTTCCCAATAAGATTGTCAAATGCGAGCACTTACGATGCTTGCGTGGTCTCGGTAAAGTTTTGACCTTCTCGTAACATCGTCATTTGTGAACAAAAATACAATTTGAGGCTTTTTCTTGGTGGAGCGTATAAGTTGAGAAAAGTTTGCGGTTACAAAATGTGAGATGACTAACTCTCAAGAGAATCAGAGGTTAACTCGTGACTATGAAGTTGATATCGGTGTTTTTTCTTGTGATGCCGTAATTTTTCCGTTGTAAAAGTAAAACGTATATAGGTTTGTCCTGTTGGAAAAGCAAAAAGTGTAAGATGAACCAATTATGGAGGCAATAATATTGTTTGCTAGGCGATAACTTTTCTGGAATATACTTTATTATATTTTTTACATGTTGCATCGCAACGTTCGTTTTTAACTGTAAGTTTTCACTTTTTGCATGCGTTTAACAAAACCACAATGTGGCTCTTCGCATTAAATTAATAAATCTTTGTTGAACATCGATTACCTGCACGGAGCCTGTAGAACCATTCTGGCCATGGACCTAAACAAAACACGCATGCAAAACCTGTAGTCTAGTGAGGCCGTGTCCGAATTACTTGGCTACGGCTGGATGTTACATACGTCTACGGTAGCGGCTGCAGCCACTTCCCACAGACTCGTGTGTAATTTCAAGCCGTAGCCAAGTAATTCGGACACGGCCAAACTTGACAGTACAAAGTGAAGCGTGAAAAACGACAGTTAAAAATTAATTATAGTTAATCCAGGCCTCAATCTAATTCTGATTTGGGTGCGTATATTAGGTGCGACTAAAGAAACTGCTTTTAATATTTTTATTTTTTTATAAATTAATTTGACTTCAAGCCAAATTGAAATTTTACAATTCAAATTCCTAGAATACCTCAATAGATTGTATTGTTTTTGCTCCTGACAAAAGAAATATATTATCCAAAATGATTTGATCGATGAGAAAATTCACGACCGTTATTAGCGATGAAAATTTAAGAAAACTTGTACAACTTATGTTACTCGATTATTGTACTTTAATTCCTCAATTAGTATTCCTCATTTAAATTTTAGCTAATTCATTAAAAAAAATTATTTTCAGTAAAGAAATTATTAGGGTGTCAAATAAATATCATTTGGAACTTTCTCCTTGGCAAAAAGTAACTTGTATTTAGAAATATAAACAGTATGCTTCTGAGCATTTGAAGGTTCGTGATACCGTACCAAGGCAGAGAGCAGGAACAATTGGGGGCAGAATATCCACATTGCCTCCACGAATCTCCAGGCGTTTTGCATTTACAACTATAGTTACAATCGTGAAACCAATAAACGATTGCAACTTCACAAAGGCATGTTACTTTAAACAAGCTTGTGTTTGAATTTGTTATAAACATGTTAGCTTAATTGCAGATTCTACATAGGATCGTGCGTTCTTAGACTTGCTTGCATATTAACAGGTACTTTCCTCGCCTTCCACCGCTGTGACTCGGGTTCGAATCCCACCAGGGCCGACATGTGGATTGGGTTTTCAGTCCCCGCCTGATTTCGTGGGTTTCTGCAGGCTATTCTGGGGTTTTCCTCCCACCTCTTCGTCGTCTTTTGAGCTACAGTGCGATCTGCGCCTTTGGGGAATCCTTGATTTCATTACCAGAAAGAATTAAAATAAAATAAAATTAAAATAAATAACACCCCTAACTGTACAATCTGCAAGAGTTTTTTTTCTAACGACAAATTAAAAACATAAACTGCAAAAACTGTGGTTTTAAATTAACGCCATGTGGTATACATATAAGCCGTCTTTTAGATAATATCTAAACACCATATTATGATGTTATATTTACACCACAGTTTTTGCAGTATATTTCATCCCCAAAACAACGTCAACACATAAACGACCGTTAAAAATGGATAAACATTGCTATATACATTTCAAAAAAACTATACTTGCACATGTTGTTGTTGCACAAACAGGATGGACAAGACATAGAACTTGAAAAAAATAGAGATAACATTTGAATCCATAAAGAACTTCAGAATACAACTGACTTACCTTTATGTGTTGATATCGTGAAAACGCTTCGTTAGCGTACTATCCACTCTATTGATCAGAATACGTTCGGAATTGACCAGAAACGGCCGTTCAGAATTGTCCATGGAGTTGCGTATCCACTGAAACACTATCTGATGATGCCCGCGCCGCCGATCGTGATTATACAAGAAATTAATAGTTAACGATTTAATGGAAGTTATACACGAATTGCATGTTTTGGCAACGCTTGCATACGCTGACGGAAACTATTTCATGTACCGAAAATGTACTAATACAATCGGTAGTATTTGTGTACACTTTTGTTTTTACTTTAGTCGTAATAAATTACTCGATGTACGGAAGCTTATTATTTTTGTATCATGTTATTTTAATAATTATTTGTACGCTGGAAACTATGTATTGACCATTTTGTGAAACCTTCCTCTATTAGGTTTGTCTGCACGTTTCTGAAGAAAAAAAATTGTTGAATCTACTCACACTTGCCAGCATAGAGTGTTTTTGTCACATAATTTTTGGAAAGCTTAATTATCTTCAATTACAATACATTTTTGTACGATTTCCTTGAGATAAATTACCTCAAATCGTTTTGTTGACCTGAAAATCAGATAGAACAAAGGTTTTAGAAAGATCAAAACCGTCATGCTGTTGCAGTTGTTAAATGTAGAATACAACATTTGCGGACATCAAAAACAAAACTACTAAATTATTTCGAAATACCGTATAATAATTTAGACTGTAAGTAAATAGCCGTCTCAAGCATCCTGTGAAATTATGGCACCCGGTGTGCTGCCGTTTTCAAGAAAAGTGGACATTTATATCGTTTTCCAACGATTGTCGGCCGACAATCGTTGGAAATAGTCTAGTTTCCCGACCTGATAATTTCCCGACTCTATAAATTGCTCCGTTTTGTCTAAAGTAGGGTCAGGGAACCATACTACTAGAGCTTAATTTTTTCTCTCTGTTCTCCTCATCACGCATGTCCAATTAAAGCACGGCTGTAAGTTTGTCTGCAATTAGTTATAGGGCTGGGGTAATTTCATTCTGTAAAATAATTATATAAACTAATTCTATAAAAAAGAAATGAAACAGTCGCCTGTTGGTGTGCAAACACCACGGGGTGGCTTAGAAGCAAAGTCCAGTTTACACAACACGAGATTTGTATTCATCGCTTGCTTATAGTTATGCATAATTGATATTCCTGCCTCGTGTAATGTTTCCTGCGTGTCCATGTTTTACGAAGTTTCACCTTCAAACTACTACTCTATTAGCATCACTGCTTTGTTCGGGCTCCAGAGTCCACATTTTACAGTCTTAGGTATGGGGGAAAGATTTACCGCTTCCTACTTTTACCCCAGAATCCCAAGCCCTTCTCTCAATACCCCTATACAGTACCGAAGTGATGACGTCAATCAATGCAATGTTTGGAACCAGAATACATTCTAAACTGCATGTGTGTGGAACCATTGCCCCGGCAACTGACGTCAGACTTTGGTACTCTATATCTCACCCCTATATATCTCACCCCATATCTCACCCATCCCTCGATCACCTCAGGTCCTTATCGGCTACAACGCCTATATGTACCCGGGAAGCTGATAACCCACAATTCAGAGTACCAAACCGAGTTTGCTAGGATGACAACATTTGGGCTCTGCAATGGGAATCGCACTCACGACACTCTAAAGCTGATACCTCGATCTTAAAATTTCCCGAATGTACAGCATGGAATAAGCGATGCGTATCTAAGTCCGGGAGCATGCCGGAAAATAACTGCCTTCAAAGTTCCGATACCGAGCTGAATCCTTTTTGCCCGAATGCAACATTATTTTGTTGGCTTTCGCATGTATTGCGCGCACGTTCTTAGCGACATCCCAATTGTACCTGACGCTCCATCTCGATGAATCCGACCTTCAGTTCAGCTTATCAACCATTTGGTAGTACTAAAACAAGGGCCTTTCTCCTGAAAACCCCATGTAGTCTCTCGACTATGGCGGGCCGAGATGGCCAGCTTGATGCGGCAAGATAGGCCGGGTCCGGTTGGCGTGGGCAGACATACGAATTCAGAGCGGAAGGCACTGTTCCAGAACAACCAAAAACGACATTGTTATGTACTACTGAAAGTACACTAGGCCTTATTGAATTGGCACAAGGCACGACGATGTCATTTTGGTGGTTCTGGATAAATGCTTACCATTTAGAGCGCACGCAAAACGCGTGCGATCCTTGAGGCAACCCGATTCAAACTGAAAGTACTCTTCCGCCCTCTACGTTTACAGCAATGCAAACAGATATTGTTTTACCCATGACGGTTATAATTAATTCGTCTTTCAGAGTCTGCAGATTTTGACCTTAATGTTGCATTTTTGCATTCGTACTCATGAGCTTAATTAAGGATGACTTTACTTTGTTCAAAATTAAGTTGATTATTTTATTTTTCATATCAAGGCGCGTCTATCGTTACCCTTACTTATAAATGTCAATGGTCCCTTAAGGAGACATTTGTAAGTTATTTTGTGTACCTTAGGGAGACAAGTGACATTAGGGAGACATTTAGATGTGTCCCTAATGTCACAGCCCCTTAAATATTGAGAATTTTACTGTCGGTACTGGGTTATATCGATAGAGGATGATCAAAAATATACATATACCAAATTTCGTGGGGGTAGGATAGGGGATATTTGGGTTAGGTTACATTAAAGTTGAAAAAATGTTGTGCACAAGTCTATGGGAATGTCTCCCAAATGACCCATCGCCCGTAATTATTATTTTGATTATAATATACCGAAATAACAACCTAATTGTCGCCAGTCACAACATTATAAAACATACATGTACATCGACAAAATGTGCTGTGTGATCACATCAGATTTATATATTACCGGTACATGATGGTTTTATTTTCAAATGTCCATTTCTCTTTTAAAATCTAATTAAGTAGGCTTATGTATCTTACGTTGAATCAGAGTATTTAAAAAAAGAAAAACAGATGTACATGAATGAATTCAAAGAAAAATGAATACATCACTAAACGTGTACATTTCTGTTTCTTTGATACCAGTGGTTTGATGGAGAGCGCTGCGTATTTACCTGCGAGTATTTTCTTTCAGTGAAGTAGGCCTAAGTCATATAAAGATTTGTTTGTGAATTTTAGTGGCCTTGCCGCCTAATATTTTATAAAATCATTTCATTAGTAAATATTTTAATTAAATATGAACTAACATAATATCAAAGAAACACTAATACGCTTTTACGGAGGGTTAAACATTAATTTGACTAAAATCTAATATTCACAACTCGCTTTTAAACACTCCTTCCAACTAATACGAGAAATACGTCTCCAGTGTTCTTAGAATGTTTTCGGCCGCCTGCGTTTCTTCTCCCGCTTTTTGCCGTAGCCAAGAAAATTCACCATGGTCTTGGCCGTCTCCCGATCGGCCTTGGTGACGCGGCTGAAGTCTAGCGCCCTCAATTGGGGAAGCTTGGTCAACACGAAGTGGCGGTAACCCCGCTCGCTGTCCACGGGGTTGCCATGCAACGTGAGGCGCATGAGCTTTGGCAGACCCGCCAGTTTCTCCACTTCCTTCAGATCTTCCACGCTGTTGCCGTGGAGATACAGGATCTTCAAATTGGGGAAGTTCAAAATGACGTCATCCACGGTCACCAGGTAGTTGAAGGAGAGGTCGAGCCAGCTCAGGTCCGCGGGATCGGCTATCAGTGACGTCACGAAGCTCTGGAACCCCGCCCACTCCTGGATCAGGTTGTTGTTGAGCTTGAGGGATACGCATGCGTACTTGCCTTCGGGGGTTTTACGCAGACTCTTGAAGGTCCGCCGAGGCTCGTCGGTCCACTGGGATAGGTCCATCTGGAGGTTTCCGATGTGCTTGAAGGAGAGATCGAGGGGTGGAGCCGAGAAGCGCGCCTCCGAGTTGGCATCTATCAGTGGGGTGGCTGCCCGGGGTGTCTTCTTAACGGGGCGACGGGGCAGTCGGGTGTAAAATGACGTCATGGTGACGCACGTACCCGCAAAGCCTCTTTATTTCTGTTGGCTGTCAGTCGGACGAGGAAACCTGTAATGTAATTTTTGAAGCAATTAGACAATTAGCCTTTTTGAGATATGACGGACACAATAGGGGGCGCTATTTGATTTGGGTAAACCTTTTGTGCATTAATAGTATCTTTTTGCTTTCGTAGAGCTAGGAATCCCACAACGACGAGTTTAGCGCCGATCTGCGCACTTCCGCGTTTGAAAACGAGGATCTCAATGTCACAGTAAACAACTTTATGCTGATCGTGCGCCTGCGCTGCCTTTTATGGCCTGATTAATTCATGCATCAATGAATGTGCTGAAAAGCGTTGTTTTGTTTGCCACTGACATTCTCGCTTTCAAACCGGAAGTGCGCAGAAGGGGCTAATGTGAAATTCCTCTATTGTGTACACAGAAATCATACCTTTTTTCTTTCTTGGGGAACTGAAGGATGCAAGCTGTGGTTGATTTTCATGATATAAACATTTGGAATCCTTTCCTATTACCACATTTTCTTTAAAACGGTGTCATATGAATATCCGACTCCCATAAAATTCGGGTTTCTTTTCCCTATTATTGGTTAAACCCTCACGTGACCGGCCACACTCTTAAAATTTTCTTCACTGAGGCATGTGCAATTCTACCAATGAGCCCGTAAAAGTTTTCATGGTGACTGAAATTCACGCTACGACGGCATTGTTAATTGCTGTCGTGTTATTTTGGAGGAATGATGTGTGTACTGTATGCTTTCGTGATCCTTTTGTTACTATTAGTAATTGCGTATAACTTGAACTTAGAAATATTCTAAAAGATTTGGAAACCACCAGCTTCCTTTATGTTTTAAACGAAAACTTCTAAATCATGCTTGTATTGTTGTAAGACATTAGAAAACAAGTTGAAATTGACATTTATTGCATTGTTTCTTTAAATAAATTATGTTCAGATTCTGGCGTTTCACAACAAATATCCAACGGGGCTTTAGGCCTAATTGATTGACGAAACGCTGGATTTTTTTTCAAGCAGAAAGGTCATTGACCCGCAGATTGAATGTTTCAACTTAAATCAATATCAAATGTATTTTGCTGTGGGCCAGTCCAATTCCGTGAAGCAACGACAAGAGAATACCCAAGAGCCCCAATTCCAGGCCAGACGAGCAAATACAATCTTCCGAATTCTTCTCAGCTTTCACGGTCGATGAAAGACGCCAGTGTTTGTCCCGTCGCTAAGGTCGAGACCCCGTCGCTAGGCAGTCAAAATGTCGGCAGTAAAACACTTCGACTGAATTAACGGTACTGTATATTTCTGTTTTTAGAATAAATAATAAAAACACGCGATTCCAACCTTCTCAATAATGTGGAATTTGTTGTACTAACGCTCTCTGTTGTTATTTATGTTAGTTTTCTGGATCCATGTATTATTTTAGTTGTTTAGTTTCATTAAACGCTGTGTCACGTGGTCCTTTTTAATGTAAAGCGCATACATTTGTACATAATGAAATTGGCGCTTTATAAAGGAATGAATTATAATTATTACATATTTCTGTGCAAGTGACGTTTGGTTACACGGTCGTGATTGCTTGGGAATATCAATGCTTGAATGCTATAAATTGCCAACTACGGATATTTATATCTGCTCATCTGCGACACTGGAAGACATTAAGCATCCTGAATCGAGTAGAGAAATTTAATCTCATTTCTCCCTCTCGCTGAAAATCAATATTTCTAATCTCCGTTTGAACTTCTTTGAATAAACACTAACACACTGCCATTTGTTTATTCGCCTGACAGGTATTTTATTTATTGCGTCGGACTCAGTTCATTTTTCTTTTCCATTTGAACAAAAGGTCAAATTCCGGCGTTTGTATAAAACAGGTGTTTTGCGTTATGTGAAAGAGCTCGTAGTGAAGGAACTCTTTGTTTTGCCAGAGACTGTTGATATAGAAACGATGAATATCATACAAATATATGGCGTCAGACCAAACGACATTAAACACTGGTCAAAACGAGTTTGCAGCGGGCAAGAAAACTAGCCGTCGCAGAGTGTTAAAGTCTGGGACTGCCCGTGTTTGTGCTTCTGTAAATAAATCGTATTTTTTTCTTCACAATAACAATAACAATGCATTGAAGTGGTTGTACAGCCTCCACGGAGGGACTTACATCGAGAACATGCACAGGATCTGTTTAAAACAGGGCAGTTATAATGAATGAAAACATGCAAATAATGTGCGGACTTGTAAAAGTGGAAATATATATTACCATGTCACTTAAAATCAATAAGAGAGTACTTAATTCCAAGTCCAAATCAATTATTTTGAACATATTTCGACATATTAAGGCTGTAAATAGTTTTTTGTTTGCCTTTACAGTAAGCCTAGTATTTGTGTAGGCTATCATTAACCAAAACTTTGTTGAATTTAATCATCTGTATGTCAAGAGTCTTGCTGCGAGGACAAAGCGACTTATAACTTGTCGTCTGGCAATTTATTTTCCGTTTATTTACTGTTGAAACTTTTGTTACTAGTTTTATCACTTGTTTTGCGAACAAAGCACAGGTTATCGTTGATTTCGGCTATGATAACCTATTTATTGAAACGACACTGTACCAACACCACAACGCAGTTATGTGTAAATAATGGAGTTGAATGACGATAATTGAGTCGATAGCGCTTATTTTCTAAGATCTGAGCTAGAATAAAACTATATTGCTGTTATACCTGAATGTCTTTGCGTCGTAGACATCTGTACCCTTGTTCATACCTTTCTGCATTAGCCATTGTTTTATAGCGACACTTTTCATTTTACGACAGTGTGCAACATAATACTCGCCATTAAAGCATACCATAGAGTTATAACTATAGTCAATAACTCTGATTATTTATTAAGTTCTATTCCACTCGGACCCAAAATCTAAGTTCCTCCAGACTCCTGTTAGGAAGAGTTTCGAGAGAAACCGAAAAGTTTGAAGAAATCTTGACGATCGCACAAAATGTTCCAATAATTTACCTGTACACAATATGGAATTTTTTAGATTTCAGATTTGTCCGAAGTATATAATTACCAAATAACAAGAGGAAAGAAATTTAAGATCTAATTCAGGAAAAAATATTTATTTATACTTTGCGCAGACGCGCACTGAACATATGCCTTTATTGTATAGTCTGTCACTCGGACATGGACTCCTGTTGTTTAAACTAAATCACAGTTACAGCTCCCCCCCCCCCCAAAAAAAAAAAAAAAAAAGACCACTGAGCGTTGTGAAGGCGTGGCCAATGTACGCATCCTTTGACGAAAAATTAACATGGACAACTTTAAAAAGTCAAGGCCTCACACTTCGGAAAAAAAAGAAGCTATGACAGTGTCCTGCGTCCCAGACCCAAATTGCCTGAGAAATAAATACATGCCCGAAGATCGCTTTAAAAAAAAAATGTTTTATCAAAGATACTTTTGTACATACCTCGTTGCCGGTACTCTTTCCCTCAACGAGGCAGTTCTCTGGCTGTATACGGTTCCAATGCCACATATACATAAGTGTCACCTTCACGTTGATAAGATGGCTTTACATTTTTGTCTGTTCGCACTTCGGAGTTCTGTGTTTTAAAGGTTCTTTCCATTGCACCGCGCACCTTTGCTACGCACATCGTCGTGCAAGCACGTGCGTAACAGCAACGAGTATTCAGGGTCATCTCGCATGTTTTCAAGTAGGCGGGCCATTCTTGTTTCTTGTTTTTTTGTGTAATACTGTACATTTGGTTTGCTTTGTTTTTAATAAGTGCAGCGACGACCAAGATATTATTATTTAATACAAAAACAACACTTTTCTCTCTTATCGTAAGTGACGTGGCAGTTGATGAAACGTCATACTCCATGTCATTTATTTACAAAGAGAAGCGACCATTTTTGCCACTTGTTACTCGTGGCTTTGCACTGGTCATTAGGTCACAGAAACTGACAAAGGAAAAACAAAATAACGGCTCGAGAAACACATTTTAAATTTGCAATGAGTGAGAAGATCTCCTTGTTTAATACTTTGAACATAAGATCATTGCCAAATTGATCACAATAGACATACAATCCACAATTAAACAACAGAGGAAAAAGTGGTTCTCAGTTTGAAGTTTACACCCCGTTTTTTAAAGGCACACATGTGTGTACACACACACACACACCACATATTCAGTCATGTAAACGGGTGCAATCGTGGACCTCCCATTGTTCCTCTTTTGTTTATACTCTAACTTTTTCGGAAGGCCTCCCATTGGTTTTGTACACGATTTCCAATCGTGGACGTTAGGTCAAACGTGGACCCCTTTGTCTACGCCCGAATTCTTTTGTCCTAGGTCCACGATTGCCGGCATATACAAACTCACGATTACAAATGAACACAAAATGGTCATTGTTAACGCATGTACAAGCAAATTTACTCCATCCAAAATGCAAGATATCAGAAAACTCCAGTGAGAATACAGAGGCTAAACTGGGCTCACTTAATACGTTTTACACTTGAAAAGAATGGTCTTTTGCACAAGTCTGACGACAGTTGACACAAGGTATGATTGCCGGTATCGATACTGAACTAATAATTTAGTATCGATACCCCATGGTGTTGATTTAACTTCACAGTTTGCAGTGTTGTTGTTGTTGTTTTTTTAAACTGAGTCAATAAATACAACCTGGAGGTGACGGGAAGGTGAATACGGAAACAACATTGACAGCAAACAAAATACATATTTCAAGAATGCATTGGGTGGTAATTAGTTTAAATTTGTATCATGCAACATTTGAAAAGGATTGGTGCTATATAAGCAGAAAGTAGACCGACTCATTTGATGCATATGAAGTTTTAAGGCACTTACAAAAATACAAAAAAAAGTAGTTGAAAAGTACACTGAAAATATTCCTAGTTGCATACATCAATATTTACAAGGGCAGATGATGCCAGATTGTACATGACTGGAATATTAAAGTATAACACGTTCATATTTAACTGTTGATTTTCATTTTTGCCTTTTTAAAGATACAAGATAAAAATGTGGCTACTTTTCCGTAAAAAATGAAAAGTCTTGGCTAAAAATCGATATCAGGCAATGTAGCCTCAAATTTGGCCCCAAATAAGACATGCATGCAAAACCACGAGAACCTAACAATAGAACAGTATTTATGAAAAACGACAGTTACATTTGTTTCGTGTTGTATATTGTTTGTGCACGACGTAGCCACCAGGCGGTGAAATAGTGTACAGTCTCTGCACATAGGTGGCAATTCTTGAATGAAATTGCAAACCGAGCTACAAGCAGAATGACGAATGTGACGTCCACAGTACCGTCCTACAGTACTCAAAATACTTGATACTTCTATGCGTGTACTAAATAAATCCTGTAGGCCTACCGGACTAAAGCTAATTTGTGTCTTGATTTTGTGTGTTCACACCTGTTTATAAAGAAACATCAATTTAAGCAGAGAAAACTGTAGCATATCTGTAACTGTATAGAAACAAAGACAGAATACAACAAACAATGGAATGCACATCTTGCACAGGTTTATACTCGGACTTTAAGTCAATACAAGGAAACCGTGACAAAAACTGCCAAAATAGTAAGTATATTTTTGTCGTGTTTTCGGAATGCATATATATTTTTCAGAAGAATTATATCTTTATATTATATTTTATGTCTGAAAATGAAACTATGATGTGGTCCTGCGAAGCAAACTGTGGATATTTTTTAAAACACTGTTTGTTATAAATAAATAAATTTACATAGTTTATATTTAATTTATCATGACTTAAAATAATTATGTACATTTGTTTCTACAGTATAAACTGATATACACAGTAATGTAGTCGCTGATATACATAATATTACGTAATGTAAACAGAAAGATTACAAATTGCAAAGTTCAAGTTTTATTGCAAAATGCAGCGCTATATACATTCCGATCAGTATTCACACTGCAGACATTTTGCATTGTTAAAAAAAAACTAAAAAACTGTTCATAGACGAGTGAGTTAGCCTCTATCCATTTATAGTTTGCCTGTTTGTCTGACAGCAAAATACCGTAGAAATATAATGCAGGCTTATGATGTATTTTTCACTCAAGTGTTCAGTGCTGTTCACTTGGTGCATAAATTATTGGAGAAGACATGCTGGTCCCACCGACAAACAAAACACTTTCAAGCGCGTGCAAGCGCCCGGATGTGTGTCTTGTTCGTTGAAAAGCAATACGCGAACGTACGTACCTTAAACGTAAAAATAATGTATAGTTCAACAAAAGGGGTGCGTTTTGGCGGTCATAAGCGAAGGCTGGTTCTGTTTCTCTTTGGTTAATCATTTTGGGGATTTGGGTATTTCATTATGGTGCGTAATTCTCGCCGATTTAAAATTCCCAAAGAAACTCACTGACAAGAAACAACCGAACTAATTCTTGGTTATCAATGCTTATCACCGCCAAAACGCACCCCAGGCATGATGTGGACCATACATTCCTGCACGTAACCACTATGAGAAAAGTTGTTTAAAATCCGAGGTAACTCCGGTCAGAGGTACGGGCAGCAACGAGCGATTGTGTAGTTGTTATGTGGTGACTCCATAAATGTGGGGGCCAATGAATTTTGGTGTCGCTCTTTACATGGTGATACTTGTTACCCTAGTATTACCAACAGTGAAATATATATACAAAGGATTTTAGTTGCTCAAATTATACTTGTACCTAAATATCTGGTAGCAAAGGATGAAACATCTGACTAATTTCCTGACAGTATGGTGTCCTAAATAGTTCACGGTTTCACGTGTAAAAGGGACACCAAAGCTGCGACATTTTAAAAACTGCTGTTGAAATGCGTTGTTTGATTCTCTAATACTACCATGTGCAAATATCTGTATGAAAAACTTGCCCTGCATTATGTAAAAGCAAGTTAATACCGCTTAAGATTGGCACTATATTTAAATGATTTAATAACTAGTTGAGCGAGATTCACAGTGCGTTAGCCCAAATGTTTCACGTGTAAACAGGACCCACTTTTTTGGTGTCCCTTTTACAAGGGAAATTTGTGTTATGTTTCTGAGAAATAAAAAGATAATTGGGTTCACTGGCAAATCCAAATCTATCACCATTAATTACATGTCCCACTTGATCAGTGTAAAATCATAACAAAGATTGCATGCTTCGAAATTTCTAATTTTGGGCCAATTACTAGGTTTCACGTGTAAATGGGACACCAAATGGTGTATGTCCCCAATATGCAATCATGCACCGAATTGTTATTTTTAGTGTAATCAAGTTATTTTCATAATAAACCTTGATGTGTTATCCTTGGTAAGACAAAAAATACATTTTAAAATAAGCACACCACATTGAGCATGAATTATCACAAAAATAGCAGAAAACTAATTTGGTGTCCCCTTTACACGTGAAACCGTGAATGGGTTTTGACATGATATTTTGGCATTTCTGGAGTAAATAATGTCTGATTTTGGCTGCAATTGATGAGGAATGTCAATATCTTTAAGTTATAATGGAAATTATGAATGGATCCCCTGTCAATCAATTTTTCCATTTTGGGTCAATAATGTCACAAGTTGGCACCCTAATTTATGGAATAACGCATATATACGCTATATTGCGCGTGCTGCTTGTGGGCAAAGTTGCAATAGGTCAATTTACGATGGAAAGGCACTACGAAATGTTCGTTCCATTTGCTGAACAACAAATACTCCTGCGATTGCCAAATGCATAGCTCTATAGTATAAACCACCTTGTGCATTGTTTTATTTTCACGAGCTCTCACACAGACGCACAGCCATTCGGTAAAGGCGTGTATACAACATGGTTAAACATTCTGAAACCCCCTTTTGGCAGATTGTAAACTTTTTCTGTATCATTAACTTGCGGACCTTATAAGCATCATGGTGACACATTTTCCACAATAAGGTTGTTATGCTTTTGGGACAATACAGTGGCGTAACTTGGATGAAACTTCCGGGGGCACCCGAGGGGTGCATACTTTTTTTCAAGGAGGCATTGAAAGTAAAATATACTGCTGCTTGTATAGGCCCTATAGTCAAGTCCCTTTCAAGATTCACCGGGGCACGGATGTCAGCTGCTGGAGGGGTGGGGGGGGGGGGGGGGGGCGGGCACTCGAACAATAGTGAGGACATTCCACTTTCTCCACGGGTAACTCTATATTAACCTTGGGTTTTATCAATAAAAGATACCCAACTTTTAAGATACTCATGCATACTCTTAATTCGTCTATACTACGCCAGGCAGACACTTGTCATGATGTGGCAGAGCTTTGCTTCAAGTGTGTTCAAATGGTTCTTTTAATTAACCCTAACCCACCTCAATCCTCCAAAATCCTGCTTGCAGTTTTCGAGGATGTTGAATGAATGGTATTTCCAACAAAAAGAGGATTTTTGAGGATTGAGTATGAATGGTGTTCCAAAAAAGGGAGGATTTTGGAAGATTGAGGATGAATGGTGTTTGAGAAACAGGAGGATTTCAGAGGATTGAGGGTGAATGGTGTTTGAGAAACAGGAAGATTATGGAGGAATATCAATGCAACAATTTGGAGGATTTTGGAGGATTGAGGATGGTTCCTAGCGAAAGGGGTCTTGGGGGTTAGGGTTAGTCAGGTTCCGTCAGGTGGGAACAATAGGCTTATGTGGACAACTTGCACATGGTGTCCCCAATCTACCATTACTCAAACACAAATATGCCAAAGAAAGTTTGAGAAGTACATTTAAATGCCAAAGAATGGATTCCAGGGGCCAATTTCAAAAAGCTGTTAAGCACAAAAATTTGCTTAGCATGCAAATGCTTCCTTGATAACTGAATTACCAACCAGATTTCCATGTGTGGAATATTGCTTTTGACTGGCATTCAGCTGTTGCTTGCTTAGCATGAAAATTTCATGGACTTTTGGCTGGTAACCTGTTTTTACTAAGCAAGACATGTTCATGCTATTAAGCAAATTTTTGTGCTTAACAGCTTTATGAAATGGGCCCCAGGTTTCACTTTGAACCACCCTGCACAACAATCCATACAACTGAATGTTTCGTTTGAGCCGTTTCTTCGAAAGGCGGCGTCTCTGTTGCTATACGACCATATTTGGCAGGAGGTCGTCCTTTTGCTCTTTACCGATGAGGTAAAAGGTTAAGAGTTCACCTTTGCCCTTGACCTTGACGTACCCCCTCTGTTGAAACTTGAAACCGAATCTTTTCAGCACCTTCATGGTTTCCTCAATGACCTGTCAGTGAAAATACCACAGGCGAAAGTATGAGTTAATTCCAGGTCGGCCATTGTATATTTTTAATAGATTTGACCGGCTTGGCTTGGGCTTGGCCTGAAGTAAATTTTTATGACTGATTTGGTACCGACACTTTAGTTAATGTTTGAATTGAAGCAGTATGTAAACTTAATTTAGTAATCTTGAATTCGTTTTTGTGTGTACCCCAAAATGACGTCATTACATCCTTATATCCCAAAATGTGCGTGCGTGAATCCGATCACGTGATTCATGCACCTTACGCCGCCCCATTCTTGATGATGAGACGTCATCATGCAGTGGGTGCTCCGATTTATATAGGCATATAAACCGCAAATACTTCAGTGTTAGAGCAACACCATGCGATGTCTTTATTTGACGAAAGGGTCGCTATAGATACCGCGTGGTGTTAAATTAACACTAGTTTTTGCAGTATTCATGATAATTTGCATTGGGGCCTACCTGGATGTTTCCCGCTTTACCGGTACTCTCCATGCGACTTGCTACGTTGACAGTATTCCCCCATATGTCATAGTGCGGTTTTCTGGCGCCTATTACCCCAGCAAGGACAGGGCCGTGATTTATACCTGTGAACAATTAAAAAACAAAAGACAAATTATGGTGTAAATGTCTCCTGATTCATTCCTGCTGGTGCACGATTTCATTGGCCTTTGAGTAACGGATATGTTAGGAAATTGTGCAGATTTAAAAGATCGTGGCCAAGCATATATTGCCTGATAATTTTTTGATTTTAAGTTGCCGGGACCAGTGGCGGATAGGGGGAAGTAACTGGCGCTTTCAAAGTCAGAACAAGTTTCTTATTACCAAACAACTAAGAACAAGTTCGATCAATGACAATTGGTTACCCCAGTGGTCCATTAATGACGTACCTTACACCTGCGCAATAGCAACAAAAATGTGAAAGATAGTTAGGCCGTGTCCGAATTAATTGGCTACGGCTAGATGTTACACACATGTCTATGGTAGCGGCTGCAGCCAATTCTGATAGATTTGTGTGTAACTTCAAGCCGTAGCCAAGTAATTCGGACACGGCCTTAGTCGAACTACGGTGTCACGGGTCCCCACAGTGTAGTGTGAGCAATATTACTATTGTTAACCAGCGCCCTGAAGGCCGGTTCCAAATGGTCGACTATAGCCAGCGTTCGGGTAAAGTTACTTCAATATAGTTGTCAACCATAGTTAACCCTGTAGTCCTCGATCAGACTTGCTCTAAATAGCGCAGCTTGCATGAGTAAACCGGGAAGATTTGAAAAGAATTGAAGGTTACCATCTTCTTGTGCACTTCAAAAAGAAACAAAACAGTGGTTATGTGTGTGGTATACAGGAACTGGATAGCTACTACGTGGTCCCTTGAACTCTGAGCATGGTTGCGTTAACTGTAACCTAAAGCAATCTTACCGACTTTCATGATGAAGTTGTTGAAAGACTGTTGATTAATGGTCTCCAGGCTGTCCCTGAGAGCAAAGGCGAAGTTCACCAGGTCTGCTAAGTGTTGCCATCGCTCCTGTTCTCCTTCGTAGATAATCTTCTCCGGCTCGGCTACCATCCCCGACGACGCCATGTATGTACTGCTGATAGTCTTGATCTTACAGATGCTTCGGAAACGCACTGCCTTGAGGAGCTGTGGGGAATAAGTGCACCCGATATCACTAGTACCCACCGCTACATAATAAGTGAGGCTCGAACATCGAAAAAGGACCCGCTACTTATAGTGAGGCCTGCAGTCTAGTATAATACTGCAAGAATGGTTATCGGATATTTTTTTCATAAACAAATCCTTCAAACCACTAATTAGAAAAAAAGAACATTCGTTTCAGTTAAACAGTAACAAGAAAAAACCAATGGTCAGTTTGAGAATCGAACTCGGTGCACGTGATACAAAATCAGACGCTTATTTTGTTTCATTCAACGTCTTACTAAGATGCTGCTCTTTGTAATGACAGAATAGGTAGTATAATGTGACCGGATCCTACAAAACGAGTCTTAAGGTTACGTTTTGACTTGCACTGGACAGAGCATACTTGGCTCTTCAAGTTCATTCTGATATATCACTCAGTTTGACATCCTGATGAATTATGGACATCATTATGTGAGTGCAATTCGAGATTAAGAGAATGTGATTTTAACAATCAGGGTCCAAAATCACATCCAGGGTCCAGAATCACAATGCGGTTTAAAGCTGTTAAACTCAGAAGTCACAATGTACTCTTTGTCAGGGTGGGATAATAGTTCACAGGCTTCAGATGTGATTTTAAATAGAGTAGGACGTGATTTTGGACCCTCATTGTTAAAATCACATCCTCTTAATCCTCATGTCCATTTTGAATAGGAAATCACATCCAAGGGATTAACAGTGTAAGGGCCTGTCAAAAGTAACTCTGGCCACTGGTGATTCATTTTGTTGGGTTGCGTCCACTGATCTCTATGTAAACTGGATAGCGCATCGGCTGTACGAGTTGAAGCCGCCATCCACCATTTTACCACTCCCAAAACAACAAGGTTTCACAACCTTATCCCCAGGGTCTACTTTCAATCTCGTTCTCCTTACACAGAGATCAGTGGTAAAATGGGAGTGGTAATATGGCGGCTACTGGATTCAGCTGCTTGAATAGCACACAATGGCCAATGAGCTATCCAGTTTATATAGAGATCAGTGGTTGCGTCATTACAGCCATGATTATAGCGGGCAATTTTGGATACTAGACCCTCACTTCGGGCGGGGGGTGGCGGGGTAGTCATATCTGGTGATAAGAGAGGGAAGGGTATCAGGTCGGCGCTAGGCTTCCACTTCTGGTGACCCCGGTTCGAATCCTACAGGGACACTACGGGGATCGGGTTGTGACAGTTCCACTGACTTTATGAATTTAAAACAAAGCTTGATGTTCGGGGTCGTCTTACCGTGTCGAAATCGCTAATGATTTCATTCAGGAACCGGAGACACTCCGTCCCCTGATTGTTGATGGTATCCTCGCTGTAGAAATCGGAGAAGTTGGGGATGGAGGCGAACATAACACCCACCTCAGGGTAGTCTTGTGCATACAGATCCTGAACCAGAAAGAACAAATCACACTATCGCCAGTTGCTAATATGTTACCGGTCACGGGATCCTACGAAATGAGTCATAAGGTCAATTGTTTGACTTGTAAGGTTTTTGCTTGCATTGGAAAGAGTAAACGTGGCTCCTCATTTTGGTGTATCACTCAGTTTGACATCCTGATGAATATGGACATTATTATGTGAGTAAAAACCTTGACAGTTCATATTGATTTCCACAGTGTAAGTCATGTTTAAGGGCCTGTAACTCAAAAGTAACTCTGGCGACCTGTGACTCATTTTGTTGGGTTGGGTCACATCGTTTTGATTTCGCATTATTTTTTTAGTGACCCGGATGACTCCTGACCAATCTTGACTTCATTTTGTTTAAAGCCTACAAGTCCTCGGCTGTCCTCGTCGCAAGTGTGACGTCGTAGTGAGCCGGAACTGCATTGCAAATTAGTGCAAGCGAATGGAGAAATTCCGGAAGTTAACGCTACTCACGAAGAGGAGATAGCATCGCGTGATGAGTGCACTCAATGCCTTTTAATTAATGTCTTACTTTGAGTAGAAGACGTTGTTTAGAGACTCTGGTTTTGGCAACTCGGTTG
The DNA here is from genome assembly GCA_037893225.1 of Hippasteria phrygiana. Lineage (NCBI taxonomy): Eukaryota > Metazoa > Echinodermata > Asteroidea > Valvatida > Goniasteridae > Hippasteria > Hippasteria phrygiana. Next base: position 2,535,414 of record JAZGUH010000008.1, on the reverse strand, counting down.
CGTATTATTTTCAAATCGGTTCCAGGAGTCATTCGAGAAGCGTAGAATATTTGTATGTTTATTTTAAATCTGGGCACAGTCTAGATACTAGTTTTTTGTAACTATACTGATGAAATATGACAACTAGGAAAAGTAAACTTATTCAATGATGTTTCAATTTGTCAAATACATAGTAAATACACGAGTGTGTGATAAATTGTTTCGAAGGATATTTTTAGTTTGTTTTTCCTATTTGTAAACTTTTACTAGACGTTACACCTGCATATGTTTACAAGTCAAGCATACGGTCATTGACGGTGGACTTTAAATCTTTTGGCAATTTCTTCTTCTTGTATATACAATCCGGTGCCTGAGGCACTCCAGATGATTATTCCACATCTGGAGTGCCTGGGAAATAGAGTTTGACCAAATAATGTCCATGTGGTATATCTTTCCCCAAGTTGACGGCTGAAAACTCGTCATATCTGTCGTGTTTCGTTTGCCATTGCCATTCATGAACATCCCAATACTATGCGTACCATCCAAGCATGGGTATCATTCCAACGATATCCCAACATGGGTACCATCCTAACTTGAGCCGATGTACATTACCTCGTCTTTCCGCTTATTCTTTAAGAAATGCTTGGCTACGTGAATGGGCATGATGTTTAGCACCAGCGCCTCGTTTCGTATTCGCAGTTTGCCCACCTCTTCCTTCTGTTTCCGGGCTTCGTATTTCCAGAAAAACAGCAATCTGTTGGTGGTCTCTAACTGTAGAATGTGCAGAAAATATAGTTAGTCCATTGTTGTTGTTTTTTGTGTGTGCATTCGATTCTGCAGCAGTGTCGGTATTATGTGTTGAATATGGACCTGTAGAAACTACAAGATAGAATTTACTTTGATAAACTTTATACCAAGTCGTCTAATTTCAGTGCGTCAAGACGCTTTGTTTCCTATCGATTTGCACTATTTAGGCCGACACAAATATTTTCTAAATCTAACAAAGGTTGACATGCACTTTTGTCTGAATTGACGTGTCGTCCTATAATACATGTATTTTGTTGGTTTGTAAACATCATCAACAGCAAGAAAGAAACACAATACCACACAACAAAACTCGACAACAACACCAACGCCATCAACTACTCACAAATCTGTTGTAGAAGATGAGAGCAAATCCGGCCGCAAGGAGCTGGTATGTGAGGATGTAGCGACTCGGTAGGTCATTGAATTGCGGATCACCGGGTAAGTTAATCATCCTGGCAAATTTCAAAGATGAAAATTGAAACTATAAATAATGCTTAATTCGTATTTTAAAGGCCCTGGCCTGTCGTGACAAAATTTTAATATATGATTCAGGTGTCTTTCTTTTTATTCCAACTCCCACTGTGTTGTTGGCCCCTTTTGGGTATTATCCAGGAGCACGTGCAACATATTAAGATTGACGGTACATTTGTAGCTCCCGGCGTTTGGTCAAAAAAGGCTCTATTAGATAGATGACTCGTAAACAGTAAAGTCATTTAAAAGTCAACTAATTCCATTAAGTCATGAAAGTTACAAAAACGGAAGCTTAATCGTGCACTCAAAATGTGAAAGTAAAATAAACAAAAAGTACTGTACACCATAATTACAAACAAAAAACCAGCCCCAAATCCTTGTAAAGGGTGACGACGCATAATAAACAACAATAACACTTGTTTGCATATACCCCCGTTTGCATTAGCTGTGTCTATATGAATTGTAGAAAACAATGTAGAAAACAACTGAATTTACAAAATGTTCGAAAACCAGAACACCTCGTAAATACGCTTGTATAAGCGGACTGGCACTATTTGTTTAATGTACAAACAGTTTAATGTACTTTAAGCATGTGGCGCGCCCTCTTTTCTGTGGTACTTTCCCCATGCAATGGAATATACCCAGTGCAACTTGCATTCACGCACTAGAACTACCGGCAATCGCGGACCTCCTATTGTCCCTCTTTTGTTTGTACTTCTGATGATATAATTCTTTGGCCCATACATATATGACAATTTTCATTAGCAAACAAACCACAAGCGCCCCCCCCCCCCCCCCCCCAACCGGACAAAGACACTGGCAACTTGGATGCCGCCAACATAGGGCAAGATAGCTCAGTTGGTAGACCACCGGTACGGTATTCCGGAGGTCACAGGTTCAAATCCCGTTCCTGTCAAATTTCAATGTTCACTGTAAAGGGACCTGTAAGGAATGTAAATTAACATGAAAGTAACATGAATATGATACAAATCATATTGCATAGTCTTTAAATCTTTGGGTTTTTAAAGACATGTAGACTGTGCGCGCTCTCCGTTTCTGGGTTGCATTGCCCCTTTAAATTCATTGTTAATTGTCGCTTTAATATTTTTGAAATATCAAAATGAAGTGCACTTACTCCGCTTGTTCTTTTTGGTAATCGTCATATCTGATGGACATGTCTCGATAGAAGACAAGATTAAGAAGGGTGTAGACCAAACCGATGATGACAATCAGTATCATCTTAATGAACTGCGTTACTTGTATCATCCCCGTAATGGCGACCTAAGAACAACAGGTGCACAAAAAGGAAATGTTTCCATCATCATTAGTGTATTGGTCTCGTTGTTACATCTTCGAAAGGTGTGATATAGCATTGGTAGAGCTCACAGAACGGTTGCAGGCAGTGTTCCCAATTTGTGTTATCCAGCATGTATATGAAATAACAAATCTGTGACAGTTTTTAGGTCAGTCCGTCAGGAGAAAAGAGATTCACGAGAAAAGAGTGAAAGCCACTCGGTTTTACAGTACCAGCGCTGTGAATTTGTACATGTTGTTGAAATCAAAATAAGCCGCCACGTTAAGGCCAAAAAAGATGTTGTTTTGCCCTTTGACAGGAAAAATTGGAAAAAAGGGTGGGTCAGTCGGAAAAAAAGTAGTTTTTGCTCATCTATAGTGCTATTGGAAATGAGGTTGAAAATAAAGTATGCCCCGTGGACGAGGTTAGTCCATGCCGTCATGTGACCGATTCGAAGAAGAAGCAAGTTGGTTGCTTTTCTCTCTCGGTTGTTGTAAACATCGAGAGATTCGACGAAGTTTTTGCGGATTCGATTTTACTCGTCCGCTACAATATATGTATATACATGTCTAAAAGAGATTGAATTGGTTGTATGTACATAGCATTTTCACATGCGCTGTCCGTTTGTTTTTTTCTTGCTGGACCTCCCCAGACCCAAAGTTTAGAGTTTTTAGCTAGGCTACTCTTCAGCCTTATATTGGAGCTTTGACGAGCGCGACGGATCGAAGTCATCTTCACGCTCACCCGGGCGTGTTTAGGCCTAAACGTTGCACGAACCACCTGGTTTCATTTTTTTTTTACATGAAAATACGCATAAAGTAAAGAAGGTACATCAAATACAAACACGTTTTCAAATTATAAAAAAAACAACGCCGACCCTGATTCTGGCCTAATGCCTAATGGGGTTCTTCAGATACTACCGTATGTTCTCAAAGATGACAGCATTTCTAAATTACGCGCACTGAATGAAATACGGTGTCAAAACGTGAATGTTTTCGACTAACCAGGACTAATATTCCGGAGTACGAGTAGTAGCGTCCGTAGATACAGGTTGAACTCTGCGTATCCAGTTTTTCAATTTTCGATATTGTCCGGTCGCACATAACCTGTGGATTGAAATCAAAGATAATTTTTATACATACTTGCAATTTCCAATGAGTGTACGTCATTGATAAGTTTGATCATCACAACGGGTATAGGTACAGAGGGAATTGATTATGACACGAGGGTCCAATGGCATAAACATGGTACTTTGTGCATCAATGCACAGGACAACATGGTCCACTGCACACATAATGGATGGCCATTTAGTGCCAAAATCTAAAGTTCTATAACTAACACTGTTTGTAAGAGTTCCTGCCAATGCCGAGCTACTAAAGTTTTGCATTGATCTGAAAATTGTCTAATAAACGTTTTGAGAGCCATGTTATTAAAGGAATGTAGACAATAGATCAATGTGACTTTTTAATCCCAAGTATATGTATTTCTTCTACATTTTCTTTTATGAAACGGGCCTAGAAAACTTGCATTTTAAGGACGGGGTTTGTTTTAATGACCAATTCTCATTTTTGATTGTAGCACTAGTTTCAAAGTGGTCCTCTTTGGATGGAAATTAAAATCAGAAAGTCTTAGATTATCCCCTTTCCTCAAACTGAGAGGATAGTGGGAGGTGGTCAGTCATATATCTTTCTAAATCCCAAAGAGAAAAATTAGGGACTAGACGATTTAGAGTGAAAATCACTCTGTTTTTAGATTGAATACTCTAAAAAAAAAAAAGTACCAATTCAGTCACCACTCGAGTGAAAATTCGATCTTTTCGATTGAATAAATTTCACTCTTAAACGTCTGGGCCCATGTGCATAAAAGGCTACTAGTTTAGCTGCCAACTAGTGCTTAGTAAGATTATAAATTCCCTAGTTTATACCTACGGAGTTGGCAACTAATTTGTGTTGCATAAAACCTCACTAGGCACATTGCTTACTAGTTGCATACTAGGACAATTTGGTTTGTAACTGATTTGGGTGCTATGGCCTTGGAGAGGAGGTGATTATGTCAGATACAATAGGCTTGTAGACAAGTTTATTGTGTTTGAGCTTCGAATCACATTCCAAATTAGCATAACTCCTTTCTAAAGGTCTTTGTAACATTGCATTACTGTCCAGTACTTACATTTTGTAGAACTACATAAATTCTCTATACAAGGTTGCTACAGCTAGTACATAAAGTTACAACTACAACCATGAGTCTCAAGCGTGAAAGAAAAATTAATTTTACCCAAGACGAAAACCTATTTTGGGCTAGTTGTCATCTAGTGACTTAGAGGTACCCCAGATCAACTCTAACTTTTGCCAGAATTTTAGAATGTTACTATATCTAGTTGGGTTTTATGCATCACAATTAGTAATCAACTAGGCTTAGTAAGCAACTTAAGTCCATTTTAGTTGCCAACTAGGCCTAGTAGCCTTTTATGCACATGGGCCCTGGTCCCTAGTTTAAGACTGTGGGAGTAAATTTTCACTCGAATAGAGTGAATTTTCACTCTTTGGAAATAAGAGCAAGCAGCGCTTTGTTGTAGTTCAGTCAGCTTGAAAGTTCATTTGATGTAGTGCAAGCATGATATGAATACACATTGCTCTTTAAGGATCTTACCATTTCCACAATGTCAGCGGCAGCTAAGGTGACAGCCACGCACGTGACTAGGAGCGTACGCGCAACGTACGTCGTTTCCATCCAGCTGGCAACGCTAATAATTGAGTCCGGGTACCGGTTCTGAAAGCTGGTAGCCAGCGACGTGTACAAAACCAGGAGGATCAGAAACACGCCGACACCAAAGGTTACGTAACTCGCTGTCGTTCTTGAAAGACAAGATTAAAATGTCGGTTAAGTAAGCGGGTTAATTGTAAGGCCAAAACAATCATGTTGTAACAACTCCGTTGAAGACACTTCCACAGCTGCCGTAGACTTGGTTTTACACACGTGGCTAGATAGTACTTGATATAACCATGCTCTATGATATAACATATGCCAACACGTTTAATCTGTCAACAGTTTTCTCCTTCACAGAGAAAAACGTTGTTGAAACTTTTAAACAACTCCGGGTTGTTCATGTGCCCTGCTCAAACAAACTGGTTGTTTAAGCAGGGCACATGAACAACCCGGGGTTGTTTAAAAGTTTCCACAACGTTTTTCTCTGTGTTGACTGTTGAGTAAAGGTGCAGTTGCGGGCAGTCGTTGGTATAGGTAAAGCTTTACCCATTAATTGAATGCGGATGTGTGTAATTTTTTGTGTTTAATGCTATTGCTGTAATTTTTTCCTTTTCTATATTTTAAATGGGCAGACTGAACCCTCGGGTGATAGGATTCTTTCCTTCTCGGTCTTGCCTTCTCCTCACTCATTGTTAATTTCTCCATTTGTTACCTTGGTAAAACCAGCAGCTGCACGCAAAAATTGAAGACGATGATGATGGTGGCACAGACCAACCCCACCGGACTCTGCCGCTCCTTCTCCCTGTGGAATGTATCCTCCAAGTTCTTGTCTCTGAACCAGAGGGTCAACCTCTGCATGCCACTCGTCTTCTCTCTGCGTTGAAATGAGGACAGCAAAAGCTTAACCCAGTTTACTGCATTCTAAATCAATAACAAACTGCATTCTATAAGCTTCTGACGACATCATTTGGAGATTGATTGAAAGACATATTTTGTCCTGCCGACGGAGTGCATGAAGCACTAGTGCTCAGTGCTATTCGAGAGCCCGTGGAGAAAAAAATCACAGGCTTACTCGGGCGGGACTCGAACCCCGCCACGACCTCCTGCTGACTAGTGCAGACGCCTTAAGCACTCGACCACCAAGCTTGCCGCGGTCTGTTGGCCGGTCCGAATCCACTGTAGCAGCGAGCAGCGAGTACCGCGTAATCAGTGTGAAGATGGAATTTGCGGATTTGATGTAAATTAGAGGTCAACTTTTTTGCCCTTTCCCGACGTAGTGTATGAAGCATTGTATGTTATAATTCCATCTTCACATGTTGGAGGTTGATTCGCTAAAAATATACTGTTTCACAAGGGCGTTGTTTTAGAGCCATAGTGAGAAGGTTAAGACAATCAGGGACCAAACTTCGGACATTAATTGGTTCAGTGTTCGTTTATTTCTCCAGCATCTTGAGAGATTTGTGTTTTGTTTTATACACAGAGTACACGTTTGGGCAGGAACTATTGTTAAATAGTTGACATTTGTAGGACTATACACTCTAAAAAGTCCCGGGTCAGAATTTTGACCCGGTCTCCGGGTCAGATTTTTTTGACCCATTCCGGGTCAACACAACCCGGAAAAGGGTCATCGTGTTTGACCCGGTGCCGGGTCAGACTTCGTTAACCCTTTTCCGGGTTAAATTTGACCCGGAGATGCCGGGTCAACCATAGTTAACCCGTTTCCGGGTTAATTTTGACCCAAAGGAGCCGAGTCATTTTATGCCCAGTCGTCGTTAACCCGTTTCCGGGTTAAATTTGACCCGGATTGAGATACTGGGTCAATCATAGTTAACCTGTTTTCAGGTTAATTTTGAACAGGAGGTGCTGCTTGGGTCATTTCATGCCAGGTCATCCGGATAAATTGACCCGGATATGCCAGGTTATAGGCATCATTAACCCGTCAAGTTCCGGGTTATGCCGGATCACACCAAGATGATGTTTGCCTGGTCAAATTTTGTAAACTGTACATTATGTCAAAATTAGCCTAGGGTACCGTGTTAGCAGTCGCAATGGAAAGATTTTACTTTAATACCCTCAACCAAAATCGGTCAAGAACAGCAAAATCTTGTCTAAACATGTGGCACAACCTGTTATTTCAAGATTTATTACAGCAAAATCTGTAAAAAATGAGGAAGAAATCAACATGTATGTGCACACTTTGGAGTGACTATACATGGTGCCAACTGCCAAGAACTTCTAACACAGAAAACACAAACTTTCTTCCCCTATAGTGCACTAAAATGTCCCAACAAAATTCTCAAAATTAAAGGTTGTGCCAAGTGTTTATACAATTATGAACACAAATGGATGGTTATTTTCCAAGATTTGCTGTTTCTAACGGATTTTGGTGGGGGGTATTAAAGTAAAATCTTTCCCTACTCTTAAATTAATATAGCTTGATGGTATCATGCATAGTGCCGGCAGTCTTAAAAAAAAACTTGTATAAAATTATTTTTTTATACTAAGTTATTTAATAACGCAGGTACCATGTACCATTCCGCACTCAATCTACTTGCGATACAACCTCGTATCCCATTACGTCGAGCAGTATGCCTCTTGGAAGCGGTACTGGGGATGGGGATACATAACTGGTCCCCATGCAGCGGGTTAGTAGTCATGAAATAACATGGAAGGGTACCAGTGGAGCTTGCAGCATGTAACTTGAATGATTGGACGAGGTTGATCATGTGACCTCACTGTGCAGTGCCGGTATGCCACGTTTTACGTTTCGTATCGTGCGCGCGACTTTTGTACCAACATTTGACTTTGAAACTTCGATGCTGGCAAGAACCGTCAAAGGATCACCCGATGATGTCCGAATTCTTTGAACGCTACTTGGAAAAAGTTGAAGGTAAGATAGCGTCAGTATGTTAGTTTTGTCAAACATATCACTTTTGATGCTTTACATACGATGAAGCTGTTTTAAATCAACCATTTTCATGACCATGCCGCGGCGTACTAAACTCGCTGTGATCTCTACACTGACTACAGTACAGTCATGCCAAAGTCTTAACTGTGATGTATGAAGGTATAAACATTCTCCACTCGAATACATTTTATAAGTATAACTTACAAAGGGTGCATGAGGGCTAAACGTAATACATGGTGCACGATTTGTCATTTGTTTTGTATGTGACACTGACAGCCCGATTATCATGACACAAAAAACCCGCAAATGTGTAGCATGCACTGGTTCCCTGCTTTGACTGCGTAAAGAGAAAAGGAGTTTATGGGAAGCAACGAAATCTGCAAATAGCCTGGCCCCGAATTTTGTGTGTAATGTTTATCAGTTACGGGTGGTCTAGGTACCATTTACAGTCCCCAAAACGTGTGTGATGCAGTTTTCGCTCACGTTTGGCTGTATTTTTATCGGTTTTCTTCCCTGTTTTTTTAACATTCTGTGGACAGTATAGTTGAAGTGAAGTCATTTAGGATTGTAACGTTAGTATCACAACGCCAACATTTTAACGTTTATAAATTCTGTGCTATAATTATAAAAAACTTGAACATTTCAAGTTCAACATTGTCAATGTAAAACCTTCTGAATTTGTTGAAATTTGTCTTATTTCTACAGAAAATATGGAGGACAAGGATTCATTCATGCTTCTTGATCTGTGTGCAGACTAGAGTTGCTTAGAGCTGATACCACACGTAGGTCCCCTTGTGATGTTTCCAGCCTGAAGACTTTCAAAGAAGATGAGGTACATGTAATGGTGTACCTTTCCTAGTATTTATTTGACTTTGTGGATTTGAATCTTTTATGCTAGTAAACATTAACTGGCAACAGTATTTGAACATTCCAACAGGTTGTAACAGGAGGTAATGTCGTCTTTTTTGATCGGTGTGTACATGTAATTTAATCAACCAGCAGAATTGGCCAGCAAATCCTGCAATATAAAACCAGTATTGCACAACATCCTCGCCAAGCTGGAGTTATTTTTATATAACAAATTTGCATTTGTACATGTATTTTTCACTCAAACGTTTTTTTTTCTAGGCTAAACATAAAGTCTCTTTGTGATAATTATGGTACAAAAATGTATCGTGCATCTAATCGCTCTCAATATTTTTTTTAACAATGCTCAAAGCTGATGTCATTGGTAATTTTGGAGTGTAATACAGAATCTTTGTGCTTCATGTAAAATCAAGTTCATTGGAAGTATTGTTTTATCCACAATTGGCTCATATGGCACTGAAAAATTCAATACTCATGCATGCCATGTAATGAAGGTCGAGTTGCATTTGTTGCATATGGAATGTACAAACACATGAAAAGTAGCACTAACATTAGTTTCCTAATTCTTTTGCAGAGGGTGATCGCAAAAACCTGGCAGTGTTTGTTTTGCCCTGCATATTGCCAACTGATGTGAAAGGGAAGAACACCAGGAGTAATGGGGATGACGCCATCAAGTCATTTATAGACCGTCAACTGGTAAGAATCTTTAACTTTTCATTGATAGCTGCACATAGAAATATTTATGTATTACCGGTAAGTATAGAACACCAGATGGTTAAGCATCTGCACTAAAAATCAAGTAGGTATGATCTAAAATACCAACCGCATGTGTTATTCACAAACGTTTAGACAAACCGAATGTACAGTGCTCATCAGGCATGCAACTTTTCCTCGGATCAGCTGATTTCCTTGTTTTTCACGTTACACTTATGCCATTGCAAATTGAAAAACACTGTATAAAGTCTTGTAAAGATTGGAATTTCCTGGGTTTTTTTAAATTCCAAGTTGCATGCCTGTGCTCATTGAACAACGGCGCCAAAACACTTTTCAAACTTGAGGGGGGTCAAAATTAGCGCCGGTGCCGGCTGGCTGCTACTATTTTCTGTTTTTATTTATACGGAACTGCCCAGAAGGGGGGGGGGTGCAAATTTCCCCCTCGGACCCCGGTTCCGCCGCTGTTGTCATTGAATAATAGAAAAGGGGGAAAAGACCTTAGTTGTGATGGACTGTTTCACCGTGCTACATGTACATGTACTTGCCATGCAGTTCTCCTATGGTCCCTGGCATACTAAAGACACCTTCAATATATGTAATTAAATTAATGCCATCCTATCTAACGTTTCACATTTTGAACCGCCTAGTGTTAGTTGGCCTGCCATATAGATTTAACATGTTTAAAGAGCAACTCCAACGATTTCCAACTTCTCTTAGGTTTCGATATGAAACAGATACTTGTGAATGTTCTTATTTTTGATGCCGGTTTTTGTTTTAAAAAAACATTTTTTGTTGCCTTTCTTTACGCGAGTCTATCCCAGTTTCGTGAAAAGGAGTGTGACGTCAAAGCTCATTTACATCTAATTAATATGCATTTCTGACGTATTACCAGTGAGCATGCAACAATGCGACACGTACACATGCAAAATAACAATAACATCGCGTGCGGCTTTCTACGGTACCACATGTTTTTTTCATTTCTCAACTGCGCCACCAGAAAATGGTAACAATTTCTCTCAAAATAACACAAAATTGAGACGCAAAACAAACATGATTTTGTATTGAATAAGTAATTTATTATATATTGAACACTAACATTTAATTCTATTTTAAAAACCGTTGGAGTTGCTCTTTAAAGATCTAAAGATGACTTTTGCAAGATGAAATTAATAATATGAAATAGAAAAGTTTATGGCTCAGGAAAGATGAAGATTGTGTTCAATTGTGTGCTTTTTTTATGCGTACAGGTCTACATAACAATTGTTATCTTTCTTTGTTTGTACTCTGACTATAGATTGGTAGAAACATCCCCGAGTACCTGGATACTCCGACATTGAAACAGCCCTTTATACTTGTCCTTGGGAAGCGACTTGAGCCAGAACAGACGCTTATCATCGTAGAGCAACATGCAATCTCCCACATATGGATGATGATCAAGGCACTAGATGTATGTTGAAATGCTTTTTTATGTACTGGATATCTCCTCCCCCTGGCAGCCATTCAGAAAGCTGTGTATGGTCTTGGAGAGGGGAAAGGGAGACAAATCGATCTCTGCGTGTGTTCGGTCACTCAGAACATTTTTTAGCTCCCAAAAACCTGAAAACCAGTGATTATATCAGTGATTATATCAAGTACCTAGAGGTAGGGGAGGGGCTGAGAGGATTCACCCAACACTTCCCGCAGAATGGCCCTCTCTGGTTGATAATCACCGATTTTCAATCACTTACAAACATTGCAATGTCATCAGTGAACTCTGTCTATGGATGTGCATTCAATTTCATGTTTAATTAAAAGGACGATAAAATATATAAACATTGTCATTAAATTTTGGCAAATCTTGACCACATCTGAGATTCAAAAATGTGGAGACAATTGCCTATGAGAGCCATAATTTGTTTTGGATGTTGTACAAAAATGTCTTCATTACACCAATGATGTGAGTGGCACATCAACCCAAACATGTAAGGTAAAACTTGAGAGATTTTGCGGCAAATGATTTGTAGCCTATAAAATACCACAAGCATGTCGGTGATGATCTATTCCCAGTGTCAAAAGTTCAGGTTAAATTTCATTAACATGCTGGATATGCCGCTTGATTAGAGCTCATGATAGAGAAGTAATTAGGAGTACATGTTCATGTACAAATAACATGTACACTCCATTGATATTGGGGCAATATGAGTAAGTTTATTTGACAACTTGCCTATTAAACAGTGTTTACCTAATTTTTTTTCTTCAATATTAATATTTTCATTATTTTTGAACTCTTGCCAATTGGTTCAGACCCGCATTACCGCAGAAATATCCAGATCGAATCAAAAGATATATTTCACTCTTGATTTCAGTCACATTTTAAATTGCCGTTTCTCGGTTTGCCAAAATATAATTTTTTTCACTCACATGTAAATATACCCCATGAATGTGGGTAAGCCCAAATACATTTTATAGTGCAGCTTTTATTCTCATATTTTAATTCGTGCATTTAGTGAATGCTGTAATTTTTTATCTTGTTTTGGGGTTAATATTTTAGGTCTTTTTTATATTGTGCCATACTGTTTAAAGATATACTATTTCTGCTCTTCCAAAAATAAATCTTTGAACGAATTTTCTAAAAGTGTTCTTTAACAAATACATAAACTTTTTGGTATTTTGAGCATCTCAAACTATGAGTCTACATAAGCTGCATGAGCGTAAATGGTCCATCCATCTGCAGTGGGAAATTTATGGTGTCCCACAATACATTCATTGACAGATTTTTTTCTCTGATGGCTCATCTGAAATCTAATAACTTTTGCAATGCTCCAAAATAGCAGTTCAGCAACATTTTGTGAAATTTAGGTAAGAGAACAAGGAATATACCTTTAAATCTGCAAAGGCTTGCAATAGCACCACGTGAAACTAGTTCTCAATCAGTTGATTACTACTGCATGTTGAGCACTAGTTTCACAAGGTTTTCTGCAAACTTTACCAGATAATTTCTTACTATAAAACTTTACTACGTGTACAATGTAATTAAAGCCTCAAATCCAAAGACGTTTGACCTAGATGATTAAAATGAGATGTTTAACTGGCAAATATCAAATGTTTCTTTCTTTTTTATTTTCTAGTTTCTCTTCTTACCTTGTTAACAAGGCTCTCCAACTTGCGAGTCGGTAATGTTACCACGATTTAAGTCGGGTCCATACCAGTGTGACAAGCCTGGAACCTAAGAGTTAGTCATAATGATCTAAATACAATCCAGCTCTCCGGGTCAATCCAACCCGGCACTCCGGGTCAATACTCTCCGGGTCAATCCAACCCGGCACTCCGGGTCTATCCAACCCCGAGCCGGGTCAGGCCCCCTGGGACCCAGATTCCGGGTCAGTTTCAACCCGGAATGGGTTAAATCTGACCCGGAATGGCTGATTTTTGACCCGGATAATTCAAGGTGACAAATCTTTGACCCGGATCTCATGAATTCAACCTACCTTCCGGGTCAATGTGTGCATAACCCGGGTCCCGGGTCAGAAATTATTGACCCGGAAACCCAGATTCCGGGTCATAAAACTTTTGACCCGGAATCCCGGGTCAGTATTATTTGACCCGGAAACCATTTTTCCGGGTCGTTCAAAAGCGACCCTTTTCCGGGTCAGGAATTTCTGACCCGGAACTCCGGGTCATGCCAACCCGGAATGGGTCAGGCCCCCTGGGACCCGGAATCCGGGTCAGATCTGATCCTTTCCGGGTCAAATCTGACCCGGGTGTTTTTAGAGTGTACACCTTGCCCTAACCCAGTGTTTTAGAGTGTGATTGTTTGCATTCCAACTTACGCGTCTGTTTCTCTCTCCACCAGCGCCTCGTACAGCTTCCGATTGGTAACTCCTTCATCATGCCCCGATTCCGTCGGCTCCTTCTCAAAAGTTACCGTCTTACAATTCCCATTATCGCCCTAAATCACACAGACATTTGAAAAAACAATACATGTATGCCATAAAAGGAAGACAAAAATCCTTACGGATGTCGCAAGTGGTTTACAAATTGCGTATAGGACAAGGACAACTTGGCTGTGGTAAGTCAGTTGTATTCATGTCATCGAGTCCTAGTCCTGAATTTCAGATCAGCTTTGTTAAAAACAAACATGAGGTACCTGTTATTATCTTACTGTTTTTATTTCGGTTTATTTTACTCTGTTTTTTTTTGTTTTTTTTGGGGGGGGAGTGTCGACAGGGAGAGGACAGTCGTGAGGCTACCTTTGCGTCGCTTTCTTCCTCATCCGACTTTTTCGTTGTGGAGCCATCATCTGAGAGGAGAATGGAGTTGAAGGCTGCAGCTTTCTGTGGTACAAAGTGGTGAAGACAGACGTTAGTACTACTGTTACTGTGTTGGCAACATCTGTTCCAAACACCCTCCAACACGTTTTTTGGATGAGCAAAATTGATCTACAGTTTCATGTTCTTTTAAAAAATAAGATTACTCAGTTGATAAAGTTCATGCTGTTTATTGTTGTTAAAGCAGGACATTAAAATCCAAGTGTCGGCCATGTGACAAAATATAGTGCGTCAATTGCCTAGCTGACGAGCGTGTTTTCGGAAATTAATTGTACCGATCGAAAGTCCGGTAAGTGTCGGTTACGTGCCAAATATCGAACGCGTCGGTTGCCTCAAACATCTTCACCAAGCATCCCATGCATGGGCGCGTGTATTCGGGACAAATTTAGTGCTGGCATTGAGTACTTGAAGTGAAAACCTTTTAAAAGAGACAATGCCGTTCAGCAAGAGTCACATCATGAACGTCTAATTCAAGTATCAGAAACGCCATAGAACATGATTGTATAGAACATAGTTAATAAGAGTCTAAGAATAACGTAAAGGATTTTGTCATGAAAAATAATTAGGCCTATGCCAATTTTCAAAATGTGTCAAAAATACGGAAACAAAATTTAGCGTAGCTACGTATTCACAACTCCCAATAAAAGGCTATTACGAAAATACTTTAGATTGGGGACTCGCTCAGAGACGTCCATAAACAGTTATAGAGCAACAACAGTCTTACCGCAGTATTTTGAGAAGTGCCAGAAAGTTGACGATTTCGAACTTAGTACATGTATGTATTAAGATTAAACGCGCAGAATAAACGTTTTCTTCCGTACTAGCGGCCGTCCCCATAATATGCACTGTAAACAGTTTATGTACGTCATACATGTGGGCCACGATGGTACGGTACTTATAGTTCAATGTGTGTTAGATGATGTATACGCCTTGGGCGATGGTCAGTGTTACCAATGCTCTCGGGGCACGTGATTTCTCCACCAGATCTCTCTGATTCATCATTGGATCCATAGGTCTGCAAATTGGGATCATTTATCTAAAAACATGTTGAAGAATTATCCTCTATTTAGATCTGGGTCCAGGAAAACCGTAAGGGTGGTGGGGTTGGCAATTCAAAATGTCGCCGACCCTACCGCCTCTGATCGTAACCCTTTACCTGGAGTGGCTTTTAGCCTTGTATTGGGTGATTTCAATAACAAATATGCACTTGGGGTACAGTATGTGATTTATATCTTAGAAATTGAGTTACCACTGGCACTTAAGGCACCTTAAGTGGTCGGTTTTTTTTTATAGGTGCATGTGATACGCTGACTTTTACCTGGACGCTATCTTTGTTGATTTTGACGAGATAGGTCTTGATACCTCTGTCCTTGATGTAGTCATCTCGCGTCTCGCCCTCACCCGGCTCAATCTCAAACTCCCCGTTCAGGAACTGGAATGTATCCTGCGAGATGTGCACGCGTCTGAGAGCACAAGGAGAATTGAATTTGTTGTTTCATTCATGCATAATTCTGACTATTGAAAGAATAAACCTAAACAATTTGAAATTGATATGTATTTCCTGATCGATATGTTACACCATCTAATCGTATTTTCCCCAGGAAATTCAGAATAAATTGAATTCTTCTGCGTTGTACATGTGTTTCCACGATTTTGCCTGCCCATGCACACATTTCGTGTATAGCGTATTGACTACACACGCAAAATATTGATCGATCAGAAATGACTCATGCGATCACGGCAGTTTTCACAAACCGTCAGAAAAAAATGCATTTCACGAGAACGGCATCCCCCATTTATATAAATTTGGTGTCACTAAGACAATAGCCGAAAAAGTCCAAATGGCTCAGCGCGAAAAAAAGCACCGAGACACAATCGCGGATAAAACATACAGGGGACGGATTAGGCCCCAGGCTTTTTGAGTGTTAAATTTAAATTTTCAGCCGGAGCATGAACATTGCAGCTTTAATGTAGTGACATTTACACACCTTTGAGCAAATTGACTTGCGCTATATGAACTGTCCTTGCCCAATAACTGCCCGGCCTTTAGTTAAATGCCAAGTGTTCTATTCAATACTCTGACGTGGAAAGAAATTAGAATCAATAATCGTGATGCCAGGGAAGTCTTGGGAAATTTTCCCGGTGCTAAAGGGGTATCTATGCAGAGTGGTAATAATATAAGGTACTTGACAGGCAAAGACGCGCAGAAATTCATCATGATTTCTTTTTGAACAAAAATGTCAATACTTGCTTTGTAATTTTGTTTTTATGTTTTTATTTATAACATACACAAGTCTTTTTAAAAGTAATGCAACCATGCATGGTGCAAGTCATGCAGCGGCGGCGTTTTTCGTCAAGGTTGAGGGGGGGGGGGGGGGGGGGGGGCGGAGGAAAAATCACACAACCAACAAACAAATTTGTACTCGGTGTCTTTTGCGTATAGCCTGGGAGATTTTTGAAAAAGTGTGCTGATCTGTGTAATTCTGGTGCATGGGGAAATTATTGGGGGGGACACTGCCTTAGCCGTCCCTTCCCCCAAAAATATTGGGGGCATGTCCCCCGTCCCCCAGGATCGCCGCCCTTGAAGTCATGTGATTGTACACTGTGCAAGATGTTTTTGGTTTAAATAATTGAGTTATTTTCGGCGTTTCTTTTGCTGTTGAGTATAAGAAGGATGATGATGTATGCTACGGCCAATATCTATTTAAAAATGCTGAAATCATGCAATGTAGAAAACGGTTGGGGATGCCTTGGAAATTTATTTCAAGTCAGTTAAAGGGACACATTGCTTTGGATTTGGCGATTTGGGCTATAAAAATGAAATGGATATGGTTTGGAAGCTTTTTTTTAAAGTAAATTATAAAGATTCACATAACTATCCCTTCAAATTGCGTGGTTTTTGTTTACTTTCGTGACAAATAACGGTCCTCCATTTTGTAGAACAAAATTTTTGACTCCACAAAATGGCGGACCGTGTTCAAAGATCGTATTTCCAGTCGCAGCTGGTTGAAGTACGTCTGGGCAATTATTATTACAATAACCGTCTGTTTGTGATATTCAATTACTTGTTTGTATAGTTAATAAATAAAAATACATGTTGGAATAAACTTGTTATTCTATTATAGTCAAGCCGCAAGCCTTGTAAGGAGCTTGTGTAGCCTGGCCGGGTGAAGCGAAGCCTGCCCCGCGTCTTGGGTGATATATGGTATAGGGATATCGGGACTGTCTCGTCGCGGGACACGGACGGTACTCGTCCGCAGCACTGGTGATATGTGTCGCGAGGTAGAGAATGGTACCTGCGGCGCGAGCCTAAAGACTCTTACAGCGTATTTTGCGCATTATCTAGACGGTGGTATTAACTACTTGAAATAAGTCTATGTTTCGCGGGTCAGATGTCAGGGGTCAGAGGCCAGTGTTTTGTTTTGTAATCACTGCTCACTAATTACAACACATTATACGTGTTTTTTTGCATAAACAACTCTTATAAAAGATAAGGAACATTTCCAAACAGCAAAATTTCATGACATTTGAAGGCAATGTGTCCCTTTAAGTTGGGGCAGTGTGATTCTGTTATTCAACACAACAAACTTCCTATTTTCATTCAATCGTGTGTCTACATCATGCACAACCTATTATGCATCAGCAGACATTCGGTACCCGTAAATCTTCATGCAGAGATAATTTGGTTATCAAGTTGCAATTTGTACAATGAACTGCGTGATCACCCGCACGGAGTCCATTTAAATGCACATGATAATATATTTTAACAAAATGTATTCCTTTGAATGGACGTGAACATCATCATCATAGCCTTGGCATAATGCCGTGTTGTGCACAGACGGACATACGAAATATACACCCAAGCCGGCAGCTAGAGTGATATTACATTATACAGTCTAAGGGATTCGTCGTACATCCATTAAGCTGATTAAACCCGGGGGTCGAAAAAGCTTCTTTTAATATGTAACGATTTTTGTGTTCTGTTGGCAATGTGTCAACAATTACAAACGACGAATGATTCATTGAGGAAGGACTGAAGCTGAACTCAGGCTGTTTATTATTTAGAGATGTCGCGTGGTTTTCGTCCTTTTGTACAGTCCAAAAAGCTCTTTTCCTTACCCAACTTCTTCTGGGAATGAAAAGGGTTGAAGAAGTTGCTTCTGAGCCCCCCCCCCCCCCCCCCCCCCCACCCAAGAAACATGAGGCGGTTTATGAATATGCATATCACCTCATTAATATTAAACTTACCCCGGTATGCCCCCAGACTCCATGTGATTGGCCAGCACCACCGCAGTGCTCCACACGTCAAACTGCCACCTCTGTTGACCCATGACCCCTGCCAGCACTGCGCCGGTGTGGATCCCAACGCGCATGTCCACCCCGGATTGAGTTTTCTCCCGCACTGCACTGTAAACCAAGTGATCCACTTCTTATTATCAACCAATAAATATCAACATCAAACCGTTCAGAATTTCGCCCCATGGTATTATACATGTGGCTCGTTTCCTGTGTTACGGGTGAAAAGAGTGAAATAGACTGAGCATAGGATTTAAATTTTCAGTTCCTTTGTAACGATTCTGGGAACTAAGTGCAGAATGTAATTTTTTTTACGGGTATCTGGTATACGAAAGGATTTTCTGAATGTTCTAGAAGTATAATAATTCCATATTAAATATCTCATATAAAAATCCATTTTAATTGATCATTTCTTGTCAACTTTGTCAGTGGGTTATTTTAGAGGAATGAGGTTTGTTTTATGCTCTTTGGAATAAAGATTTTCTTCTGTTTTTCAAGGAATTATACGGTACACCTCTGTACTTCACATCAAAACAAGCATTTAGATCCATATGTTGGTGTTTCTGTAAGACATGGTTATAATAAGAGTACCGAAGTCTGACGTCAGTTGCCGGGGCAATGGTTCTACACACATGCAGTTTAGAATGTATTCTGGTTCCAAACATTGCATTGATTGACGTCATCACTTCGGTACTCTATTAAACAAGTTGAATGCATTACACGGTGTCGTTAAAATGAACAGCAGGGGGGAATGTCCACCAGAGATGTAGTCGAGTCCATCACAAGTCCCTGCAAGTCCATCACAAGCCCTCCGGTCCTAATTCCAATCGCAAGCTATTCAAATGAGCTTTGACAAAGGCATTCATTTGTCATTGTTCATCCAGTTACTTGTGACCTGCTTTATGAAAGGACTTCTGTCTGGACTTGCGAAAGGACTTGTGAAAGGACTTGCAGGGACTCGAGTACAACTCTGATGTCCGCTTACGCTATGGCCACCACCATGTCCAGCCCCATCTGGACGCAGCACGCGGCGTGGTCTGACCGCTGCTCGGGCACTCCGCAAATACAGTAGTAGCAGTCCCCTAGGATCTTGATCCTCAGCTGGTGATGTTTCTGTAACGAGAGGACTTCCCGCCATTGATTTCCTCTCCAAAAAAAGTGGAGACTGACACTCTATGGGGTCAGTTTCATAGATCTGCTTAAGCACAAAAATCTGCTTAGCACCAAAACCTTGCTTAGCAAAATCAGATTACCAGCTAAAATTTCACGTGATTGTTATGCTAAACAAACAACAGCTATACCAGTCACAAGCAATATACATGCACACTACATGGAGTTTTGGCTAGTAACCTGATTTTATTAAACAAGGGTTTTTTATGCTTAAGCCATTTTTTTGTGCTTAAGCAGCCCTATGAAATTGGCCCCTGGATGGTCATATTGAAAGGATGATGGTAGGCTATACACTTATATAATGACAGGGTTGATATAACAATGAGGTTTCGACTAAGAGCAAGCCTAGTTCAGACAAGTGACCTTTCATCATTAGTTCCCACGTCCAAACTTTCAGGCACTCTACTCGCCTAGCTGTCTCATCACATCTCTTCACTGTTCCAAAGGCTATAGTGTGAGATACTCAAGTTTTTTTCCCCTCGTACTGCCTCTCGTTGGAGCTTCTCACCTGTAACCTGTTTCCCCGGAGTCCACCTATAATCTTTCACAATTCAAACGAAATGTGAATAGATACCTTCTATCCCTGTGATTTCTGTCTTTTCTTG
Organism: Hippasteria phrygiana; assembly: GCA_037893225.1. NCBI lineage: Eukaryota > Metazoa > Echinodermata > Asteroidea > Valvatida > Goniasteridae > Hippasteria > Hippasteria phrygiana. Next base: position 2,515,290 of record JAZGUH010000008.1, on the reverse strand, counting down.
TGCTTCTTTAGCCCACACCTTGAGTGGCCTTTTTGGCCTTGTGTTAAGCGGTACTCATAAAAGAGAACTGCGGCTTAAGTGGCCGTACAATGCATTCGAGCCTGTCTGCAGTCAAACACATTTTGTCCACATTTTGAATCCATCCTGCAGTGAATGGTTTACGGCTGTCATCGATAGAAAGTCTCAAGTAGACGGGGACATGGTTGAGCAAAATAGAAAAGACAGTTGGTAAAATCAGCGGATTAGCGCATGGTTCATAGCCACTTATGTTATAATTGAAACGGCATTCCTACTTTACAATATTAAATAATTGTGACATAGTATGATCTTGTCATACTCTGTTGCTTAGCAAAGATACTCACACTTGCTTCTGCTTACGAGCCTTTTTACAGCTTATGCCTACTTTGTTGCAAATTTATTACTGTGGTTTTAAAAAAATGTGTTTTAGCATTAATTCTGTAAAGAGAAATATACCAGTGAACTACCCGATCATTCGGCTGTTTCCTCACCTCGGCTAACTTGTCGAAGTTTGCAAAGAGTGCATTGAGCGTCTTCACCAGTTCCTTGGCTGACATCTTGGATGACATGGCCGTAAACCCAACAATATCAGCGAAGAGGATGCTGCAGGAGAAAGGAATGACACCAGAATGTGAGGGTAAAATAATTACGGCTCCTTTGGGTGAGGGTAGGAACAGAGGAACGGTGATAAATACTGTTAGAGTTAGGATGAGGTTTGGGGGCTATGCCATTGCAAAAATACTTTAATATGTTTATCACAGAATCACAATGCATCATTGTTAAAGGTGTGGTATATCACTGCCAGTGTTGTAGTCAAGACCATCACAAGACCACACAAGACCCTGCAAGACCCTGCAAGACCAGCACAAGACCCTGCAAGACCAGCACAAGACCAGCACAAGACCAGCACAAGACCAGCACAAGACCAGCACAAGACCAGCACAAGACCAGCACAAGACCAGCACAAGACCAGCACAAGACCAGCACAAGACCAGCACAAGACCAGCATTCTTAATCCAAGTCTTAAGCTATTCAAATGAACTGTAACAAAAGCATTCCTTTGTCATGGTTTATGCCTGTTGCTTGTGCCTGTCACAAGCTGGTCTTGTGCATGGTCTTGTGCATGGTCTTGTGCATGGTCTTGTGCATGGTCTTGTGCATGGTCTTGTGCATGGTCTTGTGCATGGTCTTGTGCATGGTCTTGTGCATGGTCTTGTGCATGGTCTTGTGCATGGTCTTGTGCATGGTCTTGTGCATGGTCTTGTGCATGGTCTTGTGCATGGTCTTGTGCATGGTCTTGTGCATGGTCTTGTGCATGGTCTTGTGCATGGTCTTGTGCATGGTCTTGTGCATGGTCTTGTGCATGGTCTTGTGCATGGTCTTGTGCCTGGTCTTGTGCCTGGTCTTGTGCCTGGTCTTGTGCCTGGTCTTGTGCCTGGTCTTGTGCCTGGTCTTGTGCCTGGTCTTGTGCCTGGTCTTGTGCCTGGTCTTGAAATGGTCTCGACTATACAACACTGATCACTGGTAGAGCTAACGACACAGTTGAAAGCTGTGTTATATTCAACATATACTGTGATATTCAACACATACATAAAAATAACAATGTTTGCAAGTTTTGAGCTCATTCATCCGAGACACGAGAAAATAGTAACTATTTTAACAGTGATTTTTTTTGCAAGTTCATAATGCACTTATTTCGATTGTTGAAATTGAAGTAAGCCAAGGCATCTTTGGAGGAAATATTTCTGAGGAGGAATGGTATCGGTAAAGCAGGATTTCAGATTGAAACTAATCCTTTTAATTTGTGATCATTATTAAAGTTATATCATTATCTTTAAAAAGGAATCGGATATTCATAGGAGTCGGACATTCATAAGACAATGGCCGTCCTCTCAAAACCAGTTTTAAAAAAATAATTCTGTATGAAGAAAAACATTATATTTTCTAAGACTGTACATTTCTAACTCGGTTTTACCAGTAACTGTTGGAAAGTTAGTCGTGGTGTTGCATGGATTTGAGGCTTCACTATACGTAATGTTCAGTTCAACCAAGATTTTAATAAAAAAAAATTTACTGAATTTTTACTAATTCAAAAAGGAAAAAAATGAATATGGACAGTTTGGAATGAATTGTGTATTCACTGCCTTGCACGCGATATCACCTCTGTGCATTGCCGGGGCACTTTCGCCAGCCAGTAATGCTTATTGTGAAAACGTCGCCTTTTCTTCAAATCGTAATCTAATAAAAGCACACCTATAGATATGATGCTTGCTGTTTTTGCCCAAGGTATGAATCAAATTAATCGCGCGAACATTCATTTTGCTACAAAATAATTTTTTTGCAGACAACCGAACAGAATCGCGAATCAATAACATACCTTTAAAAGAAATCCAACCACGACGAACTGATTGCTTTTAGTGTTCACATTCTCCTTCTGATTCAACGGAGTTTTATTCGTTGTATTGATTAAACTTTAACCGTACACTCTTGCCATCGTCATTCAATTTTCTAATTCTTTTTTCTGTTCATATCAGACTTCACAAAGTACACATCACTGAGTGCAGTACATGGCGTTGCACTCTCTATCAGTGATGAAAATATCAGGTTGTTTTTAGCTGTGAGAATATTCGGTTTGTAAGACCCCTTACATAAGTTGCGCATCTCGATTGCGGTACGCAGTATAATGTGCTCAAATGTGGGCCGAACAATGACAAACTGCCATCGTTATTCTGTCATGATCAGCGGCGTAGCCGGGGGGCGTGGTGGTGGGGGGGGGGGGGGGGGGGATTTCCCCATGTTTTTCACCCTTAAGTTTTTTTGTCGCGGGTTTTTCGCCCATCCCGTAAATCAGCAATAGGCTTCTGGAGAGTTGAAAAGTTAACCGAAAATATATTTATTTGTGTAAACATTATTGTATTTGTTAAAATATTTTGTATGAATGTGTAAATATTCAGTTTTAACTAATAATATGCAGGGCCCCAATGGAAACCTGTTTTAAACTGTTTGGGCACACCCTGGGTAAAGAAATGTAATAAATAAATAAATACAAAAATCGTCGCCCCAGTCGCCGCCCCGTGTAAATTTCGCAAACGGAGAAAATAATAGTATTATAAAGAAAAATACTGTAAGCGCCCCCACTGTAACATCAAGCCCTGATCCGGCCCCCCCCCCCCCCCCCCCCCCACTCTTCCCCTGTGGTGAGATCCCTGGCTACGTCACTGGTCATGGTACTCCTTACACCACGCACTTTGCCCGTGGCCGACAGCCCGAGGCCTTCATACTCTCTGTTGACGCTGAGTCACGGTCTATAAGGGGAGATTTTGAGACGCTAATGGCAGCAAACATACTGGTCATTTTTGCTAGCTCTGAGCATGCAATACGGCTATTAATTGGCTGTTAGGGTCGCTATCTGACGAGCACGCCAATATTAACCCTTGCCTTCGTGGCGTGTCCACAATATTGAGAGTTGAAATGGAAAACAAATGGGCATTTCATTATTAAGGACGAATTTGTGAGTCCATTTCCAATGGCCACCTGGTCTATGATCTGCTGTGTAGGAAACAGACTTTAATGTCTTTCCTTGTCTTATTAAACCTTTAATTATAGTTTTTCAGGGTCGCTTTGATTTTCCTTTTTAAATTAGATGAGGAAACTCGTAGTTCTTTTGTGGACGAATTAGGAGTTTGAGGTCAGTCACAACAAGAAAACAAAGAACGGATGGTCCACTCATCAACAAATATATGTGCCAGAAGTGTCCGTGACGAAAGAATTTTTTTAAAGACTGCTCAGTTGTAAAATAGTTATGTTGACGTTGAAGTTAGCTCTTTAACAACCTGCAAAACACGCGCAGTTGAGCTGAACAAGTTTTCAAGCGCCATTCTTGTGGCCACTATGGTCCCAAATGACGTACTGGACTTTTTCGTTCTCCTTTTCCCTAATTTGATATATCGTTCACATTTTGTAAATTGAAATGAAAAATAATATTTTGCTAAAAATTGTTATCTACCTTTCAGTAAAAGGAACAGCGTCAAAAGAAATGATTTTAAGAAAACTACTCGCTTTACACGTTGAAGCTCCTATTCGAGGGTATACAAAACTTCAGTGACTTACTTTCCTGAACAAAAAAATCCTAGTGTTAAAATGTCCAGGATTTTTAGACAGAAAATAATCACATGACCGTCTAATCTATTATCCATACAACGTCTTTTTTAAAGCAGTTCGTAATGACCCACCTGACGTTCTCATGCCTCTGAATGTAGATTCTGTTGAACTGGCCCTTGTTGACGGTACCAATGTCATGCATCATTTCATCGGCTACGTGCTTGGGCAGAACAGACAGCAATAACTCTTCCTGGAATGATGATAAAGAAAAAACAATCGTTCAAATTAAAACACAAACAACTGCACACATAAAGTGTTCCAGTATCGTGCAATATATCAACTTTTTCGGATAATGCACGGACCATGATACCCCATAGGCCTATGCAAGTTTTAATACGTTTCCTGTCGCTTTTAATCAATCATTTAGTGGGAAAATTACCCTTGGTTTTGCATGGTAAATTTCCATGTAGGCCTGATGGATTTTCAACTGAGTTTTTTGTTATTTTTGTTTTACTGCAAGAAATAGCTACACGGTGCATCTTAAAAAGGCAAAAAATGAAAATTCGCGGTCAAGTACGAAAGTGCTGCGAATACTTTGTTTTGCCATGTATTGAAGCTATTCATGTTGTTCATGTAATTTGTTCCCTACGGTACTGTTCCCTTTCTTTTGCTAATGGAAAGATTATTGTCAATTCGATGTTGGGTTTTGCCCTTCACCGACGTATTTTATAAACACTGCATGTGTACTCAGTCTGCTGTCAACTCTTGACATCTTCTGAACCTTTGGCTAGCTATAGCAAGCTTACAGTGAAACCTTAGATTGGCTTGGATCTCCCGCGCAGTATACGTATTGACAATGTTTCCGGGCTGCAGTTTCTTTTCACTTCCAAGGTCGGTCTTGATTGCAATAACAACGAGAATCGCCCCCAACGCGGTATACGACGGATCGGAACAGACCGTCCCCAGGTCGTTGAAACCTCCCTTGTGTCCCAGGGACAAAGGCCACCTTTGATAGATCAGCCGCTTCATTAACCAACCTCGTTCACCTTGAAATTTATCCAACCGTCTTCATGCCGCGGTATCAATGAGATATGAAATTGTAAATCCACGTGGGGTACATTGAAATCCCACACCAATACATCATTCCAATAATTTGATTTGTTTTTTTGTACCGCACGCATTGAAATAGCCAGGTAAAATATTAGTCCCCATATATTAAAATATGACAAAGCACTCTACAATACTATGTATAGATTGTTTGCTATGTACATTCATATTAATTGAAAAATGCCTGCAGATTAATTGAGTTTTTGCAGATCTCTTTTCATTTTTAGTTACTTCACATGGTTTCTCCACTATGCTAAACCTCAAACCACATTAAGTTCTTATGTTTAGGTGCCATTGACCGATCTTGGCGGTCCGATCCCCACCATTCGGTGAACCTTTCGTGCTGAAGCACTGGGTGAAATGGACAGAATATGACGTCAGTTTTTGGTGTGGTTATTTTGGACTAGGTTACGACCATTACGACTTATAGAACCCGGTAGTTTCGGTTCATGGCTCTGTGCTCAGGTGGTCTTGTCACAAGAGGGCCATTTAGGCGAATCATTAAGTTAACCAGCGTTGGCTGGCTGTCGTCGATGTGAGCTTGAAATTAACAGAGAATCATGGGCAATGCATCTAGTTTATGAAACCCTTAGACCAGTTCTTATTACGGTATTACGGTTCGTATACTAAACATGAGTTCAACGACACTAATTTGACCTCCGTCACTGAAGTTCGCCCGCGATTCAAATGAACCTCACCTCGGGCCAACGCCTGTAGTATTTTCTTTGATCAACTTACACGTCCCTGTGCGAACAATAATTCTCCCGAAAGGTCTGTTATTATAGACGAAATTCGTCATCGAAATAATGCGCATTCACCGCGCGCTGTAAATATCTCAAAATAGAAATCTAATGTGATTTTAAGTGGAACGTGATGGAAATACACACAGAATCGTCTGCACATATGCCGTGCGTTCTTGTTATCTTTTGCAAATTGATTTCATTACAATGTCAGAATAAAACAACGTAATTTCAACCAGTAGATACTGCGCAGTAAGCCTGGAGCCCTTTTCGACCGTTCTTGTGTTGTTATTTTGATAAAACATGTACTAATTATTTTGTTAATAGAAAAACAAAAGTGTGTGACAGCAGTAGTAGGCTGTTTATCACTTTGATGAGAAATTGAGGGCACCAGATATTGAACCATAAGCGTGCTTTCTGTTCCGATCGAGTTTGCATATTATATGGACAGAAAATATTACGGAACAATTTATTATTTGTTTCTTCGCTTGTTTTTGGCGCTGTTTTTTTCCCTCGTCATTTGTCTATTGCAAATATATGTGTATCAATAAGATCATCTTAAATTCAAAAGTCCTTCCTCGCGCATGCATTAAATCACTAACAGTGTGTGATTTAAAAAAAGGATTGTCCCCGTAGTGTTCTGTGCAAAAAGTGGCCTTTTGCACAGTTTATTGGAAGATGCTGCCTGTTTGAATTACATAGCTCGCTTGGAATCTTTTCGTAACCAACATCTCACCACAGCCTCTTTGATGGGTTAGTTTGAAGGAATGATTTTTGTAAACTGCTGACATGCTCCTTTGACAATTCGTTTCTTGTATTATCGGTACCAAACACTCTTGCATTAATACCAAAGTGATTTTTTCTCCGAGTTATAAACCTGCACATTTCTTTTGCTTCACAGATGAAAACAAGCATTGGGATCATTGCGTGGATTTCAGTTAGGGCTGTGAATCCCAATCGGGAATACCCGAGTACCCGACCACTGATGTCAGGAACCGATTACAGATTACGGAATCGAGCACCCCTAACCGAATTAACATATTACTTAGCAATTTCTCAGACAATTAAAGAAGATTCAAATTTTTGAATGTCATTTGTGGGGGATTTTTAAAATGAAAACCAGGGTATACATGGAAAAACAAAACAAATTAACGTTAGGCCTTCTGTGCATTGATGCACCGATGTGGTAGACTTAACGGGCGCACCTTTACGAAAAATATGAACAGCAATTTCCGAAATTAATTTTTTGTCTCGCTTAAACGAATGTTTTGGGAGACACTTACCAGTCCTAAATTCTGTGTGACAGTGTGACCGACCGTATGACTGTATGACCGTAACTCTGTATGTAAGTTTTAGGTTAAGTTTTTAGAAGAAAGTTTAGGCCTATAACATCTACATGCTTTCATGGATTTTGATGAAACTTATATGCAGTGACCCTTGGGTGGGAAGACGCAATTCTTCTTCGGAATGCTGAATATCAAAGGTCATGTAGGGGTCATTAGAGGTCATTAGTATGTCGGTATGTGTGTAGTATTTTGCTTAGTTTCGCCAAAAATATGGGTCTTATATGAAAAGTTGGAGTCCAATTGCAATCAATCTTGGGTCATAGGTGCATTATGTTTACCGTCATATGATGGTGATGTACAAGGTCACTTACTGAGGTCAAAGGTCATTAGAGTCCAAGTAGTAAAAACGCTGAAAATGTAAAATTGGTCTCATTTGAAAAGTTGTAGTCCAATTGCAATCAAACTTGAGCCAAAGGTGCAACATGAAAACATTTACGTGATGTTGATGTTAAAGGTCACATATCAATGTCACATATCAATGTCAAAGGTCATTTCGGGTCAAGTGGTAAAATAGGCTGAAAATGTAAAATTGCTCTCATTTGAAAAGTTGAAACTTAGATGCAGCGACCAAAAAAAAGGCGACACGTGTGATCCGCGGATCACCTTGTTGGTTGCTTTCTTTAACGGGTACCCGTGCTATTTTTTATATTCTCGTACTGCCCGTAAATGCACACCCCTCATTTAAGTAAGACGTGCTTTTGTGTGGAAACAAGTTTAGGTGGATTTCTATTATATGTTTCCTTTTAAAACACTGGCTGACATCGGGGGTAAATTTCACGGAGCTGCTAAGCACAAAATGTTTCCTGAGCACCAAGAAATCTTGCTTAGTAAAAACAGGTTACCAGCCAAAACTCCATATGTGATTTTCATACTAAGCAAACAACAGCTGAATACCAGTGACAAGCAGTATGCCTCACAAAGAGACTTTGGTTGATAATCCTGTATTTACCAGCAAGACTTTTCATGCTAAGCAGATTTTTGTGCTTAGCAGCTCCATGAAATTAGACCCAGGAGTCTGTCATTTGTTTTTCCAGCTTCCCTTTTTTCGTTTAATTTCCGCCCTCCCTTTTTTCGTTTAATTTCCGCTTCTCCGTCGTTTACAGTAGGAATATATACTAATATGCGCAAAATTAACAGGCTGTTGTTACGTGAACAAGGCCGTATATCCACACGGTGTACAGTACATGACATGCAGACATGCGAAGCAAAATGAACTATGTAATGCGGGCGGGGGGGGGAGTCAGTAGGCCTACAGGAAATAACACGCGTTTTGATGTCGCAAGAAAGATTGTGTTCCTGCGGACGGTTGGTTTTTGTGACAAATCAAGATTTCTACAGTCTACATGAAAAGCACGCTGTATGCATGTCGGTCCACGCATACCGGTAGCTGGGACATGTCTGATGTCCATAGATATAAAACGTGTTCGTGGGCAAAGCTCGGGGAGGTCCCTGTAATTTTTACCTTAAAATGTGATCATTATGCGGACGTTCTTTTTTGTTCAAAGATCGATTATACATTCGGCTATTTTCCTTCGTCATTCAGCTACAATAGCCTTGTCTGGGGACATCAAAACACCGCAATCTTTTCTATATTCAGAATAACATGAAACTGCAAAAAAATAGAAGTGTTTTCACACGCTGAACTGGGAAGATACGCAGCGCTTTTGTTAGTGTCAAAATGTCTGAGACTTTAACGATATAGGATTGCGTTTCCGACATTAAATATCCGAAACGTAAACAGAGACTATAAAATCAGACATTATTTCAGAATGTCAGAAACGCTCGTGTTTATGACTGAATGTAATCACATCTCACGTGTTAGACATGAAATGCCTGGGAAGTATAGGCCTCATCTTATTTTTCATGTTTCATACCCTTAATTCTAAAACGGTGTACAGATTTCCCTGGCACAAATTGTCAAGAAAAGGGTTTTGTGTTAGAAAGTTCGATTGATTGACAAATACAGAGCCATAACAACAACAAATATAAATGTAACTTCTGTAAGAAAGGGAGGGTGTTCCTTTAATTCTATAATTCGTTTTCTTTGGTCGATTATGGTTTACCTGTTGTGTGCTTTGTTCCTGCAACGTTAACTTGATCTCTAATGCCCCCTTTGTTTCCACGAACGCCCTCCGCTGTTTACGGTCCGCCATTAAAAACAGAATACAGCCGACGATCACCGAGCATGCGTACAGCATCAGGTTTGCCGCCAACTGTAGGAGGAAAGAGTTCAAAAGGAATTATCACCATGGTAACGGGATGTTCTCAAATGAGGCCTGCACTACTCGCAATAGATTGGATCCGGTCTGCTCTGGTTTAAAGCGAGTGTCTTATTTTTTGCATTTTTTACATCATCGTTACTTTAAAGTAACATGCCGCGCCTTGAGAGTATGGGAATTGACTCAGCCACAGGGTAAAATGTCACTACGCAGAACAGATCAGTGATGAATGGTAAAGCTGAACCTTCACGTTATTTTATAGTCATCAAAGGTCAAAGGTTGTTACAGGTCAAAGGTTACACGGGAAAAATCGCCCTGAATACGATATACCGAATACGTCTATTCCCGTAACGTTATCAAGTTCAACATATATTCAAGCATAATTTTACATGTTACCAAAAGTGCTTTTTTGTTTTCATTGAAAGTAAATACGTGTACTACATGTATCAGTGTTGTAGTCGAGGCCAGGCACAAGGCCAGCTTGCAACAGGCACAAGTAACATGCATTAACCATGACAAAGGAATGCTTTTATTACAGTTCATTTGAATAGCTTGAGACTTGAATTAAGACTGAAGGTCTTGTGCTGGCCTTGTGCTGGCCTTGTGCTGGCCTTGTGCTGGCCTTGTGCTGGCCTTGTGCTGGCCTTGTGCTGGCCTTGTGCTGGCCTTGTGCTGGCCTTGCAGGGTCTTGTGTGGCCTTGTGATGGCCTCGACTACATCACTGCCATGTATTAACATAATGTGACCCAACCCAAGAAAATGTGTAACGATTCGCCACAGCTATTTTTGGGTTACAGGCCCTGTGACATGATACACAGGAACTGTCGATTGTTTCAGTTGTAAAACTGAGCGTCATATCAAAATATGGAGCCAGGTATGATGCTCTTTCAAATGTTAGTTAAACGACTCACGAGTCAACAGATGTCCTTAAAGAGTGAGACTTATTACGTAGGATCCGGTCACATCTAGGAAAGAAGTTGAAGGAAATACTGTCTCTGGGAACGAACCTCGCATGGTTGCATTATGTCATGATGTCTGTTTTTTTTTAACAAGATGTAGTAGGCCTACTACCTAGATGTCAGTTTCGTGTCTTTTTCCTTGACTTGTGCACTGTGTCAATGCGCCCACCTCATGCATATGTATAAAGCGCGTGAGGTGCTTTATGCACCGTACTAGGTGTGGTGATACATGCAACTAAGGTAATGGTCGGAGTTAAATGCACTTAAGGCGCTGGGAGTAATTTTTCAACCCGTTCCCAATTTTGCAACATGAAAATATGAGGTCCCATGTGTGACTGATAGCTCAGTAACTTTAGTTACCTTATTACCGATTTGCTGTGCCTCAAGTGCTTACGATTCTCGGACATATGCACAGTGCCGAGGTACAGAGGTCTATTCACTTTTTACTATATAAGTGCACTTCACTGTAAAAAGTGCATCATGTATTCGTATGGTCCGTGCTGAAGTGCACGAGGTGTTTGGGGCAAGTTAGGTGTGGTGAGGTATAAACCTCAGGTCTGCCAGGTCTCCATAACGTGGCGAATTTAGATTTGAAATACCCAATGCATGTGATGAGGCACCAAAAGTGATGTCAACTCGATCTTGATGTGGCCTCACGCACATGAGGTACGGTATGTGCACGAGTCATGTAATGTTTGGTACAACATCCACTTGATGTGCCATAAATGTTCATGTTTCGAGGGGGGATGCGCGCCAGGGCAGAGATCCATAAGATGCAGTCACTTTTTACAGTGTAGTTATTTACTATGACCCAGGGCAATATTTGCGATAGGTGTTGATATAATTAAATTTCATATCCAGCATGAAGAATTGGCATGGCTGATTACGTCAGCGCCGACCTTCAAACACACTTCCTGTATGATGATTTACACGAACCACAGAGGTGGATTCTCTTTAACCCTAACCCCCTAGTATAATTTACTATAGGAACCATACCCATCCTTGCAAATTCCTACACGGTAAACTGTACACACAAATTGTTGGACTCTGATTCTGATGGTATGCCAAACTCTGTGTAAAGGACTATCAGTTTGGGGGTCCAGTACCCATCCTAACAGATTCCAACAAAACATGCTGTTGGGTTTTGATGGGTTGAGTACTGTTAGGGTTAAAGGACTACAATACTTTTGTTGGATCCAAGATATTTGAAATAGAGCTCTAGGGCCATGAGAGTAAACCTGATTCAGCTTTGTCGACTCTGACAAATACATAAAAGTCAATGTAAGGTTGTGCGTATAAGGATGTAACCGTTCGATAGGTCTTCGTGACATGAGCGACTAGAGACGACACGGCGAGTCACGCAATCACTCAAATCCACGGTAGTTTGGATTCCGGAGCAAGCGTGCAATAACCAGAGGATTCGAATATAAAGATGATTGTACAATGGCAATCCACTATAGGATTGAAATTGACAGGAAAGAGAAGTAACGACCCTTTTTGTCCATTAGCCATGCCAAGGCAGAATCAACAAGAAATATCGCCGCTGCCACTTTAAATTGCTTTCGGACCAACAATCCGGAGACAGCGATTGAATTACTACGTTAAAGGAGCCGCCTGCGTTAACATTCTGTCCAAATGTGAATGCATACCGGTAACTGACACCAGTGTATGAAAAGTTTCGAAGTTTGACGTCAGGACATGCACTTGGATTGTAATATCCATGGCACGTCAAACTATTAAGATCGAGAGCCTTCGTTGACGCAGCCTGGGAAATCTACAATGTTGTAAATACGACAATCGGAGTATTTATTTATTTGAAAAAACAAGCGTGTTTCACAGACAAGTCATACGCAAGATACTTTATATCATTGCCATTGTCATATTACAAAATGAATGTTTATGAGTGCAATGGTAAGAATAATTTCATGAGGTGACAGATTGAATGTTCCATTCCACGAGGCGAAGCCGAGTGGAATGCGACATTCCATCTGTCACCGAATGTTCTAGTAGTCCGGTTCCCTGACCATACTTTAGACAAAACGGAGCTATAGAGTCAGGGAATTATCAGGTCGGGGAACTAGAGCATTTCCAACGATTGTAGGCCGACAATCGTTGGAAAACGATATAAATTTCCACCTTTCTTAAAAACGGCAGCAACGCAAGGTGCCATGATTTCACATGATGCTTGAGACTGCTATTTACTTTCTAGTCTGGTACGGTATTTCGTAATACTTCAGTAGTTTTGTTTTTTGATGTTTGCAAATGTTGTATACTATAACTTTAACTACGACACATTAACCAAAGGTGGAAAAGTAGTTCAGTAACATTTATGGTACTTTGAAATGCGGAAGTATAACTCAGTACAGTTTCGCTGAGAAAATTTCATTTTGTTTGCGAGGTAAGGATTCTTGTGCCTCTATTAAAGTCTAACTCATGATAAATGGGGCGCCCAACGGAACAAGAGAGGGAGATTAATTAGAAAGAGAAGGCGGGCGTGTCGGATCTATACTTTGGGCATTTATCAAGCACGGCTAGATGCGAAGCTAAAATCACAGAAACCTGGATGTGAATAGATCATTTTTATTCAGAATTATGTCAGTGAAACTTTGAAATAGACGGTAACTTGACACCGTGTAGCGAAACGTTCAGGCGTCGTTTTTGGGAAAGTGATCAAAATGAGTGGTGAGGACTCAATACAATTTTTCACAGGTTGTAAAACTCCGACCGATAAACTGAGCGATGCATCAAAATAAATGAGGAAAACGCACACAAGATTCTTTGAGATGCATTCACAAAACGCACAACAATTACCACTCACAATTACTATATTCTCGATGTGAATTAACATAGTAGACTGTCACTTAAAAACCACACGGACTTTGCGCCTGATATTTATGTAATGCTATAGCCGCAGTATACTTTCACAGTAAAGGTAAATTTTCGATAAGAAAATGTAAAGGTAGGCCTATATCAAGGACGCGCAGGAGGTGTACTGCGTACTGTTACAAAAATACCACTCGTGACTTCTAGGTTCATCCTATACCCCGCCTAGCAAACACATTTTCCTCATAAGCGCATGCATTGCACACTCACCAACGTCCTCCCAGCAAGACTTCGGTTGCCATGGCAACCGGAAGTCAAGAGAGAACCTGTTGATCAATGATTGCCATGCCAACCGCTTGAGGTTTGGCTGCAACGCAAAGTAATCGAGCCGCAATATACGAAATTGCGGATCGGTTTTTTTTGTTTTAATTAATAAGAGCAGATTAGGCCCTTGCGCAATTTTGCATGCGTGGACAAGTATAACAGGCTTTCCTACGTCAGTGGCTGTTTGTCAAGGTATTGTTGCGAAGTCTGATGGTTGCTCGTATCCCTCGTATTTAATAGCAAATATCCATATCGAGCATGAAGTCGATACTGCCGATAGCGACGCCAGCGATATTGCCAGCCGCAACATAATACCATAATGCATAATATTATTAAAACAGACGTTGAACAAAAAGCTATGCCAACAGCTTTTCCCTCGTTATGTATATCCATGGACTTCTTTGCCTGGTGCGTTCTTTCCTTCATCCAACGATCTTTTCTACGTTAATTAAGAGGAATCTAAATTCCTAACGTCTGCGTCTTTCTTTTTAATTTCTTGTTGTAGCCCCGTATACCTCGAGTGGCCTCTAATCTTGTTTGGAGTGAACTTGGATAAACATAAAATGAAACGTTGGAGACTGCATGCCAGATACAGCAGCGCTGGACGGTAATCCATATTAGCTATAACAAATCATATCATTTTTAAATGACTGTTCAAAGGTAGTTTGCATCAATTGCTTTTGCTGTAATTTTCAGATATAAATGAATTTGGGGGTTAGTATTTTATAGGGTGCTAGCAAATACTGCAACACTGACCTGTGCACACATTTGTGTGCATAGATGCTAGAAAAACCGTAGTCTGCGTAGAGAGAGAAAAATCTGTTCTAGTAGTCTGGTTCCCTGACCATACTTTAGACAAAGCGGAGCAATTTATAGACGTCAGGGAATTATCAGGTCAGGAAACTAGACTATTTCCAACGATTGTCGGCCGACAATCGTTGGAAAACGATTTAAAATTCAAATTTTCTTGATAACGACAGCACACCAGGTGTCATGATTTCACAGGATGATTGAGACTGCTATTAACTTACAGTCTAGTAAGGTATTTCGTAATAATTCAGTAAACAAAAATTCGGAGGATTACCAATTTTATTGGGAGGATTACCAATCGTACCTTTAAGAAATGTCTTGGATATCATACACAATGCAATACGTGTTTATAAGTTCCAAAATTCAACTCTCAACGTTAAACTCGTAGTGTTATTGGGCCGTCTCAGACACCGGTTTACACTGTATAATAATTATTCCTACCCCATAGGCCTAAGTTATCATATTTGGTGTGGGTTTTCCCGTTGTGTGGGTACCCCACAAGGAGTGCCTCTATAATAACAAATGGGTTTGTGGGGCACTTGCATTGCTCTCCCACTGTTACCCTTCTGTACAATTTCTCCTGTGGGGTACGCTCAAACAAAGACTAACCTGTGGGGTACCATTGTTGTCACTGTGTAATTACCGAAAAGGACGTCCCTGCAAGAGCAATGCATGGTACCGCAAAAGTTGGTCTGAGCCCAACCTCAAATGAGAATTCCAAAGAAAGGATATGACTGAACAGCTTATATAGGGCCTACATTTTGCCTCCCGACTTCCGAGTTACACGACATGTAGCATTGTTCTGGTGTTTTCGTCGATGGTATAAACAAAAAAATCCCCCCAATTGTTCCCATTTAAGGGCAACACAAGTTTTTTGTTTTTTATTCTTTATTTTGGCCTAACTGTGTTCAATGAAAGTCTGAAACTGAGCCCAAAGCCTTGGAAATGTCAAACGTCTCCCGAGTCCGGCAAAGAGACAGTTTTCACGGTGAGCTGCTTTCAAATTCAGTTTGATCAACCCTCCTCTCGCTCAGGTAATTATAACCCCGGATGGAATTGTCTGGACCTCAATTATTTTACCCAGAAAGGCTCTCCTTATCGTCATTTCGTTGAATAAATGGATTCGATCCTATGCAGTTGCTGAGAATATCAGCGCACATCAACACGTCGCCCGAGACTAACGTCATGAGAAGTCTCGTAAATTTAGCCAGGCGATATTAACGTATACGGCGAAGCAGGCCATGTACGTTTATTAAAGCGCGAAATGAGAGTCTTGATGGCAGTGCAGGGGCGCATCTATACCGACTTGCGGGCCGTACATGACATGTCACTCGTCACTCGTCACTCGTCACGTTTAACCTGTCGTTGAGTATAATAGATTGTTTATAACTCAACGACAGGTTAAACGTGACGAGTCTGTTAGCGTGATGCATTTGTGTAACTTCCTCTCCGTGTTCGACAAAAACTTTTCAAGGAAACGGGAAGAAAACGGCGAGAAAGGAGGCCTTTACATGCGCATGTACAATTTCGTCGCGGGAGTAAGCCCAGCACGTGGCAATGGGCCGTGATCATCGACACGTTCCCCATTCCCGTATGATAGGCCTATTTCAAGGACGACTGCGCTTTTATGGAAGGCAGCAGATAATTTATAATGGTTTATCCACCAAGACCTTTCTCCGGGGTTTATCGATGGGGCTCCATAGGTTTTAGTATTACATAGGTTGTACCTGTATATAGCTTGATATTTCTGTACCTTTCTGTACAACCTGAGCTCACATGATATCTATGCAACACGCATGATCACATCGCGTTGTTCTTATCCTCGTCGTAATTAGCGTTAACTTCGATGGCTGAGGCTTTTCAGTTACCGATTTACGGATGCGTGAGTCACACTTTCGTAGAGGATAACGATCTTTAAATATCCTGGTATTTCCATGCTTGCTGTCGAAGTTTGAACCTAATCACCAGACTGTTTCAGCCCGAGACAGAGTAGACAATGAACCTACCTGTTATTATAATAAAAGGGAGAACACTTGCCTTCTCAGGAAAAGAAATGCACAATATGTTTTTGTTTCAAGTTGACACGATCGTGTCTCGAACAAGTCATACAACCCCAATTGCTCGTGCGCACAGATCGCACAATTTCGTACAGTGTACATTAAAGGTATGATATTACATGTAATAGCTGTCCTTTAGAGCTGAGAATGCAGTTTCAGGTATATAGTGTTCACTTTGTGGGATTCAACATATACACGAAATAACAAACCTGTGAACGTTTGAGCCTATAATGTGTTAATTAACCGAGTCACGACAAAATACTGAAAAGTCGTTCCTAACACTTGGTAACAGTGATTGTATGCACGTACTTCAGAGTTTTCACGAACAGACGAATTTTGCCTCTACGCACTATACTATAAAGTTTCAAGAAAATCAGGTTTTAAGCTGCTCATTTTTTAAATTGAAGATATTACCTGCATTTATACCACATGTGGATTCAGTGTTGACACTATGTTAAAGTTCAGTTCTCGGTCTTTCACAAGTCATTGGCAGCTGAGCGATAAGTCAAATAATTACAGAGTTATTAATTGATTAATAAATTTGTCTCTTCGTGAAAACTCAGAAGCGAGAAATGGCCCGTTTTGCCCCACAGAGTGTCATTTGTCTCTTCGTAAAAACCCAATATCCATTACGGGGCAATTTTGCCCCCTACAACCCTATTGTATAACACGGAGTTCAAATTCGTTTCTTCCTGAAAACCCAAAATACATTTTCTGGCAATTTTGCCCTTCACAGCCCTATTGTAACACGGAGTTCAAATTCGTCTCTTCGTGAAAACCCAAAATCCATTTTCTGACAATTTTGCCCTTCTCAGCCATAGCGTATATTATGGCTGAGAAGGGCAAAATGTGTTGTTTTTTCGGTTTTAAAGTTGAAAACCTGCAGAATAAATAGAAGTATCGAGCTACAACTTAAGTGTTGGGCGAGACAAAATAAATAATTAAACGTGAAAGTGGCACAAATCGTCTACATGCGATGGGTATTTATAGAGGACCGAAGTGATGACGTCAATCAATGCAATGTTTGGAACCAGAATACATTCTAAACTGCATGTGTTTGGAACCATTGCCGCGGCAACTGACGTCAGACTTCGGTACTCTATACATGGGTCATTCCATAAATGTGGGGTTCAAAAGTGTGACATTTGTGGTGTCCCTGTTACATTGCGACATGTTTAGGCCTAAGATTTTGCAATTCCAGACACATTCTCTAATGCCTTATATCTCTAAGAGTGATCTCTAAGAGTAATGCCCCTTTCCCACTTACACGATTTTTGCTACGGTAGAGCACGATTTTTCAAAGTTGAAAAATCGTGCTCAGTCGTGCTCTACCGTAGTAATTCACGCTCAAAAAGTTCAAGGTCAATCGAATTCTACGTCTTGTCATGACGCTATCAAGACGCCGTCAAGATGTGGTACGGCAGTAGTGCGATAGTGCCACGACAGTGTTACGGTAGAGTTACGACATCGTCAAGATTTGTCACGGCGTACCAAGAAATGCCAAGATTGTACTACGACGTCACAACGGCGTCAGTACGATTTCAGAAGACGCCAGTGCGACGCCAGTATGATTTAACAAGACGCCTGTACGATTTAATTAATCACATGACGGAAAAGGCGCAATTGGTGAATTTATAATTATTTGGATGTTGTCGTTGTCGTCATAATTTTTCGTATTTCTTCATCTCCACCATCTTCACCATGTTCAATAACCTGGAATATATGCAAGCTGCTGCTCTGGAGGAAGAAGAATATCTGTTGGCTGCTGATAAAAAAAAATTCATGTTCTTGCTGGCGTCTTGTTGGCGTCTTGTTTAAGTCTTGCTAGGTCGCAGCACCATCGTAGCGGCATCGTAGCGAAGTCTTGGCCTACCGTAGCTGTTGCGGCCACCACGAATGAGTACGAATGAACAAGACGCCGTCACGACATACCACGACAACGTCAAGACAACGTTACGACTCTAATACGATGCTGCTGCGGTGGACCACGATTTTTTCCACCGCTACGGTAGAGCACGATTTTTTTGAACATTCTAAAAAAATCGTGCTACTCCACGGTGCCATCAAGATCTACTACGGTGCGCTACGGTGGACCACGATTGACCACGAACATGGCCACGACGCCGTTGCGATTGTAAATAATTGAAAAATCGTGCTCTACCGTAGCAAAAATCGTGTAAGTGGGAAAGGGGCATAACAAATAGTGTGAAGTCAATTTTAATGACGCTTGATGGAAATTACATAGGTCAAGTGTAACAGGGACAACAACAAATGTCACACTTTTAGACCCCAGATTTATAGAATGACCCATTTACCTCTTTTGTCGAACGAAAAACAAAATCTGAAAACTTTTCGCAACTCCAGCTGATATGAAGTTGCAAAGAACTCCCGCTCCCAGAATAATCTCTTTGCGTCATTTTCGAGTTCCGTTTAAAAAGCCTGTGGTGAAGACTAGCGAGGACGGTTATAAAGAGATGGAATTGGAATTTCATTACTGCATACACTGCATGCTTTGCACGCACGGGGACTGAAATTATACACGAATTCTTTGGATACCTAGCTACAATTACGCGGGCCAGAAAGCAATTGTGAATAGTAAAATGAAATCAGATAACTGCTCTCCCCAAACTAGAGAAGAGGCAAAAAACAAACCACGCTTGATAAAGATAATTAAAAAGGGGAACTGGTTATTCATGGAGGAATAATTCATGGCAGGCAACCATGGCGTCAGGCCGCGATACTCGGGGGGGTTTCCATCCAAATAATTAAGAAGAACTGATTGACAAAAGCTGATAGAATCTGAAGCGCGTGGAATTGACAGTAAGGCCCAGGATTTGGAGATGTTTACCGTTTGATACAGTGTGCCCGAACGCCAGAGTTGTATTCGAGTCCCGGCAAGTCCTTTCACAAGTCCTTTCAAAAGCCCAGTCAGAAGTGCTTTCATAAAGCCTGTCACGAGTAACTGGATGAACAATGACAAATGAATGCCTTTGTCACAGCTCATTTGAATAGCTTGTGATTGGGATTAGGGCTGGAGGGCTTGTGATGGACTTGCAGGGACTTGCAGGGACTTGCAGGGACTTGCAGGGACTTGCAGGGACTCGAATACAACTCTGCCGAACGCACTGTGTATTATAGTGCTTCACATTTAGGTCTCAGACGTAATACAAACGTGCAGTAGGCTATTATAGAGCGTGAAGTGCCGCGAGTTCACGATCACGTTTTATCATTAGCTGACTAGTCTAGCGACGGACTCTTTGTCTTTACCTTACAGAAGTGAATGATAGATTGATCCGGGACCAATTACATCGAACTGCTAAGCACACAAAAAATTGCTTAGTGTGAAAATTCCTCCTGCCAACCAACTTTCCATGTATTGCATATTGGTTGTGACTAGTATTAAGCTGTTGTTCGCTTAACATGAAAATCACATGGACATTTGGCCGCTATATGTACCTGTTTTTTTTTAGCAACACATTTTAGTGTTAAACAATTTTTTTTTTTTTGCTTAGCAGCTCCACCAAATTCGCCTCAGAAGTTGAGATTAAATTTTAAGCCGAGGCCATCAGTTTGCAACCTTTTAAAATGTAAATTTAAGTGCTTCTCAGTTTCTCCTTCCAGGAACAAATTATTGTCGTTTCCTAGCCCAGCCCATTCACACAAAAAAAGTAATTTCACAAAATAGGGCACTGTACATGTTGTAGCAAGATACGGTTTGCCCGAAAGTGTGCATTCTCGCCAAATCTCCTTGGGTTTCGACTTTTTCTAAGCTGTTTGTCTTGTGCGTGAAACGGCAGCTCTTACTTAATCAGATAGCACAGTTTGCCCAAGCTTATACTCTGAACCCCGATAGCAAAAAATGATGACACCCTTTTAACCCTTTTCACGTTTTTTACTTGATAGAATGCAGAAACCAACCACAAAACTTGTTTCTACCCGTTCCTTTTTTTCTTCCAGAGAAAACTCGGCTCATCGTCACACATGAAGCACGGTCATGACAGCGGATTGCCACATGTCATTTTATGCCTGACTGAAAACGCTCTAATTATGACAATGATAAAGTACAATTGGTCGCGTTGACTAAAAATTAACATTTTCCATGGCAACCAGTGTAATTTGTATTTTGTCTGATCTACTTTTGTCGTATGTTCTTCACGTTTCTCACCAGTCCTTTCTTTTTTCTTTTTCATTTTTACGGTGGTACGTTTTTCAGTGTAGAGGTATTCGCTCAGAGTTGGATGAAATTAATTTTCAAGAACCCCGTTATAGAGAGTCACAAAGATACAGATCTTTGGGATTGGACCAAGACACAAACGGAAGAGCCGGGGAGTGGGTCGTGGATGATGGCGTGCAGAAGAACAAGTTCAAATGGTTGGCGAGAAAAGCTTGACCGCAGAGCGTCTTAGATCAAACTAGATCCGTATTCAGTTGTTCTATGATAAAAAGAGCATAAACAGAAGTAAGATCTGAAACGGCTCTTAATTGGGAGATTCCATGTCACGGTACATTTTTGCCTCCACCATCCTCAAATTTTGGGTTTAACCTAACTTCATAGGTGGTGTGAAAAATTGAATTGAAATTGGAGGATTCAGGACTGTTAGGGTTAATATCTGATCTACGTCTCTCATTCAAGTCTTAAGCATTGCTGCTTTCAGCTATACAGGGTGAGAATAACATGTTTATGATGTTTTGATTGGGCTTTGAAAACACTATTTCCCAAGCGACAGTCAGTAATTTTATACCGAAACCCCGTGCGAGAGAAACCTCATTTTTATATCAAATTTCGAGTCGCTTTAGTCGCCCGACATACCTCAGTTTTTTGCAGAGTAGATTTGGTTTGGGGCATGCAAAAGCAATTCTCCGCAAGTAAACAGCGAAGGTGTGTAATATCCGCCCCACCGCTAGCTACATGCTAAAATGGTTAAAGTGCCCGGTGAATTCGTGCAGGAACAACCTCTTCCTCAGTGGGAATATGGTTTCTGTCCATCTACCCCCCCCCCCCCCCCCCCCCTCATTATTTCATTCTTTGTATACACTAGCTGCATGCTTTGCAAACAAAACATACTTTTCTCGTTGACTGCATAGTGGTAGGAGCTAATAAAATCATCTTGTTGTTGCTTACATAATTAATGTTTTCTTTTTTAAAAAGTAGTACCGGTAATGATGCAACAGGTTTTACCCTAGATGCAAATAACACGTCAACAGTCCTGTCCATTCATGTAATACTACCCGATAGACTCACCAATCAGTCCTTTTGATTTTGGCCAGCAGGAGGCCAACAATATCTCTATTATTGTTTGTGTGAACGTCTCGGTACCAAACACTGACTAGTCTAGCGACGGACTCCTCAGTCTATGTCAATGATAAATTAAAAGTAAGTTGACGTCAATTTTTTTATATTAATTCTTGGGTCATCGGAATGCAGTATTTTAAAACAAAGCTTCAAATTAAGTGCCTCTTTGTCCCTTCACAACATAAAAATATTGCAATTTGTCAGCTTTTAATAGCCCGGTCAGAAAAGAGAATAATTTCATTACATAGGACGCTCCAATACGATAAGAACTACCGTATTCTCGCCAAATCTCGTTGGATTTGGAGCTGAATCCATTTATGTAATCCTATGCTATAGGTTACTTCCAGGGTTGATAAAAATCATGATTTTTTTTTTTTAATAAGAAAAAATCAGATGTTTTTATTTAAATCGGATTTTTTTTATTTAAATCGATTTTTGGATTTATTTTTTTACCATCGTACCTTTAGCATAAAACATTTGTTTTAAATAAGTCAATTTAAATGACCATCATTGAAAGTCAAGTATAACCACACACAATTGTTCATGAAATCAGTACTGAAATCCCTTTCATTTAGCATATTCTTTTCTACAATACAAAGTTTGTCTTAAAATCTGTTACAGCATCACCATCATACTGCACATTTCTCATAGCAAGTTGATAACAGGAACCCCTCTCCTCTCTACACACAACCATGGTGGAATAAAACTATTTAATGCAGCCACCATATTTTTTTATCGCACTGTCCTAATTTTGATCACGTAAAAGTTTTTACGATTTTTGCGGTGGAAATATTGTCCTTCGGCGTCATTTTGTATTTGCAGCTGTAGAATGGGAACCAGACAATGGAACTTTCAATGGACAGAGCACCATTGAAGATTTAGGCCTATGTTAAAATACAGATGGTTTAGCAGAGACGATGAGGCAAAATTTACAATTTTGGAAAATGTAAATATTTATTAAAAATCCCAACACAACATTTCTTAATTTGTATACAACTCAGCAGAAAGTCCTTAATGCCTGATGAACTGGATAAAAATCGCCACTCGGGGGGGGGGGGGGGGGGGGGAATGGGGGAGTGGTGGGTCGGGGAATGGGGGAGTGGTGGGTCGGGGAAGTGGGGGGTCGGGGGCGGAGGGAGGGTCGGGGGCGGAGGGAGGGTCGGGGGCGGAGGGAGGGGGTCAGGTCAGGTCAGGGGGTATCAATTGATAGGCGCATTACATGCATGAGTTATTTAAACCTATGTACATGTAAGAGAGGAATACTGTAAATGTAGTACACTGTTTCAGGAAACTGGCTTTATACATCCCTTTAGAGTATAAGCGATTTAAAGTTAATGACAGTCGGGTTTGAATAACAGAAATTGTTTTTACATTAAAAAAATAACAGAAATACAAAAAGACCAAAACGTGATTTTTATTAGTGATTTTTTAAATTTTGTTCCAGTGATTTAAATCATGATTTAAATCAATGATTTAAATCGAGTGATTTAAATCAAACAACCCCGGTTACTTCGCTCCTCTGATATTGGGTATGGCATCAGAATGTTGTAAGCGAGGTCATGTAATACAGATGTAGAGCAAAATTGGAGTTGTTATCAAGTCTTGTTGTGATTGACTTGTGATTGACTTGTGATTGACTTCACAAGTCACTTCACAAGTCACTTCACAAGTCACTTCACAAGTCACTTCACAAGTCACTTCACAAGTCACTTCACAATTCTGGTCTCAAGCAATGTAACAAGCTATTCAAACACACTATATAACAAAAGCATTCCTTTGTCATTGTTCATCCCATGTGGCTTGTGAGCTGACTTGTGATTGACTTGTGATCTGCCTTTTGATCTGACTTGTGATTGACTTGATTACAACATCTGCTGATTAGACGCACTTTTCAGGATTGACATGCATGGCGGGCGTATTGTTCTTAAATATCACGGTTTAACCATGAAAACATCCGAATGTTAACAAAAACGATTTCGGAACGTTTCGGTCTTTTCAGAACAGGGGAATTCTTCCCAGTGACGTCATCAGTTGGTCACGTGACATTGATGGCTACCCGGCCTATGGATGGTTAGAGTCGTCAGGTCTGGGAACCAGAAAAGTTGGGATGTAAAGCAGTCAAGCAAACAAATAAACAAACAAACGCGGATTCCAGCCTTAGACAATCCATTCGAAAGTCAAGCCTCCTATACTCTACAGAATGTTGAAATATCATATTTCAACATTCTGTAGAGTAGGAGGCTATAAATATGGATCATCTGACTTTCCCAAAGATAGAGAGAGAATTGAAAAAACAACTGCTTACCTGTAAACCGAGGTTCTCTTTGTGGACTTGTGACAAGACTCCCACCATCACACTGTGCACAATAACATTGAGAAGACTTAGAATGAGGATGTACCGCAGCCGTACCGGCAGCATGACGAAAGAGGCAAAGATAAAGAACACCTGCCATCCTACCCCGTCACTTGGTGACATGGGGAAGTAGTAATACACGAGGTCCACCGCAGTCTGTCCCGTCAAGAGAAGCCAGACTAGGTACGGCATGACATGCAGGAGGGTCCAGTCCGTAACCAGCTTGTACTGGCACAGGGCGAACACGATCAGGTTGGTGACTGTCGTGATCGCCATGATAGCGATGGCTGCGGTGAAGGACTTGTAGATGTACAAGACGAGCACGACCAGGTCGAAGAGCAAGGCAAAGCCGGCTAAGACCGGCAGGGCGTCCCGCCTCTGTCTGGTAAAGTAGATCTGGTAGGTGGCCTCCATGGCGGGGGACTTGAACTGGTAGCGGAACCACCCGGGGAGGCAGCGGTAGCACGAGTCGCCCACCGTGGGCCGGCTCTTCCGCCGCTCCCGGAGCTTCATCTTGGAGATGTCGGCGTCGGTGGTGCTCATCTCCAGCTCCGGGCCGGACTCCAGATCCCCCGACATGATCGGGGTGTCCCCGCCGTTGGCGATTCGAGACTTCTTACCCCTCATCTTGGCTATCGGGCGTGATCGATCAAAGCGTCAAGGTTCGACGAGGTTGCGTGTTGTAAATTACAGCATGACGGGTTGACTGATCAGTTTTAGGTTTCCAATCATTCCACTTTCAGGGTAAACAACCTGTGACGGGTGATCAAGCAACATGTGGTGATCTATATTATGTGAGATGCAACCAAGATGCAACCAAGGCCCAATAAGCCAGTTCGGTATTTCAACTGCGCATGTGCACCACGACATTTTATCCCAAATGACCCGCGTGACCTAACGCGCGCATGTGAACGCAAAAGGTGGTCGCACAACGCGCACGTGTTAAATTCAATCAGAATGGGCGTTCGCGTAACATGGCGTGACATTACGTCAGAAATGTTATCCCGAATAACCTTTGACCTTTGAGAACCAGTCACAACCATTGCTCCGTCGTTTGATTGGTAAGCACTTATAAAGAACCACCAAAATGACATCGTCACGCGCATCGCGCCTTGTGCCTATTCAATAAGGCCTTGTGCCTATTCAATAAGGCCTTGTGCACTTTCAGTATTAAATACATGACGATGTCGTTTTGGTTGTTCTGGAACAGTGCCTTCCCGTTTGATTACGCTAATGACAATAAGCCATTTCGGTATCTCGATAAAGTAGTCCAGGTCAAAGGTTACCGTATTCGGGATAAAACCACGTGATGTCACGCGATGTTACGCGAAGGCCCATTCTGATTGAATTTAACACGTGCGCGTCGTGCGCCCACCTTGCGTGCTCATATGGGCGCGTTAGTTATCCAAAATGACCCGTGACCAAACTAGCTTATTGATTGATTAATTTAAGCAATACACACCGCAAGGTGTAATGTCTTTTTTGCTAAATAAACTGTTCTGTGCTGAGCCAATATGAATGCTTAGCAGCTCCGTTAAACTAACTCCAAATTCTGAGAGTCAGGTTGGCCTAGTGGTACTTTCCTTGTCTACCACCACTGTGACCCGGGTTCGAATCCCGTCTGGGCCAACATGTGGATTGGGTTTTCAGTTCCTGCCTGATTCCCCGGAAAAGTTTTCAGCGGTTTCCCTTCCACCTCTAAAACTTAACTATTTTTGTCGTCTTCTCTTCACAACTTTTTTCAAGCTTGTGAGCTTTTAAGAAATCCTTAGTTTCAGAACCAGAAATAAAATTAACGAATAATAATAGTTCAGTCTAGCCACTGAACGCGAGGAACCTGTTTTAATGAGTTAGTAATGACTGTATAATACGGGGTGATCAAACGGCGATCCAGCACCAGTAATAGAGTCTGGCCCTGCTATTGTTCAGCACACCTTTCTAAATCTCTGTTCCCAAACACATAGATGAAGCATCATCTCCTATATAGACCATCCTAAATCATACAAAACATTCATGTTGACTTACGTGTAATGCTTGCGTACGTCGGTCAAGCTAATACGATCCACGATCCTGTGTCTTCGATGCTTAAACCAATCCACAGTTAGTTATTGCACAAAGCGCCACTGCCGATCGATGCCCTAAACTAATATGTACAACATTCCCGGCTGCATAATATCCCACACCTTAATTATTCGCTCACTAATTGCCGCAATTTCGGACCGATCGCTTTCCCCGAAGACTCGCCCTCCAACTCTCCTGACGTATATGCCTTCCTCGCCGCGTCCCTCAATTGCAATTAAAATTGGCGTGGTAGCGTGTGCACTCGATGCATGGCAGGTAAGATCCCAACGCCCACATCAACATCCAACGCGAGCTGCTTTGTTAGACGTCTCGCACACCTACCACTTCTACGCGGTCCGGAGGCATATAGTGTCGGCTATCGATAAGCAGCGCTCTTTCCGCGTGTCCCGTGATACCATCGAAAAACAGCATCCAACCTAGTTATGTCTGATTCCTTATCGCACCGTGCTTGACTTTTTAATGTCGGGATCGGCTTCCGATGTTCGCATCTACGTTTAGTTATCGTCGTCTCAATCGCAGCATGTCAAGCGATGCTCGATCTGCGTCGGATCGTGAAAATTCTCCTCGACACTGGAAAACAAGACGAAACCGAGACAAAATGTTATAATTATGCAGTTGCTGTGTGACTACTTAGAACTTTTGCCTTACACACACTCAGTTTGTAAACGGTCAGTTTTAATTGTTGCCTTGGATAAAAGAGTACAATGTGGCTACACTTCAGTAAATATTTCAAATCTTGGCTGAAGGGGAAAGACCAAAAGAAACCGAGTCCATTTCGGCAATGGAATGACAATGAGATTGGCCTCTATGCTAGTTTTATTCTCCCTAAAACGCGTTCAGTGCCGTTCACTTTTAATATTGTCAGCTACTTTGATGTTACAAATTTTAAAAGCTTGGCTGAAAATCGATGACCGGCGGTATAACAACACGTTGGCCCCAAATATCACATGCAAAACCGCGAAGATATCCCAATAGAAAGTGACTGATAAAAAAACTAGAGTTATAAATAAACGCGCCCTTATCTTTGAGCAATTATGCGGGGAAAAAACCTATAAATAATTGAAATCAAAAGTCCTTTTTTTTGTCCACGCTAAATATCACGTACTCATCATCACTGCAGTTCGCCTCACTCGTTTCATAAATTATGTAAAAACGGGTGATTTTTCTTTTCAAGGAAACAGCTGCTTGCTTCCCACACGTCGAATATTACAAACAAGGTAAATTGAACTAATGTCTTGTTAAAAAAAAGAATGATGTTATTTATCTTACGTTTTTTTCTTATTATCGAGTGTCATTCAGTAGCCTGAAATAGGTCTGATAAACGAAAACAATTGGAATCAAAGATATTTGCATTTTTGTATCTATATTCATAAATCAATATAAATTTCCACATGTTATTATTATTTATTGTAATATTAAGCCTTGGGACATTTCAACTATTACCGCTACTATTCCGTTTACATGTTGTTGGTGGTGGTGGTGGTGCTGCTGCTGTTCTTTCACTGCAAAAACGGTGGTGTTAAATTAAACACCATGTGGTATTTACTGTGAACCATTCGTCCAATTTAGATCCCGCATGGTGTTAAGGATTTCATCCAAAAATATAGCTTGAAGGGTAGGGAAATGAAGAACCAGTTCAGTTTTACAGGTGGGGTGGGGAGCCCTGAGATTGATATTGTAGGAAAACCCGCGGAATCAGACAGGGACTGAAAACCCAATTAATCCATGTCAGCCTCTGGCGGGATTCGAACCCGTGAAATGGAGCACTGACTCCCTTCAACTCCCCAAAAGGCGGAGCAGCTTGGCCTCGAATCCAACGAGATTTTGCGAGAATACAGTACTCCCAGGCACGTCGTATAGGACCACAACCACTGATCTCTATGTAAACTGGATAGCGCATCGGCTGTTCGAGTTGAAGCCACCGTCTGCCATGTCATTACTCCCAAAACAACAGGTTTTCCAACCTCGTCCCCAGGGTCTCCTTTTATCCTCGTTCTCCTTATACATAGCGATCAGTGGTAAATTGAGAGTGGTAATATGGCGGGTGCTAACTTCAGTTGCTTGTACAGCGCGCAATTGCCAATGAGCTATCGAGTTTACATAGAGATCAGTGATCACAACGCGTGAGGCCTCTAATTTTACGAAATTTTGTTTTCCGACTGTAGCCCACGGGCTGAGCTGGGAACATGCAATTGCCGGGGTATTTCAGGTTACGTTTGTTAAATATTGCAAATCGGTGACCAATAGTGAGAAATGTGTGGCCTCCGTGTATTGTTCACATTGCTGTTCAGTAATGACAGACTAAAATGCGAGTATCTAGACTAGACAGTGTCTGGTACCAAGACATTTGCTTACAAAGTGCTTAAAAAAAAAAAAAAAGTGACCGTGAAGTCGCCAGACTCCAAGCTATATATACTTGACGATTCTTGAATAATACATTTCTATCGGTTAAATGTAGGCCTACTTTGACAAAAAGCTTCATAATTTGCAACGAATAATTAGCGACTAATAGTCAGGCATGCGTTATGTCATTATTGTAGTACGGTGCATGGAAAGCCATTGTTTGATGTCAAGCATGACGGCGGCTGCAATATATTTTTTTTGCGTAGATGATAAGGCAAAACTCCCGATGCGGCAGTGAGCCGTAATTACACTATAATTGCAATATGAGATATATAACATATGTATGAGATATAGTGTTCGCATTGTGTGTAATGCAATTGTGCTGGAAAAAAACCTTCATATTGGTAACTTTCCTCATATTTCAACTCTTTGATCCAGGTTCGAATCCCGCCCGGACCGACTTTTAGATTGTGTTTTCAGTCCCTTCCTTGATGCCGTGGATTTCCTGCAGAATATCACTCGGGGTTCACCACCACTAAAACTAACAATCTTCACTCCAGAGGTGAAGAGGTGAAGTGCCATATGCATTTTGAGGAGTTCTCGATCTTATTACACGAGAGAGTTACAATAAAATTTAAAAAGAGATATAAATATATCTATTGGGTTGTGAGGTTTGCGTTGTAGTTCTCCCCCGACCTTCCACTCTGATGACCCTGGTTCGACTCCCACCCACGTGAATTATATGGATTTAGGTGTCAATCCCTATACCTAATACCGTAGAGGTTTTCCCAGCAATAATCGTTATGTGACGTTTTCCTCCGGCTACTCAAACTGAAATTTCCTTGCTCGTCTTCTCTGAATAAGCCAGTTCGGTGACCTAACGTAGCGTGACCTAACGCGTGCGTGTGAACGCAAACGGTTGTGGCACAACGCGCACGTGTTGAATTCAATCAGAATGGGCGTTCGCGTAACATGGCGTGACATTACGTAAGTAATTTTATCCTGAATAACCTTTGAGATACCGGACTGGCTTATTCACAAAGTTGGGACATGAGAAGAACAGTGCCTATATACTGATTAGGCTACCCACCTACCAGGATAATTAAGAAATAAATAATAAATAACTAAACCCAACAAGAAATGAAATATAAGACTATACACGCAGACCTAATTATATCCATTTTCACGAGACTTGGCTTTCCCATTCCTTGCAAACAACGCTGGTCACTTTATGTTGAAATCTTATTCCGCTTGCAGTTGGAAGGGAGAATTTTGTGTATAGCCAAATACAAAATCTTCCAAACCACCTTTTGACTTTATAGGCTCATGGAAGAGTGTCCGAAATGCAATGCGTGTGTATTTCAGTCAATGCAATATCCCACTGTGGAGTTGAAAATGAAATCTCAATTCTACATTCCACGGGCGGGCAGAGGGTAGGACCTTCCCCGCCCACGTTGAAATCAGGCGTGCGCTTTGCTTGCTCGAGACGAGCAGTGCTCGCAGATTCGTTTGCTGTGTAAAAAAATTGACCTATTTCATGTCATATCCCATTAATTGTTATGAATGATGAATGGGTTGGTGCTGGTTAGCAGATAATTACTTCCCTGTCTCTAGAAACCAGCAGCTGATAACAATAAAATGCATCGAGTCATCCCTGCTTATAATATGAATGAAAGATATGTTATAATAGGATATAATATGTTGGCGCGACCTAATGCGGGTAGTTTTGGCACTGTCATTTTGGGAGCGGAGAACTTTGAACGACAACACGGTGCACAAATTGCACCGGCTATAGAAACCCTCAAGACGAACGCTAAATGCTGCAGAGCGCAATTTTGGGACTCGGTCTTCAGCAAAGGCTTTCAGCAACCAATAGGTCCTCGAGAAAGAGAAAAGAAAGTGGGGGAAAAGATATTTTGCACGTTGTAGGTTTACTCGGATACTACCACCGGGTATTCCAAACGCCACTTCTATGGCATGGCGACATCAACAGAATATTAGTTGTAAGAGATGCTTTTCATGAACCCAAATATTTCCGAAAATAATGATATATAGCGTCTTGAGCACCGTGGTCCTGTTAGATATGTGCGCTTTACAAATGCCTTCATTGTTGTTATTATTATTATTATTATTATTAACAAAAACTATATCTGGAGATGGTTGGTCTGCCCTTGTTAATTTATAGGCCTATATTTCGTCTCAAGATTGAACGTAATAGACGATTTCATATGAGGCAATGTACGTACATAATTTCAAGTTAAAGAGTTTAATTCAAAAAAAAAAAGAATGAATTATTAATTATTATGAATTACAAGAAACCCATTTCGTGCTAAATATTGTCATTTTCTATCCGTCATTAGAGAGGTTTCGTTAGCGCACGGTTAGAAAGACGACTACGTTTAGTTCCCGTGAGTGACCTCATCAGTTTTTGCGCTCGTTTGACGTTTTCCTCACTCATCCTAAACGTAATCACCTTGTTTACACGGATAGCGGTCGCACTACACGTAAAGTAAGAAACGGATAAACCAACGAACGTTATTTTACCAAGTTTCGTCGCGTACCGTTTTGAGCTAATCGTTGGCGTACGCACTAACCGTGCGCTAACGAAACATCCCTATTGTTAATTAATGGACGAGAGAAAGATGCTAATTAACTATTTTCTAAATTCACGCTTACTCCCAAGTTCTCTCTCCTGTTGCCGTCGAGGGCGCTTCGCGGCGCGCTCTTAGCCTTGACGTCATCACATTGCCCTACCGTAAACCCCCACATCCATTAATGTCGACCATTAATACATATATGGATCGTTTTTATTTTTCCCGACTTAACTATTACCACCCCCCCCCCCAAAAAAAAACAAAAAAAACAAAAAAAACAAAAAAAAACCAATAGTAGGCCTATGATTTTGCTTTGAGGGATGGGCTGGATAACTATCCATATAATTATTGCATTTTGTGAAACGTTCTCCGTAACATGCAGTTGCCGTGTCGGAACAGTGTATTAAAAAAGGAATGAAGCACATCCTTGCTTATAGGTGGTTATACTTCACAGTAAAAGGTACTCAGTTTTTCAGTTTTTTTTACCGAAACGTATTGCCACATTGTGATCTTTAAAATCTTTAAAAAGGCAACAAGAAAAATTGACAGTTAAAGTGAATTTGATTTTTGTTATTTCATTGTTTCAAACTCAGGTTGTGGTGACTTAAGCAGACTGAATGACTTTTCACGATATGAAAAGGGGCCGCTTCAGCCAGCCAAAATGATTGGTAAGTAGCCAAAACGATATATGTTGATGCCCTCCAATTTGTTTGAGCTTTTAGAACATCTACTGAAAGAAAAACGGTGCACTAACAATAAACATCCATTGTTACTTAATTGGCACTAAATCCATTGTTACTTTTTCACAGTGTATTGTATTTGAACACGTTCATATTTAACTGTTGTTTTTCATAAATAGGGGCCTACTTTTCTATTGTTAGGTTACTCGTGGTTTTGCACGCATGTCGTATTTGGGGCCAAATTTGAGGCTACCTTGCCTGATATCGAGTTTTAGCCAAGACTTTTTATTTTTACGGAAAAGTAGTCAACATTTTGATCTTATATCTCTAAAAAGGCAAACATGAAAATCAACAGTTAAATATGAACGTGTTATTGGTTAAAATGGCCAATTCGTTGTTAAAATAACCAATCCTACCAATCCTACCAATCCTACCAATGTATTGATTATTTGCAAATAATTAGCTAGGGCCAATTTCATAGAGCTGCTTCAGCACAAAATTTGCTTAAGCACAAAAAAACCTTGCTTAGTAAAATCAGGTTACCAGCCAAAATTCCATGTGATTTTTATGCTAAGCAAACAACAGCTAAATACCAGTCACAAGCAATATATACCACATGAAGTTTTAGCTGGTAACCTGATTTTACTAAGCAAGGTTTTTTTGTGCTTAAGCAAATTGTGTGCTTAAGCAGCTCTATGAAATTGGCCCCTGTTTTTAGAGGGTTGTATTTATGTGCATTACCGGTAAATAATATCAGCGTGTCGATAAAAACAATTACTGCCTCACACTTCTTACAGTTTATTGTTTCATTGCAAGCCCTAACATCAAATCTATTAGTTAGCCTGCCGATATTCTTTTAAAATGTTGGCCTGTTTTAGTGTTGCTAAACAAAATATCATTGATTGAGTCACACATGAATTATGAAACATCATGTGCATAGTCTTACCTCCGTAGCGTACGCACATGGATCTCGTTGTGTATAGTATAGTATTACACCAAAGCTGCATTGTGCATCCAAAAAGCATGTAGGAAGTCTGCAAATGAAAGTCAGTCAGTGCAGTTCCAGATGCAGGGGTAGATCATACTGTCTTGTGGACACTACAGTAGGCTTACTAGTACTACAAGGAATAAGAACAAGGCGTCAACCAAACAAGGTTATCAACGCAACACATCTATTCCTCCATGTTTGTAATCCAATAACGCCGCACGTACTACATGTACTATACTCCAAATGGCCATCGCCCGCACGCAAGTGACGGTATCGCAATAACCGTGCTACGTATTGGCGACGCAGCGTGCCTGCCGTGCATAGCGCTGTCTGTACACACCCGCCCGTTTCAGTAGGCCAAGATCGTCTCGCTCTCGTCTCGTAGTCGCCATCACCATCACCACCAACGCCGTGTCCTAGGCAACGGCGGTCGCTCAGGGATCGTAAAGGTTCGTGTCGACCTCGCCTCGGTCCTGATAATCAACCATCAAGGCGTGAAGCGTCGATGATGGCGTCATTAGGATAGGAGTGGAGGAGAGGTGGTGTATGCGGGGGATAATAAACAATGGATAGCCTACATCAAAATCTAAAGATAATGGCGAGAAACGTACTTCTGCTACAATGTACGTAAAGCTACAACGTGTACGACTTACCATTTATTATTGTGAACTTCTTTTGTTGATCGGACTGGACTGAGCTGGGGAATAGCATGTAATGTGGTGTTGTGAAGGAAAAAGATCTTGAGAAGAAAAAGAAGAGGCACTCCAATTTGCAGCGTATTTAAAATAGGCGATTTGATGGGGGAAAAAAATAACAATAAATTTGACATCAACTTCGGGTTAATCTATCGATCACATTTCTATACGGTCTACAGACCAACGAGTCCGTCGCCAGACTAATACCAATTGACGTTCACATAAAAGTGATCATAAAGTCGCGACGGAGACTTAAACGCTCTATTTGTTTCTA
This sequence comes from Hippasteria phrygiana, assembly GCA_037893225.1. Classification (NCBI taxonomy): domain Eukaryota; kingdom Metazoa; phylum Echinodermata; class Asteroidea; order Valvatida; family Goniasteridae; genus Hippasteria; species Hippasteria phrygiana. Next base: position 2,481,484 of record JAZGUH010000008.1, on the reverse strand, counting down.
TAAAAAAAATGCAACTTTACAATGTGTAATTTGTTTAAAATTGAAGTCAGATTACTCAACATGGAAATGTACTTCAGTTTTAACGTGACGTCACTACTATCTGTACACCAAAATGGCCTCGTTGCGCACCGCCCTCATTCGGTTAAAAAAGCAGGGCCAGGCTTTTGATATAACTGAGTTTCGTACTGCCGGTGTAAACGGTATTATATAGGTAATTCTGTCCCCCTCAACTGAACTGTCCCGGGGGCAGAATTACCTAGATAAAAGTGTCCCCGCCCCCCGCCTGTTATTTCTGTTTCCTCCAGGTTATTTTATCTCCCTATTTTTTGCCACGCACAAGTCCCGTTCTATATATTGTTTTCATGTCGGCCTATTCACTTCACAGAGTATACATTTTCTACTTTTCTGCCCTTGATGAAGCTATCAAAATGAAAATAACTTCGTCTCTTTAGAAATCAATCGAGCTGTGTTTCTTGCGTAGAAATGGCAGCACTCCGAATTCTGCAGACCTCTTGCACGTGTAATAATTCTCACCCTAGTGTACAGGTTATCCATTACGACTGAGGACTTGGGACAATGGGAGATTAGTGATTACAATACAAATGAGGACCTGAGCCCAAGTCCTCGGTAGACGTAATGTACAAACCTTATGAGGCATGTTGAGAAAAAGTTAAAGTATACAAGCAAATTATGGAAGGAAACATCCCAAGTCCTTGGTAGTGTAGTAAAACGGAACTATGCGTGCGTGCGTGCGCGCGTGATACGTGTAGACTGCATGTGCAAGTATACGTATGTACGGTGGCACTGCGCTGCAAGCGAGGTGTCTATCGTCTAGATAGACACCTCGCTTGCAGCGCAGTGCCAGTGCGCGAAACAGTTGAAAATACAGTATACACAGTCTGGGTGCTAGACTGTTACGTTGCACTGGGCCAAATACCAGGTGGACACATTTACCGTTGGGCAGGGGACAGATAAACCTGGAGGGGACAGATTTATCTAGATAATTCTGCCCCCCCCCCCCCCCCCCCCCCGACACATTTACCGGGTCGCAACCTGATAAATCTGTCCGGGTGGCCAGATTTATCAGGGGAGGACAGAATTACCGTCGGATTCTAGCTCTTTATAAAAGATTCATTGTTTGCTCCGCTGACATCTACAGCGTAGAATAGAAATCATATGGACAGAGGGTAGCTCCGGAGAACGGAAATTAGCGTATGACGTCGAACAAATAGAGGTTGACACTGATTCGGTTTTTAAATTAAAAGAGAAACCCACGCCACCGGGGGGGTAATATTACAAATCGGCATTCGTGCTTCTTTTAATAAAAACATGTCTCCGGTACAAACGAAAGATATTGACCATTTGAAGGCTGTCTATTTAGTGCCAGTTGGCCTATTACTTTGGTACTGATGGGAATATGATGTATGCATATTCCTTCCTCCATGGTTCAACTTTGCGCAGTAAATTATGGATGTCCATATATTTCGATACAAGAATCCCAGGAGGTGACTGACATTTTAACCAGTGCATTTACATCTGCCTCGCTATTACACCTGTAGCTCGATATATGGATCATTTTTCCAGATCAATTTGTAAAGCCAAAATCCCGGTTTTTGTTCCCTGATAGTAATGTGAGATTCAAGCCAGCTATCCTGTCCTCTTTTAAAATTAGCGCCATTTATGTATTTCTGCCACTTATTTCGAATGCAAATACTTTAATATAGGCCTACTGGGGCCAATTTTTATATAGCTACTGGGGCCAATTTTTATATAGCTGTTCAGCACACAAAAATTGCTTAGCATGAAACTGTCTTGCTTAGTAAAAACAGGTTACCAGCCAAAAGTCCATGTAATTTTCATGCTAAGCAAACAACAGCTGAATGCCAGTCAAAAGCAATATTCCACACATGGAAATCTGGTTGGTAATCCAGTTTTTATCAAGGAAGCATTTGCATGCTAAGCAATTTGTTGTGCTTAACAGCTTTATGAAATTGGCCCTTCGTCATTTATTGATACCCTGCACGATATGGGGGAAAAGGGTACTCCCCCCCTTTTTATCCCTATACCCTAAGCACACTCCAGATTATTGTTATCTAACACGTCCCCCTAGATTTCTGAATAGAATTCCTGAGATTCCGGAAACACAATGACCAACACAAAAGAGGGGGGGGGGTCCCTTTTCCCCCATATCGTGCTTCATATGCATTTATTCTCGGACGACACACAAAGCACGGTAGTCTACACGATTTGCTTTGGCTGTAATTTTCAGAAATAAATTGATTTGGGGGTTAGTATTTTATAGCGTGAGCGTGCTAGCAAATACTGTAACACTGATCCGTTTACATTTTTGTGTGCATCGGATGCTGGGAAAACAATTTAAGAAAAATTATGTTCTAGTAGTCTGGTTCCCTGATCGTAGACAAAACGGAGCAATTTATAGACGTCAGGGAATTATCAGGCCGGGGAACTAGACTATTTCCACCGATCGTCGGCCGACAATTGTTGGAAAACGATATAAATTTCCACTTTTCTTGAAAACGACAGCACACCAGGTGCCATGATTTCACAGGATGCTCGACGATGTTTACTTAAAGTCTAGTGCGGTACGGTATTTCGTAATAATTCAGTAGTTTTGTTATTTTATGTTTGCAAATGTTACATTGTATATACTACCTTTATAGCAAGACACATATTGAGAAAGGTTCGGCTCAGTCTAGTTCCATGTCAAGCATCTAATATCTGTGTCGCGGACGGAAAATTCTGAGCGTGCACGGAATTAGGTCCCGTGATGAAAAGGAAAACAAACACACGATGACAATCTGTTGAAATTAAAAAGAGACATTAAGATGGATGACGCGGCTAATGCAATCTTACAGGTTTGTTTATGACGCAGGACCGTTCCATTAGCGTCAGTCTCCTGCCTTGCCGCAGGTCTTCTAGATATTTCTTTTATAATTGTATAACCCAAAAATAAGTCGAACCAATAAAAACATTTTACAATTAAATAAACCATTAATCGAAATGCAAAATGTGGCGCTTTCGATAGAGAACAGTCTCTCATCGCAAAAATGTATTTCTAGATTTATATACAATTGGAAAGAACACATCATGAGCTTTGAAATGATAAAATAATTATTAAAATCGGAGCAGTATTAAAAAAGGTTAGTTTTTGTAGAGGATCCAGTACTATTGTAGAAATCAAGCGATAAAGTTTGTCCTTCATTTCCGCACCGCTGAACGGCTTACGATTATCGATTAGGTAGCCTTAGTATCTCCTAAAAATGTCTGACATTGGTTTAGTTTTTGAAATATCGGTCAGATCGGCCAATCAATGAAGAGTTTAGATCACAAGCTTTAAATTGGTACCAAGTTTGTCATGATTGCATTCAAAATGGCGATGTACACGAATCGAAAAATAACGAATCTTATGAAGAAAACTGAACACAAATTCTGGTGATTATCAGTGAGTTACCTTACTAAAATCTCTTTTTCAAAACATTTTATTGTACTAAAATTAAACAAACGAAAACACAGTATGATTTTATTTTACATAAACTAGAGTTTCAAGCAATAAAACGAAAATCGAAAATGTCGACCCTCAATGGATTTCTTTTTGCTAGTAGCTCAAAACGGAGGAATGGCGACTTCCGACTGGTCCCTTGAAAGAATGGGACAAATATTTTAAAGTGATGAATCGGTTAGTAAACCGGGCGTCCAAGTAATCGACCAACCAATGAAAGGGACCAACCAATAAACAGACAAACCACACAGGTGACCAATCACAATTAACATTTCAGATAAAGTGGAGCTGTGAAACTGTTTTATTCCGAGTTTCTGCTTAATAACTAATACTAACACATTGTCAACCTAGTTTTGAATATAAAATACTTTATAATCCCCTACAGTATTTACGTTTGATAGCAAAAAAGATTACATGTTCATGAAACAAATGTATAGATACCTGTAACCACAGTGCTTTCTCAATATACAACCAAATTTGACCTCTAATTATCTGTCTCATTACGCATAAACATTGTCGTATAAAATAAGAATTACCGTACATTTTTTAACCATACCGTTGATTTAAATCCTCAGAAAATTGAGATATGTACATAGTTGTAGCGTACAAAAGTCATTTGTAGGAAATACGACCAAAAAATACTTTTACTTTGTTTTACAAATACGAATTGATCACTGACACCGGAAATGTTCTTTTTAAAACCATTTTCTCCTGTGTACGTGTCGGTAGAAGTAAACAAAACTTGATGAAAACCTCTATTTGTTCCTTACCTCCACTTTGAAAATACACAAGAAATAAATACTGGGTTGAACAATTTGATCCTAACTGAGTGTATATTACTGTTTTGATGTTTGTGACTTGAACAAGGATAGATCGGGGCGGGGCGGGGCAAGGGGTAGTTTGAAATCACGTATGTGCAGCACCGTATATGTAGCACATTTTTTCCAACTTTTAGAATAGGACAATGGGAGTACCCAGGCATTTGTTCGCGGTGGCACACATACATACATTCACATACGCAGGGTATGTACGCACGCACATTCGTGCCCAAGTCATACATTACCAGAGCTGTAGTCGAGTCCATGCAAGTCCAGTCAGTCAGAAGGTAAGCACTTAAAAAGACCAACCAAAATGACATCGTCACGCCTTGTGCCTATTCAATAAAGCCTTGTGCCTATTCAGTAAGGCCCAGTGCGCTTTCAGTAATACATGACGATGTCGTTTTGGTGGTTCTGAAACAGTGCCTTCCCAGTCAGAAGTCCTTTCGCAAGTCCAGTCAGAAGTCCTTTCATAAAGCCGGTCGCAAGACAGGATGAACAATGACAAAGGAATGCCTTTGTCAAAGCTCATTTGAATAGCTTGTGATTGGAATTATGACTGGAGGGCTTGCGATGGCCTTGCAGGGACTTTTGATTAAGTAAATTAGAACAGAGATTTTTTTCTTTTGCCCTTTCCCGACGTAATATATGAAGCACTGTATGCTCAGTGCTTTTGATTAACTCGACTACATCCCTGATATTTACATTCCTAAAACGTTCATGAACACACTCATTTTCGAACTCTCTCCAATCAGCATATATTTAATTCAATCACAATTCATTTTAATGGTCGACTATGCAGGTATTCACTCTGATCATTATTGTGCGCCCCATACCCGTTTATCTGATTCTCACTGCACATATGCAGAGACTCTATATGAACTACTTTCTATTCGCCCGGCGTAGTTCTACCTTGCGTACAAACTGCCTGATGTCCTCTGCAAGTAGTTCCGGCAACTCCAGGGCACCGAAGTGGCCTCCGGTGGGGTAGGTTTTGTAGGAGACGATGTTGGTAAAATGCCGGGCCGCCCAGTTATCCTGAGCCCGGGACAGTTCATTGGGAAGGTCTGCCAAGCCGACCGGTACGTGGTTCATAAAGCTGCAAGGTGTCAGTTTAGAAGGGGAAATCGTCTAATTTAGTGAAATGCAGGAGGCTTTCAATATGCTGTCTGAGCGAGGACCAGTGCTGCGTTCAAATTGGTTCCAGACATGCATGGCTTTACATACAAGTCGATCATTCTGCATCTGATATGTAACTTGTTATTCTTGTGCACATGACAGGCGATCGAATGTCGTGCACCTGGCAATTTTGCCGAGCGCAGAAAATATTTAGTAAAACCAGGGCCCAATTTCATAGCGCTGCTTAACGGTAAGCAGAAAAGTTGTGCTATAACTATAGCAGGAAAATGTGCTTAAGCATTAGCGTATTTCATGGCCAAATCGTGCTAATGCTTGCGCGTGCATGGAGATTTATATTGTTGCGTCACTAATTTCAGCAAATTTAAGCGGGCTCTTCGCTGTGCTTACTGCTTACAGTTTCTATGAAATGGGCGAGGGTTCCGTTAGCAGAAAATCGTGCGTTAAGCAGCGCTATGAAATTGGACCCAGGTTACCAGCAAGAATGCCGTGTGATGTTTACTGTTTGTAACTGGTTCTCCGCTGAAATTTACTGAGCCTAGGATGGACATTTCCTAAACAATATTTTTTGCAAAAAAAAAGTTTAATAAATGGGCCCAGATATCCGGACCAAACCATGGCCTTAGTACTGAAATCTTGTATACCTTTAATGCCTGATGGCAAATCTATTCTTCCTTATAGCAAAACAAATTGTTTCTCAAATGTACTTACTTCTTGAGTTGGCTGTACTTGGGAATTGTCTCCTTGTACATGCGCATGGATGACGTAATGCTTCCCGACACCCAATAGACCATGACGTTAGTTAGCAGGTCGTCTTTGGACCAGTAGGCGTCCAGTCCGCCGTCCTCCAAGTCAAGCCATTCGTAATTGGTCCATGCGGAGAACTTTTCGATGATGTAGGCGGCTAGTCCAACAGGAGAATCGGTCAGGGCGTGACCTGGAAGTCAAAGTTGAAAGAGCAACATCAGCATTCTTCGTGGCAGTGATTAGCAAATTCCACAAAAAATTACAGGGGCAGGTAAATACAGAAGAGATTAATTCTGGGATTTGAAATGAATGTCTATCTGCAGCTCATTTTAGTCAACTTATTGATCAAATGAATCAAAATAATTAAAGCTGTTAACATTGCCGTATTTCATGAAGTATGAAAAATCTGATGAAAGAAAGGTTTGCGGAAACTCAAAAATGAGAGAATGTTCTAAAAGAACCAGAGGTAATAACTCCATTTAGAACCATTCTCTCATTTGAGAAATACTTCCACATGGTGTTTCCGCAAACCTTTCTTTCATCAGTAGGCTCCGCCATGCAAAGCCTACAATCTTACTTATGACACATCTGACGGTTGTAGCAAAATGCTCTGATCAAAATGCAGTTACAAGCTTTTCGTGACATATAGATATGGCCCATTATTCTGCCTACCTTCAGAGATTTCAGTTGGCGAACTTCAAGGTAATACCAATGAATCTGACTTGTGTGCCTGCCTACGTCCCGTGACTAAGGATTCTGTGCGTGGCGAGTCAGGAAAGATCTTCTGTGCTATACCGGTATTGTAAGCACCGAGTGGGGCTCGTAAGCACGGAATTTCGTACTTAGCAGAGCCCTGAGGCTGGCCTCCTTTTAGAGACAGAGAGAATGCCAGAAATAACTTTTTATCTCGATGGAACTTTTTGTTTCCGAGCTGTTGAAAATGTTTTTGTTGTTGCCGAGCGATATATTGACTGAAGCGTGACTCTTCGTGTTTATGATGCGCTCTGTCTATCTGACTTACCAACGGTGTCGGGCTTGGTAGCCTGCAGATGCATGAAGCCGAATTCCTCTAAAGCAAAGACCAGCCTGTCCCAGCTCGGAAGACATCGGCTGTAGCCCGGGTTGCTCAGCGCGAAGGACGGAAACAGCTTCCCCAGAACCACCTGCACGACTGACGGCGTGACGGTCACCAGATTGGAGTGCATGCCGATGATGTGGCTGCATTTAGCGAGATGAGAGTGGCGATAATTGTCGATGAAAATAACAAACTAGCCTGGTGCTTAGATTCGAGTCCAAGATATTTCTCCACTTTTCATATTAAATGTCTTTTAGCATATAACTGGACCGGACTATACAGTCTTTACGGACGAGATATTATTTTTTTGACGATGTGCCAGAACCCGCAGACTGACTTTGAAAATCAAAGTGGTCAATTCAACTGGTCAGTCTCACGGTTAATCCCAAAATGGCCATTGACCTTTCTTAGGCCTGACCAGACTTTTTAAGGTTTTACTGTACCCCCTTGTGTCTTGTGCACAATTTATCTTTACTTTGGGAAACATGCCCGTTTATACTTTCACCGTACACAGGCTTTTATACAGGAAAGCCCAGATCACATTTTTCAGTTGTTTCTAAACAGCGTGGAAGAACGAATCTGTGACGTTTTGTGCTGTAAACCATGTGAAAATTTAAATCCAGTAAGAAAGGTTCTAACAAGAGCCAAAGATGAACTCGATTTTCAGTCGTGCTCTGACCAACCTTTTGAGGAGGACTTGGCCGAAGCCTTGCCCGTGTTTTCCAAATAATCTGACCTAGCCAGAAGTGTCTAGATGCTCCTTCGTCTCAACTGTTTGAAGAATCTCACCTTGGGAACATGCCGGACATCTGGTCGACCACCATGGACCCCCAGTCGCCCCCTTGCACGTAGTAGCTATCGAACCCCAGACGCGTCATCAACTTGTGGAATATACGCCCACTGTCTCTTACATTTAATCCTGTAAACAATAATTCATTCAACTCGTTTTATCACTTGGCTATGAGGAAATGAAGGAAATCTCAGATCAAAAAGCTCGACCTATGCGCCGCTCTTGCACACAGAGTGGAGGGAGGACTGGGTGAAAAGTTCAGTCTTAGATACAGGGAAGGAGCTGTTGAGATGAGCTCAGAGCCGGAGCTATTACTACATTGGAATTGGGACACAACATCGGTACACAAAATTGGTGCAAGGCAGGTGGGCAAATAATTAGTATCTCCTACGTACAGTGGTAGGGGCAAAGGTACGTAACATTTTGTGTCCAAACTTAAAAACACTTGCTGCAACTCTGTCAATAGTTCTGTACGGAGTAACTTCAGACTTTGTATGCACGGCGACACATAATCTGCCATGTTTGGTCCAACATTTTGGATCCCTCATGTCGCAACTCTATCCACACAGCTGTAATTGAGTTGAATAGGCAGCGCCCTCTGGTGTCAGGGATATTTACGAACCTTGTTTGTGTGCTGCCTCTGAGAAGCCATAGCCAGGTAGCGAGGGAACGATGACTTCAAAGGTGTCATCCTCCTTCCCGCCATGATTGGTGGGGTCGATCAGCATGGGAATAATCTGAAAACCAAACAAAATCTTGAGGAAAACTTGACACTTTCTATTAGTAACCAATCTGATGGGTGTATGGTAGTCATTACGTTAGGTTCAAACGTGGAACTAATGTTTCTAGTACCTTGTGCATTATCATTCTGTAAGGTTCCGACATGGACCATAAGATTTGTAGCACCTTTTGCATCAGATTTCTAGTACATGGGGGCCATGTGAGGTTCGAGTACCTTGGGCATCATGTAAGGTTCCAGCATGGAACTTAGATTTCTAGTACCTTGGGCATCGTGTAAAGATTCCCTTACCTTATAGAACTCGTAGAATGAACCAGGCCAGCCGTGGACCATCAGGATGGGCGTGGCTTTCTGTCCTGGTTTCAGCGTGGGCGTAGCTCTAACGAAGTGGATGTCGATACCCTCAATCTTCGTCTTGTAGTTCTGGTACTGGTTGAGATATTTCTCCTGTTGTCTCCAACTTGACATAAAGGGAGTAGAAATGAAATAGCAGACAGGGTTTAACAAAAGAACGTTAAAGATTTCTTTTTTACGTTCCATATACACGAACTGTACAGACACTGATTAGGCCTATGCCGGGTATGGTATTAGGGCAGAAACAAAATGGCGATCATGATGGGAGAATGGGTGCGCATGGAAACCGTGTGGACAGCACTAATCTGAACTTACTCGTAGTTGTTTAGCCAGTATTCCGCAACCGTCTTCATGTATTCTGGTTTGATACCGTAGCGAAACTTTGTTCCCTCGACGCTCTCAAACCACCTTGTTCTTCTTAAACGACCTACGTGGTAGACAGAGGGTAAAAACATCAGGGTCTTAATTCATGGAGCTGCTTAGTAAAAACAAAATGGTGTTTGTCTTCCTTGATAAAACACGATTATCAACCAAATTTTCATGTGAGGGAAGTTGCTTCTGACTGGCAAATTGCTCGTTTAGTTGTTGTTTGTTTGGCATGACAATTACTAGAGTTTGGGCTGGCTTTGGGCGGGGATTTTTTAGTGCTTAACAGCTTCATAAAATCGGCCTCGCCTCATCATGATGACTGAACAACGTCAGTAAGGTACAAATTTCGAAACGCGTTCCAAAATGTAGGTTGACTTGCAGCAAAGAAATAAGAGTCTTGTACGGTATTAAATGTGACTTGAAGCTTTTTCTCCGGGGCGGAGAAGATAGGTTAGGTTTGGGGTTTCGTAAGCCACACTTCTTCCAAGAAGAGATTATTTCACATGGTGTTTTCCCAAAGCGTGTTAATTCTTTTCCATTGTGCGGTTTTCTTTTCTCACGAACCAACATAAGCATGCGAAGGCAGAGTTGCCGACTGCGCAGCCGGCCGGAGAATGAAGCTGCCATTCGGCTCGCCGTCTCACCGTAGGAGGCTCCCAATTGGCCTGCCAACGGCGTTCCTTCTAAAATTGCTGTGGTTTTCTAAGCTCATTAAACAGTAGAATATAATAATGTACACGACATCCCTTGAAAATGTGCAATTTGTCTGAAAATCATTCCCACACACAAAAAAATGCTTTCGGGGACATTTTGGTTCGGAAAAGTCGAACCCTCGGAAACGAGATGTTAATACTCGTGTAGTTTTTCGTCAATGAATTTTCAGACAAACGGCGCATTATCAAGCGATATGGTTGTGTAGGCTACGGTATTATATTCCACTCAATGATCTTTCCATAGCAATCTTAAGTACGAACGCTTTTTCTTACCTAAAGTTCATTTCATATTATTGACGTAGCCTACCTTTCAAGTCTTCCAAGTCCTCGTCTGAAACCTGTATTTTAAATTCCCTGACTGACGCATCTTCCGCCTCCTTAGGTTGATCACCTCGTCCCCACCATCCATCTCCAACCGCGGGTGGGTCAGGGGGCGAGCTGAAGATACCACTCATGTATACAATGACGCCTCCTCCGAGAAGTGCGCTCCCAAGTAATTTCCAGCCCATGGTCGAGGTTCACGTCTTGCAGATTTCGTTAATTTGCAGTCTGAAAAATACAGTATGTGTACTGCAGTAACCACACGTCAGTTGAGTGCAGTACAAATACCGTTGCGTGTATAGGCCATGCATTAAAATTACGCATGGGCTAAATAATCTTTAAAAATAATTATGGAAACAAACAAACGCAAACATGTCATTATGTGACCGGGTCCTATACGAAATGAGTCTCGAGTTCATTTTTTGGACTTTTAGTTTTGTTACTTGCACTGAATAGAGCATACTTGGCTCCTCATTTTGATGTAGGCCTTTGACTCAGTTTGACATCCTGATGAATTATGGACATTATGTGGGTGAAAACCTTGACGGTTCCTATTGATTTATACCGTATGAGTCATGTTTAAGGGCCTGTAACTCAAAAGTAACTCTCACTGGCGACTTGTGACATATTTTGTTTGGTTGGGTCACATATTACAGCGACGACTTTTGTGTTGGAAAATAGAACTAGATCAAGCAAGTCTAGAGCGTCTCTATTTGCCACCATGTATAAGGATAAAACGGCCAGTTTATGGGGGAAAACGAAACTACAAGAGCGATTTGAACATTATCCTTTCCGTAGTTTCGGCTCAGTCGCGTTAAAAATTGTCCCATCCTACCAGTCACAAAACACATGTTGATTTCTTTTTAATAGGCCTACCTGGTCCTGAAAGAAGCACGGGTTCTGTTGATATGTGCGTAAGCTTGTTGTCCAGACTACACGTCAGAATCTACACACATGGCAACAATACGGAATTGTTACTGTTGGTTAATAGACCATGTGTTTTATTTCTCCATGGTTAGACCGTGAAAGGCTCCCGTATTATCCCGAATGCTTTACGCGGTGAGGCTGTGTGTATCCTCTTTGTATGTGTGTGACGTAATTTGGTTTCGGAAGTGCAGTACAAATGAATGCAAACGAATGCGGTAGGCATGCATGTGCAGCTCTAGGCTAGGCGCTGTGGAGCCCAACATATTTGGATCGAATTCCAGTCACTATCATGAAATACGGGCTCATTGGTAGTATTGCACATGCCTAAGTGAAGATAATAGGAGAGTGGCCGGTCACGTGAGAGGCAATAATAAGGAAAATGAGTCCGATTTTCATAGAAATCTGATTTTCATATGACACCGGGAACTTGTGAAAGAATGACTTCCGTCCGTGTGGTTTAATTTGCGGTTTGGTAGCAAAACAGCGTTTAACAGGCTCAGTATATATAGTAAGCATTCAAACACCGAAGGCATAACTGCAGATAACGATGCCAGATTTTTCCCCCCACAAATAAGCGTAATTATTATCGAGAGTGTGCTTGCTGCCCTTCATAGATACAATGATACAGTATTACGGCTGGACTTCGCCTGTTAACCCTATAACCATTTCTTCCTCCATGCCCTAACTCTCTGGTGTGTGGAAAATCATTCGAGGGTTCAGGACTGTTCAAGGGTTCAAGGCCAATGACCATGCATACTGTGAGGGGTTTACTAGGAAAAGAAACACCTTCTGAATTCTGAGGGCAATTAAATAATGAGAAAAACTCAACAGCATGATAAGCTGTCATTTTACTGGCCCATCAACGTCAGCCTAGTTTCTGGTTTAGTGTCTCTACACAGTTTCCTTCGTAGCCTTAAAACTGCTACGTGTTTGTGCACACTTTTAGTTGAATAAATCAATTCAAATCTAATTTATATTGTATAGTTGCCGAATATACACGTATTAACCATACAAATAAAGGAAGACAATTCTTTGACAAATAGAAATAGTTGGAACATTTCTTGATACCTCAGTTACTCGAAAAAATTGCTTCTGCATGATGGTCATACATGTGATTTTTCTTCAAACGGAAATATTAATCAATACGTTCATGCATGCGTGAACAGGGCCGACGAGCAGTAGCAGCTTGAGGTCAATCTGAAACCTCATGGCTCCACATGACTGTGTACGTATACACTCAGCGTACATGCATACTACTTTCAAGGTCACAGATAGGAGCCTGTACTGTTATATGAGATCGGCCATGATGTTTAGGTACAGGTCTGACCTACTGCTGCCGTGGTGCTGCACTCTCAATGAATATGGTGAATGAAAGGAAAGATTTTACTTTAATACCCCCCACCAAAATCGGTCAAGAACAGCAAAATCTTGGAAAATAACCATCCATTTGTGTTCATAATTGTATAAACACTTGGCACAACCTATAATTTTGAGAATTTGTTGGGACATTTTAGTGCAATATAGCCCTAGAATGACGCTATGATATAGCGTCATAGCGCCCAAGTATGCAAAACAGGCCTATGCTAGAAACCGAAGATCAAAAATCACACTTTACCTGCATAAATATTCTTGGCATCATTTTATTCAAACAGTTCAACAGCCCATCTCCCTGTTGGGATAGCAATATTCCTCCCAGAATGTCAAGAACAGGAGATATTTGCGGCGCAAAATCGTCTCCACGCGACGCTGACTTCACAAACACGAGGAGTAATACCCACATTTAGAACGTTCATCAACAGAGGGCGCAATTTACAGTCGCCGCGTGCACCACGCGACAGACATATGGGTTAAATTTATGTCTGTGGGCGTGCACGGCCGAAATTGCGCCCTCTGTTGATAAACGTTCTAAATGTGGGTATTACTCCTCGTGTTTGTGAAGTCAGCGTCGCGTGGAGACGATTTTGCGCCGCAAATATCTCCTGTTCTTGACATTCTTGGAGGAATATTGCTATCCCAACAGGGAGATGGGCTGTTGAACTGTTTGAATAAAATGATGCCAAGAATATTTATGCAGGTAAAGTGTGATTTTTGATCTTCGGTTTCTAGCATAGGCCTGTTTTGCATACTTGGGCGCTAGGACGCTATATCATAGCGTCCTTCTAGGGCTAAGTGCAATATAGAGGAAGAAAGTTTGTGTTTTCTGTTTTAGAAGTTCTTGGCGCCATGTACATGTAATAGTCACTCAAAGTGTTCACATACATGTTGATTTCTTCCTCATTTTTTACAGATTTTGCTGACATAAATCTTGAAATAACAGGTTGTGCCACATGTTTAGACAGTTGTTATCAAGGAGGGTTGGTTATTTTCCAAGATTTTGCTGTTCTTGACCGATTTTGGTGGGGGGGAATTAAAGTAAAATCTTTCCGAATGAAATAATGTAGAGTTTCAGGAATTTTCCTCCAGGAAAATGGAACTGAAATTCTTTTCTCTTCATAGGCCTACATCACAATCAACACATTTTTCGAAACACACCCGGGTACTTAATGCATCGTGGCAAAGGGTCCATGCTTGTATACGAGTCTTTATGTAGGCCTACACAACTCTAAACCTTGACAAGAAATTTGCCAACGAAATGGGAACTGTGGGGAAAAAAACACTTAAAGGAAACATGATATAGGATCTATATTGCATTATTCCTGCTTAAAACAATAAAGTATTATCTTGACAATGATATTTTGTGTCCAGAGACAATTATTTCCCAGATTAAATATGAGAAAACAATTTTTGAAAATGTTTGTCCAAGCTACTCCGCCCCCTGAGTGGGACCCTCATTAACATAAGTGTGTGACGTAGATCGAGGCACATTACCCATTCATCACGGGTATGCATTGTGTGTACATTGTACGGCGAAAATTCTTCGTCCAAAATCTAAGCAAAATATAGTGATTTTTCGGCCATGCCGACAAGGTGTGTGGCTGCTGGGTGCAGCAAAACAACGACGGGTGGAGTAAGCCTTCATTTATTTCCAACTGAAGCGAAATATCGGAGAATTCGGACGGCGAAAGTGAAGGTGACAAGAGCAAAGAGGTCCGGCCCAGCAGCTTTTCAGCGTTATGTAGCGACCACTTTGAGCCGTCGTGTTTCGAATTCGATACTGGTATTTTCAAATCCTTTGGGATGACCATTAAAAATATGCTCAAGTCCACTGCCATCCCAACAAAGTTCCCAGATGTGAGTAAGATAAAGGCGAAAGCAGTTAAACGGCCCATTCCCCCTAGGAGCCTTCGCTAAAAGGGAGAAAATCAGGGTAAGTTCGATGTTAGTTGTTGTTGCAACTTACGAAATTTTACGCGTAGACCTAGTGTGTGTGTGTATACGGGCCGGGTCCAGACTATCGAGTCGATCCATGAATTTCGGTGCCTCGGTCTATGTCACGAACAGCGCCCTCAATTTGAGTCTCAACAAATTTTAAAAAGGGGGGGTCAATTTTTGAGCGGCAAATAATCACACTAAAACTTCGCTTAAACCAGTTTGGCTTTTAATTCACATTTAATACATATAAATGAATTTATTTATGAAATAAAATGTGATCCGGTCAATTTGAGAAGCATTGTTCCTTTAAACGTATTACAATTACTTCATTTACCATTTTAAAACTGTAATTTGAAAACAATGAGGGGAGATAACAGAGGTTTAATTAAATGAATGCAAACAAACCCTTATCAGTCGTGTAGGAAATTTGACCACATTACTCCAGTCCTGAGAAATCTTCACTGGCTTCCAGTCAAACAGAGGGTTGCCTTCAAAATAATCCTACTTACCTGGAAAGCCCTCAATGACAGCGCACCAACATATCTGCAGGATCTCTTCACCCAGTATTCCCCTAATCGCCACCTAAGGTCATCTGACAAACATCTTCTTGTGACACCAAGAACTAGAACATCGTATGGGGACTATGCCTTCTCAGTTACGGCGCCCACTCTATGGAACTCTTTGCCTCAGGAAATTCGTAGCTGTCAATCTTTACATACCTTCAAATGCCTTCTTAAAACATTCCTGTTTAACTCAACTTATAATTAGATTGCTGGTTTTGTTTCAAGTTTACATACATGTACATGTATATTTAATTATTTGTAGAGTTCTGGACAGTTTCTTTTCTTCAAGCGCCTCGGAATATGTCTACATAGATAGATGGCGCTTTACAAATGCTTGTATTATTATTATAGGATTGGGTAAATAATTTCCGATATTAAATATTGTCAGTTAAATAATATTTTAACAGTATACCGGGTGGACGCGATTAAAAATTTCTTGCAGAACTAATGGGAAAAAACACATCGAATTCAAACTTGCTTCGGCCACCAAGACATAAGAAAAATTGTGGACATGTTATGTTTTCTAATCGAGAAGTAGCTTTATTTTTATCCCAAGTAAATAACTGAATTGATTCGACTAAAATTGGACATGGGTGGGGATATGTAAACACACTATCAATATGAAATGCTGGTCATGCTGGTAAGGATATCCTATAGCTTAGTCGCAGGGAATAAAAACGTTCACAGACTACTCAGTACTCACAGTAAACTACAATGCAAAAGAGAAATGTTTATGCGGAGTAGGACTGCAGAGAGAAGAGCCCAGGCTAGCCTCACAGAGCTGATACAAACCGTCATCAAAACCCCGTACGAGTAATTGTGCCTATGAATTATCGCGCGTATTATATGGAAGGTCGTATACGTGTACACGATATTCATTCTCCGAGTTTGCTCTGCATAGCCTCCGCTCTATATATACTTGCATATCAGCATGGAGGTCAGACCGTGGACTTCTCAAAATGACTGATTTATTAATAACACCGTATACGTTGCTTCATTCGTTAATAATGTGAATCAAATAATGTGGTCACTTACCAGGTCAGTATGTAGCCGTAGTCCGGACGATGGACGGTATTTGGCAGAGTTGTTGTCGAGTCCCTGCCAGTCCTTTCACAAATCCTTCCGTAAGTCTAGTCAGAAGTCCTTTCATAATTGCATAAAGCCGGGCGCAATGACACAGGAATGCCTTTACTTAAAGTTCATTTGAATAGCTTGCGATTGGAATTAGGACTGGAGGGCTTGTGATGGACTTGCAGGAACTTGCAGGGACTTGTGATGGACTCGACTAAAGATCCCTGGTATATTTGCAGCGGGTAATCTGGGTGAAGGCTTATAGCAACTTTACTTTTATTTCCATCGACCTACAAGCCCAACGTGCGACCATGTACCACAGCAGCCATTTATGACAACCGATGAGCTACAAATTCAATCCATGCACGCACGGAGCATATGGTACAATACAAAGAATGAATAGCTTTCGAGCTGATTTTGTGCGGTTAATTAATGTTCTTTGCGATGCGGCACTACACTGCAGTGTTATTACCAGTGGCCGACCTCCATTGACACCCACGAAAATAGACTTCCCAAGACATATTCGAAACCCTGTTGATGGATATGGGATCCTGGAGTGACTCGAGTGCATGTGTTTCTCGGGTCGCCGATTTCGAATACGAAAGTGCATGTCGGAGTGCTTGGTAGCGCTATTCAAGATGGCGACGCCAATGAACGATGCTGTGAAAGTCGAAACAATGATCTTCACAGCTTCTGGTTGTTTTTATTTTTATTTATTTTTTTTTTTTTTGGGGGGGGGGGTTTCGGATGAAGGTCAAAGGTTATTCGGGATAAAAATTGCTGACGTAATGTCACGCGATGTAACGCGAAGGCCCATTCCGATTGAATTTAACACGTGCGCGTTGTGCGACCACCTTGCGCGTTCATGCCTGCGCGTGAAATACCGAACTGGCCTATTCAAAACAGATGATCCGATGTTTCCGTTTGCTACAACTACTCTTATCCGGAAAAAAAGCGCTCCAGGATCCGAGGAATACGAATGCCTGCGGTGGTCAGCCATCTTTGTTCTTCTTGTTCTTCATCCACTCCCCAGATAGCCTGGGAGCGAACAAACGTTCGCCTTTGCGAACGGTGTTCGATTGTTAGTTCTTGACATTCCATCCCCCGTTGTTTGCTCAGTCAACACAAGAATGGGGTTTCGAATACACCCTAATTACAGTCGACTCCCATTATAACGAGCTCGGTCATAACGATATCCCGGATGTAACGAGCACATTCTCCCAGTCCCGATCAATTCGTGTACATTACTATGGGGAAATATTTGGTTATTACGGGCACGGACATTACGAGACTCCGGCTAAAACGACGATTTTGGCCGACCCCAGGCGAGTAACCTACTTGCCTGATTCTTCTCGGCGATTCTTCGCAGCGATGATGACTTCTCTTCCAGATTCAGGTCGTCAAATATTACACAATGTACTCTTAAAGGTATATTTTATTCATCACCATCAGTTAAATATTATAATAACAGACGTATACATACCAACATACGTTCATCTTTTCATGAGTTCGGACGTGCGTTACACGATTACAACACGCGCGCACATGTACAAATACATGTAGCACGTAACTTGTGCACAACGAATGGGAAAAACTGCGCTCCGGTTGTAGCGAGGTTCCGGCTATAACGACAGAATTGTGAAAGTCCGCCGGACCTCGTTATAACGGGAGTCGACTGTAGTAGGCTGTACACAGCAGCCAGCATAAAGACTCAAACCGCTGGGTCGGCTGGAAATTTGAATGGCATGGGCATATTTGTTTTTGGGAGGGAGAGAACAAAAGTCCCACAAAGAACAAACAATAGTCATATAATTATAGTAGTGTTTTATTATCTGATCACCATTATTTTTGCTTTAAAACATCAGTGTTGTAATGGAACTTTTTCCCCCATATATTAACATCATTAATAGTCCATACAAACCAACCTTGTTATTCCGGCAAAGATCGAGTCTAAAATAACAAGTAAGAGGGTGACATGTCACCGATTCTATGGATCGAAGTTTTTTAAATTCAACTCGTGCGTATAAAGTTGCAGAATTGTTCACTATACAGAGTCGAGAAAATATCTAATTGGTTTTAAACACACATAAAATGACAGGTCCAGGGGCTTATCCAGGATTTTTTGCAGGGGGAGGGGGGTTCTGAATTTGTTTTACAAGCGGGGGGGGGGGGGGGGGGGGCTGACACACCTTCTCACCATTGGTGACGCCATTTAACCTCTTTGTTTTGTTCTTACCCATAGGCAAAATAAGACATATATGTAGGGTTTCTGGTTTGTTGCAACTTTAGGCGTAGGCCCCTACAAACAAAATAGAAAAAAAAATGGCGCCTGAGGTCGGCAGAGCCTGAAGTGGTTACGATGTAGGCCCCTATAGTGCACATTCAAGTGCCAGCGTAACGGCTGATTTCTTCTAAGTTTCTGACGTAGCTTATATCATAATCCACGAAGCAGAGTCAACCACCTATCTACATCTAAGCTACATCTGAGCGTTAATACACAAACGCTAAACGGCTTATTTTTCAATTGCCTTAAATACGTTCGCTTCAAAAACACATTTGTGAAAAAGTATATATACAACCATGATTAAACTGACATTCAATTTCTGTTGCAGTTATTACGTTCTGATCAGTTATTACGTTCAAGTCTTCACGCCATAATGTCCAGTGTTCTGAGTAAAGTTTTGGCCTTTAGAACGTACCGATAATAAGCCGCAATTGAACCGAGAAAGACACTCGGGGCACATCTGCAACGAAAATGTGGGTGAAGGTGACAACTAAGCCTTATTTTCACAACAAAATATTTAGAAGACAAAACATCTTGTAGATTGGCACGCATAGTATTTTTTTTAATGAGCTGCTATCTAGAATCTTAGCTAATTCAAGAAAGTTCCTCTCGTCGGCCATGTTTGAGCTGCGACCATTTTGTCAACAACTGATTGATGTACGAAATATATCCCGGGCACCAGGCAAAGTCGATCAGTGCTGGACAAGATGGTGCAAGTTCGACCAGTAGGCCCCCAACAGTTTGTCAAACATTAGTTGATATTCTATGCTAACCTATGCACAGACTTTATGGTGGGTACCATGCAAAATCGCACAGTGGTCGACAAAGTGAAGCAAATTCGATAAGTGACACTTTGTCAACCATTCGTCGATGTTCCATGGTAATCGTTTACCCATGCACGAAATATATTCTGGGTACCAGGTTAATTTGACAAATGGTCGCAGCTCAATCTTGTTCAGTTCAAATCAATTTCTACACTATCTCCATACGTAAATATGTCGTAGCTTGAACACAGTTTAGTGTTTCACCCTCTCTGGTCCATGCAGCGGCCAATTGGTACTCATGTTTTTTGGCTGAACCTTACTTCTTGTCCGCCAGACGTTGCTCCACCTTCCGCACGAACTGACGGAGATCCTTGGCGAGTAGTTCCGGTACCTCGAAGGCGGCGAAGTGCCCGCCCCTCGGGTACGTGGTGTAGGAGACGATGTCGGTGAAGTGCGTGGCGGCCCAGTTCTTCTGAGATCTGGTCAGCTCGTTCGGTACGTCAGCCAACCCGGCTGGCACTGTGTTTATGAAACTGCGATAAAAAGGTCCAACGATTTGCCGTTAGCTGAATAAGATTATTCGTAAGTAGAAAAAGGAAAATGTACTTCATTTTGAAGTAAATCGGACAAAAAGGTTTTTTTCGGATCTGGAATTGTGCGTGCTTTAACCCTGAAAGATCCATTTTGGTTTTGATACCGCAGGCTTACATACACCATGATACAACGCACCATGTTGTGTGGACACACGGTGTGTACTAGGTCATTGAAGCAATAGTTTTCACACCGTAGGTGAAAAAGAAGTTGCATTGCACGAGAATGGAACCCGAATTTTGTATAAAATTGGTGTTAAAATGTGCCTAAGACAATAGCCAAAGAAGTCGGAAAAGCTCAAGGCGAAAAAAAACACCGTGACACCATCGCGAAAAACCTGGAGTCGCTCCGCTTGTTTGCGAATTTAAAGGTCCGTATTATCAGAATTTAAAATAACAATACAATAAAAGGAACATTATATTGATGTAAAGTAATCAGAGTTGGAATTAAGTCAATCACAAGTCTAAACACTCGACAATCACAAGTCAGCTTGCAAGCGATCGACAGCACATGACCAATGACAAAGAAATGTTTTGTGACAGATCATTTGAAAATAGCTCGGACTTGTCTTGAGACCAGCCTTGCAATCTGACTTGTGATTGACATGTGATGACTTGATTGCAACTCTGATACTGATAAAAGTAATTATTGTATATCAATTGATACAGATGCCTTAAAACACTTCACAATTGTTACCCCTGGTCATCAGGCCATGAGATTAGTTATGCAGCAGTTCGAGATCAGAGCAAGCTACAATTTTATGAAATTGTCTTATTGAAGCCCTACCCTATAATTGACCTATCGCCATTTACGAGTTAACCACGCCCCTTAGACAAATTTATAGGAATTTTGTGTGGTAATTTTTGTTTGTCTCAGATTTTGCGCGTTCCACGTAGAATTATAATTGATGTGATTGGACAATAATTCACAAGCTGCGTTGACGCGATTCGATCGCGATAGGTCAATTTACATCACAAATACAAGTTGGCCCAATGATCAAAATATTCCTCCTTTTTATACGATCTAATAAAATAATGAGCGTAGACATACTTTCTTAGTTCGAACACTTTAGGAAAAGTCTCCTTGTACATGCGCATGGATGACGTAATGCATCCCGACACCCAATAGATCATGACGTTAGTTAGCAGGTCGTCTTTGGACCAATGGTCGTCCAGTCCGCCGTCTTCCAAGTCAACCCAGTCTGGATTGGTCCAAGTTGAAAACTTTTCAATGACGTAAGCGGCTAGTCCAACGGGGGAGTCTGTCAGGGCGTGGCCTGTGGATCGAATTTCAAGCAATAACACGTTTTATATTTATTTAAAAAAAATATTAAGCAAACGTTTTGATAAATGCCGCAATTTTTGACGATCAGGGCTCGGTCAAAGACGACGACGAAAATTCCAGTACTGGTTTGGCAACCGGTATCAGTTACTGATTAATGCAATACCTCTGGAATTAAAATAGCTAATAATTTCATATTATTAGCCAATCAGAATAGGATTTACAAGCAAGTTACAACCAATATGACCAATCACATCCATTCTAATGTATATGCTTATATAATGCTCGTATGGTCGATACTGTTTGTCATACCCATGATACTTTGCGAGTGTCAAAAAGGTCTATTCCTGGCGACACTTCCATCGTACACGAGTCTGACATAATCCAATAATATTACCCCTGCTCCTCGGGCCAATCAAACTTACCGACGGTGTCAGGTTTAGTAGCCTGCAGGTGCAAGTACCCCATCTCAAGGAGAAACATTTTTAACATTTCCCAGCCTGGTAACGACTTGCCGTACGCTTCATCGTCCAGCACGAGCGAAGGGAACAATTTTCCCAGAATAATTTGGCTGACTGGCGGTTGAACAGATATCATGTGGACATGCATACCGCGGACGTGACTGCGACGTTAGAAAAGAGGAGAAAGTATGAACAATCGTGGAAACTGATTTCCTCGACAAACTGTCTCCTGTGGCGAAATGTTGGAGCCGATGCCCGAAATGGTATAATTGTACACTATTTTTCGACTGTTCTGATAATCGAGGGGAGGTGCAAAAACGAGTGTCGAAGTGCGTGCCTTGTTGAAGTGCTGCTTTCAATTATTTTAACTAGTTCGTACACCAATGCATGATGCATATCAGCATCCTCACTGTAAACAATGTGCCCGTAATTTTACGGTAAATTCCCAGTAAAACGGGTTGCCAGCGAAAAACCGTAACATTTACGGGAATTTCCCTAAAATGTATTTAGGGTTGAAGCAAAAACGGGAAGTGCACAGTAAATTTACAGGAATTTTTTACAGTGTTAGTTGTCATGAATTAACAGAAATGAATGAAGTAGGAACCAGACTAAACGGAAGTAACTAATTATACATTACTATGGTAGAGTGTACAAATGCTACGATAATCTACTAATTAAAGACTACAAAGTCAATTATGTTGTGCTTTAGCTTTATATTCAGCGTATCCCCCCATAATAAAGTCCATGGCTTCCCATGAACAATTTTGATATTTAAATACGAAATTAAAGGTGAGAAGATTCTTCACCTGTGTTTGTAAAAAACAACATTTTATTGTGAATTGTTAGAATAAAACATATTATGGTCAGGACAGAGAGTGTATTTTTGGACTAAACACGGCAATTTAACCTGACTTTTGTGAACACAATTTCCTCATTTCTGATTGGTCGTGCAATTGCTACGTAATGGGCCACCCATTAAGTAGCAATTGCACGGCCAATCAGAAATGAGGAAATTACTGTAAATGGACTGCGCGCTGCATTTTACGGGAAAAACCCGTAAAGGGCCCCTTTACGGGTTTTCCCGTAAAATGCAGCGCCCAGTCAATTTATGGTTATTCACCGTGATATTTACATGCTTTTCACCGTACAAATACGGGATTTTTGTACAGTGCATACACCAAGAATTTAAGCTTACTTTTGATTTTATTCTTAGAGAAAATGCCTTAACATCCAGAGTGGAACTCCACGTCCACGCAGGATCGTTGGACAGGCCATTTCCGACTACCAGTCCGCAATCGACGTCGTTGAGGAACCTCAACATAAACTCATAGGCCTATTCTCGCGGTCGACATGACGTCAAATCTTCCCCTTCGTCTATTAATTTAAATACGGCGCGTGTGCTTGTTTTTTTCCCTCCGCGTAGACTCGGTTCCAAAGTCTGTGATCATGGTTTTTGTCGGCCTGCATAGCCAATACAATAGTGCCGGAAATAGCGCCCTCTTGCGTCCTCTTGTGAGTTAACCTTTGATCACGATCACAGACTTGGGAATGTCGTTCATCGGTTTGTTGTACACACCCTATGGCGAATTAGTCCAAAAGTGGACGGAACAAGCTGATTGGTCGGAATTGCCAAAAGCCTTCTATAACATGAATATTCAAACAAGGAGAATTACTGGACGATTCCACTAATCCGACGAACCGTTAGAAACCACCCAATCGGGCGGTACAGCGCTCGCGCGCGCTTCATATTGGCCTATGCGTGCTCAGTACATAATTATAAGGCGCGTGTTTACTTTGGAGCGTGTTTACTTTTCACCTATTGGTCAAAGGCGCAATGTGTGCGCGCGTATAACGAGCGCGCGTGTGTGGTACCGTTTGATTGGGTACCTAAAGATGGCTTTTAATATTACATTTTGTTCGTCGGATTAGTCTATAGGTTACGCGTTTTTCGTCTAGTAACAAAAACTAACAATCACGTATTTAATTTGGTATTTTTCCTACTAATATAAGATCTAATATGATTTAGCTACAGGTTTTAAATACCATTACGTGCCAAGTATCATACAAATTTGAGGCTGAACAGTGTAACAGAACACTGTATTGTAACCTATTGGTAATGGACGCGGACCACACGGTTTTTGTGTCCTTCTGATTGGCCATCTCTATGGCCTCCGTTTTATTATGTAAATTTAGTTATGAATACATGAATATCCCATATAACGTAAGGGTCAAGTCCGAGATCGCGAGCCCGATCGCGAGTTAGTGTGTGATAACCAGTATGGGTAATGACGTTTAGCGTGGCTGATGCAGACAAAAAAATACCCGCGATCTCGGACTTGAAATCAAGTCTACCCTCCGCGCTGCAGAGCAACCATTGATCTCTGTACAAAATTCAAACGAAGTTCTGGATGTCCGACCGCGTGCTTGAGGCGAGTGTGTATATACCATTGATAATGGAGATCAATGTATATATACAGGAATTCGCCGACGCCATTTTTACAGTGGTGCCGCGCTCGCGTGCAGGCTGCCCGCGTTCTTAAATTTGAGTCGCGTGCGCATTTTGGCAAGTTGGTCGAAGCTGCGTCGAGCGCGTGCGTAAAACACGCACGCGAGCGTGGTGCCACCGCAGTAAATGCTTCTATTATTGGCAATCATTAAAAGGAGCGCTGAGTGACGCGTTCGACGAGCGCGCGCGCATGGTATCGCCCGATACCCAGTGAAGGCCGGTTCGTACTTCGAATGCGAAGCGAATTGATGATGTCAACGCTAAATATTCGCGCTGCGAATTCGCAAAAGTTGAACACATTTCAACTTGTGCGAGTCTTCGCTGCGAATGTTTCATGACGTTAAATTAAATTATCTTCGCGTACGCATTCGCGTGAAGTATGAACCGGCCTTAATTGCTTCTAATTTTGTTCGCCGGACTAGTCTATACGTTTTGCTTCTAGGCCAAGTAAAAAAGACACTAGTTGATTGTCCCTGCCCGCACCCGTTTTTGAAGCCGCATCTTTTTCTTATTTGCTATTTTTTCCCTAAAAATAACAACAAATTTGTTCATGTATTTCGCTTTATTTTTGCACCATTCTTTCGATGATCGATTTCAATTCCCGATATTTTAGACTTCTACAATGCCAGTGAGAGTGATATTTCACTGGCATTCGCGATAATGCGAGCTGTGTATAACGTCTAATAGTCTCATGATCCCTGAGCCATGTGCGCGTGAAAATTGAGTACTTTTAATTAATAGAATACATAGAACAGACTGTCGATTTACTTTGCGCGAGTCTTGTAGACTGAAGAATCTCACCTTGGAAACATGCCGGACATCTGGTCGACCACCATGTACCCGTAGTCGCCTCCCTGCACGTAGTAGTTATCGAACCCTAGCCGCGTCATCATTTTGTGGAATATACGCCCAGCCTCCCTGACGTTCAGACCTATATAGAAGAACGATTTCATCCTCAGTCCATATAATTCAGAACTAAAGTAAAAACGTTCAAACAGTATGGGGGGAAATATATTTGCGATATCTTAATAATGAAGGTCCGAAAGGAACATACTTCAACCTACAACAGGTGGCTAGGTGTGATACTGATATACAGAGTTCTGACGGTATTTTACCTTTCAGTCAATGTTTCTGTAGGCTCCCTGTACTCGTCATCATCAAAATAATGTACCCGAATGGAGAGCCAGAAGCTGAAGCCGTTGCGAGAAATGTTTCCACAAGTATTAGGGTTTATGGGTCAAGTGATATTGGTTAGTGAACAGCAGGTTTTCACTCATGTATATCAAAGAACTAATGGTATTAGCGAAGTGTCACCCCTGAAGGAATAGGGCCTTGTCCAAAACAGACAGTTTCGTGTACGGCTCCGGCTCGGCGTAGTGAGCCAATGGCAAAAACCGAAGCCGTAGCCACCAAATACCCGATTCGGACACGGCTTTATATAGCTTTGCCTATTTTTATCCCAAAAGCGTGCATGATTTGCAGGGGCGCCTTCCATTTCAAGTACCAACCTTGTTTGTGTGCTGCCTCTGAGAAGCCATAGCCAGGTAGCGAGGGAACGATGACTTCAAAGGTGTCATCCTCCTTCCCGCCATGATTGGTGGGGTCGATCAGCATGGGAATAATCTAAATTAAGAAATATCAGATCAGTTCTTTGACCTTTGATGGATCAGGAAGCACAGTGTACGCATATTTCGCTGTTGAACCTGGCAAATTTACACGAACAGGATTCGATCCTGCGATTTTCGGAAATCCGTATACGGAGCTATAGACAGTTTCCTTTTTATTTTTGTTTTGTTATATTTTTAGTTTCCTTTTTAGTTTCCTTTTTTACTTCATGACACTGGGGTTTAACAAAAATCGCATTCTCGAGGAAATTATCATCCCAGTGTTGCTTTCCAGGCTATACAAGGTTGACTGAATTGACCTGTCACCGTTTTCGAGTTAACCACGTCCCTTATAAACAACCCAGTTGAATTTTGTGCGGCAATTTGTGTTTGTATCAGATTGGAACGTTGCGTCGCTGCATGCGTTCACACGATTCCATATCGTTAGGTCAATTCCTCAGCAAGTCCATGTGAGTACTTTCGCTCGTACCATCGCCCTATCCAAGAGAGCTTGGCTAATTCTATCTTCGCAAAAACTTGTGATGGAAACGCAAGGCACTGTGGGCAGCTTATAGTTACCTCGACCTTTCTACTTGCATACGCGTCGTTCAGAAGCCTAGAAGTGCTGACCTGTGTTATAGCCTATATAGGTCATGCAAAATGTATCCAATGAGATGTGAGTGTAATTAGTCTTCACCAGCGCCCTCGGATAGGGCTGTGAGCACGAGCGAAGTAAGCACTTGGAAGCATGCACAACAAGGCTTTACAACTGCGTTACCTTGTATAACTCGTAGAATGACCCTGGCCAGCCGTGGACCATCAGGATGGGTTTGGCTTTCTGACCCGCCTTCAGTTTGGGCGTGGCTCGCACGAAGTGGATGTCGATTCCTTCAATTTTCGTCTTGTAATTTTGGTACTGGTTCAGCTCCTTTTCCTTTTTACGCCAGCTGAATGTACGAGAAGAAGTGTTTTCAGGTTTGAGGCTATGAAAAAAATACAGCGTTAACTTATGGGTCCAAACGATATGGGCTCTATATGGACAACGCGTGAAGCAATGGCGCGCGTACTCCCTTTGTTTGCATTGCACGTGTCCAGATGACGTCACACTTACGAAGAGGACAACGATGGCATCGACACCATTTTATAACTGTTTATTATATTGTATTCAGCACCAGTAGTGAATGTCTGCAATGTAAATGGATTGTTGTAACAATAATTGAGTGTGGGCAAACAGTTCATAAGAAGGCATAAGAAATCAATCACAGGTCGCGTCATTGCAAGTCTGGCCTCGAGCCAAGTTATAAGCTATTTATGACTGTGACAAAATCATTCCTTTGTCGTTATTCATCCCATGCAGCTGGTGAGCTGACTTTGTGATTGACTCGTGATTTGACTTGTGACATGTCATGTGATTTGACTTGCGATTTACTTTGACTTGCTCGTCAGCTAGGACAAAATGGTTAAGTGAAATATTCTATCGTTTTGCAAAACCCTGCGAAATGCTATGGGGAGGTTCCGGAAGCCGGTCTAGCCGGTCTAGCCGGTCTAGCCGGTCTAGCCGGTCTAGCCGGTCTAGCCGGTCTAGCCGGTCTAGCCGGTCTAGCCGGTCTAGCCGGTCTAGCCGGTCTAGCCGGTCTAGCCGGTCTAGCCGGTCTAGCCGGTCTAGCCGGTCTAGCCGGTCTAGCCGGTCTAGCCGGTCTAGCCGGTCTAGCCGGTCTAGCCGGTCTAGCCGGTCTAGCCGGTCTAGCCGGTCTAGCCGGTCTAGCCGGTCTAGCCGGTCTGCATAATGCAGCTATCAATCATCCTATACTGCTGGCTCAGTGACAGAATGTAAACAGAGAAAGCCTGCTGTCTGCGACTGTTTGATGTCCATGCTTTCATTTGCTGCCTTCCGGAGTCTGCGATTGGAGTGCCCGAGTCATTTTATGTGGTGTGCATTTCTAATTCTGAGGGATGAATTCTTAAGCTTTCTTATCCTACAGTACTTTAATTCAACCTACTCGTATTTCTGTTGCCAGTAATCCACTATTTTCCTCATGTATTCCGGCCGGATGCCAAAATGAAACTTGGTTCCCTCGAGGCCTTCAAACCACCGGGTTCTATTCAGACGAACTAAAAACGAAATAGTAAAGCAGTGTTTGATCAATATTTTAAGTCGGACTGCAAATTACTAAAGTCGTAGAGAAAGGTGTGCCTGGACTTTAAAATTTTTCATTTAAACCAAGGCGAGTTTCTAGACGGGAATTTCTGTGGAATTATATTTGTTTTTAACGGAATTAATTTTTGAGACTGGCAAAGAAGTTATCAGAAAGTTTTGAAAGATCGGAGATTTTGTTAGATTTTTAAAAATCTTCATGTAACTTGTTTGGCATAAGTCGTCTTCCAGATCAAAGTTATATATTTCTTTCAGGTTATTTTAGTTGGCAAGCAGTCGGCTATAGTACAGAATTTCCGTCTTACTTTATTTAAATTTGGGTTTTTCTTTGTTGTACATAGCCACATATGTCATCTTACACCTCATAAGATGAAATGGAAATTGGCAATTAAAAATAAACGAGTTCGTACCTTTCAAGTCTGCCAGTTCCTCGTCAGAAAATCGAATGTTGAACTTCCTGACGGACGTGTCTTCCTCCGTCGGTTTGTCTCCTCGTCCCCACCACCCGTCCCCCACCCCTGGAGGATCAGGGGGCGGGCTGAAGACGCCGCTCATATAGGCGATGCCGAGCCCGACGAGAAGGACGGTGACCGCTAACTTCCAGCCCATGTTCGAGGTTGACAATTGTCACTGGGACGTATTGTCACTGGGATGAAGAGTATAGGGTTGGTGAAGTTAACGAGTCAAGATGGAATTTACACGGCTTGCACCCCCGGAAATTGTAGGAAGTAGAATTAAAAGTACGCCCTCCCCAAGACAACGATCACTACAACTTTGTCATAGTGTTACCGCTTTCACGTTTATAATGGTATTTGGAATTTACTGCATATCCTCCAACGCGATACTTAAAGGAAACATGCTTCTCAACCTGGCCGGATCACATTTCATTTCATAAATATATTCATTTATTAAATGTGAGTTCAAAGCCAAACTGGTTCAAGTGAAGTTTTAGTGTGATTATTTGCCGCCCAAAAATTGACCCCCCCCCCCCCCCTTTTTGGAATTTGTTGAGACTCAAATTGAGGGCGCTGTTCATGACGTAGACCAAGGCACCGAAATTCATGGGTCGACTCGATAGTCTGGACCCGTAAATGACGCATGTACATCGTATACACACTAGGTCTACACGTTCAATTTCGTAAGTTGCAACAACTAACATCGAACTTACCCTGATTTTTTCTCTTTTAGCGAAGGCTCCTCGGGGAATGGGCCGTTTAACTCCTTTTGCCTGTATACCTTAGTCACATCTGGGAACTTTGTTAAGATGGCAGTGGATTGAGCATTTTTTTAATGGTCATCCCATGATTTGAAAATACCAGTATCGAAACACCACGGCTCAAAGTGGTCGCTACATAACGCTGAAGAACTGCTAGGGCCGGACCACTTCGCTCTTGTCACCTTCACTTTCGCCGTCCAAATTCTCCGATATTTCGCATCAGTTGGAAATAAATGAAGGCTTACTCCATCCTTCGTTGTTTTGCTGCACCCAGCAGCCACACACCTTGTCGGCATGGCCGAAAAACACTATATTTTGCTTAGATTTTGGACGAAGAATTTTCGCCGTTCTGCACACACACACACACGTACATGTACACTCAATGCATACGCGTGATGAATGGGGCCGGCTTGCGCAGCAGAATCTGTAATGTGCCTCGATCTACGTCACACACTTATGTTAATGAGGGTCCCACTCAGGGGGCAGAGTAGCTTGGACAAACATTTTCAAAAAATTTGTTCTAATATTTAATCTGGGAAATGATTGTCTCTGGACACAAAATATCATTGTCAAGATAATACTTTATTGTTTTAAGCAGGAATAATGCAATATAAATCCTAAATCATGTTTCCTTTAACACTGCTCAGGCCCTTTAACGCATTCCTTAGACCATCTCATCTCAGTAAATAAAACAACCCGAATGCTGCTTTTCAGCGAAGAAGTCTCATTCAAACTTTAAATAACTAACTTTGCCCTCACGTGTAACAATTTCCTCCTGGCAGGAGAGAAGCAATTAGTGACAATTAAAGTGTCTTGCTCAAGGACACAAGCACTAACGGCTGGTCTCCAACCACAATCTGTGAAATTATCCATACGACCATACTTGGTTTTGATGCACCAGACCACTCGGCCACTTTGCTCCACTCATTTCTATCTCAATTTGAATTGTGGCATCGGCATTCGTCCCTTATGTCAAACACCGTAAATATACTCACCTCGCTCGAGATCTCGGTATTCCACAGTGAAGGTAGGTCACATGCTATGCACGCACTGCAAAAGTGTGATCAAATGAACGAGAAACTCTACCTTGTTCCGTATTAATACATGCCCGTCACACGAAATGGGCTAGATTGTAAAACTGTGTGGGTTAAAAGTAGACGCGTGAACACCGTGCGTAACCTTTGGATATAGTGTAAAGTTCAAGTTCGGCAGACGGATTATCTCGTTTTGCCACGGCACTGGCATATAAAACCTATATACGTACAGTACAGTACAGTACAGTAAACCCAGACCTTTGAACCCCAGGTACGTGCCCTTTGTGTTTGCTCATTATAGACGTGACATTGAATATAGTGTACACGACCTGTTATCCTCCAATTTTTGTTAAACTGAATTATTACGAAATTCCTTATACTAAACTATAAGTTAATAGTAGTCTCAATCATCCTGGGAAATGATGGCACCAGGTGTGCTGTAGTTATCAAGAAAAGCGGAAATTTATATCGTTTTCCAACGATTGTTCGGCCTCTGTACATGTTATGTGACCAATAATTGAAAACGATCCAATTTCCAAAAATTGGGCTTATTTTAAGTCTGTGCAGGGCCGTGGCCTGCCGGGACTGGGGGTTTCGTAAAACCCCAAAGTGGAACTTTATAGGTCTTGGATTTTGCTAAAACCTGCCAAAATGCTTTACTTTTTGGGCGCTACACAGTGACTACTTATTAATCCTTTTTTTTTATGGGGGGGGGGGGGGGTGGGGGAGTGGGGGGCTGCCCATTAGCGTTGTCCACCCATGAGGGAAACGCTCCACGAGAGAGAACTTTAACACTGACTTTTTGCTATTGACATTTCAACTTCCTTTGCCAGCTTCTTTTACCCAGCTAGCACAACAAATGGGACCCAAATGGGTACTTGGGAAAAACTGGGCAAGACAAATAGGGCCCAAATGGGCAATTCAACTGGGGCTCCAAGTGGGCAAAATGGGATTTGCATGGGGCCCATATTTGCCCACCTGGTCCCCATGTGGGAAATGCACATGGGTATTCGCTTGGGGTCCAAGTGTGCAAACTTTAATAGTGGGCAAAACTTTAGAAAAGCGGAAAAGGTTCAACTGGAAGCTTGCCATAGCCGTCCCCTCCCAAAAAAAATATTGGGATGTGGGCGTGTCCACCGTCCCCCAGGATCGCCGCTCATGATCAACAGGATTACTTTCGCCACGGATTAACCTACATTATTAATCCACGTGGATGGGAAGGGACGGGACGGGACGGGAAGGGACGGGACGGTTATAACAGTGGTGTAATTCTTAATGTGTTAATTCAACCATGTTCGGATAATGTTGCCGTCGTGTAGTTTCTTCTCTGTTTTAATAGGTTTAAAAGTACTTTCAGGTAGTAACAGCTCATTTGCTGAGTGGTTAAGCGAGTCGTTCTCGATTCCTAAGCCAGGGTTCGATTCCCAGCCTTTTAGTGTTTCCTTTATTTCTCCAGAAATGTGATTGTCATTGTTTATATGAGTAATCATTTACCATCTCCGAACACCAATTGAGTGGCTTGGTCGATAAGCGCAGTGCAGCTAGATGGGAGCGCTCGTGTAGGCCAGGTAAGCATCTGCGTATGGTTCATGGGACGTTTGGTTGGCTCGACAGTCAAGGCTTAGGGTGCCGCAGAACCTCGGGTTATATGGGTGAGTGGGGAAGGAGGTGTGATGGACCAGGACCCG
This sequence comes from Hippasteria phrygiana, assembly GCA_037893225.1. Classification (NCBI taxonomy): domain Eukaryota; kingdom Metazoa; phylum Echinodermata; class Asteroidea; order Valvatida; family Goniasteridae; genus Hippasteria; species Hippasteria phrygiana. Next base: position 2,449,444 of record JAZGUH010000008.1, on the reverse strand, counting down.
ATTCGTGATGGACCGCAATTTAGCCTTACATGGGAGCCGGTAAGCCGGGTGTATACAGCGCCCAGGCTAATCGCAGCACCTGAAAGCTTGGTCAACATCACTAACCCTTCCCCAGCCTACGGGCCTGCTGTGGCTGTTATTAATTAAGACTAAACGTTGGTTGGTGGGAAATTTGGCATTGGGTGAGTGGGGTAGAGAAGGAAAGTCCTGCAAAGAACAATCTAAATAGTCATTATATTATAGCTATGTTTTATTGTCCTATTATTGCTTTAAAACATCAATGTTGCAATTGAATTGTTACCCGTTATATAAACTATTAACATCATTAATAGCCCAGCAAAGATCGAGTTAAACATAACCAGTAAATCAAAAGGAAAGACATTTTGTCACCGATTCTATGGATCGAAGTTTTTAAACATTCAAAAAATTTCACTACAAAGTCGAGAAAATATCTACTTGGTTTTAAACACGCAAAAAATGACAGGTCAGCAGAGCCTGAAGTGGTTACGGTGTAGGCCCCTGCACATTTAAGTGCCGGTGTGAGCCAGTACGTAACGGCTGACCTCTTTTAAGAGTCCGGCATAGCTTATATCATAATCCACGAAGCCGAGTCAACCACCTATCTACATCTATAAAGCTACATCTGAGCGTTAATAAACGCTAAAGGGCTCTGAAAACTTTTTTCGATTGCCTTAATACGTTCACTTTAAAAACACATTTTTTTATAATAAAAAAAATAAACCAGCCATGAATAAACTGACATTCAATTTCTGTTGCACAGTTCTAATCAGTTATTACGTTCGTCTTCAAGCCATCAATTTTGGTGAAGATGACAACTAGGCCTTATTTTCACAACAAAATATTTAGAAGACAAAACATCTTGTAGATTGGCACGCATAGGATTTTTAAATGAGCTGCTATCTAGAATATTAGCTAATTCAAGAAAGTTTCTCTCGTCGGCCATGTTTGAGCTGCGACCATTTTGTCAACAACTGATTGATGTACGAAATATATCCCGGGCACCAGGCAAAGTCGATTAGTGCTGGACAAGATGGTGAAAGTTCGACCAGTAGGCCCCTAACAGTTTGTCAAACATTAGTTGATATTCCATGCTAACCTATGCACGGACTTTATAGTGGGTACCATGCAAAATCGCCCAGTAGTCGACAAAGTGAAGCAAATTCGATCAGTGACACTTTGTCAACCACTCGTCGATGTTCCATCGTTTTCCCATGCACGAAATATATTCTGGGTATCAGGTTAATGGTCGCAGCTCAATCTTGTTCAGTTCAAATCAATTTCTACACTATTTCCATACGTAAATAAGTCGTAGCTTGAACACAGTTTAGTGTTATAGCGGCCAATTGGTAGTCTCGTGTTTTTGGCTGAAGCTTACTTCTCCGCCAGACGTTGCTCCACCTTCCGCACGAACTGACGGACATCCTTGGCGAGAAGTTCCGGTACCTCGAAGGCGGCGAAGTGCCCGCCCCTCGGGTACGTGGTGTAGGAAACGATGTCCGTGTAGTGCGTGGCGGCCCAGTTCTTCTGAGCTCTGGCCAGCTCGTTCGGTAGGTCACCCAACCCGGCTGGCACTGTGTTTAAGAAACTGCGATAAAAAAAGGTCCAACGATTTCCCGTTAGCTGAATAAGATTATCCATACGTAGAAAAAGGAAAATGTACTTCCTTTTGAAGTTAATGCAACAACAAGGGTTTTTCGGATCTGGCATTGTGCGTGCTTTCACCTTGCAAGACCCACTTTAGTTTTGTAGTTATGATACCGTACATTATATACAACGCACCGTGTTGTGTGGACACACGGTGTGTACTAGGTCATCGAAGCAAAAGTTTTTACACACCGTTGGAAACAAGTTGCATTGCACGAGAATAGAACCCGATTCTTTTTTATAAAATTGGTCAGAAAAGTCAGAAAAGCTCAACGCGAAAAAAACTGGAGTCGCCCCGCCTGTTTGCGAATTTAAAGGTCCATAACAGAATTTAAAATAACAATACAATAAAAGGAACATTATAATTATATAAAGTAATCAGAGTAGTAATTAAGTCCATCACAAGTCTAAACACTAGTCAGTCACAAGTCAGCTTGTAATCGACAACACGCGACCAATGACAAAGAAATGTTTTGTGACAGATCATTTGAAAATAGCTCGGGCTTGGCTTGAGACCAGCCTTGTAATCTGACTTGTAATCTGACCTTGTATTCCTCCGTTTTATACGATCTAATCAAATAATGAGCGTAGACATACTTGCTCAGTTCGAACATTTTAGGAATAGTCTCCTTGTACATGCGCATGGATGACGTAATGCATCCTGACACCCAATAGATCATGACGTTAGTTAGGAGGTCGTCTTTGGACCAATGGTCGTCCAGTCCGCCGTCTTCCAAATCAACCCAGTCGGGATTGGTCCAAGTTGAAAACTTTTCAATGATGTAAGCGGCTAGTCCAACGGGGGAGTCTGTCAGGGCGTGACCTGTGGGTCAGATTTTAAACGATAACACGTTTTAAATATATTTTGAAAGCATAAGCAACAGTATTAATAAATGCCGCAATTCTTGACGATCAGGGCGCGATCAAAGACGACGAAAATTCCAGCAGAAATTCTACTCCTAGTTTGGCAACCGGTATACCAGTTACTGATGAATGATAATTTCATATTATTAGCCAATCGGAATTGGATTCACAGGTAAGTTACAACCAATATGACCAATCACATCCATTCTAATGTATATGCTTATCTAATGCTCGTATAGTCTAATGCTCTTTGTCATCCATAGGTCTATTCCTGGCGACACTTCCATCGTACACGAGTCCGACATCATGCAATAATATTACCCCTGCTCCTCGGGCCAATCAAACTTACCGACGGTGTCAGGTTTGGTGGCCTGCAGGTGCATGTACCCCATCTCAAGAAGAAACGTCTTAAACATTTCCCAGCCTGGCAATGACTTGCCGTACACTTCATCATCCAGCACGAGCGAAGGGAACAATTTTCCCAGAATCATTTGGCTGACTGGCGGTTGAACAGATATCATGTTGACATGCATACCGCGGACGTGACTGCGACGTTAGAAAAGAGGAGAAAGTTTAAACAATCGTTGACATTTTCATTCTGTGGCATGTTTTTGGAGCCGATGCCCAAAGTGACATAATTGTATACATGTACGTCAGCGAATTTGTGACGTCAACGCCAAATATTCTTGCTGCGAATTCGAAAAAGTTGAACACATTTCAACTTGTGCGAATCTTCGCTGCGAATCTTCGCTGCGAATCTTCGCTGCGAATCTTCGCTGCGAATCTTCGCTGCGAATGTTTCATGACGTTAAATTATCTTCGCATTCGCATTCGCGTGAAGTATGAACCGGCCTTAATGGCTTCTAATTTTGTTCGCCGGATTTTTCTATACTTTCTGCTACTAGGCCAAGTAAAAAAAAACATCAGTTGACTGTCCGCATCCTTTTTTGAAGCCGCATCCCTTTTTTCTATTTGTAAATTTTTTCCCTCCAAAAAAGCTAGATTTGTTCATGTATTTCGCTTTATTTTGGCACCACTCTTTCGATGATCGATTTCAAATCCAGCGAGAGTGATATTTCACTGGCATTCGCGATATGCGAGCTGTGTATAACGTCTAATAGTCCCATGATCCCTGAGCCATGTGCGCGTGAAAATTTAGTACTTTAATAAAAAATACATAAAACACTGTTTAACATGATGGATATTTTGACTCAATTACTTACTAGTAGAATAGCTAATAAAAAGCTGGCTGTCATTTTGAACTGAAAATGTGGCGACCACTTCGAATTTAAATGCTTGGCGGCCATCTTGGAAAGAAAAAACAAATAGAAAGGCCCTCATCCTTCTCTTTTTGAAAAAAAACCGGACGATCAACTGGTATTTTTTTTTACTTGGCCCTACAACGCAAAATATTGAAGATGTTTTTCCAATATAGTATTAAAACTTCACAGCTAGCCTGACACTTACTTGAAGGTGTGTTTTCGCATTAAACCATTAAACAAAAGCCTGAGAAGTATATATAAAATAGGCCGGGCCTGACACTGTATGGTGGGCTTTTACTACCCATTTACTTTGCGCGAGTCATCGTTATTGATGTCCCTTAGTTGGTGTAAGCTCTTCCTGTAGACTGAAGAATCTCACCTTGGGAACATGCCGGACATCTGGTCGACCACCATGGACCCCCAGTCGCCTCCCTGCACGTAGTAGCTATCGAACCCCAGCCGCGTCATCATTTTGTGGAATATACGCCCAGCCTCCCTGGCGTTCAGACCTATATAGAAGAACGATTTGATTCTCAGTCCATATAATTCAGAACTAATGTACGTGTACTCGTCATCATCAAAATGTACCCTAATGGAGAAGCCAGAAGCTGAAGCCGTTACGGGAAATGTTTCCACAAGTGATATTGGTTAGTGAACAGCAGGTTTTCACTCATTTATATCAAAGAACTAATGGTACCAGCGAAGTGTCACCCCAGAGTATAGGGCCTTGTCCAAAACAGACATGTTCGTGTACGGCTCCGGCTATTCGGCGTAGTGAGCCAATGGCAAAAACCGAAGCCGTAGCCACCAAATACCCGATTCGGACACGGCTTTACAGCTTTGCCTATTTTTATCCCAAAAGCGTGCATGATTTGCAGGGGTGCCTTCCATTTCAAGTACCAACCTTGTTTGTGTGCTGCCTCTGAGAAACCATAGCCAGGTAGCGAGGGAACGATGACTTCAAAGGTGTCATCCTCCTTCCCGCCATGATTGGTGGGGTCGATCAGCATGGGAATAATCTAAATTAAGAAATATCAGATCAGTTCTTTGACCTTTGATGGAACAGGATGGAACGGCGCTTGTACGGCGTTCGCACGGCGCTCTGATTGGTTGTACGGCGGTTGTACCGCATGCGCACAGGTCGCACGCGAGTTGAACAAAAATCGCACGGCGCTTCCGCGGGACTCGTACAGGTTGTACGGCAGTCGCACGGAACTTGAACCGTTATCGGATGTTTCGGGAGGAAAAGTCGCACGAGAGTTGAACGGCAGTCGCACGGCAGTTGTACAAGGGAGACTGCGCGGGAAAGAAACAGGGAATTTCTTCCGGAAATCGCACGGCTGTACGATTTTTTAGTCGCACCGCAGTTGTACAAAAAATCGTGTGAGAACGGGACTTATCTAAGAGACCTTGGCTAATTTCTTCCTTCGCAAAAACTTGTGATGGAAACGCAAGGCACTGTGGGCAGCTTACCTCGACCTTTCTACTTGCCTACGCGTCGTTCAGAAGCGGAAGTGCTGACCCTGCGTCATAGGTCATGCAAAATTTATCTAATGAGATGTGAGTGTAATTAGTCTTCACCAGCGCCCTCGGATAGGGCTGTGAGCACGAGCGAAGTAAGCACTTCGAAGCATGCACGACCGTAGGCTTTAAAACTGCCTTACCTTATAGAACTCGTAGAATGACCCTGGCCAGCCGTGGACCATCAGGATGGGTTTGGCTTTCTGACCCGCCTTCAGTTTGGGCGTGGCTCGCACGAAGTGGATGTCGATTCCTTCAATTTTCGTCTTGTAATGTCGGTACTGGTTCAGCTCCTTTTCCGTTTTACGCCAGCTGAATGTACAATAAGAAGTGTTTTCAGGTTTAAGGTTATGAACAAATACAGCGTTAACTTCTGGGTCCAAACGATATGGGCTCTATGGACAACGCGTGAAGCAAGGGCGCGCGTACTCCATTTGTTTGCACTGCTCGTGTCCAGATGACGTCACACTTACGATGGCATCGACACCATTCTATAATAATGTTCATTCTATTGTATTCAGCACCAATAGTGAATGTTTACCATGTAAAAAAATGGATTGTAACAATAAATTGAGTACGTCAATCACAAGTCACATTGCAAGTCTGGTCTCAGCCAAGTTAGGGCCCATAAGTTATTCAAAATGACTGTGACAAAAGCATTCCTTTGTCATTGTTCATCCCATGTAGTTGGTGAGTTGACTTTGTGATTGACTTGTGATTTGACTTGCGATTTACTTTGACTTGCTCGTCAGCGAGGACAAAATGCTCAAGTGAAATATTCTATGTTTTGCAATTTGTTAAGCTTTCTTATACTACAGTACTTTAATTCAACCTACTCGTATTTCTTTTGCCAGTAATCCACTATTTTCCTCACGTATTCCGGCCGGATGCCAAAATGAAACTTGGTTCCCTCGAGGCCTTCAAACCACCGGGTTCTATTCAGACGAACTAAAAACGAAATAGTAAAGCAGTGTTTGATCAATATTTTAAGTCGGACTGCAAAATACTAAAATAGTACAGAAAGGTGTGCCTGGACTTAAGAAATTTTTCATTTAGGCGAGTTTCTAGACGGGAATTTCTGTGAATTGGATTTATTTTTTTACGAAATTAATTTTTGAGAATGACAAAGACGTTATCAGCAAGTTTTGAAAGATTTTGTTAGATTTTGGAAAATCTTTATGTAACTTTTTTGGCATGAGTCGTCTTCCAGATCAAAGTTATATATTTCTTTCAGGTTATTTTAGTTGGCAAGCAGTCGGCTATAGTACAGAATTTCCGTCTTATTCTATTTAAATTTGGGTTTTTCTTTGTTGTACACAGCCACATACCGGTATGTCATCTTACACCTCATAACATGAAATGGAAATTGGCAATTAGGAATAAACGAGTTCGCACCTTTCAAGTCTGCCAGTTCCTCGTCAGAAAATCGAATGTTGAACTTCCTGACGGACGTGTCTTCCTCCGTCGGTTTGTCTCCTCGTCCCCACCACCCGTCCCCCACCTCTGGAGGATCAGGGCGCGGGCTGAAGACGCCGCTCATGTAGGCGATGCCGAGCCCGAGCAGAAGAACGGTGACCGCTAACTTCCAGCCCATGTTCGAGGTTGACAATTGTCACCGGGACGTATAAAAAAAAAAAAGCTTCGCACAGATCTGCAGAAGATAGGATATCTGCTGTATAGACTGAAGAGTAATTGTTTATTGGGTTGGTGAAGTTGACGAGTCGAGATGGAATTTACACGGCTTGCACCCCCGAAATTACAGGAAGTAGAAATAATAGAATGCTATGGGCGCCCCCAAAATTGTACGCCCTGCGTACGTGTTACCGTTTCCCCGTTTATAATACCGGTAGTATTTGGAATTTACTGCCGCATATCCTCCAACGCGATACTTAACACTACATCATTATTACCCCTTGCTCAGGCCCTTAACGCATTCCTTAGACCATCTCATCTCAGTAATTAAAACAACCCGAATGCAGCTTTTCAGCGAAGAAGTCTTATTCAAACTTTAAATAACCAACTTTGCCCTCACGTGTAGCAATTCCCTCCTGACTGGAGAGAAGCAATTAGTGACAATTAAAGTGTCTTGCTCAAGGACACAAGCACTAACGGCTGGGCTCCAACCACAATCTGTAAAATTATCCATACGACCATACTTGGTTTGATGCACCATTTTGCTCCACTCATTTCTATCTCAATTTGAATTGTGGCATCGGCATTCGTCCCTTTACCAGCCCTTATGTCAAATACCGTGAATAAACTCACCTCGCTGTCGGTATTCCACAGTGAAGGTAGGTCACATGCTATGCACGCACTGCAAAAGTGTGATAAAATGAACGAGAAACTCAACCTTGTTCCGTATTAATACATGCCCGTCACACGAAATGGGCTAGATTGTAAAACTGCGTGGGTTAAAAGTAGACGGGTGAACAACCTTTGGATATAGTATAAAGTTCAAGTTCGGCAGACGGATTATCTCGTTTTGCCACGGCAGTGGCATATAAACCTATATACGTACAGTGCAGTAAACCCAGACCTTTGAACCCCAGGTACGTGCCCCTTGTGTTTGCTCATGCATAGACGTGACATTAAATATAGTGTACACGACCCTGTAATCCTCCAATTTTTGTTAAACTGAATTTTTACGAAATTCCTTATTAGACTTATTTATTTATTACATTTCTTTACCCAGGGTGTGCCCAAACAGTTTAAAACTGGTTTCCATTGGGGCCCTGCATATTATTAGTTAAAACTGAATATTTACACACTCATACAAAATATTTAAACAAATATTGTTTACACAAATAATTAATTTTCGGTTAACTTTTCAACTCTCCAGTAGAAGCCTATTGCTGATTTACGGGATGGGCGAAAAACCAGCGAAAAACACCTTTTAGGGTGAAAAACAAGGGTAAATTCCCATCCGGCTCCAAAGTATTTTGGCAACCAAGTTTATAACTCCGCAGATCAGCGTAAATGGCAGAAATATCACTGAAAGATGGCTTTACGTAGCTCCGATTTAAATGTACTTCAGGAGTTTATGGTTCTCATTTGTTCAGGCAGATTATTCCATATACTGGCACCACTCACAGCGAAACTTGTCACGTAGCATTCCTTTTTGGCGAAAAGAACTTTCAGTGCCATTTGAGTCGATTGTCGTGTTTCACGAATCACTGTAAGTGGTGTGAACAGATTTGTCATGTACATTTTGTTAAGGCTTTTGAAAACAAGGATAGCCTTTTTGGACTAAACTCTTTCATTAAAAGGAATTTAATTTAGTCTGGCAAACATATCAGCTGAGGGGGTGAGGGAGGTACATTTAAGGATTATCCGTGCGGCTCTTTTGAGACATTTGTTGAGGGTATTGTCGTGAGATAATGTACCTTCCTCCCCACACCGTACAGCAATACTCTAAAGATGGCATAACTAAACTTACAAAGAGTGTGTGCAGGCTGCTTTGGGGAACGTAATCACGAATTTTGTTCAACACACCCAATTTAGACGAAACAGTCATCCTTACGTATTCAACATGTGTACACCAACTTAATGTTTCATCAACAACTACACCCAAGCATTTACAAGATTTCACTTTTTCGATAACCTTATCAGCAATGCACACGTTCAGGTCGACGTTGGATATTTTCTGCCTTGAACCAATAAGCATACATTTGGTTTTGTTGGCATTTAATGCTAGTTTGTTTCTTAGGCACCAGTTGTGAATACTATAGCAAGAGCTACATTCAAGTTCCTTTATATTTCGTTATACTAGAGGAGCTACACGTTAACGTGGAGTCATCTGCATACATAAATAAGTTGCAATTTTGGGGTATACAAGATGGAAAATCACTACTATAAACAATGAATAAAAGTGGCCCTAAGATCGACCCTTGTGGAACGCCTATGTCTATGGGCAAGACCTTCGATATTGTGCCCTTAATATTTACAGACTGACTACGACCGTCTAGGTACGACTTAAACCAATTAATTCCAGAAGATGACAAATTCAGCTTCTTCAATTTGCCTAGTAGGATTACATGATCCACACAATCAAAAGCTTTACTGAGATCTATGAACACGCTACCTGACCTTCGATATTGTGCCCTCAATATTTACAGACTGACTACGACCGCCTAGGTACGACCATGGTACGACTTAAAGGAAACATGATTTAGGATCTATATTGCATTATTCCTGCTTAAAACAATAAAGTATTATCTTGACAATGATATTTTGTGTCCAGAGACAATTATTTCCCAGATTAAATATGAGAAAACAATTTTTGAAAATGTTTGTCCAAGCTACTCCGCCCCCTGAGTGGGACCCTCATTAACATAAGTGTGTGACGTAGATCGAGGCACATTACCGATTCATCACGAGTATGCATTGTGTGTACATTGTACGGCGAAAATTCTTCGTCCAAAATCTAAGCAAAATATAGTGTTTTTCGGCCATGCCGACAAGGTGTGTGGCTGCTGGGTGCAGCAAAACAACGACGGATGGAGTAAGCCTTCATTTATTTCGAACTGATGCGAAATATCGGAGAATTTGGACGGCGAAAGTGAAGGTGACAAGAGCGTAGTGGTCGGGCCCCAGCAGCTTCTCAGCGTTATGTAGCGACCACTTTGAGCCGTCGTGTTTCGATACTGGTATTTTCAAATCCTTTGGGATGACCATTAAAAATATGCTCAAGTCCACTGCCATCCCAACAAAGTTCCCAGATGTGAGTAAGATAAAGGCGAAAGCAGTTAAACGGCCCATTCCCCGAGGAGCCTTCGCTAAAAGGGAGAAAATAAGGGTAAGTTCGATGTTAGTTGTTGTTGCAACTAACGAAATTACACGTGTAGACCTAGTGTGTGTGTATACGGGCCGGGTCCAGACTATCGAGTCGATCCATGAATTTCGGTGCCTCGGTCTACGTCACGAACAGCGCCCTCAATTTGAGTCTCAACAAATTTCAAAAAGGGGGGTCAATTTTTGAGCGGCAAATAATCAAACTAAAACTTCACTTGAACCAGTTTGGCTCTTAATTCACATTTAATACATATAAATGAATTTATTTATGAAATAAAATGTGATCCGGTCAATTTGAGAAGCATGTTTCCTTTAAACCAATTATTTACAGAAGATGACAAATTCAGCTTCTTCAATTTGCCTAGTAGGATTACATGATCCACACAATCAAAAGCTTTACTGAGATCTATGAACACGCTACCTGTAACTTCACCTTGCTCTATAGCCTCAAAACACTTGTTTGTTAAATCGTGTAATAAGAGTGCTTTCAGTTGAGTGCAAGGGTCTAAATCCCAATTGGCAACTAGGTATCAAATTGTTATCATCGAGGTAGCTATATACTGCCGAGTGCACCTATCTTTCTAGAATCTTAGAGATAATTGGCAGTATAGAAATAGGCCGACAATTACCTGTACTACATTTATCTCCTCCCTTGTGAATTGGTGTTACCAAGGCGTGTTTCCAATCTTTAGGGTATTGCCCTTATCTTATGGAGAGGTTAAAAATATAAGTTAAAGATTTAGTAATATAAGGGGAAGCAATTTTGATCATTTTAACACTGATGCCATCCGGACCTGTTGCTTTCCCAACCGACATGGATGATATTTGTTTTTGAACGAACTCTTCTGTAATATTAGGTACAGTGCATTCTTCAAGTTCATCCAGAGAATCAACGATAGCGGCGTATAGGTATCATTTTTCCAAGTTCGCGCGATGGGCAATTTCCAGCTGTATACGTTTTCCTATATTGTAGAAAAGTGTTCATTTAATGTATCAGCAATGTCGGTGGGATCGTCAATATTTTCTCCATTTGGGGAAGTGATAGAATTTTGAGCAATTTTCTGTTTTTTAGGAAGTACCTCCTTTATTTTTTTCCATAGCATAGATGAATTGCTTTTATTTTCTTCTATTCACTCTTCCTAGTGCGGATTTTATTAGTTACATTGTTCCGCAGCTTTTTGTAAGAGTCCCAATCGATCTGTGAGCCTGAGCGTTTTGCGATTTTGTGTGCACGATCCCGCTGTCTCATAAGTTTAAGAATTTCGCAATCGAGCCAAGGTAAAGAGGCACCCCGAATACGTTTAGTTCTGATTGGCGCATGAAAGGTAATAATACTCATACATATAGATGAGTGCCATTTGCACCACGCTTCATCAACATCATAAGAGTCCAGTACATCTTGCCATGCTGCATTAAAGAGGTCGTCTTTAAATGCATCATTGTCTATATTTGTAAGACATCGAACATTTATTGAGCGACCTTTAATTGTTGGTGTTTTCCAACTATGTTGACCATAAACAAGATAATAGTCACTGATTAGGACTGGTAATACACCACATTCCTTTATTAGCTCTGGATCGATTATTGTTTGAGTGGACTCAGTGACACGTGTTGAGTCATGTATGAGTTGCGCCAATTGGAATAAACCAAAACAAGAAATAATTGGGTTTGAGTTCATACTATCATCGTCAACTGAAACATCATAATTAAAGTCCCCAGTTGCAATAATTTCTTTACATTTACAGGAGGCCTTATTAATAATATCACTTAGTTTATCAATGAATTCAACAGAGCTTGAAGGTGGCCTATAAATAGAACTAATAAGAACAGGCTGTCTTTGTTTACACTTAATTTCAACCCATATGCACTCGACATCATTCTGTTTCAAGATCCTCACGACGAGTGAAAGTTAAATTGTTTCGGATGTACATGGCAACCCCACAACCATGCCGGTTCCTGTCTTTTCTGACAATGGAATAATTTGGTAATGTGATTTCATCGTCGGAGATTGAGGCATTGCAGAAAGTTTTATTTAGACAGATGATATCGAATAAATTTGTAGAAAATAAAATTTCAAATTGGTCAAATTTGTTTATTAAACTTCTCACATTAAGATGGGCGAATGAGAATCCCCCAGAGCTTCGGTTGTAGATAACGCCGTCTATAAGTTAATAGACTGTAAGCTAATAGTAGTCTCAATCATCCTGTGAAATGATGGCACCAGGTGTGCTGTAGTTTTCAAGAAAAGCGGAAATATATATCGTTTTCCAACGATTGTTCGACCTCTGTACATGTTATGTGACCAATTGAAAACGATCAAATTTACAAATATTGGGCTTATTTTATAAGAGGGCGCAATAACAAATGCCGCCCGACGGTTGAAAACGAACGCCGTTTTTTCTCTCGTCTTTTCGCCATCAAAGAACGCAAAACTGAGAAATAACCGGTCAGTGGAGCGATATTTCCTATAAAATACTAACCACCAAATCCGCCAATTTCTGAAAATTGCAACAATGACCAATCATGTATACTACCTTTAAATGTAAGTGAGAGGTAATTGCACTGAAACCGGCTGATGTGATAGGGATAATAGCTGGTATATCAAATTTCAAAGTTTGTGCAGGGCCGTGGCCTGCCGGGACTGGAGGTTTCGTGAAACCCCAAAGTGGAACTTTATAGTTCTTGGATTTTGCTAAAAACCTGCCAAAATGCATTACGTTTTGGGCGCTACACAGTGACTATACTGGGTTAATTAATCATTTTTTTATGGAGGGGGGTGGGGGCTGCCCATTAGCGTTGTCCACCCATGAGGGAAACGCGAGAGAGAAATTTAACACTGCCTTTTTGCTATTGACATTTCAACTTCCTTTGCCAGCTTCTTTTACCCAGCTAGCAAACCAAATGGGACCCAAATGGGTACTTGGAAAAAACTGGGCAAGACAAATAGGGCCCAAATGGGCAATTCAACTGGGGCCCAAGTGGGCAAAATGGGATTTGCATGGGGCCCATATTTGCCCACCAGGGCCCATATTTGCCCACCAGGGCCCATATTCATAAAAGACTGCTAAGCCTAGTTGGCAACTAAAGTGGCCCCTAGTTGACAGCTAAGCCTAGCTGGAAGCTAAGTGATATTCATAAAAGTTTGCTAAGCTTAGTTGGTTGCTAAGTTGGCTGCTAACGTTAGAGTTGATCTGGGGTGTCTCTAAGTCACTAGTTGGCAACTAAATCATTTGTGGGTTACACATCGAGCAGCGAACATGGCAAGACGTATGAGCTTGCACAACTAAACCGTGCAATGCGCAGAGAACGTGTTTTCAGAGACAGACGAAACCCCATTGACATCTTTGATGATGAATTGCTGAAAAGGTACAGATTTTCACGTGCAGGGATTCTCTTCATCGCGGATTTGGTGACAGCAGAGATTGAACACCCAACAGGGAGGAACCAAGCTCTGCTTCCGTATCAGCAGGTACTAATTGCCTTACAATATTATGCAACAGGGACATTTCACACTGTTGTCGGCGATCCCCTCCAAGTGTCACAACCGACTGCCTGCATAGCAATCCATCGTGTGTCTCGTGCGTTGGCAGGAAAAATAAATGATTTTGTGAAATTCCCGGATGAAAGGAATTAACAATGCAAGATTGATAGAATACGACATTTCCCTGGAGTAATTGGATGCGTGGATGACACTCATGTTTGGAGGCAGACTACGTGAACAGAAAGGGGTACCATTCTATTAACGTTCAAGTGATATGTGACTATGAAGGGCCTCATGCACAGATTTACTGCTGTTCTTAAAAGTCATTTGACCCATCTTGGCCTCGCCAGTCCAAAACAACACCATACCCTATTGAAATGCAAATTTACATTCTCCTGTTTTATGGTTTGACGAACTGCCTAATGTCCTATAGCTGTGTGCTAGAAATATCTAGCTGCCATCTAGCTGGCAACATTCTTAGCAAGGTTTTATGAATACAAAATTGGTTGGTAACCACGGAGCAGGTAACTACGGATTCAGCAGGCTGCTGAGGCCTAGTTGACTGCTAAGTTAGCAGGCTTTTATGAATATGGGCCCTGGTCCCCATGTGGGAAATGCACATGGGTATTCGCTTGGGGCCCAAGTGGGCAAACTTAGTGGGCAAAACTTTAGAAAAGCGGAAAAGGTTATACTGGAAGCTTGCCATAACCGTCCCCTCTCAAAAAAATTGGGGTGTGGGCGTGTCCCCCGTCCCCCAGGATCGCCGCTCATGATCCACATGATCACTTTCGACACGGATTAACCAACATTATTAAGCCACGTGGATGGGAAGGGACGGGACAGGACGGGACGGTTTTAACAGTGGTGTAATTCTTAATGTGTTCATTCAACCATGTTCGGATAATGTTGCCGTCGTGTAGTTTCTTCTCTGTTTCAATAGGTTTAAAAGTACTTTCAGGTAGTAACAGCTCATTTGCTGAGTGGTTAAGCGAGTCGTTCTCGATTCCTAAGCCAGGGTTCGATTCCCAGCATTTTAGTGTTTCCTTTATTTCTCCAGAAATGTGATTGTCATTGTTTATAAGAGTAATCATTTACCATCTCCGAACACAAATTGAGTGGCTTGGTCGATAAGCGCAGTGCAGCTAGATGGGACCGCTCGTGCAGGCCAGATAAGCATCTGCGTACAGGTTCATGGAACGTTTGGCTTGCTCGACAGTCAAGGCTTAGGGTGCCGCAGAACTTCGGATTATATGGGTGAGTGGGGAAGGAGGTGTGATTGACCGGGACCCGATTCGTGATGGACCGCAATTTAGCCTTACATTGGAGCCGGTAAGCCGGGTGTATACAGCGCCCAGGCTAATCGCGGCACCTGAAAGCTTGGTCAACATCACTAATCCTCCCCCAGCCTATACGGGCCTGCTGTGGCTGTTATTAATTAAGACTAAACGCTGGTTGGCGGGAAATTTGGCATTGGGGGAGTGGGGTAGAGAAGGAAAGTCCTGCAAAGAACAATCTAAATAGTCATTATATTATAGCTATGTTTTATTGTCTTATTATTGCTTTAAAACATCAATGTCGCAATTACACTTTTACCCGGTATATAAACTATTAACATAATTAATAGCCCAGCAAAGATCGAGTTCAACATAACCAGTAAATCAAGAGGAAGACATAATGTCACCGATTCTATGGATCGAAGTTTTGAAAAATTCAAAATTGTTCACTACAAAGTCGAGAAAATATCTACTTGGTTTTAAACACGCAAAAAATGACAGGTCAGCAGAGCCTGAAGTGGTTACGGTGTAGGCCCCTGCACATTCAAGTGCCGGTGTGAGCCAGTACGTAACGGCTGATCTCTTCTAAGAGTCCGGCGCAGCTTATATCATAATCCACGAAGCCGAGTCAACCATCTACATCTAAGCTACATCTGAGCGTTAATAAACGCTAAAAGGCTTTGCAAACTGTTTGATTGCCTTATTACGTTCACTTTAAAAACAAATTTTTGATAATTAAAAAAATAAACCAGCCATGATTAAACTGACATTCAATTTCTGTTGCACGCAGTGTTGTAGGTCTCGAGACCAGTCTCGAGACCAATGTTTTCCTGGTCTCGGTCTCGGTACCCTGTGGTCTCGGTCTCGGTCTCGGTACCCCGTAGTCTCGGTATTTTGCTGGTCTCGGTATCGAGACCACCAATATTTTATACAAACAGCACATGTGCAGAATCGATTACAGCACGCTCGACTCGACTAAAGGTTTATAAACCTCGTTTCTTTGCCGTGTACGCGTGCCCAACGTACACGTAGCGCATTAGCTTCATGTATGGGAAGTTGGGAACGACATGTACATGTATACTCCTTTGCACATAATGCATATGGAAATTTGTGATCTTTTTGCATTATTTTATTATGTAAAATGACATACAAGGTCTCGAGGTTTCGGTCTCGGTCTCGGGCCATTAGGTCTCGGTCTCGGTCTTCCAGGTCTCGGTCTCGGTTTTGGACCATCAGGTCTCGTCTTGGTCTCGGTCTTCGGGGTCTCGACTACAACACTGGTTGCACGTTCTGATCAGTTATTACGTTCAAGTCTTCAAGCCATCAATTTTCACAACAAAATATTTAGAAGACAAAACATCTTGTAGATCGGCACGCATAGGATTTTTAAATGAGCTGCTATCTAGAATATTAGCTAATTCAGGAAAGTTTCTCTCGTCTGCCATGTTTGAGCTGCGACCATTTTGTCAACAACTGATTAATGTACGAAATATATCCAGGGCACCAGGCAAAGTCGATCAGTGCTGGACAAGATGGTGCAAGTTCGACCAGTAGGCCCCTAACAGTTTGTCAAACATTAGTTGATATTCCATGCTAACCTATGCACGGACTTTATAGTGGTGCAAAATCGCCCAGTGGTCGACAAAGTGAAGCAAATTCGATCAGTGACACTTTGTCAACCACTCGTCGATGTTCCATCGTTTACCCATGCACGAAATGTATTCTGGGTATCAGGTTAATGGTCGCAGCTCAATCTTGTTCAGTTCAAATCAATTTCTACACTATTTCGATACGTAAGTAAGTCGTAGCTTGAACACAGTTTAGTGTTATAGCGGCCAATTGGTAGTCTCGTGTTTTTGGCTGAAGCTTACTTCTTCGCCAGACGTTGCTCCACCTTCCGCACAAATTGACGGAGATCCTTGGCGAGAAGTTCCGGTACTTCGAAGGCGGCGAAGTGCCCGCCCCTCGGGTACGTGGTGTAGGAAACGATGTCCGTGTAGTGCGTGGCGGCCCAGTTCTTCTGAGCTCTGAGCAGCTCGTTCGGTAGGTCACCCAACCCGGCTGGCACTGTGTTTAAGAAACTGCGATAAAAAAAGGTCCAACAATTTCCCGTTAGCTGAATAAGATTATCCATACGTAGAAAAAGGAAAATGTACTTCCTTTTTAAGTAAATGCAACAAGGGTTTTTCGGACGGGCACTGTGCGTGCTTTCACATTGCAAGACCCACTTTAGTTTTGTAGTTATGATACCGTACATTATATACAACGCACCGTGTTGTGTGGACACACGGTGTGTACTAGGTCATTGAAGCAATATTTTTTACACACCGTAAGTAAAAAAAAGTTGCATTGCACGAGAATGGAACCCGAATTTTGTATAAAATTGGTGTTAAAATGTGCCTAAGACGATGGCCAAAGAAGTCGGAAATGCTCAAGGCGAACAAAAAGCCACCGTGACACCATCGCGAAAAAGCTGGAGTCGCTCCGCCTGTTTGCGAATTTAAAGGTCCACAACAGAATTTAAAATAACAATACAATAAAAGGAACATTATAATTATATAAAGTAATCAGAGTTGTAATTAAGTCAATCACAAGTATAAACACTAGTCAGTCACAAGTCAGCTTTTAAGCGACAACATACGACCAATGACAAAGAAATGTTTTGTGACGGATCATTTGAAAATAGCTCGGGCTTGGCTTGAGACCAGCCTTGTAATCTGACTTGTAATCTGACCTTGTATTCCTCCGTTTTATACGATCTAATCAAATAATGAGCGTAGACATACTTGCTCAGTTCAAACGTTTTAGGAAAAGTCTCCTTGTACATGCGCATGGATGACGTAATGCATCCTGACACCCAATAGATCATGACGTTAGTTAGCAGGTCATCTTTGGACCAATGGTCGTCCAGTCCGCCGTCTTCCAAATCAACCCAGTCTGAATTGGTCCAAGTTGAAAACTTTTCAATGATGTAAGCGGCTAGTCCAACGGGGGAGTCTGTCAGGGCGTGGCCTGTGGGTCAAATTTCAAACGATAATACGTTTTAAATATATTTTGAAAGCATAAGCAAAAGTATTAATAAATGCCGCAATTCTTGACGATCAGGGCTCGATCAAAGACGACGACGAAAATTACAGCAGAAATTCCACTACTGGTTTGGCAACCGGTATACCAGTTACTGATGAATGATAATTTCATATTATTAGCCAATCGGAATTGGATTCACAAGTAAGTTACAAGTTACAACCAATATGACCATTCACATCCATTATAATGTATATGCTTATCTAATGCTCGTATAGTCTAATGCTCTTTGTCATCCATAGGTCTATTCCTGGCGACACTTCCATCGTACACGAGTCCGACATCATGCAATAATATTACCCCTGCTCCTCGGGCCATTAAAACTTACCGACGGTGTCAGGTTTGGTAGACTGCAGGTGCATGTACCCCATCTCAAGGAGAAACGTCTTAAACATTTCCCAGCCTGGTAACGACTTGCCGTACACCTCATCGTCCAGCACGAGCGAAGGGAACAATTTTCCCAGAATCATTTGGCTGACTGGCGGTTGAACAAATATCATGTTGACATGCATACCGCGGACGTGACTGCGACGTTAGAAAAGTGGAGAAAGTTTGAACAATCGTTGACATTTTCATTCTGTGGCAAGTATTTGGAGCCGATGCCCAAAGTGACATAATTGTATACATGTACGTCAGCGAATTTATGACGTCAACGCCAAATATTCTTGCTGCGAATTCGAAAAAGTTGAACACATTTCAACTTGTGCGAATCTTCGCTGCGAATCTTCGCTGCGAATGTTTCATGACGTTAAATTATCTTCGCATTCGCGTGAAGTATGAACCGGCCTTAATGGCTTCTAATTTTGTTCGCCGAATTTTTCTATACTTTCTGCTACTAGGCCAAGTAAAACCAAAAACATCAGTTGACTGTCCGCATCCTTTTTTAAAGCCGCATCCCTTTTTTTTTTTTTTTCTTTCTTCCTCTAAAAAGCTAGATTTGTTCATGTATTTCGCTTTATTTTGGCACCACTCTTTCGATGATCGATTTCAAATCCAGCGAGAGTGATATTTCACTGGCATTCGCGATATGCGAGCTGTGTATAACGTCTAATGAGCCATGTGCGCGTGAAAATGGAGTACTTTAATAAAATACATAGAACACTGTTTAACATGATGGATATTTTGACTCAACTTACCGGTAGAATAGCTAATAAAAAGCTGGCGGTAATTTTGAACTGAAAATTTGGCGACCACTTCGAATTTAAATGCTTGGCGGCCATCTTGGAAAGAAAAAACAAATAAAAAGGCCCTCATCCTTCTCTTTTTGAAAAAAACCGGACGATCAACTGGTATTTTTTTTACTTGGCCCTACAACGCAAAATATTGAAGATGTTTTTCCATTATAGTATAGGTTTTCCCGGCCAATTTCAACTAAAATTCATTCAAGTTAATACCCGGCCTCATTCAATTTCGTTAGAAAATAAATGCTGAGCTACACCAGCATTCAAGGAGTTAAAAAGGGTCATTCACTTTCAGCACTTGAGCATTCACTCTACAAATAAGATCATTCAAATTCAACTGGTCATTTAGTTCATTTAATTTCGTCAAAGCCAGTCACCGAGGCTGGTCAACCATTCAATTTCATCAATGAGCAAACATTTTCCAAATGTTTGCATTCAAATTCGTTTGTGATGTAGGCCTATGCGCTTTCTGATTCGTATTTAATGGCAGGATACTCTAAGGAGAACTTCATTTCTACACTAGTTCCGAGCTAAACACACCTAGTAGGCCTTAAATAGACGATTTCTGAATCAAATATGGCATATATGGAGAGGTGATCTCCTACAAGAAGTGGCCCAACAGAATGTGGGAGAAATCACCCATGACAAATGCGTGAGATGGTACAACAACAGCCAAACGTACATGCCGAGATGCCTAGCACGTCAGAACATTGATGGTTAAAGAAACAAGTTTGAGACAGAAACGAGTTTAAGATAAACGTGCAAAGGGTAAAAAAAAGGACCTGTGAAAAAAAATTCCACAGGGAAAAAACATCATTATTCTAACGTACCAATGACCCCCTTGTGAATATAAGCTCATGTTTATATAACAAATCCTTTGTAGATTTTCATTTTGACATGGTTGAAGGAGACGTCAAAAACATAATAACGACCCATACAAGCAATCTCAAAGCAAAACCAAATCATTTTTAAGTGCCATAAGTTTGTAAACTGTATTTTAGTGCCTTTAAGACACATATTTCATGTTTAGTCAGGGGGTAACAAAGGCACCAGTAAAAATTATTGCAATTAAGACAACAATAATTGAATGAAACGCATAACATGGAAATGCCTAACAGGGAACAAAAAATACCAGTAAAAGAAACATGTTTCACTTTAAGCTCAAATAAGTCGTATCATAGGCCCTACTCGTGTTGAAGTTGAATGCTCGAATGTTGAAATCCGTTGCCCATAAATGAAAAAGAAAAAAACAACAGCTACAAAATCCTGAACGCTTCGATGACTCTGAATTTGATTGCACCTATTGCGAAAAGGTTGTATATATTCAACATAAGAATGGCGATCTTGTAGTCTTGAATGCCTATTAACGAAATGGAATGAAAGTAATGGAATCATGGGTGCACGAAAACGAAATTGAATGCAATAATATCGAAAGAGAAACTCTAGTTTGATTGAACTAGAAAAATCGCGTGAATTTGAAAGCGTGTTAATGAAATTGAATGAATTTTTGTTGAAATTGGCCGGGAAAACCTATATTAAAACTTCACAGCTAGCCTGATACTTACTTGAAGGTGTGTTTTCGCATTAAACCATTAAACAAAAGCCTGAGAAGTATATAGGGCGGACCTGACACTGTATAGTGGGCTTTTACTACCCATTTACTTTGCGCGAGTCATCGTTATTGATGTCCCTTAGTTGGTGTAAGCTCTTCCTGTAGACTGAAGAATCTCACCTTGGGAACATGCCGGACATCTGGTCGACCACCGTGGACCCCCAGTCGCCTCCCTGCACGTAGTAGTTATCGAACCCCAGCCGCGTCATCATTTTGTGGAATATACGCCCAGCCTCCCTGGCGTTCAGACCTATACAGAAGAACGATTTGATTCTCAGTCCATATAATTCAGAACTACTGTACGTGTACTCGTCATCATCAAAATGTACCCTAATGGAGAAGCCAGAAGCTGAAGCCGTTACGGGAAATGTTTCCACAAGTGATATTGGTTAGTGAACAGCAGGTTTTCACTCATTTATATCAAAGAACTAATGGTACCAGCGAAGCGTCACCCCTGAGTATAGGGCCTTGTCCAAAACAGACATGTTCGTGTACGGCGTAGTGAGTCAGTGGCAAAAACCGAAGCCGTAGCCACCAAATACCCGATTCGGACACGGCTTTACATCTTTGCCTATTTTTATCCCAAAAGCGTGCATGATTTGCAGGGGCGCTTTCCATTTCAAGTACCAACCTTGTTTGTGTGCTGCCTCTGAGAAGCCATAGCCAGGTAGCGAGGGAACGATGACTTCAAAGGTGTCATCCTCCTTTCCGCCATGATTGGTGGGGTCGATCAGCATGGGAATAATCTAAATTTAAGAAATATCAGATCAGTTCTTTGACCTTTGATGAAACAGGATGGAACGGCGCTTGTACGGCGTTCGCACGGCGCTCTGATTGGTTGTACGGCGGTTGTACCGCATGCGCACAGGTCGCACGCAAGCTAAACAAAAATCGCACGGCGCTTGCGCGGGACTCGATCGTACAGGTTGTACTGCAGTCGCACGGAACTTGAACCGTTATCGGATGTTTCGAGAGGAAAAGTCGCACGAGAGTTGAACGTACGGCAGTCGCACGAGAGTTGAACGGCAGTCGCACGGCAGTTGTACAAGTGAGACTGCGCAGGAAAGAAACAGGGAAATTCGTACGGAAATCGCACGGCTGTACGATATTTTAGTCGCACCGCAGTTGTACAAAAAATCGTTCAAGTGAGAACGGGGCTTATCCAAGAGAGCTTGGCTAATGTCTTCCTTCGCAAAAAAATTGTGATTGAAACGCAAGGCACTGTGGGCAGCTTACCTCGACCTTTCTACTTGCCTACGCGTCGTTCAGAAGCGGAAGTGCTGACCCTGCGTCATAGGTCATGCAAAATCTATCCTTAGCTATGAGATGTCAGCGTAATATTAGTCTTCACCAGCGCCCTTGGATAGGGCTGTAAACACGAGCGAAGTAAGCACTTCGAAGCATGCACGACAAGGCTTTACAACTGCCTTACCTTATAGAACTCGTAGAATGACCCTGGCCAGCCGTGGACCATCAGGATGGGTTTGGCTTTCTGACCCGCCTTCAGTTTGGGCGTGGCTCGCACGAAGTGGATGTCGATTCCTTCAATTTTTGTCTTGTAATTTTGGTACTGGTTCAGCTCCTTTTCCTTTTTACGCCAGCTGAATGTACGAGAAGAAGTGTTTTCAGGTTTGAGGCTATGAAAATATACAGCATTAACTTCTGGGTCCAAACGATATGGGCTCTATGGACAAAGCGTGAAGCAAGGGCGCGCGTATTCCCTTTGTTTGCATTGTACGTGTCCAGATGACGTCACACTTACGAAGAGGACAACGATGTCATCCACACCATTTTATAACTATTCTATTGTATTCAGCACCAATAGTGAATGTTTGCCATGTAGGCTAAATGGATTGTTGTAACAATAAATTGAGTGTGGGCAAACAGTTCATAAAAGGCATAAGAAATCAATCGCAAGTCGCATTGCAATTCTGGCCTCGAGCCAAGTTATAAGCTATTCAAATGACTGTGACAAAGGCATTCCTTTGTCATTATTCATCCCATGCAGCTGGTGAGCTGACTTTGTGATTGACTCGTGATTTGACTAATTGTGACTGTCCTGTGATTTGACTTGGTTAAGTGAAATATTCTATCGTTTTGCAAAACCCTGCGAAATGCGTTGGGGAGGTTCCGGAAGGCACATTTTTTTTAATTACTTAAATACCTTTAGGCCAACTTACGCTTAAACTCCATGTAATCCTCAATCGACCCCCTAGTTTGAGCTTCTATAGTCACCTTTAATATTGACTTCACTCACCTGTGAGGCCGTCCGTGAGAAATCTGGGCCTCTAGCCAAGCCCCATTCATTTGTGTACAAACCTACGTCTTTGAGTTAGCCGTCTTGCTGGTCTAGCTAGCCTGCAATAATGCAGCTATCAATCATCCTGTTAGCCTTTTAGAGGTATGGCGGACACAATAGGAGGGCGCTATTTGATTTGGGTATACCTTTTGTGCCATACAAAAGGTTTACCCAAATAAAATAGCGCCCTCCTATTGTGTCCGCCATACCTCTAAAAGGCTAATGCTGCTGGCTCAGTGACATAATGTAAACAGAGAAAGCCTGCTGTCTGCGACTGTTTGATGTCCATGCTTTTATTTACTGCCTTCCGGAGTCTGCAATTGGAGTGCCCGAGTCATTTTATGTGGTGTGCATTTCTGAGGGATAAATTCTTAAGCTTTCTTATCCTACAGTACTTTAATTCAACCTACTCGTATTTCTTTTGCCAGTAATCCACTATTTTCCTCACGTATTCCGGCCGGATGCCAAAATGAAACTTGGTTCCCTCGAGGCCTTCAAACCACCGGGTTCTATTCAGACGAACTAAAAACGAAATAGTAAAGCAGTGTTTGATCAATATTTTAAGTCGGATTGCAACATACTAAAGTCGTAAAGAAAGGTGTGCCTGGACTTTTAATTTTTTTATTTAAACCAAGGCGAGTTTTTAGACGGGAATTTCTGTGGAATTATTGGGGTTTTTTACGGAATTAATTTTTGAGACTGGCAAAGACGTTATCAGAAAGTTTTGAAAGATGGGAGATTTTGTTAGGTTTTTGAAAAAATCCTTATGTAACTTTTTTTTGCATAAGTCGTCTGCCAGCTCATGGTTATATAGGCTATTTCTTTCAGGTTATTTTAGTTAGCAAGCAGTGGGCTATAGTACAACATTTTCGTCTTATTTGATTGATTTAAATTTTGGTGGTTTATACCTCTTACACCTGGTAACATGAAATGGAAATTGGCAATTGAAAATAAGCGAGTTCGCACCTTTCAAGTCTGCCAGTTCCTCGTCAGAAAATCGAATGTTGAACTTCCGGACGGACGAGTCTTCCTCCGTCGGTTTGTTTCCTCGTCCCCACCACCCGTCCCCCACCTCTGGAGGATCAGGGGGCGTGCTGAAGACGCCGCTCATGTAGGCGATGCCGAGCCCGAGGAGAAGAACGGTGACCGCTAACTTCCAGCCCATGTTCGAGGTTGACAATTGTCACCGGGTATGAAAAACAAGCTTCGCACAGATCTGCAAAAGATAAGATGTAATTAAAACAACCCGAATGCTGCTTAGCTCATTCAAACTTTAAATATCCAACTTTGCCCTCACCTGTACCCATTTTTCCTGGCTGGAGAGAAGCAATTAGTGACAATTAAAGTGTCTTGCTCAAGGACACAAGCACTAATATACAACGGCTGGGCTCCAACCACAATCTCTGAAATTATCTATACGACCATACTTGCACTCTAAAAACAGATTGGTTAAAAGGGCTACCAATCTAATAGGTTGACCCAATATTGGTTGTTTTAACCAATGCGTTGGTTAAAACGTAACCAATGCGTTGGTTGTTCTTCAACCAGTCATATTGGTTGAGCTTGTCAACCAATCTATTGGTCATTTATAACCAATATGTTGGTTGTCCTTCAACCAATCTCTTTGGTTGATCCCAAAACCAATACATTGGTTGTTTTCAACCAAGACATCGGTTCCCCTTCAACCAATCATGTTGGTTAAGCTTACAACCAAGAAATCAACCAATATATTGGTCAGTTTTAACCAATATGTTGGTTGTCAGTCAACCATTCTCTTTGGTTGACCCCAAAACCAATCTATTCGTTGTTTTCAACCAAGATATATTGGTCAGTTATAACCAACTTGCATTGTTGACCTTCAACCAATCATATTGGTCATTTATAAGTAATATGTCGGGTGTCCTTCAATCAATTCCTGTAGTCGAGCCAAGCAAATGTAGATTGGTCGAGTTATACTGGATTGGTCGGTATTATAACCAATGGATTGGTCGGTGCCTAAACCAATATGGATTGGTCGATGTTATAACCAATATAGATCGGTCTTACACTGCTATACGTAATGGGCGGCCATTATGTAGAAATTGCACGACCAATCAGAAATGAGGAAATTTGTGTGCACAAAAGTCAGGTTAAATTGTAGTCTTGGTTCGTTCCAAGACGTCCTTAGCTAGCGGTGCGACGTATAGCGCGCACGGCCGGCCGACAGCGCCCTCTAGCTAGCTACACACGCGTCAAGGCCAAATCGCAAAGAACGTCTTGGTTCGCGTGGAAGCGCGCGCGACCTGCTTATGCATAATTTAACAGGCGGGTCAAACGAATAATCGCGCTTGCGCACTGGAGGAAACTCATGTTTTAGTATACCTTACTTTAGATACGATTTGAAGCTTTGCATGGTGGGTGCGATATGAAAGAGACTGAGATTGCGGGTAACACCATGTGAAATAGATCTCTTCTAGGAAGAAGTGTGGTTCTGAAAAGAACCGGGGTGAGTGTGTAACTCACGTCGAGTTACACACTCACCCCGGTTCTTTTCAGAACCACACTTCTTCCCAGAAGAGATCTTCACATGGTGTTACCCGCAATCTCAGTCTCTCTCATAACTTACTTTATATTATTCAGTTAACGTACGGTACCCTGTACGTACGTGTGCATGCAAATATGTACGTACAGAAACTAGACTAGTAAGTGTTTGCGATTTACATGCGATAATGCAGCTACGTCACACGCGCATGCAAATGCCGCACAGTTCTGCTCGCGATTTCGCGAGCAGAACTTCTGAAATAGCCAAGATGTTCTTTGCGATTTGGCCTTGGCGTGTGTGTGTGTGTGTGTGTGTGTGTAGCTGGAGGGCGCTGTTGGCCGGCCGTGCGCGCTATACGTCGCACCGCTAAGGACGTCTTGGAACCAAGACTAATTATATTGCCGTGTTTTGCATATGGTGCACGATATGGGGCAGAGCGAACCCCCCCTCTTTTGTGTTGGTCATTGTGTTCCCGGAATCTCAGGAATTCTTTTCAGAAGTCTAGGGGGGATGTGTTAGGTAACAATAGTCTGGAGAGTGTATAGGGTATAGGGACAAAAAGGGGGGTACCCCTCTGCCCCATATCGTGCTGGGTATAGTGTTTTGTCCCAAAATACACTTTCTTGACCATAATATGTATAACCAATATAGATTGCTCGGTGTTTTAACCAAGATAGATTGGTAACCAATACATATGGTAACCAATACATATTGGTTGTAGCCCTACCATTATGGATTGGTTACATTAACCAATATGGTATTGGTTAAAAAAGTAACCGTTTTCCAATTGGTTAATTTTACCAATATTTTGGTTGAACACATATCTACCAACCAGATTGGTTGAAAACAACCAATATATTGGTTATTTTCAACCAATCTGTTTTTAGAGTGTGGTTTTGATGCACCAGACCACTCGGCCACTTTGCTCCACTCATTTCTATCTCAATTTGAATTGTGGCATCGGCATTCGTTCCTTTACCAGCCCTTATGTCAAACACCATAAATAAACTCACCTCGCTCTCGGTATTCCACAGTGAAGGTAGGGTCACATGCACGCACTGCAAAAGTGTGATCAAATGAACGAGAAACTCAACCTTATTGTTCAGTATTGATACGTGCCCTCCCACGGAATGGGCCAGATTGTAAAACTGCGAGGGTTAAAAGTAGACCGCGTGAACACCGTTAGTGTAACCTTTGGATTTAGTGTAAAGTTCAGCAGGCGGATTATCGCGGTTTGCCACCGGCAAATACAGACAGTAAACTTGACCTTTGAACTTCAGGTACGTGCCCTGTGTTTGGTCATATCATCCATATAGACGCATAGAGGTATAGTGCACTGCTGACTGATGTGATAGGGATTGAGCCTATATAGTTGACATATCTAAATTCAAGGTCTGTGCAGGGCCGTAGCCTGTCCTGTCAGTGTGACTGGGGTGGTTCGTCAAACCCCAAAGTGGATCTTTGCCTATAGTTCTTGGAAATCCTGCCAAATGTATTACGTTTTGGGCGCTACACATGCAGTGACTAACGGGTTAAACAATCCATTTGTTATGTTCCCAGGATCGCTTCCCATGAAGTTATTCCAAAGTAAAGAAAACCAAGCAACGAATGTTGGAGATCGTTACCCTTGTCAATGCTCCCTTGTCGGAAGAATACACTAAATTCATCTGTTTAATATTATATATATATATATTATCGAAAAAGTTGTACTCGGTGTCCGGCTCTTATTGTGTGTCCTGGAAATTTTTTGAAAATGTGTGCTGATCTTTCTGGTGCATGCAAAAGCCAATGTCCCGTAAAATGTATATGACAAGGGGGGACACTGCCATAGCCATCCCCTCCCCAAAAATATTGGGGGAGGGCGTGTCCCCCCGTCCCCCCGGGATCGCCGCCCATGGTCCGTATGATCACTTTCGGCACGGATTTACGCCAGTGCCATCCACTCATTTTCAAACCTACATTACTAAGCCACGTGGATGGGAAGGGACGGGACGAGTTATAACAGTGGTGTGATTCTTAATGTACAGTGGTTTGGTCTCTAAGCACAGTGCAGCTGCATGGGACCGCTCGTGAAATCCAGCTCAGCATCTGCGTACAGGTTCATGGCACGTTTGGCTGGCTCGGCAGTCAAGGCTTAGGGTGCCTTCCTTTTATGGTGCTAGAACCTCGTGTTATATGGATGGGTGGGGAAGGAGGTGTGGTAGACCGGGATCCGATTCGTGATGGACCGGGATCCGAGCCCCGAAGAGTCGTAGGCCTACATGGTAGCCGGTAAACCGGGTGTATACAGCGCCCAGGCGAATCGCGGCACCTGAAAGCTTGGTCAACATCACATAACTTTTGTGTCTGTTTTTCTTTTGTTATAGGCATAACACCAGAATGCATACGATACCTTCTTATTCATAAATTTTTAAGGTATACAGAAAAAGAATCAAGGAATGTTTTGTCTGTCTCATCGTTCGGGTTTTTCTCTATTATGTTGAAGGACATTTTAATGCAAGCTTCGACTTCTTAGAAAATGCATCCATGTCTGTGCCGCAATTGTACATTTCCATATTTGTTTTCTTTTCTTTTATTGAGCATTCAATATAATTATTATCAAAGGCAATTCGATCCACTCTGTGTTCCCTACCTCTGCCCAGTATTTAGTGGCGTAACGGTAGGATTTGACTTTAGGGTGGGGGTTCAACATTTATTTTTTTCAAAAACAAAAAACAAATTTTCCCACAATCTTTTTGAATAAAGTTACCCCGAAAACTATTGAAAAGCACGATGGAGGTGGGTAGGTGGGTTGGGATCAGGGTGGATCTTGTTAGGCCTCTTCTGACGTTGGCGGCGCCATTTACACATGTATTGGTGTATGAAAAACTCACTCTCCAAAAGAGTGAACCACTCCAAAAGATTGAAATTTCCACTCTTTCGAGGAGCCATATATAAAGGGACCACTCTTTTTAGACTTGTCCCTTATAATTATGGCTCTTCGAAAAAATTGAAATTTCACTCTTTTGGAGTGGTTTTTACTCTTTTGGAGTAGTTTTTAGAGATTCACTCTTTGAGTTTTTCACTCTTTTACATTTAGAGAGTACTGCGGAAATATGCCCCATTATTAATAAAGACTAAACGCTGGTTGGCGGGAAATTTGGGCAGAAAATAGATGGCAGAAAATAGATGGCAGCGGGGGGAGTGGGTGGGGAAGAAAAGTCCTGCAAACAACAATCTAAATAGTCATTATATTATAGCAATGTTTTAATGTCTTACTATTATTGCTTTAAAATATCAATGTTGCAGTTTAACTTCAAACATC
Organism: Hippasteria phrygiana; assembly: GCA_037893225.1. NCBI lineage: Eukaryota > Metazoa > Echinodermata > Asteroidea > Valvatida > Goniasteridae > Hippasteria > Hippasteria phrygiana. The sequence continues at coordinate 2,420,585 of JAZGUH010000008.1, read as the reverse complement.
ATTAATAGTCCAGCAAAGATCGAGTTCAACATAACCAGTAAATCAAGAGGGTAAAATAATGTCACCGATTCTATGGATTGAAGTTTTTACAAATTCAACTCGTGCTCATAAAATTGAAAATTGTTCACTACAAAGTCGAGAAAATATCTACTTGGTTTTAAACAAGTAAAAATGACGTAAACATTTCTGAAGTGGTTACGATGTGCCCCCTAGTGCACATTCAAGTGCCGGTGTGAGCCAGTGCATAACGGATGACCTCTTCTAACTCCACGAAGAGTCGACCACAAATCTACATCTAAGCTACATGTGAGCATTAATAAACAAACGCTAAACGGCTTAGCAAACTTATTTTTCAATTGCCTTAATACGTTCACTTCAAAAACACATTTTTTTATAATTAAAAAAAATATACCTGCCATGATTAAATTGACATTCAATTTTTGTTGCACATTCTGATCAATTACGTTCAGGTCTTCAAGCCATAATGTCCAATGTTCTGATTTTAACAAAGTTGTGGCCTTTAGAACGTACCGATAATAAGCCGCAATTGCACCGAGAAAGACACTCAGGGCACATCTGCAACGAACATTTAGGTGAAGGTGACAACTAAGCCTTATTTTCACCAAAAATATTCAGAAAACAAAGCATCTTGTAGATTGGCACTCATAGGATTTTAAATCCTATCTTAAATACTATCTAAAATCTTAGCTAATTCAAGAAAGTTCCTCTCGTCGGCCATGTTTGAGCTGTGACGATTTTATCAACAACGGATCGATGTTCCACGGTAACCTATGCACCAAGTATATCCAGGGCACCAGGCAAAATCGACAAGTGATCGAAAAAATTGGTGGAAGTTCGACCACTAACCGTTTGTCAAACATTAGTCGATATTCAATGCTAACCTATATGCACGGACTTTATGGTGGGTACCATGCAAAAATCGCCCAGTGGTCGACAAAGTGAAGCACGTTCGATCAGTGACACTTTGTGAACCACTCGTCGATGTTCCATGGTAATCGTTTTATGCACGAAATATATTCTGCTTCTGGGTACCAGGTGAATTTGACAAATGGTCGCAGCTCAATCTTGTTCAGTTAAAATCAATTTCTACACTATTTCCATATGTAAATAAGTCGTAGCTTGAACACAGTTTAGTGTTATAGCACCCTCTCTGGTCCGTGCAGCGGCCAATTGGTACTCATGTTTTTTGGTAGTCTTGGTTCCAAGACGTCCTTAGCGGCGCGACGTATAGCGCGCACGGCCGGCCGACAGCGCCCTCTAGCTACACACACGTCAAGGCCAAATCGCAAAAAATGTCTTGGCTATTTCGAATGGAAGCGCGCGCGACCTGCTTATGCATAATTTAACAGGCGGGTCAAACGAATAATCGCGCTTGCGCACATAGTCGTACTTCCCCAATACGTCCGAGGACAATGCTTTGTGTTTCCTATTGTTCCTTTAATATAACCAACCCCCATAGACTAAGCACGTATCCTTACGTTCGAGGACCGATTTCAACAAAAGACTCTACGTTCGAGGACTGAAAGGTTTCTTTGTGTTTCCTTTCTTCTCTTGTCCTCGGAGATATATACAGTGCACGTACACTGGAGGAAACTCATGTTTTAGTAATAACTTACTAGTCAGTTAACGGCTGCTGGTCAGTTAACGTACCTTGTACGTACGTGTGCATGCACATATGTACGTACAGAAGCTAGACTAGTGAGTGTTTGCGATTTACATGCGATAATGCAGCTACGTCACACGCGCATCCAAATGCAGCAGAGTTCTTGCGAAATAGCCAAGACGCTTTTTGCGATTTGGCCTTGGCGTGTGTGTGTGTGTGAGTTTGTATATGCCGCCAATCGTGGACCTAGGACAAAAGAATTCGAGCGTAGACAAAGGGGTCCACGTTTGACCTAACGTCCACGATTGACCTAACGTCCACGATTGAAAATCGTGTACAAGACCAATGGGAGGCCTTCCGAAAAAGTTAGAGTATAAACAAAAGAGGAACAATGGGAGGTCCACGATTGCACCACGATTGTGTGACTGTGTGTGTGTGTGTGTGTGTGTGTGTAGCTGGAGGGCGCTGTCGGCCGGCCGTGCGCGCTATACGTCGCACCGCTAAGGAAGTCTTGGAACCAAGACTAGTTTTTTGGCCGAAGCTTACTTATCCACCAGACGTTGCTCCACCTTCCGCACGAACTGACGGAGATCCTTGGCGAGAAGTTCCGGTACTTCGAAGGCGGCGAAGTGCCCGCCTCTCGGGTACGTGGTGTAGGAGACGATGTCCGTGTAGTGCGTGGCGGCCCAGTTCTTCTGAGCTCTGGCCAGCTCGTTCGGTAGGTCACCCAACCCGGCTGGCACTGTGTTTAAGAAACTGCGATAAAAAAGTCCAACGATTTCCCGTTAGCTGAATAAGATTATCCGTACGTAGAAAAAGGAAAATGTACTTCATTTAAAAGTAACTCGGACAACAAGGGCTTTTCGGATCTGGCATTCTGCGTGCTTTAACATTGAAAGACCCACTTTGGTTTTAATAATAATAATAATAATAATTATAATAATAAGAATAATAATAATTATTATAATAACCGGCATTTAAGAACGCTCAACATAGTAAACTATATCACAGCGCTTGCAATATTATTACCCCTGCTCATCGGGCCCATTAATCATTCCTGAAGCCTTCTCAACTCCCTGAGGAGTATACAGCCCCGGCTGCAAGTTAAGCGCACATGGGCTAATCAAACACATAACCATCACTGCCCTCACAGGGTACCCATTTACTCCTGGGTGGAGAGAAGCAACTTGTGACAAAGTGCCTTGCTCAAGGACACACGCACCATGACCCCAGCCGGTCTCGAACCCACAATCTGCAGTATCACTGAGATCTTGAGTTCGGTACACTAAGCCACGAGGCTTATGATACCGCAGGTCTACATACAACGGACCATGTTGTGTGGACACACGGTGTGTACTAGGTCATTGAAGCAATAGTTTTTACACACCGTAGGTAAAAAAAAAGTTGCATTGCACAAGAATGGAACCCGAATTTTGTATAAAATTGGTGTTAAAATGTGCCTAAGACGATAGCTAAAGAAGTCAGAAAAGCTCAACGCAAAAAAAACACGGACATCATCGCGAAAAAACCAGGTCCGTATTATCAGAATTTACAATAACAATACAATAAAAGAAATAACAATACAATAAAAGGAACATTATAATTATGTAAAGTAATCAGAGTTGGAATTAAGTCAATCACAAGTCTAAACACTTGACAATCACAAGTCAGCTTGCAAGCGATCGACAGCACATGAACAATGACAAAGAAATGTTTTGTGACAGATCATTTAAAAATAGCTCTGACTTGGCTTGAGACCGGCCTTGCAATTTGACTTGTGATTGACATGTGATGACTTGATTGGACCTCTGATAGTGATAATAGTAATGATTATCAATTGATACAGATGCCTCAAAGCACTTCACAATTGTTACCCCTAGTCATCAGGCCATTAGATTAGTTATGCAGCAGTTCGAGATCAGCGCAAGCTACAATTTTATGAAATTGTCCTATTGAAGCCCTACCCCATAATTTACATCACAAATACAAGTTGTCCCAATGATAAAAATATTCCTCCGTTTTATACGATGTAATAAAATAATGAGCGTAGACATACTTGCTCAGTTCGAACACTTTAGGAAAAGTCTCCTTGTACATGCGCATGGATGACGTAATGCATCCCGACACCCAATAGATCATGACGTTAGTTAACAGGTCGTCTTTGGACCAATGGTCGTCCAGTCCGCCGTCTTCCAAATCAACCCAGTCCGGATTGGTCGCAGTTGAAAACTTTTCAATGATGTAAGCGGCTAGTCCAACTGGGGAGTCTGTCAGGGCGTGGCCTGTGGGTCAAATTTCAAACGATAACGCGTTTTAGATTTATTTTGAAAGAATATTAAGCAAAAGTATTGATAAATGCCGCAATTCTTGACGATCAGAGCTCGATCAAAGACGACGACGAAAATTAAAGCAGAAATTCCACTACTGGTTTGGCAACCGGTACCAGTTACTGATTAATGCAATACCTCTGGAATTAAAAGAGCTAATAATTTCATATTATTAGCCAATCAGAATAGGATTCACCAATACAATATGACCATTATACAACTAATATGACCAATCACATCCATTCTAATGTATATGCTTATATAATGCTCGTATGGTCGATACTGTTTGTCATCCATACCCATGATCCTTTGCGAGTGTCAAAAAGGTCTATTCCTGGCGACACATCCATCGTACACGAGTCCGACATCATGCAATAATATTACCCCTGCTCCTCGGGCCAATCAAACTTACCGACGGTGTCAGGTTTGGTAGCCTGCAGGTGCATGTACCCCATCTCAAGGAGAAACTTCTTAAACATTTCCCAGCCTGGCAACGACTTGCCGTACGCTTCATCGTCCAGAACGAGCGAAGGGAACAATTTTCCCAGAATCATTTGGCTGACTGGCGGTTGAACATGTATCGTGTTGACATGCATACCGCGGACGTGACTGCGACGTTAGAAAAGAGGAGAAAGTATGAACAATCTTGGAAACTGATTTTCTCGACAAACTGTCCCCTGTGGCGAAATTGTGGAGCCGATGCCCAAAATGGTATAATTGTACACTATTTTTCAACTGTTCTGATAATCGAGGGGAGGTGCAAAAACAAGTGTCGAAGTGCGTGCCTTGTTGAAGTGGTGCTTTCAATTATTTTAACTAGTTCGTACTACACCAATGCATGAAGCATATCAGCATATACCCTAAGAATTAAAGCTTACTTTTGATTTTATTCTTCGAGAAAATGCCTAAACATCCAGAGTGGAACTCTTGACAGGCCATTTCCGACTACCAGTCCGCAATCGACGTCGTTGAGGAACCTCAACATAAACTCATTGGCCTATTCTCGCGGTCGACATGACGTCACATCTTCCCCTTCATATATTACACAGCGCGTGTGCTTGTTTTCCCCTCCGCGCACTGCATAGCAACCCATTGATCTCTGTACAAAGTTCAAGCGAATTTCCCGGATCTCCGACCGCGAGAACAGACTAATCCAGCGAACAAAATCAGAAGCCGTTTTGGGGGTACCACTTGGGCGATCCCGCGCTCGCGCGCGCGTCATACGCGTGCTTACATTTGAGGCGAGTGTGTATATTGGCAATCATTGGTATACTAAAAGGAGCGCTGATCGAGTGACGCCTTCGACTAGACTTGAAGACAAGTCGTTTAGACAGTCGTGTTTTGTCCGCAGGCGCCGTCATTACCAGCTTATTATGATATGCGGCGGCGCAAGCGGACTAAAGCCGACCAATTACCGACTTGATTTTAAGTCTACGTTCAACGAGCGCGCGCGCATGGCATCGCCCGATTGGATACCCAGTAAAGGCCGGTTCATACGCGAATACGTTTGCAAAGCGAATTTATGACGTCAACGCTAAATATTCGCGCTGCGAATTCGCAAAAGTTGAACACATTTCAACTTGTGCGAATCTTCGCTGCGAATGTTTCAAGACGTCAAATTATCTTCGCATTCGCCGGATTAATCTATACTCCTTGCTACTAGGCCAAGTAAAAAAGCACACCAGTTGATCGTCCCCGCCCGCATCCTTTTTTATAGCCGCATCCTTTTTTCTTTTTCATTCTATTTGTTAATTTTGTTCCCTCCAAAAAAGCTAGATTTGTTCATGTATTTCGGTTTATTTTGGCACCATTCTTTCGATGATCGATTTCATTTCCCGATATTTTAGACTTCTACAAAGACAGCGAGGGTGATATTTCACTGGCATTCGTGATATGCGAGTTGTGTATAACGTCGAACAGTCCCATGATCCCTCAGCCATGTTGCCCGTGAAAATGGAGTATATTTTAATAAAATACACAGAACACTGTTTAACATGATGGATATTTTGACTCAACTTACTTGAAGCTGTGTTTTCTCATTAAACCATTAAACAAAAGCCTGAGAGCTATAGGCCTGGCCTGACACTGTATGGTGGGCTTTTACTACCGATTTACTTTGCTCGAGCCCTCGTTATTGATGCCCCTTAGTTTTGTAAGCTCTTATAATTCTTGTAGACTGAAGAATCTCACCTTGGGAACATGCCGGACATCTGGTCGACCACCATGGACCCCCAGTCGCCTCCCTGCACGTAGTAGCTATCGAACCCCAGCCGCGTCATCATTTTGTGGTATATACGCCCAGCCACCCTGGCGTTCAGACCTATAAAGAACGATTTGATCCTCAGTCCATACAGGCCTAATTCGGAACTATAGTAAAAACGTTCAAACAGTATGGGAGAATTACATTTGTGATATCCTAAATGTGAAGGTACGAAAGGAACAATATTGAACCTACAACAGGTGACTAATTATTGTGACACTGATATACAGCCACAAATTCTGACGGTATTTTACCTTTCAGTCAATGTTTCTGTACTTGTACTCGTCATCATCAAATGTAGGCTACCCTAATGGAGAAGCCAGAAGCTGAAGCCGTTACGGGAAATGTTTCCACGAGTATTAGGGTTCATGGGTCAGGTGATATTGGTTAGCGAACACCAGGTTTTCACTCATTTATACCAAAGAACTAATGGTATAAAAGTGTATAGGGCCTTGTCCAAAACAGACAGTTTCGTGTACGGCTCCGGCTATTCGGCGTAGTGAGCCAATGGCAAAAACCAAAGCCGTAGCCACCAAATACCCTATTCGGACACGGCTTTTTATAGCTTTGCCTATTTTTATCCCAAAAGCGTGCATGGTTTGCAGGGGCGCCTTCCATTTTAAGTATACCAACCTTGTTTGTGTGCTGCCTCTGAGAAGCCATAGCCAGGTAGCGAGGGAACGATGACTTCAAAGGTGTCATCCTCCTTCCCGCCATGATTGGTGGGGTCGATCAGCATGGGAATAATCTATATTCAGAAATATCAGATCAGTTCTTTGACCTTTGATGGATCAGGAAGCACAGTGTACGCATATTTCGCTGTTAAACCCGGCAAATTCACACGGACAGGATTTGATCCTGCGACCTTCGGAAATCCGTTTACAAAGCTCTGGACAGTTTCCTTTTCTATTTTTATATTTACATTTTAGCTTCCTTTTTAGTTAAATTTTCTATTTGATGACACCGTGCTTTAAAAAAAATTGAATTCTCGATGAAATTATCATCCCAGTGTTGCTTTCCAGGCTATACAAGGTTGACTGAATTGACCTGTCACCGTTTTCGAGTTAACCACGTCCCTTATAAACAACCCAGTTGAATTTTGTGCGGCAATTTGTGTTTGGGTCAGATTTGAACGTTGCGTCGAATTTTAACTAACGTGATTGGACAATCTAACTAACGTGTTAGTGATTGGACAATCTTTCACAATTAGCTGCATGCGTTCACATGATTCCACATTGTTAGGTCAATTCCTCAGTAAGTCCAAGTGAGTACCATCGCCGTATCCAAGAGAGCTTAGCTAATTTCGTCCTTCGCAAAAACTTGTGATGGAAACGCAAGGCACTGTGGGCAGCTTACCTCGACCTTTCTACTTGCCTACGCGTCGTTCAGAAGCGGAAGTGCTGACCCTGCGTCATAGGTCATGCAAAATCTATCCAATGAGATGTCAGCGTAATTAGTCTTCACCAGCGCCCTCGGATTGGGCCGTGAGCACGAGCGAAGTAAGCACTTCGAAGCATGCACGACAAGGCTTTAAAACTGCCTTACCTTATAGAACTCGTAGAATGACCCTGGCCAGCCGTGGACCATCAGGATGGGTTTGGCTTTCTGACCCGCCTTCAGTTTGGGCGTGGCTCGCACGAAGTGGATGTCGATTCCTTCAATTTTCGTCTTGTAATGTTGGTACTGGTTCAGCTCCTTTTCCGTTTTACGCCAGCTGAATGTACAATAAGAAGTGTTTTCAGGTTTGAGGCTATGAAAAAATACAGCGTTAACTTCTGGGTCCAAACGATATGGGCCGGCTCTATGGACAGCGCGTGAAGCAAGGGCGCGTGTACTCCCTTTGTTTGCATTGCACGTGTCCAGATGACGTCACACTTACGAAGAGGACAACGATGGCATCGACACCATTTTATAACTGTTCATTCTATTGTATTCAGCACCAATAGTGAATGTTTGCCATGTAGGCTAAATGGATTGTTGTAACAAAAAATTGAGTGTGGGCAAACAGTTCGTACGAAGGCAATATATCAATCATAAGTCGCATTGACTTAAGCTATTCAAATGACTGTGACAAAAGCATTCCTTTGTCATTATTCATCCCATGCAGCTGGTGATCTGACTTTGTGATTGACTCGTGATTTGACTTGTGACATGTCATGTGATTTGACTTGCGATTTACTTTGACTTGCTCGTCAGCTAGGACAAAATGGTTAAGTGAAATATTCTATCGTTTTGCAAAACCCTGCGAAATGCGTTGGGGCGGTTCCGGAAGGCACATTTAATTGTTTAATTACTTAAATACCTTTGGGCCAACTTCCGCTTCTATAGTCACCTTTAATGTTGACTTCACTCACCAGTCAGGCCGACCGTGAGAAATCTGGGCCTCTAGCCAAGCCCCATTCATTTGTGTACAAACCTACGTATTTGAGTGTAGCCGTCTAGCCGGTCTAGCCAGCCTGCATAATGCAGCTATCAATCATCCTATACTGCTGGCTCAGTGACAGAATGTAAACAGAGAAAGCCTGCTGTCTGCGACTGTTTGATGTCCATGCTTTTATTTACTGCCTTCCGGAGTCTGCAATTGGAGTGCCCGAGTCATTTTATGTGGTGTGCATTTCTGAGGGATAAATTCTTAAGCTTTCTTATCCTACAGTACTTTAATTCAACCTACTCGTATTTCTTTTGCCAGTAATCCACTATTTTCCTCATGTATTCCGGACGGATGCCAAAATGAAACTTGGTTCCCTCGAGGCCTTCAAACCACCGGGTTCTATTCAGACGAACTAAAAACGAAATAATACAGCAGTGTTTGATCAATATTTTAAGTCGGACTGCAAATTACTAAAGTCGTAGAGAAAGGTGTGCCTGGACTTTTAATTTTTTTATTTGAACCAAGGCGAGTTTCTAGACGGGAATTTCTGTGGAATTATTTTTTTTTTTTTTACGGAATTAATTTTTGAGACTGGCAAAGACGTTATCAGAAAGTTTTGAAAGATGGGAGATTTTGTTAGGTTTTTGAAAAAATCCTTATGTAACTTTTTGTTTGCATAAGTCGTCTGCCAGCTCATATAGGCTATTTCATTCAGGTTATTTTAGTTAGCAAGCAGTGGGCCATAGTACAGCATTTTCGTCTTATTTGATTGATTTAAATTTTGGTGTTTTTTTTTACACAGGTGCTTTATACCTCTTTACACCTGGTAACATGAAATGGAAATTGGCAATTGAAAATAAGCGAGTTCGCACCTTTTAAGTCTGCCAGTTCCTCGTCAGAAAATCGAATGTTGAACTTCCGGACGGACGAGTCTTCCTCCGTCGGTTTGTCTCCTCGTCCCCACCACCCGTCCCCCACCTCTGGAGGATCAGGGGGCGTGCTGAAGACGCCGCTCATGTAGGCGATGCCGAGCCCGAGGAGAAGAACGGTGACCGCTAACTTCCAGCCCATGTTGGAGGTTGACAATTGTCACCGGGTATAAAAAAACAAGCTTCGCACAGATCTGCAAAAGATAAGATGTTTGCTGTAAACTGAAGAGTATAGGGCTAGTGAAGTTAACGAGTCGAGATGGAATTTACACAGCTTGCACCCCCGGAAATTGTAGGAAGTAGAATTAAAAGTATGCTATGTGCGCCGGACTGCGCCCCCAAAACGCCCTCCCCAAGACATCGATCACTACAACTTTGTCATAGTGTTACCGCTTTCCCGTTTATAATGGTATTTTAAATTTACTGCCAACGCGATACTTAACACTACATCATTATTACCCCGGCTCAGGCCCTTATATCATCTCAGTAATTAAAACAACCCGAATGCTGCTTAGCTCATTCAAACTTTAAATAACCAACTTTGCCCTCACCTGTACCCATTTTTCCTGGCTGGAGAGAAGCAATTAGTGACAATTAAAGTGTCTTGCTCAAGGACACAAGCACTAATATACAACGGCTGGGCTCCAACCACAATCTCTGAAATTATCCATACGACCATACTTGCACTCTAAAAACAGATTGTTAAAAGGGCTACCAATCTAATAGGTTGACCCAATATTGGTTGTTTTAACCAATGCGTTGGTTAAAACGTAACCAATGCGTTGGTTGTTCTTCAACCAATCTTTTTTGTTGATCCCAAAACCAATACATTGGTTGTTTTCAACCAAGACATCGGTTCCCCTTCAACCAATCATGTTGGTTAAGCTTACAACCAAGAAATCAACCAATATATTGATCAGTTTTAACCAATATGTTGGTTGTCATTCAACCATTCTCTTTGATTGACCCCAAAACCAATCTATTCGTTGTTTTCAACCAAGATATATTGGTCAGTTATAACCAACTTGCATTGTTGACCTTCAACCAATCATATTGGTCATTTATAAGCAATATGTTGGGTGCCCTTCCATTAATTTCTGTTGTCGAGCTAACCAAATGTAGATTGGTCGGGGTTATATACTGGATTGGTCGGTATTATCACCAATATGGATTGGTCGGTGTTATAACCAATATGGATTGCTACGTAATGGACGGCCATTACGTAGAAATTGCACGACCAATCAGAAATGAGGAAATTTTTGTGCACAAAAGTCAGGTTAAATTGCCGTGTTTTGTCCCAAAATACACTTTCTTGACCATAATATGTTTTATTCAAACAATTCACCAATACAATTTTGCTTCTTTTTTTTTACAAAAATAGGTGAGGAATCTTATTACATCTCCTTTAATTTCGTATTCAAATATCAACATTTTTCATGGGAAGCCATGACTCTATTATGGGGGATACGTTGAATATAAAGCTAAAGCACAACATCATTGACTTTGTAGTCTTGTAGCATTTGTACAGTACACTCTATCATAGTAATGTATAGTAAGTTACTTTCATTTAGTCTGGTTCCTACTTCATTCATTTCATTAATAAATGGCAACCAACACCGTGAAAAAATCATGTAAATTGAATGTGCAGTTCCCGTTTTTACTTCAACCCTAGAGAAATTTTACGGGAAGTTCCCGTAAATTGTACGGTTTTTCGCTGGCAACCCGTTTTACTGGGAATTTACCGTACAATTACAGGTAATTTGTTTACAGTGTATAACCAATATAGATCCACCAACCAGATTGGTTGAAAACAACCAATATATTGGTTGTTTTTAACCAATCTGTTTTTAGAGTATGGTTTTGATGCACTAGACCACTCGGCCACTTTGCTCCACTCATTTCTATCTCAATTTGAATTGTGGCATCGGCATTCGTCCCTTTACCAGCCCTTATGTCAAACACCATAAATAAACTCACCTCGCTCTCGGTATTCCACAGTGAAGGTAGGTCACATGCACGCACTGCAAAAGTGTGATCAAATGAACGAGAAACTCAACCTTATTGTTCCGTATTTATGCCCGTCACACGGAATGGGCAAGATTGTAAAACTGCGTGGGTTAAAGTATAGACCGCGTGAACACCGTTAGTGTAACCTTTGGATTTTTGTGTAAAGTTCAGCAGACCGGCAAGTACAGACAGTAAACCTGACCTTTGAACCCCAGGTACGTACCCTGTGTTTGCTCATATCATCCATATAGACGCATAGAGAGGTATAGTGCACTGCTAACTGATGTGATAGGGATTAGGCCTATATAGCTGGCATATCTAAATTCAAGGTCTGTGCAGGGCCGGCCGTAGCCTGCCCCGTGACTTGGGTGGGGGGGGGGGGGGGGGGGGGGGGTCGTCAAATCCCAAAGTGGATCTCTGCCTATAGTTCTTGGAAATCCTGCCAAATGTTTTACGTTTTGGGAGCTACACAGTGACTAACGGGTTAAATAATCTTTTTTTTTAGGGAGGGGGGGGGGGGGGGGGGGCGGTTACTGGATTACTGTAACTCCCTTCTCAACGGAATTACGAAACAAGATTGCGACCGTCTCCAAAAACTTCAAAACAATTAGGCTGCTCGCCTTATCCTCCGGAAGCGTAAGTACTCTCATGCGACACCTCTTCTTGCTCAATTGCACTGGCTCCCAATTAACAAACGGATCGTCTTTAAGACAGCAGTTAACATGTACAAAAATCATGTCCAACACGTTCCCATCATACATTTGCGATGTTATTGACCTCAGCAAACCAAACCGACAAGGTCTCCGCTCTGAGGCAAACTTGCTCATCCCTCGCACGACCAGGAATACAGGGGACCGCGCCTTCTCCGTTGCTGGGCCCCGAATATGGAACTCTCTCCCTATGACTATCCGGAATGCTTCAAATCTCGAACAATTTAAGGGACTCTTAAAAACGTATCTGTATTGATTTCACTTGTTCCTTACTTTAATTGATTTTGTTTACAGCGCTTTGAATCCTTGGGCAAAGGCGCTTTATAAATACGAGGTATTATTATAAGCGTTGTCCACCAAAATTATGATATAGAAGGTGGGAACATTAATCCCCTGTTCTCAAGATCGCTTCCCAGGCCATGAATGTTGGAGATTACCCTTGTCAATGCTCCCTCGTCGGAAGAATACACTCAATTCATCTGCTATTAGATATATATTATGGAAAAAATTGTACTCGGTGTCCGGCTCTTGTTTGTGTGTCCTGGAATTTTTTTGAAAATGTGTGCTGATCTTTGCGTATTCTGGTGCATGCAAAAACCAATGGCCCGTAAAATGTATATGACAAGGGGGACAATGCCATAGCCGTCCCCTCCCAAAAAATATTTGGGGAGGGCGTGTCCCCCCGGCCCCCGGGATCACCGCCCATGGTCCATATGATCACTTTCGGCACGGATTTACGCCAGTGCCAACCACTAATTTTTAAACCTACATTACTAAGCCACGTGGATTGGAAGGGACGGGACGAGTTATAACAGTGGTGTGATTCTTAATGTACAGTGGTTTGGTCTCTAAGCACAGTGCAGCTGCGCTGCATGGGACCGCTCGTGAAGTCCAGGTCAGCATCTGCGTACAGGTTCATGGCACGTTTGGCTCGGCTCGGCAGTCAAGGCTTAGGGTGCCTCTCTTTCATGGTGCTAGAACATCGTGTTATTTGGATGAGTGGGGAAGGAGGTGTGGTAGACCGGGATCCGATTCGTGATGGACCGGGATCCGATCCCTGAAGAGCTGTACATGGGAGCCGGTAAACTAGGTGTATACAGCGCCCAGGCGAATCGCGGCACCTGAAAGCTTGGTCGACATCTCATAACTGTTTTGTTTTCTTTTTTTCTTTATTTATAGGCATAACACCATAATGCATGCGGTACCTTTTGATTCATAAATTTTTAAGGTATACAGAAAAAATATCGAGGAATGTTTTGTCTGTCTCGTCGTTCGGGTTTTTCTCTATTATGTTGAAGGACATTTTATTGCAAGCTTCGACTTCTTCGCAATTGTACATTTCCATATTTGTTTTCTTTTCTTTTATTGAGCATTCAGTATAATTATTATCAAAGGCAATTCGATCCACTCGGTGTTCCCTACCTCTGCCCAGTATTTAGTGGCGCACCGGCAGGATTTGACTTTGGGGTGGGGGTTCAACATTTATTTTTTCAACAACAAAAACTAATTTTCCCACAATCTTTTTGAATAAAGTTACCCCGAAAACTATTGAAAAGCACGATGGAGGTGGGTAGGTGGGTTGGGATCGGGGTGGATCTTTAGGCCTCTTCTGACGTTGGCGGCGCCATTCACACATGTATTGGTGTATGAAAAACTCACTCTCCAAAAGAGTGAATCCCTTATCAAACCACTCAAAAAGATTGAATGTCTTATAAAAACCACTCCAAAAGATTGAAATTTCCACTCTTTCGAGGAGCCATATTAGGGACCACTCTTTTTAGACTTGTCCCTTATATGGCTCTTCGAAAAAATTGAAATTTAACTCCTTTGGAGTAGTTTTTATAAGAGATTTACTCTTTAGGGATTCACTCTTTTGGAGAGTGAGTTTTTCACTTCTTTTACATTTAGAGAGTACTCGGGAAATATGCCCCATTATTAATAAAGACTAAACAGTGGTTGGCGGGAAATTCGGGCAGAAAATAGATGGCAGCGGGGGGAGTGAGTTAGAGAAGAAAAGTCCTGCAGAGAACAATTTAAATAGTCATATATTATACCAATGTATTATTGTCTTATTATTATTGCTTTAAAACATCAATGTTGCTGTTGAACTTTTAACATCATTAATAGCCCAGCAAAGATCGAGTTCAACATCAAGAGGGTAAATCAAGGTGTAAAATAATGTCACCGATTCTATGGATTGAAGTTTTTACAAATTCAACTCGTGCTCATAAAATTGAAAATTGTTCACTACAAAGTCGAGAAAATATCTACTTGGTTTTAAACAAGTAAACATGACGTAAAAATGCCTGAAGTGGTTACGATGTGCCCCCTATAGTGCACATTCAAGTGTCGGTGTGAGCCAGTGCATAACGGATGACCTCTTCTAAGAGTCCGGCGCAGCTTATATCAAAATCCACGAAGAGTCGACCACAAATCTACATCTAAGCTACATGTGAGCATTAATAAACCAACGGTAAACGGCTTAGCAAACTTATTTTTCAATTGCCTTCATACGTTCACTTCAAAAACACATTTTTGATAATTAAAAAAATACATCTACCATGATTAAATTGACATTCAATTTTTGTTGCACATTCTGATCAATTACGTTCAGGTCTTCAAGCCATAATGTCCAATGTTCTGATTTTAACAAAGTTGTGGCATTTAGAACGTACCGATAATAAGCCGCAATTAAACCGAGAAAGACACTCGGGGCACATCTGCAACGAACATTTAGGTGAAGGTGACAACTAAGCCTTATTTTCACCAAAAAATATTCAGAAAACAAAGCATCTTGTAGATTGGCACTCATAGGATTTTAAATCCTATCTTAAATACTATCTAAAATCTTAGCTAATTCAAGAAAGTTCCTCTCGTCGGCCATGTTTGAGCTGTGACGATTTTATCAACAACGGATCGATGTTCCACGGTAACCTATGCACCAAGTATATCCAGGGCACCAGGCAAAATCGACAAGTGATCGAAAAAATTGGTGGAAGTTCGACCAGTAACCGTTTGTCAAACATTAGTCGATATTCAATGCTAACCTATATGCACGGACTTTATGGTGGGTACCATGCAAAAATCGCCCAGTGGTCGACAAAGTGAAGCACATTCGATCAGTGACACTTTGTGAACCACTCGTCGATGTTCCATGGTAATCGTTTTATGCACGAAATATATTCTGCTTCTGGGTACCAGGTTAATTTGACAAATGGTCGCAGCTCAATCTTGTTCAGTTACAATCAATTTCTACACTATTTCCATATGTAAATAAGTCGTAGCTTGAACACAGTTTAGTGTTATAGCACCCTCTCTGGTCCGTGCAGCGGCCAATTGGTACTCATGTTTTTTGGTAGTCTTGCGCGCACGGCCGGCCGACAGCGCCCTCTAGCTACACACACGTCAAGGCCAAATCGCAAAAAACGTCTTGGCTATTTCGAATGGAAGCGCGCGCGACCTGCTTATGCATAATTTGACAGGCGGGTCAAACGAATAATCGCGCTTGCGCACTGGAGGAAACTCATGTTTTAGTAATAACTTACTAGTCAGTTAACGGCTGCTGGTCAGTTAACGTACCTTGTACGTACGTGTGCATGCACATATGTACGTACAGAAACTAGACTATAGTGAGTGTTTGCTATTTACATGCGATAATGCAGCTACGTCACACGCGCATCCAAATGCAGCAGAGTTCTGCTCGCGATTTCGCAAGCAGAACTTGCGAAATAGCCAAGACGTTCTTTGCGATTTGGCCTTGGCTTGTGTGTGTGTTTGTGAGTTTGTATATGCCGGCAATCGTGGACCTAGGACAAAAGAATTCGGGCGTAGACAAAGGGGTCCACGTTTGACGTAACGTCCACGATTGAAAATCGTGTACAAAACCAATGGGAGGCCTTCCGAAAAAGTTAGAGTATAAACAAAAGAGGAACAATGGGAGGTCCACGATTGCACCCGTTTACATGACTGGGTGTGTGTGTGTGTGTAGCTGGAGGTCGCTGTCGGCCGGCCGTGCGCGCTATACGTCGCACCGCTAAGGACGTCTTGGAACCAAGACTAGTTTTTTGGCCGAAGCTTACTTATCCACCAGACGTTGCTCCACCTTCCGCACGAACTGACGGAGATCCTTGACGAGAAGTTCCGGTACCTCGAAGGCAGCGAAGTGCCCGCCCCTCGGGTACGTGGTGTAGGAAACGATGTCCGTGTAGTGCGTGGCGGCCCAGTTCTTCTGAGCTCTGAGCAGCTCGTTCGGTAGGTCACCCAACCCGGCTGGCACTGTGTTTAAGAAACTGCGATAAAAAGGTCCACCGATTTCCCATTAGCTGAATAAGATTATCCGTACGTAGAAAAAGGAAAATGTACTTCATTTAAAAGTAACTCGGACAACAAGGGCTTTTCAGGTCTGGCATTCTGCGTGCTTTAACCTTGAAAAACCCACTTTGGTTTTAATAATAATAATAATAATAATTATAATCTTTATTATTATTATTATTATAATAACCGGCATTTAAGAACGCTCAACATAGTAAACTATATCACAGTGCTTACAATATTATTACCGCTGCTCATCGGGCCCATTAATCATTCCTGAAGCCTTCTCAACTCCCTGAGGAGTATACAGCCCCGGCTGCAAGTTAAGCGCACATGGGCTAATCAAACACATAACCATCACTGCCCTCACAGGGTGCCCATTTACTCCTGGGTGGAGAGAAGCAACTTGTGACAAAGTGCCTTGCTCAAGGACACACGCACCATGGCCCCAGCCGGTCTCGAACCCACAATCTGCAGTATCACTGAGATCTTGAGTTCGGTACACTAAGCCACGAGGCCACAGCACTCCACGTGCTGTAGTTATGATACCGCAGGTCTACATACAACGGACCATGTTGTGTGGACACACGGTGTGTACTAGGTCATTGAAGCAATAGTTTTTACACACCGTAGGTAAACAAAAAGTTGCATTGCACGAGAATGGAACCCGAATTTTGTATAAAATTGGTGTTAAAATGTGCCTAAGACGATAGCTAAAGAAGTCAGAGAAGCTCAACGCAAAAAAAAGCACTTTTACATCATCGCGAAAAAACAGGTCCGTATTATCAGAATTTACAATAACAATGCAATAAAAGAAATAACAATACAATAAAAGGAACATTATAATTATGTAAAGTAATCAGAGTTGGAATTAAGTCAATCACAAGTCTAAACACTAGTCAATCACAAGTCAGCTTGCAAGCGATCGACAGCACGTGACCAATGACAAAGAAATGTTTTATGACAGATCATTTAAAAATAGCTCTGACTTGGCTTGAGACCGGCCTTGCAATCTGACTTGTGATTGACATGTGATGACTTGATTGCAACTCTGATAGTGATAATAGTAATGATTTTATATCAATTGATACAGATGCCTCAAAGCACTTCACAATTGTTACCCCTGGTCATCAGGCCATTAGATTAGTTATGCAGCAGTTCGAGATCAGCGCAAGCTACAATTTTCTGAAATTGTCTTATTGAAGCCCTACCCCATAATTTACATCACAAATACAAGTTGTCCCAATGATCAAAATATTCCTCCGTCTTATACGATGTAATAAAATAATGAGCGTAGACATACTTGCTCAGTTCGAACACTTTAGGAAACGTCTCCTTGTACATGCGCATGGATGACGTAATGCATCCCGACACCCAATAGATCATGACGTTAGTTAACAGGTCGTCTTTGGACCAATGGTCGTCCAGTCCGCCGTCTTCCAAATCAACCCAGTCCGGATTGGTCCAAGTTGAAAACTTTTCAATGATGTAAGCGGCTAGTCCAACTGGGGAGTCTGTCAGGGCGTGGCCTGTGGGTCAAATTTCAAACGATAACACGTTTTAAATTAATTTTGAAAGAATATTCAGCAAAAGTATTGATAAATGCCGCAATTCTTGACGATCAGAGCTCGATCAAAGACGACGACGAAATTCCACTACTGGTTTGGCAACCGGTACCAGTTACTGATTAATGCAATACCTCTGGAATTAAAAGAGCTAATAATTTCATATTATTAGCCAATCAGAATATGATTATACAAACAATATGACCAATCACATCCATTCTAATGTATATGGTTATATAATGCTCGTATGGTCGATACTGTTTGACATCCATACCCATGATACTTTGCGAGTGTCAAAAAGGTCTATTCCTGGCGACACACCCATCGTACACGAGTCCGACATCATGCAATAATATTACCCCTGCTCCTCGGGCCAATCAAACTTACCGACGGTGTCAGGTTTGGTAGCCTGCAGGTGCATGTACCCCATCTCAAGGAGAAACTTCTTAAACATTTCCCAGCCTGGCAACGACTTGCCGTACGCTTCATCGTCCAGAACGAGCGAAGGGAACAATTTTCCCAGAATCATTTGGCTGACTGGCGGTTGAACATTTATCGCGTTGACATGCATACCGCGGACGTGACTGCGACGTTAGAAAAGAGGAGAAAGTATGAACAATCTTGGAAACTGATTTTCTCGACAAACTGTCCCCTGTGGCGAAATTGTGGAGCCGATGCCCAAAATGGTATAATTGTACACTATTTTTCAACTGTTCTGATAATCGAGGGGAGGTGCAAAAACAAGTGTCGAAGTGCGTGCCTTGTTGAAGTGGTGCTTTCAATTATTTTAACTAGTTCGTACTACACCAATGCATGAAGCATATCAGCATATACCCTAAGAATTAAAGCTTACTTTTGATTTTATTCTTCGAGAAAATGCCTAAACATCCAGAGTGGAACTCTTGACAGGCCATTTCCGACTACCAGTCCGCAATCGACGTCGTTGAGGAACCTCAACATAAACTCATAAGCCTATTCTCGCGGTCGACATGACGTCACATCTTCCCCTTCATCTATTACACAGCGCGTGTGCTTGTTTTCCCCTCCGCGCACTGCATAGCAACCCATTGATCTGTACAAAGTTCAAGCGAATTTCCCGGATCTCCGACCGCGAGAATAGACTAATCCAGCGAACAAAATCAGAAGCCGTTTTGGGGGTACCACTTGGGCGATCCCGCGCTCGCGCGCGCGTCATACGCGTGCTTACATTTGAGGCGAGTGTGTATATTGGCAATCATTGGTACTAAAAGGAGCGCTGATCGAGTGACGCCTTCGACTAGACTTGAAGACAAGTCGTTTAGACAGTCGTGTTTTGTCCGCAGGCGCCGTCATTACCAGCGCTGTACGTTCGGTTAATACGCCCGCCTTTCGTGAAGTTCCGACATGTCTTGCCATAGAGCATTGGACAGTCGACGCACACGCATCTTGGGGCCGAGGTTTCACAGAACGTTCCCACATGTTATTATACCGCTCGCTACACGTAACCCCTGGAAAGTGCGGCGTAAGTATTATGATACGCGGCGGCGGAAGCGGACTAAAGCCGACCAATTACCGACTTGATTTTAAGTCTACGTTCAACGAGCGCGCGCGCATGGCATCGCCCGATTGGATACCCAGTAAAGGCCGGTTCATACGCGAATACGTTTGCAAAGCGAATTTATGACGTCAACGCTAAATATTCGCGCTGCGAATTCGCAAAAGTTGAACACATTTCAACTTGTGCGAATCTTCGCTGCGAATGTTTCAAGACGTCAAATTATCTTCGCATTCGCCGGATTAATCTATACTCCTTGCTACTAGGCCAAGTAAAAAAGCACACCAGTTGATCGTCCCCGCCCGCATCTTTTTTTGAAGCCGCATCCTTTTTTTCTTTTTTATTTTATTTGTTAATTTTGTTCCCTCCAAAAAAGCTAGATTTGTTCATGTATTTCGGTTTATTTTGGCACCATTCTTTCGATGATCGATTTCATTTCCCGATATTTTAGACTTCTACAAAGACAGCGAGGGTGATATTTCACTGGCATTCGTGATATGCGAGCTGTGTATAACGTCGAATAGTCCCATGATCCCTGAGCCATGTGCCCGTGAAAATGGAGTATACTTTAATAAAATACACAGAACACTGTTTAACATGATGGATATTTTGACTCAACTTACTTGAAGCTGTGTTTTCTCATTAAACCATTAAACAAAAGCCTGAGAACTATAGGCCTGGCCTGACACTGTATGGTGGGCTTTTACTACCCATTTACTTTGCTCGAGCCCTCGTTATTGATGCCCCATTAGTTTTGTAAGCTCATATAATTCTTGTAGACTGAAGAATCTCACCTTGGGAACATGCCGGACATCTGGTCGACCACCATGGACCCCCAGTCGCCTCCCTGCACGTAGTAGCTATCGAACCCCAGCCGCGTCATCATTTTGTGGAATATACGCCCAGCCTCCCTGGCGTTCAGACCTATAAAGAACGATTTGATCCTTAGTATAGGCCTAATTCGGAACTATAATAAAAACGTTCAAACAGTATGGGAGAATTACATTTGTGATATCCTAAATGTGAAGGTACGAAAGGAACAATATTGAACCTACAACAGGTGACTAATTATTGTGACACTGATATACAGCCACAAATTCTGACGGTATTTTACCTTTCAGTCAATGTTTCTGTACTTGTGCTCGTCATCATCAAATGTAGGCTACCCTAATGGAGAAGCCAGAAGCTGAAGCCGTTACGGGAAATGTTTCCACGAGTATTAGGGTTCATGGGTCAGGTGATATTGGTTAGCGAACACCAGGTTTTCACTCATTTATACCAAAGAACTAATGGTATAAAAGTGTATAGGGCCTTGTCCAAAACAGACAGTTTCGTGTACGGCTCCGGCTATTCGGCGTAGTGAGCCAATGGCAAAAACCAAAGCCGTAGCCACCAAATACCCTATTCGGCTTTTTATAGCTTTGCCTATTTTTATCCCAAAAGCGTGCATGATTTGCAGGGGCGCCTTCCATTTTAAGTACCAACCTTGTTTGTGTGCTGCCTCTGAGAAGCCATAGCCAGGTAGCGAGGGAACGATGACTTCAAAGGTGTCATCCTCCTTCCCGCCATGATTGGTGGGGTCGATCAGCATGGGAATAATCTAAATTAAGAAATATCAGATCAGTTCTTTGACCTTTGATGGATCAGGAAGCACAGTGTACGCATATTTCGCTGTTGAACCTGGCAAATTCACACGAACAGGATTTGATCCTGCGACCTTCGGAAATCCGTTTACAAAGCTCTGGACAGTTTCCTTTTCTATTTTTATATTTACATTTTAGCTTCCTTTTTAGTTAAATTTTCTATTTGATGACACCGTGCTTTAAAAGAAATTGCATTCTCGATGAAATTATCATCCCAGTGTTGCTTTCCAGGCTATACAAGGTTGACTGAATTGACCTGTCACCGTTTTCGAGTTAACCACGTCCCTTATAAACAACCCAGTTGAATTTTGTGCGGCAATTTGTGTTTGTGTCAGATTTGAACGTTGCGTCGAATTTTAACTAACGTGATTGGACAAACTAACGTGTTAGTGATTGGACAATCTTTCACAACTAGCTGCATGCGTTCACATGATTCCACATCGTTAGGTCAATTCCTCAGTAAGTCCAAGTGAGTACCATCGCCCTATCCAATTAGAGAGCTTAGCTAATTCCTTCGCAAAAACTTGTGATGGAAACGCAAGGCACTGTGGGCAGCTTACCTCGACCTTTTTCTACTTGCCTACGCTCGTTCAGAAGCGGAAGTGCTGACCCTGCGTCATAGGTCATGCAAAATCTATCCAATGAGATGTCAGCGTAATTAGTCTTCACCAGCGCCCTCGGATAGGGCTGTGAGCACGAGCGAAGTAAGCACTTCGAAGCATGCACGACAAGGCTTTAAAACTGCCTTACCTTATAGAACTCGTAGAATGACCCTGGCCAGCCGTGGACCATCAGGATGGGTTTGGCTTTCTGACCCGCCTTCAGTTTGGGCGTGGCTCGCACGAAGTGGATGTCGATTCCTTCAATTTTCGTCTTGTAATGTTGGTACTGGTTCAGCTGCTTTTCCGTTTTACGCCAGCTGAATGTACAATAAGAAGTGTTTTCAGGTTTGAGGCTATGAACAAATACAGCGTTAACTTCTGGGTCCAAACGATATGGGCCGGCTCTATGGACAGCGCGTGAAGCAAGGGCGCGCGTACTCCCTTTGTTTGCATTGCACGTGTCCAGATGACGTCACACTTACGAAGAGGACAACGATGGCATCGACACCATTTTATAACTGTTCATTCTATTGTATTCAGCACCAATAGTGAATGTTTGCCATGTAAATGATTGTTGTAACAATAAATTGAGTGTGGGCAAACAGTTCGTACGAAGGCATAAGAAATCAATCATAAGTCGCATTGACTTAAGCTATTCAAATGACTGTCACAAAAGCATTCCTTTGTCATTATTCATCCCATGCAGCTGGTGATCTGACTTTGTGATTGACTCGTGATTTGACATGTCATGTGATTTGACTTGCGATTTACTTTGACTTGCTCGTCAGCTAGGACAAAATGGTTAAGTGAAATATTCTATCGTTTTGCAAAACCCTGCGAAATGCGTTGGGGAGGTTCCGGAAGGCACATTTAATTGTTTAATTACTTAAATACCTTTGGGCCAACTTCCGCTCAAACTCCATGTAATCATGGAGGAAGAAATTCCTCCATGATGTGATCCTCAATCGACCCCCTAGTTTGAGCTTCTATAGTCGCCATTAATGTTGACTTCACTCACCAGTCGGCCGACCGTGAGAAATCTGGGCCTCTAGCCAAGCCCCATTCATTTGTGTACAAACCTACGTCTTTGAGTGTAGCCGTCTAGCCGGTCTAGCCAGCCTGCATAATGCAGCTATCAATCATCCTATACTGCTGGCTCAGTGACAGAATGTAAACAGAGAAAGCCTGCTGTCTGCGACTGTTTGATGTCCATGCTTCTATTTGCTGCCTTCCGGAGTCTGCAATTGGAGTGCCCGAGTCATTTTATGTGGTGTGCATTTCTGAGGGATAAATTCTTAAGCTTTCTTATCCTACAGTACTTTAATTCAACCTACTCGTATTTCTTTTGCCAGTAATCCACTATTTTCCTCATGTATTCCGGACGGATGCCAAAATGAAACTTGGTTCCCTCGAGGCCTTCAAACCACCGGGTTCTATTCAGACGAACTAAAAACGAAATAATACAGCAGTGTTTGATCAATATTTTAAGTCGGACTGCAAATTACTAAAGTCGTAGAGAAAGGTGTGCCTGGACTTTTAATGTTTTTATTTAAACCAAGGCGAGTTTCTAGACGGGAATTTCTGTGGAATTATTTTTTTTTTTTTTACGGAATTAATTTTTGAGACTGGCAAAGACGTAATCAGAAAGTTTTGAAAGATGGGAGATTTTGTTAGGTTTTTGAAAAAATCTTTATGTAACTTTTTGTTTGCATAAGTCGTCTGCCAGCTCATGGTTATATAGGCTATTTCTTTCAGGTTATTTTAGTTAGCAAGCAGTGGGCCATAGTACAGCATTTTCGTCTTATTTGATTGATTTAAATTTGGGTGTTTTTTTACACAGGTGCTTTATACCTCTTTACACCTGGTAACATGAAATGGAAATTGGCAATTGAAAATAAGCGAGTTCGCACCTTTCAAGTCTGCCAGTTCCTCGTCAGAAAATCGAATGTTGAACTTCCGGACGGACGAGTCTTTCTCCGTCGGTTTGTCTCCTCGTCCCCACCACCCGTCCCCCACCTCTGGAGGATCAGGGGGCGTGCTGAAGACGCCGCTCATGTAGGCGATGCCGAGCCCGAGGAGAAGAACGGTGACCGCTAACTTCCAGCCCATGTTGGAGGTTGACAATTGTCACCGGGTATGAAAAAACAAGCTTCGCACAGATCTGCAAAAGATAAGATGTTTGCTGTAAACTGAAGAGTATAGGGTTAGTGAAGTTAACGAGTCGAGATGGAATTTACACAGCTTGCACCCCCGGAAATTGTAGGAAGTAGAATTAAAAGTATGCTATGTGCGCCGGACTGCGCCCCC
The DNA here is from genome assembly GCA_037893225.1 of Hippasteria phrygiana. Taxonomy (NCBI): domain Eukaryota; kingdom Metazoa; phylum Echinodermata; class Asteroidea; order Valvatida; family Goniasteridae; genus Hippasteria; species Hippasteria phrygiana. The sequence goes on along the minus strand of JAZGUH010000008.1, from coordinate 2,396,395 downwards.
AAAACGCCCTCCCCAAGACATCGATCATTACAACTTTGTCATAGTGTTGCCGCTTTCCCGTTTATAATGGTATTTTAAATTTACTGCCAACGCGATACTTAACACTACATCATTATTACCCCGGCTCAGGCCCTTATATCATCTCAGTAATTAAAACAACCCGAATGCTGCTTAGCTCATTCAAACTTTAAATAACCAACTTTGCCCTCACCTGTACCCATTTTTCCTGGCTGGAGAGAAGCAATTAGTGACAATTAAAGTGTCTTGCTCAAGGACACAAGCACTAATATACAACGGTTGGGCTCCAACCACAATCTCTGAAGTTATCCATACGACCATACTTGCACTCTAAAACAGATTGGTTAAAAGGGCTACCAATCTAATAGGTTGACCCAATATTGGTTGTTTTAACCAATGCGTTGGTTAAAACGTAACCAATGCGTTGGTTGTTCTTCAACCAATCTCTTTGGTTGATCCCAATTACCAATACATTGGTTGTTTTCAACCAAGACATCGGTTCACATGTTGGTTAAACTTACAACCAAGAAATCAACCAATATATTGATCAGTTTTAACCAATATGTTGGTTGTCATTCAACCATTCTCTTTGATTGACCCCAAAACCAATCTATTCGTTGTTTTCAACCAAGATATATTGGTCAGTTATAACCAACTTGCATTGTTGACCTTCAACCAATCATATTGGTCATTTATAAGCAATATGTTGGGTGCCCTTCCATCAATTTCTGTTGTCGAGCTAACCAAATGTAGATTGGTCGGGGTTATATACTGGATTGGTCGGTATTATAACCAATATGGATTGGTCGGTATTATAACCAATATGGATTGGTCGGTGTTATAACCAATATAGATCGGTGTTACACTGCTACGTAATGGACGGCCATTACGTAGAAATTGCACGACCAATCAGAAATGAGGAAATTTTTGTGCACAAAAGTCAGGTTAAATTGCCGTGTTTTGTCCCAAAATACACTTTCTTGACCATAATATGTTCTATTCAAACAATTCCCCAATACAATTTTGATTCTCTTTTTACAAAAATAGGTGAGGAATCTTATTACATCTCCTTTAATTTCGTATTCAAATATCAACATTTTTCATGGGAAGCCATGACTTTATTATGGGGGATACGTTGAATATAAAGCTAAAGCACAACATCATTGACTTTGTAGTCTTGTAGCATTTGTACAGTACACTCTATCATAGTAATGTATAGTAAGTTACTTTCATTTAGTCTGGTTCCTACTTCATTCATTTCATTAATAAATGGCAACCAACACCGTGAAAAAATCATGTAAATTGACTGTGCAGTTCCCGTTTTTACTTCAACCCTAGAGACATTTTACGGGAAGTTCCCGTAAATTGTCCGGTTTTTCGCTGGCAACCCGTTTTACTGGGAATTTACCGTACAATTACAGGTAATTTGTTTACAGTGTATAACCAATATAGATCCACCAACCAGATTGGTTGAAAACAACCAATATATTGGTTGTTTTTAACCAATCTGTTTTTAGAGTATGGTTTTGATGCACCAGACCACTCGGCCACTTTGCTCCACTCATTTATATCTCAATTTGAATTGTGGCATCGGCATTCGTCCCTTTACCAGCCCTTATGTCAAACACCGTAAATACACTCACCTCGCTCTCGGTATTCCACAGTGAAGGTAGGTCACATGTACGCACTGCAAAAGTGTGATCAAATGAACGAGAAACTCAACCTTATTGTTCCGTATTTATGCCCGTCACACGGAATGGGCAAGATTGTAAAACTGCGTGGGTTAAAGCATGGCCTCCATGGTTAAAGTATAGACCGCGTGAACACCGTTAGTGTAACCTTTGTATTTTTGTGTAAAGTTCAGCAGACGGATTATCGCGGTTTGCCACCGGCAAGTACAGACAGTAAACCTGACCTTTGAACCCCAGGTACGTACCCTGTGTTTGCTCATATCATCCCTACAGACGCATAGAGAGGTATAGTGCACTGCTAACTGATGTGATAGGGATTAGGCCTATATAGCTGGCATATCTAAATTCAAGGTCTGTGCAGGGCCGGCCGTAGCCTGCCCCGTGACTTGGGGGGGGGGGGGGGGGGGGGTCGTCAAATCCCAAAGTGGATCTTTGCCTATAGTTCTTGGAAATCCTGCCAAATGTATTACGTTTTGGGAACTACACAGTGACTAACGGGTTAAATAATCTTTTTTTTTAGGGAGGGAGGGGGGGGGGGGGGGGGGGCGGTTACTGGATTACTGTAACTCCCTTCTCAACGGAATTACGAAACAAGATTGCGACCGTCTCCAAAAACTTCAAAACAATTAGGCTGCTCGCCTTATCCTCCGGAAGCGTAAGTACTCTCATGCGACACCTCTTCTTGCTCAATTGCACTGGCTCTGAATTAACAAACGGATCGTCTTTAAGACAGCAGTTAACATGTACAAAAATCATGTCCAACACGTTCCCATCATACATTTGCGATGTTATTGACCTCAGCAAACCAAACCGACAAGGTCTCCGCTCTGAGGCAAACTTGCTCATCCCTCGCACGACCAGGAATACAGGGGACCGCGCCTTCTCCGTTGCTGGGCCCCGAATATGGAACTCTCTCCCTATGACTATCCGGAATGCTTCAAATCTCGAACAATTTAAGGGACTCTTAAAAACTTATCTGTATTGATTTCACTTGTTCCTTACTTTAATTGATTTTGTTTACAGCGCTTTGAATCCTTGGGCAAAGGCGCTTTATAAATACGACGTATTATTGTGATGGTAGCTACTTGCGCAGCCCCAGGGTTTGTTGAAATGTGAACATCAACAGGCGATGGGAGTTGAATCCCTGGTTGGACCACGACTAGGAGACGGGGCTGGTACAACAGTAGTTAAATCAAACCACTCAGGACAAAGTAGTTAGCAGCACCTGACATGAATGGTTATTTATTGCAAGTACAATAACCAACTCCAAGAAACACCCTGTAATGAATACAGAATTTCAAAATACACCTATTGTACGCATACATGTACATAACATTAGTACACCACACTCCAATGCATGTACAGCAACACACATACTATATTAATGGGAATTGTCATGTGAGCCTAGATTCCGACAAGACATAGCCAAACACAAGGCAAAAATCACACAAAATCAACAATCTATAACTTGTATTTCAACTCACCCAGTCCTGGATAATCAAGTAGGACACTCAGTAGGCTGTCCCACAAACTGTCCAATTTTAACAGACAGATGTGCTGAATTTATACTGGAGAAAGTTAAAGTTGTTAATGGTGTTAAGTCACCAAAGCGCGGGAAAGCATACCCGTCAAGTGAGGGCGCACTTGCTAGCGCGGGAAACATATCCGTTGAGTGAGGGCGCACTTGCGTCCACCACATTATTATAAGCGTTGTCCACCAAAATTATGATATAGAAGGTGGGAACATTAATCCCCTGTTCTCAAGATCGCTTCCCAGGCCATGAATGTTGGAGATTACCCTTGTCAATGCTCCCTTGTCGGAAGAATACACTCAATTCATCTGCTATTAGATATATATTATGGAAAAAATTGTACTCGGTGTCCGGCTCTTGTTTGTGTGTCCTGGAATTTTTTTGAAAATGTGTGCTGATCTTTGCGTATTCTGGTGCATGCAAAAGCCAATGGCCCGTAAAATGTATATGACAAGGGGGACACTGCCATAGCCGTCCCCTCCCAAAAAATATTTGGGGAGGGCGTGTCCCCCCGGCCCCCGGGATCACCGCCCATGGTCCATATGATCACTTTCGGCACGGATTTACGCCAGTGCCAACCACTAATTTTTAAACCTACATTACTAAGCCACGTGGATTGGAAGGGACGGGACGAGTTATAACAGTGGTGTGATTCTGAATGTACAGTGGTTTGGTCTCTAAGCACAGTGCAGCTGCGCTGCATGGGACCGCTCGTGAAGTCCAGGTCAGCATCTGCGTACAGGTTCATGGCACGTTTGGCTCGGCTCGGCAGTCAAGGCTTAGGGTGCCTCCCTTTCATGGTGCTAGAACATCGTGTTATTTGGATGAGTGGGGAAGGAGGTGTGGTAGACCGGGATCCGATTCGTGATGGACCGGGATCCGATCCCTGAAGAGCTGTACATGGGAGCCGGTAAACCGGGTGTATACAGCGCCCAGGCGAATCGCGGCACCTGAAAGCTTGGTTTTGTTTTCTTTTTTTCTTTATTTATAGGCATAATACCAGAATGCATGCGGTACCTTTTGATTCATCAATTTTTAAGGTATACAGAAAAAATATCGAGGAATGTTTTGTCTGTCTCGTCGTTCGGGTTTTTCTCTATTATGTTGAAGGACATTTTAATGCAAGCTTCGACTTCTTCGCAATTGTACATTTCCATATTTGTTTTCTTTTCTTTTATTGAGCATTCAGTATAATTATTATCAAAGGCAATTCGATCCACTCGGTGTTCCCTACCTCTGCCCAGTATTTAGTGGCGCACCGGCAGGATTTGACTTTGGGGTGGGGGTTCAACATTTATTTTTTCAACAACAAAAACTAATTTTTCCACAATCTTTTTGAATAAAGTTACCCCGAAAACTATTGAAAAGCACGATGGAGGTGGGTAGGTGGGTTGGGATCGGGGTGGATCTTTAGGCCTCTTCTGACGTTGGCGGCGCCATTCACACATGTATTGGTGTATGAAAAACTCACTCTCCAAAAGAGTGAATCCCTTATCAAACCACTCAAAAAGATTGAATGTCTTATAAAAACCACTCCAAAAGATTGAAATTTCCACTCTTTCGAGGAGCCATATTAGGGACCACTCTTTTTAGACTTCTCCCTTATATGGCTCTTCGAAAAAATGGAAATTTAACTCCTTTGGAGTAGTTTTTATAAGAGATTTACTCTTTAGGGATTCACTCTTTTGGAGAGTGAGTTTTTCACTTTTTTTACATTTAGAGAGTACTCGGGAAATATGCCCCATTATTAATAAAGACTAAACAGTGGTTGGCGGGAAATTCGGGCAGAAAATAGATGGCAGCGGGGGGAGTGTGGTAGGGAAGAAAAGTCCTGCAGAGAACAATTTAAATAGTCATATATTATACCAATGTTTTATTGTCTTATTATTATTGCTTTAAAACATCAATGTTGCTGTTGAACTTTTAACATCATTAATAGCCCAGCAAAGATCGAGTTCAACATCAAGAGGGTAAATCAAGGTGTAAAATAATGTCACCGATTCTATGGATTGAAGTTTTTACAAATTCAACTCGTGCTCATAAAATTGAAAATTGTTCACTACAAAGTCGAGAAAATATCTACTTGGTTTTAAACAAGTAAACATGACGTAAAAATGCCTGAAGTGGTTACGATGTGCCCCCTATATAGTGCACATTCAAGTGTCGGTGTGAGCCAGTGCATAACGGATGACCTCTTCTAAGAGTCCGGCGCAGCTTATATCAAAATCCACGAAGAGTCGACCACAAATCTACATCTAAGCTACATGTGAGCATTAATAAACCAACGGTAAACGGCTTAGCAAACTTATTTTTCAATTGCCTTCATACGTTCACTTCAAAAACACATTTTGGATAATTAAAAAAATACATCTACCATGATTAAATTGACATTCAATTTTTGTTGCACATTCTGATCAATTATTACGTTCAGGTCTTCAAGCCATAATGTCCAATGTTCTGATTTTAACAAAGTTGTGGCATTTAGAACGTACCGATAATAAGCCGCAATTAAACCGAGAAAGACACTCGGGGCACATCTGCAACGAACATTTAGGTGAAGGTGACAACTAAGCCTTATTTTCACCAAAAAATATTCAGAAAACAAAGCATCTTGTAGATTGGCACTCATAGGATTTTAAATCCTATCTTAAATACTATCTAAAATCTTAGCTAATTCAAGAAAGTTCCTCTCGTCGGCCATGTTTGAGCTGTGACGATTTTATCAACAACGGATCGATGTTCCACGGTAACCTATGCACCAAGTATATCCAGGGCACCAGGCAAAATCGACAAGTGATCGAAAAAATTGGTGGAAGTTCGACCAGTAACCGTTTGTCAAACATTAGTCGATATTCAATGCTAACCTATATGCACGGACTTTATGGTGGGTACCATGCAAAAATCGCCCAGTGGTCGACAAAGTGAAGCACGTTCGATCAGTGACACTTTGTGAACCACTCGTCGATGTTCCATGGTAATCGTTTTATGCACGAAATATATTCTGCTTCTGGGTACCAGGTTAATTTGACAAATGGTCGCAGCTCAATCTTGTTCAGTTACAATCAATTTCTACACTATTTCCATATGTAAATAAGTCGTAGCTTGAACACAGTTTAGTGTTATAGCACCCTCTCTGGTCCGTGCAGCGGCCAATTGGTACTCAGGTTTTTTGGTAGTCTTGCGCGCACGGCCGGCCGACAGCGCCCTCTAGCTACACACACGTCAAGGCCAAATCGCAAAAAACGTCTTGGCTATTTCGAATGGAAGCGCGCGCGACCTGCTTATGCATAATTTAACAGGCGGGTCAAACGAATAATCGCGCTTGCGCACTGGAGGAAACTCATGTTTTAGTAATAACTTACTAGTCAGTTAACGGCTGCTGGTCAGTTAACGTACCTTGTACGTACGTGTGCATGCACATATGTACGTACAGAAACTAGACTATAGTGAGTGTTTGCGATTTACATGCGATAATGCAGCTACGTCACACGCGCGTCCAAATGCAGCAGAGTTCTGCTCGCGATTTCGCAAGCAGAACTTGCGAAATAGCCAAGACGTTCTTTGCGATTTGGCCTTGGCGTGTGTGTGTGTTTGAGTTTGTATATGCCGGCAATCGTGGACCTAGGACAAAAGAATTCGAGCGTAGACAAAGGGTCCACGTTTGACCTAACGTCCACGATTGAAAATCGTGTACAAAACCAATGGGAGGCCTTCCGAAAAAGTTAGAGTATAAACAAAAGAGGAACAATGGGAGGTCCACGATTGCACCCGTTTACATGACTGTGTGTGTGTGTGTGTGTGTGTAGCTGGGGGGCGCTGTGTCGGCCGGCCGTGCGCGCTATACGTCGCACCGCTAAGGACGTCTTGGAACCAAGACTAGTTTTTTGGCCGAAGCTTACTTATCCACCAGACGTTGCTCCACCTTCCGCACGAACTGACGGAGATCCTTGACGAGAAGTTCCGGTACCTCGAAGGCAGCGAAGTGCCCGCCCCTCGGGTACGTGGTGTAGGAAACGATGTCCGTGTAGTGCGTGGCGGCCCAGTTCTTCTGAGCTCTGAGCAGCTCGTTCGGTAGGTCACCCAACCCGGCTGGCACTGTGTTTAAGAAACTGCGATAAAAAGGTCCACCGATTTCCCATTAGCTGAATAAGATTATCCGTACGTAGAAAAAGGAAAATGTACTTCATTTAAAAGTAACTCGGACAACAAGGGCTTTTCAGGTCTGGCATTCTGCGTGCTTTAACCTTGAAAAACCCACTTTGGTTTTAATAATAATAATAAGAATAATAACCGGCATTTAAGAACGCTCAACATAGTAAACTATATCACAGCGCTTACAATATTATTACCGCTGCTCATCGGGCCCATTAATCATTCCTGAAGCCTTCTCAACTCCCTGAGGAGTATACAGCCCCGGCTGCAAGTTAAGCGCACATGGGCTAATCAAACACATAACCATCACTGCCCTCACAGGGTACCCATTTACTCCTGGGTGGAGAGAAGCAACTTGTGACAAAGTGCCTTGCTCAAGGACACACGCACCATGGCCCCAGCCGGTCTCGAACCCACAATCTGCAGTATCACTGAGATCTTGAGTTCGGTACACTAAGCCACGAGGCTTATGATACCGCAGGTCTACATACAACGGGCCATGTTGTGTGGACACACGGTGTGTACTAGGTCATTGAAGCAATAGTTTTTACACACCGTAGGTAAAAAAAAAGTTGCATTGCACAAGAATGGAACCCGAATTTTGTATAAAATTTGTGTTAAAATGTGCCTAAGACGATAGCTAAAGAAGTCAGAAAAGCTCAACGCAAAAAAAAAGGTCCGTATTATCAGAATTTACAATAGCAATACAATAAAAGAAATAACAATACAATAAAAGGAACATTATAATTTTGTAAAGTAATCAGAGTTGGAATTAAGTCAATCACAAGTCTAAACACTTGACAATCACAAGTCAGCTTGCAAGCGATCGACAGCACATGACCAATGACAAAGAAATGTTTTGTGACAGATCATTTAAAAATAGCTCTGACTTGGCTTGAGACCGGCCTTGCAATCTGACTTGTGATTGACATGTGATGACTTGATTGCACCTCTGATAGTGATAATAGTAATGATTATCAATTGATACAGATGCCTCAAAGCACTTCACAATTGTTACCCCTGGTCACCAGGCCATTAAATTGGTTATGCAGCAGTTCGAGATCAGCGCAAGCTACAATTTTATGAAATTGTCCTATTGAAGCCCTACCCTATAATTTACATCACAAATACAAGTTGTCCCAATGATCAAAATATTCCTCCGTTTTATACGATGTAATAAAATAATGAGCGTAGACATACTTGCTCAGTTCGAACACTTTAGGAATAGTCTCCTTGTACATGCGCATGGATGACGTAATGCATCCCGACACCCAATAGATCATGACGTTAGTTAACAGGTCGTCTTTGGACCAATGGTCGTCCAGTCCGCCGTCTTCCAAATCAACCCAGTCCGGATTGGTCCAAGTTGAAAACTTTTCAATGATGTAAGCGGCTAGTCCAACTGGGGAGTCTGTCAGGGCGTGGCCTGTGGGTCAAATTTCAAACGATAACGCGTTTTAGATTTATTTTGAAAGAATATTAAGCAAAAGTATTGATAAATGCCGCAATTCTTGACGATCAGAGCTCGATCAAAGACGACGACGAAAATAAAAGAAGAAATTCCACAACTGGTTTGGCAACCGGTACCAGTTACTGATTAATGCAATACCTCTGGAATTAAAAGAGCTAATAATTTCATATTATTAGCCAATCAGAATAGGATTCACCAATACAATATGACCATTATACAACCAATATGACCAATCACATCCATTCTAATGTATATGCTTATATAATGCTCGTATGGTCGATACTGTTTGCCATCCATACCCATGATACTTTGCGAGTGTCAAAAGGTCTATTCCTGGCGACACATCCATCGTACACGAGTCCGACATCATGCAATAATATTACCCCTGCTCCTCGGGCCAATCAAACTTACCGACGGTGTCAGGTTTGGTAGCCTGCAGGTGCATGTACCCCATCTCAAGGAGAAACTTCTTAAACATTTCCCAGCCTGGCAACGACTTGCCGTACGCTTCATCGTCCAGAACGAGCGAAGGGAACAATTTTCCCAGAATCATTTGGCTGACTGGCGGTTGAACATTTATCGCGTTGACATGCATACCGCGGACGTGACTGCGACGTTAGAAAAGAGGAGAAAGTATGAACAATCTTGGAAACTGATTTTCTCGACAAACTGTCCCTGTGGCGAAATTGTGGAGCCGATGCCCAAAATGGTATAATTGTACACTATTTTTCAACTGTTCTGATAATCGAGGGGAGGTGCAAAAACGAGGGTCGAAGTGCGTGCCTTGTTGAAGTGGTGCTTTCAATTATTTTAACTAGTTCGTACACCAATGCATGATGCATATCAGCATATACCCTAAGAATTAAACCTTACTTTTGATTTTATTCTTCGAGAAAATGCCTAAACATCCAGAGTGGAACTCTGGACAGGCCATTTCCGACTACCAGTCCGCAATCGACGTCGTTGAGGAACCTCAACATAAACTCATAGGCCTATTCTCGCGGTCGACATGACGTCACATCTTCCCCTTCATCTATTACACAGCGCGTGTGCTTGTTTTCCCCTCCGCGCACTGCATAGCAACCCATTGATCTCTGTACAAAGTTCAAGCGAATTTCCCGGATGTCCGACCGCGAGAATTAGACTAATCCAGCGAACAAAATCAGAAGCCGTTTTGGGGGTACCACTTGGGCGATCCCGCGCTCGCGCGCGCGTCATACGCGTGCTTACATTTGAGGCGAGTGTGTATATTGGCAATCATTGGTACTAAAAGGAGCGCTGATCGAGTGACGCCTTCGACTAGACTTGAAGACAAGTCGTTTAGACAGTCGTGTTTTGTCCGCAGGCGCCGTCATTACCAGCGCTGTACGTTCGGTTAATACGCCCGCCTTTCGTGAAGTTCCGACATGTCTTGCCATAGAGCATTGGACAGTCGACGCACACGCATCTTGGGGCCGAGGTTTCACAGAACGTTCCCACATGTTATTTTACCGCTCGCTACACGTAACCCCTGGAAAGTGCGGCGTAAGTATTATGATACGCGGCGGCGCAAGCGGACTAAAGCCGACCAATTACCGACTTGATTTTAAGTCTACGTTCAACGAGCGCGCGCGCATGGCATCGCCCGATTGGAATTGGATACCCAGTAAAGGCCGGTTCATACGCGAATACGTTTGCGAAGCGAATTTATGACGTCAACGCTAAATATTCGCGCTGCAAATTCGCAAAAGTTGAACACATTTCAACTTGTGCGAATCTTCGCTGCGAATGTTTTAAGACGTCAAATTATCTTCGCATTCGCCGGATTAATCTATACTCCTTGCTACTAGGCCAAATAAAAAAGCACACCAGTTGATCGTCCCCGCCCGCATCCTTTTTTGAAGCCGCATCCGTTTTTCTTTTTCTTTGTTAATTTTGTTCCCTCCAAAAAAGCTAGATTTGTTCATGTATTTCGGTTTATTTTGGCACCATTCTTTCGATGATCGATTTCATTTCCCGATATTTTAGACTTCTACAAAGACAGCGAGGGTGATATTTCACTGGCATTCGTGATATGCGAGCTGTGTATAACGTCGAATAGTCCCATGATCCCTGAGCCATGTGCCCGTGAAAATGGAGTATACTTTAATAAAATACACAGAACACTGTTTAACATGATGGATATTTTGACTCAACTTACTTGAAGCTGTGTTTTCTCATTAAACCATTAAACAAAAGCCTGAGAGCTATAGGCCTGGCCTGACACTGTATGGTGGGCTTTTACTACCGATTTACTTTGCTCGAGTCCTCGTTATTGATGCCCCTTAGTTTTGTAAGCTCTTATAATTCTTGTAGACTGAAGAATCTCACCTTGGGAACATGCCGGACATCTGGTCGACCACCATGGACCCCCAGTCGCCTCCCTGCACGTAGTAGCTATCGAACCCCAGCCGCGTCATCATTTTGTGGTATATACGCCCAGCCACCCTGGCGTTCAGACCTATAAAGAACGATTTGATCCTCAGTCCATAGGCCTAATTCGGAACTATAGTGAAAACGTTCAAACAGTATGGGAGAATTACATTTGTGATATCCTAAATGTGAAGGTACGAAAGGAACAATATTGAACCTACAACAGGTGACTAATTATTGTGACACTGATATACAGCCACAAATTCTGACGGTATTTTACCTTTCAGTCAATGTTTCTGTACTTGTGCTCGTCATCATCAAATGTAGGCTACCCTAATGGAGAAGCCAGAAGCTGAAGCCGTTACGGGAAATGTTTCCACGAGTATTAGGGTTCATGGGTCAGGTGATATTGGTTAGCGAACACCAGGTTTTCACTCATTTATACCAAAGAACTAATGGTATAAAAGTGTATAGGGCCTTGTCCAAAACAGACAGTTTCGTGTACGGCTCCGGCTATTCGGCGTAGTGAGCCAATGGCAAAAACCAAAGCCGTAGCCACCAAATACCCTATTCGGACACGGCTTTTTATAGCTTTGCCTATTTTTATCCCAAAAGCGTGCATGGTTTGCAGGGGTGCCTTCCATTTTAAGTACCAACCTTGTTTGTGTGCTGCCTCTGAGAAGCCATAGCCAGGTAGCGAGGGAACGATGACTTCAAAGGTGTCATCCTCCTTCCCGCCATGATTGGTGGGGTCGATCAGCATGGGAATAATCTAAATTCAGAAATATCAGATCAGTTCTTTGACCTTTGATGGATCAGGAAGCACAGTGTACGCATATTTCGCTGTTGAACCCGGCAAATTCACACGAACAGGATTTGATCCTGCGACCTTCGGAAATCCGTTTACAAAGCTCTGGACAGTTTCCTTTTATATTTTTATATTTACATTTTAGCTTCCTTTTTACATATGAATTTGTTAACCCCACTTTTGTTCACTTAATTTCACAGTTTAAATCTGGCGCGTAGAGTATAATACAGAGGTCTATGGTTATTAAATTGGATTAACGCTGGTCCTGTGTAGCTGTGCGTTCGGCCCTGAAATGTGGCCCGGCACACTCCATTCACAAAATGGGTAAAACAAAACATCTTTGCACGAGGGCATGCATAAACACAGGCACTGGTTTATAGCTGCAAGTAGGAAACAAAGATATAGTTAAGTTTAGTAATTGTTTAATTTTCTAAACAACACATAATCTCAATTATTTTGGAAAAGACATACGTATGTGGGTGTACATGCATATATATACTCCCCACATACAAAATGGTACGGCCCAATAAACAAGTGTACGTTCTTTGCATCAAATAATTTCTGTAGCTGCCTTGAATGAACAGTATTCAGTTCCAAATTTACATTATTTCAAAATGAAATTAACTCCTCAAAAGAACACAGTTTTAATGCCAGATAACTGATTCACAAATGGATAGTTTTTAAATGTCTTAGTTACAGTAAAATCGAAGAAAATCTGTCTTGTAAAACGGGTGATGAGCAGAGTCCAAGATCATGTAACGCGTGGTAAGCAATGGTAAATCGATGTAAGTCTCGAACAATGCCTTATCGATCGAAAGTTGTCATTGGCCACTTTTTTCTTTGTGAAAAGTACGTAGGTGTTTTTCAACCAATCATAACAGGTTTTACATGTAAGGAAAGAGGAGGATCTAAGCTATTCGATTCCGTTTAACCCCGTACGATTCGATACTCCAGTAAGGAGTTACAGTCAAAAGAGTCGACGCGAGGGCGCTCAATCGGTGCGTTTACACAGACAAATGATGAAAAGTTCACATTTTCAAAGCCGAAAGTACGTGGATTTTTTTCAAGATAAAATATATGTATATATATCATGAGAACGACAAAGAGTTAAATCGTATAGAACCGTTTAACCCGGTGAAAAAGACCGCATGGTTATCAAACTATGACCCGAAACGTCGAAAAAAAGGGTCATTTTACGCGGATTTTCGCCCGGAAATGGGCCCCGCACAGAGGTTTGAGCTTAAGTGAACACAACAAATTCATATGGTAAAATTTTCTATTTGATGACACCGTGCTTTAATAAAAATAGCATTCTCGATGAAATTGTCATCCCAGTGTTGCAACCCAGTTGAATTTTGTGCGGCAATTTGTGTTTGTGTCAGATTTGAACGTTGCGTCGAATTTTAACTAACGTGATTGGACAATCTAACTAACGTGTTAGTGATTGGACAATCTTTCACAATTAGCTGCATGCGTTCACATGATTCCACATTGTTAGGTCAATTCCTCAGTAAGTCCAAGTGAGTACCATCGCCGTATCCAAGAGAGCTTAGCTAATTTCTTCCTTCGCAAAAACTTGTGATGGAAACGCAAGGCACTGTGGGCAGCTTACCTCGACCTTTCTACTTGCCTACGCGTCGTTCAGAAGCGGAAGTGCTGGCCCTGCGTCATAGGTCATGCAAAATCTATCCAATGAGATGTCAGCGTAATTAGTCTTCACCAGCGCCCTCGGATAGGGCTGTGAGCACGAGCGAAGTAAGCACTTCGAAGCATGCACGACAAGGCTTTAAAACTGCCTTACCTTATAGAACTCGTAGAATGACCCTGGCCAGCCGTGGACCATCAGGATGGGTTTGGCTTTCTGACCCGCCTTCAGTTTGGGCGTGGCTCGCACGAAGTGGATGTCGATTCCTTCAATTTTCGTCTTGTAATGTTGGTACTGGTTCAGCTCCTTTTCCGTTTTACGCCAGCTGAATGTACAATAAGAAGTGTTTTCAGGTTTGAGGCTATGAACAAATACAGCGTTAACTTCTGGGTCCAAACGATATGGGCCGGCTCTATGGACATCGCGTGAAGCAAGGGCGCGCGTACTCCCTTTGTTTGCATTGCACGTGTCCAGATGACGTCACACTTACGAAGAGGACAACGATGGCATCGACACCATTTTATAACTGTTCATTCTATTGTATTCAGCACCAATAGTGAATGTTTGCCATGTAAATGATTGTTGTAACAATAAATTGAGTGTGGGCAAACAGTTCGTACGAAGGCATAAGAAATCAATCATAAGTCGCATTGACTTAAGCTATTCAAATGACTGTGACAAAAGCATTCCTTTGTCATTATTCATCCCATGCAGCTGGTGATCTGACTTTGTGATTGACTCGTGATTTGACTTGTGACATGTCATGTGATTTGACTTGCGATTTACTTTGACTTGCTCGTCAGCTAGGACAAAATGGTTAAGTGAAATATTCTATCGTTTTGCAAAACCCTGCGAAATGCGTTGGGGAGGTTCCGGAAGGCACATTTAATTGTTTAATTACTTAAATACCTTTGGGCCAACTTCCGCTCAAACTCCATGTAATCATGGAGGAAGAAATTCCTCCATGATGTAATCCTTAATCGACCCCCTAGTTTGAGCTTCTATAGTCACCATTAATGTTGACTTCACTCACCAGTCAGGCCGACCGTGAGAAATCTGGGCCTCTAGCCAAGCCCCATTCATTTGTGTACAAACCTACGTCTTTGAGTGTAGCCGTCTAGCCGGTCTAGCCAGCCTGCATAATGCAGCTATCAATCATCCTATACTGCTGGCTCAGTGACAGAATGTAAACAGAGAAAGCCTGCTGTCTGCGACTGTTTGATGTCCATGCTTTTATTTACTGCCTTCCAAAGTCTGCAATTGGAGTGCCCGAGTCATTGTATGTGGTGTGCATTTCTGAGGGATAAATTCTTAAGCTTTCTTATCCTACAGTACTTTAATTCAACCTACTCGTATTTCTTTTGCCAGTAATCCACTATTTTCCTCATGTATTCCGGACGGATGCCAAAATGAAACTTGGTTCCCTCGAGGCCTTCAAACCACCGGGTTCTATTCAGACGAACTAAAAACGAAATAATACAGCAGTGTTTGATCAATATTTTAAGTCGGACTGCAAATTACTAAAGTCGTAGAGAAAGGTGTGCCTGTGGACTTTAAATTTTTTTATTTAAACCAAGGCGAGTTTCTAGACGGGAATTTCTGTGGAATTATTTTTTTTTTTACGGAATTAATTTTTGAGACTGGCAAAGACGTTATCAGAAAGTTTTGAAAGATGGGAGATTTTGTTAGGTTTTTGAAAAAATCCTTATGTAACTTTTTGTTTGCATAAGTCGTCTGCCAGCTCATGGTTATATAGGCTATTTCTTTCAGGTTATTTTAGTTAGCAAGCAGTGGGCCATAGTACAGCATTTTCGTCTTATTTGATTGATTTAAATTTGGGTGTATTTTTACACAGGTGCTTTATACCTCTTTACACCTGGTAACATGAAATGGAAATTGGCAATTGAAAATAAGCGAGTTCGCACCTTTCAAGTCTGCCAGTTTCTCGTCAGAAAATCGAATGTTGAACTTCCGGACGGACGAGTCTTCCTCCGTCGGTTTGTCTCCTCGTCCCCACCACCCGTCCCCCACCTCTGGAGGATCAGGGGGCGTGCTGAAGACGCCGCTCATGTAGGCGATGCCGAGCCCGAGGAGAAGAACGGTGACCGCTAACTTCCAGCCCATGTTGGAGGTTGACAATTGTCACCGGGTATGAAAAAACAAGCTTCGCACAGATCTGCAAAAGATAAGATGTTTGCTGTAAACTGAATAGTATAGGGTTAGTGAAGTTAACGAGTCGAGATGGAATTTACACAGCTTGCACCCCCGCAAATTGTAGGAAGTAGAATTACAAGTATGCTATGTGCGCCGGACTGCGCCCCCAAAACGCCCTCCCCAAGACATCGATCACTACAACTTTGTCATAGTGTTGCCGCTTTCCCGTTTATAATGGTATTTTAAATTTACTGCCAACGCGATACTTAACACTACATCATTATTACCCCGGCTCAGGCCCTTATATCATCTCAGTAATTAAAACAACCCGAATGCTGCTTAGCTCATTCAAACTTTAAATAACCAATTTTTCCCTCACCTGTACCCATTTTTCCTGGCTGGAGAGAAGCAATTAGTGACAATTAAAGTGTCTTGCTCAAGGACACAAGCACTAATATACAACGGTTGGGCTCCAACCACAATCTCTGAAGTTATCCATACGACCATACTTGCACTCTAAAAACAGATTGGTTAAAAGGGCTACCAATCTAATTACGTAGAAATTGCACGACCAATCAGAAATGAGGAAATTTTTGTGCACAAAAGTCAGGTTAAATTGCCGTGTTTTGTCCCAAAATACACTTTCTTGACCATAATATGTTTTATTCAAACAATTCCCCAATACAATTTTGATTATTTTTTTACAAAAATAGGTGAGGAATCTTATTACATCTCCTTTAATTTCGTATTCAAATATCAACATTTTTCATGGGAAGCCATGACTTTATTATGGGGGATACGTTGAATATAAAGCTAAAGCACAACATCATTGACTTTGTAGTCTTGTAGCATTTGTACAGTACACTCTATCATAGTAATGTATAGTAAGTTACTTACTTTCGTTTAGTCTGGTTCCTACTTCATTAATTTCATTAATAAATGGCAACCAACACCGTGAAAAAATCATGTAAATTGACTGTGCAGTTCCCGTTTTTACTTCAACCCTAGAGAAATTTTACGGGAAGTTCCCGTAAATTGTACGGTTTTTCGCTGGTAACCCGTTTTACTGGGAATTTACCGTACAATTACAGGTAATTTGTTTACAGTGTTTAACCAATATAGATCCACCAACCAGATTGGTTGAAAACAACCAATATATTGGTTGTTTTTAACCAATCTGTTTTTAGAGTATGGTTTTGATGCACCAGACCACTCGGCCACTTTGCTCCACTAATTTCTATCTCAATTTGAATTGTGGCATCGGCATTCGTCCCTTTACCAGCCCTTATGTCAAACACCGTAAATAAACTCACCTCGCTCTCGGTATTCCACAGTGAAGGTAGGTCACATGCACGCACTGCAAAAGTGTGATCAAATGAACGAGAAACTCAACCTTATTGTTCCGTATTTATGCCCGTCACACGGAATGGGCAAGATTGTAAAACTGCGTGGGTTAAAGTATAGACCGCGTGAACACCGTTAGTGTAACCTTTGTATTTTTGTGTAAAGTTCAGCAGACGGATTATCGCGGTTTGCCACCGGCAAATACAGACAGTAAACCTGACCTTTGAACCCCAGGTACGTACCCTGTGTTTGCTCATATCATCCATATAGACGCATAGAGAGGTATAGTGCACTGCTAACTGATGTGATAGGGATTAGGCCTATATAGCTGGCATATCTAAATTCAAGGTCTGTGCAGGGCCGGCCGTAGCCTGCCCCGTGACTGGGGGGGGGGGGGGGGGGGGGGGGGTCGTCAAACCCCAAAGTGGATCTTTGCCTATAGTTCTTGGAAATCCTGCCAAATGTATTACGTTTTGGGAGCTACACAGTGACTAACGGGTTAAATAATCTCTTTTTAGGGAGGGGGGGGGGGGGGGGGGCGGTTACTGGATTACTGTAACTCCCTTCTCAACGGAATTACGAAACAAGATTGCGACCGTCTCCAAAAACTTCAAAACAATTAGGCTGCTCGCCTTATCCTCCGGAAGCGTAAGTACTCTCATGCGACACCTCTTCTTGCTCAATTGCACTGGCTCCCAATTAACAAACGGATCGTCTTTAAGACAGCAGTTAACATGTACAAAATCATGTCCAACACGTTCCCATCATACATTTGCGATGTTATTGACCTCAGCAAACCAAACCGACAAGGTCTCCGCTCTGAGGCAAACTTGCTCATCCCTCGCACGACCAGAAATACAGGGGACCGCGCCTTCTCCGTTGCTGGGCCCCGAATATGGAACTCTCTCCCTATGACTATCAGGAATGCTTCAAATCTCGAACAATTTAAGGGACTCTTAAAAACTTATCTGTATTGATTTCACTTGTTCCTTACTTTAATTGATTTTGTTTACAGCGCTTTGAATCCTTGGGCAAAGGCGCTTTATAAATACGAGGTATTATTATAAGCGTTGTCCACCAAAATTATGATATAGAAGGTGGGAACATTAATCCCCTGTTCTCAAGATCGCTTCCCAGGCCATGAATGTTGGAGATTACCCTTGTCAATGCTCCCTCGTCGGAAGAATACACTCAACTCATCTGCTATTAGATATATATTATCGAAAAAATTGTACTCGGTGTCCGGCTCTTAATTGTTTGTGTGTCCTGGAATTTTTTTGAAAATGTGTGCTGATCTTTGCGTATTCTGGTGCATGCAAAAGCCAATGGCCCGTAAAATGTATATGACAAGGGGGACACTGTCATAGCCGTCCCCTCCCAACAAAATATTTGGGGAGGGCGTGTCCCCCCGGGATCACCGCCCATGGTCCATATGATCACTTTCGGCACGGATTTACGCCAGTGCCAACCACTAATTTTTAAACCTACATTACTAAGCCACGTGGATGGGAAGGGACGGGACGAGTTATAACAGTGGTCTCTAAGCATAGTGCAGCTGCGCTGCATGGGACCGCTCGTGAAGTCCAGGTCAGCATCTGCGTACAGGTTCATGGCACGTTTGGCTGGCTCGGCAGTCAAGGCTTAGGGTGCCTCCCTTTCATGGTGCTAGAACATCGTGTTATTTGGATGAGTGGGGAAGGAGGTGTGGTAGACCGGGATCCGATTCGTGATGGACCGGGATCCGATCCCTGAAGAGCTGTACATGGGAGCCGGTAAACCGGGTGTATACAGCGCCCAGGCGAATCGCGGCACCTGAAAGCTTGGTCGACATCTCATAACTGTTTTGTTTTCTTTTTTTCTTTATTTATAGGCATAACACCAGAATGCATGCGGTACCTTTTGATTCATAAATGTTTAAGGTATACAAAAAAAAATATCGAGGAATGTTTTGTCTGTCTCGTCGTTCGGGTTTTTCTCTATTATGTTGAAGGACATTTTATTGCAAGCTTCGACTTCTTCGCAATTGTACATTTCCATATTTGTTTTCTTTTCTTTTATTGAGCATTCAGTATAATTATTATCAAAGGCAATTCGATCCACTCGGTGTTCCCTACCTCTGCCCAGTATTTAGTGGCGCACCGGCAGGATTTGACTTTCGGGTGGGGGTTCAACATTTATTTTTTCAACAACAAAAACTAATTTTCCAACAATCTTTTTGAATAAAGTTACCCCGAAAACTATTGAAAAGCACGATGGAGGTGGGTAGGTGGGTTGGGATCGGGGTGGATCTTGTTAGGCCTCTTCTGACGTTGGCGGCGCTATTCACACATGTATTGGTGTATGAAAAACTCACTCTCCAAAAGAGTGAATCCCTTATCAAACCACTCAAAAAGAGTGAATGTCTTATAAAAACCACTCCAAAAGATTGAAATTTCCACTCTTTCGAGGAGCCATATTAGGGACCACTCTTTTTAGACTTGTCCCTTATATGGCTCTTCGAAAAAATGGAAATTTAACTCCTTTGGAGTAGTTTTTATAAGAGATTTACTCTTTAGGGATTCACTCTTTTGGAGAGTGAGTTTTTCACTTTTTTACATTTAGAGAGTACTCGGGGAAATATGCCCCATTATTAATAAAGACTAAACAGTGGTTGGCGGGAAATTCGGGCAGAAAATAGATGGCAGCGGGGGGAGTGAGTTAGAGAAGAAAAGTCCTGCAGAGAACAATTTAAATAGTCATATATTATACCAATGTTTTATTGTCTTATTATTATTGCTTTAAAACATCAATGTTGCTGTTGAACTTTTAATATCATTAATAGCCCAGCAAAGATCGAGTTCAAAATAACCAGTAAATCAAGAGGAAGACACAATGTCACCGATTCTATGGATCGAAGTTTTAAAAATTCAACTCGTGCTTATAAAATTTCTAATTGTTCACTACAAAGTCGAGAAAATATCTACTTGGTTTTAAACAAGTAGTTACGATGTGCCCCTGTGCACATTCAAGTGCCGGTGTGAGCCAGTGCATAACGGATGACCTCTTCCAAAACCACGAAGAGTCGACCACAAATCTACATCTAAGCTACATGTGAGCATTAATATGCAAACGCTAAACGGCTTAGCAAACTTATTTGTCAATTGCCTTCATACGTTCACTTAAAAAACACATTTTTAATAATTAAAAAATTATACCTACCATGATTAAACTGACATTCAATTTCGGTTGCACATTCTGATCAGTTATTACGTTCAGGTCTTCAAGCCTTAATGTCCAATGTTCTGATTTTAACAAAGTTGTGGCCTTTAGAACGTACCGATAATAAGCCGCAATTGAACCGCGAAAGACACTCAGGGCACATCTGCAACGAAAATTTAGGTGATGGGGACAACTAAGCCTTATTTTCAAAATTAGTGCAAGTTCGACCAGTAACCGTTTGTCAAACATTAGTCGATATTCAATGCTAACCTATCCACGGACTTTATGGTGGGTACCATGCAAAATCGCCCAGTGACACTTTGTCAACCACTCGTCGATGTTCCATGATAATCGTTTTATGCACGTAATATATTCTGGGTACCAGGTTAATTTGATAAATGGTTGCAGCTCAATCTTGTTCAATTCAAATCAATTTCTACACTTTTTCCATACGTAAATAAGTCGTAGCTTGAACACAGTTTAGTGCTTATTATAGCACCCTCTCTGGTCCATGCAGCGGCCAATTGGTACTCATTTTTTTCGCTGAAGCTTACTTCTTCGCCAGACGTTGCTCCACCTTCCGCACGAACTGACGGACATCCTTGGCGAGAAGTTCCGGTACCTCGAAGGCGGGGAAGTGCCCGCCCGTAGGGTAGGTGGTGTAGGAAACGATGTCCGTGTAGTGCGTGGCGGCCCAGTTCTTCTGAGCTCTGAACAGCTCGTTCGGTAGGTCACCCAACCCGGCTGGCACTGTGTTTAAGAAACTGCAATAAAAAGGTTCAACGATTTCCTGTTAGCTGAATAAGATTATCCTTACGTAGAAAAAAGGAAAATGTACTTATTTTGAAGTAAATCGGACAACAAGGGTTTTTCGGATCTGGCATTGTGCGTGTTTTTACCTTGAAAGACCCACTTTGGTTTTGTAGTTTACAGTAGTTATGATACCGCAGGCCTACATACAACGCACCATGTTGTGTGGACACACGGTGTGTACTAGGTCATTGAAGCAATAGTTTTTACACACCGTAGGTAAAAAAATTGCATTGCACGAGAATGGAACCCGAATTTTGTATAAAATTGGTGTTAAAATGTGCCTAAGACGATGGCCAAAGAAGTCAGAAAAGCTCAACGCGAAAAACTGGAGTCGTTCCGCCTGTTTGCGAATTTACAGGTCCGTATTATCAGAATTTACAATAACAATACAATACAAGAAATAACAATACAATAAAAGAAACATTATAAATATATAAAGTAATCAGAGTTGTAATAAAGTCAATCACAAGTCTAAACACTAGTCAGTCACAAGTCAGCTTCCAAGCGACAACACACGAACAAAGAAATGTTTTGTGACAGATCATTTAAAAATAGCTCGGGCTTGGCTTGAGACCAGCCTTCTAATCTGACTTGTAATCTGACCTTGTATTCCTCCTTTTATATATGATCTAATCAAATAATGAGCGTAGACATACTTGCTCAGTTCGGACACTTTAGGAAAAGTCTCCTTGTACATGCGCATGGATGACGTAATGCATCCTGACACCCAATAGATCATGACGTTAGTTAGCAGGTCGTCTTTGGACCAATGGTCGTCCAGTCCGCCGTCTTCCAAGTCAACCCAGTCTGGATTGGTCCAAGTTGAAAACTTTTCAATGATGTAAGCGGCTAGTCCAACAGGGGAGTCTGTCAGGGCGTGGCCTGTGGGTCAAATTTCAAACGATAACACGTTTTAAATGTATTTTGACAGCATATTAAGCAAAAGTATTAATAAATGCCGCAATTCTTGACGATCAGGGCTCGATCAAAGACGACGACGAAAATTCCAGCAGAAATTCCTCTACTGGTTTGGCAACCGGTATACCAGTTACTGATGAATGATAATTTCATATTATTAGCCAATCGGAATTGGATTCACAAGTAAGTTACAACCAATATGAACAATCACATCCATTCTAATGTATATTATTATCTAATGCTCGTATAGTCGATACTTTTTGTCATCCATAAGACTATTCCTGGCGACACTTCCATCGTACACGAGTCCGACATCATGCAATAATATTACCCCTGCTCCTCGGGCCAATCAAACTTACCGACGGTGTCAGGTTTGGTAGACTGCAGGTGCATGTACCCCATCTCAAGGAATAACTTCTCAAACAATTCCCAGCCTGGTAACGACTTGCCGTACACTTCATCGTCCAGAACGAGCGAAGGGAACAATTTTCCCAGAATCATTTGGCTGACTGGCGCTTGGACAACTATCAGGTTGACATGCATACCGCGGACGTGACTGCGACGTTAGAAAAGAGGAGAAAGTGTGAACAATCGTCGACATTTTCATTCTGTGGCGAGTTTTGGAGCCAATGCCCAAAGTGACATAATAATTGTATACATGTACGTCAGCGAATTTATGACGTCAACGCCAAATATTCTCGCTGCGAATTCGCCAAAGTTGAACACATTTCAACTTGTGCGAATCTTCGCTGCGAAGGTTTCATGACGTTAAATTATCTTCGCATTCTCATTCGCGTGAATATGAACCGGCCTTTACTGGCTTCTAATTTTGTTCACCGGATTTTTTTAACTTTCTGCTACTAGGCCAAGTAAAAACCAAAACAAAAAAACATTAGTTTGCTGTCCGCATCCCTTTTTAAAGCAGCATCCCCTATTTCTATTTGTACATTTTTGTCCCACCAAAAAAGCATTCTTTTCTTCATGTATTTCGCTTTATTTTGGCACCACTCTTTCGATGATCGATTTCAAATCCAGCGAGAGTGATATTTCACTGGCATTCGCGATATGCGAGCTGTGTATAACGTCTAAATAGTCCCTTGATCCATGAGCCATGAGATATATTTTGACTCGACTTACAAGTAGAATAGCTAATAAAAAGCTGGCGGTCATTTTGAACTGAAAATTTGGCGACCACTTCGAATTTAAATGCTTGGGGGCCATCTTGGCAAGAAAAAACAAATAGAAAGGCCCTTATCCTTCTCTTTTTGAAAAAACCCGGGCGATCAACCTGTATTTTTTTTACTTGGCCCTATATACAACGCAAAACATTAGAGATGTTCTCCCATTATAGTATTCAAACTTCACAGCTAGCCTGACACTAACTTGAAGGTGTGTTTTCGCATTAAACCATTAAACAAAAGCCTCAGAAGTATATAGGCCGGGCCTGACACTGTATGGTGGGCTTTTACTACCCATTTACTTTGCGCGAGTCCTCGTAATTGATGTAAGCTCTTCTTGTAGACTGAGGAATCTCACCTTGGGAACATGCCGGACATCTGGTCGACCACCATGGACCCCCAGTCGCCTCCCTGCACGTAGTAGCTATCGAACCCCAGCCGCGTCATCATTTTGTGGAATATACGCCCAGCCGCCCTGGTGTTCAGACCTATAGAAGAACGATTTAATCCTCAGTCCATATAATTCAGAACTACTGTACTGGTACTCGTCATCATCAAAATGTACCCTAATGGAGAAGCCAGAAGCTGAAGCCGTTACGGGAAATGTTTCCAGGGTTTATGGGTCACTAATTTATGGGTCAAAGAACTAATGGTACCAGCGAAGTGTCACCCCAGAGTATTGGGCCTTGTCCAAAACAGACATGTTCGTGTACGGCGTAGTGAGTCAGTGGCAAAAACCGAAGCCGTAGCCACCAAATACCCGATTCGGACACGGCTTTACAGCTTTGCCTATTTTTATCCCAAAAGCGTGCATGATTTGCAGGGGTGCCTTCCATTTCAAGTACCAACCTTGTTTGTGTGCTGCCTCTGAGAAGCCAAAGCCAGGTAGCGAGGGAACGATGACTTCAAAGGTGTCATCCTCCTTCCCGCCATGATTGGTGGGGTCGATCAGCATGGGAATAATCTAAATTAAGAAATATCAGATCAGTTCTTTGTCCTTTGATGGAACAGGAAGCACAGTGTACGCATATTTCGCTGTTGAACCTGGAAAATTTACACGAACAGGATTCGATCCTGCGACCTTCGGAAATCCGTATATACGGAGCTATAGACAGTTTCCTTTTTATTTTATTTTTTTAGTTTTCTTTTTAGCTTCCTTTTTTAGTTTCCTTTTTAGCTTCCTGTTTTAGTTTAGTTTCCTTTTCTATTTTATGACACTGTGCTTAAATCAAATCGCATTCTCGATGAAATTATATCATCTCAGTGTTGCTTTCCAGGCTGTACAAGGTTGACTGAATTGACCTATATTCCATATGCATTGCTGCAGCATTGTCACCTGGCTTGCAAATAATAATATTAATAATTTATTTGTTTTACAAATTTGCTCCTGATCCTCAGTAATTGCTCCTTATCCCCTATATTACATGATATAATGTGCTAAATAGGTGCCTTGCAATTATAAAAAGTTTCTATAGGGTCGCAAAATTAATGTATCATTCAACATTTAAAAACACCCACGTAGAGTTTATTGCTGTTTATAAGATGTTCAAACTCTGCCAAACATGGGTTCCCTCAAATATATTATGAACAACGTCATCATGTTGCATGGAAATTTAAACGGTTGAAAAAGATTACTTTTTGACCCCAAACTAAATAATCTTGTAACAAATGTACACACAATCTATTCGGATGCAATGTATATTTCCGTGCGCCGTAAGAGTATTCGTACCACTCTTAGAGTGTAGTGGGGGGGGGGGGGGGGGGGGAGTTAACAGTGTCACAACTATATAATGGCATAATTATTTGATAAGAGAATACAATGTACCACCTTACAATGTTTTTTGCAGAAAACGACAGATGCTGCGCTTAAAAGGAACAGATATTTTTATATTTTTTTATCTTCGAATAATTTCTTTCGATTCCTTTTCTTCCGAACCACGGAAAAAGGAATATATTTTCATGATAACTCATTATTTTATTGTCAAAACATAAAAAAACATCCCACAATTTCTTTTTTATCACATCTTTCAAATAATCAATTCATGTATAGTGTTAATCTACCTCGGAAGGTATTAATTACTTGCCAACAGTAAAAACTACCATGATGTTATTAAGTCGCGGCCGCGAGTTAATTAAGTCGCGGCCGCGAGTGAATAAGTCGCGGCCGCGAGTGAATAAGTCGCGGCCGCGAGTTAATTAAGTCGCGGCCGGGAGTTAATAAGTCGCGACCGCGAGATAATTAAGCGAGTTAATTAAGTCGCGGCCGCGAGTTAATTTAGTCGCGGCTGCGAGTTAAATTAGTCGCGGCCGCGAGTTAAATACGTCGTGGCTGTGAGTTAATTTAGTCGCGGCCGCGAATTGTTATGTCGCGAAAGAGAGGCTATCTACCATGAAAGAAAAACGCACCATCGTGAAAGAGAAACGCACCACTGTGAAAGAGAAAGAAGTACCTGGCCCCAACGGGCTTCCGTACGATTCCACATCGTTAGGTCAATTTCTCAGTAAGTCCAAGTGAGTACTTTCGCTCGTAACCTATCCAAGAGAGCTTGGCTAATTTCTTCCTTCGCAAAAACTTGTGATAGCAACGCAGCTTACCTTGACCTTTCTACTTGCCTGCGTCATAGGTCATGCAAAATGTATCCAATGAGATGTCAGTGTAATTAGTCTTCACCAGCGCCCTCGGATAGGGCTGTGAGCACGAGCGAAGTAAGCACTTCGAAGCATGCACGACAAGGCTTTAAAACTGCCTTACCTTATAGAACTCGTAGAATGACCCTGGCCAGCCGTGGACCATCAGGATTGGTTTGGCTTTCTGACCCGCCTTCAGTTTGGGCGTGGCTCGCACGAAGTGGATGTCGATTCCTTCAATTTTCGTCTTGTAATGTCGGTACTGGTTCAGCTCCTTTTCCTTTTTACGCCAGCTGAATGTACGAGAAGAAGTGTTTTCAGGTTTCAGGCTATGAAAAAATACAGCGTTAACTTCTGGGTCCAAACGGTATGGGCTCTATGGACAACGCGTGAAGTAAGGGCGCGCGTACTCCCTTTGTTTGCATTGCAGTGCCCAGATGACGTCACTCTTACGATGGCATCGACACCATTTTATAATTGTTCATTCTATTGTATTCAGCACCAATATTGAATGTTTAACATGTAAAAAAAATGGATTGTTGTAACAATAAATTTAGCACGTGGGCAAACAGTTCATAAGAAGTCAATCACAAGCCAAGTTATAAGCTATTCAAATGACTGTGACAAAATCATTCATTTGTCATTGTTCATAATATGCACCTGGTGAGCTGACTTTGTGATTGACTCGTGATTTGACTTGTGAGTGTCTTGTGATTTGACTTGCGATTTACTTTGACTTGCTCGTCAGCGAGGACAAAATGCTCAAGTGAAATATTGTATGTTTTGCAATTTGTTAAGCTTTCTTATCCTACAGTACGTTAATTTAACCTACTCGTATTTCTGTTGCCAGTAATCCACTATTTTCCTCACGTATTCCGGCCGGATGCCAAAATGAAACTTGGTTCCCTCGAGGCCTTCAAACCACCGGGTTCTATTCAGACGAACTAAAAACGAAATAGTAAAGCAGTGTTTGATCAATATTTTTAAAGTCGGACTGCAAAATACTAAAATAGTACAGAAAGGTGTGCCTGGACTTAAGAATGTTTTCATTTAGGCGAGTTTCTAGACGGGAATTTTTGTGGAATTTGATTTTCTTTTTACAAAATAAATTTTTGAGACTGAGAAAGACGTTATCAGCAAGTTTTGAAAGATCGGAGATTTTGTTAGATTTTTAAAAATCTTTATGTAATTTTTTGTCATAAGTCGTCTTCCAGATCAAAGTTATATATTTCTTTCAGGTTATTTTAGTTAGCAAGCAGTCGGCTATAGTACAGAATTTTCGTCTTATTATTTGATTGATTTAAATTTGGGATATGTCATCTTATACCGCTTACACCTCGTAACATGAAATGGAAATTGGCAATTAAAAATAAACGAGTTCGCACCTTTCAAGTCTGCCAGTTCCTCGTCAGAAAATCGAATGTTGAACTTCCTGACGGACGTGTCTTCCTCCGTCGGTTTGTCTCCTCGTCCCCACCACCCGTCCCCACCACCCGTCCCCCACCTCTGGAGGATCAGGGCGCGTGCTGAAGACGCCGCTCATGTAGGCGATGCCGAGCCCGACGAGAAGGACGGTGACCGCTAACTTCCAGCCCATGTTCGAGGTTGACATTGTCAACCTCGAAAAAAAGAACAAGTTTCGAACAGATCTGCAAAAGAAAAGTTGTTTGCTGTAAACCGAAGAGTAGAAGAGGGTGTTGTTGGTGATGTACCGCAAAATATGAGTTTTGAAAAACATCTCGAATTTACCTGACGCCGACAAGTGAAAGAGTATGGGCCTACTGAACTCGCATTTATCTACATCAACTAGATTACGACTACGAGTTTTTCGCACGACAACGAGTATTTCGCGCACCTACCCTGTTGGGCCTTCGATGGGCAACTAAGTGGGCCCCAATTGGGTTGCCCATAGGCTCCATACAGTTTTGGCCGATGGGGCCACCCAATTGGGTCCCAAATGGGCTAGCCCAAACCTGCCCAAAAGGGTCCTACATGGGTCCAGAATGGGTTTTCTGCTTGTTCTATTTGGGCATCTTGTGAGCTACCCCTTGTTTCTAATTGGGCACTTGTGGGGCCTTTTTGATGGGCTACTAAGTAGGCCTCAACTAGGTTGCCCATATGGGTCCCTGTAATTTGGGGGACATTGGCCCCACTTGGGTTCCAACTGGGCTAGCCCAAATGGGTCCAAAGGGGGTCATGCATAGGTCTAGTATAAGCTTTGGCAAGTTTTACTTGGGCACTTTTTGGGCTGTCCCTAATTTCTAAATGGGTCCCATGTGGGCATCCATACAGATTTTAGGTGGGCCTTATATGGGCTGAAGGTAGGGGTTCTTCATTGGGTCCAGCATGGTTTTGAGGTGGGCTGGCCATGTGTGGCCCACAGCGCCCAACTATATCCAGCACAGTCTTGGGCCAGTCCTCTCAAAACCCATTGATAGTGCAGCCCACCGCGCCCAACCATATCCCACATGAGTACCACATGGGCCAGCCCTCCCAAAACCCATTGACAGGACAGCCCACCGCGCCCAACTATATCCCACACAGGGCCCACTTAGGCCAGCCCACTCAAAACCATTGACAGTACAGACCACCGCACCCAACTATATCCCACACAGGGCCCACTCAGACCAGCCCACTCAAAACCCATTGACAGTACAGCCCACCGCGCCCAACTATATCCCACACAGGTCCCACTTCGGCCAGCCCTCTCAAAACCCATCGACAGGACAGCCCACCGCGCCCAACTATGTCCCACACAGGGCCCACTTAGGCCAGCCCTCTCAAAACCCAGTTCATAGACAGCCCACGTAGCTAGCCCACCAAATCCCCATACTGGACCCATACCTTGCCCATTCAATGCCCAACCCACTGAAACCCCACCGTCATCCTACGTAGGACCTACGTGGGCAGCCCATTTAAAGCCCAAGCCCACCAAAGCCCATCAAACCCTACAACAACCCACATAGGGCCCACTTGTGCTTGCTGGCTGGGATGAGTTTTGAAAAACATCTCGAATTTACCTGACGCCGACAAGATGAAAGAGTATGGGCCTACTGAACTCGCATTTATCTACATCAACTAGATTACGACTACGAGTATTTCGCACGACTACGAGTATTTCGCGCACCTACCATACCCTGTGCGGAGTGAAAAACCTTTTCCTTACAACAGCAATTGACTACGTGCGATGGTATACATTGTATATCCTAATGATTTCTGGATCATATTATATCAAAGTTCATCAGGTAGGCCTATGTTATCGCATCCGGTGACGTATTATGTTCGTATCAGCCATGAAGCAAAACCTAGATATAGTCTGTGTGGGAAAGATAAAGATCAACACGCTACGTGTAGTTGCTCGGCAGTGACTGCGAGAGCATAGGTCGGTGGTGGTGTTCAATACACAATCCTTTTCAATGCGGTTCGCTCTTCCAAAATCACTGCGAAAGGTGAAGAAAACCGCCAAAATAATTATGACTATACAAAGGAAGCCGGTTTATCGTCTGGCGACAAAACCAATCGATATTTTCCATAAAAGGTGACACAATTCTATCAGACAGTATTCACCATCTAGTTTGGGAGATCTGAAGAGCTGGGCCCCTTTGTGAAAAGAATCCCATCCCCACCCCTAAAAACCACCACCATATGTACGGGAACAGTCGCCAGCCAAAATGTCAGAAATTTAAAATAGATGACGTTGGTTTCCGCAAACAAACTTATAGGCCTAATTTATGTTGGAATGCGACCACGTCACTGAACTTCCTAATACACCAAACGATCATTCCAAGGCGGTCCATACGACGTCTGGTCACGTTGGTGAAAAGGGTAAGCTTTTAGTCATGTTGAAGACCTCGATCACTTCCAAACCGGACTTCATGACGTCTTACGCCTTTAGGCCTACTCAGTATATGAAGTGCTAAAAATCATAATTGTTCAATATTTTATAACTACTTAAGGCTTTACATTCAGCGGGGATCTAGGCAGAGGTCTAAAAACCCAAAAAAACTATTAGGTTTTGGCACCTACCACTGAACCAAGCTCCTTACACAATGTTGTAGTAGACTGTCCATACACCATATACGCACTCCACAAGGACTACACTTTGATCGATAACACGATAGCAGACCAAAGTAATTTTAAAGGCACTATTATAATGCGTAAGAAATGCGCCCGTACGGCGGCTGCCTTTCGTAAATGCTGAGATCGATGTGTGAGATACTAAATAAATCGTCTACTAGGGGCCTACTACTAGCTCTCTACGACGCGATGAAACTAGATGTCAGACCATCTTTTGTGTGCAAAACTGTACGATTTGTAGGCTGCGCCCTGTCTGATCTGTGTTTTGTTACGACTTTATTCACAGTCTGTTCATGTATAAGCCAGCTGCGCTGACTGGCCTGGGAAGCCAGGGCCCACGTAGCAAGATCATGCATGTCATTATGCACTTTCACAACTGCATGGCAATTCTAGCTGATGGGTTTACCATGACGCGTCATGGTAAACCCATAGCTAGAATTACCATGCAGTTTACGTGTGCTCGTCGCAGACCTGAAGGCCAGTGTGGTGGAACCAGTGGGGGACCCGGAGTGCACGCATTTCCGGCACTTCGTGGATGGGAGGAAAGTAGATTTAATTAACGTTTTGTGTACAATCTCCGGCGGGAGTAGGGGCGACCGGGGCACGTCAACGTTCCCCCATGGTTCCTACATGTTTCCCCCTAGTAGTACCGACGTCACCGTTTAAGGCTTTCCACAATACTTGTGTAGTGATGTGAAAAGTAACTATAATTATGCATGACACTCGTGAGAGCAGCACGTATATATGCGGGCGTGCGTGCATAATTTAGAGAGTTGTAAAGTAACTATAATTATGCATGGCACGTAAGCAGCTGCGTACATGCGTGCGTGCGTTGCGTGCGTGTGTTAAAAATGTGTGTGTGCGTGCATGCGTTAAAGTAATTCGAGAATAATATTATGAAAAGGAATTTGAATAACAGTGGAAGTTTTACTTGTTCTTAAAAGATTTTAGTCAGTTGGCGTTTGGCGGTTGAAGAAGTAGGGTTGGCGTTTGGAGGTTAATTGAAGAGGAAAGATGTAGGTTTGGGATCTGGAAAAGGAAATATAGTTTAAAGAGATTTCGCAAACACTACACTTTGAGGTGCGACTGTCTTTGTTGGTTCGTCGTCCAAGAATTATTCAGAAGGGCCCCTTCTCGACTTCACACGAAGTTTTCCCGGGACTGCGTTCCTGAACCTGACGCTTTACACTTTGCTGTTTTTATGAGCAACATTAAAAGTTATTGGCAAAGTTTCGCCGAAGGGAGGGCAACTTTCCAGTTCCGCTGCATGGGTACTAGGTATTATTTTAAAACTAATGTGGAAGTTAATTTGTTGCGTCAGTGAGCTCGTGGTTTGTGTGTCCCTTTAATATAGTGCCTTGTCAGGTTCAGGATCACCTCATTTTTCCAGACGGTGAACATGAACGTTATAACTCTGTCAATAAGAACTGAACTTTGGAATACGCGCGCGGCCTGTCGACCTATTCCGCTATAGGTGCGGCTTCTTGGTAAAAGGCTACGAAATTTCGAGTGACTAAGGAAAGTTTGTATCATGATGACATTTGCCCTATATACGAGAGCACAATCTTCACTAGATATACGACTTTCATACTACGGATCCGGACGCTTCGGTCACTACGGGTCCTATACGACTTTTCTACGGACGCGCGTCTTCTACGCGAGCCCGTCATCACCAAAACCGAGGGGGGGGGGGGGGGGGGGGGGTTGGGCGGGGGGTGGGTGATGCGGGGGCCGAGCCCCCCTGGTGATTAGTTCCCCCTTCCCCCCCATCTGTCAAACCAAAAAGCATAAATTTGTGGTTTTTTCTTGTGATGTGGCCGCCTATGAGGCACAGCGATTCGGACGCAGCCTTAGGCCGCATCCGAAACTCTTGTCTATAGGGCTAATATTGTCTAGGTGTGCGCCCATTGCAACTACGTGAAGAATTGCTGACAATAGCCGTAGCCGTAGCTCTGAAAGCCCGTTTCAGACACGGCATTAGGTCCGGTAGTAGTCTTGGTTCAAGACGTTGTTACGTATATACGCGATAACCGGCCGCCGCGAGAGGGCGTTATCACGACAAACTATATAGCCACGAACCGCAGTAACAACGTCTTGGGAAACTTGTAGAAGCCGTGTTGTGCGCACGCACCTGCTTAGCAGCTAATGATTGCAGCGCGCGTTATGAATACATAAATAAATGCATTATGCATAGATCTAACCCCCTGACTACTACCGCCCGAGTGTTAGTATGAAGATAAAGGTGCAGCAGGTCCGTGCTATTTAGATTGTTTGGTAGGGCCGAGGGGAATGAACTAAAAAGTTCTGGAATGATGGAAATATAATAAACAGAAAATCTTAACGGGGCTGAATATGATATAATGGTGCTGAGGAGACCTTGTTAGGTGATTTGATTTAGATATAAAATAAGAAAGGCCGTGATGATGATAATAAAACAAATAGCTCACGAGGCCCCAGTCTTTACGGCCGGGGAAAACGGAGATTGTCGTACTCTGGTGATTCGATTGTCACACAGTTCACAAAGGTACTGAGACTAGACGCACTCTAGATCTCCTGCGGGTTTTCTCCACTGGTGAAACTCGACACAAATTCAGGCTCATGTTTGCTTTGAGGCTGGACTCGAATCCCCGCCGAGACCCCAGCGATTCCCCTACCTCCGAGTCGACTTCAATTTAACGGACGACTTGTCTCAACGGAAGACTTGTCTCCACGGCCGGCCGGACGACTTGTCTTCCCATTTGACGCAAAGAGGGCCGAGTTGTCTCAACGGTCGAGTTGTCTCGAGTCGAGTCGGCCAACGGTCGAGTTGTCCGAGCCCCGACGGTTTAATATAATGAGAGGTATTTCTTGCATGTAACAAGTAATTTCCCGCAGATCACACACCATCACCCAGCTAGGTTGCCTGCCCGGTCCCGCCCGGCACCTTTCCCGTCGTATCTCCCTCGCATCGATCGTCACTGTTGCAAGACGTCGCATGCGAACACGAGCGGTAAACACTGCAGCCGCTAGCACATAGCCGGCCGGCCTGCCGGAAAGCAGAGCTAGCAGCGCAGCTAATTCGATCGCGAACTTACCAGCGCCCCTTCGGCCAGTAGAGTATAGATAGCTACCAGACTATTGTGCAACTTCATGGCAGCTCTGTTTCGTATGTGCGCGCGTGCGTGATGAGAAAATGTTCCTCATTTTCATACAGAATTAACGCATGCGCACTAGTTTCCCCCATTTTTCGGGGGGAGATTTTACAAGATTCCCAAGACGTTGTTACTGGCGGTTCGTGGCTATATTAATAGTTTGTCGTGATAACGCCCCTCTCGCGCGCGGCGGCCGGTTATCGCGTATATACGTAACAACGTCTTGAACCAAGACTAGTCCAGTAGCCGCCAATGTCACGTGACCAAAACGGGAGAATTTCCTCCAGTTTCCGAAAATGTCCTTTTACACCCAGACCTTGGAAATAGGTTAGGTAACTAACCACAAAGATTAGATTTGGCAATATTTCAGGGCTCAATGTTGTTTTGAGGGCGATACGTGTATGTTTTGAGATCAATGCATGTATGCGTGATAGCATGTGTTTATAGGCAAGTTCGAGCGGCGACTATTTTTAGTGGTTGACAAAATAATAGTCGCCGCTCGAACTTGCTCCCTATGATGAGGGCGCTATAGAAATCAACCGTTTCCACGCACAGATCAAAATGGCTGCGCCCACGGACTCAATGTTGTGTTGTCGCCGTCTGCATAATCAAACGTATATTTTGTTCGCAATTCTGATTTGCTCGCTTTCTTATTGCCACCCCCCTGAATGTAACATTGACGAGGACTCGCACGCAAAGGAAAAGTACACTGGAATTGCAGATGAGGCTGGTTCTTCGGAAACGTTGTCCAAAACTCGGACATGTCGGAAGGCCGCTGCGAATGAAACGCCCTCACTCGTCGCAACGTTCGATGATTGGCGCTTTGATGAAAAGCAGCTTCTTATTGGTGGGAATTTGATGAAAAATCATAATTTTGCTTTGCAATCAGCCAATCACGTCATTTATCTCGAGTTGAATAGTCAGCCAGTTGTGTATATGCATTTTTAATGTGAAGTGTTTATCTCGCCTTTTTTTCCCCGCTATATTCAACCTTGGAATCCTCTGCCAGCCAGGCATACTTCCAGAACTGTAAGGTTTTCACAAACCTTACACAGTTAGTTACAGAGAGACACATATAAACAACTGTGGGGAAAAAAGCCACAAAATGTTCTGTCCCAACATTTCATTTCATATACATCATCTTGAAAACATGGCCATACCTGGCCCCGTACTCCGTAGTTCAATTTCTTGAAATGTCACTCGAAATGGTGAAATTTTACGAAAATATCGCTTAGGCTACCAAGACCACGGGAGTTTCACCACTCCTGTCCAGAGTTTGACATCGTTTGTTGTCAACAGAGGGCGCTTTAACACTATTGACCAGTGGCCACTCCTTGTGATTTTTGGAAAGATTTTACTTTAATATACCCCCCACCAAAATCGGTAAAGAACAGCAAAATCTTGTAAAAAAAACCAACCCTCTTTGATAACAACTGTGGCATAACATTTGTAACATGTGGCACAACCTGTTATTTCAAGATTTATGTCGGCAAAATCTGTAAAAAATGAGGAAGAAATCAACATTTATGTGAACACATTGAGTGACTATATATATACATGGAGCCAAGAAAGTTCTAACACAGAAAACACAAACTTTCTTCCCCTATATTGCACTAAAATGTCCCAACAAAATTCTCAAAATTAAAGGTTGTACCAAGTGTTTATACAATTATGAACACAGATGGATGGTTATTTTCCAAGATTTGCTGTTCCTTACCGATTTTGGTGGGGGGTATTAAAGTAAAATCTTTCCTCTTGGGAATTTCAAATTTGATGAGTGGAGTTAAGGCGCCCTCTGTTGACAGAAAACGATGTCAAACTCTGGAGTGGTGAAACCAGTAATAATTGGTAAGCAAAATTTTCGTAAAATTTTTCCATTTCGAGTAACATATTAAGAAATTGAACATAACCTATGGGGCCGGGTACATGGCCATGTCAAGATAGTGCATATGAAAATGTTGGGGCAGAAAATTATGTGACAAGATAGTTAGGGCTCCTGCAAAAAAATTAATTTCTCCCACAGCAGTTTATATGTGTGTCTCTTAGTCTTAGCTTAAAAATTCCAGCTCTAGGCTCATGATAATGGGAGATTCGCCGTTTAGAGCTGGAAACACTCGTATTGGGTTTTCAGCGGTGTGTTGTTGTTTTTTGCCGATATGATCCGATATCTTCCGTTGCACAGCTTGAAGGAAGGCATGAATTGTAATCTTGTATAGTTGTCCGAATCTGATGTACATCATTGATACTAACCAATCAGAGAACAGTTCTGGCAAACCATCATTTCAGGACATTTTGCCAGTACCATCCAGATAAGTGTCCATTTGCTAATTAATCCTAAATTCCTAAGATTAATTGATGATCAATCCTTGCACTTAATTGTATACATGGACAGTTCTTTAACCCTAACCCTGCCAGACGCAGCACAGTGCGTCTGTGCTGAGCTCCACTTTGCTGCACTCTCCATACAAGTCAATGTGACAAAGTATGCAATCTGATGGTCTGGTAGGGCTCTAGCCAAAATGCAATGGAGGGTTAGGGTTAACTTGATCAGGCTACGTGTTGGGCTGTGTTTAGTCATGTTATGTTTCAAGAGTTTTGAAGAAGTAACTGAATGGCATTTCATGAGACTAGACACAACGCAATGCCACGGCGGGTGACCCAACGCCACGCCACGCCACAAAACACTTACACTTGTTTTCTTGGAATTTGCAGAAACCCTTCCATTGGACACAACTGAAGAAAACTATGTTCGCCAAGTGAAAAATGCCGTATTCTCTAAGGTGTATCCCATTCCGATGAAAACAGCAACGCATCTTGTTGCGGTATCCAAGGCAGCATCCACTGAAATCCTGGACCTCGATCCCGGCGTTTGGAACTCGGACTTCTTCAAAGCTTTTGTCAGCGGAAATACTTTTCTGCCAAACTCGGTTCCGCTTGCTCACCGCTATGGAGGGCACCAAGTGAGAATTCATTTTTCCTAAATGATAAAGTTTCAAAAAGCTATGCAAATTAACACCGTATGGCTTGTTTTGTCCAAAGAGTAATCGAATAACCCTAACTTTCCCAAATCCTCCAAAATCCTCTTTGCCAAATGGAGGAACTTGGAGGACTGAGGGTCTTTGGAAGTTGAAGCATTGGAGGATTTTGCAGGATTGAGGGCATTGGAGGATTTTACCTCTGGAGGATTTTACCTCTGGAGGAAAATGGAGGGTCCAGGTCATCGGGCCCAATCTGGTTGATTTTGGAGGATTGAGGTTACTGAGGTATTTACAACAACAAAAACCTGTCAGGATTTTGCAGAATTCATGCAGTGGTCCCAATTGCAGAGGATTTTTGAGGATTCAGGTTACATGGAGTTAGGGTTAACACGTTGACTGCCGACTACGAGTATATTCGTAGTGACGGGTGTACCGGATTCTGCCACTACGAGTATACTCAGAGTGAACCAAACGCTATTGTTATGGTAATTGATACTCTGGCATCACCGAAGACGCATCAAATACGCTGCTGGCAGTATGAGTACATCAATGTATGGAATGGTTGTGGTCGATAAAGACAGCTTGAAAGCAAAGATCATCAGTATATGGACGCATGCGCCGTATGTCCAGATTGCACAATGGCAATGTGGTGGCGCCCTATAAATTATGGCTGGCAGTCAACGTGTTAAATGGTATTGCCCACCTCTTGTGTTTGCTCTACAAAAATGGGTATTATGTCGCCAAATTTGAAAAACGCATTATATACGTAGTTGAATTTGTCACATCCTAAGCTTGAATTTGGTGTAGGTTTGACCCCTGTGCCATTTTGTGCTCTGGAGATATCTTGACATTTGTATACTCATATTTTCCAGTTTAACAGAAGTGCGTTTAGAGATATAGCCCTTTAAGCATAACCAGTGCAAAGAAATGAGATGGAAATAATTTCTATTAAGATTTGTTTTTCATCTTTACTCATCAATATTAATATTAATAGAAGTCAACAAACCAAACCCAAAAAATAATCACAGATAAATCACAGTACCAAATGTTTCAATACCAATAATAATTCAACGTTCTATCTCCACAGTTTGGATATTGGTCTGGACAGCTTGGAGATGGCAGGGCCGTCATGCTTGGTGAATACCTCAACAGGTATGTCAAACTTACTGTGTGTGATAAGGATTTGTTTTATTGGAAAGGTGTACAAATTGTAGCAGCAAATTTAGGACCTAAAAAGAGAACATCTAGTTAAAATAATTCTGTACTTTTAGTGCCTAAAATTATAATTTGTTGGAAGAGATTAGGCATACCAAAAAGCTCATAAAGAGCAGAATCTGGGAGGCTATAGCCCCTCCGCAAGCCCCGCCTCTTCCTTTCTCCAGAGCCACAGCTCACATGAGAGGTTTTTTCTCTCGACAGGAATGGAGAGCGTTGGGAGCTGCAGTTAAAGGGCTCTGGCCTGACGCCGTACTCCAGGCGTGGTGATGGCAGGGCTGTACTCAGATCGTCTGTCAGGGAGTTCCTCTGCTCTGAGGCCGTGCATCACCTGGGTATTCCAACTTCTAGAGCTCTCAGGTGAGGCGGAGGGACACTTTGATAAAACCTAGATCTTTTTGCTCTCCTGTTTTTGTACAGCTTCATTGATTGGTAGCCCCGACCATGCCTGTCATCATAAGCCGTTTTCACACAAGACAAATCGCGGAGTTGACGCGGGGTTGGAAATATGCGGCGCTTCACACTTTTCAAACCCCGAGATTGATTTCGGCCTGGGTTGAGCTCAACCCTGCAAAGAGTACAGGAACACTCCGATTTTTTCAGACACTTTAGCCGTGTCCGCACTGGACTTTTTTTTTGGAAGGTTTTACCGAGACGATGGTAAAATGAAAAATGGTCAAATGTGACCACTGTCCGCACTTGGACTTTCGACACGGGAAAATTTTACCGAGACCATGGTAGAAGTAACCGAGCTGTCAATATAACGACTCATGAGGGCGCTTTGCGTGACCTTTCTACATGGACGCGATTAACCCAATCACGCGTGCCTTTTCATTTTTTCGGCCGATGTGTACACGCAGACCTACGTCTTTAGCACCAATCAAACTTCCGACTTAATCAATAATAATATCTGCCATGATTGCGACCAAAAGAGGAACAACGCACTGGAATTTTTTATTTTGCCACATATATAGCACCACACCGCGGTGAAACAATGCAAATCACATGCGTGGTTTACCTATGAAGCATGACCTTGCGCTCGGGCTGGAAGTACGCTTTCCTGAGCCGCTTTTACCGACTCGCACTGTCCGCACTGGACTTATTGTCTCGGGAAAAGTTACCTGGTCAGTTTTCCTGGGCAGCAGTTGCCCGGTAGAAGTAACCGCTGGACTCAGGAAAAGTAACTGAGAGGAAAACGTCCTAGGCTGTCCGCACTGGACTTAAAATGGGGAAA
Organism: Hippasteria phrygiana; assembly: GCA_037893225.1. Taxonomy (NCBI): domain Eukaryota; kingdom Metazoa; phylum Echinodermata; class Asteroidea; order Valvatida; family Goniasteridae; genus Hippasteria; species Hippasteria phrygiana. The sequence goes on along the minus strand of JAZGUH010000008.1, from coordinate 2,357,819 downwards.
AGTACCCATCGTCTCGGTAAGTTTTACCCAAAGAAGTCCAGTGCGGACAGGGCTTTACTTAAAATAGAAACCTTTGAAAAATCAATGTTTGTTTACATGTACTTTATAATAATAATAATAATTACAGATAATTTATAAGGCGCACAGTATCTGGCGAACCATTCAAAGGTGCCTGTCACTTGTAAATCACTGTCTTTCAAATGAAAGATTAAAGAGATGAGTCTTAAGATCGCATTTAAATGATGACAGATCAGTTGTATCTCTTAACTCGTTTGGCAAGGAGTTCCAGAGACGCGGTGCACAGCTGGAAAAGGCCCGGTCCCCGTAGCTTGCCAGGCGAGTTATGGGAACAGAGAGTCTCTGTGATGAAGAAGATCTTAGGCCTGGTCGCAGGTTGCGGAGTTGTAACATGTCTCGTATGTAAGATGGAGCTAATCTGTGAAGGGCTTTGAATGTAAGGAGCAGGATTTTGAATTGCCACCATCAGTCTGTCGGTGAGCTCGGATCCGGTATGGAGGGATCAGTTTTACGATGGACACCCCAAGCAGGAGCAAGCCGCTGTGGTCCTCCGGTTGGCCCCTTCCTGGTTCCGCTTCGGCTCCTTGGAAATCCTGGCGGAAAATCAAGAGATTCCCCTTCTGAGGTATGGACAGCCAATGCTTACAACTTTCCTCTCTGAAAATTTCCTATTCCCAGGGGTGACATTTCTCCGTTTTTTTTCTCCTGATTTCAGGATTTTTGGTGAGAACGGCCTCTAGATTTCCAGATTTGTTGGTCCTTAAATTTTGTTTACCATTCTAAAATGACCTCTGCAACCTTCTTTAGATTCTAATGACCCTATTTTTAGCAATTTTTAACGGTATCTTTTCATTAAAAAAAAATGCAGTTTTCTTATGCATTTTTCAGCAATTCCATAAAATCAAATGCCTCCGAATATTTCGTGAATTTGTCATCTTCCTCAAATCTCACCCCTAGTTTTCATATCAGGATTATGTGTTGTTCCCACTAGGTTCTACTTGGCCATATGATGTGATATATTTAACAATTGTTGACTGCTGTGATGTGGGACATGACGTTTTTAACACCCGAGTGACGCATAGCACCCGAGGCGAAGCCGAGGGTGCTATGTGTCTCCGAGGGTGCTATGTGTCTCCGAGGGTGTTAAAAATGTCATGTCCCACATCACAGCAGTCAACAATTGTTTTGCTATATCGCCAAACCCATTTTTTTTCAGTTAAATTTGCCTTGCTCAGTGGAAATTAACTCAAACAAATCACGCGATCAAAACAGCTGCTCATCTGCTAGTTCGCTGCTCCCACTATAGTTTACTCTCGTAAACGGTGTAGCGTGGGTACCAATGATACAGCTGAATCCGCTGGCTGGCTGGGCCGGTGTATATCATGCTTGGAGCATGCCATAGATTTGTATAGACCGGGCACGTGATCGTTCTAGGCCAATCAAAATACAGTATCCAAGACGGGGGATATAACAATATTAGTTATCCCACGAGTGCGAGTGAGATAACGAATTTATCTTCAAGGAAACTTGATGCACAATAAAGATAGAACGCACACGCCATATACGAAACCAATTTGCCAAACGTACGTGATGCTCTACACCGGAAGTAAGCATACGACTTTTGAATTCACAATGATTAACGTTTCAACAACGAAATCGCGTCGCGTAAGCTTTTGCAATACGCGTGGTGCAGTATAGGCCTAGCCATGCAACATAATAATTAATAATAATTGTTATGGTTATATAGCGCTTTCCATCGTATCAACAATCTCAAAGCGCTTTACAATTATTACCCCGTTCATCAGGCCCTGGGCCACGCGGCAGCCGATATCAGCGCTAAATTGGCCTCGACCCTCTCAGGTACCCATTTATACTCCTGGGTGGAGAGAGGAAATTGTAGTTAAGTGTCTTTCCCAAGGGCACAAACACCATGTTCTTGGCAGGGTTCGAACCCACGTATAATCGTACATGAGTCGAACACCGTAACCACCGTAACCACTAGGCCATGGCATTCTACATGGTATAATGTAGTACGGCTTGTTGCCATAGATCGACCAATCAGCATCGAGGATTCAAGTTTGCCTGATGATAAGATCCTGTATATGGGAACATATGTTAATTGTAGTTGCTGTAATTTTGTGCCCATTTTGACCTGAAATTATTTTTTTTTGCAGAAAACTGACAGATTTTGTGATCCAGGAGTACTTCCCGCAGATCGAAACATTTGACGAGGAACGCTACTTGGCGTTCTTTGCAGAAGTCGTCTCTCAAACTGCGGACACGATAGCCAAGTGGATGTCCGTTGGATTTGCTCACGGTAAGGGGGGAAATGCAGAATTAACCTTTTCCTGACCAATGTCTCGACGAGCCACAGCACCCCTCTTGCTTACCAATGTCAAGTTTACTCGACAAGGAAACCACACACCAGAGTATCCAAACAACAAATATATCCACCATGTTTCAACGAACTTGTGCTTGTGTTTTTCGCTGCCCATACATGATCTATATACCAACAGAAAGAGCTTGTTCGGATCTTTCCAATGGTGCTATCAAATTAATGTGTCACCATTACAATATTTTGAGAAAACTGTATCCGAACTTTCCCTCTACAGTTATGTGTATGGAGTGCCATTTGTTCATGTGACAAACAACTTTCCTGTTTGATAAAGTGGGCCAGAAGAGAAAACAGCTGTAACTTTGCTATTTTAGCAGTTATGAATTTCATTTTTTGCTGTACGGACACAAACACATATAATCGCTTGATTTGTTTTGTTTCTCCTAGGCGTAATGAACACCGATAACTTTAGCCTCCTCTCCATAACCATCGACTATGGTCCGTTTGGCTTTCTGGATGCCTATGTCCCGGATTTTGTGCCCAATACCTCCGACGACGAGGCCAGATACAGCTATGAAAAACAGCCCGACGTCGCCTACTTCAACTTGGACAAGTTGAGGCTGGCCCTCCTGCCGTTAGTCAACAAGTTGCAGTCTAGACAGTGAGTAGTGTTTATGCGCTTACTACTGACTGATCCAGACCACGTTTTTTAGAGGGGGAGGGGAGGGGGGGGGGCAGCAATGCAGACCCTGGGGTTGTGGGGAGGGGGAGGGAATTAGGACTCTTTCTGACGTTGGTATGCAGTTTTATTTGCATATTTCCAACATTTCATGCCGTGAATCGTCTTTTACCAGAATACTGAGTATAGAGCTTATATTCGGGTAGATCCTGCAGGAAAACACTGCCTACCCAAGGCCGGGGGGGGGGGGGGGGGGGGGGGGGGGGGGGGGGGGGGGAACTGGCCACTTGTGGTGTAGCAAATCGACTGAATAACTAGATGTTGGTACAGTGGGCTGTGTAAAAAAATCCTAGTATGGACAAGGCTAAAAGCCACTCAAGGTATTTATATTTTAGCTACAAGGAAAAGGAAATCAAAGATTGAAGAGATAGGAATTAACATTCCTCTTGAAACAGGAGAGATCATAAGATGAAGGAAACATGCACCAGGCAAAGAGTTCCACAGAGATACAGAACGAGGGAAAAAGCTATTGGCATAGGTACAGTCAGAGTGTATTGGTGGGAACAGGCGGAGAGCCGAGTTTCACGCTGAAATACCCTAACTGGAGGAACCAAGCTGGACAAGCCGGTAGAACATTTCCAGTTTCTAGTTCTTAAAAGGCGAATTCACCTCATGACAAATACCGTTATACACACTGCATGACCAAAAAACACAATTGCAGAGAACTTTTGCTTGTAGGGCGCCCGGCCTAATGACAAGCCATTCAAAAGATTGTCACATTGTCGATTATTTGCGTTCTTTCTTTTTTAGGTTTTTGTGTGGAGGGAGGCCGTTATAGCTTTCTGAGTTTTTTAACTTTCCTTGTTTCGTTAGTAAGAATTTCTATGTAATCCACTTGTGTGTTTTTTTTTTGGTTTTTTTTTTCAGGCTGCTTCAAATTCTTGAAGGCTACGCCGACATTTACAAGAGAAAGTTCATGGAAATATTTCGCCGGAAACTGGGACTGGTCGGAGTGGAAGAGAAAGACGAATATATCGTGGGATTGCTCTTGAAGGTACAATTTTGACAACACAAAAGCAAACCAGGTATTTTGAATTAAATGTAGTGTACACGATTGGTAATCCTCCAAAAATATTTTTTACTGAATTATTACGAAATGCCTTACGAGACTGTATTGTTAAGAGCAGTCTCATCAATCATCCTGTGAAATCATGCCACCTGGTGTGCTGTAGTTTTCAAGACAAGTGGAAATTTATATCATTTTCCAGTGATTGCCGGCCGACAATCCTTGGAAATGGTCTAGTTAGCCCGACCTGATAATTCCCGGATGTCTATGAGTTGCTCCGTTTTGTCTAAAGTACGGTCAGGGAACCAGACTACTAGAACATAATTTTGTCTCTCTACGCAGACTACGGTTTTTCCCGGCATCTATATGCACACAAACATTTAAACAGGTCAGTGTTTCAGTATACAAATAATGAATGTTTATGAGTGCGATGGTAAGAATAATTTCATGAGGTGACAGATTGAATGTTCCATTCCACGAGGCAAAGCCGAGTGGAATGGGACATTCCATCTGTCACCGAATGAAATTATTCTTACCATTGCACAAATGTGAAACATTCATTATTTGTTTTATACAATGCCTGAATAAATCCGACAGATTGCATGCATGGATTTCTTGGTGTACAACGTGCCGTTTACCTTCTCAGTCCCACATAAAACCGCGACAAAAAGTGGTCCAGTTCCGAATCAGTTAAAGCTTTAATTGTTGTTCCTGCATATCTTGCAAATTCCTCTAATTGTTTGACTGCATATTTCATTTGTCTCTTTGTGTTAGCAGCGTCATGACGCATCGCCTACGAGTTCCAATATTTCGTTGTCTGTTAGGAAAACAAACCGCGGTTCGGAAACACCGTCCGCCATTTTGTGTGAATGACAGCCTAGACTGGTTCCCGGTCCCCGTATGTATATAATAATTATACATTTGAAGTCCGAAGGACAACGGAGGGACCGGGAACCAGTCCAATGACAGCCGTGTTGTAGCGGTGGGGAAGTTCTATCAAACGCGTTACCGTTTGATAGAACCATGTGATAGAACTTTTTTTGGCGGTGCGGGTTTGTGTCGTGCGATGGGACGAATAATTCAATGCACGTGATCGACGATCCACCAATCGGATGGCTGGAATTTATTCAGGTGTTGTATAATATTTGCTAGCACGCTATAAAATACTAACCCCCAAATCCATTTATTTCTGAAAATTGCAGCAAAAGCCAATGGTGTACACTAGCTTTAAATATGCATTATAAACTACAGTATTTTGACAAAAACAGAAATTGCGATTTTTTTACAATTTTCATATAAATTGTATTTACTCAAAAATAGGTCGTGCGACTGATGTCTGATTTCCCTTGCGGGACGCCACTTATATTGAAAGTTTTTTTTCTCCGTTTGGCTACATATTGTTGTTGGTTTAACAGCTGATGGAGGATACTCGCGCAGATTTCACCATGACGTTTCGCCAGCTTGGGGCGCTGTCCATCGAGGACCTCACCGCAAACAATATTCCAGAATCGCTGTGGGCACTGAGAGATCTGCAGCAGCACGGCAGGTTTCCAGACTGGATAAGAGTCTACACGGCTCGAGCTAGCACTACTGCTGGAGAGGAGACTACACCCAGAAGTCGAGAGAACCAAATGAATGGTATGTAATCATTTCTGGGTTTTGTGTGTCTAATGCCTCAGAATTTGTCTTCAACTTTATAATGACCTTTGCCTTTTTTATATGTTAATGTCAAAGAGGTAAACCCAAAATAGATTTGTTTCTGGCATAGTTTTTTTAACGTGGAAAAATGTTAACCAAAATCCAAATATATCATTTTTTTTGTATAAACCTCAAGATGGTTTAGAAAACTTATAATAGGTTCTTGATTTCCGTTTCTTCCTTTACATTGTTTGAAACATGGTCGCTTTGGCTTTTATGATTTTTAAAATATTTTTACATACATTTTTTGTGTAAAATGAATGGTTTAAATGTGACCCGCTCTAAAAAAAAAAAAAAGGGTATTATGTCGCACTTTGTGGAAACACGCACAGGGCTGTTCTATGTGAAGCAGGCAAAACAAAATCTTCACATGAGTGATTTTTTTATTTTTTTATTTTTGATGAATAAAGCTGAAAAAATACATCTTATTTCTTTGTACTTTTTGTGTTTAAAGGCCTATATCTCTAAACGCACTTCCGTTAAATTGGAAAATAGGAGTATACAAATGTCAAGATATCTTGAGAACACAAAATGCCACAGGGGTCAAACCTACACCAAATTAAAGCTTAAAATGTGACAAATTCAACTATGTATATAACTCATTTTTCAAATTTTGCGACATAATGCCCCTTTTTGCAGAGCCGGTCACAAATACTTTGAAAAAGAGTGCACTCCAGAAAAACACAGCTAAATAGAAATGTACTTAATTGTAGTGTACACGATTGGTAATCCTCCCAATTTTTTTTACTGAATTATTACAAAATACCTTACTAGACTGTAAGCTAATAGTAGTCTCAATCATCCTGTGAAATTATAGCACTGTGCTGTCGTTGTCAAGAAAAGTGGAAATAGATATCGTTTTCCAACGATTTCCAGCTGTAGCCCTAAGTCAAGGCGCGCGTGTCTACCTGGACGAGTGGCGCGCCCCACGCAGATAGCCACGCGCGCCCCGACTAAAGGCTATCATCCGCCCGACGGTAAAAAACGAACGCCGTTTTTCTCTCGGTTTTTTTCGCCACCCAAAACAACCCAAAACTTTGAACAGGTCAGTGGAACGATATTTCCTATAAAATACTAACCCCCAAATCTGCCCATTTCTGAAAATTCCAACAATGACCAATCGTGTACACTGCCTTTAAACTTGTAAGGTCATTTAATTTGGAGTGCTGTGGTTTTGTGGTCTGGTGTCCTGACTCAAGATCTATACTAGAGATTGTGTGTTCGAGTTGGGCAGGGTCATGGTGCCTGTGTCCTTGAGCAAGACACTTTGTCACAAATTGATTTTCTTCACCTAGGGGTAAATGGGTATTACCTGTGAGGGCAGTGATGGTTATGTGTTTGATTAACCCATGTGCACTTAACTAGCAGCCTGGGCTGTATATCTCCGGGGAGCTGCGGTTTCAGGAGTGATTGATGGGGTTGATGAGTTGGGGTTATCTAACACCTTGAGTGTCAAGATCATGCTAGACATGAGCACTTTATAAATCTACACATTATCACCAGGGGGAGGTGATCGAGTTGGTCTCACCGATGGTGGAAGTACCCGGCCTGGGTGTATATTTATGAAAATCGGGATAATTTTTTTGGTATCTATTAACCCTAACAGCCCAAGCCTTTTTACTAGAATCCTTCCCTAACCACACAAACTCCAACACTGTGTAGTAAACCAATGGCACATTCTTTGTACTTAGATAAAATCAGGGCATCAAGTCCCATGCAAAGTGATGGTGCCAAGGCTCTACAGTACCCAATCACACAAAATTCAACACAAAGGGGTGTTTGATTTTGGAAGGTTAGGGTTAAAGATTTAGATTCTCTATTTACAGAAAACTTGCAACCTAAAATGTGGCCAACCCCACCACCTCTGTTGTAGCCCTTTACCTAGAGTGGCTTTTAGCCTTGTAATGTAACGACTTGCCAAAAAAAGAAAAATGAGTATTTCGAAATGATAATGAAGTATTTTCTCCGTCATTTCCTAGCTGTGAATCCCAGGTACATCCTTCGCAACTGGATGGCACAAGAGGCGATCGCAAAAGCAGAAAAAGGCGACTACTCGGGGGTCAACTTCTTACTGGACGTCCTCCAGAGTCCTTACAAGGAGCAGGAGGCAGCTGAGAGGTCCGGCTACACCCATCGGCCGCCAGAATGGGCCAGGGACATCCGCGTCAGCTGCTCAAGCTAACGAGGGGAAAAGGTAGATGAAAAATTCAAAATTGGTGCCTTTCTTTCCCCCCTCCCCCAACCCCCTTGTCCAACCAAGTACGGTTTAAGTAGTTGGGGTCCCTGTAGCTCCTAAAGATTAGCTAAAAACTTTGGTTTGTTATTCACCTTTATGAAATGAAATTTTCAGAGAATTTCCGAATATTTGTCAAAAATTGTTTCTAACATGTTCATTTTTTTTATTCAAAGTGAACAAAGAAAACTGGCAGGAGCGGGATTCGAACCTGCTACCTCCGAAATACCGTACCAGCGCTCTACCAACTGAGCTATCTTGCCCTATGTTGGCGGTCTCCCAAATTGTCAGTATCTTTGTTCGGGTGGGCGCTAGTCAGAAGTCATAAACCCAGAATGCCGTATAGCCAGGGATCACGGCAAATTTTTCCATACAACCTGGGAAGCGACATTGTGCGGATCACTCAATGAGGATACGACTTTTCAACTCGTAATACGTCAAACAATCCACAAGGGAAACGACTAGGTAAATTTGAATACATTTTCAAAGTGAACAAAGAAAGCTGGCAGAAGCAGGATTCGAACCTGCGACCTCCGGAAACTGAGCTATCTTGCCCTATGTTGTCAGTTTTCTTTGCTCGGTGGGCGCTAGTCAGAAGTCATAAGTTCACAAGCCCCTAACTTTTAATTTTTCTTTCATTTTTGTTTCAATTAATGTCAACTTTTTCTCACAAATTTTACAAAATGAAACATGAGGCCCGCAAGAATTGGTCGCGTGACAAATGTCGAAAATGATTGTAGTACCTGGGCTTAAAATACTTCAGTAAGGAACCCCATACCTCAGTTTCCTCCATATTTTTTTTACAATTTTGGTTTGTGACTTTTTGTTTCCTATCCTCTCAATCTGTTTTGTCTCAGAGGCTGAATGGAGTACAATATACTAAGTGCAGTCATCAGTATTGTTCAGGTTTATTTTCCCCGTGGTAAAAGTGCATATGTACAAAATTCAGCATTACTGTGGGAAGCAACTCTAGTCTGGGCATTATTCATTATTATTCTTTATAATCCAGTACAGGAAAATTATTTTGTCAACAGCTCATAACATTATTAGTTATATTATCAACAATAAAAGTGAATAAAACAAAAGAAAAGACTTAATCCTTCCAACGTTATTTGATCAGGTGATTTTTTTTCTTTCATGTTGGGGTTTCCGTTTTTGTGTAATCAATGCAAGGTACAATTTATGTTGCTCTTGTACATGACATAAAAAGGAATACATCACCATTTGGTGCAATTTAGACACGTACATGTAGAATGTTTGGTTCAGAGTCGAGATAACAAAGTGTATTTTTTTAAGGATTGAAATTTTTCGAAATGATCATCAGCTTTCTAAATGGTTGGCGAATTACTAACATTTCCGTCTTCAATTTGTACATTTAAGCCAATACCGTAATCTGGACCTACAAATCCACATAAAATATAAAGCAATTTAAAAAAAATGCCTGTTGACATTTTTTACAGATTACATTTGTAAAAAAAAAAAAGCTGAACAATCAATCAAAATTGTAGGGTGATCTATGATTTCATACAAAGCACCAAAACACACAATAATTTGCGAAGCAATGGAAGACTTTTGAGATGCTGGTAACAGCAGATATTACCGGCCCTTTTTGCTAGTTCTGAGCATGCGCACGTAGTTCTGAGCATGCGCACGTAGTTCTGAGCATGGCACGTAGTTCTGAGCATGTGCACGACTGGTGAGAACAATGGCAAAGGACTGTTAGGTCTATCTGCTGCCACCACGCATCGCAAAAACCTCCAATGTAATCATTTATAAGAACAAAATTAGTGTATAATTAACACACAAAATTCGGTCATTTTGATCAAGTATTTGATAGTAGGCCGTACCATTTACACATCTCGTCATGAAGCATACATTGATGCCACACAGTTGACCCGTCGCAGTAATTATGCGAGCGCAACTTCTGACATGTTGTCCAATCACAATTCAACATGGAACGTGCAAATAAAGCGGGGTAGGTTGAGTTGGTGCTACTGATGGTGGAAGCTGCCCCGTCTGGGTTTATAGGTCTTAAAAATTGGGATAATTTCTCTATTTAGATCTGGACCCAGAAAAAATGTAAGGGTCGTACATGTAGCGTTGGCAATTCATGTCTTCCACCTCTGATCGTAACCCTTTACCTAGAGTGGCTTTTAGCCTTGTATTGGGTGATTTCAATATTTTTTTTTTTAAGTATGAGACCGACAAAAATTACTGCATACATTTCCATAGCGTTGTCTACGGGGCATGTCCAACTCGGAAACGGCGATCGGTCAACTAGAATGGTGCTCCATGTATAGTTTGAATTAAATTACACAATTTTTTTATACGGACAAGTAAAAAGCCTTTCCCTTTCGGAATTCCAGAATGAACTTGTTTATCAGTTGCATTTTTAACGTCATTATGACGAAAATTGCAATAGAAATTGGTGTCGGCGGTGGAAAATATAATAAAATATATTTTTGTATGACAGAGCCTAATGTTATTTGTAGTATCTGAATACTGTCTAGTATTGCTTTTAACCTCTTATATTGCTTATAAATATGTAGTGGACCTCAGAATCTTGTAAGACCAGCTGATTATGACCTCTATAGAGGGTGGCCCCCAAAAAAAAAACGGAACGGAATACGTGTACTTCGGCTATCCTTAGACTCAAACAACCTATAGCAATGCATGGGTAATTTTGTGAAAAGAAAAGTGATACCAAGATCTCCCGATTCTGTCTAGCAGTTATTGTTCTAGAACCCATTTTTGTGAAACAAAGTCGGGGGTCATTTGGTCCCGAGGTACTACAAGTATGCTATCATCAAATTCATGCTCTTTTCTACATGGAACAAATGGCCAAGTGAACCGACTTTGCTTCACAAAATAGGCCCTGCAGCAAAAACTACTGGACCGAATCAGGTCTTAGTATCGTGTTTTTTTTTTTTCTAAAAAGATTCTCCATTCATCAGTACAGGTGGTTTGACTCTAAATGTAGTGGAAGTATGCCGTTCCGTGTTTTCTTTTTTTTGGATTATTTTTGCCACCCTGTATATAGCGCATCAAAATCGCTGATTCCACATACATGTATGCTATGATGCATTTACCAAAAAGCAGTGCAATTCATGTCCTCTGCCTGATTCTGGATTTTCCCCCAAATATTCTGGAGATTTCTCCCAACTCAAAAACTGGTATCTTTGGGCTTTCAAGCTACAGTACGGTAGGCACTTTCAAGAAATCCTTTGTTTCATTACCCCCCCCCAAAAAAAAAAAAAATACAAGTAAATACATTTTGGAAATCTACAGACAAAACTCAAAATCCCTCAAAAAATTCTATCTAGAGCCTCCATAGCAGAATTGTAACGTGTTAAAAATAAACATGCACTGTAGAGAAACATGTACAAGCCACCATGCAATAACTATCCATGTGAAGATGGAATTAGCATGTCTCACAGCAGTACCAGCATAATCTAAAAAGGCTTGTTTTTAGCTGAAGTAAAAAGAACGTCGTGCTTTTTAACTCCTTTAAAATCTTTCAATTTTGTTGTCATACAAGGGGGTGCTATTTCTGTTGGGTAACAGAAGGAACTGATTGTTAAAAAGAAAATAAGGCCAAGTAAAAAACAAACATGTGGAGCGTCTGGTTTTTTGTTTTTTTTTCAAGATGGCCGCCATTCTTTAATAGATTCGCGACAACCGTAGGTTTTTCAACTGTTCTAAGACACAAAAAATGAAAGAGATATGTTGAACAACAGAACTGAACATGCTTACAGTGGTTTTAATCAATTAGTTTGTATTTTATTTTCCGATGGATCGGTTGACATTTTTGGGGGTTTTTTTTTCAACTCATTTTTCACTGGTAAAAATATTTTTTTAAACCAGGCGGGCGGGGACGCTAAACATTTGTTTTTACTTCGCCTAATATAATAACGGTACAAAAATAATTCTGCCAAATTTACCCATCAACAATGCTTGAAGGATTATTGGTTAGATATGGATTCCAAACAACCCATTTAATAAGAAAATTAACTCAAACACGGAACCGTCTTCAAGAAAATGTTTTACATTTGTTTTTATATATATATATATATTGTGTATGCACAAAGCTAAAGAGGTGCCCCTGATGACATCATGCTTTGGCTCATGAATATGCAAATTTTGCATTAAAGGTAATATACAACATTGCAAATAAACAAAACTACTGAATTATTATGAAATACCTATACTTGACTGTAAGTAAATAATAATCTCAAGCATCCTGTGAAATCATGGCACCTGGTGTGCTGTCGTTTTCGAGAAAAGTTGATTTTTTTGGTATCAATTTCCAACAATGATCGGCCGACCTGATAGTTCTTTGACGTCTATAAATTGCTTTGTTCTGTAATTGTCTGAAGTAGGGTCAGGGAACCAGACCACAAAAACAGCATTTTTTCTCTTTGTTTTTCCAGCATCTATGCCCACACAACTTTAAACATGTCAGTGTTACAGTATTTCCTATAAAATACTAACCCCCAAATCCATTTTTGAAAATTACAGCAAAAGCAAATGTTGTATACTACCTTTAACAAAAAAAACTAAATTTTACAAGTATTATAAATAGCCTGAACATTGACCGGAATGCACGGAAATAACGTTGCCCTACGTGTATTCAAGTCATAAAATTGTTATTGCATGGTCACGTTAAAAAAGAAACAACTGTTTATAAAAGTACTGACTTAAAATCGTTACTCCAGGATCTTGGTCAGGTTCTTGACGGCCTTTTGTGAGCCCTGGGACGTGCCCAGGTAGGTGCCACAGGTGATTCGCATGTGGTTGCGGTTAACCTCATGGATGTCGCGTAGCTTATCCAGCTGCATGCGTTCCCAGTCCTCCTGGGTTCGTTGGTAGTCGTTCCTGACCCGCTCCTGGGCCTTGCTGCTGTACTGAGTCTTCAGCGATTCTCTGTATTATTAAAAGGCAGTGTACATGATTGGTCATTGTTGCAATTTTCAGAAATGGGCGGATTTTGGGGAGTTAGTATTTTATAAGAAATATCGTTCCACTGACCTGTTCAAAGTTTTGTGTTGTTGGGTGGCGGAAAAAACGAGAGAAAAACGGCGCTCGTTTTTAACCGTCGGGCGGATGATAGCCTTTAGTCAAGGCGCGCGTGGCTATCTGGGGCGCGCCACTCGTCCGGGTAGCCACGCGCGCCTTGACTAAAGGCTACAGGGCAGTTTTCCAACGATTTCCAGCTGGAAATCGTTGGAAAACGATATATATTTCCACTTTTCTTAACGACAGCACACCTGGGGCCAATTTCACGGAGCTGCTAAGCACAAAAATTTGCTTAGCAAGAAAACTCTTCCTTGATTAAATCGAAATTACCAACCAGATTCCCATGTGTTGTATACTGCTTGTGACTGGTATTCAGCTGTAGTTTTGGCTGGTAACCTGTTTTAACTAAGCAAGACTTTTTGGTGCTCAGCAAATTTTTGTGTTGAGCAGGTCCGTGAAATTGGCCCCTGGTGCCATCATTTCACAGGATGAATGAGACTGCTATTAACTTACCTTCTAGTAAGGTATTTCGTAATAATTCAATACAAAAAAAATTGGAGGGTTACCAATCGTGTACACTACATTTAAGGCGAGGGAAATTTAGAGTAGCGGTGGGCGAAATCTGAGATTTCCAAATCCGGTTATCCTAGTTTTATTCAAACAGAGTAAGTTAGCTGATTTCACCGGAGGTTCCTGTCTAGCTCGTAGTCGTGCCAACAAAAAGTGACGAGTGAGGTGCCGCATGAAAAGCCCTCCCAATGACTGGATATAGTTTGTGGGATTCAGTGACTACTGGGCCTTTACAAAAACACTCGAGCTATAATGTTGAGAAAAAAAAATGGATGGGCAGGGTATTCATATACTGAGAAGACTACATATCGTCACAGTTTTCACGAAGAGACAAATTTAGTGTACTGAGGAAATAGGGAATGTGTCTCTTCGTGAAAACTGTGACGATATAGTAGCGAGTCAATGCAGTTTACAATCAGAGACCATGGAGCAAATTGGAAGATGTTCCAGTTGTTTTCTTTAGCCTGTGTCACAAAAAATGGAAGGCTTAATTTTTTAAAGTTTGCTTTCGAATATCTGGTTTCCACAATCGAAAGCTAGAAAAACCAGATTGATATCCCCACCACTCATTTAGAGTTAACTTTGGTATTAGGAAAATGCACACAGCAGTGCCGGGGGTAGATCAAGATAGGGAGATTTGGGGGTTAAACACTTAAACTTAACAATTCATACTGTTTCTGACAAGGCCCATTTGCTGACCATTTTTTTGGTCATGCTTACAGTCCGAAACCAGGCAAATTCACAAAACTGTTGTCAAATTAATAAAAAAAAAAACTTTAAAGGTAGTGTACATGATTGGTCATTATAGCAATTTTCAGAAATGGAATATTTGGGGGATAGTATTTTATAGGAAATATCGTTCCACTGACCTGTTCATGACTTTATATATAAATCCCTCTGTCTTTTTGTTTTATTTTAAATTAGTTACTTTTAATTTTGATTCTGTAATGCGCTTTTGATCATTTGTAATCAAAAGGCGCACTATAAATTTTAAATTATTATTATTATTATTCTCAGTTTTGCATTCTTGGATGGCGAACAAATTAGAGAAAAACCGTGTTCGTTTTCAACCGTCGGGCAGCAGTTAACTGGATTTGTTATAGCGCCCTCTTGTAAAAATAGCCAAATTTTTGTAAACAGGATCGTTTTCAACTGCTCAGATAACATTTTGAGCCGACTGGTTACAACGCGACACACACTTGTACTATAATTGCAACCTTGCGCCTGTTTTCGGATTGTTAACCCATTTTAGACGCAACGCGGACTAACTACATTCAGTCAATACAGGGCAGTATTAAAAAATCCGTTATTTTTTCCAACAATTTTTACACGGAACAATTGTTGGAAAAACGATTCAAATTTCAACTTTTCTTAAAAACGACAGCACACCAGGTGCCATCATTTCACAGGATGATCGAGATTACTATCAACTTACAGTCTAGTAAGGTATTTCGTAATAATTCAGTAAAAAAAAATTGGAGAATTACCAATCGTGTACACCTCCTTTAACGGGCGAAAACAAAATGTAAAAATCAGGGATATGTGTGTTAGAGAGTCTGTCGTAGTCAAAATCGAACTAGTAGTCTCCGGATCTCCACTGCACAATTCACTGTATGGAGTAAGCCCTGCTGGGTGCATCCATGCGTGTGCACAAACTAAGGTAAACTTTGAAAATCTGGGGTCAATTTTATGGCGCTCCTACATGTAGGCACTAACAAAGCTTCTGTATTTTTGTAGTAAACATCCCAAAATGCTCGCAAAACATGGAAACTGAAAATCCTCACCGCAGTCTTGGAACGTCGCCCCAGTTGAGCTTCTTATCGGCGTCTTCTGTCTTCCGGAACTTGACCACTGGCCACTTGGGTAGTCTGGTGCTGCCTCCTTTGCCCGCTCTCATGCCCTGACTCCTCGGCCTAGATCAAACGGGGCAACAGGCATTCAATTTCTGGTTAGAAAATACCTTGAGAATAATGTAATATCTTGGTGGAAGTTCTAAACCCAGCCCCCAGCCCTCACTCTGTGACACTTAATTTCTTTACCTCTTTATTTTATCCATAACAATCTTAGAGGAGGCCCGTTCACCAATATTTTGTTTGGTTTTGCTTTTACAACAGTCTTGGACCAAGCCTACTCACAAGCCCCTGTCCCCCCCCTCAAAATATCATGGCTCTGTCCCTAGCAAGGATTAACACGTTGACTGCCGACTACGAGTATATTCATAGTGACGGGTGTACCGTATTCTGCCACTATGAGTGTACTCGTAGTGACTAGTGAACCAAACGCTATTGTTATGGTAATTGAATACTCTGGCATCACCGAAGACGCATCAAATACACTGCTGGCAGTATGAGTACATCAATGTATGGAATGGTTGTGATCGATAGAGACAGCTTGAAAGCACCTCATCAGTGTGGACGCATGCGCTGTGTGTCCAGATTGCACAATGGCAATGTGGTGGCGCCCTATAAATTATGGCTGGCAGTCGACGTGTTAATTAACCCTAACAGTCCCAAATCCTCCAATTTTAATATGATTTTGCACGCATTTTGCAGGGGGGTTAGGGTTAATGATGAATGTACTCACAAAAGCTCAGGATCTATTGATGTAACAGCGATGGGGACAGATGCTGGGACCTCATCAACATTTCTTTACAAAACAAAGAGAAAAGATGTCAAATGAGAGAGGAATGAAATCAAGACTAACGCCAATTGGAGTCTTTCAGTGCGTGGACTTGAGCCAATTAGCCTAACCACATGTGACCGGCTCTGGCAAAACCAGACGCTTCTCGGCATTTGATTTCCCATTACGCATAATGTTGAAAAAAATGGCATCAGTGATACCAAAACCCCCAATATTGAAATTTCACCCCAAGTGTTGGGTTTTGCTAGAGCTGGTCACAAATTTCAATATTGGGGTTTTGGTATCAACGATGCCATTTTTTAATGTTGCGGGCCCATACCATATAATGGAAAATGCCGAGAAGCGTCAGGTTTTTGTCAGAGCCGGTCACATATTGTTGGAATGATTTGAGTCCAGTCTACAATGTATCTTATGGCATAGTCAATAATTAACGTACATGTAATTACCCGTTTGACGTCTGCACGTCAGCAGGAGGTCGTGGGTTCGAGTCCCACCCGAGTAAGCCTCTCGGAAAGCACTGAGCATACAGTGCTTCTTTAGCCCTGTCCGCACTGGCCTTTATTTGGTAAAGCTTACCGAGACGATGGGTACTTTTCCCATTTTAAGTCCAGTGCGGACAGCCTGGGAAGTTTTCCTCTCAGTTACTTTTCCTGAGTCCAGCGGTTACTTCTACTGGGCAACTGCTGCCCAGGAAAACTGACCAGGTAACTTTTCCCGAGAAGTCCAGTGCGGACAGTGCGAGTCGGTAAAAGCGGCTAAGAAAAGCGTACATCTGGCCCGAGCGCGAGGTCATGCTACACACATGCGCTTTGCATTGTTTCACTGCAGTGCGGCGCATATGTGGCAAGTTTCCAAATTCCAGTGCGTTGTTCCTCTTTTGGTCGCAACCATGGCAGATATTATTATTAATGAAGTCGGAAGTTTGATTGGAGCTACCATTCCCAGATGATAATGAAGGACGTCAACGTGTACACATCGGCCAAAAGAATGAAAAGGCGCATGCGCTTTGGGTCAATCGGGTCAATGTAGAAAGGTCACGCAAAGCGCCCTCATGAGTCACAGCTCGGTTACTTCTACCACGGTCTCGGTAAAATTTTCCCGTGTCGAAAGTCCAAGTGCGTACAGTGGTCACATTTGAACATTTCTCGTTTTACCATCGTCTCGGTAAAACCTTCCAAAAAAAAGTCCAGTGCGGACACGGCTATACACTAACGTCACAAAAGGTCAACAATCTCCCATCTAATTTACTCTTGAAGTAATGGAATTTACCCCTGAAAGCAAACACTATAATGTGTATAGTACAGAACTGATACAAATCATAATAAATAACAATAACGCTTTATAAAAACAAGTAAAAATTTCAAACATCGGCTAAAGCTTTTGATGTCATTTCTAAAAACTGATTCTGCGGCTAATCTGATTGACAGAAAAGGTTGTTCGGCCATTTTCAGGTGACCAGATGTACACAGCACACATTCTGAAGGTTGCAACAGTAAATCCGGGTCATGGTTAAAAACAGAATATTAAAAAAGAACGGACTTCTTTGAAATTGAAAATCAGAGGCTGCAATTCATCAATCCAAAGAATCAACGCTGTGTACTTACACATCCATATTGTGGGATACCTCTGGGTCCACTAAGCCAATAGCGGTTTTACGAGTAATGTAACCATGCCGAACGTGTGGCGGCTGAAATAATTAAAAAGGAAGAAATGCACATCTTAATGGCGAAAATTCTCATAAAATGTTAAATTGTTTCGCATTTATGTGCATGCTTAGTAAACCCAAGGCCTGTTTGCAAATAGAATTGACCTTTTGGTATTTAATCACTCCTGTTAATAGACAACCCTATAAAAGATTTTGCATGTTCCATGTCAAGTCCTAACAATAGGGTGGTTAAAAAAGTTAACCCAACTTTAAGGTGATTGTTCACCCACCTCCTACAATTCCAGAGAATTTGTGTTGACCTAGTGTTGATGAGTAGTGTGTTTTGAAATAATCCTGAAAAAATGCTCGGTCTAGCTTAATTGGATCTCAAGAACTGGCTTGTCCACGGGGGCTTGTCCACGGGAGCTTCTTACCTTTAGTTTCTGTCTTCAACAGGCTTCATTTTACAATGAAGCTCCCGTGGACAAGCCAGTTTTGTACATGCCATCTGTAATGGGCCATATCTTGAGATCCAATTAAGCTAGACCTAGCATTTTTTCAGGATTATTTCTAAAGACTCTGCTCATCAACACTAGGTAAACACAAATTCTCTGGAATTGTAGGAGGTGGGTAAACAATCACCTTAAACTTGGGTTAACTTT
Source organism: Hippasteria phrygiana (assembly GCA_037893225.1). NCBI lineage: Eukaryota > Metazoa > Echinodermata > Asteroidea > Valvatida > Goniasteridae > Hippasteria > Hippasteria phrygiana. The sequence continues at coordinate 2,339,257 of JAZGUH010000008.1, read as the reverse complement.
TTTTGAACCATCCTGTAATGTAATTGGACAATATTTTGCAAGCTTCATTCTACTGCTTTTGGTCAATTTGCATCTAAAAAAACAACAGGTCAACCACCCAATCAGAAAAAAAACACATTTAATACCAGGAAACCTGCCCTACGTATACGCTGTCACAAGATATATGTGACCCGCTCTGGAAAAAGGTATATTATGTCGCAAAATATGAAAAATTTGTTTTATGTATGTTTACAAAGCCCGCAATGTAAGCTTTCATTTGGTACATGATAGAGCTCCAAAGCCCTTTCCGTTCTGGAGATATCGCGTTTTTGCATATTAATTAGTTCTATGGAGTTCAAATTCCACAACAGAGAAACCGGGCTTTGAAATAGCTTGTTCCAATACAATGCAATGGAACAATGTACTCTAAAAGGCTTATTTTTTTTACTTTATTCACTGAAATCAACATTGTTGTGCACCAAACCAGAAACTTTAGATATTTAAGATGTCATTAAAGGCAAAAAACAAAAAATGAATTTTGACAAAACATGTCACCCTCTCAACATTGAAAGGGCCAATACACGTAAATGCATAGCGCGACTTATAGCACCTTTTTCTGGAGCGGGTCACATATATCCCCCCCAACCACCCAGTCAATTTTAGATCCAACCCAGCAAAAATGACAAAATTGCCGAAATCTGCCCACACTCACCAGGCTGAGTAGGAATTGCACTGTGTATGTGTTGTAGTAGGGAGCCAGACTTGTGTGGATGTACGGCGTGTGTTGCTTGCTGTCAACAAAGTAAGTATGCAAACATATATTAAATGACTGAACTGATCACAATGTAATTCTGGGGGTTTTTTAAAATCAAAATGGCTGTGATTTTAAGAGCATATCACACCCAAAGTACTCTTTAATCCTAACCATCCCAAATTTGCCAAAATCCAACACCATGTTGAGTTGTATTTTGATTGGTTCAGGACTGTAGAGCCTTGGCACCATTTCTTTACATGGAGCTATGATGCCCCAATTTGTACAAAGAATGTGCCATAGGTTTTACTGCACAGTGTTGGATTTTGACGGGCTCAGGACACTGGCATACGACCCCATCAATGACAGCCGGCCGGACACAAGGAGGTTATGAGTATTGACTCATCTTGTTTATTAGATTTGTGTACATTATTATTTTCAGGGCTGTTCATTTGTGAATAATTTAGTATTTGATTATTCGAAAGTGATCGAGTTTGACCGAATATTTGAATATTCGATACTCGCCGATCAAGTGTTTCACGCGTCAGCTGCAAACTGCATGCCGCCCCGGTAAAAAGTTGCACGCAAAGCATGCTGGTTTTTTACGCGCGGCGATCGATATTATAAACCGCCCGATCAACATTTTTGCGTATCAATACGGGTACGTAGACTATAACGTTCTGATAACAAGAAACCAAACTTTAGCCTGCGTTTTTGGAGTAATTATTTTATAAGCGTCAAGGGTTTTACGGACAGGAACAATAAACCTCCGCCCACAAAAAGTTACCGTCGACAAAAATGCGGCATTTGACACTGCTAAGCGCCGTAATTTTTTCTATTGAGCATCAGAGTAGTATCTGTACGTGCATAAGTTTTGTTTTTTAATATTCGATCCAGCAAAAAGGTATTCGAATATTCGGTTGACGATTGAATCATCGGTATTTTCGGTGACAGCCCTAACTATTTTTATTTCATACTTACAATTCTGGTTTGATAATCCTTGTAGCCTCCTTCTCAAGGCTGGCTTTGAGTCGATTGAACTCGGCCACAAACTGCTTTTGCCTTTTAGATGTCTCTGTTGTGGACATAACTGAATGAAAGAAATCGTTCTGAATTCAGACTTGAATTTAGAGAAGACTGGACTTTAGTTTCTAAAAGTATGAGAAAAACTTAGCGTCTAGGGTGATTTGAATTTACTTTTAGTTTCTCCAATAAGGATCGTAGACTTTCACGGGTGTTTGATTATTCTAGGTTTTTCACTTACATTCTCAATTTCTTGCTTTGCATGGTAAGTTGCTAGGTACAAAGTTTAATTACATTTATTTCAAGCCAAGTGATTAAGCATGATTTTTTTTAGCTAGTGCAAAGTTGAAAATATCAGGTTTGATAAGTGTTCCATTCCGGGCAATCGAAATGACTAATCAAACAGTCATAGCGTAAACAGAAAAAACTACACGACCCTTTGACACCGAGTATGAATCAATCTACTCTAAGTGGTAGTATGATGTTTGCACATGAATGATAAATGGAGTTTTGGATTTGAACTGAGATTAGTGACAATGGAATATGGGTGACTGAGCAAAGGTCTGTTATGATTCTTACAGATCACATTGTGACACTAAATATGTATGGAAGTTTTTTTTTATCGTCGGCTTGTTTAATCTTAAATTACCGGTAGTTGGTAATTTTCAGATAAAAGTTACAAAACTACGATTACAATGATGGGGTATCCAGTTTTGAAAAGGTGCCATTTTCAGTTCTATGAAAAAGTAAAACAAAAACAAATTAAATGGCAAAATGTCTTCGGGCAAAAAGTGCAAACATCAGTATTAACAATAGGATACAGAATACATTAACAAATGCCAAAGGTCATGCTCTACTGCACTCCATAGAGAAACCCACTGTGTGGTCTTGCTGGGAGGTAAGCACTTAAAAAGACCAACCAAAATGACATCGTCACGCCTTGTGCCTATTCAATAAAGCCTTGTGCCTATTCAGTAAGGCCCAGTGCGCTTTCAGTAATACATGAAGATGTCGTCTTGGTGGTTATGAAACAGTGCCTTCCTTGCTGGGACTGCACGCGGGACCAAATCAGCACAAATGCCATTCACCGTTTTTTCCTGTATTCTGCATTGTAGCTAAAAATGAATTTCTGATCAATGACAATGATAGATGCATGGAATGATATAAGCCCAGGGTGTTAGACCGCATTGGTGCGACTGCCCATGGCGAATACCTGTTCCCGTATCTGTCCCCTTGCTTCGTCCCCGTGCCCGTTTCCTCGTTCCCGGCTCTCTACCTTCGTTATCCTTTTTCGTTTGTTCGGCTTCTATTTTATCAGCCTGGGTTTGTTCGGCTTCAGGCTCTGTGGGGTCTGACGTAGGCTTTTCTTCATCTTGCGTTGTGATTTGCTCCTGTTAAAGATGATGAAAGAAATTGAATTTAAAAAAATCAATTTTTTGTTTAGAAAAATTATTTAGCGAGATTTCATCGTGGGAAGGAGGGTTGCTGTTAACCAGTTCACGCCGGGATTATTTTTCACGAGCCTGGGTGCCAGACGGGTTTAGACCCTAGCCTCGCTCACTGTGTGAGCCGGTCGCTAACAGATATTTCCGCTGGACCCTTGCCTCGTTGAGTGCGTGTATACACGTCATCCGATGCGAACTGGTTAAGAATGTGATATGCCTTTCTTCAATTTAGCAGGTTCGTGGTTCTACTTTCTTTTTTCAACTTTTTTTTTTCAACAGGTTTTTTAATACAGTTCAATTGTTTTGTTTGTTTTGTCTATGGGCCAAACACTGGAGGTTTATTCTTTACAACATTCAAAAATAATATACAATATTAATACATTCAACAATAATAATATACAATCCATCGTGCAGTTGGGCAATTTGAAATGGGCTTAGACAGCAAGTAAAGCCCTATAGTATATAATATATAAACACTGAGAGTTTGTTTTGTTCTTTTGTATTTTTTTCTTCCATTTCAAAGTTCATCCTCTAACGTTAACCCTGTTTCTGTGATTTTCTATCTGTTTTCCAGATATTTTTTTGTAATTGTAGCTCTGAGTCACTTGTCCTGAGGTTTACCATCCCTTGAAAAAATAGTCTTCAGCTGCCACTTTTCCCGGGTTTTTTCCTGCAGATTTCCCTTTAAATGCAACTTAAAAAGGCACAGGCGGTAACAGCAGATTTATAAGTTATTTCGTCATTTCAACTAACTTCGGGAGTTGCAATTAAGTTTAAACACTCACCTCGTGATCTTCCATTGCTTGCTGTTCTGACATTTTCACTGCAGCGTTTTTAACTACTTGCTGGAATTTAACGTGTGCGCAGACAAGGTGCCGTACTTTTGTACATGCACCGAACACAAGTCAACAGATTTCGCGAATGAACTTGCTCAGTTGCTGAAGTTACGAACTTTACTTGGGGCGCCCTATTTATCAAATAAATGCTAAAAAAAACTGTCCCCAAACACTTCTGCGGTACCTCAAGACATTGGCAAGATAACTAAGTCGATCTAGAATGCAGTAATGAAACCAAAATATCTGCACATTTTACTGCGGGATGATTGCGGATCTGTTGCCGTCGGATCGATTGTTGCATAGCGACATGACTTTAGCAACGGCTGTTCCATGTTTTACGCAAACAGTAGACTTTTGCACTCCTACTTTTCTCGAGCGGTTTGTTTTACGTTTACAAAGAAGATGGAGAATTTGCCCAAAACATATCCTCTTAATATAGACTATGGCAAAAATTGACAGTTCGGTACGTATCGGGACATTTATTTAAACGAGCTTGAAAATGACATATTAGTCCGATGCAAAATTAAACAGCCGTCGGTCACTTTTGTCACGCGTAGATGTAACCACGAGAGGGCGCGCTGATAAAAAAAACAAAAAATCGTGTTGCCTATTTTACACATACCGTCTGAGGGCGTGTTTGTTTCACGCAGATAGATCCGGACCGCGATCAGTGATCCGGAGCGTCGAAAGCTGCTCCGGATCACGTTTTTAGTGATCCTGCTCGCGAGGTGGGTTCGCAAGATCCAAGATGGCGACGTGCGAGACGGACAGAGAAAAGTGACGGTATTTTTTCGTAGATTTGAAGCATTTAACGAGCTATTGTGACAGTATTTACTCATAATTCTTTTACAGTGTATTTTTGTTATTAAAGCTATGTACGATTTATTTACTTTTCTGGAAATACTAGATAGTTTATCATAAAAATAGCCCTAGAGAATCTGAGGCAGACGACATTGTCGTGTAATACAAATTCTCCCAGCATGCAACATATAGCGAGAGGGATTCGCGATCCTGTTTGTTTTCGTTCGGCTCTGGATCACCTCCCGATCTGTGTGAAACCATGGTGAAACAAACAGGCCCTCTCAATCAACCATGTTGGGGGTGGCCCGGGTGGGGACCAAAAGTGTTTACCGTCATTGGGGATCTGTTTCGGTTTCGGTAATGTTTTTAGAGGCTGTCCCGGTTTGGGGGACAAGCTGTACCGTCTTTGGAGGCTGTCCCGGCTCGGGTAGAAACTGTACCGTCCTTGAAGGGTCATCCTCTGGGGGGGGGGGGGGGGGGGGGGGGGGACTGTACTGTCATCGGAAGGGTGGGGTTCGGGTTGGGGGAGCTGTATTGTACCCTTGTATCTTTGAACCAAAAGTAGAGCCCAGGGGCGGATCCAGGAATTTTTGCAGGGGGGGTGGGGTTCTGAAATTTGCCCAGAAAAGTGGGTAAGCACTTATCCAGAACCACCAAAATGACATCGTCGCGCCTTGTGCCTATTCAATAAAGCCTTGTGCCTATTCAATAAGGCCTTGTGCACTTTCAGTAATACATGACAATGTCGTTTTGGTTGTTCTGGAACAGTGCCTTCCAGAAAAGTGACTCCCAAAATGTTCCGCCTGCAAAAAAAAATTACAAAGAGGGGGGGGGGGGGGGGGGGGGGGGGGCTGATACACTTTCTTACCGTTAGTGGCGTCATTTAACCTGTTTTGTTCCCACCCATAGGCAAAATAATAAGACCTGTATTTGCAAGCCGTAGGCCCCTACAAAATACAAGCAAAAGTAAAAAAAAATTGGCAACAAGCAGAGGGGGGGGGGGGGTTCGACCCCCCCCCCCCCCTAGATCCGCCAGTGGCATAATCGGTCGGGTTCATAATTGCAATGAAGCTGAGTGACCGGGGTCGATGTCCGGCTAGAACAAACGAACATCAAGGGCAAGATAGCTCAGTTGGTGGAGCGCCGGTACGGTGTTCCGGAGGTCGCGGGTTCGAATCCAGCTACTGCCAGTTTTCTTTGTTTACTTTGAAAACTAATTATTTTCCCCTTAGCGGAATTGTCATACTGTCCATTATGTCGGGTCTGCTGAAGAAAAGTCGGGGAGCGCGAAATGCCCCGTCCTAATTTATACAGACTATTTTACAAACAGATTTGTAATCAATTCATTAACTCTGGAGTTGGGGTGGGACAGAGAGGTGTTTGAGAAACAATGACATTTGTTTAGGAGCAGGCTCGTGTATTAAAATGCTAGGCAGAGCCCAACCTCGTCCGTTGTGCGTCACAGTCGATCAACGTAAACTGGCGCCTGACCCGCCAGGTGAGGGCGTTGTTTGGGCTGCATCATTATGGAAATCAATCACAGACATGGGTTATTTATGTCAGTGAGATCAATGGGCTGCATCGCCTTTGGTACCGCCATGTTTTCTAGGCCTACTGGCCGATATGGTTCATATCATGCCACGCAAATATACACGTCATTGCTACGCAATGGGCGAGAGGTTCTGAAAACGTTATGCAAATATACCAGAGTAGCAGTTGCTATTTACTCCTTTGTTTGAACAAAGTCTAAAGGTCACGATGGGTGTGTACAACCTACGACGATTGAATCTACCCCCATTACCACAAGTGCATGGCACGTGTGGGTAGAAAAGGAATTATTTGTCCATGCAACAGCCGTTGTCTGCCATGAGCTCGCACTTCAAACGCCGATATACACTTGTTTTACTGCACGCGGCAGATGATATTCAATTACTCCCTGCGTGAGTGGTGGTTATAACTGAACGACTCCACAATAATCGGTAAGATAAACATTTCAGCCTGTCCTAGCATTAATTGAACTTGTAAATCCGCCATTGCCAAGTGTAATCGACAACGGTCATTGCAGTACATGTATATGAATGGAGTGATAGCGATGCTTGATTTTCCCATGGTTGGAGCTTTTTAAGCCTGTTCCCAAAGCTGGGTACAAAGTGCACGAATGAGCTCAATCATGATGGAAGCTCTATGTACTAAATAATGCTAATCTGTTACGAAAAAAGTGTAATAACGATTCGGCCTATTATCATCTTTTTAATCTCATTTTCTGTGTGAAAAAAAAAATCACTAAACACTTTTGATGGTCATTCGTTACTTCGGTTTTATAACTACTAAAAGTAATTGTTGCATAAAACTACGTTTAAAGCTCAACTGTAACGTTAGGGCCTGGTCACGCGCGGCAACTTTTCCTAGCAGCTTGGAGGCAACTAATGCTGTACAAAAAACTGACTGTATCGACATTGCTAACAAATAATTAAACATTTTGAAATGTAAACCATACCGACGTTTGCGGTAACACTATATGTGAAACCATGGAGGTATTAAAAGGAATATATACAGGAAAGAGTATATAATCGTTTGGGGAGAACGAGCATAACATTAGACGTTTCGTTTCAGTACGGTATGTATTACTCTGGTCGTCTTCACGAAAAAACCCATTTGGAAAAATCTAATCATTGATCTAGGATAAGGGAATACAGAAATATAATGATTGGTACGTTGTGTAGTGCTAGTGCTTAATTAAATTAACAACACATGGTATATTGGACATATCATGGTGTTAATTCATTCAATATAGACACATGGCACGGTGTTAATTTAACAGCGTGCCATGGTGTTAATTTAACAGTGTGCCATGGTGTTAATTTAACACCGGATTTTGCTGTGTGGCATCAGTATAATGTCTTGATCGCCATTATTTCAATTTACGAATGGTTTGCACTGCACCTGTCAATTTTCCCCACCCCTCCCCGACCCCCAATGTGGGGATTGTCATTTCGGAAGTGACCAAAACCCCCACCCTGGGGAACCACTCTCCTTTACAAAAGTATATAGGGCCTATTTCAAAGAAAGACCAGAGTCCCCATTGCAAGAAAAAAATATACTTCACGCAGTCCCGACGTCCGGGTGGGGCGGTCCGAGGGGGACGGGGTCGCGGGTGGCAATCGTTGTGAAACTTGCATTATGGAAAGCATCTGAAGAATTATCAGGCTCGTCTCGGGTTCTGGTGTCATTTTCACACCTACTAGATTTTTTTACTTGGTGAATTTCTTGCTTTGATTGCCTTTACATCGGGTTATTTTCTATTGATAAAGTTCTAATTTCGGCAAAGTTCTAATATCGGCAAAGGTGACACCCCGTAGCCCATCATTTTGTAAACGATATCTGTTAAAACACACTAGTTAAAAACAAACGGACGGAATATTTCGTTAGCTTGGATCCTATAGTAACACACACAGTGCATGAACTCTCATTTTGTTATGACCTACACATAAATTAAATGTTTAGCTACATGTATTAATTTAAGAACTGTGGTATTATAGTGAGCCGTATCGTTGCATACGTAAAATATGTCATCCACGTCGCTGCATGTATATGCAATTAATAGTGAAAGAGCAAAACCTGACGTAGTTTCGCCATTGTCCACACAATAGGTAACAATACTATAGGCAAAAGCCTTGAGATATTTTTAGATGTTTGTGGACTAGACTGCATACACGGTACATGCAGAATGTGTGTGTTTAGGTTATACCATATTTTATACGACCTTGAACTACATTATTTCTCACGACCTTAAACTACATTATTTCTCACGAAAATTATTTCCATCGATTGACCTGTATAGGCCTGCACTCGGGCCGGCTGCCGCCAAAACGACGCAGTTGTTTCGTTGATATTTTGATGGTTAATATTTGTCAAATAATTCTGTGAGTGCATGCAACATGATATAGAATCTGGCTTCTGAAGGGGACTTTCCGCATATAAGCCAAATAATAAGAACCGATGCATCCTTTGTAAACCATCTACTCCATGACCCCAAAAGATTGATCCCAAGCACACAAAAATGCGGAAAGAGTTCCATATCCGGACATCACTTATACCTCGTGCACAAAGTCTATGGGCCATGACAGAAATTATTTTCAAAGAACAAGTTGAAAATGTTTCCCTCCTAAATTCGTGTTTCTTTACACTTTTTTGAAGTTTTAAAGTCATATTAAGGGAAAATAAGTGATGTCCGGATATGGAACTCTTTCCAAAAATGCTTATAGCACAAGTCTTGCTTAGTAAAACCAGGGGCCAATTTCACGGAGCTGCTAAGCACAAAAATGTGCTTACCACGAAAAGTCTTCCTTGGTAACATCAGGATTTATTTATTTATTTATTTTATTACATTTCTTTACCCAGGGTGTGCCCAAACAGTTGAAAACTGGTTTCCATTTGGGCCCTGCATATTATTAGTTAAAACTGAATATTTATACAGTCATACAAAATATTTAAACAAATACAATAATGTTTACACACATTATTTTCGGTTAACTTTTTAACTCTCCAGTAGAAGCCTATTGCTGATTTACGGGATGGGCGAAAAAAGAAACCTTTTAGGGTGAAAAACAAGGGGAAATTCCCATCCGGCTCCAAAGTATTTTGGCAACCACGTTTATAACTCCGCAGATCAGCGTAAATGGCAGAAATATCACTGATAGATGGCTTTACGTAGCTCCGATTTAAATGTACTTTAGGAGTTTATGGTTCTCATTATTTTGTTCAGGCAGATTATTCCATATAGAGTACCGAAGTCTGACGTCAGTTGCTGCGGCAACTGGTTCCAAACACATGCAGTTTAGAATGTATTCTTGTTCCAAACATTGCATTGATTGACGTCATCACTTCGGTACTCTATACTGGCACCACTCACAACGAAACTTGTCACGTAGCATTCCTTTTTGGCGAAAGGAACTTTCAGTGCCATTTGGGTCGATTGTCGTGTTTCACGAATCACTGTAAGTGGTGTAAACAGATTTGTCATGTACAGAGGAGTCATTTTGTTAAGGCTTTTGAAAACAAGGATAGCATTTTTGGACTTAACTCTTTCATTAAAAGGAATCCAATTTAGATTGGCAAACATATCAGCTGAGGGGGTGAGGGAGGTACATTTAATGAATTATCCGTGCGGCTCTTTTTAGACATTTAGGATTCCAACGTGATGTATAATATTGATTGTGACTGCATGGTATTCAGCTGTTGTTTACTTAGCATGAAAATTGGATGCTGCTTTGACCGATAACCTGGGGCCAATTTCACATATGATACGCGATATGGGGCAGAGGGAACCCCCCTCCCCCCTCTTTTGTGTTGGTCATTGTGTTCCCGGAATCTCAGGAATTCTTTTCAGATCTCTAGGGGGGATGTGTTAATAGTCTGGAGAGTGTATATGGTTATAGGGACAAAAGGGGGGTTCCCCTCTCCCCCCATATCGTGCTGGGTATACAATTTCACGGAGCTGCTCGGCACAAACATTTGCTTAGCATGGAAATTCTTCCTTGAAAAAGAACCCAGATTACCAACTAAATTTCCATGTGTTGTATATTGCTTGTGACTGGTATTATGCGGTTGTTTGCTTAGCATGAAAATTACATGGAGTTTTGGCTGGTAACCTATTTTTAATAAGCAACACAAATTATACACCTGTGAAAAATTCACAATAAATAGGATTAAAGCGCATGTGTAAGGGATGAACAATGTTTATATTTGTGACCTATTTCGGGCGCTTTTTATTTACATTCTGTGAGTTCGAGTATACACCACTGATGTCTATGTTATCTGGATAGCCACCGACTGTTTCAGTTGATGCCGCCGTCCGCCATGTTTCTACTCCCAGTACAATAGGTTTGCCAACGGTGTCCCAACGGTGTCCCAAGGGTCTACTTTCATCCTCGTTCTCCTAAGGCCTTACATAGAGATCAGTGGTTAAATGGCGGATGCTGGATTCAGTTGGTTGTACAACGCGCAATGGCCGATGAGCTATCCAGTTTATGGGCCTATAGTTTACATCAGTGGTGTAGACACAAACAAAAATCAGTTGAGAATTACAAAACTGACAAATGGCCATGATCGTTGTATATACAGAATTAAGCGAAACTGAGAGTATACTAAGCACTTGAAAAATTCCTGTCGAGTGCCAAACGTGGTAGTCAGTTCATCCATGGTTAAAGAATCTTTGTCTCTGCTTTCTGGGAGTGACACCCCGAAAAATAAATGTTCAAATTGACATTCTAATTTGTTAGCATTATAAAAGTTAATCAGCTTTCCAATGACATATTTCACACACAAAATATCGGCACCCGATAAGTAACAGATGTAATATGGGTTTCAGATTTAGAATTAGAGGCAGGTAGCTCCTAATTCTAGTGTTAATGTGCAGGGCAGTCTTCGGGCGTAGCACATAATATAACAAAATATTCTTGGATAACAAATAGAGAACAGAGAGTAGGCCTATTCTTTTCGTTCGGAAATAATTTTCTTAGGCCTATATAATTCGTTCGTCGGAGAATTGCTGTTACTCCAATACTTGGTAGCTAAATATTGACTTGTGGTATTTGACTAGACTCGCCCTGTATTGGTAAATAACAAACTGAAAACAAATACTGGCCGTCATTTTCCTATTTAGCAGTGAACGCTCCATGAATTCTTGTCGAGTTTCAATCGATCAGTTCATTAATGCATTATAAATGACAATACTGCATACATGCAGGGAAGTTATCACAGCCAGTTCATGGGTCCCGCACGTGAACAGGGGCGTGTTTTCGCGACTGACCAGAAACATGTTTCCGCTTTGGTCATTGGTTGGGCGTTTTGGCGTCTTCGGTCATGGTTGCGTGACGTCATTGTTTCGAGCAAACGAGAACCGAAGATTGGAGCCGGTTCACAGGTTAAAAATGGCGGAAGATACTGAAACGTAAGCAGACTATTTTTTTGTATTCGTCCCAAAAATTTGTGAATTATGTACGAGAGCCGCCATGGCACAGCCCGTCGTGTGTAAAGCATGGTAATCGTCTAACCGACGTCTTTTTCTTTTCAACCATTCCTCTTCTTCGACGTCATTCACCAGATACTCAAACTCTTGCACAACTACTCACTCCTCCGCCATGTTTGTTTACAAGATCGGTCAATGACAGCCAGTTCTGCGTTTTCTCGCGCCTGCGTAAACATGTTCCTGGTTATCGTTTTGACGTTACAAACATGTTTCAGGTTGCGGGTCGCGAAAACACGCCCCAGGTTGGTTGTCTTATCGTCACATCTCAAAAATGATAATGGATTCAGCTGAGATGAAAAACTGTAATGATTATCTGGAGTCGAAGTCCACGTGTATTGATAAGCCATGTATAGGCTAGACTGATCCCCGCCTCCAGATCTGGGAGTCAGAGCGGTAATGGAGAAACCGGGAACCAGTTTAGGAGGAGGTACGATGACCTTTATCAGTATACATGCAAACTTGTGATGAAAGGAAGTTAGTAAAACAAACTTGGCTGACGTTTTATACACAAACAACATGTATATGCAAAAAAAATATTGTCGACTAATCGAAATAAATTGTCAATTTGATAAGGTCAGCCATTCGTCATGTTTTCTCAAACTTACATACACAATCCTGTCTTTTTTTCTTTTGCTTGTATACATCATACAAAAAAAAACGGGAAATTGTTTCAAAGTGTGTAGGCCCATTGCATGCAGCCAACGCATTCATGCAAAAAATAAACACTTCCTGAAACGACACAAAGAACATTCCAGTAATATTGCTTCGTATCTTTTGAAGAAAGAAAATACGTGAATGGTATATTTATTTTTCTTTTGACTAAATTGGTTAATGTACCTGTTTTTATTTATTTTACCACTCGACCACCGAGCTTGCCTGAGTCGGCTGGCTAGTTGGAATCTGTAGCGGCGGGTACCGCAGCCAAACAATTAATAAGATGGAATTTTGGTGTGGGGTGATGTAAATTCAATACCCCGGGTATTGGGTTTGCCCTTCACCGACGAATTTTATATAAACACTGTGTATACTCAGTGTTGTCCGGAGAGATTATTTGGAAAAAATCACTCGGGTGGGACTCGAACCCACGACCTCCTGCTTTCTAGTGCAGACGTCCTACCATTCGACCCCCGAGCTTGAAACAAATTTAGGTCGGGGCGACGTTATTTGGACAAATTGTGAAGTATCGATTTTTATAGACCAGAACATGGCAGGAAGCGTATGTCGTTTCATTTCAAAGGTTTGGAGTTACCAAAATTAAATAAACTTACTAGTCATTTGATAAACCACCAAGGTGTTATTGGCATCGGATGCATTCACAGATGCAATGAATGTTATTTGTAAGGCTATGACATTATGGAAAGGCTTCCTTTGAAACGGCCTTTGACTGCATGGCTTTATAATTACTGTATAGAAGGCCATCTTGTGAATAATGAAAGTTCATTTAATATTGATTTGAATAATAATGAATGAAGACCATTTGACAGCGAAAGGCATATGGCAAAGCATGTCTGTTAAAGGATTCGGTGTTCGGTATGTCATCTACAGCATGATGATAACCGATCTTCCGTGGGATCAAGTCAGGGTGCTGAGCTATCGACTGTCACGTCAGTTACTCTCTTAATGGCAGTCATTGCCTTGTAATTTTGATCTCTCTGGTTAGTTACCCACCTTATTCCAAGGTCCGAGTGTAAACATTCTACCATGATGGATTTACGGAGAAGTCGGGGGAAACCGAAGCGTGGACATTCAGATGGCGCCACAAATGTGCAGCCTGTAAAGCGCCTCAGACATAAGGCACTACTCTAAACTTTCCAATTTACCTGGGACTATTGCAAAAAAAAAGGAATCATATTGTGCTTGTATATCTAAACAAAGATGTAAAATGAAAATTGACAGTTAAAATTCCACGTTTTTAAAGTCAGGGAATTTGGTCATTGGAATCGTCTCAAGTCTTTGCATTGTATACGTGTGATTGAGGAGCACACACACTATAACTTCAAGCCTAAACCGCGAAGTAACAAATTTAGGAAGCGCTGCTAACCCATAGTTGGGCCAGGCCGTTGAAAAGCCTGGCCAAGCCCCGGAAACGCCCGGGCCTTCCAGGCAGCTCCCATTGTTCACTCAGACTTGATCTCTGGCCCGGAATGACAAAAGCAATCACTAAAAATTAGTGTGGCCTGGTAGAGGCCGGGCTTTATGTTCTATTGTTAGGTGATTTGTGGTTCGCAATAGCAAGACTAAACGCCAGAAGTCCCGGGCGTGGCCAGGCTTTTCAACGGCATGGCCCGACCATGGGTTAGGCAGTGCTCCCTTTTTTAGGCATTGAAAAAGTACTCGGAGTTAGTGCGTGCGTCTGTTGCTCATAATTCATATACAATTTGTGTGCGCACAGAATAATGTTTCAAACTGTTTATACTTTTCCGCAGGTCTCCGAATAAAGAGATAACAGCCGAATAATTTGAACTGAATTAGCTTTGATTTCACAATCAACACGGCGAAGTCAATGCTTAGTTGATGGGTGAAGGGGCTCCAAATGCGTTAGTACCAGAGGGAGGGGAAACTGAAGTGGCCGTTGAAAATCCCTGCTACAACAGCATGGATCTTTCCGAGATAAATGGCTCGCCACGCCAAGCAGAGGTGGAGATACGAGACCCGAGCAGACAGAAGACCACGAAGCAGGACGAGGCGAAGCAGGACGAGGCAGACGAGGACTGTGTCCCGTACGGCTGGTTGTCCTTCCGTCCACGCTGGCTTCAGTTCCTCAACAACCCCAATGGGTACCTGGTCTTCCTGTGCTGGTTCGCCCTGGTCCAGGGCATGACCGTCAACGGCTTCATCTACGTGATCACCTCCACCCTGGAGCGGCGCTTCGTTCTTCCCAGCGTACAGAGCGGCTCCATCAGCAGCTGTTACGACTTCTCGGTGATGATCGTCATCGTCTTCGTCACCTACTTCGGCGAGAGAAGCCACAAGCCCAAGTGGTTGGGCACGGGCGCGTGCATCTTCGTGCTGGGCTCCCTGACCTTCATGCTACCCCACTTCATCACCTCGGAATATGACGTCATGCCCTCGGACATTGATACTTGTGACCCGAACCGGAAGGACCCCGGGGCGTGTCTGGAGGGCGACTCCAACCTCAGCAACTATTTCTGGATGTTCGTGGCCGCCCAGGCGCTGCACGGGATCGGGGCTTCCCCTCTTTACACGCTGGGCATCACGTATCTGGATGAGAACGTCAGACCTGCCAGTGTTTCTGTCTACGTTGGTGAGTAATATCCTGCATTCTCTATAATGTAGGGAAACTACAAATTGCCCCAAACCAATGAGATTCGCTGGACTGTCCTTGCCAGTTGAAGACATTTTACGTATAAGAACTGCAAGATCGACTCGGCATAGTCGTGTGACGTTAGCATTTCCGTTTGGTACCCTATCCGAATTCGAAACTATCCAATTGTGTGCACGAGGTCATTAGAATCTGGCATTTAAGGTATTTTAAATGATCCAAATAAGCAAGTTTACTTTTATTTGAACCATAAGCAGTGAAGAGGGTTTGCGAGTACGTCATGGAAAAATATTTTTGTCAGAAAGTGTTGATTCTGAAAATAGGCGGTTGTGAGAGATCTCGATGTTGCGTCTGGTATATTATAACACCTCATCCACAGATTCTGTGTCTTGATTGGCCGAGAGCGAGTCGCATGGCATTTTCTATTTTTGCTGTCTTCTTGTGCACGGCCAAAGGTACTAAACCCATAGCAACAAAAGTACTATACCATTAGCAACCAAAGTACTATACCCATGGCACGGTATTTGTGTGCAGATGCATGCGGGTGTGCGCGTTGAGCGTTGCGCGTAACGCGTATTGTTCCAAAGTTCCAGCGCTACAGAGCTGGGTTTAAACGTTTCGTTAAAGGGTGGTATTTTAAAAGAGCAAATAAATTTTCCACTAATTTTGTATTAAAATAAAAGTACATTTTAACTGTATTTAGATTTAAATAATGTAATTTTTTTTTTAATCAAGCAGAATCTGTGGGTGAGGTGTTATAAAACAAATATTTACTGCTTTTATCTCGTGGTGTGGTAAAACTAGCCTCCCTCGGTGATCCATGGAGCATTCTATTTTCCCTCGGCTTCGCCTCTGGAAAATAGAATGCTCTATGTCATCACCTCGGGAGGCTAGTTTTACTACATATACACCACTTGAAGCAGAATATTTGTATACTATATGCCCACAGTCTCCTGAAGACGAACAAAGCTTACTGTTCGAAACGCCTACACTCTAATACAGACTGGTTAGCAATTGAACACAATCTCGCTATCCGTATGTTTAGAAGCTAACGTGTCCAATTCCTGAACGTCGATGTTCAATAGCTAAACACTCCGTCAACACAAACGTGTTTAAGTTCTAAACACAGTGAGAACCAGCACTTTCTCACCAAAGAGATTTTTCCACGGGCTACCGCCAACCTTCATCCCTATTAACCACTCATCTAAGGAAAACGTCAAACAGCAATTATTAGAACCATCTCAGGTGCCTCGCGCCATTTTAATTGGACAATATTTTATAGTGCAACCAGGTGATTTTTGTCACTATTAAACACGGCCAGCTACCTTTCTATGTTAACAGGGAGGCCTACACCTTTGGTGATGTCGTTAATTTTCCAATTTTAAATCGTGACTGGGCTGTCTGCATATAAACCATAACTGCAAGCGTCCGTCTAATTTTGGACTTTCTATGTCGAGCCTAAAACATTTATGAAGCCTGGCCTGAAAACTGATGGCCACGTGAAAAAAAAATCATCACTAATATGCGAATGGGGCGAGCTTTAATAGATTTCGTATATAATTGTTATTGAAGAATAATTTGACAAAAGCAAGAGCTCATGGTGAAAAGTCGCTATACGATTCAATAGTGCATTAAGCAAGTATTCCAAGCACTACTGGTACTCTATAGCGTAGGCCTAATCTTGAAAAATTAAAGCAATTATGAGGCCTCTAATGGTAGGTCAAACTAACAAACCCCGATAACATTATTTGCTCGTTTATACATGCAGGTATTTTTCAGGCGGTCGCCACACTGGGTCCCGCGGTTGGATATTTAGTGGGTGGTCTGTTCCTCGGGATATACACCGATTTTCCCAAAGACCCGCTTGGGTAAGAATGGCCTGTCATTTTTAACAGTTATGTCGCCTCAGCTTTGACAGGCCAACATTTTCTAAGAAGCTTCTCCATTGTTCTCTTGTTTCTTTCATTTTTGTTTTATGTTGTCGTTGGTACGAGTATTTGTTTTTAACAATTATTTATTTAAGAATTATTTATTTGTTTAACCTTGTGGTTTGTTTGACGAATTATTTATTTGTTTTTTTATTTATTTCAAGTACGGTAGCCTATAGCAGGAATAAAGAAGAATTAAATTGTTCAGTGTATATCTTCATATCTCACAAGGGAAAATTTTGTCGGCTTTGTATACAAATGTCACGCAATAAACGGTGGAAGTTATCCCGCTTGCATGGGCCTATGGGTCTGAAAATTGGGATAATTTCTCTGGAATCTGTTGAAGATTTAGCCTCTATTGAGACCCTGGTCCACAGGAAAACCGTAAGGTTGGTTGGTCGGTTGGTCGGGCTGAAAAACCAACCCCACTACCTCTGTTGTAGCCCTTTACCTAGAGTGGCCTTATAAGTTATATTGGGCGACTTTCATTTTTCCCAAAGCCTATATATTATTATAAACTCATTTAAAAACAGTTTGTAAAAACACTATTAAACACTACATAAACTCCGGATATAAAAGTTACGAATAAAACTTATTCTTTTTTCGTTCAAAGTGCGGAACTGGTTTGATTTTTTAACTTTGCAGGATCGTACATTATTATGGGATTGGGCTAGCAGCAGAAAGGCTGGGGGG
This sequence comes from Hippasteria phrygiana, assembly GCA_037893225.1. Taxonomy (NCBI): domain Eukaryota; kingdom Metazoa; phylum Echinodermata; class Asteroidea; order Valvatida; family Goniasteridae; genus Hippasteria; species Hippasteria phrygiana. Next base: position 2,321,488 of record JAZGUH010000008.1, on the reverse strand, counting down.
CTATAGACAAATATTGTTGATAGAGTCCGCTGCCAAAACAAACCACGTAGACCCGCGCTTATATGCAGTACCGGTAACACAGCCCGTTATTTGTTATCATGTCTTGTATGCATATAGGGGTATAGCAGACGACCATCCTCTTTGGGTGGGGGCGTGGTGGCTAGGCTCCGTCATGCCTGCGTGTCTGGGCATTCTTGTGGTGCTGCCTCTGTACGGTTTCCCGAGGTACCTCAAAGGTAGGAAAATAGTTTCATAATTTCCTGACGCCACGCCTTATACCGGATAAATTCATTTTGTATTATTTCTGAATGAAACAAAGCAAGCACCGAGTACTTCACTCAACAGATAATACAACAAAAAAGTGATTTATTTTCTTCTGCCGTGCAGTTTTACGGGTAGATTTTCAGCAGCATTTCATGTTGGTTTATTGCAGGTCACAAAAAAGTTGCAGCGCTGAGAGTCGCCGAAAACCACAAAGGAACCGATTTCGAATCCAGAAACGAATCAGGTAAAAACCTTAAGCAATGAATTCATCCTGACTAATCGACTATAATTTTTAATGACTGTGAGCCATTTCTCAAACCTTAGCTTGGCTTTGGTTTCGGCGTACTTTGAATTCAGGTTCTCAGATGTGGCAAAGATCTATAGGGCACTTTTTTGGGGTTCCATATAAATGTATATACATCAAAGTTTTATATTCGAAGATATTTGATCCTGTTCATTTTATGCAAGTATATAATAAGGCTTCAGATTGGCAATGGAACTGTATGGGGAAAAGCTGGTGATGGAGCCGCTGCCCAGCCCTGTACCATTTGAAAATCATCGGAGTTCGCTCTTTTTATTCATCATCAGGTGTGGCAAGCGGCATTAAAGACTTCCCGTTTGCAGTCTGGTGCCTGATTAAGAACGCCCCCTACATGTTCATCAATCTCGGCCTCATCACGGAGTGGATGATTCTCTCCAGTATTGCTGCGTTCGGACCCAAGTTCCTGGAGTCACAGTTCAATGTGTCGTCCGGCTCATCTGCAATCATTGCTGGTAGCCTAAGTCGCTTAAAAATATTGTGTCATTTAATGACTTTTCGGAAGCAACATATTATGAAAGTTGGGCATTATTTTATTGATCAATATCTCCAACATCCTCCAAAAAGCCTCAAGATATGCATTAATTCAGAGCATCCCGCTTTTAACTCAAAATTTGAAATTTACTACATCTGTTAACTTGTCGTCGGTGATTTTTGTGTATATGTGTTTGTAGAATCTCATTTGAAGGTCATTACTTAATTATCTAATGCTAAAAAATTACCAATTTAATGTGACTCTTTATTGTCATGTGTTTTTACATGATTTATTTTTCATGCGGCTTTAATATTAGCTAATACTTCCTGGATTCCTCATCTTCGGCCAATAGTATGCACGAGTGCCGCAAACGCTCGTTTCTATAGCGTGTCACCCACAACCAAATTTCTCACCCTCACGATTGAGGCAATATTTGCAGCCCTGAGGTTTTTATTTCTCAATTTAGGAATGATTACGATTCCGTCCGGCCTGATTGGTGCCTTGATCGGCGGCGTCCTCGTCAATAAATTCAGTCTGAAGTTCCGGGGGATGATACGGCTTTGCATTGGAACTCTCATCGTCTCCCTCGTATTCATGACGGGATTCTTCTTCAGCTGTCCAAGTATCTCGTTTGCCGGAGTCAACACACAGTACAACGACACGTGAGTTCTTTTGATGCAAATTCGCCTCGAAGGGAGGCCACGGGCCACTCATCAAAATGGCTAGATACAATAAGACATTCTCAAAGAAAGGGAAGGTAGAAATTGATAATCCTCTAATTGAAGCAGAAAATGTGGTAGGATGAAGGGAAACATGCACCAGGCAAGCGCTTCCACAGGCATACAGAACGATGGAATCGGCTATTGACATGCGTGGTTTAGGTTTAGGTTTATTGATTAAAAATCATGTTGTAGCCAAAAGCTGAATTACATTTTACAATTCACAATGACATTTACAAAATAAAACTCTATGATGATATTTATTAAAAGTTATAATTACATTGACATATTTGCAAACCATTGAGTAACATGTATGCAGCACCAAATACAAATACAAACTTTAAAAAAATCAAAATGGTAGAATGAGAAAAAATATTTTTTCGCCTATATAGCTAGAGTGTTTTGGGGAGAATAAGTGGAAATCTGAGTTTCACGCTCACATACCACTTGTTTGAATTTCTTGGCGTAGGCCTATTGGGTATAGGAGGAGGTGCTAGGTTCGACACCTGTCGAAGACATCCGTGAGTTAGGTTTCTTGTTAGTCGCTCAAATTCAACTGAGAGCGGAGAGCTAACGAAATAATCGGACAAGGCTTGGTCGTAGTGGTCATTAACTTAAAATTATCCCAGTACAAACAAAAATCCTTTCTTGAAAAGGAGGCATATTCGAAGTGTTGATTTCGCCAGTTTTTTTATTTTTAAGCATTCGGGTAAATACGAAGTTGTGGGTTACCATCAAAATAACCTTATCCACTGTTTCAAACAAACGTAACGTGCTCAGTTTGTCCTGTGAAGATTGTGTGTTCTTGTAGGCCTAATCTCTTCGATATCTCGTCAGCAACCGCGCGTGCACAGTGACATCCGATTCAAATTCATCACGACCACCATCTCAGCACACCGTAAAAAAATATCTGTTATTTTACATCAAAAGTGATGGCAGCAGCGTCGACAGACCTTTTGCTGTTTGTTGTATTTTTACATCAAATGCTGTAGATTATTTTTGCAAGATTTGCGTAAAATAATTAGAAACTTAATTCGTAAAATAGTTCTGTTATAGGTTCCCAGAAAGTAATTGCAAATCTACAGAAATAAATTAAGTGAGAACCAGACTAAGAAACTTATTACACATTATTACGGTTAGAGCGTATGCTAAACACGACAAACTTGATATTGTCGCGAGTTAACTTTATATTCAGTTTTTCCCGCCATGATGAACACATGGTTTCACACAAACAATTTCAATCTTTGAATACGAAAGGAGATGTAATGCGATTTTTCGCCTATATTTGAAAAAAAGAAAAGAATTATGTGTGGAATTGTTTGAATAATTGGTCAAGAAAGTGTGTTTTTTGACTAAACACCACGATTTAACATAACCTTTGTGAACACAAATTTCCTAAGTTCTGATTGGTCAGTTGCTGCGTAATGAAATTCGTGTAGGAGAACAGTAGAACAACACTTCGTTATTGTTGCTGTATATTTACAGGAAATATGCTGTATTTTGACAATTTTTTATAAGAGGGAAAAAATCCGTTATTTTACGGACCAGTAAAATAACGGATTGGCCGCTGGATATACATGAATTCTTCATCCATCTCCACTCTCAGATCTCAAGCTTACGAAGGGGTGTTTAACCTTACATCCGAGTGCAACACCGACTGCGCCTGCGACACCTCGTACAACCCCGTATGTGCGGACAATGACGTCATGTACTACTCATCATGTCATGCTGGCTGCACAGAGAAACTAGAGAAGAATGCTGACGGGTACCAGGTAATTTTTAGACCGGTTTCCACGGTCCTTGTATTATCAGTTTCAATTCGAATATACTGAGATCGCGGGTAGCTAGTTATACTAATTATTAGCATACACCCGGATGATTGGGAGATTTTTGAGACGCTAGTGGCAGCAGACATACCGGTCCTTTTCCATTGTTATCGCCAGTCGTGCTCATGCTCAAAACTACGCGCCCATGCTCATAACTATGCGCGCATGCTCAAAACGAGCAAAAAGGACCGGTATGTCTGCTGCCACCAGCGGCTCAAAAGTCTCATACTTCCTGCTCCTATAGTACATGTACATGCCAATAGGTGTTTTATTTTATACCACACTATGCTATGCTTCAACTGCAGTACAAACTTGCTAAAACACTCGTGCATTCATTCAAACAAGTAAACTTCTCCATTATTCAAACTATTCACGAGAATGAAAACTGCATTCAATTCGTAAAACCTTTGAAATTATCATAGTGAACAAGGAGCTATATTAACTTATTGAATAAAGCTCCTTTGGGCGGTAATCAGTCTTGTACTTTGGGGCACAGTTAAATAGATGATTGCAGAAACCAAAAGAAAGCCACAGCGCTTTTTTAGGTCTTCAGATACATTTGTCTCAAAGGAGGACCGATACTGGTACCATCTTTAAAGACAGCTTCAGATTGATGCTAATCATTATTTTTTTCGATCATCACCAAAGTTATATAATTTCTTCCATAGACGTTCTCCGGCTGTGGGTGCGTTGCGGTGAACGGGACGACCCCGTCCAACGGAGCGGTAGCCGGGAAGTGTACGGGCGACTGCGCCAACATGTGGGGGTTCATCGTCCTCATCTTCGTCATGGCCCTTTTCACTTTCCTGGCCGTGGTGCCTACGATCACATCTACAATTAGGTAGGCTAGGCAGACTATGGTTCAAAATAATGGAAGTTAAGAAATGTCAACCAACTTCCCAGTAGGATTTGACCTTTTTCTGTACGTAATCAAATATAGCCCTTCAAACGTCAGTTGTGAAAAAAGTGGGGAAAAAAACAATACAACTGTAATGCATATTTGAATAACTGTAATGCTTATTTGAATAACTGTAATGCTTATTGGAACTTTGCCCAAGTTTAATCTATGTTAACCACGAGCTTTATCAAAATACAACACGTATCAAATATAAAGACCCAATCACTTATTTGAATGAAGAGCGAATATGATAAAAATATTCTCTCCGTGCTCTTCAAGAAATTTGATATTTTTTTCTCAGTACTTCCTTGAATTCTTAACATGTTTTATTAACAACAAAAATTACTTGCTATTTTGGGCGTCTGCAACCCTCCAAAATTACTTATATTCTTGATTGCTTTCGCGAATCTAATGCACACAAAGATACGCCCGAATTATTGTCGAGTCGCAAATAACTCGATATTTGTAACGTAAGTAATCGATAACTAAACGTGGGTGTGTTTTTTTTTTTTTATGTCCAATAAAAAGTGAATAACTTTTTTTCGCAAGAAAAATAGCAATTTAAAAATTTAATTATTTTTCGCGATGAAATTGAAAAACAATACGGGCAGTATATCTTTAAGATCCTCTGCCCAAGGAGGTTGTAGGTTTCAGTTGTCACGATATACTTTATTGTATCTGACATTTAATAAGACAGTTACTGAAACAAATTGCAATCGGCCAACTTTCTTTCAAGTATGTTAAAATGGTTCTTTAAATCAAGCGCCTGGGGTTTGGACAGGCTGTCTTTAAGTGAGGTAATTCCCTGATGCATTATGGGTGCATTGGAAGATGGCGTTGAATGAGAACACTGCCCACTTTTCTGTCTTTGTTTTTGCCAGGTGTGTTTCCCATACCCAGCGGGCATTTGCCTTGGGTGTGCAGTCACTCCTTTACCGAGCATTAGGTGAGTAATTGGCGGGGTTTTCTTTTCTTTTTTTTATTATTTATTTTACTCCACAATTCAAAATACATATTGAGCAATACATGTATACAAAATCTCAACAACAAAAACAACAAAAATGTGGAGAAGGCAAAGCCGAGGAGGAAAACAAATTCCTATAACCTAAAGGTTCGACCTTTACCCAGCATTAGTCGAGTAATTGGCGGTCAGGTTTACCTAGTTGATAAGGCGGTTGTTGGAGATGAAGCAATATGCATTTTGTATTAAAAAGAATATTTTCTTGGACGACCTTGGCTACAATCATTTAATAAGAGCCAGCCAAATGTTAATGAAACAAAATGGCATAGAAATGTATGAGGGGATTCAGGGAGACCCTCAATCCAATCTGTACAATAATTTCATCAAAATAATATTTTCTCATTCGATGTTCATGCGGTGGGGGTGGGTGGGTGGGTGGGTAAGAAGTTTTAACAAAAATTGACTTCTGACTAGCGCCCACCCGAACAAAGATAGGCCTACTGACAATTTGGGAGACCGCCAACATAGGGCAAGATAGCTCAGTTGGTAGAGCGCCGGTACGGTATTCCGGAGGTCGCAGGTTCGAATCCCGCTCCTGCCAGTTTTCTTTGTTCACTTTGAAAAATATTGAAAATGGTTGTTTCTTCAGGGACAGTACCAGGGCCGATCATCTTCGGCAGCATCATCGACCGCTCTTGCATCTTGTGGGAGACCTCCTGCGACGGTGCCCGCCAGTGCTGGCTCTACAACAACGGCGAGATGAGCCGGAACGTCTTCATCCTCCTGGCCTGCCTCAAACTAGGCTCCTGCATCTTCTACATCCTCTGCTATCTGACATACAGGGCGCCCCCTGCCGCCGAATGCGACGACGGTGACAACGGCCGGAAGGTCGGTGAGGTCAAGGACGTCACGCAAGTTACTGATATGTAGCGAGGTTACGAGTGACGTCATCTGGGGCCGATTTCGTGGAGCTGCCTGACAAATTTACTTCGCACAGTAAAGTTTTACTTGGTAAACAAACACCCCATGGGAATTGCATGGTGAATTGGACACCATGGGAATCCCATGGGAGGTTTATGTTTTACAAAAATCTCCCTTCCAAAACCCCATGGGAATTGCATGGTGAATTAAACACCATGGGAATCCCATGGGAGGTTTTTGTTTTACAAAAATCTCCCATGCAAAACCCCATGGGAATTGCATGCTGAATTGGACACCATGGAAATCCCATGGGAGGTTTTTGTTTTACAAAAATCTCCCATGCAAAACCCCATGGGAATTGCATGGTGAATTGGACACGTGGGAATCCCATGGAAGTTTTTTGTAAGGGCAAATTTCGTGTGGTATATAGCTATCTCTTGCGCGTCTGATTTTCGCTGGTCAATTTCAAGGTTACCAAATTAACGATATGGCAGAGCAGACAATATAGACTGAAGGCAGTGTTCATACTTTGTGGGATTCAACATATACATTTGTTTTATCTCCGTCTTGGATACTGTATTTTGATTGGCCTAGAACGGTCTATAAAAACGACTGGCACACTCCAAGCATGATATCACATGATATCAGCCAGCTAGCTATTGAGCTGTATCATTGGTACCCACGCAATGTTCACCTACACTGTTGACTGTAGAAAACTATAGCCTAGTGGGAGCAGCGGACTAGCAGACGATCAGCTGTTTTGATCGCGTGATTTGTTTGAGTTAATTTCCACCGAACAAGGCAAGTTGAACTGGAAAAAAAACCTGGGTTTGGCGATATAACAAAACAATTGTTGACTGGGCCGTGATGTGGGATATGACGTTTTTAACAAAGACGCATAGCACCCTCGGCTTCGCCTCGGGTTCTATGCGTCCCCCCCGGGTGTTAAAAACGTCATATTCCACATCACCAGTCAACAATTGTTAAATGTACATGAATATCAAACCTGGGAAAGTTAGAGTTCAATCCGTTATCAGAGACGCGAGAAAATTGTGGAAAAACCGCTCCAATTTGGAATGATTTTGTGCACTTTCACACGGGCTTATTTCGATTGTTCAAATCGGAATAAGTCGCTGCATTTTTGGAGGCCTTCGGGTACAATTTCCTCGACGATGGCAGCATATTTCAGAAATATTTCTCACTGGGAGGATTGGTACTGGTATAAATCGTTATAAATAGTGTTTAGATTAAAACAAATCAATCTGTTTTTTATTCATTACCAAAGCTGCATGCATACCTTAACTAAAAATTGCTGAGCATTATTTTATGCAACTTGGCAGCTTAATGAAATTGGGTGGGGGGGTTAGATTGAAGAAACAAATATATTGACGGATTTGGTTCGGCTTTAATAGTCGGGAGGCTGGACACGTTTCCTCACTAGAATTTATTCTGGTCACTGCACAATATTTAATAGTTAGCATTTGATTTACCATCGCAGTATAGCTGATGTGAATTGTGAACTTTTAAGTCTTCAAAGCCAAATACAAATTAATACACTCTAAATTCAGCAAACTATTCAAGCAAACTATGCCTACCGTGAATATCTTGATGCAGGGTGGGTGGGGGAAGTACTCTTTTTATAAGATTCCAAACTCAGATATTCACTGCAAACGCAGAACGAGACTGCGGCCAGATTTTTTCAACGCATTGCTGCAACCAACGACTTCTCAAAGATAAATATGCAGGAATTTTATGGACGTCGCATTTTGAATAAGACCTCCGTCTATTGTTAACACTTGGCGTTCGAATGCGGCCCGGGAAATGGGTCTGTGGCGCACACAGACATTTACTGTTTAGAAACCGAGTGCGCCGATGGATGGGCTGCCGATTTTTGGTGCTGGCCTGGTCCACCCTAGCCACCCCTCGCTGCGTTCCCGTGGGTCTCATCAGATGTTGGCCATGTTCGTCGATTGGGTAAGCGACATTTTCAATTGAAGCTCAATTAAATTGGGCCCAAAAGTTTTTTGGATTTTTTTTCCAATTCTAAGCCTGTGTAGTCCGATTGTATGTGAACTACCCATTCACAACGCCCTGGAATCCAATTTTCATTTTCCGGCATGGAAATCAATTTATTCGCAGCTTTTACATTTTCCTAGTATGAGGGTGACTTAAATGCAGCTAAAGATTGTGCCAATACGTATTACATTCCAAATTTGTAAAAATAAGATGCATTAAATGTTATGTTTAGATTGTGTAGTATTTTACTCGGTTGTATTCAGTTTTCGTCTTTTTTGAGAATTCTCAAATGTTGGTATCAGTAGCAACTTTGACCTTTATATGTTTTTTGAAAGGTATGTGGACGAACATTGCAAATCTGTGGTGTCGAATTAACACCATGTGGTATCTTGAACGTGTTGTTAATTTAACACCACAGATTTGACAATAGGGGATTGCATTCCTATGACAATTTCCCACAAACCGGAAGATAGTTTAAAATCGGTCAGTCTTAAAAGAGGATATTGATTGCCGAGAGTAATCTGCGTCATTGTATACTTGTATGCAGATTAAGGTATATTACAATTCATCAGGTAATTATTTCTGTTTTGAAATCATAAAAGTTTCTTCAGAGTTTTTGCTAGACACAGCAGGGGAATATGGTGATGTCAGACTTGATTAAAGCAGCTCGCCAAGTAACGTCTTTATTTCATATACTGTTTATTGTAATATACCTTAACCTACATGAAACTACAGCAATCAACATCCCCTTTAAAGAAACGAGTGAGAAATCCTTACATGATCAAAACAATAATTATATAATTTTAAGTTATGTGTAATTGTTGTACGTAAATCCTAATTGGGGTATTTATTGCATAGTCATATTTCTTCATTAGTTAATTGCGTCCGAGTGACGTCTATAGACATCTGCAGAAAATTACCACATGGCCGGATGACGTCTATACACGCATTCTCTACTTTGCAATGTTGAGTTATTGTGTATGTTACGCTTGGCTGCACAAGCCTCTTGTGTCCGTTTCGTTTGGCTGCACAGCTGGCATGGCACCCCGGCGCCCCATTATAACACCCGTACTCAAGGGGTTTTAAGAACCCAAGTTTTTTAATACTTATTACCAACTATGCATTTAGGGTGCCTTAACTAACAGGTTTTAGGTGTACATTTTCTGCTTTTACAAATTATATTAAAAGTACTATTTGAGAAATACTTTAAAGCCTTATTATGTAAATATCAGAAATATTTCGATGTGTATAATACATTATTGCTGTTCATGATACTGTAAAACGTATTCAGAAGTACAAATTAACAGATTTTAATTAAATTATCAAAATTTCCTACCAAATAGCGCCTGGCATTGAAAAATGCGTGTTCTTTAAAACCGTGTTTTGCGTAACAGCAAGCTAAACAATTAGTAATTAAATTTAAATATGTCATACAATTCGAAATTACTAGACGCAAGTGTTTTGTTAAACATGCAATCGATTGTTTGCACACAAGTTCTTTCCAATTTCGGTATGCTCAACCTCGTACGCGAGGAGCCATTTCTAGCACCTACAATGTCTCACACACCGGATTCTGCGCATGAAATCAAACCTTTTTGATATACATGTACTCACGTTGTTGAACAAAAATACACGTGAATTAGGGTTGTTACACTGGTCTCTATATGTACACTGGATAGCCCTAGCTCTGGCGCACAATACGAAAAACTAAAGCCAGCAGCGGCCATTACAACTCCCATCGTTTCCGTATCAATTGTGAATAACGCGTCCCATTGTCAACGAGGATGAAAGTAGACCTCGGGGACAAGGTTGCGAAACGTATTGTATTGGGAGTACTAATATGGCCATGGAGGGACTTCAACTCGAACAGCCCATTGTTTGAACTCCCCCAATCGTGTTTCACAGATAACTCGGCCGTGTGTCCCTCACATTTTCCACCTGCTCCATCTCTATGGTGTCATATTCGGCCCACGCAATGTTCACGTTGGATCCCCGTCTTGTCATGAACTTGTGCGCGACGATGTTGAGGATCAGGGACAGCGCCTTCAGGATTAGCACCATAGTGACGAAGAAGATGCCGTGTTTGAACGAGTCGTAGAGGGCGCACTCGTGGTAATACTGCGCCTCGGGTCGACCCCAGAGGGTGCACGATTGGTTGAGGATACCGCTGAAATAGACGACTGCCGGCATGTAACCTAAACGGTCACCAAAAAAACAAAACAAAATTCCATCGTCGGTAAGTTGGAGAAACCTACATATGGCATACACGTGGATGTCATATCTACCAGACGACGATAGATACTTTTTTGTTTTTGAAAAACGCACTCGACTGCAACAATGCCTCACGTGGAACAAAATACAGGCCTCCCAGACCTTATTGAATATGACGTAATATTGTGGGTCATGCGCGTACAATACGTGACGAGATTATACGCCTATCCCACAATATGTCGGCCTGTTGTTGTTGCTACGGTAACGTGGATATTCGAAACGGTCTATTATGACCTATTGATTAAATATCTCTTGTTTTAAGCGTGCACCTTAATGGGTATAACACACAAAATAACCAGCAAAAGCCACGAAGACTTTAAAAATGCTTTGAAATCAAATCAACCGAAGTTCCTTAATCGTTTCTTTACGGTGTCATGAATATCGGACTCGCATGAAATTTTCGCCTTTTCTTCCCATTTATTGGTTAAACCCTCTTACGTGACCGGTCACTGTCCTGATTATCTTCACTTAGGTATGCGCAGTAGAACCACTAGTAAGTCGGCTTTTCAGGGAGACGGAGAGCGTTTCTCAAACCTGGCTTCGGGTTGGGCTTGGGCTTTGTCTCCAGCTATTCCCCAGTCCCATTGCCAATCTGAAGCCTTGAATACGTAAATATATTAACAGACTCTGGCTCCGGATTAAAACATCAAACTTTGATATACATGTAGCAAAAACAGTATCCAAGATCTTGCCAAATCTGAGACATAAAATTCCGCGAAGCTGAAGCCCGAGCCCAAGTCAGATTTGAAAAAATGCCCGGATATTCATGCTGTACAAGCAATATCAACAAAAAGTCGGACACCGCACTATTGATTTTTTTTTTTTCATACTCAAACAGGCTTTTAAGCACTGTGGTTATGAGGTGGTTTTTTTTCAAACGAATATATTGCGATATTATAAAATATATTTCCGAGTTGCCACTCACCTAGTATGTGCCACAATAAAACAAGTAAGCTCAAAGCTGCTATCCGGTCCGCCCGAATGACGCACCTAATGAAACGGCACCAGACAAAATAATGCAGAATCATCAAATTGTGAACAATAGCATAATTATTTGTCTATAAGCCTTATACCCAACCACAATAACAATAATCAGTCCCTGTCATTTAGTTATGTAACCCTTTCAGAAACCCTAGACTGACTGCCGCCACAAAATAGGACTGGTAGATTGTCTATAAAGGCACTTTAGATTGACCCTCGTTGGCGCAAGCGCTTTAGTAGCGGTAATAGCCTAATTTCCCATTAAATACGGATGCTGTTTTCGTTAATGATTGAGTTTGTAATTTATAGCGGTTAATCTAGAGTTACCCGCTGCTGATCCCCATGATGAAAGTCATTTGATTTTACTAGCTATGGGTCATTCAGGAGGTCAGGCAATTTAATACGAAGAGGCCCCAATAATCTTCGATTTATAAACCACGACCTCACCTCGTGGACAGCAAAATCATCGGCCCAAACTGGACCCCCGTCATGAAGAACGCTATAAAAACGAGGAACAAGAACGGCCACTCATTGCTGCAGTCGCTCGCACAGGGCCCCGAGAGGGCGTAGCCGAGGTCATCCGCACTGCCTGTGTTGCCAGAGGTCAGGACGCATGAGCAGTCTGTAAAGTTCTACAACAAAGCACACAAAATATCCGCTGACTTAAATCTTAATAATTTTGTTCGTTAAGTCACAACCTGAAACGTCATTCCTTGAGCCCCGGTGTCATATGAAAATCAGACTCGTATGAAAATCGGACTCTTTTTCCCTATTATTGGTTAAACCCTCTCACGTGACCGGCCACTCTCATGTATAATTATCTTCACTTAGGCATGTGCAGTACTACCAATGAGCCCGTATTTCATAGTGAGTGAAATACACGCTTCACCGGCATTTTCTGTCCAATCATCTTTAGTCGTGTCGCAAATTGTCAGTCCATTCTGGCAGAGCTGCAATTGAAGTTGTCACAAGTCAATCACAAGTCTCAAGCTATTCAAGCGAATTGTGACAAAAGCATTCCTTGTCATTGTTCATCCCCTGTAGCTTGCCAGCTGACTGTAGATTGACTTGTGATTAACTTACAATTCTGCTTTCTAGTACAGTATCATTATGTCATAATACTTGATTAGATTACATCACATAAGGTGTCATGTAAAAGCTGACATTTTTAACTTTTCTGCTATATACATATATTAGTTTTATGATCAATCCCAACAAATCAGGTATACTGATTTATTTCTCGGTTTCCTTTCTTGGAACACACTGTATAGTACAATGTGTGCACTCTGCCCATTGTATAGAGAGTGGGTCTGGCGCTTTCTTCTTGGTCTGATGTTCTATTCCGTACATTCATTCCTGTAATAATGATCTCTCATATTTGCCATAGAAAGCCACAATGTGTGCATTTACCATGAGTTTCAGCCCCTGGGAGTCGACGACATCAGACGCATATTGCTCCCGACAGCCAGCCAAACACGGGGACAGGTAAGTCCGGCCATCCGACCCACAGACGGGTCGGTAGGGAAGCCGACACCAGCAATCGGAGTTACACGATGTCGTGGTGTTCAGACCTAGCAAACGATCCATCATATACCTGTACAAAAGTAATTTAATATAATGGCAAACAAAATAAACAAACAAAAACAAAACAACGCACACATTGTCTTGGCGCAATTTTATTCTACTAATTTTCAAATCCTATAGCAGGCAGTATTTTTTCCAAAATGGCCGCCCCTGTTCAAGATGGCTGCCGACAGTGGAATTTGCTAAATTGATTCAAAACATGCAGTAATCAACTGGGGTAACTTCCTCGCTTACTGTTGCTTTTGTATAGATTTGTTTAAAGAATGGGAAAACACAGAAAAACTAGACTCTAAAAAGAAGCTTGCAAGGATGCTAAAATGCTTCGCCTTTTAGTTTTCTTTTCATTCAAACTCTGGACAAACCACCCATTAGACCATCCATTCTAATTTCTCACTTAAACGGATTACATGTAAAAACAAATGAGGCGGTTATACAATACATTGTTTTATCTCGTCATACTCATTTGAAGGAGGATCCCCTGCTCCAACGATGGCTGGGTTATCACACTGGAATATGTACAGCGGCCACATAAAGAAGAGCGCCACCGCGCTTCCAATTACAACCATGCGGCCGAGCCCCTTGGATTTAATCTTTTTGTACAGAGTGAATCCCGACGACACCAGAATGCCTAAACAGACACTGCTTAACACTGTCGTTCCTATAGAGGGATACAAAAAAATGGAAAAGAAAAGCAAGCCAGCACTGCTGTGTAAAAACAGCATTTCGAACCCACTGACCACATCCATTTGAACGTGGTCACCCAGCAAGCATTCTTAAATAAGTCTTTTCAAGTTCTTGGAGCGTAAACATTGTCGAAGCATTCGTTCGTACCCACCGCCAAATCAGGGCGCAGGGAAAGTCTGATCCATGCGAGCTTCACATATTTTTGTGAAGGAAACGCACGGCATTCTGGGTAGCGTACCATGACCTTTGCGAATTGCATGCGGCGCTGTGAAAATGGCGACGGCGCTGTGAAAATGGCGACACCGGTGAAACTTTTAGGCGATATTGTGTGCAGTACCCGTGTGCCTTGTCTGCTGGAACACCCTGTTACGTGTTGCTGACAATATAGGAACTGACCGAATGATGAATTACCCCAGTTCGTTCTTTATGGTAAAATCAGTGTATTTGATGCCGAACTGCATGGTGACCTCCAGCAGGTCACAGGTCACACAAAATCTATCCAATCGGAGCTGATTACACATCAAGAACCAAAATATGGAGCTGCTAAGCACAAAAATGCTTTGCATGAAAACACTTCTTTGGGAAAAATAGGAGTACCAACCACATTGTCATGCGATGTATATGAAGTTGCTTGTGACTGGTATTCAGCCTTGTTTACTTAGCATGACAATCACATGAATATCTGCTTGGTAACCTGTTTTTTTTACTAAGCAAGACTTTTGTGTGCTGAGCAAAATTTGTGTGCTTATAACAGCACCATGAAATTGGCCCGGGCCATTACTAACCTATATAAAACCTCGCTGGTCCCCGCCCCATATTGGACATGGTACCAACGTATCTTGGGAGGAATACCAGGAAACCAGTCAGCAAGGCCACGTCGCAGCTCCCTGCCAGGCCGATGCACACTAGTTGGCCGTTTGTCAGGATGCGACGCCATCTTGACTGAACTGCACGAGCTGTAAATAAATGCAATCCACGCCGGTAATTAGGCCTACCCAAGATTTCAAGGAATGACAAATGGTGCAAGCAGTTTATATATACCTCAAGTGTCAATAATTCTGGGACCAGAATATCACTGTGAACTCCTCAGATGTGATTTTCTGTTCAAAATGGACAAGGAGATGAGGACGATATGATTTCAACAATGGACGTCCAAAATGAAATCATACTCTGTTCATACGTGTATTGGTCTTGTTTATCCAAGATGTTTGTTCTGCGGGCTAGGTTAACAACCTTGTAATGTATAGGTTGTGCAATTATGCTCTATGTTTTGGATTCAACAACGTTACTTAAAAACATCTCAGGGCAGTCAGGGCCTTTTACGAAATCTGCCTTGTTTGTGCCTTTGGCGTTGGCTTCAACGTAATTTTCGGTCTTCAGATTTGGCTAATCAAGGACATCTGCAACATATATGGCATCAACATTTGAAACCTTACGCCACAACTACACTGAGCTCTTGTCCATTACATTCGGGGCTTAGTCAGATTGGCAATGAAGCTAGAGAATAGCTGGAGACGAAGCCCAACCCCAAGCCGAAGTCAGATTTCGTCAAACCTTAGGTAGATTCAGCTATTAAAATTCAACCTGACACTCCTTACATTTCACTCTAGTGTTTTCATTGTCCGGATCCAGCCGTCTGTATTGCTGGCCATTCTGCATCCGGTCATCGGCCGTAGCCCTGGCCGACGATGCACCTGCAGTCTCCTTCGTCAGCTGCTTGTACGGATCCTTTGCCATGAACAGGAAGAGGCCGATGATGAGCGCCACCAACGCTGAGCAGAAGAAACCCAGCCACCACAGGGTGACGGTGGTGCCGTTGGCATTGGCAACGTGTTGCCACATGAACATGTTGGCCAGCTCACCGCACCAGATGCCGAAAAGGTAGGCACATAACAGAATCGCTATTTGAAGCATAAAAAGGAAGAACGTTTCGATCTAGGCGTTAATAGTGCTGTAGACTACAATCTTGATGGGAGCATGTCCCTTCAGTAGAGCCCACTTTACTGGCCCCACTTAACCAGCTTTTTCAATTTTATAGTTTGCAGGAAACACAGTAAGCCCACGATAACGACAATTCCTGGAAGTTTAATCTTCCGGGACTACAGGCCGGTATGCTTGATGTGTATGATTAAAGAAATACTGACATTATTACTCGGCTTCATAATTCAACACTACAAAAAGTTCAAGCTTAAGCAAAAGGAGGCCATTGGAGGTCCATGATTGAGGGCATAAACACATTGCTATTGGTAGTTATGGGGTACTCATATACAGGGGAAGCACATTCAGAACAAGGGTATCCAATAAGTTGGCGTTTGTTTGTAAACAAGTATTAATGAGAGGAATAATAGGACAACAGAAGCACCCCGTAAGTTGGTATTTTATTGGTGAGTTCTTAGTTTCTTACCAACGTAAAACGGCGTCCCAAAGCCGCGCAGCCTATCCTCCAAATAGGTGATACCGAGCGGGAACTGGGGCACCGCCCCAATCCCAGCCAGTATCAGGCCTAAGACAATCCACGCCACGCTGTTCCAATGAGTCTTGGGCGGGGCCTTAGAAAGTGGGGAGGGGTTAACCGTTTGATTGACGTCCTCGGGAGCCCTGATGGTTTTGTCACAGAGCTGGTATTTGGAGACGTACCACTCCCCGTCGACCAAGTCCGAACGGACTATGAAGTACGGGACGCAGACCGCGAGCAACCCCACGCCGATTAGGAAGCCGCCGAATCCGATGTTCCTAGGGCGGTGCAACTTGCGGTTCTGTAAGGCCGTGATGGCGAGAACCACAAGGAACCCAATATCATAGGACAGGACGATCGTGATGGTCTCACCACCACTCAAGTCGATCTCTTCCTCAAGAATCCGCAGGATCCCGTAGACGAAGCCACGGCACGCGAAGCCCGTGACGAAAATCAACAGGATCAGCCCGATGAAGAACGCGCCCGTGGAGACCACCATTGTACGCGGCCTCGTGTCCACCGCCCGCATGCGGCGCGAGTTGGACGGCGTTCGGCCGCTGCTGGCCCCATTCGGGCGTTCGGCACTGTCTTCGGCATCACTCGCCCTGGCCATGTCGTCCTCGGCTGTGAACTCGAGCTGCAAGTATGGCGATCTCGATGGCGAAGATGATGCCATTTTCCCCTCAAGTTTTTGGTCTCTGCTGTTGAAGATTGCTGATACAACTTACAACGCACTCTCGAAATTAGTGCACGTTCGCCACCGTGTTAAAAAGCACACCTGCCGACAGATAGAATAAAACAAACCGTTCATTATCTTGTTTGCCCAACAAAATGCACACATATTAATATATGTTAACGATTTGCTTAATGCAAATCGCCCATCACAAGGCCAAATTCCACTCGAGGTGTGGGCTACAGAGGAAAGTGTGGAAGAACCAGCCTCTCACACTGAAACAAGACAAGATAATCTGATCTCTTCACAGTATGAATGGGGTCGGGATGGGTAACTATAGTCCACTGTAAGGCATTAATAATGCCTCTACCCATATTAAGCATAGAAGTGCTATAGCCCAGGACAGGGCTTGAACCCACAACTTGCAGAATTATCCGCAGACCACGAATTCAATGCTCCAAACCACTAGGCCATGGCACTTCCAAAAACTGCGATGAATGTGTTAGTAAATAATTTGATGATGAAAATGTACAAAGGTCAAATGAAAACTTCCCAGAATTAACTTGATACATCTTACATTTTTTAGCAAATCTCATACTAAGAAATTAGCTTTTAAAATGACGGAGAGTCTGTCGTATTCAACAAAGACGTCAGTGCGGTATGATACTTTCATCCCTAACCCTCCAGGGTATTTTGGCTAGAAACCCTGCCAGACGCATCAGATTGCATACTTTGTCACATTGACTTGTGTGCAGAGTAGTGCAGCAAGGTCAAGCTGTCACCACAGATGCACTGTGCTGCGTCTGGCAGGGTTAGGGTTATTAATATCCTTTTAATTTGAAATTTCAAATAAAAAAGAAAATTGCTCCCCAAAATGTTGGCTCCTGCACCCAGGCCAGTTGACGTACCTCAGTTCTTTACAAAATTCCTTTTCCGCTGTAAGAAATGGTGTTGACATTGGAACAAAACGTGTAATGACCCGTACAACGGCCTTGTCGTGTACAATAATACCATAGACTTATGCCAAACAAAATAGCGGCCACTGTCCACATTTCAATGCATTTTTCCCCGACTAAATCTCCTTGCTATTGAAAAGTCTGTATCTATATTATTTCAGCAGATGAAACTGGCATTGTTCACATACTGATATACCACCAACGGGGTCCAAAGGTGAAGTTTGTTTACAAAGCAAATGAGTCATAAAGAAAGATGGAGACAGATATCAACTAACGGATGACTACATTCCTTTGTCCTTTCAAAATATGCGTGTACTTATGATAAATTGCCGAGATACAGACTGCGATATAAAAATGTAGCGATTGCATGCATTGTAGAAGTCCGTACTACCCAGTCACACAACATTCATCTAAAACTGGACAAAATACATCACTTGTATTACATTCCTTGGTCATCAGATATTGCACTTGATTTACAATGACCACTCTTTGGGAAAATTAACAATAACGTCAAGTTCTTGAATAGTTCGAGGAAATACAGTACACATAAAACTAGTTGGGACACGTCAAGTTTCATATTTGCCGTTTGTAAAGATAACGCACGATGTGTCTCCGTTTCAGTAAAAATGTTAAATATTGGCTGAAAATATCTTTAATAATGGTCAAAATTTTGCCCCAAAGTAGCCGTGCATGTAAAACTACCCGTAACTTTCCAATACTAGTAGCACACAGGTGAAAAACGAGTCGGAAATGAATGTATTGCGTATCATTTCTGGAAGGCATGGTATAGCATAGCTATAGAGCTGACGAGTGGCAGTGCATGTGATTTACGGTATACATGAAATAACGAACCTGTGAAAGTTTGAGCTCATCCAAGTCAGGAGCAAATAATGAATACTTGACGCTAACGTTAATTTTGTGCACGTTCATACAAACTTTTTTTTCGATTGTTCAAATCGCCATAAGCCATGGCGGCTTTTTTAGGTCTTCGTAACCAATTTTCTCGAAGATGAAAGCATTTCAGACGGCAATATTTCTTAGAAGGACTGGTACTATCTTTATAAACAGTAAGCTTTCAGAATAAAACTGACCAAAGCTACATCATAAGGGTAAACTGAAACGATAGTCAATTTCATAAACCAACGAGATCCCTTCTTTAAGCTGGTAGTTGCCAAACATGCCGAGAAGGGTATTTTGCTGAGCTAGCCGAGTCAAATTTGACGGCTTCTTGCAGCTATATCCTGAATGACATTTGACCTCCGCGGTCACTGGATTGAAAGCAACTGTGAATAGTAAGCTAACTTTCAGTTCATTCCAACAGACGGCATTTCCAACAGCCGTGAAGATATAATGCGGGGTTACGACTGAAAACAAGTTATCATTATACTGCACCAGAGTTCAGATAAAAACTATTCTTTTCGCATACAGTTTTCAAGCATAGGCCTACGTTATTAGCGGTTCCTTTTCTTTTAAATTTACATAAATGTAATACAGAACCTTTTTTTTTGGGGGGGGGGGGGGGGTTGTTTTAGGGGGTTGCCTAAATTTGTAGATGTCGATCGGTAGCAGTATAATACGTGTCTGGTACACCCCCCACCCCCCCCCCCCCAACCCCAACCTCCCCCCCCCCCCCCGGAAAAATATTACACTTCGGCGATCGGGTTGCCAGGCGACCGATTCTCAAGTGTATAAAGAAGGGGCACGTTTATCAGCTTGGATCATGTTCTGTGACTTTACAGCTTGAGCCTGCAGATAATAAATCAAGGCATGCGCCCTTGTAAACACTTCACGGGGTTTGATCTCTGATGGGGTGAGTTTTCCTGAAAACACACGGCGCATGCAGCCATTATGATATGATCCCGTCACCTGTACAGCACACCAGTTGGATGAGCAGAAGCCATCCATCCAACCAACAAACAAACAAACAAGCGAACAAACACCCTAAGTCTTGCTAAGGCCTAATAAAACAATTCTTTCCTTTTAGCAATTAAATAATAAAAAAATACTCGGTACCCAAACCGGGGGAAGAGTAGAGGATTTGTTTTTAATTTTTGCCGCACTTTTGCCGCCAAAACTACAGGGGAACGAGATTACTCATTAGTTTTGAAGTTCAGAACATGCTGTTTTTTTTGTTATTTAACAAAACAAATACCACTACTTAACAAAAAAAATACCATAAGCTATGTTATTTTCTACCTGTCGAGCGGCTAAATACATTGTACACATGTATACACTATGTTTTAGCTATAGTTCTATTGGCTTTATGGTGTATTGTAAACTATTGTTTACTGCATTAAGCTGAAATAACATTTTGCAACTTTTTGGCTAAATGCATACAGCTATAACTCTATAGACCTTTATCATGGTACAGCCATCTTAGTTTTCTCCTATTAAAATCAATGTAACCAAACCGAGGCTGGAAGAAAAAATAGTCTGGCACCTGCGTTTAATATTTGGAATCACTATTCATAATTACTAATGCATACAGGGAAGAAGAATTTAAAGATTGTGACAGCATGATAAAGGTCTATTAGAGAGGTTTAGCAGCACGTATTACGCGAACGTCAACTGCGAGCGCGCCCGACATTTTTGGAGCGGCGGTCAAACTGAATAACGCGGGCGTTCGGACGCGCAATGAAACGTTTAGCTGCACGTCACGACGGGTATCATGCACAACCACGGTGTTTTCCAACACGAAAGCTTTACAAGCAAGGGATTTTTTGTTTACTTCAGAAATACATCAAACTGGACTTAGTTTGACCATGGAGGTACCTCCATGGTTTGACTCAAAAATGCATCTTCAGTGTTGTATATTCAATGAGCTTAAATTCTCATCAGAAAAATATTGATTGCAATATCTACAAATGTTTACAAAATGTTGCAATTACTCACGTTATGACCCAACGTGAACTCACCATTTTCACGTATTTGACGTCCGTGTGAAAGTCACGTACGTGAGTAACAATACGCTGGAATTTATGACGTCATCAAAAGAACACACAATTTTCGCGTTCGCGTTCACGTAAAACGTGCTGCTAAACCTCTCTTGCTGCCCATATCTCTGACTGGAGTTGTCTTGGGTTTTTTGTCTGACAAAACTTGTCCCAAAGAACAAGTCGCACATGCGGACGTTTGCACGTGTTTAGAAGTTTGTCAAGATTTAGAATGTGTCACGTGATATTCAACAGACGCTATGATTGGCATTCACATGATATATAAAGTAAAACATGTTAATAGAATGTCGCTTTGCTAAAAGTTACAATGCAAAAACAGTGTTTAGCAATTAAACACTTTTCTAAACACTTTCTTACTATCAGTTTGTAAACACGTTTACATACTAATTACTATAACATGTTTAGTGTATTGACGGAATGTTTAGCCATTGAACAATGATGTTTAGGAATTGGACACGTCATGTTTAGTTTCTACTGTTTCGGATAGCAAGATTGTGTTTAGGAATTGCTAAACACTTTTATTTTTAGAGAGTATGGACTAGTCTTAGAGATCAGCTCCCATCTTGTTAGCGAGAAAACCTGCATACCAAAATTATTTGTTCCCATGATCCACTGGACACCGAGGTGGACGCATGTGAGATACTAGTAGTAGGCCGAATGGAAAGACGGTATTTTTTGCCTTGGGCTAAAAGAGCTTAGGTACGGTCTACTCTATACGCGGTGGCCTATACATTGTCATATACCTGCGACTTCGATCATCCGTGCACAAAACCTTCACTAATCCAAAAAGCTAATTAAGTCTGCAATTCAAAGGCAACGGGGCACAAAGGTGTCAACAATGCCGAAATACTTCTTTCTTTACCGCCGTCAGGTATTTTGTTATGTCTTTTAATTACACCCGTCAAAAATGACTCATTTTGCGATAAACGATTTCAGTGAATGGTTTCGCCTGTGATGGCATAGAACGTGCCTCTCAGATTAGATTTTACGTTCAGAAAGTGTTGAAATCAACCTTGGATTAAGTTTATTAATATGAAAAATACACGTTATAATTTACTCCGATATATTTGTGCTAAATCTAACCTTTTTATAGATAAGTCCTGACCGCACACTTTAATAACGTCTTAAGATGTTGATTCACGGCCAAAACTCTGGTGTCAAATTAACACCATGTTGTATCAATATTTGAACCGCATTGTGTTGGTTTAACACCAGAGTTTTTCGCAGTATTACACACTTTAATTTTAAAGCTGTGTCCGCATTAATTGGACTTTTTTGGTAAAACGTACGGAGACTGTTGTCCGCAACTTGTCCAAATTAAGTCCAGTGCGGACAGCCGGTAAACTTTCCAAATTGTCAAGTGTCGATCGTCGGTTATCCGTTTATCTCTCCACATCCGTGTAGCGGATAAGTTACGTGGCAGTTTCCTACATCGCTGAAAAGTCCAGTGCGGACAGCCACTGTAAAACATGCATTTTGATCATGTGCTTTATAACTCCGTGTTTGACCACTACGTGGCCAAGGACTTTCCGCGAGCCTTGAATCCAAAGTGCAGATGCACGGAAGAATAACCACAATGGAATGTTAACAATCTCGCCCGTCTTTTTAATTGAACAATTAATTCGCCAATCGCCCCCCCCCCCATCCCGATCTCTATATGTTTACACTGTCAATATAAAACTGGCATCGAGCCCTATAGAGTACGGAAGTCTGACGTCGGTTGAACTGGTTCCATACACATGCAGTTTATAATGTATTCTGGTTCCAAACATTGCATTGAATGACGTCATCACTTCGGTACTCCATACGGTTGCATCATTGTGCAAATGTTGTTATTATGTAAAGTCCCTCCCCCACGTGACTGCTGGGCCAACCGAGTGTTGAATTGTTCTGCAAAATCACAATCTACAAGAACTAACTTACAAACCTATGACGAAGCACCGATGCACCATCCATAGAGCTCAGTGTAGCTGCGCGTCAAGTACAGTCCCAGCCGTTACAACATCACGACAGATGACAACTCGAAGACCGACGGGAATGCCGAGCATTGCTGCTTTACAATTCAGGGCAGCACTGGCAGCGGGGAGAATATCACCAGTCGCCCCGCCGAGATTTCCGCGAGACCCCTGCTGAGCTAACCTTTGGCTCGGGAGATCAGCTTGGCAATAATTCCCCTGTCAAGTTGAACATCTAAATGTTGGCGTCAGCAGCACACGGTATTGTTACTCGACCTATAGTTGTTCAATGTCGAACTTGATAAAGAATTGACCTGGTGCCGAATGAGAACAATTTAGACTTTGGTCTCCTTTCGCAACAGCTGTGCGAACAATGTGTCCATGGCCCACCTTTATACATATCCCCGGGGGTTTGTAAACATTATCGGGTTGTTTGCGCGAAGTCTAGAATAGACTCGCCACGTGTCACTTCAGTGTCTTGTGCAAGTCTGCATCATTCAATGATATTCAGACATGACTTTTTTCTTTAGCAACGCATAGAAACGAGAAACCAGGGGCGTGGCAGTGACCTATTCAGCGAGTAAGGGGGGGGGGGCAACATTCCCTCTCTTGCTTCGTTCCGTCTCGACGGGCGACGTTTGAAATGGCAGATATGGAATTCCATACGTCTGTCTTTTTCATTTTTCGATCTTGGGGATGAACGTGCCGCGTGAGTTCATCTGGAGGCATGTCAATCGACTTATAAAGGCAACCGCTCTACAGCCCTACCACCCATTACAGAATACTTTGATTTTTGGAAGTAACTTTTTTTTCTCAAAATTATTTATCAATTCTGGTCACTTTCATGTTAAAATATGTTCAGTGTATGGAACATAAACACGATAAGGGAAACAGTGGAAAGGGCGGTTATCTTCTTTTGAGTGAATTTGGTTTATTGCTTCTTCAAATTATAATAATCAAATATATGTATAGGTTGGTTTTTGAAAAGTGGGTTGTGAAAATTCTTGATTTATTTAATTACCTTTCAGTTCGAACAGTTTGCTTTTCGACCAATTTCTGCATAGCAACCATTTTTTGATGTTTAATTTATGGCAAAAACATGTTCAGCGATCGTACTGAATTGAGTGGAATGTATTTTGGAGTTACTTTAGAAAGTTGAAATTCTTGGGTTTTTTTCCCCGGTAATCTTAAACTCAAAAGACGAAATCTTGTGCATACGTATTCTTGGACTCGGAATGCACCGTCATATCGTGTTCAATGCATTCATCACCTACAGCCGCGTGACCTTGTGACAAGCATCGTTGAACTTAATAAAATACAACTCTAAATTCCCCAATGCGCTTGCTGGGTTGCTATGGTCACAGAGTTGGTCGAATGGTTACATTTTAATGAACAAGGAACGCCAGCAAGACGAATAACTGTGTCACTGGTCCCCTTTTCACTTGAAACGGTTTAGAATGACAAATGTTGCTATTGATAACCAGCGCCATCATGCCCTGTAGCTTGGCTGGCGCTCAGATAGTTGACTGGACGTGGTATAGACCATGGGTATAGACTAGTAGCCAGCGTTCAGGAAAAGTTAGTCCAAATATTGTCCTCGAACTTGCTCCTGGATGCATAGTCGCATTTTTTTAAGTTTCTGGCGGCGATGTTGTTGATTCCGTACCTTTTGCGTAGACACCGGGGCTGCGGCATCAGCTCAACCGTGTCCCTAGCTTATACCCTGCAGTTCATACGCTCCGCTGGAACACGAAGGGACCACCGCTATCACCCTGGGGTAAAGGATGAGAAGAACATGTCGATCAAAGAAAACGGCTTTTCTAGTTTATTCACTCGTATCCAAAGGACACTGGTAACGGCTAATCCCTTTCATAGAAATATTGTGAAGGAAACGCAAAGCTTTGTGGGTAGCTTACCATGAAGGCTTGCCATAAACTATACACGCACATTCCGTGCACAATCATCGTTCAAACCCGGAAGTGTTGACCTAGGTCATTCTGAACTCCAAGCGTTTACTCTTTGAGTGAGTAAGTCGCAGTTACACATTTCATGGTGTGTCAGTAGTCAAATTTACTCAGAATTGGTGCGTCTGTTGCGCGTTAAAATTTGTATGTGTAGAGGGCGTCAGAACGTACCTTAGCGCTATTTACAGTCAATTCGTGCTAACGTTTGTGCATACATATACAAAAAAATATTGTCAGGATAATAAGCACTTTTTTCTGAAGTTAGCGAATTTTTGCTGCATCTACTTCTGACGGGCTTGATGAAATTGACGGAGGTTCCGTCTGCAACAAACCCATTGATATTTCCCTGTCTATTTTGGGATATTAAAGGTTTCCTGACCCCCCATCTGGTCACCACGAACTCGGGGTCACCACGAACTCGCCGCCGTGCGTCCGTACCCACGACGCACGGGGAGAAATATGCCATAAACTTATAAGCAACAAAACAAATTGAGACAAATTTCAACCCAAGCCTCTTTTCTCGAAAGAATCTTCCTTGGGACCAGAAAATGGTCACGAGAATTGTTATTAATTGTTTTCTTCAACATCCAGGAGGAAGTTTACAAAGCACTCGAAGAAACCCATTTTATCACGACTACCGTCTTGTATTGTCAAATTGCACCAGAGGTACGCCGTCCGGTGATATTTGTCTTGGTAGATTATGTCTGACGTTAAGGAAATGTATCATGAAAAAAATGTATTACGATATTTCTTTCTTTTCTACGAAAATTATCTTACAGCTCGTTTATAGGACCTACTTGGTTACCGTCTTATTCCCCGATACTAGCTCTGTCATCGAATGTACCAGACATTTTTTACGTACATCCAATGGTTACTGATACACAATCACCATGGAGATAAACGGGTTGCCCAGCAATTTGGTTGCAATTAGAAAATGCAGATGGCCACTTCAGCTTTCCGCGTATTGGATATTGGCTAAAAATTGAAAGAATATTCGGCTGCAAATGAAAAACAAAACAGACTGATCAATTCAACAGTTGATAACTTTTCGGGAATCGCCTGGGTAAAAAAGCTTGAGAGTTGGGACGCAATCTTTCAATAAGGTGAAATTTTGTTGTTTTTTCGGTGCTGTCAAAAAATAGAAGAAAAAGATTGCGATTCCCACACTCGCCGATTTTGGAAATTGTTGGCTACCGGTACTTAATTGAAGACCTCTATTGTAAGAAAAGCGAGAGAAACCATAAAATGTAGCTATATACCCACTCTTTCCCAGCAGACATAGCCCTCCCATAAACGCCTTATCTTCATCAAACCATGGAGCCATGATCAAACCGAGGTGGTCAAAATAATTTCTACAATTGTTTAAATACGTCACTTTAAACCAACTTGCAACAAAACCTTGCTCTGCATGTATTTAAACATTTCTACTGCAGTTACTACGGCAACATCAACTACGGCAACATCAACCTGTACCGGGTACTCCACCGTCGACCGGGCTCGAACCCACAACCTGCAGAATTACCCACAGACCTTGAATTCAATGTGCCAAAACCACCGATTTATTTTAATGCAAGCCTCATTTGTTTTAAGTAGGCCTACTTAAGCTTCATTTAACCCAAATGAATAAAATGCTATATACATTCCAATTCCATCTCTATCACGCAAATATAGAGGGGTGCCGATTGGCACTCTCCGATTGAAAAGTTATACACTTCAAATACAAAGCTTATATCATGTGGCGGCGCTATGCTACTCGCGCATTTACTCAACCAGTTAAAAATTACAAACAGGTATGAAGACACAAAAACAAAAAATACCCAATAGGTAAGCAGTGTCACCAGTGAGCAGCCCTGTATTTAGCACACTCGCAATTATCATGAAATACATATTTCGGCAATACATCGTTCATTTCGAAAAAGAAAAAAGAATCCGAGGTCATGATCATGATTATAAAATCCCCGTTCCTATTTACTTGCAAGTTGAGGGAGGTCAAAGTTTTTGAGCTGTTGCCGGGTACTTGATAGGTTCAAGGGTTGTGACTTTAAAGTCGTATACTCAATCTACGTATTTACAAAAAAAATAATAATCGATGTAAAGCAATTGAAAGGATACAAATGTACACCGGTATAGCCAAAAAAGGCATAACTCTGTGTGTGTGTTTATGACAGAATCGATTCATGAACTATGTTGTTTCCAATATAATTTTTAAAAAATCGTTGTGGCATTGTTATCGAAGTTTATTTCATAGCGCTGCACCGTCTTTGCACTGATCAGTTATACATGTCTAACTTCAGTAAAAAAATCATTTATGAAACCCCGATCATCATATTCTTAATGATCAACAAGATATATATTTTTTCTGACATGACGATCTCTTTCAAAGAGTATGCGTTTTCTTGTCTTAATCGTTTCTTCGCCTTTAATTACGAGTGACGTCAGTCCACCGTTAATCATTTACGGAAAAAATCCCCAACGAAGCCCGAGTTTTGTTTTATTAGTGTTTTGTCTACGGGGAAGCTGCACAGCCAAAAGTCATATTTGAAACAGAAAATTGATTGGCTCGACAGTTTATCTGATACATGTAATATGAAACATCTCGCTGTGATGCGTTCGTCGAGGATAGTTAATTGAAATAAGGGAACAGTATACGTTTTCTTCCCGCGCCGCGAATTAGCCGACTGCCCATCGAAACTTGGCGCCGTAATCATTCACCCGGCCCGTGGAACAGACGAGACACACATGTACAGTGAGGTAAGCACAACAAACATTTTTCTTTCCTTTCGGAGTTTTGTACTCAAAGTCATTTGTATGACTGGTAATTTCTAAAACCAATTGTTTTCGTACAGTTGGGGGTTGTTGTATTAATGTAGGTTGGCGATCAGACATCTCGCAAGAATAATTCAACTGCTTTAGGCTGAACGAAACATGTTAATTTCCTCACGAAATTGAGAGACTTTTCAAATAATCGGAAATGCTGTGTCGATAAATAGATTCAGAATTATTCGGTACATTGGAATGATCAGACGAATTTCAAAAGTATCCTTTTGTAATTTAGAATCTTTAAGTCGATGTCGTCCTACAGTTTGTAGTTACAGAAACTTTGCACACGGATGCACCCATGGGCAATCTAGCACGAGAATCAACACGAATTAGTTATTTTTCTAAATCCAGATGTTTGTTCGTTACGGAAGCACTGTGCATATTTACAAGCGCGGGGGGGGGGGGGGGGGGGGGGGGCTGATACACTTTTTCACCGTTGGTGGCGCCATTTAACCTCTTTGTTTTGTTCTCACCCATAGGCAAAATAAGACCTGTATTTGCAAGGCTTAGGCCCCTACAAGCAAAAGAAAAGAAAAAAATAGAAAACAAATTGCCAACAAGCAGGGGGGGGTTCGACCCCCAACCCCCCCCCCCCCCCACCGCGTTGGTTCGACCCCCAACCCCCCCCCCCCCCCCCCCCCCCCTGGATCCGCGCCTGCATGTTGTTCATTTTTTGTGAGACATTTGGGGTTTTTTCTATACAGTAGACGCAAACGAAATTCCATAATAATTATTCAAATACCTTTCTCAGAGACACACTCTTAAATCGAGAGAATTCACAACGATTCCATCTCATGAATTAAAAGTGCCGCATGTAGGGAGAAATCAAATACAGCAATAATGTGAAGATTTGCGGTGACACCCTTACGATTTTCCTAGGCGCAGATCTAAATAGAGGATAATTCTTCAACAGAATGATTTTATAGGTTTTCTCGGCCAATTTCAACAAAAATTCATTCAATTTCATTAACACGCTTTCAAATTCACGCGATTTTTCTAGTTCAATCAAACTAGAGTTTCTCTTTCGATATTATTGCATTCAATTTCGTTTTCGTGCACCCATGATTCCATTACTTTCATTCCATTTCGTTAATAGGCATTCAAGACTACAATATCGCCATTCTTATGTTGAATATATACCACCTTTTCGCAATAGGTGCAATCAAATTCAGAGTCATCGAAGCGTTCAGGATTTTGTAGCTGTTGTTTTTTTCTTTTTCATTTATGGGCAACGGATTTCAACATTCGAGCATTCAACTTCAACACGAGTAGGGCCTATGATACGACTTATTTGAGCTTAAAGTGAAACATGTTTCTTTTACTGGTATTGTTTGTTCCCTGTTAGGCATTTCCATGTTATGCGTTTCATTCAATTATTGTTGTCTTAATTGCAATAATTTTTACTGGTGCCTTTGTTACCCCTTGACTAAACATGAAATATGTGTCTTAAAGGCACTAAAATACAGTTTACAAACTTATGGCACTTAAAAATGATTTGGTTTTGCTTTGAGATTGCTTGTATGGGTCGTTATTATGTTTTTGACGTCTCCTTCAACCATGTCAAAATGAAAATCTACAAAGGATTTGTTATATAAACATGAGCTTATATTTACAAGGGGGTCATTGGTACGTTAGAATAATGATGTTGTTTCCCTGTGGAAATTTTTTCACAGGTCCTTATTTTTACCCTTTGCACGTTTATCTTAAACTCGTTTCTGTCTCAAACTTGTTTCTTTAACCATCAATGTTCTGACGTGCTAGGCATCTCGGCATGTACGTTTGGCTGTTGTTGTACCATCTCACGCATTTGTCATGGGTGATTTCTCCCACATTCTGTTGGGCCACTTCTTGTAGGAGATCACCTCTCCATATATGCCATATTTGATTCAGAAATCGTCTATATTTAGGGCCTACTAGGTGTGTTTAGCTCGGAACTAGTGTAGAAATGAAGTTCTCCTTAGAGTATCCTGCCATTAAATACGAATCAGAAAGCGCATACATCACAAACGAATTTGAATGCAAACATTTGGAAAATGTTTGCTCATTGATGAAATTGAATGGTTGACCAGCCTCGGTGACTGGCTTTGACGAAATTGAATGAACTAAATGACCAGTTGAATTTGAATGATCTTATTTGTAGAGTGAATGCTCAAGTGCTGAAAGTGAATGACCCTTTTTAACTCTTGAATGCTGGTGTAGCTCAGCATTTATTTTCTAACGAAATTGAATGAGCCGGGTATTAACTTGAATGAATTTTTGTTGAAATTGGCCGGGAAAACCTATAATAGAATTTTATCCTAATTTTCCAACATACAGACCTAGTTTTTTTTAAAATCATTTCAAATGCTTAAAGTACTGAGGTTTGAGTTATCTCTTTGGCCTAGAAGCGGACGATTTATTTTAGACTCGACAGCCTCCTGGAACGGCGCCCAAAACGGCTGCGTAAACGAGAGCCAGAACGGGCGACGATAGACACAAACATCGCTAATGTTTTATGAGAACACTAACTAGGCCTACTAACGGTGGCGCCGAAGATTGGCTCTTGAACAACTCCTAAAAAAAATGTTCAATCCCATCAGTAAAATCTGGCACTGGGGCACTAAATATGATTCAAGTATATTTCTTCATTTCTGTCATCTTTGGATCCTCTAATATACCTAATGTTTTACCTCTTGCAAATAAAATGAATCTGTCCATTTCGGAATTAAAGTGGGACACGTTAGCTTACAAAAGATATTACCACCGGATGGTGTGTTTCTTCACAATAACAAGTGTACCATCGCTAACAAACACACCGATTATGCTACACCAAAACAGCTTTAGCAGAGAAGGGGCCATAACCATCAATTCAATTAATCGGAGCACGCAAATTTGTTTCATTCCTCGAACTACCAGAGAGTGGAATCTTCTTCAACATCATATCATAGATTCTCCGTCACCTAATTCATTTAGACCTTTTAAAAAAACAAATTCACTCTAGGCAAATTGTAAAACCAGGCCTGTTATCAAAACCTCCACGTTATAATTCCCTCTTAGAAGATTTTGGAGAAGAAAAATCACGTATATAAGTAAGTACCAAGTAGAGACTAAAATCATCTATTCATCTTCTTGTTTCTCGTCAGAGATGTCGTCCCAGGAAATACCTTCGAGCATAAAGGAAAAATGCCCCGGATGTTACTACGTCATCATCATTGCCATGTGGCTGGAAGCGGCCATCGCTGTCATAGCAAATCTTATGGCCATCTTGGCCTTCATTAGCGCCAAACGCATCCGCAGCAAGATCTCCAACTACTTCATCCTGAACCTCTCTATAGCGGACTTGCTCATCGGGGTAACGGTGATCCCACTCAACAACTTGTTCGTGTATTACGGCCACTGGCCGTTCGGGAAGGTTCTCTGTAAATTCTGGCTGCTGTTCCAGTACGCCTGCACGGCGCTGTCCGGGTTCGCTTTGGTTCTGATCAGCTGGGATCGCTTCATGTGGGTGAGGGCGCCCTTAGTGTACATTCACTACCAGTCCAAAAAGCGCGCCATTTCCGTCATCGTAGCGACCATCCTCGTGTCTTACGTGTTCGTGTCTCTGGTCGACGTGGAGTGGGAGGCGTTGGCGGGGGTCTCCAACGTCAACTACACGGTCACTTGCGAGTCGGAGGGGATAAACTCTCTAACCTATGCGCTGATAACGTTGGTGTTTGAGTTCATGTTGCCGGTGGGGCTGCTGACGACGTTCAACGCGCTGGTCTTCGTCAAGATTCGACGGGTGCTGCTGTCCAGGCAACGCACCGAGTCGGGGACGATCAGCATGGGAATCGACGACGCTCCGGAGAACCACAGCTCTTCGTCAGATGCCTCGCTCAGCCATCCCCGGCCGCCCGGCTCTCAAGCTTACAGGAAATCGGCCATCATGCTGGCCCTCATGACCGGCGCCTTCTTCCTATGTTGGTGCCCCTGGTTCATCGCCGTGTTCGTCAATGCCTTAGGAGGTACCGTCAGCCCCAATGTTATGTGGGGAGTGTCTTACCTGCTGTTTGCCAATTCGGCTATTAACCCTTTCCTGTATGCGTCGACCAATGTTCACTACAAAGCTCAGATGATGTCGTTCTTCTGTTTTTGCCGTCGACGATAGAATACGGTTGTTATGTCTGCCAACATTTTACAAAGAAATTATTCTCCTATTTTTTTGTTATATTTTGTTTACAAAAAATAAGTTTCAGTATATTGGGAAGACACGTATCCTCCCATTTTTTTTGACGTATTTAAGTTATCAATATTTATCAGTCGGGTGGCTAGAGACAACAAACCAACGTAACCTACAATCTTAAACCCACAATGTAGTCTGCTTTGACAGGAAAACACATCTGCTTCCATCATAGCCTTTTATTCGGGTACAAATTTGACTGTTTTGAATGTTTCCCAATCAATTCTGACTATAACTTTTCAGAAGTGTATCTTTGACAGGGGGACAATCCAGTTGTCAAGGCGTAAAATGTTTTTGCTATGCTTCTGCGATGTTATCTTGTGATTTCATTGTCTGCACGCCTCTAGATGCATACTCCACTAAGGAATGCTCCCATTTTAGCAGAACTTTCAATGACGTCAGAGTGAATTACTTAACGTTTACACCCAGTGAACTGTTCTTGCTGAGAGTACAGTGATGACGAACTCGTGAATATGTATGTTTCCTTCTTTTTACCAAATCGTCCTGGTTATGTTCTTATTGCAGTTAAAAACAAGTCGTCGCCGTTTTCACCAGGGGACAAATAGCTAATTCCGGAATGACTTTGTCATAACAGAGGCACTCCGAAATTTGCATAATTATGATTCGTTGCTTAGTGAAAACGGCCACGAATTTATAGATATTTATTGAAACCTTTGTGGTGTGCTGCGCTTGTAAGTGTCGTTAAAAGTTCTTCGGCGACCCACGTGATCAGTAGTGTACTGTCACTTGATGTAAATTTGTAAATTACTCCTACATTGAGCGGTCCAAAAATTTCATTTTTCACAAGTTCCTAACTCAGACATGGCCAAATAATGTGGTGGTCTCTTCAGCCTGGCTGGTTTGATGACCGAGCTATATTAACGCTGCAAACTCGACCCCGAACAATAACACACGTCATGTTTTATGTACACAATAATTATGGCCTAGAGTGCACTGTGGCTTGACGTTGTGCCATCAATCATCCCCACGTGCCTGGTTTCTGGGTCGTGGTTGATCAATTGCAATTATAAAAGCCAATTGTTCTTTGCACACAACATGTTTTACTACAAAGTATTAACATTTTATTGTAATATTGAAAGAACTATTTTTCCAGGTACTCAGAAGTGAACTCTCTTTTATGTTCATATTCTATTTTTATTTTATGTTCAGCTTATTTTATAACATTTACTTTTTGTATGTGACCATTAGTCATGGGAGTTAAAACTAAATGAGCAGCAGAGTAATTTTACTTCCGAAACACAGTCAGCTGTTTTTGGTTGTATACTTTGTTGTACCCACTTTTATTGTTTATTGTAAATAACTGTATGAGCTGTCGACAAAACTGTTTTTCTAAACTGGATGATTAAGAATAATAACACAAATCAAGTCAATATCGCAAGTAAATCACAAGTAACATCGCAAGTCTGATCAAGATAAGTCACAAGGTATTCAAACGAACTGTGCCAAAGGCATTCCTTTCTGAGGGGTTGGCAACTTGGTACGTTATTATCCATTTACAGGCTGTTACATGTGATTGTATATAGTACAATACTAATAATAAACTGGCTATTTTATTAGCGCTTATAGCAACAAATAAATGAAGAGTAACCAAGTTATCACAATCCAATCACAATTTACTTCACAAGCCTGATCTCAAGCCAAGCCACAAACTATTCAAGTGAACTTTGACAGGAGCATTACTTTGCCATTGTTTATGCGCCGTAGCTTGCGAGCTGACTTCGATTGACTTGTGATTGACTTGTGATGGACTTGTGATGGACTTGTGATGGACTTGTGATGGACTTGTGATGGACTTGTGATGGACTTGTGATGGACTTGTGATGGACTGGTGATGGACTTGTGATGGACTTGTGATGGTTTTGTGATGGACTTGTGATGGACTTGTGATGGACTTGTGATGGACTTGTGATGGACTTGTGATGGACTTGTGATGGACTTGAATACAATTCTGTGAAAATGTGGATAGATCATGAGAGTTCCCGAATTATGTTGGGGTTTTGCTCTATTTTTTCGGACCAGCAATGGAAAATACTTTGTCGGTTTTTGTGGTGATTGTTGTACGCAAGCGAGACGACCTGATTCCTTTCCTACCTGGTTCATGAAAGGAAGGAAGTTCGGCCAAGTAGGGAGTGCACCGACGTGAGACCTGTATACACACTCAAGAGCGATTTAAAAATCGCACCATGCTTGAACGGTAACCAGGAACCAATTTCATGCAATTGCTTTCCGGTTAGCAGAAAAGTTGTGCTAAATTGAGCGGGAAAATTTTGCTGACTTAAGCGCCATTTCACGGCCAAGCCGAACTAACGCCTGCGCGTAAGTTGGAGATTTCTATTGTTGTGTGATTATTTTAAGCAAATTGTGCATCTAAAGCAAGCAACCTCTTTCTTGTGCTTAAAGCTTACGGTCTCTATGAAATTGACGGAGGCTCCGGTAGCAGAAAATTGTGAGCTTAGCAAAATCGGGCTGCTGAAGCAGACCCCACGCTCCACTCTCCCTTCTGCTAGTGTTGAATATACAGGGTCGTTTCGTAATGTGCTGCTGTCGGGGCTATATACATAGAAGCTGACATTTGATAAATATCTACGTGGAATCATTTATCAATAATCATCCACCATCTGCTAATAGAAAAATTATCTCCGTCTGGAGAAATCCAGAGCTCCTTCCACACGTAAAAACTGTGCCAAGCTTGAATATTGACCTGGCCGTTGAGTTAAAAAAAACATCAGCTCTAAGTAGAGCACATGGATTGTAGGTCGCCGCATTTATCAATCACTCTTGCTCCGTTATTACACACCTGCATTTAATGTGTTTTCGGTGCAAATTTCAAACAAAATTAAGCGTTTGTCACTGTTACGCTTGAACAAACTCTAGTGGAACGGATACCGGTATTCATTCTTCTGAATTCATTCAAGATCATTCTGTAATTGTAACCTATTAGCAAGTATCATCATAACTTTCCTAAACTGTGAGTAATATATTGACATCATATCACATTAGTAAGTTTTACAACAACATTCTCACTTTAACATATATTTACGAGTAACACGTGTATAAAGTACACTGCATGCAAAAACCGTGTTAGATTAACACCATGATGTATCTATACTAGATGCCGCATAGTGTTAATCTAACACTTGCAGCGCAGTGCTCTTCTAACTGCCACTGCAAAGTACTGAAATTGTAGACCTGTGCCAAATTGAATTACAACCATCACATGGTCGCAGTTTTGCTCTTAATCTGCATTTCACAGGAAATCAAAGGATGGAATTTGCGTCGGGGATGATGTAAAATTCGAAATAGA
Source organism: Hippasteria phrygiana (assembly GCA_037893225.1). Lineage (NCBI taxonomy): Eukaryota > Metazoa > Echinodermata > Asteroidea > Valvatida > Goniasteridae > Hippasteria > Hippasteria phrygiana. The sequence goes on along the minus strand of JAZGUH010000008.1, from coordinate 2,286,269 downwards.
GTTTTGCCCATTCCCAGTGTAGTGTATGAAGCGCTGTTATACAGTGCTTTGTACACTTTGTCGGGAAAGGACAAACATATTTTTATAATGCACCAGAAAATGTTGATTTCATTTTTTTCTGATGGAAAATCATCGCTTTCAATTTTCTTTGACCTCACATGCAGGTCCGACTCCCGATTAAAGAATACCTTCTATGTGTAATCGGCACAACATGCATCACGAGGTTGTGATTATCTTTTTGTTATCATAGCTGCGAGGAGCTCCATAGCAACGGTCGCCATCATGGCTTCTGGGAGTATTTGGGGAGGAAATACAACGCCTTGCGCATGCGCTTCACGCACTCTGGTGTCTGGTTGACGACAATCCATTCTCCCGATTCGTGGTCGAAGAGTTTCCCTCTCCTGCGGTTTACTCTATTAGTCACCTGCAGGACAAATCAATTGAAATTGCCTTTAAAATACATAGGTTTGGGGAGCAAGATTACAATATTCAAAAGAAAACCTGACATAAAAACGTATGGCTGGCATTCCTTTAAAACTTTTGTTTTCCTTTTACTTATGGCTCTTCACATTGTTTTGTCTTAACATCAGCCATCGACCAATGCTTCCAATTCCGTAAGCCCGCAATTCATGGTTCATGGTGTTGATGGTGGTGGGTAGGCATCGATCGCTTTATATAGTGAGGGCAAATTAGGACAAAGTTAGGAAAATTAGGACAGAGTTAGGCAAATTGGAACAGAGTTAGGCAAATTGGGACAGAGTTAGGCAAATTAGGACAGAGTTATGGGGACATTTCTCTGACATTTAATTGTGAGAGTAGACTTGTTTGTACAGATGGGATTTTTTCTTTCTTTTTTCTTGAATGTTGTGATGGATGGAGATGTTTTGACAGTCAGGGGAGTTTGTTCCATCCACGACTCAGGCTGATGCTGCTAAAAAGGACCTGTCACCCCAAAGAGTTGAGCTTCTCGACCCATGAAGCAACAAGCTCACGAGGGAGGAGTCCGGTGTATACGAGTGAATGAGTTTGATGAGAATCTGATGATGGATATAAACGGTACTCTCAAGCTCAAGTACTCGTTTGTTCTGTCAGTGATCATTATGCCCATTTCTGCTTCCACACTGTTAAAAATTCCGTTGATGTACACTGGTTTACATAAGATTTTCTGTTAAAAAATAACGATGGTTTACAGCAGAAACTGTTGTATAAGTTATCGGTTGTATTTTTACAGAAATCCATCCAAGTTTCTACAAGCGGCTCTGTAAATAGACAAATTGTATGAATGTTGTGATACACTTTTGGGTCAAGGTAAACAGTGCTTCTTTGTTGTGCCGCTGCCGGCGCGTACTGACCAATAAGATTTACACATTTAATTACAGTAGAATCAATTTATCACATAAGTGGCTGGCGCTGTTATTTTACAACAAAACTGTCTGTTGAGGTACAATACAAACTTATAGATCTGCTGTCCACAAATTTAAAGTAGCCCTTGTGGTGCCAATTATGAAAACACTGTCAATATACAGAAAAATGTTTAACAATGCAACCCATCCAACCGTGACTCACATCTACCCCCTACCTTGTTCATGAGTGTGTCCAGGTTGTCTTGGTGAGCATAAGCAAAGAAAACCTCGCATAAAGCCTGGACGAAGAAAGATCCGATCACTTCACTCCGGAGTGACAAATGGCCTGCAGTCACACATGTGAAATAAATTTGAATAGTTCACTTTATGGGAACAAGATTGTAAAAGAATGAACGTTCCTTCTAGCCGTTTCGTCACTCAGTCAAAAAAAAAGGAAAGTATTGACGTAAAGACAAAAGCAGCCAACAAGAAAAACTTGCTTGACAAATGCCTGAAATGCTTTAGAAACAATCGCATTGGCACGAGCCATCGTTTCTATTTTATGCTCTGAACTTAAATTTCGATTCCCTTTAGTATTAAGCCTCTATATGTGTACATGTATATGGGGATTAAAAAACATTTGTAATCTTATGTAGTCTGTTGACTACATAAGTTGAGATATGAGATATAATAAATTACCGACGATGGGTCATTTGGGAGACATTGCCATAGACGCGTGCACAAATTTGTTTCAACTTTCATAAAGCCTAATCCCACTTTCCCTTATCCTACCCCCACGAATTTTGGTATTTATGTTTTAGACCAATAGCTATCGATATAACCTATTTGCGACAGTAAAATTCTGCCTCTAAAAAGGAGCTGTGACTTTAGGGAGACACTGAAATGCCTCCCTAATTCCACTTGTCTCCCTAAGGTATAAAAAATGATGAAAAGGTGTCTCCTTGAGGGTACTTTTGTTGTTATTATAGAGATACGACCGTAAGTATTATGCAAGATACGACTACAAGAACAGGTGTAGTCTTATGACCAATTGGTCCATTATACCTTCCGTTGTGGCAAACGCAAAGTGTACATCTGCCACGTCCCATATCTTCCTGGCGAAGTAGTTGTCGGGTTGCACCTGCAGTAACTCGTGTCGTAGCCGGCTCGATCCCGGATTGTCACAGGGGTCATTCGGTCCATCCGGTTCAACGGGTTGCGTGGGAGACAGGTCTAGGGATGTCAACAGAAATGAGTGTCGCCTTGTTGCCGAAAGCCTTTTAATAATCAAGTCTAGTATGCACTCTAAACAAAACAGTTCGGATCCAGACGCAAGACGAAACTACATTCTGGTATAGGGCCTACTTACAACACTTGTGATGATTTAAACGAGCAAATGTCCTCATTCGTATGAGTTCTCGAGTGACTCAGATGAGAGATTTAAGATGAAATCGGACAATATTTTAGAGTGTGGCATTAAGCCTTGTATATTTGTTCCCTCCACATTGGGAACTTTTGCTAGTTCTGAGCATGCGCGCGTAGTTCTGAGCATGCGCGCGAAGTTCTGAGCACGTGCACGACGATGGGCCAATTTCATAGAGCTGCTTAAGCACAAAAAATTGCTTAAGCACAAAATACCTTGCTTAATAAAATCAGGTTAGCAGCCAAAACCCCATGTGATTTTTATGATAAGTAAACAACAGCTAAATACCATTCACAAGCAATATAAATCACATGGAGTTTTGGCTGCTAAGCTGGTTTTTATTAAGCAAGGTTTTTTGCGCTTAAGCAATTTTATTGCTTAAGCAGCTCTATGAAATTGGCCCTGGGGCCTGTTTATTTCACACAGATCCGGATCTTGATCCGTGATCCAACCGCTTGTTCGCTCCATCCATCAGGCGGAATTTGGTGTGTGAACCAACGCACGGATCACTGATCGAGAACCGGATCTGTGTGAAACAAACACGCCCCAGGAATTCCACATCTTGTGGAGGACAACACATGACATGGCGTATCTTGACACGCCTCTTGATCTTGCCGCTGTGGGTGTGGCTTAATGACAAAGTCACTGAGGACAAAAGGTGAGCTTCCTTATACTCACTCCCTCTGCATGCTTGGACGAAGTACATCTTGGGTTTGCCCTCCAACCCGGGGCATTTATCGCGCTCCAGCTCCCTCTGCAAGTCTCGTATTTTCACCTGGACGAGATCTGTGCCGAGAATGACCCCGGTGTCACCATGGCTCATCAGGACGACAACGGCCGAGTCGTAGCGGGCGTCCTCTTGGTTAAACATGGCGGCGAACTCCTGAAAAGATGTCAGTATGTCCTGAGGAAAAACAAACAGCGAGTTTCATTGAAAAGATAACGAATATTCACTGTAAAATCAACGTCACCTTTCATGACTTTGATTTGATTTGATTTGATTTGATTTATTCGCAATTTCCACATATAGAAATGATATACATTGTAAATTAGTTAATTGTCTAAAACAGAGTCCCCCATACAGTAGAAAAAGCAGGGATAACGCAAAAAAGTTTTTTAAAAACTTATTTCCATTGCGGTCCCAAATTAGCTATGTAGACATTTAGCTATGTAAAAAGAATTTCGGATCTTTACATTAGAGGGAGTTGGTTTGCGAGGGCGATTTATAAAACCAATATGCCTTTGAGAAAGAACTTGCTTAAAAGTTCCAATCGTTAGCCCGGCTAATTCTGTTGATTAAAATCAAACATTGCGAGTCCTCCATGACAAATCCTCATTGCATCAGTGAAAATGTGTTTCCACACTCCTGAAGCATCAGTAGTTTATCTATACAGTACCGGTATAATGTATATACCTTTCCTTCCAGGTCGTTGTGGAGGATGATCTTGTATCCAAGTTCTTTGAAGAGGTGAACCATGTTTTTCAGGTCGATGTCTGAACCAACTCGTTCGCCTCTAGAAAATTTGACGTTGTTCAGAACGAAAGCCAGGCCTTTACATTGTGACCATAACTTGTAGTTCTACATAGAAGAACATAAAAGGAAAGTCAAGGACATTAAAGTTGGGGCGTAATCACCCCCTATAGGCCTACGGAATTATGGGTTTATAATTTCAGACTGGCGCCATGAACAAAGATATACCGAGAGACCGCCATCATAGGGCAAGATAGCTCATTTGGTAGAACACTGGTACGATAATCCGAGGGTCGCAGGTTCAAATCCCGCTCATGACAGTTTTTCTCTTTTTTTTCACTTTGAAAATTCGAAAACAAACATTTTGACAGATCTCAGGAAGGATTTGGAAGAGTAAACATGCACAGATTGTTTTGTTCTTTAAACCCACTGTCTTTATTGAGCAAACTACAAAGATTCGAGGATGTTGGTCTTACATTTATATGAGAGAGCATCTCCTCAGTAGGGCGTGCTAGCTTCATCTTGTAATCGGCATAAGATCCTTGGTAGTCAGGGGTCACTTCCAGGAGGAAGCCAGCTGCAGGTTGATAGAAATTATACAAGATTTGTTATTTCTTCGAGACACAGAAATGAAACCGCACCAAACCTTACAGACAAATTGCCTTGGAGCGCCTAATTGGCTACAAAAGGCGTTCATCCTACAATTACTATTGTTGTAAAGATCATTAAAGAGAACAGTATTATAGTGTTCACAACCATCCCTTGAATATATGCCTTTGTTAAAAATCATTGACGAAAATACTTTCGGGGCGAAGGTTTGGTTCTGAAAAGTCGGACCGTTAGGAACCGGATAGTTTGCGTAGTTTTGTTTGGTAAAGGATGATCGTGTACATTGTTATTTTCTGCATTATTTATGATCTTTCCAACCATGACAATTTTAGAAACGCTTGTTAAGCTTCTATATAAAGGCACTGAGTTCACTTAATTGGCAATCGTGGTTTTCTACGTATCATAGCAATGGCAACGTCTCGTAATATGATTTTGTGTCATAAACTTGCGATTGTAAATTATATTAGATGCACAAGACGAACTGACCTGGTTGGATAACCGCTAGGAGGTTTTGGAGCGACTTAACTGTTTTGAGGACGAAAATGGTTGCCCTCTGTTAACAAAAAAGGTGAGGCATACGCAGTGGGTGAGTGAAGAGAGGGTCAGACGAACGAACAAACGGATAACAACTTTAAAACGCTAGTATGACATATAGCATTTTTTTCTCTTAATATTAAGGCTGATAGATTTCTTGACAACGTTTTATGCAATACTTGTTTGACAACATCAAGTGTATAAATCATTTTGTTGGAGTAGTAGTTGTGAGGAATCGTCAAAAAAAATTGTTGGACGGTAGTTTTTCGAGATCACCGTTTTCTAAAATATGCATGAAAATTCATCAACTAATGATGGGTAGGCTTACATGAAAATTACTCCTCCATTCCCAAGAGTTCCACAATATCCATGAAACGTAGAGCATGTCGATATAGACAGCTATGTAAAATTATTGTTTCACATGTTTCTGTGGCCGATCTTACCTTGAAATTCGCTTGTATTATAGCAATGATTACAAGAGTAACGATCGCTAGTAAGCCAGTCTTGAAAACGTTCAGGCCTGAAAAGATTTGCAAAAGATGGCACATTAGTTAACCCTGTATTTTGGTGCATACTGGTGCATGTAAAAGCCAATGACCCATAAATGTATAGGGACAAGGGGGGAATTATTGGGGGACACTGCCATATCCGTCCCCTCCCCAAAAACTATTGGGGGGGGGGGGGGGGGGGACGTGTCCCCCCGTCCCCCGGAATCACCGCCTATGATCATAGAGAACTGCGATAACACGCATCATTTTTCGTAATTGTGCTGTACAAATGCCGATAATTTTTTTACCAAGTATAACGCTGGCTCCAACGACGAGAATTCCAACAACACCAATGGCCTTCAAGGGAGGATACTGAAAAAGACATCATTAAAAATATAATACGCGTTCAATCCCCGTATTTTTTATCTGGTATCCATAATTGTTAGGAAAAAAACGGGATTTCCTCTGACAGAACATGCCCTTCTGAAAGTATAAAAAACAAATGGCATTGGCATTTGAATTCAAAACGACTAACTTGCGAAGTTATCTGAAACTGAATGGCGATTAGATTCTGCCTACACGTGGATATTTTGTGTCAGAGGAAGCACTATGGTTTCTATATTTTTTGGTTCTTCCTGTCAACTGTATCAACAATGTCACCAAAAATTAAATTGACTAAAACACACTTCATATAAACAAATAAATCTTTAAACCAATGCACCATCTTAACTTGCACGACGAATCCCCTCAAATACACACTGTTATTTCGGTTGTGTACTATATGAACCTAGCAACCATGTTGTGTAAAAAAATAAACAACTTGTGTAATTTTTACACAAGTTGTGTAAAAAAAGTTTACACAACAGGTTGCTAGGTTCATATAGTACACAACCGTTTAATTTTTACACAACCGAAATTATAGTGCACGGGAGCTGAAATCACTCATTTTGCACGACAATTAATTCAGGTGAGCTGATAGTTGGAATTGTTAAGAAATGACGAAATCCCTGTCTTAAAATGTTTAGGCGCACATTTTGTGTTTACCTGGAAGAACATCACTAAGGTAGCGATGGCAAGAGTGCACCCTAGTTGGAAAAGCCAGCCTGCCCAACCTGTAATAGAGACACGGGGTACAGAATCAGTTTGTCAGTTTTCAAGGGTCAGTTGGCATATGCAATACCCCCTTCTTCAAACTACCAGATTTCAGCGTCCTTGTAAAGCAAGTTCACACAAATGTTTTGATCAAGACTTGTGCCGATTCCTGCGACTTGCATTTCTAATGAAAACACTACCAACAATGTGCAGGTTGTTCCAAACACCTTTTTCACATTTGGTCCTTAAGTCATCGTTTTGGTTCCTCCACATACCTCTTTCATTCAGCTGACCATCGCGATCGGCGTTTGGTTCTTCCTTTTCATGCTCCAAATCCTTTTCATAACTGTCACTCCTCTCCTTTTTGCTCTGGTGGTCTGGTAACGGACGCTGCTTCTCGGCATCACCTATGCCGTCTTCACCTGGCGTCCGGTTTATCTCAGGGTCTGGGGTCAGCTCCAGTTCCGAGTCTGGTTCCAGATTCAAGTTTGGTTTTGCATTCAAGTTTGGTTCTTCAATCTCTTCAAGGTCCAACTTTTCAATAGAATCTGGTTTTGAGGGTTGTTCATGAGTCACATCCGTATTAGATACGGAACTTTCTTCCGTTGGCTCCGTCTGAGTTTTGGAACTTGGTTCTGCAGGATCCTCATGTTCAGGTAAAGGCATTGGTGATGGACTCGGTTCTGATTTGTCTACCGTCTGTTCTGGTTCTAGAGGCGGTTTAGGTTCCACTTTCGGCGGCATTGAATCCGGTTCCGTCCGCTGCATTTGGTCCTTCATCAGTCCCCGCTGACGAAGAATAGCAAGCAGATTTGCAACCTTCAAATAAAAAGATAAAGATTTTAGTAACTCTTCCACATGTAATTGGACGGTGTATTTCACCACACCTCATTTGAAAAAAAGAACCTCATGCGCGTTAGCATGGCCAATATAAGTACATGAGGTAACTTGACCTAAGAACATGGCTATAAAGTAACACGTACACAAGGTAATAATTGACCTAAGAACCTCATCATGGCCAATACACGTACAAGAGGTAATGACCTATAAGAACCTCGTATGCCTCAGCATGGCACATGCAAACATACATGAGGTCACTTAACCTAAGGAACCTCAGCACCTCATCAGCACAGCCAATACACGTACATGAGGTAACCTGACCTAAGAACCTTGAATCCCCTGCACTATGTGGATTTTTAGTGTAAGCCCCTCGCATACACTAGAAATCCCTCACACTCACCGCCTTGTGATAGGCATCCTGAGGATCATCAAAGTTCTCGGCCGTCGCAGTGATGCCGGTAGCGGAATCCGTCGCTGTCGCATCAAAGACGACCGGAAAGCTAAAACCTTTCACGGTGGCCTTGTACACAATTGTGCGGCCTTCAATTTCCACCTGCAAAATCAGAATCGGGCAGATTTGGGTCTACTTCGGAAGGCAGCATGAGGTTTCAATGGATGCAGGCAAATTCCGTAAAAGTATATGTACTTTTCTGCAAGGAACTTTCATGAAACTGTACAAACACATACCTACTTAGTACTTGGTGGTTATCCGCTTGAGAAATCTTAATGGAAGTCTGACTGAGAGGCTTAGAGAGTGGCAAATTAAACTATAAAGCAGGGATTTAAATTGGTTGTAGTTAAGGGCATAAATTGTATCTTGGGGTAGCTTACCTGCCCTTCATCACGCAAATATCCAGTCACCAGTCCCTCGAGAATGTTTGATCTACCCTCGGCACCTCCCAAGATTTGTCCAAGCAAAGAACCTGTTATATAGTTGAATGTGGCGATTATCAATTACTCAACCAATAATTAATTGATAAACAAGTCAGACAACGGTTGGTGGGCAGTTACTTGAATTAGTTTGTCCTTCGACCAGTCATCCATTCACTCACATCTTTAATTATTCTGCAAACACATACATATACAAATACAATTATCTAACATCGATCCCAAAAATGATCAAAATCATGTTTATTTTTACTGTTGTCTTTCGCCAGTCAGTTTCTGTTGGAAAGCTACTTATTGTTTCTCATGTATGCCTTATTTGGAAACAAACTGAAACATATACGGTATTACAAGTAATCTATTTAATTTTACTTAGGGGCCATTAAACATTTTCAATGTTTTAAAATTTCGATATTTTTTTCGAAAATGTGGGTGGGTGGGTCAAGGTAAATTATTGAAAATCGAAATTTACTTTTTAATAAAAAACATAAATAAAGGAAAATTAAAAGAAATGCTCTTTTGGCTTGCCAATTCCACTCCCGCATTTCGATTCGTTTGTTTTTTTCAACCAAGGCTATACCTGTACTGCCTATGCGTAGTCTTAGACGTTGTCAATAGAGCGGTTATTCTATACTTCATAGACTGGTCTTATGACTTTTTGGCATTTGGCACAGCACTGCCGTACCGGGCTGCACATTATTGATCAGATATTAAAGCATGAAGGAAGAAACATCATCTTACAACGACTGCTGTCGTCTTTGCTTTAAATGTACAATTAAAGCGTAGCAAGAATTCCTCTTTTTCGCCAAAAACATTTAGTTGGCAAATGCTTTATGTGATGTCCTTCAAACATTCAAAATGATGAAGTAACGTTTGTATAAATATAATCACAATACATCTTTAGAGTATTTGAAATGCAAATAAGGGTGTCTGAGATCAAGAGGGTAAAATTCTATAGACATATTTACATTCTCCCTAAATCTTGCATCAATACCCAATCAAGTACGTTCCTGTCTCTACTGCTATCAATTAAATACCGCAGCAGAGACGGGAACCGTGCTTATAAACATACACAGTGCTTGCGCGTTGCGCATGCGAAGCCCTGGGAAAACGATACGTGTACATGCGTGATTTTTACACGAATGTCAACTTCAAAAGGAGTATGTGTGGCTTTAACTTCAAGAATTTCGTACCAAATGACTTGGCGGTGTCCATTTGAACATTACAATTTTAAAATGTCTAACCTTTCATAACATTTTTATCATGCCGTAATTTGTAGACGATTTTATCCCCATATCGGCGATATAGCGGGAAAAAATCGCCAGCACTAGGTCAGAAGCTGATTATGAAACACTAGAAGTCATCAGGGCACGTGTTAAAAGTGGGGAAAATCCACAGCTGCATCACGCTGTCATGAAACTGGGTATTTTATTATTTGTTTAATTGAATGGCAAATCAATCTTTTAAGATCGAAAATTGGGGTGGGTGGGTGGGTCAAACAAATTTAAAAAAATAATCAATGGTTCAATTTTATATTGACACGAGACGGATTTGAATCTGCGACTTCAGGAGCACCTTGTAGCACATTTGGTGGATATATAATTGTTAAATTAATATCATAATAATAGCATATTTTGATCATGGGTGCATGGCCAGTCACTATATAGGGTGTCCCTTTGAAGAAACTATGCTCTATGCATTTCATAACCCCCACCCCGTCCATAACCCCCACCACCCGCACTGTGAGTTTCAAGCATTCCACATGATGCTATTATTATTTATTTTTTGCACTTATGACAAATTACTGGGGGTTTTGCGCTCCATACCTGCCATGACGATGACCCACAGACGGCTGATTACTGACATAGGAGACAACATCCGCAATCAATGATGTTGATCTACGTGAATGAAGGTGAGACAAGTTTAAATGATTCATCATCTCCAACATTAATGCCATATTAATTACCGGCCAGTGGCCCACTGACACAAAATGGATAACAATCGTAGTGCCTATACAATGTATTGCGCAACTTTGGGGTTTCCCAAAACTACGTGTACTGTAACCATTGCACGCATCAGCAATCGTCAACTAACTGTGTTTCCGGCAACAAATGCACTTGCTGTTTTTGTACTACACGGTGCCTAGTTATTTTTACAATTTATTTTTCACAATTTGTTGTAGGCCTATGGTCATTGGAGGGGAGGGGGGTCTCACCGACGGTGGAAGTTACCTCGCCTGGTCTTGCAGGTCTGAACTTGAAAATTGGGATAATTTCTCTGTATTGTTGAAGAAGTATCCTCTAGGCCTACTTTAGATCTGGGCCCCTGGAAAACCGTAAGGGTGGTCGGGTTGTCAACTCTACCACCCCTGATCGTAACCCTTTACTTGGAGTGGCTTATTTGGTGATTTCAGTCAAATGTATATAATATACAGATGAACATAGTCCACGATAAACAACCTGTCTAGTAGGCCTTGGAGAAACGGTTTCGCTGTATGAGTAGTTTGGATTTAGTAAGCCAAACTGTTAAACGTACAACGTACAAGTTTGTGAATGTCTTGCCACGGTAACATTAGCCTGAAATGATATTTCATCCAACACTTGCATTGAATAGAATAAAAATAAAGATACGTCACAGATTTAATTGGTTGGATTTCAAAACAATGCTTTTGTGGCAACCACTCCCAACACTTCAGGCCCACCGCAGACCCCAAACCAAGAACACTAAGTGTAAAACGGAAATATTCGACACTCAGAGGAAAACACGGTGTCAACTTCCTGTTTGCGGGTTGAGGCGTGAGGTCACTAGAAATCAAAACAACTGTAAATTGACCCGGATGACAACCCGTTGGACTCGGAAAGCGCATCACCTGGTTCAGTAGGCCTACACGTAGTTGAACGTGTTTTTTTATGTTTGCAAATGTTGTATATTACTGTTAATGGGTATGTTCCCTTTATTTTTGTTGGACACATAGCAATGTGTTTTAGCGAGTATGGGTCACCTATTTCGCACCCGAGTTTTGGTTGTGGGTCAGGGCTTACAAAATATTTTGTCGAAACAAGTTGTGACCCTGGTCTATAGCCAATTTTAATTAAGCAGAACAGCTAAGCTTTAAATTTCAATGCTGGTTTGACAAGGTACTATAGACCTTATAATATAGCGGCCATCTTCGATAATGTTTGTCGTTGAAATTCTGTAACAATTTAGAGACAAAAGACTCCCCCATGCCTGTCCAACCTAGTATGTAATGGCAACAAAAAACGTTAGGTGCTGGAAGATGGCAGCTATACTACACATTAAGATCCTCGGACAGACTGAAACTGAAAAATAGAACTAATCGAGTGACAAAACTGATAGGATACTTACAACTGTTTTGCTCATTCAAGCAGGTCCTGGTGACAAACAATGATAAATCATTAATTCCATCAACCAAACATCATCAACACACGAATGAGACATCCTTGCTAGGACAATGACATTACTTCCCTCAAAACCACTGTTAGCCAAAGTGAACATGTTGTTCTGCACAAACCTCACGTATTTTAAGTTCCGGAATTTCCCACACTGAGTCACTGCTATTATTAGCACCCACGTGTCCGTAGCTATGGCGGGTTATTTTCACCCTTTGAGCTCATGGTAAAGTTTTGTCTTTCGGGTTGAAGTTAGATATGCAGGTTCAGTACGGACGTTGCCATCAGGCCTGACGGAGTTGAGTTGTCCGTGCGCCATTGAAGAACTTCTCTGAATTCTTTGCTATGAAGTTCTGCCTAGTAATCTTATTGGCGGTGACAATTTCAGGTAGGCTTTTTATAAATAAACAGAAATCATTACTTTAAATGAGCTATTTTACACTATCACCGGACCGAGCACTCGTCTGGTCTATACATTTTGCAACTTTTCTGCCTTAGGGGCCATTCAAAATGTTCAATGTTTTAAAATTTCGAATTTGTTTTTTCGAAATTTGTTTGACCCACCCACCAAATCCAATTTTCGATCTTAATATATTGATTTGCCATTCAACTAAACAAATAATAAAATGCCCAGTTTCGTGACAGCGTGATGCAGCTGTGGATTTCCCCCACTTTAACAAGTGCCCTGATGACTTCTTAGTGTTTCATAATCAGCTTCTGACCTAGCGCTGGCGATACTGATGTTTTTCGTAGTCGATATTTTGTTCCGCTATATCGCCGATATGGCGATAAAATCGTCTACAAATTACGGCATGATAAAAATGTTGTGAACGGTTAGCGATCTTAAAATTTTAATGTACAAACGCATATAGGTCTAAACAACTTTCAAAAACTTAACACCGCCAAACAAAGCTCCCTGTCACAATATCGCCACTCAGATCGTCCACCCATACGGAAGAATGGACCACTATACCTACGTGGCAGCGAGAGTTAATTTGCAGCCACCTTTTTTACCAAGTCATTTTTTTTCAATTCAAGTCACAAGTATATTTGTTAACAACTTCCAAAACCACTCTGTTGAACCATGGAGGTTGAACAACGGATGTACAACGTCTATTAAGACTACGCAAAGGCCGTACGGGTATAGCCTGGGTTGAAAAAACAAACGAATCGAAATGCGGGAGTGGAATTGGCAAGTCAAAAGAGCATTTCCTTAAATTTTCCTTTATGTTTTTTATTAAAAAGTAAATTTCGATTTTCAATAATTTACCTTGACCCACCCACCCACATTTTCGAAAAGAAATCGAAATTTTAAAACATTGAAAATTTGTAATGGCCCCTTAGGGACATACTTTGTGTATAGTTGACACTGGAATACCTGATTGAAAGAAGGGCCCATTAAGTCCACTTGAAAAGATTTTGAGAAAATTAAAAACAGTCATGATAGCCCATGGTGTTAGCAGTAACTTCCCGAGTCAAACTCAGTTTGGCCAAAAAATGGTGGACTTGGGCCCTTTTTTCAATCATGTATTCATTTCCTAGGATTTGGTCAGCTTTCATTGCATTTTCGCGGCTTTTCAAATCACCCGTCAGACCGTATTCGTTTATCCACAGTCGATTTAAAGCGTTTTTTTAAAAACCAACTAACCTAGTCCAACTAGTAACAGTGTAGAAAATTGTCTATCTTAATTATTAATTGTAAAAAATAATTACTAACCGTAAGTGAGATGTATGAAGTAAATTTTTGTTTGTTTTGCTTTATTTTGTTTTGTTTTTCATAATGTTCTTACAACGCATGGATCTATACAATAAGCCAACAAGTCAATTCGTTGGAAAATTGCTAACCAAATTGGCGATTTTAAATTTTGCACTTTTTGCCCAAAAATTGAACATAAAATTACAGATCTGTGATCTCTTAAAGATAAGATGATATTTCTCGCAGAGCTTGAGATAAAAAAATAAATACATTTTACTAGTAGGCCTACATGTACCCTAATATCACTTTGACATGGAAAAAGGTTTGGTTTTTTTTCTTTCCAAAACTTGCTCCTGCTCTGCGCAGGCGCGTTATAATTTCGCTTAACTATAATGACACATTTTTCTGATCATTTTCGTGTTTCTTAAAACCTTTTGCAGTCACTATGACATGTGCTTTCGACCTTCCCGCCCCCCTGATTTCAGCAGTGGCGAATATCGTCAAAAGTGCCGCCAACGAGGAGGGGCAGGTAAGCCACAGTTTGAGTCTAGTTGGGGACTTCTTTCTTTACTTTTTCTTAAAGGGACACATTGCTTTGGATTTTGCGATTTGGGCTATAAAACTGAAATGGATATGGTTGGGAAGCTTTTTAAAAGTAGAATATAAAGATTCACATAACTATCCCTTCAAATTGCGTGGTTTTTGTTTAATTTCGTGACAAATAACGGTCCGCCATTTTGTAGAACCAAATTTTTGACTCCACAAAATGGCGGACTGTGTTCACCAGTCGTATTTCCAGTCGCATCTGGTTGAAGTACGTTCTGTTGATCCATTTTGATGTACTGTGTGGCACGGCGCGCAGCACTGGCGATGTGTCGCGAGGTAGAGAATTGTACCTGGCGATCATCTCATAGGTTCACAAGGCCACTGGCTGCAGCGCCAGCCTAAAGACTCTTACAACGTATTTTGCGCATTATTTAGACGGTGGTATTTACTACTGGAAATAAGTCTATGTTTCGCGGGTCAGATGTCAGGGGGCAGCGGCCAATTTTTTGTTTTGTAATCACTACTCACTAATTACAACACATTATACGTGTTTTTTGCATGAACAACTCTTATAAAAGATAAGGAACATTTCCAAACAGCAAAATTTGATGACATTTGAAGGCAATGTGTCCTTTAATATTCATGTCTTTTCTGTTTTCATTGTACATGCATGCATGAGATGCGCTGAATAGACCGATCAATTAAGCTCTGCCCGCGCGCGCCCATTGACGTTTTAACTAATCGCAGCGGCGCGCACACGCGTGTCGGACCACAGTCGCGGCTGTGATTGGTCAATAATAAGGGGCGGGGCTTAGATGATCGATCTTTGTTGTTTTGTCAAACTCCTTCCCTTTCAGGTTACCGTCGCTGGCCGCGTTATCAAATACAAAGCAGAGGGGCGCGTCCACAGCTTTAAAGAGCCGTGGGTCTACGATGGCACGGCGTGGGACATCTCCAGCGGGACCAGCGAAAAGGCCAAGCACTACAAGAGCAAGCAGGGAGCCATCGAACACGCCATGTTGAAACTGCTCGAGAGGCTGAAGAGGGACGGGATCCTGAAAGACGAACTCTGATTGGTCGAATGTCGAACGGCGGCAACCATTAACGAACCACGACGGCCATTATATGAGTATTTTAATACAGTGAATAATTTGTAAAGATATGGAATATGTAAAAAGTAATTATTCATAGGACATTCATTCATAGGACATTTATTTCAACGTCATTATGATATACATATACATCATGTTAACATCTCTATAGCAGAACATATTTTAAGAGAAGAAATAATACTTTATTACAATATTAACATAATTAATTTATATATATATAATACACATAATGACATTAAGCAGAGGGTGAAGCAAATGCTTTTGTACCCCTGACCCGTTTGACAGACAGTACAGACAGACAGACAGACAGATTACAGCTACAAACAAAGGACAATGACAGACAAGCAGGAGTATGAATGAGCTATTGCTGTATTATAATGCACCATTAGATTATTAATAAGAATTAAGAAGTTGTGTTTTTAATTTTTGGGTAAATGTAGATAGAGTTAATGATGTTTTAAGAGGGTTGGTTAGACTATTCCAAAAACTAGTACCACGCTGAACAAGACCATTTTTTAACATTGACGTTCTGTTGAAATTAACCTAAAGGTTTTTCTTCGTGCTGCTTCTAGTATTATGAGAATGAACATTTGAAGTTAAGGTAAAACATGGACTAAAACATGAGGGTAGCAAAATATTTATGTACCTGTACATGAATTTACCCAGGTTCAGATAGTAAAGATCATTAAACTGTAATAGTTTAGGATTGGCAAATAATGGAGTGGTATGATCTCGATAACCAGCATTGGAAATGATTCGAACAGCTCGTTTTTGTAAAATAAGAATGTTATCACATGATGAAGAGCCACCCCATGTAAGAATTGAATAATTCATGTACGGGAGGACTAATGAATTATAAAGTGTTATTAAAATATTCTTTGGCAAGAAAAACTTCAAACGATTCATGATAGCGATAGTTGTTTATATTTTGCTTGACACGTCATTCATGTGACCCTGCCATGTTAAATTTTCATCAATAGCAACACCTAAAATTGTAATTATCGGACCGTTTAATTATCGGACCGGAATGGTTTCCGCATAAAGGGCCGGTCACACTGGCACGATAAACGACGACGATAACGAAAACGATGAGAATGAATGCCATTGATTGATGGAATCGTAACGCATGCAATACACGCGCGTTCCACCCACCAATAGAGAGCGTTTTTATTCGCATCGTTTTCGTTTTCGTCATCGTTATCGTGGCCAGTGTGACCGGCCCTCAATACTGGTGAATTTTTTGTGTAATCCGTCATTTTTCCTCAGGAACAAACATACAACTAAAGATGTCTTTTCATGTAAACGGTTGTATGTAGTCTTTTTAATAAGATTGGATTTGATCCGGAGTGCAATTTCCTCTTTTCTCCGAGTATCGCTAACGATTTCCGATTGCTTTATACACCAAAATTTCACATTCACTGAGCTGTCTGTGGAATTCACCTTTCATACAGTTAGTCAAGTACTAAATTAACCTAATATGTCGTAAATTTGCTCTACTTATCATGTGTTAATAATCGAAACTAATTTGGTAAGGTTTGTGGGAAATCGACTAGGAGCCTAATATACATTTCAACAATTAACTACTCACAGAAGTGCAAAAATGTCACCGTTTAATTCTTTTCAAAATGGTTTAAACTGCCTACCTTCTGGCTGCCGCTGGGATTATAAGCATAGCATTTTGTTAACTGAAAGGCTGTGACTACCGGTTTTATTAAACTGTAATTGTGGTCAGTTTTAGTAGTTTTGTGTCTTTTCGGTCAGTTACGACTGTCAGTAGCGATAAATGGTTAAATTAGGAGGGGTACATGGAGTGCACCACTTTTTCTAGTGAGAGGAGATACAATTTGCTGAACCTTTTTTGCTGCACACAAAAGTTTTTGTATTTCCTCCTGAAGTATCCCGTACCCCGCAGAAAAATTGGTGGACCCCTGGCCTAGACTGACTTCGATATAGCTGATGAAATGATTAATATATTTCTATCAAGTTGGAAAAATATGAAATATTAAAAATATCATAACAAATATTAATTTTGATCCAGACATTAGAAATCGCTGAAACGGAGTCTTGTTTCCATCCTGTATGTCTGCCATAATTTTGAGGGCAACTTCTTTTTTCGACACACAAACAAATTGCCGTTTTTGTCGATTGTGGCCTAAAAATGACATTTTCCAGATTTGATTGAAATTGATTCTAGAGACATTTAGGAATGCTAACAACATATGTAGGGTGTAATCAAAGCTCAGCTGATGGAATGATTAATATATTTCTATCAAGTTGGAAAAATATGAAATATTAAAAAAATCATAAAAAATATAAATTTTGATCCAGACATTAGAAATCGCTGGAACGGAGTCTTGTTTCCATCCTGTATGTCTGCCATAATTTTGAGGGCAACTTCTTTTTTCGACACACAAACAAATTGCCGTTTTTGTCGATTGTGGCCTAAAAATGACATTTTCCAGATTTGATTGAAATTGATTCTAGAGACATTTAGGAATGCTAACAACATATGTAGGGTGTAATCAAAGCTCAGCTGATGGAATGAATAATATATTTCTATCAAGTTAGAAAAATATGATATATTAAAAAGAAATCATAAAAAGATGAATATTGATCCCAGACATTAGATATCGCTGGAATGGAGTCTCGTTTCCATCCTGTATGTCTGCCATAATTTTCAGGGCAACTTCTTTTTTCGACACACACAAAAATTGCAAGGGGTACCCCTTGCCGTTTTTGTCGATTTTGGCCTAAAAATGACATTTTCTAAATTGACTAAAATTGATTCTAGAGACATTTAGGAATGCTGAAAACCTATGTAGGGTGTAATCAAAGCTCAGCTGATGGAATGATTAATATATTTCTATCAAGTTGAAAAAATATGAAATATTTAAACAATCATAAAAGGATTAATATTGATTCCAGACATTAGATATCGCTGGAATTGAGTCTCGTTTCCATACTGTATGTCTGCCATAATTTTCAGGGCAACTTCTTTTTCGACCTACAAAAAAATTGCCGTTTTTGTCGATTTTAGCCTAAAAATGACATTTTCCAAATTTGACTGAAATTGATTCTAGAGACATTTAGGAATGCTGAAAACCTAAGAAAGGTGTAATCAAAGCTCAGCTGATGGAATGATTAATATATTTCTATCAAGTTGGAAAAATATAAAATATTCAAAAAATTATAAAAAGATGAATATTGATTCCAGACATTAGATATCGCTGGAATGGAGTCTCGTTGCCATACTCTATGTCTGCCATAATTTTGAGGGCAACTTCTTTTTTCGACACACAAACAAATTGCCGTTTTTGTCGATTGTGGCCTAAAAATGACATTTTCCAAATTTGACTGAAATTGATTCTAGAGACATTTAGGAATGCTGAAAACCTATGTAGGGTGTAATCAAAGCTCAGCTGATGGAATGATTAATATATTTCTATCAAGTTTGAAAAATATGAAATATTAAAAAGAATCATAAAAAGATGAATATTGATCCCAGGGGTACGTACCCCTTGCCGTTTTTGTCGATTTTGGCTTAAAAATGACATTTTCCAAATTTGACTGAAATTGATTCTAGAGACATTTAGGAATGCTGAAAACCTATGTAGGGTGTAACCAAAGCTCAGCTGATGGAATGATTAATATATTTCTATCAAGTTGGAAAAATATGAAATATTAAAAAGAAATCATAAAAAGATGAATATTGATTCCAGACATTAGATATCGCTGGAATGGAGTCTCGTTTCCATACTGTATGTCTGCCATAATTTTCAGGGCAACTTCTTTTTTCGACCTACACAAAAATTGCAAGGGGTACCCCTTGCCGTTTTTGTCGATTTTGTTTGGAAAATGACATTTTCCAAATTTGACTAAAATTGATTCTAGAGACATTTAGGAATGCTGAAAACCTATGTAGGGTGTAATCAAAGCTCAGCTGATGGAATGATTAATATATTTCTATCAAGCAGTTTGCAGCAGTTTTATTCATTTTCATATTTCTATCAAGTTGGACAAATATGAAATATTAAAAAGAAATCATAAAAAGATGAATATTGATCCCAGACATTAGATATCGCTGGAATGGAGTCTTGTTTCCATCCTGTATGTCTGCCATAATTTTCAGGGCAACTTCTTTTTTTGACCTACACAAAAATTGCAAGGGGTAACCCTTACCGTTTTTGTCGATTTTGGCCTAAAAATGACATTTTCCAAATTTGACTGAAATTGATTCTAGAGACATTTAGGAATGCTGAAAACCTATGTAGGGTGTAATCAAAGCTCAGCTGATGGAATGATTAATATATTTCTATCAAGATTGAAAAATATGAAATATTAAAAAATATCATAAAAAGATGAATATTGATCCCAGACATTAGATATCGCTGGAATGGAGTCTCGTTTCCATCCTGTATGTCTGCCATAATTTTCAGGGCAACTTCGTTTTTCGACACAACAAAAATTGCCGTTTTTGTCGATTTTGGCCTAAAAATGACATTTTCCAAATTTGACTGAAATTGATTCTAGAGACATTTAGGAATGCTGAAAACCTATGTAGGGTGTAATCAAAGCTCAGCTGATGGAATGATTAATATATTTCTATCAAGATTGAAAAATATGAAATATTAAAAAATATCATAAAAAGATGAATATTGATCCCAGACATTAGATATCGCTGGAATGGAGTCTCGTTTCCATACTGTATGTCTGCCATAATTTTCAGGGCAACTTCTTTTTTCGACCTACAAAAAAATTGCAAGGGGTAACCCTTGCCGTTTTTGTCGATTTTGGCCTAAAAATGACATTTTCCAAATTTGACTAAAATTGATTCTAGAGACATTTAGGAACACTGAAAACCTATGTAGAGTGTAATCAAAGCTCAGCTGATGGAATGATTAATATATTTCTATCAAGTTGGGAAAATATGAAATATTAAAACAAATCATAAAAAGATGAATATTGATTCTATACATTAGATATCGCTCAGGAATGGAGTCTCGTTTCCGTACTGTATGTCTGCCATAATTTTCAGGGCAACTTCGTTTTTCGACACAAACAAATATTGCAAGGGGTAACCCTTGCCGTTTTTGTCGATTTTGGCCTAAAAATGACATTTTCCAAATTTGACTGAAATTGATTCTAGAGACATTTAGGAATGCTGAAAACCTATGTAGGGTGTAATCAAAGCTCAGCTGATGGAATGATTAATATATTTCTATCAAGATTGAAAAATATGAAATATTAAAAAATATCATAAAAAGATGAATATTGATCCCAGACATTAGATATCGCTGGAATGGAGTCTCGTTTCCATACTGTATGTCTGCCATAATTTTCAGGGCAACTTCTTTTTTCGACCTACAAAAAAATTGCAAGGGGTAACCCTTGCCGTTTTTGTCGATTTTGGCCTAAAAATGACATTTTCCAAATTTGACTAAAATTGATTCTAGAGACATTTAGGAACACTGAAAACCTATGTAGAGTGTAATCAAAGCTCAGCTGATGGAATGATTAATATATTTCTATCAAGTTGGACAAATATAAAATATCAAAAAGAAATCATAAAAAGATGAATATTGATCCCAGACATTAGATATCGCTGGAATGGAGTCTTGTTTCCATCCTGTATGTCTGCCATAATTTTCAGGGCAACTTCTTTTTTTGACCTACACAAAAAAAAAATGACATTTTCCAAATTTGACTGAAATTGATTCTAGAGACATTTAGGAATGCTGAAAACCTATGTAGGGTGTAATCAAAGCTCAGCTGATGGAATGATTAATGTATTTCTATCAAGTTGGGAAAATATGAAATATTGAAAAAATCATAAAAAGATGAATATTGATCCCAGACATTAGATATCGCTGGAATGGAGTCTCGTTTCCATACTTTATGTCTGCCATAATTTTCAGGGCAACTTCTTTTTCGACCTACAAAAAAATTGCAAGGGGTAACCCTTGCCGTTTTTGTCGATTTTGGCCTAAAAATGACATTTTCCAAATTTGACTGAAATTGATTCTAGAGACATTTAGGAATGCTGAAAACCTATGTAGGGTGTAATCAAAGCTCAGCTGATGGAATGATTAATATATTTCTATCAAGATTGAAAAATATCAAATATTAAAAAATATCATAAAAAGATGAATATTGATCCCAGACATTAGATATCGCTGGAATGGAGTCTCGTTTCCATACTGTATGTCTGCCATAATTTTCAGGGCAACTTCGTTTTTCGACACAACAAAAATTGCCGTTTTTGTCGATTTTGGCCTAAAAATGACATTTTCAAAATTTGACTGAAATTGATTCTAGAGACATTTAGGAATGCTGAAAACCTATGTAGGGTGTAATCAAAGCTCAGCTGATGGAATGATTAATATATTTCTATCAAGATTGAAAAATATGAAATATTAAAAAATATCATAAAAAGATGAATATTGATCCCAGACATTAGATATCGCTGGAATGGAGTCTCGTTTCCATACTGTATGTCTGCCATAATTTTCAGGGCAACTTCTTTTTTCGACCTACAAAAAAATTGCAAGGGGTAACCCTTGCCGTTTTTGTCGATTTTGGCCTAAAAATGACATTTTCCAAATTTGACTGAAATTGATTCTAGAGACATTTAGGAACACTGAAAACCTATGTAGAGTGTAATCAAAGCTCAGCTCATGGAATGATTAATATATTTCTATCAAGTTGGGAAAATATGAAATATTAAAAAAAATCATAAAAAGATGAATATTGATTCTATACATTAGATATCGCTCAGGAATGGAGTCTCGTTTCCGTACTGTATGTCTGCCATATTTTTCAGGGCAACTTCTTTTTTTGACCTACACAAAAATTGCAAGGGGTCGATTTTGGCCTAAAAATGACATTTTCAAAATTTGATTAAAATTGATTCTAGAGACATTTAGGAATGCTGAAAACATATGTAGGGTGTAATCAAAGCTCAGCTGATGGAATGATTAATATATTTCTATCAAGTTGGGAAAATATGAAATATTAAAGAAAAATCATAAAAAGATGAATATTGATCCCAGAGATTAGATATCGCTGGAATGGAGTCTCGTTTCCATACTGTATGTCTGCCATAATTTTCAGGGCAACTTCTTTTTTCGACCTACACAAAAATTGCAAGGGGTAACCCTTACCGTTTTTGTCGATTTTGGCCTAAAAATGACATTTTCAAAATTTGACTGAAATTGATTCTAGAGACATTTAGGAATGCTGAAAACCTATGTAGGGTGTAATCAAAGCTCAGCTGATGGAATGATTAATGTATTTCTATCAAGTTGGGAAAATATGAAATATTGAAAAAATCATAAAAAGATGAATATTGATCCCAGACATTAGATATCGCTGGAATGGAGTCTCGTTTCCATACTTTATGTCTGCCATAATTTTCAGGGCAACTTCTTTTTCGACCTACAAAAAAATTGCAAGGGGTAACTCTTGCCGTTTTTGTCGATTTTGGCCTAAAAATGACATTTTCCAAATTTGACTGAAATTGATTCTAGAGACATTTAGGAATGCTGAAAACCTATGTAGGGTGTAATCAAAGCTCAGCTGATGGAATGATTAATATATTTCTATCAAGATTGAAAAATATGAAATATTAAAAAATATCATAAAAAGATGAATATTGATCCCAGACATTAGATATCGCTGGAATGGAGTCTCGTTTCCATACTGTATGTCTGCCATAATTTTCAGGGCAACTTCGTTTTTCGACACAACAAAAATTGCCGTTTTTGTCGATTTTGGCCTAAAAATGACATTTTCCAAATTTGACTAAAATTGATTCTAGAGACATTTAGGAACACTGAAAACCTATGTAGAGTGTAATCAAAGCTCAGCTGATGGAATGATTAATATATTTCTATCAAGTTGGGAAAACATGAAATATTAAAAAAAATCATAAAAAGATGAATATTGATTCTATACATTAGATATCGCTCAGGAATGGAGTCTCGTTTCCGTACTGTATGTCTGCCATATTTTTCAGGGCAACTTCTTTTTTTGACCTACACAAAAATTGCAAGGGGTACCCCTTGCCGTTTTTGTCGATTTTGGCCTAAAAATGACATTTTCAAAATTTGATTAAAATTGATTCTAGAGACATTTAGGAATGCTGAAAACATATGTAGGGTGTAATCAAAGCTCAGCTGATGGAATGATTAATATATTTCTATCAAGTTGGGAAAATATGAAATATTAAATAAAAATCATAAAAAGATGAATATTGATCCCAGAGATTAGATATCGCTGGAATGGAGTCTCGTTTCCATACTGTATGTCTGCCATAATTTTCAGGGCAACTTCTTTTTTCGACCTAAAAAAAAATTGCAATATTGCAATACCGTTTTTGTCGATTTTGGCCTAAAAATGACATTTTCCAAATTTGACTGAAATTGATTCTAGAGACATTTAGGAATGCTGAAAACCTATGTAGGGTGTAATCAAAGCTCAGCTGATGGAATGATTAATATATTTCTATCAAGTTTGAAAAATATGAAATATTAAAAAAAAATCATAAAGAGTTATCTTTTTATGATTTTTCGATATTGATCCCAGACATTAGATATCGCTGGAATGGAGTCTCGTTTCCATACTGTATGTCTGCCATAATTTTCAGGGCAACTTCGTTTTTCGACACAAACAAATATTGCAAGGGGTAACCCTTGCCGTTTTTGTCGATTTTGGCCTAAAAATGACATTTTCCAAATTTGACTGAAATTGATTCTAGAGACATTTAGGAATGCTGAAAACCTATGTAGGGTGTAATCAAAGCTCAGCTGATGGAATGATTAATATATTTCTATCAAGATTGAAAAATATGAAATATTAAAAAATATCATAAAAAGATGAATATTGATCCCAGACATTAGATATCGCTGGAATGGAGTCTCGTTTCCATACTGTATGTCTGCCATAATTTTCAGGGCAACTTCTTTTTTCGACCTACAAAAAAATTGCAAGGGGTAACCCTTGCCGTTTTTGTCGATTTTGGCCTAAAAATGACATTTTCCAAATTTGACTAAAATTGATTCTAGAGACATTTAGGAACACTGAAAACCTATGTAGAGTGTAATCAAAGCTCAGCTGATGGAATGATTAATATATTTCTATCAAGTTGGGAAAATATGAAATATTAAAAAAAATCATAAAAAGATGAATATTGATTCTATACATTAGATATCGCTCAGGAATGGAGTCTCGTTTCCGTACTGTATGTCTGCCATATTTTTCAGGCCAACTTCTTTTTTTGACCTACACAAAAATTGCAAGGGGTACCCCTTGCCGTTTTTGTCGATTTTGGCCTAAAAATGACATTTTCAAAATTTGATTAAAATTGATTCTAGAGACATTTAGGAATGCTGAAAACATATGTAGGGTGTAATCAAAGCTCAGCTGATGGAATGATTAATATATTTCTATCAAGTTGGGAAAATATGAAATATTAAATAAA
Source organism: Hippasteria phrygiana (assembly GCA_037893225.1). Lineage (NCBI taxonomy): Eukaryota > Metazoa > Echinodermata > Asteroidea > Valvatida > Goniasteridae > Hippasteria > Hippasteria phrygiana. The sequence goes on along the minus strand of JAZGUH010000008.1, from coordinate 2,261,342 downwards.
AATCATAAAAAGATGAATATTGATCCCAGAGATTAGATATCGCTGGAATGGAGTCTCGTTTCCATACTGTTTGTCTGCCATAATTTTCAGGGCAACTTCTTTTTTCGACCTACAAAAACATTGCAAGGGGTAACCCTTACCGTTTTTGTCGATTTTGGCCTAAAAATGACATTTTCAAAATTTGACTGAAATTGATTCTAGAGACATTTAGGAATGCTGAAAACCTATGTAGAGTGTAATCAAAGCTCAGCTGATGGAATGATTAATATATTTCTATCAAGTTGGGAAAATATGAAATATTAAAACAAATCATAAAAAGATGAATATTGATCCCAGACATTAGATATCGCTGGAATGGAGTCTTGTTTCCATCCTGTATGTCTGCCATAATTTTCAGGGCAACTTCTTTTTTTGACCTACACAAAAAAAAAATGACATTTTCCAAATTTGACTGAAATTGATTCTAGAGACATTTAGGAATGCTGAAAACCTATGTAGGGTGTAATCAAAGCTCAGCTGATGGAATGATTAATGTATTTCTATCAAGTTGGGAAAATATGAAATATTGAAAAAATCATAAAAAGATGAATATTGATCCCAGACATTAGATATCGCTGGAATGGAGTCTCGTTTCCATACTTTATGTCTGCCATAATTTTCAGGGCAACTTCTTTTTCGACCTACAAAAAAATTGCAAGGGGTAACCCTTGCCGTTTTTGTCGATTTTGGCCTAAAAATGACATTTTCCAAATTTGACTGAAATTGATTCTAGAGACATTTAGGAATGCTGAAAACCTATGTAGAGTGTAATCAAAGCTCAGCTCATGGAATGATTAATATATTTCTATCAAGTTGGGAAAATATGAAATATTAAAAAAAATCATAAAAAGATGAATATTGATTCTATACATTAGATATCGCTCAGGAATGGAGTCTCGTTTCCGTACTGTATGTCTGCCATATTTTTCAGGGCAACTTCTTTTTTTGACCTACACAAAAATTGCAAGGGGTACCCCTTGCCGTTTTTGTCGATTTTGGCCTAAAAATGACATTTTCAAAATTTGATTAAAATTGATTCTAGAGACATTTAGGAATGCTGAAAACATATGTAGGGTGTAATCAAAGCTCAGCTGATGGAATGATTAATATATTTCTATCAAGTTGGGAAAATATGAAATATTAAATAAAAATCATAAAAAGATGAATATTGATCCCAGAGATTAGATATCGCTGGAATGGAGTCTCGTTTCCATACTGTATGTCTGCCATAATTTTCAGGGCAACTTCGTTTTTCGACACAACAAAAATTGCCGTTTTTGTCGATTTTGGCCTAAAAATGACATTTTCCAAATTTGACTGAAATTGATTCTAGAGACATTTAGGAATGCTGAAAACCTATGTAGGGTGTAATCAAAGCTCAGCTGATGGAATGATTAATATATTTCTATCAAGATTGAAAAATATGAAATATTAAAAAATATCATAAAAAGATGAATATTGATCCCAGACATTAGATATCGCTGGAATGGAGTCTCGTTTCCATACTGTATGTCTGCCATAATTTTCAGGGCAACTTCTTTTTTCGACCTACAAAAAAATTGCAAGGGGTAACCCTTGCCGTTTTTGTCGATTTTGGCCTAAAAATGACATTTTCCAAATTTGACTGAAATTGATTCTAGAGACATTTAGGAACACTGAAAACCTATGTAGAGTGTAATCAAAGCTCAGCTCATGGAATGATTAATATATTTCTATCAAGTTGGGAAAATATGAAATATTAAAAAAAATCATAAAAAGATGAATATTGATTCTATACATTAGATGTCGCTCAGGAATGGAGTCTCGTTTCCGTACTGTATGTCTGCCATATTTTTCAGGGCAACTTCTTTTTTTGACCTACACAAAAATTGCAAGGGGTACCCCTTGCCGTTTTTGTCGATTTTGGCCTAAAAATGACATTTTCAAAATTTGATTAAAATTGATTCTAGAGACATTTAGGAATGCTGAAAACATATGTAGGGTGTAATCAAAGCTCAGCTGATGGAATGATTAATATATTTCTATCAAGTTGGGAAAATATGAAATATTAAATAAAAATCATAAAAAGATGAATATTGATCCCAGAGATTAGATATCGCTGGAATGGAGTCTCGTTTCCATACTGTATGTCTGCCATAATTTTCAGGGCAACTTCGTTTTTCGACACAACAAAAATTGCCGTTTTTGTCGATTTTGGCCTAAAAATGACATTTTCCAAATTTGACTGAAATTGATTCTAGAGACATTTAGGAATGCTGAAAACCTATGTAGGGTGTAATCAAAGCTCAGCTGATGGAATGATTAATATATTTCTATCAAGATTGAAAAATATGAAATATTAAAAAATATCATAAAAAGATGAATATTGATCCCAGACATTAGATATCGCTGGAATGGAGTCTCGTTTCCATACTGTATGTCTGCCATAATTTTCAGGGCAACTTCTTTTTTCGACCTACAAAAAAATTGCAAGGGGTAACCCTTGCCGTTTTTGTCGATTTTGGCCTAAAAATGACATTTTCCAAATTTGACTGAAATTGATTCTAGAGACATTTAGGAACACTGAAAACCTATGTAGAGTGTAATCAAAGCTCAGCTCATGGAATGATTAATATATTTCTATCAAGTTGGGAAAATATGAAATATTAAAAAAAATCATAAAAAGATGAATATTGATTCTATACATTAGATATCGCTCAGGAATGGAGTCTCGTTTCCGTACTGTATGTCTGCCATATTTTTCAGGGCAACTTCTTTTTTTGACCTACACAAAAATTGCAAGGGGTACCCCTTGCCGTTTTTGTCGATTTTGGCCTAAAAATGACATTTTCAAAATTTGATTAAAATTGATTCTAGAGACATTTAGGAATGCTGAAAACATATGTAGGGTGTAATCAAAGCTCAGCTGATGGAATGATTAATATATTTCTATCAAGTTGGGAAAATATGAAATATTAAATAAAAATCATAAAAAGATGAATATTGATCCCAGAGATTAGATATCGCTGGAATGGAGTCTCGTTTCCATACTGTATGTCTGCCATAATTTTCAGGGCAACTTCGTTTTTCGACACAACAAAAATTGCCGTTTTTGTCGATTTTGGCCTAAAAATGACATTTTCCAAATTTGACTGAAATTGATTCTAGAGACATTTAGGAATGCTGAAAACCTATGTAGGGTGTAATCAAAGCTCAGCTGATGGAATGATTAATATATTTCTATCAAGATTGAAAAATATGAAATATTAAAAAATATCATAAAAAGATGAATATTGATCCCAGACATTAGATATCGCTGGAATGGAGTCTCGTTTCCATACTGTATGTCTGCCATAATTTTCAGGGCAACTTCTTTTTTCGACCTACAAAAAAATTGCAAGGGGTAACCCTTGCCGTTTTTGTCGATTTTGGCCTAAAAATGACATTTTCCAAATTTGACTGAAATTGATTCTAGAGACATTTAGGAACACTGAAAACCTATGTAGAGTGTAATCAAAGCTCAGCTCATGGAATGATTAATATATTTCTATCAAGTTGGGAAAATATGAAATATTAAAAAAAATCATAAAAAGATGAATATTGATTCTATACATTAGATATCGCTCAGGAATGGAGTCTCGTTTCCATACTGTATGTCTGCCATATTTTTCAGGGCAACTTCTTTTTTTGACCTACACAAAAATTGCAAGGGGTACCCCTTGCCGTTTTTGTCGATTTTGGCCTAAAAATGACATTTTCCAAATTTGACTGAAATTGATTCTAGAGACATTTAGGAATGCTGAAAACCTATGTAGGGTGTAATCAAAGCTCAGCTGATGGAATGATTAATATATTTCTATCAAGTTGGGAAAATATGAAATATTGAAAAAATCATAAAAAGATGAATATTGATCCCAGACATTAGATATCGCTGGAATGGAGTCTCGTTTCCATACTTTATGTCTGCCATAATTTTCAGGGCAACTTCTTTTTCGACCTACAAAAAAATTGCAAGGGGTAACTCTTGCCGTTTTTGTCGATTTTGGCCTAAAAATGACATTTTCCAAATTTGACTGAAATTGATTCTAGAGACATTTAGGAATGCTGAAAACCTATGTAGGGTGTAATCAAAGCTCAGCTGATGGAATGATTAATATATTTCTATCAAGATTGAAAAATATGAAATATAAAAAAATATCATAAAAAGATGAATATTGATCCCAGACATTAGATATCGCTGGAATGGAGTCTCGTTTCCATACTGTATGTCTGCCATAATTTTCAGGGCAACTTCGTTTTTCGACACAACAAAAATTGCCGTTTTTGTCGATTTTGGCCTAAAAATGACATTTTCCAAATTTGACTGAAATTGATTCTAGAGACATTTAGGAACACTGAAAACCTATGTAGAGTGTAATCAAAGCTCAGCTGATGGAATGATTAATATATTTCTATCAAGTTGGGAAAATATGAAATATTAAAAAAAATCATAAAAAGATGAATATTGATTCTATACATTAGATATCGCTCAGGAATGGAGTCTCGTTTCCGTACTGTATGTCTGCCATATTTTTCAGGGCAACTTCTTTTTTTGACCTACACAAAAATTGCAAGGGGTACCCCTTGCCGTTTTTGTCGATTTTGGCCTAAAAATGACATTTTCAAAATTTGATTAAAATTGATTCTAGAGACATTTAGGAATGCTGAAAACATATGTAGGGTGTAATCAAAGCTCAGCTGATGGAATGATTAATATATTTCTATCAAGTTGGGAAAATATGAAATATTAAATAAAAATCATAAAAAGATGAATATTGATCCCAGAGATTAGATATCGCTGGAATGGAGTCTCGTTTCCATACTGTTTGTCTGCCATAATTTTCAGGGCAACTTCTTTTTTCGACCTACAAAAACATTGCAAGGGGTAACCCTTACCGTTTTTGTCGATTTTGGCCTAAAAATGACATTTTCAAAATTTGACTGAAATTGATTCTAGAGACATTTAGGAATGCTGAAAACCTATGTAGGGTGTAATCAAAGCTCAGCTGATGGAATGATTAATATATTTCCATCAAGTTTGAAAAATGTGAAATATTAAAAAAAAATCAAAAAGAGTTATCTTTTTATGATTTTTCGATATTGATCCCAGACATTAGATATCGCTGGAATGGAGTCTCGTTTCCATACTGTATGTCTGCCATAATTTTCAGGGCAACTTCTTTTTTTGACCTACACAAAAATTGCAAGGGGTAACCCTTGCCGTTTTTGTCGATTTTGGCCTAAAAATGACATTTTCCAAATTTCCAAATTTGACTGAAATTTATTCTAGAGACATTTAGGAATGCTGAAAACCTATGTAGAGTGTAATCAAAGCTCAGCTGATGGAATGATTAATATATTTCTATCAAGTTGGGAAAATATGAAATATTAAAAAAAAATCATAAAAAGATGAATATTGATCCCAGACATTAGATATCGCTGGAATGGAGTCTCGTTTCCATACTGTATGTCTGCCATATTTTTCAGGGCAACGTCTTTTTTCGACCTACACAAAAATTGCAAGGGGTACCCCTTGCCGTTTTTGTCGATTTTGGCCTAAAAATGACATTTTCAAAATTTGATTAAAATTGATTCTAGAGACATTTAGGAATGCTGAAAACCTATGTAGGGTGTAATCAAAGCTCAGCTGATGGAATGATTAATATATTTCTATCAAGTTGGGAAAATATGAAATATTAAATAAAAATCATAAAAAGATGAATATTGATCCCAGAGATTAGATATCGCTGGAATGGAGTATCGTTTCCATCCTGTATGTCTGCCATATTTTTCAGGGCAACTTCTTTTTTCGACCTACAAAAAAATTGCAAGGGGTAACCCTTGCCGTTTTTGTCGATTTTGGCCTAAAAATGACATTTTCAAAATTTGACTAAAATTGATTCTAGAGACATTTAGGAACACTGAAAACCTATGTAGAGTGTAATCAAAGCTCAGCTCATGGAATGATTAATATATTTCTATCAAGTTGGGAAAATATGAAATGTTAAAAAAAATCATAAAAAGATGAATATTGATTCTATACATTAGATATCGCTCAGGAATGGAGTCTCGTTTCCGTACTGTATGTCTGCCATATTTTTCAGGGCAACTTCTTTTTTTGACCTACACAAAAATTGCAAGGGGTACCCCTTGCCGTTTTTGTCGATTTTGGCCTAAAAATGACATTTTCAAAATTTGATTAAAATTGATTCTAGAGACATTTAGGAATGCTGAAAACATATGTAGGGTGTAATCAAAGCTCAGCTGATGGAATGATTAATATATTTCTATCAAGTTGGGAAAATATGAAATATTAAATAAAAATCATAAAAAGATGAATATTGATCCCAGAGATTAGATATCGCTGGAATGGAGTCTCGTTTCCATACTGTTTGTCTGCCATAATTTTCAGGGCAACTTCTTTTTTCGACCTACAAAAACATTGCAAGGGGTAACCCTTACCGTTTTTGTCGATTTTGGCCTAAAAATGACATTTTCAAAATTTGACTGAAATTGATTCTAGAGACATTTAGGAATGCTGAAAACCTATGTAGGGTGTAATCAAAGCTCAGCTGATGGAATGATTAATATATTTCCATCAAGTTTGAAAAATGTGAAATATTAAAAAAAAATCAAAAAGAGTTATCTTTTTATGATTTTTCGATATTGATCCCAGACATTAGATATCGCTGGAATGGAGTCTCGTTTCCATACTGTATGTCTGCCATAATTTTCAGGGCAACTTCGTTTTTCGACACAAACAAATATTGCAAGGGGTAACCCTTGCCGTTTTTGTCGATTTTGGCCTAAAAATGACATTTTCAAAATTTGATTAAAATTGATTCTAGAGACATTTAGGAATGCTGAAAACCTATGTAGGGTGTAATCAAAGCTCAGCTGATGGAATGATTAATATATTTCTATCAAGTTGGGAAAATATGAAATATTAAAAAAAAATCATAAAAAGATGAATATTGATCCCAGACATTAGATATCGCTGGAATGGAGTCTCGTTTCCATACTGTATGTCTGCCATAATTTTCAGGGCAACTTCTTTTTTTGACCTACACAAAAATTGCAAGGGGTAACCCTTGCCGTTTTTGTCGATTTTGGCCTAAAAATGACATTTTCCAAATTTCCAAATTTGACTGAAATTTATTCTAGAGACATTTAGGAATGCTGAAAACCTATGTAGAGTGTAATCAAAGCTCAGCTGATGGAATGATTAATATATTTCTATCAAGTTGGAAAAATATGAAATATTGAAAAGAAATCATAAAAAGATGAATATTGATCCCAGACATTAGATATCGCTGGAATGGAGTCTCGTTTCCATACTGTATGTCTGCCATATTTTTCAGGGCAACGTCTTTTTTCGACCTACACAAAAATTGCAAGGGGTACCCCTTGCCGTTTTTGTCGATTTTGGCCTAAAAATGACATTTTCCAAATTTGACTGAAATTGATTCTAGAGACATTTAGGAATGCTGAAAACCTATGTAGGGTGTAATCAAAGCTCAGCTGATGGAATGATTAATATATTTCTATCAAGTTGGAAAAATATGAAATATTAAATAAAAATCATAAAAAGATGAATATTGATCCCAGACATTAGATATCGCTGGAATGGAGTCTCGTTTCCATCCTGTATGTCTGCCATAATTTTCAGGGCAACTTCCTTTTTCGACTTACAAAAATTGCAAGGGGTACCCCTTGCCGTTTTTGTCGATTTTGGCCTAAAAATGACATTTTCAAAATTTGATTAAAATTGATTCTAGAGACATTTAGGAATGCTGAAAACCTATGTAGGGTGTAATCAAAGCTCAGCTGATGGAATGATTAATATATTTCTATCAAGTTGGGAAAATATGAAATATTAAATAAAAATCATAAAAAGATGAATATTGATCCCAGAGATTAGATATCGCTGGAATGGAGTATCGTTTCCATCCTGTATGTCTGCCATAATTTTCAGGGCAACTTCTTTTTTCGACCTACACAAAAATTGCAAGGGGTAACCCTTACCGTTTTTGTCGATTTTGGCCTAAAAATGACATTTTCCAAATTTGACTGAAATTGATTCTAGAGACATTTAGGAATGCTGAAAACCTATGTAGGGTGTAATCAAAGCTCAGCTGATGGAATGATTAATATATTTCTATCAAGATTGAAAAATATGAATTATTAAAAAATATCATAAAAAGATGAATATTGATCCCAGACATTAGATATCGCTGGAATGGAGTCTCGTTTCCATACTGTATGTCTGCCATAATTTTCAGGGCAACTTCTTTTTTCGACCTACAAAAAAATTGCAAGGGGTAACCCTTGCCGTTTTTGCCGATTTTGGCCTAAAAATGACATTTTCCAAATTTGACTAAAATTGATTCTAGAGACATTTAGGAACACTGAAAACCTATGTAGAGTGTAATCAAAGCTCAGCTGATGGAATGATTAATATATTTCTATCAAGTTGGGAAAATATGAAATATTAAAAAAAATCATAAAAAGATGAATATTGATTCTATACATTAGATATCGCTCAGGAATGGAGTCTCGTTTCCGTACTGTATGTCTGCCATATTTTTCAGGGCAACTTCTTTGTTTGACCTACACAAAAATTGCAAGGGGTACCCCTTGCCGTTTTTGTCGATTTTGGCCTAAAAATGACATTTTCAAAATTTGATTAAAATTGATTCTAGAGACATTTAGGAATGCTGAAAACATATGTAGGGTGTAATCAAAGCTCAGCTGATGGAATGATTAATATATTTCTATCAAGTTTGAAAAATATGAAATATTAAAAAAAAATCATAAAGAGTTATCTTTTTATGATTTTTCGATATTGATCCCAGACATTAGATATCGCTGGAATGGAGTCTCGTTTCCATACTGTATGTCTGCCATAATTTTCAGGGCAACTTCGTTTTTCGACACAAACAAATATTGCAAGGGGTAACCCTTGCCGTTTTTGTCGATTTTGGCCTAAAAATGACATTTTCAAAATTTGACTGAAATTGATTCTAGAGACATTTAGGAATGCTGAAAACCTATGTAGGGTGTAATCAAAGCTCAGCTGATGGAATGATTAATATATTTTTATCAAGTTGGGAAAATATGAAATATTAAGAAAATCATAAAAATATGAATATTGATTTCAGACATTAGATATCGCTGGAATGGAGTCTCGTTTCCATCCTGTATGTCTGCCATAATTTTCAGGGCAACTTCCTTTTTCGACTTACAAAAATTGCAAGGGGTACCCCTTGCCGTTTTTGTCGATTTTGGCCTAAAAATGACATTTTCAAAATTTGATTAAAATTGATTCTAGAGACATTTAGGAATGCTGAAAACCTATGTAGGGTGTAATCAAAGCTCAGCTGATGGAATGATTAATATATTTCTATCAAGTTGGGAAAATATGAAATATTAAAAAAAAATCATAAAAAGATGAATATTGATCCCAGACATTAGATATCGCTGGAATGGAGTCTCGTTTCCATACTGTATGTCTGCCATAATTTTCAGGGCAACTTCTTTTTTTGACCTACACAAAAATTGCAAGGGGTAACCCTTGCCGTTTTTGTCGATTTTGGCCTAAAAATGACATTTTCCAAATTTCCAAATTTGACTGAAATTTATTCTAGAGACATTTAGGAATGCTGAAAACCTATGTAGAGTGTAATCAAAGCTCAGCTGATGGAATGATTAATATATTTCTATCAAGTTGGGAAAATATGAAATATTAAAAAAAAATCATAAAAAGATGAATATTGATCCCAGACATTAGATATCGCTGGAATGGAGTCTCGTTTCCATACTGTATGTCTGCCATATTTTTCAGGGCAACGTCTTTTTTCGACCTACACAAAAATTGCAAGGGGTACCCCTTGCCGTTTTTGTCGATTTTGGCCTAAAAATGACATTTTCAAAATTTGATTAAAATTGATTCTAGAGACATTTAGGAATGCTGAAAACCTATGTAGGGTGTAATCAAAGCTCAGCTGATGGAATGATTAATATATTTCTATCAAGTTGGGAAAATATGAAATATTAAATAAAAATCATAAAAAGATGAATATTGATCCCAGAGATTAGATATCGCTGGAATGGAGTATCGTTTCCATCCTGTATGTCTGCCATATTTTTCAGGGCAACTTCTTTTTTCGACCTACAAAAAAATTGCAAGGGGTAACCCTTGCCGTTTTTGTCGATTTTGGCCTAAAAATGACATTTTCAAAATTTGACTAAAATTGATTCTAGAGACATTTAGGAACACTGAAAACCTATGTAGAGTGTAATCAAAGCTCAGCTCATGGAATGATTAATATATTTCTATCAAGTTGGGAAAATATGAAATGTTAAAAAAAATCATAAAAAGATGAATATTGATTCTATACATTAGATATCGCTCAGGAATGGAGTCTCGTTTCCGTACTGTATGTCTGCCATATTTTTCAGGGCAACTTCTTTTTTTGACCTACACAAAAATTGCAAGGGGTACCCCTTGCCGTTTTTGTCGATTTTGGCCTAAAAATGACATTTTCAAAATTTGATTAAAATTGATTCTAGAGACATTTAGGAATGCTGAAAACATATGTAGGGTGTAATCAAAGCTCAGCTGATGGAATGATTAATATATTTCTATCAAGTTGGGAAAATATGAAATATTAAATAAAAATCATAAAAAGATGAATATTGATCCCAGAGATTAGATATCGCTGGAATGGAGTCTCGTTTCCATACTGTTTGTCTGCCATAATTTTCAGGGCAACTTCTTTTTTCGACCTACAAAAACATTGCAAGGGGTAACCCTTACCGTTTTTGTCGATTTTGGCCTAAAAATGACATTTTCAAAATTTGACTGAAATTGATTCTAGAGACATTTAGGAATGCTGAAAACCTATGTAGGGTGTAATCAAAGCTCAGCTGATGGAATGATTAATATATTTCCATCAAGTTTGAAAAATGTGAAATATTAAAAAAAAATCAAAAAGAGTTATCTTTTTATGATTTTTCGATATTGATCCCAGACATTAGATATCGCTGGAATGGAGTCTCGTTTCCATACTGTATGTCTGCCATAATTTTCAGGGCAACTTCGTTTTTCGACACAAACAAATATTGCAAGGGGTAACCCTTGCCGTTTTTGTCGATTTTGGCCTAAAAATGACATTTTCAAAATTTGATTAAAATTGATTCTAGAGACATTTAGGAATGCTGAAAACCTATGTAGGGTGTAATCAAAGCTCAGCTGATGGAATGATTAATATATTTCTATCAAGTTGGGAAAATATGAAATATTAAAAAAAAATCATAAAAAGATGAATATTGATCCCAGACATTAGATATCGCTGGAATGGAGTCTCGTTTCCATACTGTATGTCTGCCATAATTTTCAGGGCAACTTCTTTTTTTGACCTACACAAAAATTGCAAGGGGTAACCCTTGCCGTTTTTGTCGATTTTGGCCTAAAAATGACATTTTCCAAATTTCCAAATTTGACTGAAATTTATTCTAGAGACATTTAGGAATGCTGAAAACCTATGTAGAGTGTAATCAAAGCTCAGCTGATGGAATGATTAATATATTTCTATCAAGTTGGAAAAATATGAAATATTGAAAAGAAATCATAAAAAGATGAATATTGATCCCAGACATTAGATATCGCTGGAATGGAGTCTCGTTTCCATACTGTATGTCTGCCATATTTTTCAGGGCAACGTCTTTTTTCGACCTACACAAAAATTGCAAGGGGTACCCCTTGCCGTTTTTGTCGATTTTGGCCTAAAAATGACATTTTCCAAATTTGACTGAAATTGATTCTAGAGACATTTAGGAATGCTGAAAACCTATGTAGGGTGTAATCAAAGCTCAGCTGATGGAATGATTAATATATTTCTATCAAGTTGGAAAAATATGAAATATTAAATAAAAATCATAAAAAGATGAATATTGATCCCAGACATTAGATATCGCTGGAATGGAGTCTCGTTTCCATCCTGTATGTCTGCCATAATTTTCAGGGCAACTTCCTTTTTCGACTTACAAAAATTGCAAGGGGTACCCCTTGCCGTTTTTGTCGATTTTGGCCTAAAAATGACATTTTCAAAATTTGATTAAAATTGATTCTAGAGACATTTAGGAATGCTGAAAACCTATGTAGGGTGTAATCAAAGCTCAGCTGATGGAATGATTAATATATTTCTATCAAGTTGGGAAAATATGAAATATTAAATAAAAATCATAAAAAGATGAATATTGATCCCAGAGATTAGATATCGCTGGAATGGAGTATCGTTTCCATCCTGTATGTCTGCCATAATTTTCAGGGCAACTTCTTTTTTCGACCTACACAAAAATTGCAAGGGGTAACCCTTACCGTTTTTGTCGATTTTGGCCTAAAAATGACATTTTCCAAATTTGACTGAAATTGATTCTAGAGACATTTAGGAATGCTGAAAACCTATGTAGGGTGTAATCAAAGCTCAGCTGATGGAATGATTAATATATTTCTATCAAGATTGAAAAATATGAATTATTAAAAAATATCATAAAAAGATGAATATTGATCCCAGACATTAGATATCGCTGGAATGGAGTCTCGTTTCCATACTGTATGTCTGCCATAATTTTCAGGGCAACTTCTTTTTTCGACCTACAAAAAAATTGCAAGGGGTAACCCTTGCCGTTTTTGCCGATTTTGGCCTAAAAATGACATTTTCCAAATTTGACTAAAATTGATTCTAGAGACATTTAGGAACACTGAAAACCTATGTAGAGTGTAATCAAAGCTCAGCTGATGGAATGATTAATATATTTCTATCAAGTTGGGAAAATATGAAATATTAAAAAAAATCATAAAAAGATGAATATTGATTCTATACATTAGATATCGCTCAGGAATGGAGTCTCGTTTCCGTACTGTATGTCTGCCATATTTTTCAGGGCAACTTCTTTGTTTGACCTACACAAAAATTGCAAGGGGTACCCCTTGCCGTTTTTGTCGATTTTGGCCTAAAAATGACATTTTCAAAATTTGATTAAAATTGATTCTAGAGACATTTAGGAATGCTGAAAACATATGTAGGGTGTAATCAAAGCTCAGCTGATGGAATGATTAATATATTTCTATCAAGTTTGAAAAATATGAAATATTAAAAAAAAATCATAAAGAGTTATCTTTTTATGATTTTTCGATATTGATCCCAGACATTAGATATCGCTGGAATGGAGTCTCGTTTCCATACTGTATGTCTGCCATAATTTTCAGGGCAACTTCGTTTTTCGACACAAACAAATATTGCAAGGGGTAACCCTTGCCGTTTTTGTCGATTTTGGCCTAAAAATGACATTTTCAAAATTTGACTGAAATTGATTCTAGAGACATTTAGGAATGCTGAAAACCTATGTAGGGTGTAATCAAAGCTCAGCTGATGGAATGATTAATATATTTTTATCAAGTTGGGAAAATATGAAATATTAAGAAAATCATAAAAATATGAATATTGATTTCAGACATTAGATATCGCTGGAATGGAGTCTCGTTTCCATCCTGTATGTCTGCCATAATTTTCAGGGCAACTTCCTTTTTCGACTTACAAAAATTGCAAGGGGTACCCCTTGCCGTTTTTGTCGATTTTGGCCTAAAAATGACATTTTCAAAATTTGATTAAAATTGATTCTAGAGACATTTAGGAATGCTGAAAACCTATGTAGGGTGTAATCAAAGCTCAGCTGATGGAATGATTAATATATTTCTATCAAGTTGGGAAAATATGAAATATTAAAAAAAAATCATAAAAAGATGAATATTGATCCCAGACATTAGATATCGCTGGAATGGAGTCTCGTTTCCATACTGTATGTCTGCCATAATTTCCAGGGCAACTTCTTTTTTTGACCTACACAAAAATTGCAAGGGGTAACCCTTGCCGTTTTTGTCGATTTTGGCCTAAAAATGACATTTTCAAAATTTCCAAATTTGACTGAAATTGATTCTAGAGACATTTAGGAATGCTGAAAACCTATGTAGAGTGTAATCAAAGCTCAGCTGATGGAATGATTAATATATTTCTATCAAGTTGGAAAAATATGAAATATTGAAAAGAAATCATAAAAAGATGAATATTGATCCCAGACATTAGATATCGCTGGAATGGAGTCTCGTTTCCATACTGTATGTCTGCCATATTTTTCAGGGCAACTTCTTTTTTCGACCTACACAAAAATTGCAAGGGGTACCCCTTGCCGTTTTTGTCGATTTTGGCCTAAAAATGACATTTTCCAAATTTGACTGAAATTGATTCTAGAGACATTTAGGAATGCTGAAAACCTATGTAGGGTGTAATCAAAGCTCAGCTGATGGAATGATTAATATATTTCTATCAAGTTGGGAAAATATGAAATATTAAAAAAATCATAAAAAGATGAATATTGATCCCAGACATTAGATATCGCTGGAATGGAGTCTCGTTTCCATACTGTATGTCTGCCATAATTTTCAGGGCAACTTCTTTTTTTGACCTACACAAAAATTGCAAGGGGTAACCCTTGCCGTTTTTGTCGATTTTGGCCTAAAAATGACATTTTCAAAATTTGATTAAAATTGATTCTAGAGACATTTAGGAATGCTGAAAACATATGTAGGGTGTAATCAAAGCTCAGCTGATGGAATGATTAATATATTTCTATCAAGTTTGAAAAATATGAAATATTAAAAAAAAATCATAAAGAGTTATCTTTTTATGATTTTTCGATATTGATCCCAGACATTAGATATCGCTGGAATGGAGTCTCGTTTCCATACTGTATGTCTGCCATAATTTTCAGGGCAACTTCGTTTTTCGACACAAACAAATATTGCAAGGGGTAACCCTTGCCGTTTTTGTCGATTTTGGCCTAAAAATGACATTTTCAAAATTTGACTGAAATTGATTCTAGAGACATTTAGGAATGCTGAAAACCTATGTAGGGTGTAATCAAAGCTCAGCTGATGGAATGATTAATATATTTTTATCAAGTTGGGAAAATATGAAATATTAAGAAAATCATAAAAATATGAATATTGATTTCAGACATTAGATATCGCTGGAATGGAGTCTCGTTTCCATCCTGTATGTCTGCCATAATTTTCAGGGCAACTTCCTTTTTCGACTTACAAAAATTGCAAGGGGTACCCCTTGCCGTTTTTGTCGATTTTGGCCTAAAAATGACATTTTCAAAATTTGATTAAAATTGATTCTAGAGACATTTAGGAATGCTGAAAACCTATGTAGGGTGTAATCAAAGCTCAGCTGATGGAATGATTAATATATTTCTATCAAGTTGGGAAAATATGAAATATTTAAAAAAAATCATAAAAAGATGAATATTGATCCCAGACATTAGATATCGCTGGAATGGAGTCTCGTTTCCATACTGTATGTCTGCCATAATTTCCAGGGCAACTTCTTTTTTTGACCTACACAAAAATTGCAAGGGGTAACCCTTGCCGTTTTTGTCGATTTTGGCCTAAAAATGACATTTTCAAAATTTCCAAATTTGACTGAAATTGATTCTAGAGACATTTAGGAATGCTGAAAACCTATGTAGAGTGTAATCAAAGCTCAGCTGATGGAATGATTAATATATTTCTATCAAGTTGGAAAAATATGAAATATTGAAAAGAAATCATAAAAAGATGAATATTGATCCCAGACATTAGATATCGCTGGAATGGAGTCTCGTTTCCATACTGTATGTCTGCCATATTTTTCAGGGCAACTTCTTTTTTCGACCTACACAAAAATTGCAAGGGGTACCCCTTGCCGTTTTTGTCGATTTTGGCCTAAAAATGACATTTTCCAAATTTGACTGAAATTGATTCTAGAGACATTTAGGAATGCTGAAAACCTATGTAGGGTGTAATCAAAGCTCAGCTGATGGAATGATTAATATATTTCTATCAAGTTGGGAAAATATGAAATATTAAAAAAATCATAAAAAGATGAATATTGATCCCAGACATTAGATATCGCTGGAATGGAGTCTCGTTTCCATACTGTATGTCTGCCATAATTTTCAGGGCAACTTCTTTTTTTGACCTACACAAAAATTGCAAGGGGTAACCCTTGCCGTTTTTGTCGATTTTGGCCTAAAAATGACATTTTCAAAATTTGACTGAAATTGATTCTAGAGACATTTAGGAATGCTGAAAACCTATGTAGGGTGTAATTGAAGCTCAGCTGATGGAATGATTAATATATTTCTATCAAGTTAAAAAAATATGAAATATTAAAGAAAAATCTTAAAAAGATGAATATTGATCCCAGACATTAGATATCGCTGGAATGGAGTCTCGTTTCCATACTGTATGTCTGCCATAATTTCCAGGGCAACTTCTTTTTTTGACCTACACAAAAATTGCAAGGGGTAACCCTTGCCGTTTTTGTCGATTTTGGCCTAAAAATGACATTTTCAAAATTTCCAAATTTGACTGAAATTGATTCTAGAGACATTTAGGAATGCTGAAAACCTATGTAGAGTGTAATCAAAGCTCAGCTGATGGAATGATTAATATATTTCTATCAAGTTGGAAAAATATGAAATATTGAAAAGAAATCATAAAAAGATGAATATTGATCCCAGACATTAGATATCGCTGGAATGGAGTCTCGTTTCCATACTGTATGTCTGCCATATTTTTCAGGGCAACTTCTTTTTTCGACCTACACAAAAATTGCAAGGGGTACCCCTTGCCGTTTTTGTCGATTTTGGCCTAAAAATGACATTTTCCAAATTTGACTGAAATTGATTCTAGAGACATTTAGGAATGCTGAAAACCTATGTAGGGTGTAATCAAAGCTCAGCTGATGGAATGATTAATATATTTCTATCAAGTTGGGAAAATATGAAATATTAAAAAAATCATAAAAAGATGAATATTGATCCCAGACATTAGATATCGCTGGAATGGAGTCTCGTTTCCATACTGTATGTCTGCCATAATTTTCAGGGCAACTTCTTTTTTTGACCCACACAAAAATTGCAAGGGGTAACCCTTGCCGTTTTTGTCGTTTTTGGCCTAAAAATGACATTTTCCAAATTTGACTGAAATTGATTCTAGAGACATTTAGGAATGCTGAAAACCTATGTAGGGTGTAATCAAAGCTCAGCTGATGGAATGATTAATATATTTCTATCAAGTTTGAAAAATATGAAATATTAAAAAAAAATCATAAAAAGATGAATATTGATTCCAGACATTAGATATCGCTGGAATGGAGTCTCGTTTCCATACTGTATGTCTGCCATAATTTTCAGGGCAACTTCGTTTTTCGACACAAAAAAGAATTGCAAGGGGTAACCCTTGCCGTTTTTGTCGTTTTTGGCCTAAAAATGACATTTTCCAAATTTGACTGAAATTGATTCTAGAGACATTTAGGAATGCTGAAAACCTATGTAGGGTGTAATCAAAGCTCAGCTGATGGAATGATTAATATATTTCTATCAAGTTTGAAAAATATGAAATATTAAAAAAAAATCATAAAAAGATGAATATTGATTCCAGACATTAGATATCGCTGGAATGGAGTCTCGTTTCCATACTGTATGTCTGCCATAATTTTCAGGGCAACTTCGTTTTTCGACACAAAAAAGAATTGCAAGGGGTAACCCTTGCCGTTTTTGTCGATTTTGGCCTAAAAATGACATTTTCCAAATTTGACTGAAATTGATTCTAGAGACATTTAGGAATGCTGAAAACCTATGTAGGGTGTAATCAAAGCTGAGCTGATGGAATGATTAATATATTTCTATCAAGTTGGAAAAATATGAAATATTAAAGAAAAATCATACAAAGATGAATATTGATCCCAGACATTAGATATCGCTGGAATGGAGTCTCGTTTCCATACTGTATGTCTGCCATAATTTTCAGGGCAACTTCGTTTTTCGACACAACAAAAATTGCAAGGGGTAACCCTTGCCGTTTTTGTCGTTTTTGGCCTAAAAATGACATTTTCCAAATTTGACTGAAATTGATTCTAGAGACATTTAGGAATGCTGAAAACCTATGTAGGGTGTAATCAAAGCTCAGCTGATGGAATGATTAATATATTTCTATCAAGTTGGGAAAATATGAAATATTAAAAAAAAATCATAAAAAGATGAATATTGATCCCAGACATTAGATATCGCTGGAATGGAGTCTCGTTTCCATCCTGTATGTCTGCCATAATTTCCAGGGCAACTTCTTTTTTTGACCTACACAAAAATTGCAAGGGGTAACCCTTGCCGTTTTTGTCGATTTTGGCCTAAAAATGACATTTTCAAAATTTCCAAATTTGACTGAAATTGATTCTAGAGACATTTAGGAATGCTGAAAACCTATGTAGAGTGTAATCAAAGCTCAGCTGATGGAATGA
The DNA here is from genome assembly GCA_037893225.1 of Hippasteria phrygiana. NCBI lineage: Eukaryota > Metazoa > Echinodermata > Asteroidea > Valvatida > Goniasteridae > Hippasteria > Hippasteria phrygiana. The sequence continues at coordinate 2,242,878 of JAZGUH010000008.1, read as the reverse complement.
TTAATATATTTCTATCAAGTTGGAAAAATATGAAATATTGAAAAGAAATCATAAAAAGATGAATATTGATCCCAGACATTAGATATCGCTGGAATGGAGTCTCGTTTCCATACTGTATGTCTGCCATATTTTTCAGGGCAACTTCTTTTTTCGACCTACACAAAAATTGCAAGGGGTACCCCTTGCCGTTTTTGTCGATTTTGGCCTAAAAATGACATTTTCCAAATTTGACTGAAATTGATTCTAGAGACATTTAGGAATGCTGAAAACCTATGTAGGGTGTAATCAAAGCTCAGCTGATGGAATGATTAATATATTTCTATCAAGTTGGGAAAATATGAAATATTAAAAAAATCATAAAAAGATGAATATTGATCCCAGACATTAGATATCGCTGGAATGGAGTCTCGTTTCCATACTGTATGTCTGCCATAATTTTCAGGGCAACTTCTTTTTTTGACCTACACAAAAATTGCAAGGGGTAACCCTTGCCGTTTTTGTCGATTTTGGCCTAAAAATGACATTTTCAAAATTTGACTGAAATTGATTCTAGAGACATTTAGGAATGCTGAAAACCTATGTAGGGTGTAATTGAAGCTCAGCTGATGGAATGATTAATATATTTCTATCAAGTTAAAAAAATATGAAATATTAAAGAAAAATCATAAAAAGATGAATATTGATCCCAGACATTAGATATCGCTGGAATGGAGTCTCGTTTCCATACTGTATGTCTGCCATTATTTTCAGGGCAACTTCGTTTTTCGACACAACAAAAATTGCAAGGGGTAACCCTTGCCGTTTTTGTCGTTTTTGGCCTAAAAATGACATTTTCCAAATTTGACTGAAATTGATTCTAGAGACATTTAGGAATGCTGAAAACCTATGTAGGGTGTAATCAAAGCTCAGCTGATGGAATGATTAATATATTTCTATCAAGTTTGAAAAATATGAAATATTAAAAAAAAATCATAAAAAGATGAATATTGATTCCAGACATTAGATATCGCTGGAATGGAGTCTCGTTTCCATACTGTATGTCTGCCATAATTTTCAGGGCAACTTCGTTTTTCGACACAAAAAAGAATTGCAAGGGGTAACCCTTGCCGTTTTTGTCGATTTTGGCCTAAAAATGACATTTTCCAAATTTGACTGAAATTGATTCTAGAGACATTTAGGAATGCTGAAAACCTATGTAGGGTGTAATCAAAGCTGAGCTGATGGAATGATTAATATATTTCTATCAAGTTGGAAAAATATGAAATATTAAAGAAAAATCATACAAAGATGAATATTGATCCCAGACATTAGATATCGCTGGAATGGAGTCTCGTTTCCATACTGTATGTCTGCCATAATTTTCAGGGCAACTTCGTTTTTCGACACAACAAAAATTGCAAGGGGTAACCCTTGCCGTTTTTGTCGTTTTTGGCCTAAAAATGACATTTTCCAAATTTGACTGAAATTGATTCTAGAGACATTTAGGAATGCTGAAAACCTATGTAGGGTGTAATCAAAGCTCAGCTGATGGAATGATTAATATATTTCTATCAAGTTGGGAAAATATGAAATATTAAAAAAAAATCATAAAAAGATGAATATTGATCCCAGACATTAGATATCGCTGGAATGGAGTCTCGTTTCCATCCTGTATGTCTGCCATAATTTCCAGGGCAACTTCTTTTTTTGACCTACACAAAAATTGCAAGGGGTAACCCTTGCCGTTTTTGTCGATTTTGGCCTAAAAATGACATTTTCAAAATTTCCAAATTTGACTGAAATTGATTCTAGAGACATTTAGGAATGCTGAAAACCTATGTAGAGTGTAATCAAAGCTCAGCTGATGGAATGATTAATATATTTCTATCAAGTTGGAAAAATATGAAATATTGAAAAGAAATCATAAAAAGATGAATATTGATCCCAGACATTAGATATCGCTGGAATGGAGTCTCGTTTCCATACTGTATGTCTGCCATATTTTTCAGGGCAACTTCTTTTTTCGACCTACACAAAAATTGCAAGGGGTACCCCTTGCCGTTTTTGTCGATTTTGGCCTAAAAATGACATTTTCCAAATTTGACTGAAATTGATTCTAGAGACATTTAGGAATGCTGAAAACCTATGTAGGGTGTAATCAAAGCTCAGCTGATGGAATGATTAATATATTTCTATCAAGTTGGGAAAATATGAAATATTAAAAAAATCATAAAAAGTACTTCCCACGATGACTAAACACAAACTACTATTGATATTATTAAGCAACCGCGCGCTGGTTTTGGAATAACCCCTTCGAACCGTTTAGTGTATTACAAACAACGTAGAGTATTTTGCGGACGCTCGTACACAACCACGGCCAATACGTGTTGGTGATGACTAATTTCTTCTGGCTCTGATTGGATAGATTTCGGTGTGGCCCCGGTCAATATTCCCGCTTTTGAACAACGCATGCCCACTTCGCAAGGTCCCTTTGTGAAGTAGGAGATCATCAGCCATCACCAGCGCCCTTGAAAAGGGCCAAGTGAGTACATGTATATCATAAAGTTTCGGTGGGCCATAGATATATAAACAAATATCAGCTTTTTGCTAAAGTGACTTGTACATAAATTTGCCGGATTTAAACAATTGTATAAAGTAGATGACTGAAACTTCATCGAGTTTGTAAACGCGTGGCGAATACACTCGGTATAACTTAAACCCACGTTCTTTGCTGTACAAACGTCAATATCCGGATCCGTTCAGTCATAAACTTCTGTGTATTGTTGTCACAGGGAGCCAGCCGTACGGTGCAAGAGCAAACTATTCTGCTGAAACAGTCCGACTCGACAGGAACATGAAGTTTACTATAACTTTAATGCTAGCCCTTTGTTCAGGTAGGCCTATGTATATGAATTTGAAAAGACCTCAAGTCTCTTTTTAATTATTAGACGGTCACTTGGTGTTTCCGGAAAACCTCTCAATTTTGACAATTATTTCTTCCAATAGTGGGGTGTCAGAGTTATCCCTCTTTGTGCTATTAACTGGCGTTTTATTTTTGTTTCACGTTAATTTGGCGAAACTTGAAAATTGAAGCGAAAAATCGAACTCTACTGCCCATGCAAAGTGAAAAATTATACAAGCGGGGTAAATAATAAAAAATACCGCATGGTGTTAACATCACAGTTTTAAACTAGCCAATACGCGAATTTCGCTCGTACCCACCGCCCAAACAGGGCGCTGGGTTTAACGTCTAATGCGCTTTGAGCTCTGATTGGATAGATTTTGTGTGACCTGTGACCACCTGCTGAAGGTCAGCATGCAGTTCCGCATTGGGGTGCACCCACTGATCCCTATGTAAACTGGATAGCGCATCGGATTGTCGCGTTGAGGCCACCGTCCGCCATGTTATCACTCCCAATACAATAGGTTTGCAAACCTTGTCCCAGGGTCTCCTTTCATCCTCGTTCTCCTTACATAGCTATCAGTGGTAAATTGGGAGTGGTAATATGGCGGGTGCTGGCTTTAGTTGCTTGTACAGCGCGCAATGGCCAATGAGCTATCCAGTTTATATAGAGATCAGTGGGTGCACCACACTAAATAGGCCAAAATGGCTGCGCCAAACTGGTTAGCATACATTGTAAACCCACAACTTGTTTTGAGTACATTTTTGGGGGTCATGCAATTGATAGATTGTGTAATTATGATCAGCTATCATAACCTGGGGGTTCTGTGCTTCAACGTTTGTGAAGACTTTATCAATTTTGACTTTAAAATTGGTCCTATTTAGCTTGTGAAGTGGAGGGATGCTTTATGAAAAATGCCGTTTTGGGAAAAAAAAACATTGGGGGGGGGGGGGGGGGGTGGTACTCTCTAGGGACAAATAGCAAAAAAAAGATCAACGTCATGAAGTTGAAGTCCTGGAGCAGGAATATTATTATGTTTTTGGCTGGCAGTGTGAATTAATGCAATTGCAATGTAGTTGGCCGACTTCCTGAAAGATTTAACGGGAAATTTGTCAGGTTTTTCATTCATGAAAAGCCGGTGTCAATTTCGGAAATTTGATTTTGAAACACGATCCCACTTCCTTAATCTGTTTTGTATTTATTTTGCTAAATGACGTTTTGCACGATGATATTCACATGACAGCAACTATGGCCGGTGCCTTTAACCTGAACGCCGACACCATCAAAGCCGCCATGGATCTCCTGCATAGCGCCCTCGACGAGGAAAGACAGGTACAGACTCAAACAATTAATTTTATATATCTATTACGCCTCTATACACGTGTCGTCACCGACCGCACAGCGTAGTGATATTAATGAGGTGCTTATAAACCAACCAAGAGAGCCAGGTGCCCGCACGTGGTTTAACCTGGCCAATACAATACAAGCAGTACGATCACTCCAAGGTGGTCCACTCGCCGCCGCGTCGTCGTCGTTAGAACATCTGCTCTCTTCGTTTTAGAGACACGACATTTACACGACATTGGGAAAGAGCAAACTTACTGTAACAGTGCTTAATTGGGGAATCAGGTTGGCGCAGTGGTTACTGTCCCCGCCTTTCACCGCTGTGGCCCGGGTTCGATTCCTTTCCTGGTCCACATGTGGATTGGGTTTTCAGTCCCTACCTGATTCCGTGGGTTTTCCCCAGAATATTCTTCTGGGGTTTTCCTCCCACCTCTAAAACTGTAACTTCTTCTCATTGTCTTCTCTCTACAGGTTTCTTCAGGCTTTCGAGCTACAGTGCCTAGGGCGCTTTTGAGGAATCCTTGGTTTCATTACCAGAAAGAATTAATAATAATAATAATTTAAAGAAATACATAAGCAATCGGGGAATCAGGCGCGGCTTGCGTAGTGATACTTTTCTCGCCTTCTGCTGCCGTGACCAGGTTCGATTCCCGCCAAGGGACCATGTAGATTGGATTTTAAGTCCCTACCTAATTCCGTGGGTTTTCTACAGAACTGTTTCTCTGGGGTGTCCTCTTCCACCGAAAACTGTAATTTCCTTCCCATTTTCTACCCACGGACCCCACTGAAATCAAGTCGAAAAAGCTTCCTGGGCAATCCCGGCCGAAATGCCCAATAAATAACAAACATAAACAACTATTTTCAGGTGACTGTCGGGGGCAGGACTATCCTGTGCAGCGCCAAGGGTCGAGTGCAATAAGGAGGAATTGTGGGTATACGACGGCACGGCGTGGGACGTGGCGAGTGGAATCAAGGAAAAGGTCCACCACTTTTACGACAAGCAGGAGGCCATCGATCAGGCCCTGAAGAAACTACTGACCAGACTCAGGAATGAAGGGATTCTGAAAGACGAGTTTTGATTGGTCATTCACCACTCCGCCACGAAAAAGTAGCAAATTAGCACGCTGAACGCAGATGGAGATTAATGGTGTGTGAAGTGATCATGGAAGACGAAATCGAATACTTGTTTTTCACTTCGGAGCGAATTAAACGAAGGTTGCACATTTTGACAAGCCCGTATAGAGTCGTGCAAGTCGACTAAAACATCGAGGTATTAAGACAATGATATCACATTTCAAAGACAAATTTAATAATGTTGTGTTTAGAAATCCACAATTCTTTTTTAAAGGTCGCAAAAGGCTCCGCCCCCAAAAGTGTTTTAGGTCGACAAGCTTTCGTAGAAATATCGACGGAAATGAAAAAACTAAAAAGATTTTAAAGGTGTGCATATCACCCATTGGACATGCGTTATTGTGTATGTGGGTTTATAGATTTGTTGCACCATGCACCATGGTTACATTGCCGTTGACAACAACCATTAGCATGTGAATGTTCTTAATTCTTTCAAGTTGTATATAAAGACATAGGTCATTTTTATTGGGGGGGGGGGGGGGGGGGGGGGGGTAAACGTAAAAAAGGGCACCCGATATATCCATGCTGAGAGGTAGACAGGGATTTTTGACAGATCAAAAAGGGAGCGGGGACATAATTTTCCTGCAGTTTAAAGTGGAGGAAATTTTACGGAAAATCGTACAAATAGATATGCTTCACAATTATTTAAGAAAAGTAGAAATAACATTTCATTGTTTCGAATTCTGCTGCAACCCTGGGAGGGGCATTTTTTTTAGACACCCTGTATAAGATCTGAATGGCCCATTGAGAAGTGAAAAACATTCGCTATATAACCACTTCTTGATCAATAGATTTGTTTTGAAAGACATGCAATTTTATTTAAAATTTTAATTATAAAAATTGCTGTCATTAACATTAAATTGCAAAAAATAAACAATGTAAAATTTCTGTTACAAAACAACTCATGTACTTTTTAGTAACTCTATTTTATTTATTTTATTTCATTCAACATCCAACAACGCAAGCGCTAATTACAGGATGTGTGACGAGGGCACCAGAAACACCGGGGCAAACCCTACTCTTTCACGACAGGTGCTCTGGGTTCTTTTATGTGCACTGATCCCATAGAGCACACGAGACCTCCGGCTTAACGTCCTATCCGAAGGACGTGACCTTTTGAGATGAATAAGGGCCTGTCGTGCCCCAGAACAATTAATGCACTATTTCCAAGCCAGCAAGCCCTGTGGGGCCTTTGATGGGCAACTGAGTGGGCCCCATACAGTTTTGGCCGATGGGGCCACTTGGGTCTCAAATGGGCTAGCCCAAACGTGTCCTACAATAGTGAGGCACGCTATAAATGCAAGCAATACATTGTGTGGCTTCCCATCCAAGTACTGCCTGCAATTAACGTTGCTTAAACTTCAGTAATGCGCCACTTGCTCTTCCACTGAGCCAACAATTTGTATTATTTTAAACAACGAGAGTGTTTGAATCCAGCTCCCTCCACACATTCGACCGGAGTGCATTGGAAAGGGCATATATTCATATTGTTTGTACAGCTCAGAATGGCCAGCTGCGTACTCTTAATAATTTAGGGAAAATTGTGCAGTGATGTTGCCAAGGATTTTCATTGGGGACACAATAATTATGAGTGTGGGGTCCATGCATGGCAACAGCATTTTAAATGAGGGCCCGGGGCACCAGCATTCGCAACTGGCTGTGGCAAGGAGGGCACCAGAATTTTTAGTGGGGATACAGGGGGCACCATAATGTTTAGTGAGAGCACAGGGAAACTAAATTGTTCAGTGGGGGCACTGAGGGAACTAATATTTTTCAGTGGGGGCACTGGGGGAACTAACATTTTTCAGTGGGGGCACAGGGGGCACTATAATTCCCAGTGAGGGAACACTAGGGCCAGCAGCATGAAGGAAATTATTTTAATGTTGCGGCGATTGTGTACTTATACGGGCCCCGTTCATAGGCATAACAAGGTCATTTTTATTGGGAGGGGGTGGGGGGGGGGGGGGGGGGGGTAGACGTGAAAAAGGGCACTCGCTATATCGGGGCCACAGGGTGCACTAACATTTTTCAGTGGGGGCACAGGGGCCACTAACATTTTTCAGTGGGGGGAACAGGGGGCACTATAATATCCGGTAAGGGCACACTAGGACCAGCAGCATGAAGGAAATTATTTTAATGTTGCGTCGATTGTGTACTTACGGGCTCCGTTCCTAGCTTGCGACTTGAACACAGGTATGTCGTAGATACATGTAGAGGGCAGGGTTTTGATTTTTTGTGGGACGGAAATTTTAGGGTACAAAAAAGAAAAAAGAAAAGAAAAAAAGGGCACTCTGAAAATATTAGGGGGGGGGGATATCCCCCTTACCCCCCCCCCCCCCCCCCCCCCCCCCCCGCTGGCTACGCCTATGAAAGAGATGAATACGTTTTCTCACATGTCAACCCTTAATGCACAACACTTCATTGTCGAAAACAACAAACAAAACCCAAGGAATGACAAGACACAAGCTTTTATTGATATATTAACATGTCATTTTTCCTTCGAATTTGTTGCATGGGTTGTTTGTATCTGAGAAACATGGGTCACAATGGACTTCAGGAGTTTTGTTGCTTTTGTTCACGTCATGGACTCGCTGGTGTTTCTCATACGTGTCCCTGCGCAAGAAGGCTTTGCCACAGACTTCACAAGAAAACGGTCTGTCAGCATCGTGGACGATCTGATGCGCTCTAAGCGTGTCTCTGCGCGCGAATGACTTGCCACAGAGGCCGCAGGCAAAAAGCTTCTGGTTGGCGTGGATTTTCTCGTGAACTTTGAGATTGTTTTTGAGTCTGAAATCTTTGCCACAAATGTCGCAGGCGAAGGGTTTGTTCTTAGTGTGTACTCCTTGGTGATCTCTTAACTGGCCTCCTTCTGCAAAGGCTTTGCCACAAATGTCGCAAGCGAATCGTCTCTCGTTCGAGTGGAATATCTGGTGTCTGCGGAGGCTTCTGCGATAGGGGAAAGTCTTACCACACGTGTCACAGACAAACGGCCTCTCATCGGTGTGGATGATCTGATGCTCCCTCAGAGTGCACTTGTGGTGGAATGCTTTGTCGCAGACGTCGCAGACGAATGGTCTCTGTTTGTCGTGGACTCTCTGGTGGTCTCTCAGGTGGCTTCTGCGCACAAAGGTTTTGTCGCAGAGGCCGCAAGCGAACGACCTCTCGTTGCTGTGGGTCTTCTTGTGTTGTTGGAGAGTGTCTCTGCGCAGGAAGGTTTTGTCGCAGACGTCGCAAACAAATTGCTTGTCGTTGTCATGGATCCTTCGATGCTTGGTCAGATAGCTTCCACGCGAGAAGGCTTTGCCGCAAGTGTCGCAGACAAAATGGTCAGACTTGACATGTTCTTTCAGTTGCCGTTTCTGGGATTTAGGTTCTTTTTGCATCCTGGGATTTTGAGTCTAACAAAAAACAATGCAAATCCCTGGCGGTGGTCAAGTGACTGATTAATCACCTGTCAATCACGAGAGTAGTGCACAAGGTGTATTCAACCTCAGCTCTAGTATAGTTAGGACTCGTATCCTTTGGCACCCACTCTCTCAATTTTCAAGGCTGATTTCAACGTGCTGGTTTTTTTCTTTCATTCTGGAAAGCCAATGATGAAAAGCAATACTGCCTGCTCGCTGCAATATTTTTGGAATAAGGCTGGATGTAATAATGTCTTCGTTCATGTAACAGGTTAACTTATGTCAGTTTCGGAAGTTCTCATTCTTCGCTGCCAGAGACGGTTATTTTCTGGATGGAAGATAGCAATGAAATAATTAACAGGCTGGGCAGCAGGATCATTACACAATCGGACTGAAGCTTTACAAAAGCATTTCACTTGAAGATAACTTTTGCCCTTTTGTTTTTATTGTTTTATCATCTCCTTCCTGTCTGATACTTACCATAAATAAACATACTTGTTTAACCTTCACGCAAACTTCACAACACCGCCTAAAAAAAGTGATGTATTCGAGACCATCACAAGACCAGGCACAAGACCATTCACAAGACCATTCACATGACCAGCTTGTTACAGGCACAAGTAACAGGCATGAATCATGACAAAGGAATGCTTTTATTACAGTTCATTTGAATAGCTTGAGACTTGAATTAAGACTGAAGGTCTTGTGACGTTCTTGTGTTGGTCTTGCAAGGTCTTGCAAGGTCTTGCAGGGTCTTGTGATGTGCCCGGCAGAAGGGCGTAATGACGAACAATGGGTCAAAAGGTAAAATTGGGGTTTTGGGAGGTAATCGATAGAGTATTGAAATATCTCTATTTTGATACACATTTCGTCTCAAGGGGTTAGGCCTACGTTATTCTGACGTAATTAACAGAATGAAAAGGGCGTAAGGGGGTTTTGCATTTTTTGTTCCCGGCAAAAGGGCGTTAGCGTGTAATACCAATGTAACAAAACATGATAAAAGTTCGTTCACCTCTCCACTTCAACGGGACGCAGCGCGCTTGGCCTTGGAGCAAAGTTTGTTCCCCGGCAAAAGGGCGTAAGCATTTCACATGCTGCTTACGCGCACGTTTAAGGCAGAAGGACTTCCCGGCAAAAGGGCGTTAGCATAAATATGCACATAACTGTAAAATTAAGTAATAATTTTGTTTTAAAAAGCACAGCATTATTGTAAATATTAATAAATTTGCATCTGACAAAAATGAACCTTATGCGATTCTTAATTTAGAAATGCCAACACAAAAACTTTAAAGTCGATTTTCTCGGAAAGTGTAATTACGCGTCAAAGCGCGCTTACGCCCTTCTGCCGGGCACACGACTGCTCAAAAACCCTTGGCCGTTTTGTTTGTATCTTTTTTCCGCTTTTTTTGGGGGGGAGGGGGATCGGGTATGGGTGCTAATGACGTCGCCATGTCTTAAAGACAATTATTCGTCATTGACCTATTCCGTTTTTCAATGTCACTGCCTCGGTTGTTAAATTGATACTGTTGTTAAATTGATACTGTTATTAAATTGATACTGTTGGAATTCATAAAATGTTGGAAACAAAACAAGTGCAAAGTGAGATACGGTGGCTGTTTTCAGAAAAAAAACGACGGTTGTTACTTGTATTTAACGTCGACATGGCTTATGGCGCAATATATCCGAACTGCTAAAATGTTTTTTACAGAAGATTTGTCAAACGAAAAGAAAGACTAAAGGTAATTGCGAATCGAACTCACTGTATGAGCTACCCCGAACAGCTTGACCAGCCGGCTTAAATTATGTTTTATTAAACGCTTTCGAGCATAGCATAGAGCAGTGACAAGATAGACCATGGAGTGTTCCTTCCTCCATGGATAGACTAGTATTAGTAAGACGACTGGGCAGTCTTATTCTTAACAATACACTGACATAATAATCCGCCATGCACCTTATGCTGCAGGTTTACAAGCTGGAAACTCGTCAGTGCAATCTGCGTGCATACTACTAGTACTACTACTAGCCGACTGAAAGCCCACGTAATGCATGGAGGATTTCTGTATGCAGCATGCAGCAAGCATCAGAAGTCGCCATCATGACTTTTCTACATTTAATTTACGATCGACAAGACCTCTATTGACCAATAATAAGTATCACCATGGAGGAATAAGACAGACCACGGAGTGTAATATGCCAGTCAATATTTCATAATTGTGCCTTACCTACAACGTAGAGGAAGGATACGTGTACATGTCAGTCGTTCCCCTCCGAAGCATGCGATACTGAACAGAAATGCAGTGAACTGAATATACGTGGCCTATACACATGTACATGTATATATACGGCTACGTGCATTGTATCGGGGTCAGCGGACCCGTAACAATAACATAGACTGGTAACCTGTCCTGTGGAATGGAAATTGGAATAAGGCTGCATGTATCAGTGTCGCTCGAAATTTGAAGGACCAAGTATCTGCGCTGCCGTCACCAGGGTCTGAAAAGCAGGGATGTAGTCAAGTCAATCACAAGCTATTCAAATGAGCTTTGACAAAGACATTCCTTTGTCATTGTTCATCCAGTTACTTGTGACCGGCTTTATGAAAGGACTTCTGACTGGACTTGCAAAAGGGCTTGCAGGGACTCGACTACAACTCTGCTAAAAAGTCTCCAATTGAATTGAGTTAACAGTAACACTTCTTAATACATGTATACTTACTGTTGAATTTCAGAAATAATTAAATACTATCCCTCTTGACCTATCTTCCCCAGCTCTCGAGGCCCAGGGGCGTCGCTGGACCATTCATAATAGGGTGTGATCACAATTTTTCCGACGGGATGGGGAGGTTGCTCTTGTATACGTACCTTGCATACTCTAGTTTGTTGACCTATGAACAAAAGATGCAGGAAGAGGAAGGGTTTGTGGACTTGCCCACGTCCACAGAGCGTTTCCCCCTCTCTCTGAAAAACAGCTTTAGAGGCACTTTGGGTGAGGGTTGTATGTCGCAAAATGAAGGGGAACACTCTTCCTCCATGGGAACACTTACGGGGATCGACGATCAAAAATTCGGGTTAAAAGAGCGTTCACAGTGCGAGTAAAAACAGCTTTTTTTCCTCTCCGTTTTTCTAAACTACATGAAAACAACGGAATGTCCACAGACGGTAAGTATACTTATGTGTGTGTCAGCACAATTCTCCTGACGGGGTGTTTAATAGGGAAAAAATGAAAGAAACAATATCCTTTGGAGAGCGGGCTGCGGGGGAGGGGCGGGGGGGGGGGGGGGGGGGGGGGAGAGGAGGGTCATGACAATGAGGGCGGCATTACATTTTTGCCATATTTTTAATAATAATGGGGGTGTCACCCAACATCCCCTCTAGCGACGCCCGTTGCTTCACCTACATTCACTTGAGTAAATTGTTTACAAGAACAATTTAATTACAGATTCTGAATTAAATGTATAGCAAATCAAATTTTGTAACCTATATATACGCTCTTACTAGTTTGTGTTTTTGTCGACAAACAATGAATTCGAATCATTGAGATATTAATTACACATCACAATAATAACAGTAATATTATTGATGTACAAATACGCGTCAAAATAACCCCATTCACTTACAAAGTGCTGAAGTACTTGTAGACCTGCCAATTACGTTTTGCATAAATTGTTAACAGACCTAAGACGTAATGATATAATGTAAACAAAGCGTGATGGCACGCACGTCTTGGGTGTATTTTTTCCGATCTTTTAAAGATCTGGTTATTAGTTGTTTTGGGAATTCGCCTAAAAAGGTATTTTAAACACGTAAAGGAATCGTATTAAGATAAATATTCCTTTGCATTAATCTTAATCGTTTTTCCTGTCCATAAGTAGCAAGACAGTGTAAATTTGCATGAGATGTCAAGGATGGACACTCATGGCCGCTTCATACAGATATTTTTAAAAGACGATCAAAGTTGTGCTGTAAAACTTAAATTATACTCCAAAATGGGTAAAATAAATTCATAAAAAGAAACACAAACGAGAAATTCTGTGGAGAGTGTTGACAAAGAATTTTCTTTTCTCTTTCCGGAGAAAACTTGCGTCAAATTTCTCTGAAGAATAAACCCGAAAGGGTGGTAGGGTTGGCAATTCAAAATGTCACCAATTGAACCGGCCACCTCTTATCGTAACCCTTTACCGAGAGTGGCTTTTATAGCCTTGTGTTTTGGATTTCAATATAAAAAAGGCTGGTGAAAGAACAACACTTAAAACAATAAACAAACTTGTTTTAAAAACCTTCAGATTTCTTTCATATTAATTAAAGTATCATTTTTGCTAAAACTTTGAATGAAAGTCATGTTAACCGAGTCATTGAATGTACAGTATAATCATAGCCTCACATACAGTATTATAGAAGACTTCTAAATCATTCCGATGATCGGCTTCAGCTCAATGAAATATATTTTGACTAGTTTTTAAAAGAAAACAACACGTTTTTTCCTTCATTGAAGGCAATTTAAAGAACAAAAAAATCATTGACATACAATTGGTACAAGTAGCTTTAATCCAGTGATTTGAATGTTACAACCTTATACAGTGTGTAATATATTTGGGGTGCGTTCCACTCATACGTGTGTTTTCCTTTCTCCATGGTACGATGAACAGTTGTAAATGTATTGTATGTAACGTTCCTTGTACACGTACTTGCGTCCTTTGGTTGAAATTGTGAATAGAGGAATCCCACAACGACGAGTTTCTGCGCACTTCCGCGTTTGAAAACGAGGATCTCAATGTCACAGTAAACAACTTTATTAAGCTGATCGTGCGCCTGCGCTTCCTTTTTTATGGCCTGATTGATTCATGCATGAATGAATGTGCTGAAAAGCGTTGTTTTGTTTGCCACTGACATTCTCGCTTTCAACCCAGAAGTGCGCAGAAGGGGCTAATGTGAAATTCCTCTATACCATGCCATGCATGCAGTAGTCAAACCTGCTTCTGTGGCCAACTTGATAAAGAGGCCATAATGTACAATGTGGCCAGCTTGTAATGGTTCATACCATACATGTACCCAAGCTCTACAATGGAGGCAACTTTCCGTTAACTTCCCGTTGAGGCATCCTTTTTCCTGTCAACTTTTTGGCAACTTTGCAAAGGTTTGACTGTGCTGATAAAACAAATATACATTCATACAAATTTCCAATTCACCTAAAAGATGTGAACCAGGAGGAAGGACTTTCAAAACATGATTTTACTGATCAACTGAGAATTTATAATTTTTCAAAGTAAACAAACTAAGAAACTGGCAGGAGCGTGATTCGAACCTGCGACCTCCGGCACTCTACCAACTGAGCTACAATGTATCTTGCCCTATGTTGGTGGTCTCCCAAATTGTCAGTATCTTTGTTCGGGTGGGCGCTAGTCAGAAGTCATAAACCCCGAATGCCAATTTTTTTTAGTCAGGGATCACACCCAACTTTTACGATACAACCTGGGAAGTGACATTGTGGGGATCACTCAATGAGTAATACGACTTTTTAACTTATAATTCGTCAAACAATCCACAAGAGAATTAACTGACTAGGTAAATTTCAATACATTTTCCAAAGTGAACAAAGAAACTGGCAGGAGCGGGATTCAAACCTGCGACCTCTGGGTTACCGTACCGTACCGTATTTATAATTATTAGACAAATTGCAAGAATGGGGCAGCTCCTGGAACAATTAAAGGATTAAACTTTCGATTGCAACATGCAATTTAAAAAAAATTGCCAGATTGGCCAGTTTGAGTTTGGTCAATCATATCTTGTCAACCATAACGATAACCACACCACCACCAGACAAAGTTCCCTGTGTTCACGTTAGGTTTAACTTGGTACAAAATGTGCCTTTCACCAAATGAGTTGTATGTTGTAAAACGTAAACACAGTTCTCGCCGGCATCAACACATGACTAACACATGAGTTCCATTTTTACAAACGCACTCAATCAAAATTCATCTCAGATACATTTGTGTTTTCGCAGAGTGACGTTGTGCGAGAAGGCCCGGTTACATACGCTACACACGTAAGGTTTCTCCCCCGTGTGAACCCGTAGATGGCATATCAGTTTGTGTTTGCGAACAAACGCTTTGCCGCAAACGTCACACCTGAAGGGTCTCTCGTCTGTGTGGACCCCAACATGATGGGTCATCAGGGTCTGTTTATGTGCAAAGCATTTGCCACAAATTTCACAGACATAGGATTTTTCCTTAGTATGGACCTTCTGATGCCTCTTGACTATGCTTTTTCTGGAGAAGGTGCAACCACAGACGTCGCAAAGATACTTCTTACTCGTGTGAGTCTTTAGATGCTGCAACAGATATCCGCTCTCATGAAATGTTTTGCCGCATTTCTCGCAGACAAAGTCTTTGTCGCCGATACGATCCTTGGGATTATGTTTATGGAAAGAGATGCAATGCACCTGCTGATGTTCTTTCAGACAACGTTGGATCGGGAAGGCCTTGTTGCAATGTTCACACACAAATTCTTTGGATTTGCTGTGAATCACTTTATGAACTCGGAGTTGCCCTTTACTTGGGAATGCTCTGCCGCACGTGTCACAAACGAACTGTTTGCCAGAGTGGATAAGTTTCTTATGCATTTTTAAAGATCCGTTGGTTGAGGAAGCTTTACCACAGATGTCACAAAGATACGGTTTCTCTCTAGTATGGACCCTCTGATGTTCTTTGAGGTGGCTAGAACAATAGAAGCCCTTCATGCAAACTTTGCAAATGAATGGTTTGATGTTGTTGTGGGCCATCTGGTGCTTTCGGAGCTGTGATGCGTATCTGAACCTTTTGTCACATTTATCACAAGCAAATGGTGTCTCTCCCGTGTGCATTGGCATGTGTGTCTTCAAGGTTCTGCTGGATTTGAAGGCCTTGTTGCAAATGGTACAAACAAATGGTCTCACGTCAGTGTGGACGAGCCCATGCTCTTTTAAGTGGGCTAAACTACGAAAGGCTTTGTTGCAAATGTCACACGAAAAGGGTCTTTCTTTTCCGCCCTTGGTGTGGCATCTCTGGTGAATTACCAACTTTTTACTACTGACAAAGCCTTCGTTACAAAGCTCACATACCAACTGTTTCTCTGCTATGTGGATTTTCTGATGCGTCTTCAAATTGTTCTTAGTTAAGGCGTCATTGCCTATGTCACCTGCAAATGGCTTCCCTCCATTATGGCCTGAACTGGACAAAGCTTTATTTTCACAAGTCAAAGGTTTTTCTCCCATGTGAACTGACTGCTTGCTTCTGGAGTGAATATTCTTTTGATGCAATCTTAAACTACTCCTGGTTGAGAAAGCTTTGCCACAAACGCCGCACGAAAATGGTTTCTCTCCAGTATGGACCCTCTGATGCTCTGTGAAATGGGATGAGTTTAAAAAGCCCTTGCTACAAACTTTGCAAACAAATGGTGTCACTTTGTCATGGGACATTTGATGCAATCGGAGCTGGGAAGCAAATCTGAACTGTTTGTCACAAATGTCGCAAACACATGGTGTTTCGCCAGTGTGGATTCTCTTGTGAGCTTTTAAATAGTCATTCGTCTTGAAGGATTTGTGGCAAAAATCACACCCAAATTGTCTTTTCGCTGGGTCAACCTTCTGATGGCTTAAGTGGTCTTGACTTTGGGGAGACTTGCCAGAAACATCACACACAAATGGTTTATCCCTAGCCATCGGGGAACAAGGTTGTTCAGAGTCCTGGTTCAAGTTTGGTTCTGTCTCGCGAGTAAAGTCTTGGTCAACAGCATCACAGGGAAACAGTTTCCCTTTGGTATTGACACCATCATGCGATTCAACACTAATGTCATTATCAGAGGATTTCTCTCCACTATGAAACCTTCGATGATCTCTTAATTGTTCTGAACTGGAGAAGACTTTCTTGCAGACTTCAAAAATTAGAGAGTTTCCCCCTGTCTTGAGTAACTGTTTCCTTCCAGAGTGTAATTTCTTGTGATGCACTCTTAAACTACTCTTGGTTGCAAACGCCCTGCAGCAAATGCCGCACGAAAATGGTTTCTCTCCAGTATGGACCCTCTGATGCTCTTTGTAGTGGGATGAGTTTGAGAAGCCCTTGCCACAAACTTTGCAAACAAATGGTGTGATATTGTCATGGGCCATTCGATGGACTCGAAGCTGGGATGCATATCTGAACTGTTCGTCACAAATAAGACAAACACACGGCGTCTCTCCAGAATGGATGAGCGTGTGTGTTTTTAACGTTCTGCCGGACTTGAAGGACTTTTTGCAAGTGCCACAAGTGAACGGTCTCTCGTCAGTGTGGACGAGCCCGTGCTCTTTTAAGTGGGCCAAACTACGAAAGGCTTTGCTGCAAATGTCACACGAAAAGGTTTTTTCCTTCATTTGAGCATTGGGGTGTTCCGTGTACTGGTTCAAATCCGTTTTATCCTTGCTGTCAAATACTGTTTTTGCAAATGTCACATATGAACTGTTCCTCTCTGGTGTGGGTTTCTGACGCATCTTTAAATTGGTCGAGAAGGCTTTGCTGCAGATGCCACGCACAAATGGCTTCTCTCCAGTAAAGATTTTCTAAGACGAACTGGACTGAGTCAAAGGAGTCATTGGTTTGGTTTCCAGTTTACATGTTGTCTATCACCTAGTTGAAGATTTCCATGCCAAGGTAACGAAAGTTGCACAGCAGCTGTCTTGCAAATTGTTGATTGTCTTGATGGGTGGCTTGGGATGAGGGACTGATTAGGGCCTTCAACCAATACACATGATCATCAGGCAAATCTCTGAGTGAAAAAAAAAAACACATTAAAACCCATGTCTGTTACCCAAGTAGTGGAAAGTATGGCCGAGTAGTCTAAACTCTAGTGCACCACATCCAAGTTCTGAGTAATTGCTTCAAATCACTGCCTGGCCATTCATGGCAGCGGCCTCTCTTGGTAACATCTTGCACATGGGTCATTCCATAAATTTGGGGTCCAGGTGCGACTTTTTTGGTGTCCCTGTTACACCCGACGTGTAATTTCCATCAAGTATCATTAAAATTGACTTTACATTATTTTTTTTTACTTGTTTGGCAGGTACATGTACTTTTCTTTACACAATCACTCTTGGAAGAGAAGGCATTAACCCTAACCCTGCCGGACGCAGCACAGTGCATCTGTGGTGACAGCTCCACTTTGCTGCACTCTGTACACAAGTCAATGTGACAAAGTATGCAATCCGATGTGTCTGGCAGGGTTTCTAGCCAAAATGCCCGGGAGGGTTAGGGTTAAAGAATGTGTCTGGAATTGCAAAATCTTATACATGTCACTATATGTAACAGGGACACCAACAATTTCACCCTTTTGGACCCCAAATTTATGGAATAACTCACACTCAAAACAATGTCACACCTGTGAACAACAGGATGGTGCCATGATTAATTTGCACTGCCTGCAAAAAATGCCTGCAGGAATTTGACTCAAGAGCGATATTCATGCATCCATGTAACTCTCTAAAAAAATCAGAGTTTACGGGCAGATGTGAAATTTGGTACATTCTATGTAAGGTTAATTAAAGGACCCAACAAGCATGATAAGGGAACAAATTCAGAGTGAACTGCAAGCAGTGACATCGTAGAAATTGTTTTTCCCAGTTTCTTGACATATACAGCTTATCTTGCTACACTCGCGGGACTAGAGGAGAGGATACAGTTAAGGAAGTGAATATTTGGCGAGTACCGGCTAATGTCTGTCTGGCTCAGAATCTTCTCCGATTGGTTAATATTATCACCCCATTTGGTCAATCCTTTCATGGAGGAAGGAATGATCCTTTTAAACCGGTGAAAAATTCTGAAAACCTGTGGTCTAGTGTGGAGCGTGGGCATTGACTGCCGACAATAGGCCAACAGCCATACAACATTTCAGAATGTTTTGCTACCAGTGCAAAATTGCCGGCTCTCAGTACACTTCCTATAGGCTGGCCTACAACTTACAAACATGACAAATACTAAATAGCTAGTCCGAGTAACTTGGACCATGGGGAAGGAAATCAGAAATATTTTACTTTAATACCCCCCCCCCCCCCCCCCCCAATCGGTTAGGAACAGCAAAATCTTGGAAAATAATTAACCCTCCTTGATAACAACTAACGTTATCTAAGACAGTATGTGGCACAACGTTAACCTGCTATTTGAAGATTTAACGTTATGTCAGCAGAATAAGGCAGAAATTAACATGTGTGCAAACACTTTGAGTGATCATACACTGTGTCAAGAACATTAAAGTTTCTAACACAGAAAACACATTTCCCTACATTATGTATATTGCACAAACATTTCCCAAGTAAATTCTCAAATTTAGAAGTTGTGCCAATTGTTTTAATTCTGAACACAGTGGGTGGTTATTTTCCAATATTTTCTGTTCCGGACTGATTTTGGTGGGGTTATTAAAGTAAAATCTTTCCAGGAAATCTTTTCATTCCTCCATACTAGCATTTTTTTACATTTGGACATGATCTGCCTATCGCCAGATCATGTCCAAATGTTAAAAAAGGCGAAGGGTCCGGGTTTACTCGGACAGTGCAATTTTACAAAACAACAATTTCAATGCATGGCTTGAACATTGTTGACCTCTTTCTGTTAGATATAGTAAAAAAACAGCTGAGCACGGTCTGAGAAATTCTTTATCGACGTAGCCTACCTGTATCTCACAATCGATTAATTTAAAGTTGAATGGAGCCTTCCTCCATGGTTGAAGCAAGAACAAAACACGTATACCGAGTGCTTGTATCGAAACTGGTTGTGCATACTTTATCCGGGGTAGCCGCGGAGGTCGATTGCAATTAATGAATTATGCAACGTACACGGGATTGTGCCGTAAAAGTATGTTGAATAATTCAATAGTTAAGGTTTCTTGACCTGTAAAATTTGCCTAGTGCCAAAATCAGTTGCGATGCAGGCCATCTTTGCTACAAAGTAGACTGTGCTGTGCTGTGCTGTACTGAACTGTACTATACTGTACATATAACCTGCTAAGCCTAATGAATATTCAGTTTTGTGTCATGACGGAATCATCAAAATCATAATGCTGCGCCTCCAGCTCTGGATAAACTTCGACAACATTTTTTGTGTGGACTTAAAACAAAACAAAATGAGTTTCTGCTTTTAGGCTATTCCCTTGCAATTAAATACGAGGTGCGGGAAAAGATCTATACATTCACTGTGCTTAAAGAGAATTGAATTTATTTTGTTGGGAAAAAACAAGGCTAATATTTTAGGGGGCTGGTTTTGCCTAACTTTGTCAAAATTCACATTTTGGAACAAAAACAATGCCTTTATTGGACCGTTGTACTTTTTAGTTGGCAAATAGTCATAGCCACATTGAAAATGAGAGAACAGACACCATGACTTTTTTTCAAACATTTTATTCTTTTCTTTACAAAATGGTACAAAAAATTCATGACATCTACACTGAATTGGAAACTGAGGAACACATGCAAAAGAATAATAACATTATTTTAATAGCTGGAATAAGTCAACAAATGATTCTTTAGCAATCCACCGAAAAACGAATTTAAAATTTTTGCTGGGGTGAAGACGGAATGAAACAGTTCATTGTATAGAAGAATTTCACACTTTGAAAGCGGGCTCAGTGCCAAGTAAACAACCCGTCGTGTTCATTCGTGTGCAATTTATACATGAATTTTGTTTCTCGAATTTTGAAGAGTCACTGATTGAGTTGTCCAAAAACAATATAATGCAGGTAAGTTTATTTGAGAACCAATATTGTTCTGTGATATAGTTGAACATCATGTCAACGATTTGGACGATTTGTCATGATGAACCTCAGTGTACCGGCCCGCTTATTTCATAATTTTTCAGTTTCTGTTCAATTTCGTGGAGATTAACCAATGATGACTTTTGGGAGAAATTTCCATCCAAAGATGATCCCCCTAAAAGTAGTCCCGTAGCCCATCGCCAGCTTGAAAAATGATGCCTACGCTCCATTGCAAATAGAGGACTTTTAGGGCCCAATTTCATCCGAATTTCACAGTAATACAAGCTGGCAGTCCTGTGCACGGCTTCAAGCCTTCTCTTTTACAAACCCTCAAGTTCATGGCCCACAAAATTCTCTGAAAGCAAAGAATTTGAGGGGTTCGCAAATCGTGATTTAGCCGGCGTAGGCAATTTTGGGCCGATTTACTGGTCTGCAACCTTAGTACAATGGCCACTGTACGTGTGACGCAACAAATTCAGAAAAATCATATTGTGATGGGCATATCCAATACCCTTATTAATTACTGACGTGATGCCGTGTATTTTGTACAATCCAGGTAGTCCAAAATATAAAGGGAGGGGTAATATATCAGGTTGAATCTACATGTACTATATAACACCTTTGGCCAACCATGCTTTAGAGACTGGGCAGATCAGGAAATTAGCATGGAATGGAATACGGATTAAGCAAAGATTTCTTTGAATCAACATCACTTTGAATAATTTATAACCACGGTAAATTTCAAAGACATCAAATTTACTTTCCACAGGTTTTGCAAACCGACTTGCTTGTAAAATAACTCCTTTGAAAACGGTGGAAACTATCCCATACGCCATGCCTGAAATGTTGGAAAATTGATTTTCAAACGATTCGTAAGCGAGTCTGTTTTTCTTGGTAGATGCCATTCATACTCGTATTATACACAAATAAATTCAAAAATTAAACTAAGTACCAAAACTACGAAAAAAACAACATTTGCAATAAATACACCTAGAAACTATTTACCTAAACTGTACATTATGTAACAAGTTTTTAAACACCACACAACACAGCCATTAAACAACACGACATCCGTTTTCAAGCAGAAGCCCGTCGTGCATACACTAAAAAGTATCAAATTAAAGTACATGTATTGAAGGGAGCATTTACGTCAATTTTCCCCTTATTTTTTTGTATTCATCATTGTCTCAATTAAAATGGTAATCGAGCTGTACATGTTGGAACAGACCTAATGAAGAGTGCACATGCTTATTCTAGTAAAGCAATCAAGCGTGCCGGATGCGAGCAGAAAGTTTAGGGAGCACTGCCTAACCATTAGCCTTTTAGAGGTATGGCGGACACAATAGGAGGGCGCTATTTTATTTGGGTATAAATACACAGGTTTTACCCAAATCAAATAGCGCCCTCCTATTGTGTCCGCCATACCTCTAAAAGGCTAATGGTCGGGCCAGGCCGTTGAAAAGCCTGGCAATGCCCCGGGACTTCTTGCTTTTAGTCTTATTTAAGCCACAAATCAGCTAACAATAGAGCATCTACCAGCGATTGCTTTTGTTGTCATTCCATTCACGGCCAGAGATCATATATCCAGCACGATATGGGGCAGAGGGGTACCCCCTTTTTGTCCCTATACCCTCTCCAGACTATTGTTACCTAACACATCCCCTAGAGATCTGAAAAGAATTCCCGAGATTCCGGGAACACAATGACCAACACAAAAGAGGGGGGGGGGGGGGGGGGGGGTGGTTCTCTCTGCCCGATATCGTGCATCATATGAGAGATCAAGTCTGGGTGAACAATGGGAGCTGGCTGGACTCCAGCATTAATGGCAGTTTATTGTGTACAACCAGGGGATTATAGAAGCCTAAAGGTCGGGCGTTCCGGGGGTTGGCCAGGCTTTTCAACGGCCTTGCCTGACCATGGGTTAGGCAGTGCTCCCTTAGCCTGCTTCATGCGATGCATGTACGATCATTACTCCAAGGCGTTCCACACCTGCTGCTTTTGTTTATACTTCTCGCTACCTGGTCACATGGTTGGAAAATATCTATACTCTCCCAAGTCATACACCAAGATAGCTTCTAGAAGTTCCCTTATTTCTCGGAAAAAATCCCATTGCCAGATGGGTCATTCCATAAATAGGCCTAAGGGGTCCAAAAGTGACTTTTTTGGTGTCCCTGTTACACCCGACCATCACGTATCATTAAAATTGACGTCACACTATTTTTTACTTGTTTGGCAGGTGCTTTGCTTTACATAATCACTCTTGGAAATCATATACATGTAAATCAATGGGTATGGCAAAATTGTTTTCCGTCACTAACATAACAGGAAGGGGAATTTTTCGGGTGGGCGGGGCAGGCCCAATTATTTTTCTATCCCGAGTCGCGTTAAATTACTTAATATGCCCCATAGAAAACGGACTGCACCCTACTTATTCTCAATGATTTAAATCAAGATTATGGCCCCTCTTCAAAAAAGACAAACTAGTACTTTACACTGCTACAACAGATAACTTCATATTACAATTATTTAACACCAATTCCATTAACCCTAACCACCCCAAGCCTTACAAACTCCAACAGCGGGTTGTGTTGAATTTTGATGGGTTCAGTACTGTAGAGCCCTGGCACCATTACTTTACATGGAGCTATGATGCCCCAATTTGTCCAAGTCCAAAGAATGTGCCATAAGTATACTGCACAGTGTTGGATTTTGACACTTCCTAATTTCCTATTAAGAAATGCCTAAGGGAGGGTAGGGTTAATTGGAAAAGATGACAATTGAAGATTTGTAATCAAATCAATCAGAAGTCAATCACGATGTGATTTATGATTGACTTGTGATGATTTGATGACTCTGGACATGGCAGTGATAAGGTCAGCCTAATATTTGTGTTTTTCTTCCAAAAACAACTTCAATCCGAAATACCACAAACTATTTTTCCCCAATATTTCAAAGAATGAATTCAGTGTGTTTCATGGATGATGGAATCAAAACGAAGCCATTCAAATAATTCATTTGTCATTTGGATCCAACTCCGAATAAACAGAGAAGTTTGTAATCAAGTTATTGCAAGTCACATGGCAAGTCTGATCTCAAGCCAAGTCACAATCTATTCAAATGAACTATGACAATAAAGCATTCCTTTGTCATTGTCCATTGGCTGTATCTTGCGAGTTGACTTCCGACTGACAATTACAACTCTGCAAATGAATTAGTCCCAACATTATCCACTCTTTAAAGACAAACAAGTTTTGGAAGACATTTGCTTTTGGCAAAATTCTGGGCACAACAAACGTTTCTTCACCTTTGAACAAATACAAAACAAGCAATGACAATCATTCAACGTCCACAAATTCATAAATCTTGGAGACAATTTCAATTCTCATTATTTACGCAAAAACTGTCTATTTCATGGTTGTGGAGCAGCTCACAATGTGCATACTTCAAATAATTCAAATAATGCAAATAGCAACGAGCAATTGTTTTTATTCGTAAAAACATCCTCAATTAAGGGATTTCGAATATCCAAACAACTTGACAGAAAATGTTTCTTTTTTTAGTCTAAACATCTATCTGAATATTCGAGGTTGCTGTTTTGAGAAAATTCATTCTCCACTTCTATTTAACTTTGAAAGGAAACATGAACATTGCTCACAAAATTTACAACTACTATGAATTTACGCACACATACAATACCTACAGTTAACAGTTACCTTCGATATCAAAAAAATATGTAGCAGTAAGGAAAACTTATTCCAAAGTGCTCACATTAAGTCTGAGGTAGCTAAATTAAATAATCAACGATTGCGTTAAAAAAAAATAATCTGAGACACCGAAGGCAGAAAGCCAAAAGCTCATCACAGAAAATAAGGCCGTGTCCAAATTTGCGGTTACAGCTATGGCTGCGACTGCTGCTAAGCGGTTCCTATGAGCAGCCATGAGCAAGTTCGATCAAGGACTATAGTTAACCATAGTTCGACTAAACTCTGATCGAACGCACGCTAGTCGACGATGGTTGGACTAGTCTAGTCGACGATTCGCGACCAGCCTAGCGAGGTTGGTCGCATCGCTGGTTACCAATAGCTGTTTTAATAGCACAGTGCAGAGAGGACCAGTATTAACAAAAAATGGCAAAAAAACGTAAATATTCAGCAGCAGTGAACAATCGTTTTTTGTTACTTTGTCTTTCTTTGAACATGTTGAAATAATGCACACGTTACCACTTGTGACATTGTTGATACACTGAGCAAATATCGTCCGTCTCACTTTCATCTATGAACTCGTCCAAAAACGTAAACAAACTAGCCTCCGCCATTTTCTCATGGTCGCGTTGACATGACAATAGTTCGACTTCAGTGCTCATGCGCTACGTACGTTACGAACCAACCACTAGTTAACCATTGGTCCTCGATCGAACTTGCTCCATAAATGACAGCTTTAGCAACCCCTCAGCAGCTGCCAACTCGTACACAGCCTAAGATATCAACGAGGGGGGGGGCTTGCTACCCAGGGGTGGGTCTACGACACTGTACATTAGAACTAGGGGGCGTGTGGTAAGGTCCCGACTCACAACGCTATAAAGTCAATGGAATCTGGATAACACTAAGTCGTATTTTACAAAAAATCTAGTTGATGACCGAAGTCATTGACATGCAATGGAATTGTTATGGAGACAATAGGCCTTATACATTAGCTGTTTTTTTTACATAATTACAAGACAAAAAACAAGAACCCCTCTCGTCTGAAAAACCAAACTCTGTTGTGCAATGTATCAGGGTATCGGTCAGCCTTAGTGACAACAGTGTACCTGTTTATCTCTCTGTAAGTCGCAATGTCTATCAGCAGGAGATGATCTTAGTTGCTTCCCGAACTCCACTGAGATACGCTCCCGTCACAGTCTGTGGAAAGTGACGATTCGTTGCCTGAGGAAGGACAAGACTAACTGGTGAAAACGATGGAACGTTCTAACTGATCCGACAAGGATGTACGAGTTTTTCTGTAAAATAAACTGCAGTAGAGGTCCATTAGGCCCTCCCCCAAAAATAGTTTTGTTGCCATCCGCGACTGACTCAAAGTCACAAAAGTCGGGTCACATTTTTTTCTTCAAACCTCACCTTTTCCCGCACAAAATGAAGAAGTTTTTCATTGTCTTTAAATACAGCTACAACAGCAGAATCATGCATTTCGCGCCATGTCACTTTTTAAAAAGCTTACTTTTTGCCTTCCGACTTCCGAGTTAAATGACATGTAATTTCATGGATGTTAAACAAAATAAAATAAAATAAAATAAAACAATTGATCGACCAACCCTCCCTCTCTCCCATTTAACCCCCAGCCACCGGACATATGGGGATGCCCGGGGCGCCAGGCAGGGTTATGGAGCAAAGCGAAACGGAAACAAGAGGCTTGTGCAGCCAAGCATAATGAACACAATACCCCAATAATGGATTGAAAATGCAGAGATTGGCACACATAGACGTCAACCGGCCAGGTGGCAATTTTCAACCCGCACATATTTGTGTCAACCGTATGCAAGGGGTTAAGGGCAACAAGTTTTTTTTCTTTCTGGCCTTACATCAAACAACATGCGATCGGCTTCAAATTTTCAACCAATGGTAATGTAACTTGGCACAATTTTTGTTCTGTAAAACCTCGAGGGGAACCTCAAATGTACCGCTTCTTTAATTCTGCATTTTCCACTTACCTCTCCTGCAAAGAAGAGTTTGCCGTTCACGTCCTGTGCCATGGTGTCGTAATCCTCCCCGTGCCCGCCCGTCTTCACGTAGCTGTACGCCATCCGAGCGTACGGGTCCTTGTGCCAACGCGTCACAAAATAACTTGTCGGCTCTGGGACGTCCTGTGAATCGTGGGGGGAGCGATACAAAAAGAAGTTAAAACAACTAACACTGGAAGGGAGCATTTCATATTGTCCAGATGCGGTATTGATTGCAGTACCGCTGTTTTTTGAGGTACTGGTATACATCACCAAGTGGCTCTGATAAGGGAGCATTTCATATTGTCCAGATGCGGTATTGATTGCAGTACCGCTGCTTTTCTTTGCGGTGCCGCATTCCTTACCTCAAGCCTAGCTGATGAATAGGAAGCCAGGCGGCTTGAATAACTGAATAATAATGAGGTCAAAACTGGAGCTCATTAAAAGCCCAGTCGCCTTGTTCAAGATTTCCAGTTTGCAACGGTCAGACCATTAGACAAATAACCCTATTAGTGGAGGTCTTGCTGCAATGAATGTTTATTAAGAGCTCTGGTTTGGAACACTTTAATTCCCTGCTGTCCACCGAGATGGATTAGCCAGAGAGCCACAGGATAGTGCTGCCACTTTCAGACGACATGAAATGATCCCTATAAACACAGCTCTCGCCAGCATTTGTGTAGTGATTGCCGTTGCCAATTCCCTGGGAACCCAAGATATTTACTGCATGCAGGGGACCTTGTACAGATGAAATAAACGTGGTATGATGCGTCATGAGATTCCATTTTTTTTTTTTTTTTTTATTATTTTTATTTTTTAATTTTTTTATGTGTGTATTCTTTCTGAAATTGTGAAACGAATCTTTCAATGTTTAACCTATTTTAACTTGTTAATGAAGCTTAGCTTTTTATTGTTATTTTGTAATACTCATCATTGTAAATTCAATGCAATTTTGCCTTTGGCAACCAAGTTGAATTTTAATAAACCATGAAATAAAAAATAAAAAAAATATAACTATCCCAACCTATCGAAAAACCAAATCCTCTCCACTCCCACAGCTTGTGTGTCTCAACCTGTCACTCGATAGATAGGGTACTTGGTGACCGCCTGTAAATTGCGCCCTCTGTTGATGAACGTTCAAGATGCGACAAGGTATTACTCCTCTTGTTTGTCACCTATAGAGGGAGGGTTAATTGCCATTTCCCGCATCAAAAGGTAGCGGTGGGGAGGGCCCATTCCCCCATTGCCAACAAATTTCTCCCTCCCCCAGTTACTTTAGCTTTCTACCCAATTCACCGACCTTAAACAATGTTTCTGATCAGTGATTTCGCTAGACAGATCCATTAAGTGCCGCCTCTTGACGCACTGATCAATCACACCTGCACACGCAAGCCACACCTCCGGCGCTTTTTTAAGACCTTTGTCAGACTGTAGTCAGGCTGTGATTGGTCAATACATGTACATCAAGTGGTGTTGCCTAATGGATAGGTCTATCGGCAAAGTCAAAGACGGGACTTTGTAATTACCTCTTCGGGGAAGAGTCCTCGTAGGCACGCCATGCAGTCTGCAACGACCTGCTCGTCTGTTAGCTCTTTGGTTTTCTCGACTGCATCACCGCTCAGTACTGTCATCAGGACATGGCTTTCTTTACTCTTAAAAAAAGAAAATCCCTCCAATTAATGCAATGAATTCATTTAGCCTAATCCATCAAATTAATCTATTCAATCCAATCGATAACAACCCAATCAATGTCACGAATCAGTAAAACAAGTCAGATCAATGAAATTGATCTAATCAATGCAATCAAATCACACAAAAAAAATTGATCTGATCAATGCAATCAAATCAACACGATCAATCAAATCAATGTGATCAATGAAATCAATGCGATCAATCTAATCAATGCAATAAATCTCATCAATGCAATCAATCTAATCAATGCAATCACTATAATTACCAAAAAAACACAATCCGATCAATCTTATCAACTGACCAAGTTAAATCACTGCAGTCGATCCAATCAATAACAAGAATCCAATCCAACCCCTCACATCCAATCAAGTTGCAGAATCAAATCGGTGCGATACAAAATCATCTAAATCAACTGTATCAATCAGAACAATCAATCAGAATGATACACTGACCAATGAATTCGTTCAGATATAGTCCATCAATCATCCAATCACTTATCCATCTCCTCAATTCATTATGCACACCAATACTAACATTGGACGTCATATCATAGAAAACGCTGAAGTATCCCCGGCTGTCTTCACCCGTGGGGGTGTGGCCAAAGTAGTCACACCCCTGGATTTTCTTTCCCCAGAAGCTCCTTGGAAACTTCAAGGCAATCTGCAAGCATAGAGCATGAGACAAGAACAAGTAGAATAACAAGTAGTGAGGTTGGGAAGGGCGGTTTTCACTTTGGGACTGGTAGGGACCGACAGATTTCGCCACTTCGAACAGGTTGGGGCAGAAAGGTATGTATTAAAAGTATTCCTCTTTTAAAATAACAGCCAATAAAATCTGAAAAATTCTACTACAAAAAGAGTTTAAATACTGTAAAAGAAGATTTATATTTGTATTTCATTTAACATCCAACAGCGCAAGGCACCAATTACAGGATGTGTGCCGAGGGGACCAGAAGCACCGGGGCAAACCCCTACTCTTTCACGACAGGTGCTCTGGGTTCTTTTACGTGCACTGATCCCATAGAGCACACGAGACCTCCGGCTTAACGTCCCATCCGAAGGACGTGGCCCTTTTGAGATGAATAAGGGCCTGTCGTGCCCCGGAACAATGCACTATTTGTTACCAGGCACGCTAATGCAAGCAATACATGCCGTGGTTTCCTGTCCAAGTACTGCCTGCAGTCAACGTTGCTTAACTTCAGTAATGTGCCACTTGCTCTTCCACTGAGCCAACTGTCCGGTACGCGGGTTTTCTGCTTTTTCTGGTTTGCTTTCAAGAACTGGATGGGCTGGCGGTCAGGCTTGGGTGATTACCAATTTCGGTCTATTTTAATAGATTTTCTGGTAAAATTCCCACATATTGGCAGGGGTGGGGGGGGGGGGAGTATAGAGCCTCCACTGGTCAATGTTCGGCACAGTACCTTTTCACTGATGCCAGCCCCTAGCGTCTGCAGAGCCTTCTGCTTGTTGCTGGGCAGCCGAGGGTGGAAGTCAATCAGACCTTGTTGTAGAATGGCCAGGGGTACCGTCACTAAAACCTACGAGGGCCAGAGAAACGGCAAAATAAATAAAATTTCTTCCCTTGTCTATGCTTTTTGGGTTGGCACCCTGAAAAATCAATTTTCAAATTGAACTGCTATTTGGATAAGTTGAAAGCTTGCCAATGAGACATTCCAACAAGAAAAAAAATAAAAAGAAAAAAAATTTGGCCCCGATAAGCAATAAAATTCAATATAAAAATTGGGAGCAGGATGCTATTTTAATAGGAAAGCTACGGCGCTTAGCAGTGTCAAATGCCGGATTTGTGTCGAAACTAAACAGCTCTAGCAAATTTGACTTCAAAATCAAAGGGAGGAATTGTGTGAAGTGGCCGACTCACCTTGGCAGCTTTGAACTCTTGCCCGCTGCTGCTCGTGACCACGTTGGTCTGGCCAGAGTAGTCCACGCTGACCACGGCCTGGCCCAGCCTGATGTCCAGCCCCTCGGCCATCTGGCTGAAGATGGCCGAGTAGCCGTCGGTCAGCAGGGTGTGGTCGCCGGCAAACTGGGCAAAGGTCTCATTCTGGTCCCAATGTAACGAGGATACCTGGGCGTACATTTATGAAAATTCATGAAGCTAATCTGCATAAATTAACATATCACGTGCCATGGGTGTCGACTACTAAAAGAAAAAAATTAATTTGCGATACCGATGTTGAGGTCGAATAGAGTCAAATCCTGCATGGAGTTGCTCATGCCTTGATCCAAGACAATGAAAAGCTGATTTTTTGTACACCAGGCCAAATCATTAGAAAAAGATGTTTTGCAAAGCAAGGAAAATAACTGGTACCCGAACAAAAACCAACCATTAGTTTCATGCAAATTGCTGCAGAAAAATATGCATCTCAATACATATGGGGCTGCTGTGAGTCTATTCTCCCTGTGGCTGTTTCATGTTGTGAAGGCTCTTGGCATGCAACAGCCATCGTGTCCGTTATTACCTTGGACAGGTTGCAGCCGCATGCATATTCCAGGTTGCTGATGTGAAACTGCAGCAATCTGTTTTCCGTTGGCGTGAAAGTTAAACTCGTCTCTTCCATGAAGATTCTGTGCATCTCAAAAAGTTTCCCTGTCACAGGAGAACAAAGTTGATGCATTGAGTTGCGAAAAACTTTACACAAAGTTTACGCTTAGCATCTTGGCTCGTCAATATGTAAATTTGTATTAGCCCTCACCCTGCTAAATCCAACAAAATCCAACAAAATCCAACAAAATCCAACAAAATCCAACGAAGGTAAAAAAAGCTGTTGTAATTCGTTTGATTTAGCAGTCAACACAACATTGTGTGTTGGATATTGTTGTATTCAGCAGGATTGCAGCTAAATATGTGACCCGCTCTGCAAAAAGGGCACATAAGTCGCTGTATGCTTTTACACGTAATGGGCCGTTCTATGTGAAGAGGATGAACAATTCTTCAACCAAGTGATTTTTAAGGGAGGGATTTTTTTTGCATCTTTGATACCTATATTATCCTAGTTCATAACCAAAATCTTTGATTTCAGTGAATAAAGTTGGGAAAAAATAATGTGTTTGTGTCGAGTGCTTCAATCTATTGCTTTGCTTTTTGTTTTATTGAATGGCTTGTTTCTCCTTAAATCATTTCAAGAAATTCATGAAAACAAACATGCAAATTTCCAAATATCTTGTGAATGCAAAATGCTACAGGCCTCGGACATACACCATATGAAAGCTATTAAAATGGCCTTTCCAGCTATATATAAAACACTATTTTCAAATTTTGCAACATAATTGCCCTTTTTGCAGAGTGGGTCACATACACCTGTTGAATTTTGTCGTATTTAGCAGGGTGGAAGCAAACTTCTAGTAAAAATTTCGGTTGGATTTTGTTGGATTCAGCAGGGTAGCTGCAAAAATGCCAAGGCTGGTGTGTAGGTGGTACACTGCAGAATCCAACACAATTTTGCTGTTGGATTTTGTTGTATTAATAGCAGGCTTCTCATTTCAGTTTTGTTGGAAATTGTTGGATTTTAAGTAGGGCCACATGAAAAACTTTCAAGGGGGTTCATGTTAACATATAAACCAACAATTCAGAAGTATTCCCAAGAATTTCTACAAAAGACATGGCAATTTATACTAAAACGGAAATAACGCTGTCCTGCATGTGTTTTAGGGGTGTGCATCGGAACCGGGTACCCGACCGATCATGTCAGGAACCGGTTCCAGATTGTGTAATCGAGTACCCGTACAACTTTACATTATCGCATAGTAACTTCCCAGACAATGAAAAAGGGAAAGGTTTTGAATGTTATTTGTCAGGAATTTTCACAATTAAAACCCGACTACATGGGATACCAGCACAGATTTCACGTTTATGACGCTCACAAAAGTTGACAATAAAAGGGAATTTACCGGTCGTGGTTTGTGTAGTCTGGGCATGCATAAGAGCCTCGACGAGACCTAATAGCATGCCTCATTCCACAATAAATACAACTATATGAAGTTTCTGGTCTTTTGTGATATACCAGTGCATGCACGTGCTGGCACACGTCATCAAGGGGGAGAAGTGATCATGTTTACTGG
Source organism: Hippasteria phrygiana (assembly GCA_037893225.1). NCBI lineage: Eukaryota > Metazoa > Echinodermata > Asteroidea > Valvatida > Goniasteridae > Hippasteria > Hippasteria phrygiana. The sequence goes on along the minus strand of JAZGUH010000008.1, from coordinate 2,210,889 downwards.
ACAGGCATGAGATTTTTCACACTTTTGTCTGAAATCAGATTTTTTAAATCTCAGAGAAAGACATTATTACAAACTTCCGAGATTGGAAGTTTTGGGCTGCGTTTCTTCAACGGGTACCCGGGTACCCGTATTTTTTTCAATCGGGTACCGGGTTCTTTTACTACCCGTAAATGCACACCCCTAATGTATTCAAGTCATAAAATAGACCTACGATGTAATGACGTCACATTGTGTTTAGACATGTGGAAAGATTACCACATTGTAGCATGTGGTTTCTCCGACGAAATGTACACTGTACGTAGACGCGTATTTTGAGAATTGTGTTCTTTGTATTAGGTAGGTAAAGAAAACCCCTATAGAGGAATCCCACAAAGACGAGTTTAGCGCCGATCTGCGCACTTCCGCGTTTGAAAACGAGGATCTCAATGTCACAGTAAACAACTTTATGCTGATCGTGCGCCTGCGCTGCCTTTTATGGCCCGATTAATTCATGCATGAATGAATGTGCTGAAAAGCGTTGTTTTGTTTGCCACTGACATTCTCCCTTTCAACCCGAAAGTGTTCAAAAGAGGCTCATGTGAAATTCCTCTATTGTTCCCTTATGAGTTTGAAAAATCTTCTTGGTGTTTTTACAATAACAGGCAGAAATTGACAGGATCTTAGGGAGGAGTGGTTAATCTGTGGTCAGGTCAGGCCTTTAAAAAGCCCAGCCATGCCCGGGCCTTCGGGCTTTTACTCTTGCTATTGTGAGCCACAAATCACCTAACAATAGAGCATCAACTAATCAATAAAGCCCAGCCTCTCCCAGGCCAGGCCTAATTGTAGCCCCTCCCACACTAATCTGAACAATGGGAGCAGGCTGGACTCCAGAATTAATGGGCAGTTTATTGTGTACAATCAAGGGATTATAGAAGCCCAAAGGCCCGGGCGTTCCAGGGGCTTGGCCAGGCTTTTCAACGGCCTGGCCCGACCACAGATTAACCACTCCACCCTTAACTTGTAATGTATTAAAATACAAGCCACAGTGAGCCGTTTAGTCACAATTTGGCTTCACGAATTCAACGTTATGATGTCATTCCGACGAAGGTCTATTTCTATTGCACGCCCCCCCCCCCCCCCCCTTTTTCCATGTGTCGGACTTACGGCCTAGAGCAACGTCGCCGGTGTGGGTCTTGTCTTTCCGCCACTCGGCGATGGCATCCAACATGGCGTTGAAGTGAAAGTCGACCCGTCGGTCCAGGGAGGGGTCAATGAGGGTGCCGTCACCTTCCAGCAGGTGGCAACGGTCCTGCACTATCCTCATCTTCAGGCCGGCCTGTATAAGGGCAAGTCAGTAACGTGGCAATTAAGCTCTTGAATACGCACAACGGCCACAGCCGCAATGTGAAATAAAGACCACCTGGCCGGTTGTCATGTATATGCGCATTCCTGCACATACTCAATGCGTTCATGTTTCAACTATATTGTTCGTGAATGGGAGTGTAATGAATAGATGGAGCTTTTTCAAACAAAGCTTTCATTCACATGAAAGGGGGGGTTCCAAGTGCGACGAATAGGACCACTCTATTCAGTGTGGTGTCTATTGTTTGCGTTTATGCTTGGTTGCACAGCCCCCCCCCCCCCCCCATCAATAACAGCTGGACACAAGGGGGTTAAGAAACACTACCGTTGAAGCAGTCCTGCACCGTCTTCCTCCTAAGCGTAAGGATTCCTCTCTTTGGAGCTTGCGCATTTTCCTGATTACTGTCCGAGCGCACTGACCGAAACAACTAATGCTTCTCTGAACCAGACTTCTCGTTTTTAGAGACGTAGTGACTTCACATTGCGAATCCATAAAAACTTCTCCCAAGAGTAGAATTGACCCAAGTTAAAACTTTAACTGGGATGAATTTTCCCAACAGATGTTTCAAATCCATAATAGCATTATGTTAAGTAAGATCTAACCTTTATGAAAAAGTGCCATAGCTAGAACGTACATTTGATTACACAAGAGCTGTTTGTAGGATTATAGTCTACTAAAAACAATTTTCCTGACTACTTGAACAACTTTGTAATGGTAAAACCCCACAAAAGTGTTCGTTAGCTCAGCATCCAATACAGTGAAAAATGCAAGTATAAATCACAAGCACAATCATCAGATAATTTTCGGCCAGGCACCGCTCTCAAGCAGAGAAATGTGAGAAAGCCTTCACAAGAGAAAACCCGACAAAACAGGGGTACGCAGGTGAATCAAATAATTACCTGTTCACACATTAACGAGATGGGATTGTTGATGCATCCGTTGACGGTCTGCGCCCCCTTGGCCACGCAGACGCCCAGGGTGTCGTCGTCCCAGACCCGCCCGCCGATCCGATCCCGAGCTTCCAGGACGGTCACCTGACAGCCAAAGTTAGTCAGCTGACGGGCGGCTGCAAGGCCCGCCGGTCCTGCTCCTATGATGACCACTGGGCCATGCTGGTCAAACACATAATTAAAAAAAATTATTTTAAGAGAAAAAAGAAAAAGAAACGAAGTAATATTTAGGTTGAGAGCATTATATTGTAAACAAAAACTAGAGGGGACATGAGCTTTTCAATGCACACTACACGGGTCGCTTTGCATGCTGACCTGATCGTAGTGTTTAACCCTCCTATGCACCTGGCCTAAATCGACCCAGTTGTTGTACAGATCAAAACCTATCAAATGACAGATTGAAACACACACAAACTGTCAGAGTTGGTGTTTAGAGTTTTTGATAGGCTGTGATAGTTATAAGTATAGGAGGGTTAAAGAATAAGTACCAAGTGGGCAAGTAGAATGCAAAATACACGGATCCCGGGGTGAGATTTGAGAGAAAAAAAGAAAAATCCATGACAGATTCAGAGGCATTTAATTTGTAGTGTTTCTGAAAAGTGCCCCCCAAAAAAACCTGCATTTTCTACCAAAAGATAGGGTTCGAAATTGCAAAAGATATGGTCATTAGAATTAAAAGAAGACTGTTTCAGGTTGCAGGGGTCATTTTTGGAATGATAAAAACAATTTAAGGACTAAAAAGTCTTCCGGAAATCAGCATTCACTACAGTGGTCGATAGGTGGGGAATCGAACCCCCGACCTACCTGTTTGTATTCAGGCGGTAGCAGCGAGCCCCCGGGCGGATCCCTCAGCAAACCCGTGTTGATGAGGCCCTTCCGTGCCAAGAAGTGAATGATGGGCCCGAGCAGTTGAATGCAGCGGATCCGGATCAGGCCTCGGACTATGAGGTGCTGTATGCACTTCTCAACCGTCAGAAACTCCTAAAAAATAATTATGGAAAATAACGCAGATTTAGACCGGGGGACCAATTTTATGAATTCGCTATAAACCACTTAAAAAGATTTGCTTATCAAAAACAGGTTCCCAGCCAAAATACATTTGTTATCGGAGATGCCAAGGTTAACAAATTTCATTGCATGAGACATTACTCTCGTCAGGAAAATATTAATTTTTGAAGTTCGGAAATATCTATTCAGCGATGCCACTTTTGTACTCTTGTAGCCGGACGACAGCCATAGCCGCGATGAGAGGCAAGACATCTGGGCCGGTCGACATGAATAGCCGTGCATTCCTGCTCATACACAATCCATTCATGTTTCAACTATACTGTTCTTGAATGGGAGTGTAATGAATAGACTGGGCTCTTTAAATCAAAGCTTTCATTCACACGAAAGGGGGCTCCGAGTGCAATGAATGGGACCACTCTATTGAGTGTGGCACCTATTGTGCCACCTATACAGGACATGCACAGAGTCAGGAAAAGAAAATTAGCGCAAGGCCTGAATATTCTATGACCAACACATTTTGAACGGACCTCCGTCTATTACACAGTACTTCACAATCTACTGTGGTCCAGGGTGACATCACATGATAAGAAAAAAGTCTCTACCTTGCAACTTGTGCTCCAGAGTGCGATGATCAGGTTGCGCAGGGCCAGGTACATCTGTTGCTCCTTGGTGAATTCTGGGAATTCCTGGATCTCGTCGTGTTCCATCACGTCGGGCCGCATACACATGGCCTTGCCCTGTTCGTCCGGCTGGTAAAACGGCTGGAAGTAGGGGCTCACGCCGGTAACTGTTCGTACCAAAAGAGGAATGTATTATCAACATTTATATTCCCTTGGTGCCAAATTTCTGTGCACTGATGTAAAGCAAGATTGGTGAGCTGCTGTAAAGTATACACTGCAAAGCAGAGTTGTAATCGAGTCAGATCACGAGTCAGATCACGAGTCAGATCACGAGTCAGATCACGAGTCAGATCACGAGTCAGATCACGAGTCAGATCACGAGTCAGATCACGAGTCAGATCACGAGTCAGATCACGAGTCAGATCACGAGTCAGATCACGAGTCAGATCACGAGTCAGATCACGAGTCAGATCACGAGTCAGATCACGAGTCAGATCACGAGTCAGATCACGAGTCAGATCACGAGTCAGATCACGAGTCAGATCACGAGTCAGATCACGAGTCAGATCACGAGTCAGATCACGAGTCAGATCACGAGTCAGATCACGAGTCAGATCACGAGTCAGATCACGAGTCAGATCACGAGTCAGATCACGAGTCAGATCACGAGTCAGATCACGAGTCAGATCACGAGTCAGATCACGAGTCAGATCACGAGTCAGATCACGAGTCAGATCACGAGTCAGATCACGAGTCAGATCACGAGTCAGATCACGAGTCAGATCACGAGTCAGATCACGAGTCAGATCACGAGTCAGATCACGAGTCAGATCACGAGTCAGATCACGAGTCAGATCACGAGTCAGATCACGAGTCAGATCACGAGTCAGATCACGAGTCAGATCACGAGTCAGATCACGAGTCAGATCACGAGTCAGATCACGAGTCAGATCACGAGTCAGATCACGAGTCAGATCACGAGTCAGATCACGAGTCAGATCACGAGTCAGATCACGAGTCAGATCAAAAGTCAGATCAAAAGTCAGATCAAAAGTCAGATCAAAAGTCAGATCAAAAGTCAGATCAAAAGTCAGATCAAAAGTCAGATCAAAAGTCAGATCAAAAGTCAGATCAAAAGTCAGATCAAAAGTCAGATCACAAGTCAGATCACAAGGTCAATCATAAGCTACATGGGATGAACAATAACAAAGGAATGCTAATGACCTGCAATGACCTGCAATTCAGGACACATTCTTTAACCCCTTGCGTACAGATGACGCAAATATGCGCAAAAAAAACAGTGCCACCAGGCCGGATGACGCAGTTTGTGCAGTTTCAATCCATTGTTGGATTAAACAGTGCCACCAGGCCGTATGACGCCATTTGCCGCCATTTGCCGCCGTTTGTGCAGTTTCAATCCATTGTTGGATTATTGTGTACAGGTTACGCTTGACTGCACAAACACATTGTAGCGGTTCGCTTGGCTGCCAGGGCCGCCGCGGCACCCCGACGTCTCCCGTAAAATACCGTACTCATGGGGTTAACGCCTTCTATCTCCAAGAGTGATTATGTAAAGCAAAGAACCTGACAAACAAGTAAAACAAAAAATAGTGTGAAGTCGATTTTAACCGTAACAGTCCTGAATTCTCCTATTTTGATATGATTTTCCACACTTCCCAGCGAGTTAGGGTTAATGATACTTGATGGGAAATTACACAAGTCAGGCGTAACAGGGACACCAAAATATGTCATTTTTGGACCCCAAATTTATGAAATGACCCACAGATCAGATTTTCTTTTTTAATTTGAAAAGAAATTATTTAAATTCCTTTTTGGCCTTGTGGCTCTGCCAAAACGGCATAGGAAACATTCTTTTGTGAGTTGGTAATATGTGGTAGGGCTGGCAATTCAAAATGTCGCCAACCCTACCACTTTGGATTGTAACCCTTTACCTAGAGTGGCTTTCAGCATTGCATTGAGTGATTTCAATAATAAAAAAAAAAAAAAAAAAAATATAAACCTCTAGATTCTTTTGATTTACATCTTGTTTTTACCTGGAATATTAGAGGTTGCGCTGTAAGAATATCTCTCTCCTGAACAGATGAAACAAAACAAAATTAATTGGCATCAGTCATGAATAAGCTTCTCTTTTTATATCAATTACTTCAACATGTTAATACGCTGCATGTTTGTGACAGGTAAAGTACTTTGCTACCCATGGGACAGTATTTTTGTTGGCCGTGGACTAGTACTTTTCCGGGCGTGGGCTAGTACTTTTCCGGGCGTGGGCTAGTACTTTTCTGGGCGTGGGCTAGTACTTTTTGGCCATGGGCTAGTACTTTTCTGGGCGTGGGCTAGTACTTTTCTGGGCGTGGGCTAGTACTTTTCTGGGCGTGGGCTAGTACTTTTCTGGGCGTCGGCTAGTACTTTTTTGGCAGCAGGCTAGTACTTTTTTGGCCGTGGGCTAGTACTTTTTTTGAGATTGAGTGCCGATTAATAAATTAATAGAGAATATCATGTAACACGTTCTAAGCCAGTCAGGAGACAATCCATTCGGATTGATTTCTGCACATACCTGGTTTCTTTTTAACTAGCTCGCACGTGGCGCTGAGCCCGACGCCATCTGGGAAGTAGGAAGCCAGGAAGGGGGCTGCCGGGGAGCTCTTGAGGAGAGGAGGGAACAGTAACGTCTCCAGCCACTCCGGCCGGAGCGTCTGCTCGACGCGGCAGTCTTCCTCTACGTCACAGTCGTTGGCAGTCTGCCGAAATGACAATCAAATGTAATATCTTGCATAATTGTAATATCTTGCATAATTATGCAGATGCAGTTTTGAACCAGAAAATGGACTGGAGGAGAGCTAAAATTGTTAACTGGAAATTAGCCACTCTTTAACGCCATGCGTTAAAGATGGGTGCTGGGATGCCAAGAACATGGCTGTGCAGCCAAGCGTAAACGTAAACAATAGGCAACACTCTAAATAGAGTGGTCCTATTCGTCGCACTTGGAGCCCCCTTTCGTGTGAATGAAAGTTTTGTTTGAAAAAGCTATCTATTCATTACACTCCCATTCAAGAACAAACACGAATGGATTGATTACACACAGGAATGCGCCTACAGACCGCCAGGTAGTCTTTTTCAAATGGCCGTTCGTATTAAAGGTTAAGAACCCAATTTTTGAAAATTTAGGGAAATGGTGAGGCATTTGTTTTTTTTTAAGTTTTTGGCAAAACAAAACAGTTTTTCTGAAGTGGGGGTCACATTCTCTTTTCCCTCTCACCTCTTCCTCAGCTTCTGCCTTTTGCCCCACGGTGCAGACGAATTGCCTGATGACCTCGGCGTTGATCTCGTGCTCTCTGGGGAGCGTGCGCCACTTGCCGCAGCCCGGCTTGCTGCACTGCAGCCAGTAGGGCAGTAACTGGTCCACCATGAATGTCCGTAGGTTGGGCTCCGTCTTGCCCGTGCAGCTCCACTCGCGCTTCCAGTGAGAGACCTGCTCAAAGCCCACACGGTGGCTGTGTGGGGGGGGGGGGGGGGGGGAACAAAACAGCAGAGGTCAAATGAGCCCAGGGCTCGATTTAGTTAGTAGCCCGGTGTACAAACACTAATCAGGGCCGCTCCTTACTAGTCAAACTTGGTTCTTAGGTTGCCCGGCTGGCTAGCAAAAACAATCGGTAACTTATGAAACTGTGATATGATGTGAATAAAGCAAAAAATTACCAGCCACCCCCCCAAGTGCCGTTCAATAGGAGCTGAACTGAACTGAACAAGTTATTAAAAAAATGCAAATACAGACTGCAGTTTGCAGTAAGCCCGCACCTCGTACGGTTAAGCACAAAAAACCTTGCTTAATAAAAATCAGGTTACTGGCCAATACTCTGTGTGATGTATATTGCTTGCGACTGGTATTTAGTTGTTTACTTAGCATAAAAATCACATGGAATTTTGGCTGGTCACTGGATTTTACTAAGCAAGGTTTTATGACTTAAGCAAATTTTGTGCTCAAGCAGCTCTATGAAATTGGCCCCAGACCTGCAATGTGACTTGTGATGACTTGCTTCCGACTCTGGTCTGACAGTGAATATGGGCGAGTTTCTGCGAGTATTGTCGGACTGTGATTGTAAACAAAAACAATCATCTCACCTTCTGTAGAAGTAGTCGAAGCATTCATTGCAGTAATGCTCCCCGGCAGACAAATGGTACCATCTGCTTGTATAGCCACTGCCTGCACATCTGTATGTATGCACAAGAATACAAAGCATGCTATTTTTCCTTCCAAGAATAAAAAAAACATCAAAGTGTCTTGCTCAAGGACACAAGCACTGAGCTGAACCCAAAATCTGTGGCACCACTCAGATTTTTTAGCCTAATGCACTTGGCTACAAGACTCCACAGTCAAGACAAAAAGGTCGCTTTCCACGTTTATTGTAAAATTGGGCATGATCCCTGGCTATATGGAATGATGGGTTTATGACCAGAGATGTAGTCGAGTCCATCACAAGTCCCTGCAAGTCCATCACAAGCCCTCCAGTCCTAATCCCAATCACGAGCTATTCAAATGAGCTTTGACAAAGGCATACCTTTGTCATTGTTCATCCAGTTACTTGTGACCGGCTTTATGAAAGGACTTCTGACTGGACTTGCGAAAGGACTTGTGAAAGGACTTGCAGGGACAACTCTGGTGCTTACACTGTTAACAAATTTGAATGACAAAAAAAAAATTGAAGGTTGCCGCTACGCATAAGGTCTATCAGTTCAAAACATTAAATAGATCGACGAGAGGGATTCCTTTCATTTTGGGGGGCATTTTTAACCATAACCTTCCCAAATCCTCCAAAATCCTCTTTACCAAATGGAGGAATTTGGAGGATTGCAGGCTTTTTGATTTGTTGAAGCATCAGAGGATTTTGCAGGATTGTTATGAGGACATAAGAGGATTTTTGCCTCTGGAGGAAAATGGAGGATCCAGGTCATCAGGCTCCAATCTGATGCTGGTTGATTTTGGAGGATTGAGGTTACTGGGAGTACACAAAAAAAACATTGGAGGAATTTGCAGGATTGATGCAATGGTCCCCATCAGAGGATTTGAGGATTCAGGGCATATGCAGCTTTTACACTTTGAAATCAGAGGATATTGGAGGATTCAGGTTACATGTAAGAAAAATGGTGTAGGGAGTTAGGGTTAAAGGATTTTTTAGGAGATAACCAGTCCCCCCCCCCCCCCCCCCCCCCCTCCCCCCCCCCAAAAAAATGCTCCCACTAAAAAGAAAGCAGACAGGGACAATAAACGTTTTCTTTTTTTCTGGGCCTAACATGAAATAATGCACCCATCTCACCTATCATGAGCATTGATGGAGCAGATCGGCATCTTGGCTGGGCAGCGGGACTTCTCACAACTCCTGTGGCCCCTCTTGACTCCCAGACTTGCCGACTTACCCTTACCACCCCGGGCACCGCCCCCCGCAGGGACTGGGCTGGGCGAAGCCTTCTCATCGTCCTCGCAAAGTTTTTCTGGTTTCCTCTTCATTCTCCCAGACATCTTGAACTTTCTGCAGTGCAGCAAACAAACCTCATTTATTAAATGCGTCAAACAATCCACAAGGGAAACTGACTAGGTAAATCTGAAGTGAACAAAGAAAACTGGCAGGAGCGGGATTCGAACCTGCGACCTCCGGAACAGCAGGCAAGCTGCAATTTTTGTACAGCTCAAGAGTAGGTTTAATGACAATAAATGTTGAAACAAATGACACAGGACTGTAAAAGTTGACAGACAAGACTCGCACAATCTGATAATATAGGCTAATCAATACAACCTGAGGAAGAATTTTACTTTAATATCCCCACCAAAATCGGCCAGGAACAGCAAAATCTTGGAAAATAGCCAATTCTCCTTGATAACTGTCTAAACGTGGCACAACTTGTTATTTCAAGCTTTTATGTCAGCAAAATCCATTAACAAATGAGGCAGATATTAACTCTTCTATGGTTTGACCTTTCAAACCTTTCAAAATCTGCTTACTGGCAAGATGGCGAACAAATTAATATGAACCTTTTAAAACACTCCAGAATTTGTTGCTACTGCACTACCACACCTTTCAATACCCTTTGAAAGGTATTAAAACGTAGAAAAATTAGGCTATGGTATACCCCTATGATAAAGGTATTGGAAGTCTATCAGAAAATAGCCAGACCCTCCAAAACCTTTCAAAAGAAATTGAAAGGTGGAGCTATTGCTCAACCAAATATCAGTACAGTTGTTATGCATAAATGGTTGGACCTTTCAAAACCTTTTGACATTTTTTGAAAGGTAGAGTTACTCCCCAGTACATTTGCCAGTATAATTTCCCCCTTGGTATACCTCACACCAGTTTGTTCAGAGAGTTGTTTCACCTTTCGAAACCTTTCATAGGTCCCTTTTATCAGAAAGTTTTCTCAACTTTCAAAACCCTTCAGTCCAGCAAACTTGAAAGGTTGACAATTCTATGGCAACTGCACGGTACATAGGAGGGTTAACATGTGAGCACAGAGTGACACCGTGCCAAGAACATCTAACACAGAAAACACAAACTTTCTTCTCCTATAATCCGAGTGAAGTCTCAAAATTAAACAATGGAAGGAATTGCTGCGTGGCCCACCCTGCCTGGACACAGTCCATCCAGCCCACCAAATATGCAATTGACAGGACTTATGAAAGAGGCCTGTTCGTTTTCAAATAATTTAGTATTTGATTATTTAAAACTGGGTTTGCCCGAATATTCGCATATTTGATACTCGCCAATCAAGGTTTTTGCACTTCAGCTGCAACTGCATGCCATGCCGGTAAAAAGTTGCACGCAAAGCATGCTGGTGTTTTTTGTGCACAATTACTACGTTTTTTGCAGTAATTATTTTATACGTATCGAGGGTTTTACGGACGGGAACAATAAACCTCTGCCTGCAAATAGTAACCGTCGACAAAAAATGCGGCATTTGACACTGCTAAGCGCAGTAACTTTTCTATTAACCCTAAGGTAACTTGACTAGAGAGTATCCTGAATCCGCCAAAATCCACCTATTTTGTCATGCACAAAAAGTTGGTTTTGGTGACTGCTCAATATGGAGGTATCCTGAATTCATCAAAACCCTGCAGTAACGCTAGGCTTACAATCCTCAATCCATCAAAATCCCCCAGGTTACAATATGGAGGTATCCTGAATCCGCCGAAATCCTCCAAACCAGGGGAAGGATTTTGATGGATTTATGTACGTTAGGGTTAAAATAGCGTCAGAGTTGTATCTACACATGCATATACTTTTTTCAAATATTCGAACCGGCAAAAAGGTATTCGAAATATTTGGTATATTTGGGACAGCCTTATCATGAAAGTTTATTCAGTGTCAATGGAACCATGTATGTCCAGCCATAGCATGACATGCACATAAAATTATGTATAAAAATGCCCCCAAAAAAGGGAAAAAAAACAAACAAAAAACCAGCCCGCCCACATCATTTTGTCAATCAGATGAGAAACTAATATTTTATTTTATGGGGCTTAAATGTATATAATTAATGTTTAGAATAAAAATAAAGACCATCACACCCATCATATGTGGCACCAGCAAGCGAAATCAGACCCAAGTTGGAAATTTTGAAGATTGAGATTTCCATTCCATAAAATATATAATGTAAGCTTTGTAAAAAAGTAGTTATATCATTTCCTTGCTCTATGGTTACATGATATTTTGGTTTTCGAATAGAGCCGTAAATTCAGCATTGAGAATGGAAAAAAAATACGTAGTTTACACATATTTTTCAGAAGTACACCAGACTAAAATGTCAAATTGTACAAAATGGTTTCAACACAAAAGCAAAACAGTTGTTTTTGTTTTATTAAATATATATAGGCCTATGCTTTAAAGTAAACTACAGTATTTTTACAAAAACAGGAATCACGATTTTTTGATGATTTTCATGTAAATTGCAATTACTCAAAAATAGGTCATGCGACCTTGCGATTGCCCTTGCGGATATGAAAGCTGGCTGATATTTTTTTTTTAAATTGTGAAAACAAATAATGAAATAATCTTAAGGTTAAGGTCTTGAGTTCAGGCATTTACCAAAGGCAAAATCCACCATCAATTCACATGTCATGTTTGTACCAAAGTCTACACTGTAGATGTTGTATTACAATGCACAGTAACACTACAGTATGAGTAATTGAGTAAAGCACAACTAGCTCACCATCAACCATGGACTGGAGGAAGAAATATCAACTAAACAAGAATTTGGCTACACTGAACATGCTGAACATGGAATGACGTAAATTGCTCATGGCTTTTGTAACTCTGCATACCATGAATGAGCGTGTTTGTGTACCCTCAATTTTATCCAGGGTTAACATAAATACCTTAATTTTGATTCCACGGAAAATGCTTGACGTCATGACTCATGTACATTGTCCTGTTTGACATGCGAGTTGCGTCCGCAACACGAGCAATACGTTTTCAATTTCTCTTAATAACACGATTCCATTTCACATTTCACCGTTTCTATGATCTGAGGAAGTATCAAGAGATTTAATAATGATGAAGTTAACAATCCAATTTAATTGAAACTGCCATGAATGGAAGGAATTTCTTACCAACACTCAACAGAACTACAAAGCCGCCTGATGATAGATGCAGCATCAACACAACATGCATGAACCTGCACAAAAATCATGTAGCGCGTACGCGCATTCGGTTTATATCGAGACGTTGTACATTTAACCTTTGACACAAGCAACTTGTGCTGTTCTAAATCCAGATATTTTGGCATTGCACCGTTCCGAGTAAATCTGTTGGCAAAATAACAGCCAGCTGAACCAGTCCAATTTAATTAGAGGGTGAATTGAAATTTCTCATTGACTTGATTATTAATAATTCGTATGTTGCCATTTACACTTACAATTTATTCCTGTAAGTCGAACAATATTATAAATGCTAAAAATAAAAAAATGTGAATTTGACACAAAATTAAATATCATTTGCTTCTCACATGGAACAACAATTAATTATAACCCTTCATACGCCCCTATTGAAAATGTAGCCACCCTTTTCATTAACAAGATGGCGGCCCACAGTCAGCGATCAAGCTACGTGGAACTCGTTTAGGACGATAGAAGTATGCAAGTATGTCTAGAACTATTGACATTTCTGGTCATAAAACACGTTAAGCAACTCTGATAATGAAAGCATTGCAATGCAGCTCATCAGTGCTCGCGGAACCTACCCCGAAAGCCGGGCCCCTCCTGGCCCTATAATTAAAAAAATTCACACACAGCTTCGTCGCGAAGAGTGGGAGTGGAGAGAGAGTCGGGCAGGGGAAATAGAGGACGCTATTTTTCATTTTAAAAAATCCTCCCAGGGACCAGGTAACGAGACTGATGTGTATATTGAACGAGGAAGCTTAGGAAAAAAGACCAAAGCAGGTCCCCTGAGGTGGATACAATTATTCATACATGGATACGCAGATATACGGAGTGGCCCTCTTGTGGTCATTTCAGAAAAGGTATAATACGCCCTCTGGACTGGTGGCCACATACTCTTGGATAAACAACTCCGGCAGCAAGTGCATGGTGCATGTGAGAAGGTTTATTGAGGGCAATCAACCGTGGCCAAGTATCCGCTCATCCGGATACGAGGTGGGATAGACGATACCCCTAGAACTATGGGGTTCCGACAGGAACCCTATAGGAAGACGCCGATTTTTCCCATAGGCTAGTACAGCAAGAATAAGAACGTCATTCCCATGCAACACGTTTCTACATTTTTCGCCGTGAATTACTTCATGGCTGCCCCCAAAAATAATAATATGCCGCATTTACATCCTCACCTTGCTTGCGCCAAAATCTGCAGTCGTTCCGAAGCGATCACACACGCACACATTGCCTGTCGTCGCAGACGGTATATAACGGACACGCGGCAGTTGCCTGCCGTACCGCGCTTCGAATTTTCGATGAATAATCATGACTTGACCGACCCACGGCCCCCCCGCAAAACAGGAGCTTCGTGTGTGCGGCTTCCTGGATGGTGTGCGTGTGTGATCGTTTCGGAACGACTGCAGATTTTTGTCATTTTTTTCCCGCAAATTGGACCCGTTTCAGGCGAAAATTGACTTGGCGCAAGCAAGGTGAGGATGTAAATGCGGCATATTATTATTTTTGGGGGCAGCCATGAAGTAATTCACGGCGAAAAATGTAGAAACGTGTTGCATGGGAATGACGTTCTTATTCTTGCTGTACTAGCCTATCGGAACCCCATAGTTCTAGGGGTAGGATAGACGAGTGGCGGGGTATAAGCGAGTTCGATAATTTTTTTTGGACATCCACTAAATAATGAATGGCCGATTACAACTTCGAGAACAACTTAGAATCCATAAAACCACACACAATGTTCCCAGTGTCATCAAACTCTTCACAGTCCTGACCAGGTTGAATTTCAAAAAATAAAAACTCTTGTTTTTTTTGTGCACATTTCCTACCTGCATTCTGCACTCCTTCGTCAAGAACTCCTTGTCATCAGTTTGGTATGCAGTTTTGGGAAAGATTTTACTTTAATACCCCCACCAAAATGGATCAAGATGGCAAAACCTTGGAAAATAACCATCCCTCCTTGGAGAAAAAATAGCTTGTTCGGGCCTTTCTCTGACATCATTTGATGGGTTGAAGTCTTGGTACTTAACCCCTTGCATACGGATGACGGAATATGGCGCCAAAAAAACAGTGCCACCAGGCCGGATGACGCAATTGGCCGCTGTTTGTGCAGTTTCAATCTATTTTTGGATTGAACAGTGCCACCAGGCCAGGTGACGCCATTGTCTGCTGTTTGTGCAGTTTCAATCCATTTTTTGATTATTGTGTATAGGTTACGCTTGACTGCACAAACACATTGTAGTGGTTCGCTTGCCTGTCAGAGCCGCCGCGGCACCCCAGCGTCTCCCGTAAAATACCGTGGAAAGAGTTCCATATCCGGACATCACTTATTTTCCCTTAACCCTAACCATCCCTAACATGCCAAAATCAAACACCCCATTGTGTTGAATTTTGTGTGATTGGGTACTGTAGAGCCTTGGCACCATCACTTTGCATGGGACTTGATGCCCTGATTTTGTCTAGGTACAAAGAATGTGCCATTGGTTTACTACACAGTGTTGGAGTTTGTTTGGTTAGGGAAGGATTCTAGTAAAAAGGCTTGGGCTGTTAGGGTTAATATGACTTAAAAACTACCAAAAAGTGTAAATCTGATGAAGAAACACGAATTTAGGAGGGTAAATTTTTCAACTTATTCTTTGAAAATACTTTGACTTTTTCTGTCATGGCCCATAGACTTTGAGCACGAGGTATAAGTGATGTCCGGATATGGAACTCTTTGCGTATAAATATAAAACTGATGTTTAGCCAGCGATAGAGGGTGCCACAGTGATCTTAAAGCCAAAAATCCCTGATTCATATTGTTGAGTTCTTCTAGAGCTAGTTTAAACTTGAATCATAGCTCCAGCAAAGACATGAGGTGGAACCGTAAGTGAATACGAATAATTCTGTAATGTCCAAACTACAAAGTTTTATCATTGAAATGATTACTGTGCTGTTGCAGGATTTGTCATGCTTGTCCTGAGGGTGTAGAGGAGCACTTCATTTAGTCACGTCACCAGATTCATCCAACAAGGCTGCCATCATGCTGGAGTCATATGTCTCCCCCTTCCTGCTCGGCTATGTCGACAAGTACATCAAGAATCTCAAGCCGGAGGATCTACAGCTGTCCCTCTGGGGTGGCGACCTTGTGCTGAACAAACTGGACCTCCGCCTGGACGTGCTCGAGCAAGAGCTGAACCTCCCCTTGACATTCATCAGCGGGCACATCCACGAGCTGCGCATTCATGTGCCCTGGACTAGATTGGGCTACGAGCCCGTCGTCATTACAATCAATACGATTGAGTGCGCCTTGAAACTCCGGGATGCGGGCTACGACGAGCACGACAGTGCCTCCTCTAAAGGCTCCAAGTCCAGCCTAACGACTAAGAGCAAGACTGATTTGGCGAACAAAGCAAAACAGAAGTATGAGAAACAAGACGGGGACCTGCCTCCAGGTTATGTGCAATCTCTGATGAACAGGGTCATCAATAATGTCACGCTCGTAATCAAGAACCTCATTTTGAAGTACGTGGAAGACGACATCGTCCTGTCTGTGAACGTCAAGTCAGCCGAGTCTTTCGCCGTGAACGCGGACTGGCAATCGGCGTTCACCGAACTGAGTCTGCCGGAGCTGGTCCTGCGGCGCGTGTGCGAATTTTCCGACCTCACTGTTTGCCTTGACAAGAGGAATGCTAGTGGGAAGATCGAGATATACCAAGAGCCTGTCGTGTATCGTTGTGCAGTGTCGCTGCGCATGCACATGACTTACGCAACCTTAAATGCAAAGAGGCCCTTGGTTGTCAAGATGAATGTTTATTGTAAGGAGCTGGACATGTCTCTGTCGGACACACAGCTGCCGATGTTTCTCCGACTCTTGCAGCTTCTCGTTGAGTTATATTATGGCACATTGGATCAGGGCAGCAAACTAGGGGAGCCTGGCGAGCAGACCGCCGCAATAGAAGCCAGTAAAGAAGACAATAAAACAGGTGAACGATGCTGATTTCATTTATTTAAACCGAACTACCCCAAGCCTTAACTCCAACAGCAGGTTTTGTCTAATTTTGATGGGTTCAGGACTGTAGCGGCTTGGCACTCTTACTTTACATGGAGCTATGATGCCCCAATTTGTCCAAGTCCAAAGAATGTGCCATGGGTATACTGCACAGTGTTGGATTTTGACAGTTTGAGGACACTTCCTGGTAAAAATGCCTAGGGGGGTTAGGGTTGAAGTATGTGTTAATTATCCCTAACCCTGCTGAATCCAACAGGATCCAACAATTTGATAATTCCTTTTGTAACCTGTTAGATTGAGCAGCTAACTCATAGCGTTACAATCCTGTTGGATTCAGCAGGCAACAGAAAAATAAGACACAGTTGGACCCTGTTGGATTGAGCAGCTAACTCATACATGTAGTGTTACAATCCTGTTGGATTCAGCAGACAACGGAAAAATATGCCACGGTTGTTATTCTGTTGGATTTACCAGGCAAGTCATTTTTTATGATGTGTTGGACTGCGTTGGATTGAGCAGGAAACCCATATGAATCACCGTTGGACTCTGTTCGATTTAGCAGGGTAGTCCTGGTGAACCATTAGGGGGTTAGGGTTTTAAACCATTGCACAAAGGTTTTCCCTCGGGATGAGAAGTTTCACTTTTTGACACATTTCACTTTTCACAGAAACCTCCCAGGGGGAGGGTCCCAACACAGAGGGTTGGGCATCGTGGGCATGGTCTTACGTTCCGGACATCTTGTACTATGAGGAGGAGGAAGATGGAGCTGGTGGCACAAAACATAGAGGAAAAAGACCCGACCCGATCCTGTCTGTCGGTCTGTACTGCGACAGAGCGTGTGTCACATTCAAGGTAATGATTAAGGTGTCAGTGCGATTTAGAAATGTATGCAAATTACTTGAGAGTTCCCAAATGGTATGGGCCCAAACGGTATTAATCCCCAGCCCAAACAGTATACACTTGAGCGCCCATGGTTAGGAGGTAGGTAGGCTGCACAATGGAGTACTCTGCCATTGTGATAACAGTAGTCTCTTAAATGGCTGTGCTGCCGCTAATCCTCCTGGTTTAATTAACCCTGGAGGATTAGCGGCCGCACAGCTTTTGAAGTCCAGCAGGCAGGACGCTCCTTTGTTCGGTAAAACCCCAACAGCCTCTTTTGTTGGGCTCTTGAAGGTGGTACAAAAAAAGCAAACTGTTTGGGGTCTGAAAGCGAGGCCCAAACGATAGTTTACAAACCGTTCGACGGTCTAAAGACCATTTGTGACCCGCTCTGGAAAAAGGTATATTATGTCGCAAAATATGAAAAATTAGTTCCATGCATGTTTAGAAAGCCCGCAATGTAAGCTTTCATTTGGTACATGACAGAGCTCCAAAGCCCATTCCGTTCTGGAGATATCGCGTTTTTGCATATTAATTAGTTCTATGTAGTTCAAATGACACAACAGAGAAAACCGGCTTTGAAATAGCTAGTTCTAATACAATGCAATGGAACAATGCACTCTAAAACGGTAATTTTTTCACTTTATTCACTGAAATCAACATTGTTATGCACCAAACCTGAAACTTTAGATATTTAAGATGTCATTAAAGACAAAAACAAAAAATTATATATTTTTACGAAAATGTTTACCCTCTCAACGTTGAAAGGGCGAGTACACGTAAATGCATAGCGCGACTTATATCACCTGTTTTTGGAGCGGGTCACATTTGTATTTCACCCACACGCCTAACCCTACTAGGCATTTTTGCTAAGAATGTTCTGTGGAGTGCTGTTGCTCTTGCGGACAAGACTCACAATCTTGGTGGTACTAAAGATTGTGGGTTTGACTCCAGTAAGGGGTCTTGGTGGTTGTGTGTCCTTGAGCAAGACACTTTGTCACAAGTTGCTTCCCTCTACCCAGGAGTAAATAGGTACCTGTGAGGGCAGTGATGGTTATGTGTTTGATGAGCCCATGTGCACTTAACTTGCACCCTGGGCTGTATACTCCTCGGGTAATAAGCCAGTTTGGTATTTCAACTGCGCATGTGGACAATGACATTTTATCCCGAATGACCCGCGTGACCTAACGCGCGTGTGTGAATGCAAAAGGTGGTCGCACAACGTGCACGTGTTAAATTCAATCAGAATGGGCTTTTGTGTAACATCGCGTGACATTACGTCAGCAATTTTATCCCGAATAACCTTTGACCTTTGAAGTACCGAACTGGCTTATTGAGAAGGTTTCAGGAGTGGTTATTGGGCCTGATGAGCAGGGGTAATACTTGTAAACAACTGTTCAGTTTAACTAAAAAGAGCATTCTAAATGCCAGTTATCATTAAATCTGTTACAATCCAACAAAATTTAACCTAATTTTATGAAGACTTTTTGTGACTCCAAACTCTGGTTTCTTTCTTTCAGCTAACCAAAGAAGTCGCGACGGACCATCCCATTTATTCCACCCCCTCCCCCTCCCCCAAACTGGAGACCTACCCACTACTTGGAATGGAGTTTTCCGGCTCGGCCATCGAAGTGCTCATGCAGGGGGAGGAGTTCTTCGTACATCAGATGGGATTCAGTCACATCACGGCTTCGGTGATGGGCGATTGTGTGTGCGGTTTGGCGGCCGACAGAAGTGAACCGTCTTCCAGCATGCTTGACCAGGTAGCATTACCAGGGTTCCCACAGTTCCCACAGTCATTAAAAATCCTGGAAAAATCCTAGAAAATTCTGGAATTTAACCCTAACGTCCGACTTCCGAGTTACAGGACATGTAGTACTTTTTCACAGATGGTAAAAAAAAATCGGCCGACTGACCCTCCCTTTTGATTTTTCCCATTTAAGGGCAACACAATTTTTTTTTATGTGGCCTAATGCACACTACACAGACCTTTATTGTCAGTGTGATGACTGGCCAGTCTATTGTAAATAGACTATTGTAATAATTGGTCATGGAAAGCGCTCATTCATTTTGTTTTTCCTCATAATTCCAGAGTTTTCCTTTTTTACACTGTGGAACTCCTGACTACAACCACAAAAACACAAACTACTTGACCAACTCCCTGTTCGACGCAAACTGTCCCGAGAACAGACACCAGAGGGCGACCTTAATTCTGGACTGGGACACGCATCAGGACACGTACTGCGAGGCCTTGGCAACGCAGCGATTTGGAGCCGTCTGGATGGACTACCTGTTTGTGGCCGAGATGACGGGAAACAGAAACGGTGTGTGGTATTTTTTTGTCTTTTTTTTTCGTGCCTACGTATTTCCCAAAGTCTTGTATGCGACTGTCTTGTGCAGTATCAAAATGAATTTTTTGATTACGGACGACGGCCATAGCCACAGTTTTAAAAAGACCACCTGGCCGGTTGTTGTCTATATGCGCATTCCTGCACATACTCAATCCATTCATGTTTCAAGTATATTATTCTTGAATGGGATTATAATGAACAGATGGATCTTCTTTAAACAAAGCTTTCATTCACAGGAAAGGCTTTAAGGCTCCGGCTGTCATTGATGAGGCACTGGTATGCCAAGAACATGGCTGTGCAGCCAAGCGTAAACGCGAACAATAGGCACCACACTGAATAGAGTGGTTCTATTCATCGCACTTCGATCCCCCTTTCGTGTGAATGAAAGTTTTGTTTGGAAAAAGCTCCATCTATTCACGACACTCCCACTCAAGAACAATATCACTGAAACATGAATGGATTGAGTATGCGCAGGAATGCGCATATAGACAACAACTGGCAAGGTGGTCTTTTTCAAGAGGTTAATAGGTTTTTCAATTGTTGATCAAAATAGCTGGTGATTCGTCAAGTCGGTCTTCCCACCACAGCGCCGATGATTCTGACCCCATCTTCGACATGAAAGAGACATCGAGCAAGCGATTTCTCTTCAGCCCGGCCAAGCTGGTTGTCGGCAGCGATGTGGTTCACAGGCTGCTGAAGTTAGCAGAATGTGCAGCGGATCATGAGTACGAGCCCTACAGCACTACCCAACCAGGTAATAGATTGTCTCTGGGTTAGCGCCAATGATGTTGGATCTATGGACTCCTATTGGCTGTTTTTGTGTGACATCACACTGGAGTGCCTTAAATTGCAAAGCGTCTAATTTAAAATGCGATGTTCATTCGATGTTGCCCCTAAATTCAGATTAATCTATAATATTTGGAGGTTTATAAATAATAATGTATAGAATATAATTTTTTTTTTGGAAAATGTGAATTGTATGTTAACCCCTTGAGTACGGTATTTTACGGGAGACGTCGGGGTGCCGCGGCGGTTATGGCAGCCAAGCGAACCGCTACAATGTGTTTGTGCAGTCAAGCGTAACCTATACACAATAATCCAACAATGGATTGAAACTGCACAAACAGCGGCCAATGGTGTCATCCAGCCTGGTGGCACTGTTTAATCCAACAATGGATTGAAACTGCACAAACGGCGGACAATTGCGTCATCCGGCCTGGTGGCACTGTTTTTTTGCGCATATTTGCGGCATCCGTACGCAAGGGGTTAAGGGCAAATCCAAGAAAAGGTCCCCTCGCAGTCCCATATGTAATGCACTATTTTTTTTCTTGAATTGCATGAACATCCCAAGGACTAATAGCATAAATTCTTATGGATATTCTCCTTGCAGATGCCAAACATTTGAATTAGAAAGACTGAAATCTGAATTGTTTTAAGAGTGTTAGTTAGTGGTAAATACAGGACATTCATGTGCGTGAATTCTCGGACATGCCCCTTAAGTTAACCCTCCTACAGTTATAACTATCACAGCCTATCAAAAAATCTACCCACCAACTCTCACAGCTTGTGTGTGTTTCAATTGATAAGTTTTGATATATAGGGTAGTTGGCTCCATTTTGGCCCTGAGAGTGGGAGGGTTAAAGTGTAAAATTTAAATATGAATTCTTGAAAACTTGGTTTACCTCTCTCAAATGATTTACAAACTGACAAACTGTCAGAGGCATTTTATTAATAATTCCGATTTGTTGACAATATATTCAAAAATGCACAAAAATGTTTGAAAATCAGATTCTGAAAAACTTTACCTCCCCCAAAATGAGTTAGCCTTTCCTCCAAAAATGATTTAGCCCCACCCCCAAAATGATTTAGCCCCCCCCCCGCAAATAATTTAGCCCCGCCCCCAAAAATAATTTAGCCCACCCCCAAAAATAATTTTGCCCCGCCCCCAAATTTTCAGTGCACGACAGTGCTTGATTGGAAAACTGCATTTAAACAATTGTTTTTCTTCATTATTTTGATAAACGCAGAGATCGTAGATGAGAATCGAGCATCGGCCACTCCGGAACAAATCACAGTGCTGGAAGAGTGGGTGCCTTCCCGATCCTCTCACCTCACGTTGCTCAATCTACAGATCTTGTTCCCATCGGCGCAACATCCTTACTACGGCTCCTCCAAAGATAAAACTGCGGCAAATCAGGTATGGGCTTAAAAGGTAGTATACACGATTTTCTTTTGCTGTAATTTTCAGAAATAAATTTATTTGGGTGTTAGTATTTATAGCGTGCTGGCAAATACTGTAACACTGACCTGTTCAAAGGTTTGTGTGCATAGATTCTGGGAAAACAGAAAAAAAAATCTGTTCTAGTAGTCTGGTTCCCTGACCATACTTTAGACAACACAGAGCAATTTATATAGTCAGCAAATTATCAGGTCAGGGAACTAGACTATTTCCAACGATTGTCGGCCGACAATCGTTAGAAAACGATATAAATTTCCACTTTTCATTAAAACGACAGCAAACCAGGTGCCATGATTTCACAGGATGCTTGAGACTGCTATTTACTTACATTCTAGTATGGTATTTCATAATAATTCAGTAGTTTTGTTTTTTTGATGTTTGCAAATGATGTATCAGGGTTCACACACTGCCTGGAAAACCTGGAAAAATCCTGGAATTTCTTACCCATCCTGGAAAGTACTGGAAAATGCTTAATTATTAAAAGAAGTCCTGGAAATTCCTGGAAATTGCAGTAAAAGAAATATTAGTTTCAAAATAGGACAAAACTGTCCAATAAGTTGTGATCGAAATATACCTTAAATGAGTCCGCGATCCCGCGAAGCGTCGGCGTAGCTGAATTAAGTCTTGGAAAACTCAAAATCTTGACCTGGAAAATCCTGGAGAAGTCCTGGAATTTTTTTTCACAAGGGTGTATGAACCCTGTGTATACTACATCTAACCCTAACTACCCCAAGCCTTGCAAACTCCAACAGCAGGTTTTGTCAAGTTTTGATGGGTTCAGGACTGCAGGTCCTTGGCACCATTACTTTACATGGAGCTATGCTGCCCCAATTTGTTCAAGTCCAAGGAATGTGCCATAGGTATACTGCACAGTGTTGGATTTTGACAGGTTGAGGAAGCCTCCTAGTAAAAATGCCTAGGGGGTTAGGGTTAAGGGTACCTCGCATTGCTTGGCACTCCATCCTTGTAAAACTTCCATGGCAACCTCGAGTTACCACTTCTTTAATTCTGCATTTCCTTCTCAACCAACTTCAAACCGTTCTTCTTTCAGGCTGTAAACTTCCAGGAATCTCAGTCTATCCCAACGCTGTGCCTTCAAACAGACCGCGTCGACTTCCAGAGTACGGAGCCGATGTACCCACGGAAACTCGTCAAGCCCGTCAGTAAACCTCCCACCAACGGCCGAAGTTCCAAACTCATGCACCACTGCTATGCACATATATACTACAAGGTGATTTATATTGGCCTTAATTTGGACCGTTGAAATTCTGTGTCATTTATTGTTTTTTGGAACCCTTTCCTTACCATTGTCGAGTAAACTCAACAAGGAAACCACACACCAGAGTATCCAAACAACAGATATATTCACCATGTTTCAACGAACTGTAGTGCTTGTGTTTTTCGCTGTCCATACATAATCTTTATACCAACAGAAAGAACTTGTTCCGATCTTTGTAGTAGTGCTTTCAAATTTATGTGTCATCATTGTAATATTTTGAGAAAACTGTATCCGAAGTTTCCCTGTACAGTTAAGTGTATGGAGTGCCATTGGTTCACATGTGACAAACAACTTTCCTGTTTGATAAAGTGGGCCAGAAGAGAAAACAGACGTAACTTGGCTATTTCAGCAGTTACGACTTTCATATTTACACCATATAAAAGAGTAATTTCTATGTAACAAACTTTACACACAACATTTTCCATTTCAATCAATTTTTGAGGGTGAAATCTTTGGTTGAAAATACAACTATTTAACAAGCAGTACGCTGCTTTTTCTGCTTAATTGGTTTCATGCTTGACTGAACAAAGAATGTGGTACTGGGGGAATATAAGCCAATAAACAATGCGGTAATGAAAGGGTTAAAACTTTTGTTGATAGTTTCAATAATAACAGACTGAATTTATTATGCATACATATGCATCAGTATTACCCTCGCTCATCGGGCCATTAAATCATTCCTTAAGCCATCTCATCTGCATGGGAGTACACAACCCAATTGCTGCTTTTCAGCACAAATGGCTAACTCCAACACGTCGACCAGCTCTGACCTCATAGGCACCCATTTACTGCTGGGTGGAGAGAAGCCATTTATGACAGTGTGTCTTGCTCAAGGACACAAACACCCGATCCCATGGCTGGGCTCGAACCCACAACCTTTGGAATCTTGGTAAAAATGTGGATCTATTTTTTTTATCCAATACATGAACTCGTTGCTCAATTTAACTTTCTTTCTGTGTACAGATATTTGGCTTCCAGTTTGGCTTGACCTTCATTGACCCCAGGAGCGACCTTTCACCTCCGGTTCTTCCCATCATGCCTTCCTGGAGTGCGGCCGTGTACCATAAAGAATTGGTACTTCCCGTTTATTGGTGAGAATTTTAAAGTTTTTTTTTGTAAAGTTGGGGTTAATTGGAGCACAATGCAAGCACCCACAAACCCAAAGTATGAGTTTGTGTGTATCACTGATCTCTATATAAACTGGATAGCTCATTGGCCATTGCGCGCTGTACAAGCAACTGAAGCCAGCACCCGCCATATTACCACTCCCAATTTACCACTGATCGCTATGTAAGGAGAACGAAGATGAAAGGAGACCCTGGGGACAAGGTTGGAAAACCTTTTGTATTGGGAGTGATAACATGGCGGACGGTGGCCTCAACTCGAACAACCAATGCGCTATCCGGTTTACATGGAGATCAGTGGTGTGTATTCGTAGAGTGACTTTTAACCTTGTGGTGGGTGGCGTGCATAATATACAAAGTAAATCCAAAACCTTGTTTCTTATTCAACTTTAAGGAAAGACGGAAACCTTGCACACCGCGAGCTGATGCTGGAGCTGCCTAGTATATCGTGCAATGCAACCAAAGCTCAATGTCTGCTCATGCTGCATATCTACAATACTTGGACCAGCAGACAGCCAGAGGCTGTGGCAGCCAGACTGGCCGGAACCAGTCTAGTGGAGGACGTCTTTAAACCATCTGGTATAGATGCCAACTTAAAAAAAAAAAATACTCTTTCTGCCTTTTTACACTGATTTGAAAGTTTGTAACTTGGTAGTCTGTTTATACTTCCTTATACAGGAATTCGCCGACGCCATTTTTACAGTGGTGCCGCGCTCGCGTGCATGTTGCGCGCGTTCTTTAATTTCAGTCGCGCGCATTTTGGCAAGTTGTAAACACCCTGTTGGTCGAAGCTGCATCGAGCGCGTGCGTAAAAATACGCACGCGAGCGTGATGCCACCGCAGTAAATGCTTCTAATTTTGGTCGCCGGATTCGTCTATAGGCCATCAGCCTGGGGTTGGTCGGTATCAAATGAGGGGGATAATGCTCACGGTGATTTTTGGCAAGGTATGCACCCCTGTAGTTGGAGAATATGTGATAGCATTGCAGCGGTGGCAGCTTTTTGGGTGTTATTTTTATCACCCTTTTTTTGTAAAAAAATGGCCGCCAAAATGCTTGTTACCACATATAATTCATCCGGTAACAAGCATATTGGCGGCCATTTTGAAAAGAAAATTTAAAAAGTGATAACACCCCTTGCCAAAAATCGCTGTGAGCATTACTCCTCTCGATCATTTGATACTGGTGGCCTAAGTTTTGGACCGAGGCTGATGGCCTATTATGTCCAAAATCCAATCGTAACTTGACTGGGATAAGTTGTGCCTTACATTTTCTGATGCTACTTTTTAAAACTCAAATTCTTGTTTTCTCTGCTAAATACCTGTCAAGAACTGAAGATCTTTTTGATGCCACATAATCATGCAAAAAATGGATTATAATCAATAATATGTTTTCCTCTGTTGCATTTGTAGTTAAAGCCTTCCCGTCTGGTCAGCCTGTACTGCAGGCGTCTCTCAATAGCCTGGAGGTAAAAGTCACCCAGACCAGGCTGGCCCAGGCTATATCGGGCATGCTGGGCCAAGCACAGATCACCGTTCAAGCGTTAGGTGAGTATAAATGTTCACATTTACCAGTCCCCTACCCCTCTCCTACCCCTCTCCTACTCCTCTCCTACCCCTCTCCTACCCCTCTCCTACCCCTCTCCTACCCCTCTCCTACCCCTCTCCTACCCCTCTCCTACCCCTCTCCTGCCCCTCTCCTGCCCCTCTCCTGCCCCTCTCCTACCCCTCTCCTACCCCTCTCCTACCCCTCTCCTACCCCTCTCCTACCCCTCTCCTACCCCTCTCCTACCCCTCTCCTACCCCTCCCCAAACAGAAAACTTTGAAAAACATTACCAAAATGTTCCCCTATTTTTTTTCTAATGTTTTATTGCAGACCAAGGAAAAGCTAGCGACACGCCACTGTTTCATGGCCCGGTAGACACATCAGATCTGCACAAACATCAAAGCCTAATGAAACGGCAGTCAAGTCCATCCCAGATGGATGCCGTGGACCTGATAACATTCACCGTACAGATTCCCAGAATGTCTGATTCTGACAAGACAATGGAAGGTCTGTTTTGTTTGGAAATTCTTACATTTGTTGTGATAGACGTTAGGGGAAAAATGCAGAATTAAAGAGGGGGGGGGTAACTCGAGGTTACCCTTAAAACCCTGCGACATCAAGGTGCTCAAACGTAAGGCAATTTTTTTTTTTTTTTATATAATTACTTAAACACCTTTCGGCCAATTCCGCTCAAACTCCATGTATTCCTACATCGAATCCCCCATTTGGACCTTTAAAGCGGGGGTTCCCCACCAGGCAGGAAATTTGTTTCGACCGTGGGAAATCTGGGCCGCCATTCATTTGTATACAAACCCAAGTCCTTTGTGTATATAACCCAATAGCCGAACTCACTGGGTCGAGCCAGCCTGCATAAAGGAAACAATCAATCATTCCACTGCCGGCCCAGTGACAGATGGTAAACAACAGCTGCTTTAACCCACAAAAAGCCTATGTCTGTGACTGTTTCATGTCCATGCTTTTAGAAAGTGCCTTCCGGAGCAGCACCTTGGTGTGAGCGAGTCATTTTTTTGGGCTGTGCGGCTCCCAGGGTTAAGGTTTTATGGGGTTGAACCTAGAGTTACCCCTTTCTTTAATTCTGCATTTTCCCTTTATGAATACTACAGTCTGTGGTGTGAGCTTGTCAATATCACTTGTTGCCATGTTCAAAGATAAAGTCTTTAAAATTAGTGTATCGTCTAAGTTTTTATATTCAGTGTGTTCTAAGTTGTTGATAATATTTTATAGTACCCCGCTAAATAAATATTATAATCCTTGAAAAATAAGCCAGGTCAAAGGTTATTCGGGATAAAATGACTAATGGTAATGTCAGGCCATGCTACGCGAACGCCCATTCTGATTGATTTTAACACGTGCGCGTTGTGCGACCACCTTTTGCGTTCACACACGCGCGTTAGGTCACGCGGGTCATTCGGGATAAAATGTCACATGCGCAGTTAAAATACCGAACTGGCTTATTCATGATTGTTGTACAGCAGTCAATACTGTGTCTGGACAATATGAAATGCTCTCCTACAACATTGGCAGAACGACATCTTTTTTGTACCAAAAAAACCCACATAACCATGTGAAATGGCTCGTTGTGCTCATTTCAGCATCATGCGGAGTCTTCCTTGTGGATGTCCAAGGAACAGCTCTTTGCGTCGACCCAGTCATCTACACCTGGCTCTTGTATCGGCCAAGAGGTCAAGTGAGGTCAAAGGTGACCCCAGGTGACCCCAGCTCTCATAGGAATCGAAGGTTTTTGACTAAGCAGCATTCATCAGAAGGTAGGACTGTGAATTCAGGGTTGAGATTTGTCAAGATTTTTCCTGATTTCAGGATTTTTTGTCGGGATTTCAGAATTTTTAAAGAATCTCTTTTGCAATCTGGATTTCCTGAGGTGTTGTCCTAAAGGTGTTTTTACCTGTAAAAGTGGATATAGACCAATAAAAATAGATATTTTAAGGGGGTGCCTTTAGGCAAATACAAACTATATGTTGAGCTGGGGTCCTCGTGGATTTGTTGTGGATTTTTCTTGGATTTTTCGTGGATTTTTCATTTTTTGGCTAATCTCACCCCCTGGTGAATTCAGTGAGCACGTAGAGCGCCTTCAACTGTGTTTTGGTTAAACTTCAGTTTTTATCTCATGTAGATTGATGCAGTTCTTTAGGTTGAAACTGAAATCATTTCCCTCCCCTTTTTCTCTTCCCAAGTTTTCCAGATGGCTAGTGAAACAAAATTAGCAACTTACCTGTATGAAACTGATTCCTCTTGAAAACATATTTAATTTTCAAAGTGGTCAAAGAAAACTGGTAGGGGCTAGATTTGAACCTGCGACGTCCGGAATACCGTACCGACACTCTACTAACTGAGCTATCTTGGCCTATGTTGGCAGTCTCCCAAATTGTCAGTATTGGGTGGAGAGGGGGGGGGGGCACTAATCAGAAAACCCACAGTGCTGTATATCCATGGATCACACCCAATACAACTTGACTAGCAGCCCCGAACAAGGACACTGACAATTTGGGAGACTGCCAACATAGGGCAAGATAGCTAATATTGACTATCTGCCCTGAAACCATGTTATATTTGTATCATGACATTTTTCTATTTCACTCTGTCCAGGTTCAAGCAGTGTGCACCGAGCCAAGACGAGTTCACAGGACAAAGCAAAGTCGCCCCAGGCCGTTCAACGGCAGTCGTCCACCGTTTCACGACAGACGGGCGATCCCATGACGCAGCAAGCCCGAGGCCTCGATGGTGGGGAAGGACCCAAGATGGCCGCCCAGGACGGACAGAAACGGCAGGAGGATTTACTGGAGACATTGTGGCTGGTCGTGAAACAGCTGACTGTTCAAGTATGTTCATGCGAAATAACTAGGGCTTATGTGCATTTGGCTTACATAAAAGCAAGCATTAAAGATGTTGTTGATTGCTGAGAGAAGTCGGCGTCATTTTTCTATTTATTTTTATGTAGAATTTTGCGTATTGTAAAATTAAGCAGCAAATTTCAAACAGTATTTCTGCCATGAAATACAAAAAAAATGACTTTTGAGAACTATTTTTATCAAGTCCCTCTAGCGCAGCACAGCCCGCTGGTGCCATCTGTCTAAAAGTCGTCACTGCAGGCAGCAAACAAATCGACGTCATAGGACGAACTCCCCTTTTCTGCCTATTGCTAGACACAAAAGGCGAAGTTCGTCCTATGACGTCAAATTGTTTGCTGCCCGCAGCGACGACTTTTAGACAAATGGCACCAGCGGACTAGAGGGGACTTGATAAAAAATAGCTCTCAAAAGTCCCTTTTTGGGTATTTCATGGCAGAAGTAATTTGCTGTTTGATTTTGCAATACTCGGTCTACATAAAAATGAAAACTGACGCAGACTTCTCTCACCACTGAACTTCTTCTTTAACCCTGACAGTCCTAAATCTTCTGATTGCAGTATGATTTTTCAAACGCCCTAGGGAGATAGGGTTAAAGATGTGTCCCTGCCTTTTTGGGCGTGGCACACAGGATAATTGATTTGCTAATTGGTATAGCATTAACCCCTTTCCTTACCCCTATATACCCCCAAAATGGATACTATAGATTTATTTTAACCTAAACCGTTCGTTTACTTCTTTCTCAAGGTGGAGATCCAGAGCTGCTTCATAGTGCTGCCTACGGAGCATCTCACCTTTGACCCCGACGTGACCAGTATCCCACAATGCATCCGGCGAGGCACGCCCGGTAACAGCCAGGCGGAGATGGTGTTGCTGAGTCTTCCGGCCGTCAAGGCGCTGAGCCTCAACCACCAGAAGATCTTGGCTTTGCAGGAGATTCCGCTCGACAGAAAGGATCTGCCTCCAGATTCCGGTAGAGTAGATTTGGGTCGTTGCGCCGAGAGCCAATTTCAGAATAGCACAAAACGTTATGTCCGAGAGTTGTCAATTTTTCGTGAAATGTCACATTTGTCGGGCAACTCGGATGTTTGAATGGTAGAAAACTTTGCCACATCTGTCCATTACCAAAGACAAATGTGAATAAATATTCAATAAAATAGTCATTAACACGTTGACTGCCGACTACGAGTATATTCGTAGTGACGGGTGTACCGTATTCTGCCACTACGAGTGTACTCGTAGTGACTAGTGAACCAAATGCTATTGTTATGGTAATTGAATACTCTGGCATCACCGAAGACACATCAAATACACTGCTGGCAGTATGAGTACATCAATGTATGGAATGGTTGTGATCGATAGAGACAGCCTGAAAGCACCTCATCAGTATGGACGCATGCGCTGTGTGTCCAGATTGCACAATGGCAATGTGGTGGCGCCCTATAAATTATGGCTGGCAGTCAACGTGTTAACCAGTTGGCGCCGGGATTATTTTTGCCGAAAATTTATATTTTCCAAAAAGGCAAAATATAGCAGCCAGCTTCTGATATACAGCCACAACGCCACAAATACCGATTTGCAAGAGTCATTTCAACAGTATTTGTACAATATTTCTTGCCGAAACCTCATATATTTCAATACTCCGGGTGCGCCCACCGGAGCGTAAACTGTAGAACAACAGGCCGTGCACAGCGGCCAAGTTCAAGTTCAACACACAGTCCGCCTCCACAGACTTTTCGGACTTTGTGTGTGTGTACAAAACAAATGAGGGATTAGCGTGTTGAGACGTCACCCGGAGGTGAGTCGAGACAAGCTATAAAAAGTGTATAAAAACAGCCAGATCGTGTTAACACGTCCTCCGACGCGAACTGGTTAAATGGAATGGACATGTAAAAACAATGTCACAGAGAGAATAGCCATAACTTTGCTATTTTTGCCGATATTGACCTTAAGGTTTACACCATATGAAAGAGCAAGTTTCAAGGAACAAACTTAGCACACAGTACTTCCCTTTTGGATCATTTCTTGAGAGTATAATCTTCAGTTTAAAAATACTGGTTTTTTTTCTGCTTGAGTGGTTCACGCTTGACTGAACAAAGAATGTGGTGCTCTGGGAAGATAAATCAATAAACAATGTGGTACTGAAAGGTTTAACCCCTTGCGTACGGATGATGCAAATATGCGCGAAAAAAAAGTGCCACCAGACCGGATGACGCTATTGGCCGCTGTTTGTGCAGTTTCAATAATTGTTTGATTATTGTGTATATGTTACGCTTGACTGCACAAACACATTGCGGCCGTTTCGCTTGGCTGTCGGAGCCGCCGCGGCACCCCGACGTCTCCCGTAAAATACCGTACTTAAGGGGTTAAAGAGGTATGGCTTTGTATGTTTTTTCTTTTTTTTTCTGTTGAAAAAAATCAGGTGAAAAACTACCCTGGAGTGTGAAAGCTTCCCATTTCAGCATGTACACGATTCACCCAAGCGAGGGCCCACACTATCTCCTCAAGCCGCTTGTCCTCTCGGCCACGGTCGGTGTGACATCATCAAGCCACTCTGGCCGGCCGGCCGATGCCAAGCCGGGCCTCCTCGGACTGTGTGTCCACGCAGACATGCAAGAGATCCGAATGGCATGCTCTAAGCCACAGGTAATGAGAGTAGTGATCAGCGTTCCGATCGCATCATTTACAGTGATTATTACCCCTGCTCATCAGGCCAGCAATCATTCCTGAAACCTTCGCAGCTCCCTGGGGAGTATACAGTCCCGGCTGCGAGTGCACTTGAGCTAATCAAACACGTAACCATCACTGCCGTCACAGGCAATCACTTACTCGTACACGTTTATAGGGCGTACACAACCATACCTTCGTATCGTAGTGTACAGTGTACTTATGCATATATAACTGTGTAGTTAAAGTTAATTTACAACATTTGCAAACATCAACAACAAAAAAACCTACCAAATTATTATGAAAGATCTTACTTGACAGTTAGTAAATAATAGTCTCAACCATCCTGTGAAATCATAGCACCTGTTGTGCCGTCATTTTCAAGAAAAGTGGGATTTTGTATCAATTTCCAATTATAGTCAGCCGACCATCGTTGACTTTTATTCAAAATATTGCCCCCAATTTACCACATTTAGTTAGTCCATATTTTGTTTGCAATCGGTTATACATCCGTTAACGTGTGCAAGCCAGCTAATCTGGTTCCCTGACCTGACAGTTCCCCGATATCTATAAATTACTCCATTTTATTTGAAGTAGAGTCAGGGAACCAGGCTACAAGAACAGCATTTTGTTCTTGGTTTTTCCAGCATCTATGAATATATAACTTTAAACAGGTCATTGCAATAATATTTGCTATAAAATACTAACCACCACATCCCTCCGTTTCTGAAAATTACAAATATTGTATATTACCTTTAAAATGACCGTACAGATTACAAATTGGATTTTTAAAATGTTAGTAGCTGTGCGATTGCCTCGGTGGACTTGCTTTCACACACTGACCTCTCTCTTTGGTTTGAAGGTGTCACTGGCATTCAAGCTCATCAACCAAGCCCTCAGTAACTGGTCCAAACTGGCTGAAGTCTTCAACTCCAGTTACGGTGCCTGCGTTCCAGCCACAACCCTTCCCATCAGCCCCCAATCGCCGTCAAAGTCGGCGCCAAAAGTTCTGAGCAGCGTGGCTTCGTCCGGCCAACCCGAAAAGCAAGACGCCACGACCCTCTCGGCGTCTTCACCAGCTGAGGTTCCCGTGTCTCCGCCGAGAGTGGCACCCCCTGATCGGGAAGACGGCAACATGTTGCAGCCGTCGTTGTGGCTGCAGTGGACCTTGCAGAAGTTCTGCCTCCGGCTGTACGGGGGTGCTCCTCCTATGAAGATCAGCTGCGAAATTGAAGATTTGACCACGAGTCTCGACTTTCAGGATGTGTACTCGAAAGTGACGTGTAAAGTTGGGTCGTTGAATGTCAACCATTATACCCGAAGGTTAATATTTTGTTTTCTTTTTTTTGTGTATTTAAAAAACTGAACATTGACAAGTAGACAGACCTTGAAAGTTAAGGACAGTAGAATGTGTGAGTTGACCTGATAACTGAGAGAGATTTGATGAGATTTTGGTGCTTTTAGGCACACTGTATTGGAGCTACAAGGGTCTGAACTGGTCAATTACAATAAAGGGGTTTTGTTGAAAAAAAGTGAAACATTACAATTCATATGTTGAACGTTTTGTAGATTCTTGATTAAAATAGCAATGAGTCTGCATATTGTTATTAGGTAAAAGGAAGTAGGAGTCGTTGGGAGTCCGTGGCTAGACTAGTCTGTGTTTGGTACCAAGACGTTCACATAAGAAATTTCACCCTTGTTTCAACCCCTGAGATTTTTCTGGTTGTGAAAAGGCCCACAATGTACTGACTATTTAAAATTGGTTCTAATGCAGAAACGACAGTTGGCAACGTGGCCCGTTCTGTGGTGTTCTGTTCTCGTGCACGGATACCATCACTCACAACACATGCATCCGTGGTCTCCAACCGGCCAGTCGTTTAGCACCCAGGCCCTTCAATCCTTTCGTTGCCTCCCACCCTAGCAAGCCCGCCGACTCAAAATCCCACGGTTTCCTCTCTGCTACATATACCCGAGCAAAGGGTAAGTCGCTGGCCCAGAAGATGTCCAGGAAGCAGCGAGAGTCATCCAAGAAATCGTTGGAGCGAGAGGTTTCAAAAATGCGCAGTGTCCAAGAAATTGTCGTCTCAGTCCAGCCTTTCGACGTCTTGCTGTGGTGTCCGTTGTACGTATCTGTGCTGGATATCTTCAGTACGGTGAGTGTTCCGGAAGTTGGCAAACCGAAGGCAGATGTTGCAGAATTGCTGCTGAAGCAGAGACTGGTCCGGGCTCAGTCGCAGCGGGCCGTCTCAACCACCAGCGTCCTTTCTCCGTCCGATTCCTACCCAAACAGAACTGGGAGTCAGAAATCCGCAGCAACCGGGAATCAAGAATGGCTTTCCAGCCGGAGCCTCCCGTTGGTCTACTTAGACTGTAAGGAAATCAGGGTTTTTGCCCCGACGAAGGAATCTGGGTCATCGGAGGATGTTGGAATGGGTCAAGAGAGGACGGACGATGAAATGGAAATATCCACGCAAACGCAGGACACGTTTCTACTCCAAGTCAACTCGGTGTGTCTGCGTCCGCATGCGGATAATCCTCTGCAGCGACTGGTGCTCAAGAAGGAAATATTCAGGTGAATGTCATTAACCTTTGACCTTTAAACACATTTCGTACCGTACAAATTGAAGAAAAAAAGTTGGGGCGGCAAGGCTTCGTATTTATCTTTTTGGAAGCAATCGTTGCTTTTTTCATAAGAAGGTATTTATGAGTGGGGATAAAAATTATATTATCATGACCCGATCTTTACCAGTCAAAATGACCTCGGAAGGTTGCGGCCGCTGTTAATAAACCTCGCTTTCAACTTGGCTCATTAACAGTTGCCTTGTCTTTTCTTTTCCATTATCGTCGCACTTTTATCCCGTTATTTAACTTACGAAATGTTATGTTTTAGTTTTGTTTTTGGAAGTCGCCCATAAGGCTAAAAGCCACTCCCGGTAAAGGGCTACAACAGAGGTGGTGGGGTTGGCCGCATTTTAGGTTGCCAGCCCTACCACCCTTACGGTTTTCCCGAGTCCAGATCTAAATAGAGGACAAATCTTCAGTAGATATTTATGACTATCCCAATTTGAATTTTCAGACCAAAAGTGCATAATTTTTGTTTGGATTTCATTAACACTTAGACGCGCAGTCCAGGCTGGCCAGACCCAAATTCCTGGGTCAGAGGTCGAGGATCGGCAGTACCAACTGGACGTCAACAACCTGAGTGTGTCTGTTGCATTCTGGGATCAGATCCAGGCGTGCCATGACCGAAGTACAGCGGACGGAGATAGCGAAGTCGACGGAAGGCCGCATGTGCAGAATCCAGCATTAGAGTGGAATACGAAACAGTTGAGGTATTACAGAACCCAAGTCAATATTGTTCTTCCAATTTCAATCCAAATAATCACACCATAAAACCCTCTGGTGGGTTTTTCGACTCCACATGGACAGGAGGATTAGGCCAACAAAAAAAATAGTTGTGTTGCCCTCCGCGACCAACCCTAAAAGTCACAAAAGTCTGGTAATTTTTTTTTTTTTTTTTAAAGAAATTCTTAAAATCTCACCTTTTCCCACACAAATTGAACAAGTTTTATCAAAATCATTGTCTATAAATACAGCTACGATGGCACAATCGTGCATTTCGCCATCTCACTTTTAAATAAGCTTACTTTTTGCCTCCAAACTTCAAAGTAATATTGTTTTCATGGATAGTAAAAAAAAATTGACCAACCGACCCCCCTCCCGATTTTTCCCATTTAAGGGCAACCCATTTTTTTGGGTTTTTTTTGCCTCAGGTGCATGTGATTTTAACAATGAGGGTCCAAAATCACATCCAGATCCCAGAATCACAATTAGTCTGGTTCCCAGACCAAAATATTCTGACTATTTCTGATGAATATTAGGTCCGGTAGCCGCCAATGTCACGTGACGAAAACTGGCAGAATTCTGCCAGTTTCCGAAAACGTCCGAGGTTTTCCGAACTTGTTTACAGTAACATTCGGCTGTTAACGTTGATGTTCGCAATAACAAAATGTCTGTCGGGCCTGTTACAGATCCTGGAATTTGAATTCTTAATTATATATAAAAGCTGGAAAAATCAATGCCACACTCTTGCAGTATTTTGCCGACTGGATTTTGTAAGAATATTAAATTTGAATGATGCCACTGACGTCACTCGGACTATTAAACACTGTACGTCATGTTCTGTTTTAAACCGCGGTAGCTACCTGACCTAATATATAGACGTCAGGGAATCTTTAGGTCAGGGAACCAGACTAAATCACAATGTCGTTTAAGCTGTTAAACCCAGAAGTCACAATGTACTCTTTGTCAACGTTGGTCAATAGCTTACAGGCTTCAGATGTTATTTTGTATGGCCGTTGTCAAAATTGTATCATCCTAATCCCTCTGTCCACTTTGAATATAAAATCACAACCACAGGGTTCACAGTTCAAAAATATTCATGTTTAAATCAAGCCGTAAGTATCGTAAAATCCATGTGATTCGAGACCCATAATATATTTTCCTCCACGGCAAAGTTTGTGTGTCATTTAATGGACAGTCGCCTCGGCATAAATCAAGCAGTGTTGAAACTCATTCTTTTTCTATAAAGCTGCAGCCCCACCCCAAGGGAGGTATCTCTGCTGCCTGTTGTCGTGGGTATTGACGTCCGGCTTGTCGCAGCTCCTGCTGTTGTCATAAACAAAGTACACGGAGCTTTAGACAAGCGTAAATTAGCAGTAAGTGAAATATAATTGGCTTTTGTCATCAGTTTTCTTCATCAAATGTATCAGTATTTACACAACCCCCCCCCCAAAAAAAAAGTACTTGTAGATTGCATTAAGATGAAAAATCTAAACTATTATTTACACTTTTTCTGTATGATGTTTGCAACCTGTCCGTCGATCTCCTGTGAAATCTTCATTGTACCCAGGTCTAAGTTCATGGTTGTGCTTACGGTAAGCAAAGAACCGCCACTAACTATAATAGAACATTTTCCGCTAAGGGTAAGCGCATTGGCTAATGGTCAGTAAATGGTGCGCATTTATACATCCTGGTTAGCAGGCCTTTTAATATTTTAATTTTCACCTGTTCAAGTTTGACACTTGACCCATGGCGGTCGGCTGACGGCCATAGCCGCGGTTTGAGTTTGAGACCAATGGGCCGGTTGATGTGAATAGCCGCATTCCTGCACGTACACAATCTATTCATTCAACTATATTGTTCTTGAATGGGAGTGTAATGAATAGGTAGCCGTTTCAAACAAAGCTTTCATTCATACGAAAGGTTGGGGTCCGCGTGCAATGAATAGGGCCACTACGGTGTGGCGCCTATTGTTTGCATTTACGCTCAGCATACCAGCATCCCCTCAATATCAGCGGGCCGCAAGGGGTAAAATGGCTGCCCAGTGTCTTCAGCTTTCTTATATGCCATTGGAGGCCAGAGGGAAATGTAGGATGAAAAATTGCAATTTTCTTCATTTTAAAGAATTAACACTTTGCGGTTGTTCCGCCCTTTGAGAACCAGACGAACATGGCCGCAGTTTTGTAAAGGTCACCTCTCTGTCTTGTGATTTACCTCTTCAGCCAGTGACCGTCTGCGGTCACTCTGTCGAAGTGGACTTCACCAGTGACATGACGTTCTATCTCAGCACGGGCCAGGTCTGTCTTCTACAGACATTGGTCCAAGACAACTTTCTCGCCCTGGCAAAAATCGGCTTCCCCCCGGAACCCCATTCGGAACTGGCCAACAAACCTCGGACACTGTTGGGTGACAGCTATGTGGACCCTCGTCAAACTAACAAAAAAACTGCCCCGCCCGTGGACAGCGGATTAGGAAGCGAGGATTCCACTCAGGCAGGCGGGGTCAAAGTTCAGAAGCTAAAGGTCGCAATCCAAGAGCTCCCAGTTCAGAAGATCCCATCGTCGTCCTCGGCACAAGCTCAGAAGTCCCAAAAAGCTTCGAAAAGTAGCATCTTTACTCCCGTCGATACCTTAGTCACGGCAGGAAAGGTGTCTGTGTACTTGTACTCTTGCGTTCACACTGCCAGTGAAATCTCACAAGAACAGGCCTCCGCCACGTTGCCGACAATTGAGGAAGGGCGAGTGGAGCTGCGGCCATTTTTGTTCGTTACCGTGATGCAGCCGGCGGCCATTTTGACGCTCGAGACCCAGCAGCAGAAAGCGGAACTCACAGTGTATGATCTCACCGTGGAGGGCAGTTCTTTGAAGCACGCCACTCGTGGTGAGATTTTGATTTTTGATTTAGTTTTGTTTACAGTTGTGACATTTCGGTGACAAAATTACTGTCATACGATATTTTAGTTTTCGATTAGAGCCGTAAATTCAGCATTGAGAATGGAAAATAATACATACTTTACACAATTTTTTTTCGAAAGTACGCCAGACCAAAATGTAAAAATTTACACATTTAATGGTTTCAACACAAAAGCAAACCAGGTTATCGAGATTTTTTGACGATTTTCATAAAAATTACCCAAAAAAATAGGTCATGCGACTTATGTCCGATTTCCCTTGCCACATATGCTGTCATATTTCTGTCAGCCAATCAGAGTAGGAATCAGAAACAGTCAACCAATCACATCCATACTGTGCCGGCTCTTCTCATGCCAGCAAGGTTAATATTGATTGCGATCCCTACCCAAGATGCTTTGAGTAAGTCAGAAAGGCTTATGTTCGGTGACAGCCATATCCAAAATGTGCGTTGTCTACGGCTATGGCTATTTACCATAGCCTGCCAATGGCAACAATGGAAGCCATAGCCACAGCCACAAAATACCCGATTCGGACACGGCCTATGATAACCTCGACTGGCAGTCACATGACAGAGGCACTATTTTAACTTACAGACTTTTCAAGGTCACCAGTGGTGGGAGCCAACTCATTAATAATATTGTTAAGATATATCTGTGGAATTCTTTGCCTGGTGCATGTTTCCCTTCATCTTACGATCTTTCCTGCTTCCAGAGGAATATTCATTCCTACCTCTTGTATCTTTGAATCTAATCTTTTTCATTTTATAGCTCTGTAACTCGAGTTGGTTTTACTTTGTTCAGGGTAAACTGAACTGAACAAAATATATAAATACAGCGGAACGCCGCTATAACGAACACCGCTATACCGAACATTCGGCTATACCGAACACCACTCCTTGGCTCCCAAATTTTGTGTATAAAACTTGCCAAACACTGTTGTTAAAAAAAAAATGGTAAGAGATTAAAAAATCTACTGGGTATTTGCGCTGCTGAAGAGTGACGAGCGGCTATTATTTCCCCAAGAAATAGAAGGGAAAAGCCAACTGTTGCTTTTCAATTCGGTAAGGCTTAGAAAATATGAACATGTAATGGCCGGCACATGTTCAATTACAATCAAACGAGGGCGCTATTTAAAAGAACGGACGCCATGTTGGCGGACTGGCGGCTGAAAATCACTATACCGAATGATCACTATACCCGAACAAAATCTGTGGATCCCGCGATGTTCGTTATAGCGGCGTTCCACTGTATACCGTGTACAGTTGGTCTATTGTGAGCATCATTCTTTCGTCCACAGAGATGTCGAGCGATCAACTGTTGCCGAATTCGGCTGACTACACCGTGCCCTGGTTTGACACCTGCCCTGGGGAGCCCCACCCCAAGACAGGTGTACGGCCCGCCCTGCTGACGTTCACTGTCACCGACTGCCTAAGCAGCCAAGGTAGGCTTCAGATGCATTGTTGGGAAGGGCTGAAGGGCCGGTCACACAGGCTATTAGATAACAAGAACGAAAACGATGCGAATGAATGCCATAGATTTGTAATATGCCTGCCCGGTACACAACTAGAAAGCATTTATTCGTATCATTTTCATTTTCGGCCTCATTATCGTGGCCTGTATGACTGGCCCTTAAGGAGGGATACACCTCTGAAAAAAATTTAGGATTTCAATTTTTTTAAAAACCTGAATTTTTTTGGAAAAATATAAAAACCACCGAAGTTACAAATTTAGTAAAATTTTCACAAATAATCCCCAAAACAAAAATATTTTCAAAAACTCTCTGAAGACATTTCAAAATTGTTACTGAAATGTGAAATATTTTTTTAGAAATGGGCATCATTTGCATCTGTTTTTATTGTAAGACAACTTGAGAGTTCTAAAAAATTTGTGAAATTTCCAAAAAAATCTGTAGAATAATTCTGAAGTTTTTTTTTTAATTAGTCTAATTTTGTGTTCTCAAAGAAATTCAGAAAGTCTCAAATTTAGACAAATTTCCAAAAATACTCAAAACCTCTAAAAGTAAAAGTAAAAAAAAAAAATCTTCAGAAAAATTGTTTAAAATAGAATCTCGCACTCAAATTTTATTTATTCTTTTGGTGTGCAACGATTTTTGTTATTTTTTTCGTGATTGGTAGCCAGTGCCAAGCTCAGAATTGACCGGCCTGCCAAAGTGAGTTTCAGCCTCGGTAAAGTGGATCAGGCGACGGAGTTCATAAGACAGCTTACCCCGCCCAAGTCCATTCGGGTATCGGCCCAGCCCGCTGCGGAGAAGGATGTCCTACCACAAGGGGGCGCTATTCTTATACCTGGTATGCCAAGTTTTTCCTGTTTGTGAAAAAAAAGCTCCACTCATCAGTGGCCAATATGCCATTTGCGAGTTAAATTTGAATAACATCTGGTACACTGACTTGCTCCAAATGCTTGGCACATTTTAACTTTGAATTCTGCAGACCAAAGACACTGTTGCTATATCACATGATTCGGGGCAAGGTCTTGCATAGTTACGTAAGAGACGCTTAGCACCAATACATTGTTCACAATGGGTGAGAATGGCACAAAGACACCAGACCATTCCTGAGCTGGGGGTTGCTAGCATAAGGCTTGCCCCGAATCAAGTGATATAGTAACAGTCTCTTTGGTCTGGAGAATTCAAAGTTAAAATGTGCCAAGCATTTTGAGCACGTCAGTGTACCAGATGTTATTCAAATTTAACTCGCAAATGGCTTATTTCGCTGCTAAGCTCACAAGCAGTGTTGGAGCAAACCCTCAAGGCCAAGGCTTTGACCAGCAAGGCCCTAAGGCCAAGGCTTTACCCCTCAAGGCCCAGGGCCTTGTATAGGGCCTTGGCTTGGGCCTTGAGAGTTAAAGCCTTGGCCTTAGGGCCTTGTGGCCTTGTGGGTGGAAGCCTTGGCCTTGGGGCCTTCGGGCCTTGAGGGTCATGCCTTTGCTCCAACACTGCTCACAAGTGTAAAAAAGTTTTGTGTAGTAATAACAGATTCTCAGCCCAAATCGCATTTGATGTATATTGCTTGTGGCTAATTTTTAGATCTTCTTTGTTTGCATTATATTCGATGGCTCAATGACACATGCTTTGTGCTAGCTACTTG
The DNA here is from genome assembly GCA_037893225.1 of Hippasteria phrygiana. Lineage (NCBI taxonomy): Eukaryota > Metazoa > Echinodermata > Asteroidea > Valvatida > Goniasteridae > Hippasteria > Hippasteria phrygiana. The sequence goes on along the minus strand of JAZGUH010000008.1, from coordinate 2,169,983 downwards.
GCCCAGGGTCCAACAATTTTTGGAAATAATGCATGTCACGGAACAATGCTCCTAATGTTACAGAGCTCATGACAGTCACAAATATTTAAGAATATACTTTTGAGAAAAAATGTCTGTCATGATAACTGCAACAAAAGTTACACAGTTTGGTTAAGTCGGAAGACGTCACCCCCCCCCCCCTTTAAAGGTAGTATACATCATTTGCTTTTGCTGTAATTTTCATAAATAAATGGATTTGGGGGTTTAGTATTTTATAGCGTGCTATCAGGTCGTGGAACTAGACTATTTCCAACGATTGTCAGCCAACAAGCGTTGGAAAACGATAGTCAGCCGACAAGCGTTGGAAAACGATATGAATTTCCACTTTTCTTGAAAACGGCAGCACACCAGGTGCCATGATTTCACAGGATGCTTGAGACTGATATTTACTAATACAGTCTAGTACATTATTTGGTAATAATTCAGTAGTTTTGTTTTGTGATATTTGCAAATGTTGTCCACTACCTTAAAGGTTTGTATCCGTCAGATCAAATTAAAATGAAATTTCATGTTGTAAAGAATGGCTACTGATCAAGCATTATAATTTTTAAATGTAATGTTTATTCTGAATTTCAGTTTTACCCCACAACCTGCCTGCAGTCACCCATGGCAACAGACGTTCATCCAGCCAATCACATCGCAACGATGCCGTGGACATGCTGTCCAGAGTCAAGCATCTCTCCCTGGAGATGATGGAAATTGTGGTTGTCTTGGCAACGATAACTGATTCGGCGTACCCGCATGTCGTCTGTTCCTTTAATGAATGCCAGGGCAGCGTGGATTTGCAAAACAATGACGGTGAGATTCTGTTGCATAAATTAAGTTTTCAAGAGTTTAGTTTAAAAACTGTCATCTTTGTAAGTTGTTCTTTTTGTGTAACATAAACGATGCTACTAAACACAGACTGGCTCCAACCTGTCACTGTGTGAAAAGGTATTGCTCGGTTGTTTCACTCAAAATCTATGCAAGAAAATTGCCAAATAAGTATAATGTCTAAGTAAATAAATAATTCTAAGTAACAAAAACATTGCGTAGCTGCACACAATATGTGACCTGGCAGCACAAAATGAGCTTAAAGTCACACTATGGCTTTCTGAGTTACAAGCAGAAACAACAATTTTTCACTGAAAAGTCAATTTTAAGATTTTAACAACTGTATGTTTTAAACTGAATCTCTTCTTGAAATATTTTTTTGGGGATAATTTCTTTTTTGAACTCTGGTCTAAGTGTGCACAGATCACAAACTTTGAGCTTGATTTTTCTCAAAACAAGGGGTCAAGACTCTGACAACGCCAAAAGGTTGTATCGGGAGCTAGGAATGAGATACCACAACACACAATGTATCAAATTAAAGCTCTTAACCTGTACTTTCAGGAAGTACCATAATCTTGATTTTCAAATTTTGCGACTTTCCACCCATTTCGTGCAAACAGGTCACATTTTTGTGAAATCAATTGAAAGAATATTGCGCAGCTTGGAAACATTTGTGTAATGTAAATCTGACGCCGTTGCGTAAGTTATGCTCTGTTTTGTGACTTCGGCTGCATTTTTTTTTACAGAAGTTAAGAGAGCTTAATTGCCAGAGTTGTAATCACAAGTCCCTTCACAAGTCCCTTCACAAGTCCCTTCACAAGTCCCTTCACAAGTCCCTTCACAAGTCCCTTCACAAGTCCCTTCACAAGTCCCTTCACAAGTCCCTTCACAAGTCCCTTCACAAGTCACTTCTCAAGCCTTGTAACAAGCTATTCAATCACAATATATAACAAAAGCATTCCTTTGCCATTGTTCATCCCATATAGCTTGTGAGCTGACTTGTGATTGACTTGTGATCTGCCTTTTGATCTGACTTGTGACTGACGTGATTACAACTCTGTTAATTGCTCCCTTGAAATTACTCATGCATCTTTTCCATCACAGGGGTCATTCCGGAAATCCACGCCAAGTTGAAATTTGAGCAGCTCCTGATGAAGACGTCGGTCCGCCACAAGACGAGACCCCTGATTGGTCCATTCAACCTGAGCGCAGATGCCAGGAGCCACTGGGCGGCCAATGTCGGGAACGCCACAGACAGGTCGATGAATCGGATGACAGCCCGCGTCAATCTGGGTCATGTGACCGTCTTTGCGGGCCAGGAGCATTTGAACTGTTTCACATTGATGCAACGTCATGTGACCGAATACCTGAACCAACACGAACAGGTCAGTTTCAGCCAGGAATGCATTGTCGAGGTTCCCACAGAAATCCTAAATTCCGTGACTCTCTAGGAAAAAAAATTCCTGCGTATTTTTGTTTTTTTACATTTTTTAAAGTCGATTACAATACACTTAACATGTGTATTGGTTGTGTGAGATTCATGACTTTTCAATGGCTTTTTCTTGAAATCGTCGTGTGCCCGGCAGAAGCACACTTTGATGCGAAATTACACTATCCGAAAAAATCTACTTTAACATTTTTGTGCTGGCTTTTCTAAATTAAGAATCGCAAAAGGTTGAATTTTTGTCAGATGATTAATATTTCCAATAATGCTGTGATTACGGGTAACACCATAATAAATCAAATCTCTTCAAATCTAAATAAATCTCTTCTAGGAAGATGTGTGGTTCTGAAAAGAACTGGGATGAATGTGTAACTCGGCGTTTCGGACAGTGTACTCTGTCCGCCACTCACACTCCCGAGGACGGACAGAGCACACTGTCCGAAGCAGAAAAAGCAGCCGACTGATTGCTGAATGGTTGTACTTTCATCCAAAGCTTTCACCCTCAAGAGTTGATTGAAAGAACGAGTTGTGTGTAAAGTTTGTTCCATGAAAATTACTCTTTCATATGGTGCAAAAATATAAGCCATAACTGTTAATAAAATAGCCACGTTACGGCTGTTTTCTCATCTGACCCACTTTATCAAACAGGAAACTTGTTTGTCACATGAACAAATGCAACTCCATACACATAACTATACAGGAAAACCTCGGATACAGTTTACTCAAAATATTGTAATGGTGTCACATGAATTTGATCGCACCATTGGAAAGATCTGAACAAGCTCTTTCTGTTGGCAAAACACAAGCACTACAGTTTGTTGAAATGTAATGGTCACGTGTAATGTTTATTGGCCTTACGTCTACATTTTTTTTTCAGGAACAGAAACCGTCGTTTGTTGAAGCGAAGTGGCCAAGTACCTCCCAGCAGCCTCCACTGTTTCTCTTTAATCCCCCGAAAGACGTGATATCCCAACAGCCCGACAGACACTACAAAGACGATCTGAGGGCTGGGGCATTTCACTACATCAGTGATGGAGGTACGCCTAGAGGCGGGCCCAGGGGGGGCCGACAGGGGCGTGGCCCCAAAAATGAAATCTACCAAAAAAAATTGTAGAATAAAAATAAGCTTCATACACTACGTCGGGAAAGGGCAAAAAGTCTCCCTTTTAATTTACAACCTCCCCCGACGCAAATTCCATCTAGATACATTGTGCCACAGTTGATACCATTAGAAGTGTTTAGAATTATCCCAAATATTTTTCTTTCCATCTATTTTTTTTTATTTCCAAAGTAAATAATGAAAACTGGCAGGAGTGGGATTCCGGAGGTCGCAGGTTCGAATCCCGCTCCTGCCATTTGTTCACTTTAAAAATGTATTCACATTTAGCTACTCAGCTTCCCTTGTGGCTTGTTTGACGAATCATCTATTTTTTTTTTGTAGATGGGGTTGGACTCAGTCCTAAGCCCAACGAAATTGTATTCACCTCCCTCGCCCTGGAAGACAGCACCAAAGGTCACTGGGGGTCAATGACCTGGTGTTACCCCGAGCCTAGGATCCTGACTCACGTGTCTGTTACACCGATACCTCTGCATCAAGCTGGTGCTGCGGACAGTGACGTCACTGCGGAGGAAGAGGTAATAGTTTCATTACAAGCATAAGACGACAAGTGAAAACAAGTTTCCTGTTTGATAAAGTGGGCCAGAAGAGAAAACAGCCATAGCTTTGCTAGTCAGAAGTAATAAACCCATAATGCCGTATAGCTAGGGGTCATGCCTATGATCACGCCTGGGAAGCGACATTGTGGGGATCACTCACACCAAGACACTAACAGTATGGGCGACGGCCAACATAGGGCAAGATAGCAAGGTTGCAGGTTCGAATCCCGCTCCTTGCCAGTTTTCTTTGTTCACGTTGAAAATTCATTCAGATTACCTAGTCAGTTACCCTTGTGGTTTGATGAAATATATATATGACGTCATCGGTGCAAACAATCATTAGTTTCCTGTGTATCATTTTTGATCATTATTTTGGACACAGGTACCTTGTACACTGGAGTATTGGGACGATCTGCGGCAGGATTTCCACGTCTTACGTCAACTTTACGTATCAGAGGTTCACTCCTATCATCTAAGCCTACCAGCGTCAGTAAACAAGGCGTCTAGACAAGCCGTGGCTTCTCTGTGGAGGGTGGTGCTGAACTCTGTGGCCAAGGATAGGTAATATAACTAGTGACGTAGTCTAAACCATCACAAGACCAGGCACAAGACCATGCACAAGACCATGCACAAGACCATGCACAAGACCACTCACAAGACCACTCACAAGACCACTCACAAGACCACTCACAAGACCACTCACAAGACCACTCACAAGACCACTCACAAGACCACTCACAAGACCACTCACAAGACCACTCACAAGACCACTCACAAGACCACTCACAAGACCACTCACAAGACCACTCACAAGACCAGCTGTTACAGGCACAAGTAACATGCATAAACCATGACAAAGGAATGCTTTTATTACAGTTCATTTGAATAGCTTAAGACTTGAATTAAGACTGAAGGTCTTGTGATGGTCTTGTGCTGGTCTTACAGGGTCTTGTGCTGGTCTTACAGGGTCTTGTGATGGTCTTACAGGGTCTTGTGATGGTCTCAACTACATCACTGAATATAACGTTTGTCAACAGTTGTCAACAACAGTGTAGGGCTGAGTCAAATCTAATAATTGAGTATTTAAATATTCGACCTTCCATTTGATCGAATATATTTGAATATTCGGTTATTCGGTTGTCCGGACGGCCCATATTTGGCTGAAGTGCACGTACAGAGACAGTCTAATCAATGCATGAAACTACTCATTACAATCATTATAACAGATTTTCACTGTGATGACAATCACCAGCACCAAGGAATGACTTAGTAAAAGAGCGCACGTGCAAAAGTGCAGAAATACTCTTCTTCTTTTTTTGGCCCTGGTGAGAAAATTTTATTTTTCCCGACAAAATGTAGGAACAGGTACATTCATCATTACGTGTTTGTAACACAGATAGATAGTCTGCTGTCATGCAATTATTTGGACAGGAACCAGTCACAAAGTCACGGATGCAATTTCGTTGTAACAAAATTGAACTTTTTCCCTTTTTATATTCCTTTGTGCATTTCACCTTCGAATATTCAAACTCGAAAATAAATATTTAAATATTTGATAATCAATTTATAAATATTCAAATATTTGACACAGCCCTACAATAGTGAGAGTCCTTATACTTGGACTTATTCTATGCTTTTATTAACCCTAACATCCGAGGCATTCATTTGGGGTGAAGACCTGTGTACTATAAAATTGAGTCTCTCTGTCTTTGATGATTGAGTGTATCATGACAGCAGTCAAGATACTTGCAACTACAGAGTACTACTTCTATGTAATACAGTTAAGTTACTGGCTAAATTATATTTGTGTCAATGAATTGGATGGCTAAGATAGAAAATTGTATCATCTCTGAAACCAGTAGTTCATTCTTTGTTTCCGCCTTAGATGAAAACAGACATTTTGCCTCCAACCCCAGCAACAAACAGTAGTACTACATATTACTACGTATTTTATTTGGGGTGAAGTATCAAATACTAAAAATTACTACAAGCATTGTACACAAATAGGTGAGAGTACTGCATACTACAGTTTACTACTAGTAGTATTTTGTAGCTTTATGTGAGGTTAGGGTTAAAGTTGACCGAAGGGCAACATATGCTGGCCATAGCAAGGTTTGCCGAGCTACATCAGGCATGCTCGCTTACCAGCCAAATCGTCATATTAATATTGCATTTGCCTGGTTCTCTGCCTACCCCCCCCCCCCCCTCCTCCTCCTTCCCCAGTGAGGATGAACCGTTGTCCCCCAAGGACCATCCGGGTCTGATCATCTCCCCAACGGCCCTAGCCGCGTCCATGAGGGTGGATTCCAGCTTCTCGCCCCAGCTTCTACCAGTCGTCTCACTCGGATTCAAGATGGAGTGTATGGAAGTCAGGCTAGCTCATCATACTGACACGCTCGGCAAAGGTGGGTAATATTTTCTCATTCCCGATCGCTTTCAATGGTGTTCAAAGTTCCAAGCACAAGCCCAACTTGTGTCTTGTTTGCAGGGTCGGCTGATTAAAATCACGTTGATTTAAATTGGCCAACCATGATCTGCAAAGGCATTCGGTTTGTCAAATTCTCCTTACCTTTTAGATTTGGAATTTATGTGCCGGCAAAAGCATTTTTCTTTGTATACACCAATGATAAATGGCTCACAGCAGCTAGCAAGCTTAATGAGAATTTCTTCAAGCCGATACGATTGATTTCTAAATTGGCTAAACTTAATTCAGGATTCGCAGCTCCCACAAAAGCCGGCAACGATACATGTTTCTATTGTGAGGAGAACGCACTACTGTACATGGGAAAGCTATAAAATGCAATCATATTTGTGACCCGCTCCAGAAAAAGGTGATATAAGTCGCGCTATGCATTTACGTGTAATGGCCCTTTCAATGTTGAGACGGTGAAATTTTTCGTCAAAATTCATTTTGGGTTTTTTGTCTTTAACCCTAACCTTCCCAAATCCTCAAAAATCCTCTTTGCAAAATGGAGGAATTTGGAGGATTGAGGGCACTTGGAAGTTGATGCATCGGAGGATTTTGCAGGATTGAGGTTACTAGGGGTTTTTGCCCCTGCAGGAATATGGAGGATCGAGGTTATCAGGCTCAATGTGATACATGAGGATTTTGGAGGATTGAGGTTACTAGGGGTATGCAACAAAACCTGGAGGATTTTGGAGGATTTTGGAGGATTCGTGCTATGGTCCCCATAAGAGGATTTTGGAGGATTCAGGTTATATGGAGTTTTAACACTTTGAAATCAGAGGATGTTGGAGGATTCAGGTTACAAGGGGGGAAAATGATGTAGGGAGTTAGGGTTAATGACATCTTAAATATCTGAAGTTTCAGGTTTGGTGCACAACAATGTTGATTTCAGTGAATAAAATGGATAAATATCCTTTCTAGAGTGCATTGTTCTATTGCACTGTAAAAGAACTAGCTATTTCAAAGGAAGTTCTCTCTGTTGTGCAATTTGAACTCCATAGAATTAATTAATATGCAAAAACTTGATATCTCCAGAACGGAAAGGGCTTTGGAGCTCTATCATGTACCAAATGAAAGCTTACATTGCGGGCTTTCCAAACATATATAAAACTCATTTCTCATATTTTGCGACATAATATACCTTTTTCCAGAGCGGGTCACATTTGGCACACCGATGACAGAAGTGGTCTCGCACACATTGTCCAAGGGTGTATATATGATGTCATATCAACAAGCCTCATACAGGCAGTATCAACATCAAGCACTTGGTTTACCAGACATTGTTTGTGTATCAAGGGATGGGCCATTATCTCATATCGAGTATAATTGGGAAAACCCTTACGGCAGCATTGTTTCAATCTCTGCATTTATTGCGCAGCGCAACCAGCGTGGCTCGAGCCGTTTGTGTCCGACAACCTCTCGCCAGCTGATCAAGAAGTAATGGTCATTCGTCTGGACACTTCGGACTTGTACCTCAACCACTGGTCATCTGCTCAGGCCACCACCCATGCGCAGGTCAGTTTTTACCCATTTTGTTTTCACTTTTTTGGTTACTAACAATGATATACCTTTTTAAAAGGGAACAAAGAAAACTGGCAGGAGCGGGATTCGAACCTGCGACCTCCGGGTTACCGTACCGGCGCTCTACCAACTGAGCTATCTTGCCCTATGTTGGCGGACTCCCAAATTGTCAGTATCTTTGTTCGGGTGGGCGCTAGTCAGAAGTCATAAACCCAGAATGCCGTGTAGCCGGGGATCACACCCAATTTTACGATATAACCTGGGAAGCGACACTGTGGGGATCACTCAATGAAGATGCAACTTTTTAAACTTATGATATACTTTGTGTAAGCCAATTGGCGTGAATAACTGAATAAACATGAAAACATGAATAAACATGAGTCGGAACTGGAGCTTGGAGCTCATTTAAGCCCAGTCGGCTTGTCAAAAATGTCTAGTTTGCCAGGGATCAGACCATGGACAAAGAGCCCTTTTAATGGAGGTCTTGCTGCAGTGAATGTTTATTAAGAGGTCTGGCTTGGAACACTTTAATTCCCCATTGCCCACCGAGATGGATTAGCCAGAGAGCCAGGGGATTAGTGATGCCGCAATATGATTTTGTTGTAAAGCACTCCCTGCTGCAGGACCCACACCTTTATGAATATTGCAGTGCCGAAACGGCCTATATGCACTGACCTGTAGAGAACGAGCTCATTATAACAGCCAGCTGGGCATTATTTGCTGGTATCGCAAACAAAAACAGCGTTACCGCAATTGATACCGCTTCAGACATTATGAAAGGATCCCTTATATTGCCTTTTCCTTGGAGTGTCTAATTGGTGAAAATGGAAAGATGAAATCTATCCACTATTTGTAGATGTCCGCCACTGTGCAGTGTGATCTACTCACCTACCGAAACCTCACCATGACAACCCTGCTACATCCAATGAAGGCGTCCGCAACCGTGGACACGACCTGGGGTCAGAGCGTGGAAGGTCGTGTCGACCTTGGGTCAGTCAAAGTCAGCGTGGGTCAGGAAACGGTGCATACGCTCAACATGGCAGCGCAAGCACTGACGCAGGTATGTTTTGGATTTGTTTTCGCTGCTGAGAAAAAGTTTGAGAACAGACAGCAGAGGGTTCAATCCACTCGGGCTGTTCATTTTCGTATAATATAGTATTCGATTTTTTAAAACTGGGTTTGACCGAATATTCGTTACTCGTCGATCAAGTTTTTTTAAGCATCGGCTGCAACTGCATGCCGCGCCGGTAAAAAAGTTGCACGCAAAAGCACGCCGGTGTTTACGTGCAGCGATCGATATTATGGACCGTCTGATAGACATTTTTGAATGCAACTCTATCATTATGGGTACGTATGTTTGCAGTAATTATTTGATAAGAGGTTTCCACAAAAAGTTACAATCGTGAAAAATGCGGCATTTGACATTGGTAAGCACCGTAACTTTTCTATTGAAATAGCATCAGAGTCGTATCTGTACATGCATAAATATATTTTTTTTTACCCTCCTACTCTTGAGGCAATTTATAGAAAAGTTTCTTCACCATACAAAACCATACAGTGAGTCACTGAGTGTACAGCAGGTATACCATACAAAACCTGACAGCTGTCTGGTATTGTATGGTCAAAAGACTTGCCTGTACTGAACTATGTAAGGTGATGAATGGTAAATCAACTTGACCTCTGTATGGCACTGTAAGGTTTTGTATGGTTGTACAGGCTGTGTCTGCTGGCAGGTGCAAGGTTTTGTATGGTGAACCAACTCCATTGTGTACTGGAGAATGTTGATGAATAGGCTTATACCATTTTAGAATTAGGGTGGTTTCTCTTTGTACATTATATATAACTCACCATAGCCCCAAGTAGTCTGTTGATAAGCCACAATGAAGTATATTCACCACACAAAACCATGTGGCATACATTGTACACCACAGTGAAGCATGTTTACCATACAAAACCAATGCGTATGGTTTTGCCATGTCAATAAACTTGCTATAGCATTACACTGTATGGTTTTGCCATGTGTGTGTTAATGCTGTGGTAAAATTTGGACATGAACATTTTGTAAGGTTTTGTATGGTGAAATAGTAGGAGGGTTAAATTAATATGCGAACTGGCTAAAAAGTTATTCAAATATTTGGTTGATGATCGAATATTCGGTATATTTGGGACAGCCCTACAATCCACTCTCATGAACAACTTGTATAATGTTCACAACCTCTTTTTTGTGCACACCCATTGGAAAAGGGTTTGTGCAAAATTAGTGTTTTCTTGTTTGCTTGAGTGGAACACACCCAGGCCCCAGTTTCACTTTTATAGCTGGGGGATGTTATTTTCATCACGATATCAGGTCAACTCGGCTGATAAGGGGCGTCTGCTGTTCTGCGATTACGCCATTTGCAATGACACCGACGAAACGCTGAGATTTGGGCAAGTCCATACGGACGAGTCGGTGGTCCTACCGAGTAGGAAGTCTCACGAGTACAGCTGGAGAACTCACAAGCATCACCGACAGGTCAGCTAGCTGTTAATGGTTGTAATCAGTTTGTGGTTTAATTCATAACCTGCTAAATCCAACAAAAGCCAACAAAAGCCAACAAAAGCCAACAAAAGCCAACAAAAGCCAACAAAAGCCAACAAAAGCCAACAAAAGCCAACAAAAGCCAACAATGGTAAAAGGCTGTTGTAATTTGTTGGATTTAGCAGTCAACACAAACAACATGGTGTGTTGGATTTTGTTGGATTCAGCAGGGTAGCTGCAAAATGCCAAGGCTGGTGTGTAGGTGGTACAATGCAGAATCCAACACAATTTTGCTGTTGGATTTTGTTGTATTTAGCAGGCTTCTCATTTCAGTTTTGTTGGAAATTGTTGGATTTAGTAGGGTCATATGAAAACACTGAAGGGATTAAAAGCCACTGCAGGTAAAGGGCTACCACAGAGGTGGTGGAATTGACCACAGGTACGTTTAAAACAGTCTTGTGGCCTGGACGCTGATGATGACCCAAGTCGAAGGCGAGGGTCATTATCGGCGTCCAGCAAAAATCCCCAAAACAACTCGAAAATTATAAATTTCCAATGATTTTGTTCAAGAAAATGTACCTTGTTTTGTTAAACACCCCTTTAGCTATTTATTGGTACGTGCCTCACGTATATTGCCGCACGTGTAACGCGTACTGCGCGATGTAGCGTGATGTGGCACAGAACGCAGCAGTGCCGATGCAGTGTGAATTAATGGACTCTAAATAAGGACTCATTATAGTATTGCACTTGCGTAATTAGGAGAGTGACTGGTCGCGCGAGTGTTCAACCAATAAAAGGAACCATATGTCATAGGAGTCGAAATTTCATGTGACACCGGAAAAAGTGTTTAAAACCAGTTTAAAACCACCCATGTGACAGGCTCCCAACCAATAGGAACGGGTAAACTGTCTTTGGTATTTATGAATGACATAACATAACCTATAAACAACATTACACAGTGGGAGTTAAAAATATACCAGAATTCAACCCCAAACCTAGTAATCCAATTTATATCAACAGATTAGTATTTTCGTGTTTGATATTGGAATGCATTATTATGTGAGATTGACCTTTGACCCTGGGAGCCGTGTACTTTCATTAATTATACAGAGACTTCATGTGTGCATAGAGGGGTGGCGAAACTGGCGATGGTCGGAACCCTTCAGTTTGGACAGGGAAGGGACGATGGTACGAACCATGCAGCACAAGGAACAGACGGCCACGCTGTTCATCAAGATCAAGAAGATATCTGCTCTTCAGAGACAGGTAAGCAGTGAGATTCACAGGAGGCCCGAATTCTAAAACTTTGCCAACGGCATCATGCACTATGAAGGATTAAATTGACCCGAACCGTCCGAAATCCGCCAAAATCCGCCAAAATCAAACACCATCTTGTGTTGTATTTTCATGGGTTCAGGACTGTAGAGCCTTGGCACCATTACTTTACATGGAGCTATGATGCCCCAATTTGTCCAAGTCCAAAGAATGTGCCATAGGTATACTGCACAGTGTTGGATTTTGACAAATTCAGGACACTTCCCAGTGAAAGTGCTACAGGGGTTTATGGTTTGTAATGTTTAAAACTACCAAATCTCCTTTTAGAGTACAGTACGATTCACTGTTAACACTGGGAATTGCGAATGTGAATTCTTGTGAAATAAATTCCCATTCACATTCGCATTCACATTTTCACGCAACTTTTCCCTGTGAATTTGAAATAGATGTAGTGAAAAAAAAATTGCAAAACCAGTGTGAAAATTTGACAAACAAGAGAAGTTGTTACCACTTGAATTTCCCATTTCAAAAATATGTAAAATGGATTTTACAAAATGAGAAAAAGGTTTAAAAATGTTTCCCACTATGAAAATTATTTCCACAAAAGTTAGACAAATTAAATTGTTTGCCCGGATTGAGAAGATATCTTCATGAAAGTAAGAACGACTGAAAATATTTTCCCACTTTCAGAAAATGCTCTCCCACTTTTGATAATTTTTCCCCCATTTCGTCGTGTGCCCGGCAGAAGGGCATAAGGACGAAACATGGGTCAAAAGGTCAAATTCAGGTTTTGGGGGTAATCGAAAGAGTATTGGAGTATCTTCATTTTGATATACATTTTGTATCAAGAGGCTACGTCATTCTGACGTAATTAACAAAATGAAAAGGACATAAGAGGATTTTGCATTTTTTGTTCCCGGCAAAAGGGCATCAGCGTGTAATACCAATGTAACAATACATGCTAAAAGTGCGTTCACCTCTGCACTTCAGTGGGGCATAAGCGCGCTTAGAGCAAATTTTGTTCCCGGCAAAAGGGCATTAGCATTTCACATGCCGCTTAAGCGCACGTTTATGCCAGAATGACTTCCCGGCAAAAGGGCATTAGCATAAAGATGTAAATAACTTTAAAATTAAGCAATATTTTTATTTAAAAATGCACAGCATTATTGGAAATATCAATAATTTTTATCTGACAAAAAAATCAACCGTTTGCGAGTTTTAATTTAGAAATGCCAACACATAAACCTTAAAGTCGATTTTCCCGGAATGTGTATTTACGCTTCAATGCGTTCTATATGCCCTTCTGCCGGGCACACCACGATTTGTGAAATAAAAATGAATTCCCCTTGAAGAGAAATTGCCACTTCTACATGATCGTTCAATTGCTCTGTACTGCAGGTTATTTTCTGCGGCCAGCACCTCTTCACCAACACCCTTCGTCTAGACCTGGAGATTCAGCTCATCCGATTGGCCAGAATTGGCAGTCAGGTGATCGACACCAAGCACTTCAAGTGCCTGTCGGCCAACAGCAGCCTGCCTTCCTTGACCTGCAGCAGTGATGACATCACAGGGGTCAGAGTGAAGCTTAACGAGGAAGGTGGTGATTGGTCGGAACAGTTTGCCATAAGTGGAGAGATGAGTCGCGAAAAGTCAGTCCTCAAGGTAGCACTCTATTCATTTAAATTATTTTTCAATTTCGGTTGAAATCCAGATATTATCGAGGAAGTTCAGTGATGAGAGAAGTCTGCGTCATTTATCATTTTTATGTAGATTGCGTCTTGCAAAATCAAACAAGCAAATTATTTCTGAGATGAAATACAAAAAAAGTGACTTTCGAGAGCTATTTTTATCAAGTCCCCTCTAGCCCGCTGGTGCCGTTTGTCTAAAAGTCGTCGCTGCAGGCAGCAAACAATTTGACGTCATAGGATGAACTCCCCTTTTGTGTCTAGCGCTAGGCACAAAAGAGGAGGTTCATCCTATGACGTCGATTTGTTTGCTGCCCGCAGCGACCACTTTTAAACAAATGGCACCAGCGGGCTGTGCTGATACGTACAGATACTACTATGATGCTATTTTAATAGAAAAGTTACGGCACTAAGCAGTGTCAAATGCCACATTTTTTGTAGACACAGGTTTATGGTTCCCGACCGTAAAACCCTTGACACAAATGATTATTGCAAAAACTCGGGCTGGAGTTTGGTTTCTTGTTATCAGAACGTTATACGTACTCGTAATGATCTTGATACAATGCAAAAAATGTCCATCGGGTGGTCTATAATATCGATCGCCGCATGTAAAACACTGGCGTGCTTTGCATGTAACTTTTTACCGGCGCGGCATGCAGTTGCAGCAGACGCCTGAAAGACTTGATCAGCGAGTATCAAATATTTGAATAATCGGTCAAGCCCATTCTCGAATAATCGAATACTAAATTATTCAAAAATGAACAGCCCTATTTTTTTGGATAAATGTTCCGAAAACATACTTAACGCTATAACCATCCGAAATCTGCCTAAATCCACAACCAAGTTTTGAATGTATTTCGGTGGATTTGAGACTATAGACTCTTGGCAATATAACTAATACATGAGGCTTAATGTCCCAAATTTTGGTCAAGTGCAAAGAATGTGCCATTGTTATGCTGCAGTGTTGGATTTTGGCAGATTCGGGATGGAATGAAAAATGCCCGTGCATGTTTGAGGGTTGAGGGCAAAGAAGCTGAAATATTTTGACAGAGTTGTCCCCATTTTTTCTGTTTTCTAGGTTTCTGATCAGGATGGAGTGCACCACTATATGTGGTGTCGCATCTTCACAGAACAACACCACAGTCACACGCAGAGACTGGTGAGTACTTAAGCACTGCAAATTATCAAATTAAAATTCATTTTCAAAGTGAACAAAGAAACTGGCAGGAGCCGTATTCGAACCTGCGACCTCCAGGTTACTGTACCGGCGCTCTACCAACTGAGCTATCTTGCCCTATGTTGGCGGTCTCCCAAATTGTCAGTATCTTTGTTCGAGTGGGCGCTAGTCAGAAGTCATAAACCCAGAATGCCAGGGATAGCCAGGGATCACACCCAATTTTACGATACAACCTGGGAAGCGACATTGTGGGGATCACTCAATGAGGATACGACTTTTTAACTTATAATTCGTCAAACAATCCACAAGGGAAACTGACTAGGTAAATTTGAATACAAAGATACTGACAATTTGGGAGACCGCCAACATAGGGCAAGATAGCTCAGTTGGTAGAGCGCCGGTACGGTAACCCGGAGGTCGCAGGTTCGAATCCGGCTCCTGCCAGTTTTTTTGTTTACTTTGAAAATGTATTCAAATTTACCTAGTCAGTTTCCCTTGTGGATTGTTCCCTTGTGGATTGTTCCCTTGTGGATTGTTCCCTTGTGGATTGTTCCCTTGTGGATTGTTCCCTTGTGGATTGTTCCCTTGTGGATTGTTTGACTAATTAAAATTCATTAGAATATTTTAATGCTGTTCGTATGATCAACCAAAAAACGTTCGATTCTTGCTTTTGAATCTTTAGGTACTGTTCAGCCCGTTGTTCATCGTCCGTAGTCACCTACCCTGGCCTGTGGTCATGAATGTTCAGACAGTCAAGCCCTGTGACCTCAAGGTCATGCAGGTCAAAGGTCGAGGCTCTGACCAATCACTGTCCCAGTTTGCACCGGATTCCTGGCACAATCTCACTTTCCAACTAAGGTGGGTTTCTCATTTGGAGAATTGCTTGATTGACGGAAAGTCAAAGAAATATTACCATAAATTGAAACTTGTGTTCCACATCTTGGGGTTGGCGGGGCATTAAAAACAAGCAGCTTTTAAACACACTTAACAATTTTCAACAAATTTGACAGAGTAAAGAAGATATGTTGAGAAAAAAAATAGAACATTGATTGGTGTGCCCGTGTTTTGGATGTGCATACACACATGAACCCGAAATCTGTTTGACTGAAAAATATTACAATTTTTGTGTTTTCTCGAGTGTGATGAAAAAAATGTCAAGCTTTTATTTTCAGTCCAGATGCAAGTCCTTCTAACCCGCCCATCGCCATCAACTCGGATATGGTGGATCAGCTCGGCACTGGATTATCCACCAGCAGCGACGATGCGTCCCCGGTTACCATAGAAACAGTCGCCAAGCAATGTCGGCATCCCGATCTGATGGAGGCGTGGCCATACAACCACCTTGACTATGACAGGTAAAAAAAAACCTCTCTTGGAGAAGAGAGGTATTTTGTAAACTTGGAATTTCTTTGGATCATTTCCATGAAAGCCTTTACATGTTTTCAGTAGATGTGATGGGGAAAGGCAGGCTGGTTGCTGGGTAAGACCGACTGATGTATTTTTATGGGCGGAGGTATGCTCCGTTACTTTTTCGAAATAAATTTCTCAAACACAAAAATACATGAAAATCTTTCTTTCTTTTTGCATTCATCATTTCTGATTTTGATTTCTGTGATCTTTATGTAATAGTTTCTCTTAAATTGTTTTGGAATACAGTGCTTTATACACTACGTCAGGAACGGGCAAACAATCTCTGTTCCAATTTTCATCATCCCCAAAGCAAATGCCGTTTTCTCACGGCTCACACAGTATCCCGCTGCAACATTGGGTTCGAATCGGCCATTTAATCCCGGCAAGCTCGGTGGTCGAGTGGTTAAGACATCTGCACTAGTAAGCAGGAAGTCGTGGGTTCGCGTCCCGCCCAAGTAAGCCTGTGACTTTTTTTCACAGACTCTCAGAAAGCACTATTAAGCATACAGTGCTTCGTTTACAACGTCGGAAAAGGGCAAAAATCTGTTCTAATTTACATCACCCCCGACGCAAATTCCATCTTCTCATTGAATTTGTCTGTACAACAGCAAGAAATCCTTCACGAGTACTTTCCACCACACCGAAGTCCCCTCCACCGTTCCGCCGCGTACGAGCAGCTCGTCTCCAGAAACCCCTTCCCTGGACACGGCCTACCGACCAAACACGGACCTTCAGATTGCGACCACGCAGCGAAGCTGTCACCTGAACACCGTCATGGTGGACGTGTTGCCGTGGTGCTTGATCGTCAACGAGACCGACTTGGACCTCAACGTAATGGAAGACGGCTGCAAGGCGTTGAGTCTGCCGGGGGGACAGACAGTTGCCCCACAGCGATTCAAGGTATCAGTATTTGAGTCTAACTCAACCTTGATTCGGAGTAGGCTATATAGACCGTCTTGTGATTTAGTATTTTTTGGACGGGTAATCAGGGCCTGTTTTCATAGGTTGCTTAACGGCAAGCAGAAAAATAGTTTTGCTAGTTTAAAGGAAGTATACACGATTTGCTTTTGCTGTAATTTCCAAAAATAAATAAATTTGGGGGTTGGTAATTTATAGCGTGCTAGCAAATGACCTGTTTCAAGTTATGTGTGCATAGATGCTTGGAAAACAGAAACAAAAAAAATGTTTTAGTAGTCTGTTTCCCTGACCATACCTTATACAAAACGGAGCAATTTATAGAGTCAGGGAATTATCAGGTCGGGGAACTAACCTATTTGAAACGATTGTCGGCTGACAATTGTTGAAAAACGACAGCACACCAGGTGCCATGATTTCAGAGTATGCTTGATACTGCTATTAGTATGGTATTTCGTAATAATTGCAAATGATGTATACTACCTTTAAGCGTTATTTCACGGTCAATTCATACTAACATCCGTGCATGCATGCAGATTTCAGTTGTTGCGACACTAATTTTCAGCAAATTCTCCCTCTGAAGGTAGCAAGCCTTCTGTGCTTAAAGCTTACGGTCTCTATGAAATGGGTGGAGATTCTATTGAGAGAAAATCATGTGCTTAGCAACCCTGCGAAATTGGCCCCAAGTTTTGAGATCTAGTGTTTGGAAAAGAATTGTGCAGTATCTAGATGCCTTCCTAACTTTCAGCAAATAGACTCTTTAAGTCTCGCAGTTTCATGATCATATTTCATCCATTTTTTAATGTGACATAAACAGACTAGTCTAGCCACAGACTCCTCAGTTTGTCTTTAAACACTATATTAATGTGCATGAGAATTGATCAAAGTAGGTCAATTTTTTATTAATACTTTCGCCATCAATTTGCAACATTTTCCACATGTAATGCTTCCTTTTTCTTTCACAAAATTATAGCGATTTACCAGCTCGGGCAAGTAAAAAAAAAATTCCATGACGTAGAATGTCGCATATGTTGTAGCTATTATGCAATGAGTCCAGATTTTCTGTATTCCCACACAATTTCTTGGTTTCGTTTGGGTCGACTGGCATTCTCGATTATAAAACCATTCCATCCTACAGGAAGGTTTCCACTTGCAGCTCAGTAAAGCCAAATACACAACCAGCAACAAGTCCCAACCCATCCATCTGGTAGCCGCCTCTGTCCCGGCAATGACCCATGACCCTTCAACTCTGACCCTCATATCAGAAGGACACATCCGGATAACTCTGTCTGTACTGAGGATGGGAGTAGCGCAAAACAAAGTAAGTTCTCAAAATTGAAGTAATTTTGTCAGGAAAAATGTACAGATATTGTATTTATAGTTTGGCTGATCAAATATATCTGGAGCATGTTGTTATCAATACCCTTTCTGGAATTTATTTATTTATTTATTTATTTATTTATTTATTTATTTTAATTCTTTCTAGAAAGAAAACCAAAAATTCCTCAAAGCGCTTGTCACACTTTTAGCTCAAAAGCCTGAAGAAACCTGTAGGAAGACGACAAAGAAATGTTCAGTTTTAGAAGTGGGTGGAAAACACCAGAATGATATTCTGGGGAAAACCCACGGAATCAGGCAAGGACTGAAAACCCAATCCACATGTCGGCCCTGGTGGGATTCGAACCCGGGTCACAGCGGTGGAAGGCGAGGAAAGGACCACGAGGCCAACCTGACTCCTCGAGGCTTGATTTGTAATTTGTACTGTCTAGAAGTTGTTTGGGGGTTTTATTGAATATGTCCGCTACTAAAAGGCTTCAAGTAATGGGCTGCGAAACTGAGATTGTTCGGTTGCTAATTCCACAACCCAAATGGTTTCTCTGGGCCCAGATCTACATACAGGATAAATCTCATTTACCCAATTTGTACGCCCATTTACCCAATTTGTACGCCCATTTACCCAATTTGTACGCCCATTTACCCAATTTGTACGCCCATTTACCCAATTTGTTCGCCCATTTACCCAATTGTTACGCCCATTTACCCAATATGTACGCCCATTTACCAATTTGTACGCCCATTTACCCAATTTTTTTCGCCAATTTACCCAATTTTTACGCCCATTTACCCTATTTTTATGCCTATTTACCCAGATGGGGTAACCACCATCAGTGAGACCGTTTATAGTGAGAGCAGGTGTTTGAGTGGTGGGGCAGTTTGCAGCCCATTACTGTCATGGGAAAATTCTATAAAAAAACACAAAACAATTTTTAGACAGTAAGAGGAGAGTCAGGTCACCGCCGTAACCACGGTTCGAATCCCACCAGGGCCGAAATGTGGATTGGGTTTTCAGTCCCTGCCTGATTCTCTGGGTTTTTCCCCCAGAATATCATTCTGGGGTTTTCCTCAAACTTCTAAAACTCAACATTTCTTTGTCTTCTTCCTAAATGTTTTTGTGGCTTTTTCCCTTAGTTTCATCGTACTATAATTCCAGGAATCCCTGTCTGTGTGTATGTGTGTATGAAGTTGAAAATCGGCAGGTGTATTGCTCAGGACCCAAGAATGTGCAGTGTCAAGTTTGAAGTTGTTTGGATGAGCGTTTCTTTAAAAAGCTGCAAAAAAGCAGCAATACTGGAGGCCTAGACCCGCAAACGTGGCAGTATAGACCGCCACGCACCGCTGCACATTTTAAACGGGCACTGCACTGCACCGCCACATGTATAGACCACATGCAATAGGGCGTGATCAAATATGCAAATTAGACGCATGCGCATCAGTGTTACAAAACCAGCTCTTCCCAAGAAACTCACTTCTAAAGCTGTGATACACGCGTGGCATGAAAACATACACCCGTGTTTTTTTTTTACGAAAGCTAAGCAGTTTGTCCGTTTCGAACAGGCACATTTTGAACGGGCACTGCACTACTTACCATAAAGAATTAAAATAAATAAAATAAAACCTACCCCACCTTCCCCCCCTTAAAAGCTGGTCAGATTGTTAGTAATATCACTTGTAATTATATTTGTAGGTTGTTCGGCTCACTGTGAGATCAACCGTCCGGCACAACATTCGCGTGGTCACAATTCTTCCTCAAATCCTGCTCTGCAACAAGAGTAAGAGGAGCCTAATGCTGAGAGCATTTGACACCCCACTGACCAATAAGGTAGGATTCAAACCTTTTTGTCTCGCCTGAATGAAGTTCAGAAAGAGACTATGCAATCACTCTTTCTGTACGTAGTCCGTAGCCCGTCCGTAGTCCGTCCGTATGTGTCATTTTGGTTCAAGTTTCGACAAATTGGTCTTATATGCAAAGTTGAAGTCCGATTGCAATCAAACTTGGTTTATGCATTCAATAGTGTGACCTTTATATGATGGTCGTGTCAAAGGTCAAGTACTGAGGTCAAAGGTCATCTGAGGTCAAAGGTCATCTAAGGTCAAAGGTCATCTAAGGTCAAGTTGTAAAATGGGCTGGATTTGTAAAATTGGTCTTATATTCAGTTCAAGTCCGATTGCAATCAAACTTGGGTCAGGCATTCAATAGTGCGACCTTTATATGATGGTCATGTCAAAGGTCAAGTCCGAGGTCAAAGGTCATCTGAGGTCAAGTTGTAAAATGGGCTGGAATTGTAAAATTGACCTTATGCAACGCTGAAGTCAAGTTGCAATCAAACTTGGGTCATGCATTTAATAGTGCAACCTCTATATGATGCTTGTGTCAAAGGTCAAGTCCGAGGTCAAAGGTCATCTGAGGTCAAGTTGTAAAATGGGCTGGAATTGTAAAATTGACCTTATGCAACGCTGAAGTCAAGTTGCAATCAAACTTGGGTCATGCATTTAATAGTGCAACCTCTATATGATGCTTGTGTCAAAGGTCAAGTATTCAGGTCAAAGGTAATTTGAGGTCAAAGGTAATTTGAGGTCAAAGGTAATTTGAGGTCAAGTTCTAAAATAGGCTGGAAATTTCCAACTTGTCTCATTTGAAAACTGGAAGTCCAATTAATTGCAATCAACCTTGGGTCATGCATGCACTATTGTAACCTTTATATGATGGTCATGTCAAAGGTCAAGTACTCAGGTCAAAGGTCATGTGAGGTCAAGTTGTAAAAGAGGCTGGAATTGTAAAATTGGTCATTGTGCTATTGTGCCGATTGAGGTGTCAAAATGTGTAGAGAACATGATTAACGTTTAAGCAGGCGAGACGCATGGTTCGAGAACCACCTTGTCTAAAGGGGCGATTGTGTAGTGTAGGGCCCTGTTCCCTATAAGGGAACAACAATCCACTTTTAGGTTATCGGAATTGCCAAACTAGTTAGCGACATTACAAACCAACAGGTATGCAGTAGATAAAGGGCAGGGTTTAATTTTTTGAGGGAAATTTTGGGGTAAAGCGGCGATGAGGACGACAAAACGTAACACGAAAATGAAGATGGTGATCACCGCGACGTACAGTAAACCCGCAAAACCGCGTTCATTCGCATAGCAACTGCCGTAAAGCGCGTAAGAAAATTGCATTTTCTACCGAAATAAACTGTTCAAAATTACAAAAAACGATGTCAATAGAATTATAAGAGAAGTCTGCTTTAGATTAAAAAAGTCATTTTGAAATGAGAAAAAATGCCCTTGAATCTAATTTCATCAAAACTAAACAATCGCCTTTAAAGGTAATATACAAAACACGAAACCTCTCAATTATTATGAAATAACCTTACTTCACTGTAAGTAAATAATAGTCTCAAGCATCCTGTGAAATCATGGCACCTGCACAACAATTTGCTTAGCATAAAAATGTCTTGCTTAGTGAAATCAGGTTACCAGCCAAAAGTCCATGTGATTTTCATGCTAAGCAAACAACAGCTGAATACCAGTGAAAAGCAATATTCCACACATGGAAATCTGATTGGTAATCCAGTTTTTACCAAGGAAGCATTTTCATGCTAAGCAAATTTTTGTGCTTAACAGCTTTATGAAATTGGCCCTGGTGTGCTGTTATTTTCATGAAAAGATAAAGGAATTTTTGCATCAGTTTCTAGTGATGGCCGGCCGACCATCATTGGAAAAACTGTTCCCTGACCTGATTAATTCCCTGACGTCTGTAAATTGCTCCGTTTTGTCTGAAGTAGGATCAGGGAACCAGACTACAAATACAGCACTTTTTTTTTCTCTGTTTTCATAGCATCTATGCACACAAAACTTTAAACAGGTCAGTGTTACAGTATTTGCTATAAAATACTAAAGTCCCAAATCCATTTATTTCTGAAAATTCCAGCAAAAACAATGTTGTATACTACCTTTAATGGACACCTCGCAACGCAAACTTATGATAGTTAAGACTGCCTCATAAAAAATGGCATTAGTATAAACCGACATTATATTTATTTTGTACTTTTGTATTATTATTGCATTAATTAGGTTGCCATGCAAGACTCTTTGCTTCAAGCTGTGACAATCCCTCCGGCAGTGCCCAAAGAAACATACCTCCCCATCACACAGTGGAACATCCCATCAGACAGTCAACCAATCCCGCCTTCGCATCCACTGCCATCATCCGACACTCCAGACAAGAGTCAGTACCTCTCATTGGCTCTTGCAAAGTCAGAGACCAATAGGAAAGCAGATGGCAAGGAGTCGGCCAATCAGGAGCAGACTCACTGGAGTAGATGGGTTCTGGTGGATATCTCCAGGCCACGGTTGCCGGTATCAGTTCCAGTGAGTTTTTATTTAATTTAGCCCTTTGCAAGACTAATTGTGGCGTCCGCAAAGGGAAATCGGACATAAGTCACATGACCTATTATTGAGTAATTGCAATTTATATGAAAACCTGGTTTGCTTTTGTGTTGAGACCATTAAATGTGTACAATTTGACATAAAGCTGCGGCCGTTTGGGAATTACAAACAGCCGAAATGCCCAGTACATTTTTTTGTAATCCGTTGCCTTTTTTCAACAACAATGTTCGGTAAGTTTTGTACACAAAATTTGGGAGCCAAGGATGGTGTTCGGTATAGCTGAATGTTCGGTATAGCGATGTTCGTTATAGCGGCGTTCCACTGTATATTAAAATGTACCGGGCGGTATGCCCACGCATCATGTTTTGAGTAAATTTTGGTTTAAGGAGTGACGTCGCAGGTCAAATCGCCTTTGAATTATGCGACCTCTGATGTCACTCCTTAACCGAATTTATGCTAAACGCAATGTGTGGGCGTCCCGTCGGGCACATTTGAATATAGGACGGTTTAGGTGTAAACAAATGGCACATGGTCAATAGAAAAGACAAAACGGCTTGGTGGGCTCTCAACAAGTTTCTTGACCCCTTTCTTTCTCTGAGCCTCCTTTCCCTCTCCGAGCCCCCTTCCCCTCTCCAACACACACAAAATATTCCTCTGTCCCACCAGTTTTTATCCCCAAAAGTTTGTGATTTAGAATATTTCCTCATGCGCCTGTTTGCAAGTCCTTTCACAAGTCCAGTCAGAAGTCCTTTAATAAAGCCGGTCACAAGTAACTGGATGAACAATGACAAAGGAATGCCTTTGTCAAAGCTCATTTGAATAGCTTGTGATTGAGATTAGAACCAGAGGGCTTGTGATGGACTTGCGGGGACTTGCGGGGACTTGCGGGGACTTGCGGGGACTTGCGGGGACTTGCGGGGACTTGTGATGGGCTCGACTACATCTCTGCCTTTGTCGACAGATCAACCACGTTTACAGCCAAGCCTCCCCAAAAGCGGCCGCCGCCACGGAAACAACGGCCACGCAGCCGTTTGTGACCCTCTTAGCGGAGCAGGAAGGGGTGATGTACGTAACCATCGACGATGACCCTATGCCCAGGGTGACCATCGCCAATGCCTGCTCGTACCCACTGCACTTCGGACAGACTCCGTTTCATGATACAGATCGACGTAAGCGAAACCAAAATTTTTCACATTTGGTCATGAATACAAATCTAGGATTGGTCTAGAGTTCATTGTTGGGATGGGGGTGTAACAATTGACTTATAGCCATTGTGAGATAAAGAGATCTTAGGCTAATTAATTATGCAAATGTTGTGACATAAGTTTGGTTAACCTCTTGAATATATACGCGCATTCCTGCGTATACTCAATCCATTGTTTACCTATTGTTTGCATTACGCTTGGCTGCGCAAGCCCGTCTTGGCATACCAGCACCTCATTCATAACAGCTGACCAGACGTTAGTGTAGGAGATATCAAGTCTTCAATTTCGGTATACATTTTTCAAATCACCCTGTGCAATAATTTTGTGCAACTACTTTCCCCCCCCCCCCAAAAAAAGCTGGAATTTCACTACTAATCGGTATTTGTAACCCTTATTGTCTTCAGTGGAGGTCTTGGAACAGCAGAGTCCAGTTGGCTCCGTTCCCATCATCCTACCCCACTGTCTAGTGCATTACGACTTCCAGCGACCGATGCCTGGCTCGTCATCGGAGGGTGGTCCGAGGGCGTTCGCCCCCAGTCTTCATCTGTGCCTGGGGAGCTTCCTGGGTGTAGCCATAAGTCTGGAGGAGTCGGGAGGCAAACGGTGGCGGCAGAGGGAAGAAAAAAAAGTAATTTAGTCATTTTGTTTAAAAAATAGTCCCTGGTTATACATGCTCAGCAGATTTTAGCCGAGAACCAAAGATTTATTTATTTAGATTTTTTTTGTTAACCACATCCAACAGCGAAAGAACCACCAAATACAGGAATGGGATTTTCTTTTTAAAGACACACTAGCAATATGTAGTAAAACCATTCACTATATTAAAAAAATAACAAATATATAAATATATTAAAACAAATTTTATTTAGACATTTTGTTAAAAACAGTCCCTGATTACAGATTTCTTACAGATAATCCTCCTGGCAAATCATCTTGGGGTTTCTTTCCCTCCTTTGATGTCATCCTGTTTTATTTTACCCCTTGCCACATCCCTCTGTACCTTCCCTTGCCTAATGACCACTTCCTATTAGCCCCCCCCCCCACTCCCCCGTGTAAATGCACAATTCTGCATTCCAGTTTTAGTCTTGAACAAAGTTGTTTACGGCTGTGTTTAATAGTCAGCTAGATACAGATATAATTATTAAAGGTAGCACTTTAACACTTTCCTTAACCACATTGTTTATTGGCTTATCTTCCCCCAGTACCACATTCTTTGTTCAGTCAAGCATAAAACCACTTATGCAGAAAAAGCAGCTGACTGCTTGTTGAATGGTTGTATTTTCAACCAAAGATTTCACCCTCAAGAATCGATTGAAAAAGGAAAATGTGTGTAAAGTTTGTTCTGTGACAATTTCTCTTTCATATGGTGTAAAAATGAAATTCATAACTGCTAAAATAGCAAAGTTACGGCTGTTTTCTCTTCTGGCCCACTTTATCAAACAGGAAAGTTGTTTGTCACATGAACCAATAGCACTCCATACACATAACTCTGCAGGGAAACGTCGGATACAGTTTTCTCAAAATATCTCAATGGTGACACATGAATTTGATAGCACCATTGGAAAGATCCGGAAAAGCTCTTTCTGTTGGTATATAGATCATGTATGGACAGCCAAAAAAACACAAGCACTACAGTTCGTTGAAACATGGTGAATATATCTGTTGTTTGGATACTCTGTTGTGTGGTTTCCTTGTCGAGTAAACTCCAACAGGGGTGCTGTGGCTTGTCGAGTAAACTCGACATTGGTAAGGAAAGGGTTCAAGACTACAGACCGATGATCTGCATCTGTTGGAGTAGCTGTAGCTATGAAAGCTTATGCCATATTTTTAATTTTTATTTTTAGTTAGTCTTTAAAGTGCTACCTTTAATATTTATCTGTTTTAGTCTTGTAACAGTACACTGCTGTATTTTGTCTTTTTTGAAACAGAGCAAGTATTCCTGGAGTGAGGCCATTCAGCTAGCGGTCGACAGCAGGGAGAGATCCGAGATTGTGTCTGTCGCTGGCAGCGGCTACGTCCTGGTATCCAGTCACTGTGTGGGAACCCAGTTACAGATCCGTGTGGACCCTCTCAGCATGGATGTCTCCAAAAGTGGTGGCAGCGGTGTGATCCCGTCTTCGACAGAGCCTTCTGTGAGAGCTGAGCCCAATTCCTTGTTGGCCTTCGAGATGGAGGATTCTGATGCGGACAGGACAGAGTCATCGGAGACTGCACCTCGATCGCTAGCTCCATTGCAATATAAGCTCAGATTGTCTGCTGGCAGTGTTGTCGTCATGGTGATGGATGAGGTGACCAACCTTGTCCAGACAACCGAGATGCTTCGCCTCACTGTCCAAGACGTGAACCTCTTGAGTTTCCCGCTCGTTGAAAGCGGCACGAAGAGTTCAGTTCGACAGCAGCAGGTGTCGATTTCAGCTCTAGCATGCCAAGTGGACAACCAGTCGTTCAAGCAGGTTGGCAGCTACGATTTTGCTGTCATTCTTTGCAGTCAGGAGGAGTCGCTAAAGCTCGGTGACGACGAGGTACCCCACAATGGACCTGTTGAGGATCTTGTGGCATTTTGTCGCAAACACCACTCAGTTGTTGCGCAGGTTGTACTGGAGAGCTGCACAGATTCCTCACTGTATCTAGCTTCTCTCGAAATTCTGATCAGGCCACTGGAACTGTTCATCGAAGATCAAGTCTTGCACGATCTCCTCCTCAAAGTCCAGTCCTTCCTCCCTGCCAAGTGGCAGGATCAAAACCAATCGATCGTAAACTGTAGATTTCCGTCTAAGGTCCGCGTCGCTAGCAGGGCTCTGAAGGAACCAATCAGCATGCGGCAGTTCCTGATTCAGCCAGTCAGATTGCTGGCCAGTGTCCATGCATCGTTGAAGCTGTTTATCGCCATTGATAGCACACCGTTATCCTTCAGGAAGTTTGATAGCGGCCCAATGTTTGCCACAACGAAGCAATTAATACAAGCCCTTACCATGCACTACACATCAGGGGCACTCTTCAAAGCCGGTAAGTGGTTAATCAGTATTTTGATTGCAAAAATGTGATGCGATCAAGCAAAATCAGTCGGAACTAGGCAATCCTTGTTTTGAGATATGGGCCAAAATAATGTTCGTAGTGGAAAAATCTAAATTGACTTTTTTACAAAAACAGAAGGGAAAAACATTCTTCTTTCACATGAAAATATGACATGTATTATAAATGTGCTAAAAATGACTCAATTAAAGTACTGTAACTTTAAACTTGATTTTCTCAGTTTCTTTCTTTTTAATGTGCTGGTGTTAAAATATTTGTAACTTTTTAACTGAAGGTCGTATTCACATAGGGTTTTCACTAATATGGAGCTTGAAGTACGCTACACATGAATATGTAAAAATCTTAATATTTACCAGGGCCTACTTCAGACTGATTTTGCTTGATTGCATTACAAATGCAGAATCAAATTCAATTTTATTACATAAACATAAATGTTATTACAATCTGGGCAAAAACTAGGAAAATGATGGAAATTATAAGATTTTTCAAAGTGAACTGGCAGGAGTGGAATGTGAACCTGCGACCTCCAGAATACTGTACCAGTGCTCTACCAACTGAGCTATGTTGGCAGTCTCCCAAATTGTAAGCGCTAGTCAGAAATCATAAACCGAGTTTATGAGTGGCAGTTGGTTACACAGCTAGTCTAGTTCCCAGACCTGATAATTCCCTTATAGGTATATAACTGCTACTTCTTAAGTAGGGTCAGGGAACCAGACTACAAGAACAACATTTTTTCGATGTTTCCCGGCATCTATGCACACAAAACTTTAAACAGGTCAGTGTTACAGTATTTGCTATAAAATACTAACCCCTATTAATCCATTCATTTTTGAAAATTACAACAAAAGCAAATGTTGTGTACTACTTTTAAGGGCCTGTAACTCAAAGGTAGTTGTGTTGACTTGCGGCTCATTTTTTGGGGTCAGTATCGAAGAAACAAGTGATTGTTTACAGATTAAGTCTTGTTTGTGTGTAGGCTGGGTCCTCGGTTCGTTGGAGCTCCTCGGTAATCCAGCTGGCCTGTTACGCAATGTCCGCAGTGGCCTAGCCGACTCCATCATGCTGCCGTACGAAGGTCTGACCAGAGGGCCGGCAGCGTTTGTTGCTGGGGTGACCAGCGGGACGTCTTCACTGTTGAGGCATCTCTCTGCAGGTGAGTTGGCACTGCAACCGAATTCACAGAGATGATGAGCAGAAGATCTGTTCAGTAAATTTAAATGCTCAGCAGATTTCAACCCAGAACCAAAGATTTAATAAAAATAATAATAATAATAATAATAATAATAAGCATTTAGAACGCTCCTTTAAGTTAAACTTCATCACAGTGTTTACAGTTATTATTACCCCTGTTCATCGGGCCCAACAATCATTCCTAAAACCTTCTCAGCTCCTTGGGGAGTATACAGCCCCGGCTGCGAGTTAAGCGCACATAGGCTAATCAAACACATAACCATCACTGCCCTCACAGGTACCAATTTACTTCTGGGTGGAGAGAAACAACTCTTGACAAAGTGTCTTGCTCAAGGACACAAGCGCCATGACTCCCCTGCTGAACTGGAACCTACCCACTGTAGTTTCGCCAAGATCTTGAGTCCGGTACATTAAGCCACGATGCCACAGCACTATATTTAGATTTATTTGTTAACCACATCCAACAGCGAAAGAACCACCATTTACAGGAATGGGATTTTTTAAAAAGATACACAAGCAATAGTTATTACCATATTAAAACCATTCTCTACATTAAAAAATAACAAATATATAAATATATTAAAACAGAACAGAATTATTTATTAACCCTAACATCCTAGGCATTCATTTGGGGTGAAGACCTGTGTACTACGAAATACTACTTAGTATTCTGTAGTCTCTCTGTCTTTGATGATTGAGTGTATCATGACAGCAGTCAAGATACTTGCAACTGCAGAGTACTACTTCTATGTAATCCAGTTAAGTTACTGGCTAAATTATATTTGTGTCAATGAATTGGATGGCTAATCTTTGAAAACCAGTAGTTCATGCTTTGTTTCCGCCTTAGATGAAAACAGACATTTTGCCACCAAACCCCAGCAACAAACAGTAGTACTACATATTACTACGTACTTTATTTGGGGTGAAGTATCAAATACTAAAAATTACTACAAGCATTGTACACAAATAGGTGGGAGTACTGCATACTACAGTTTACTACTAGTAGTATTTTGTAGCTTTATGTGAGGTTAGGGTTAAATGGGGAAAAAATAGGAGTAGGAGTGGAAGGCAGGGTTGTGGAAAGACAACAAATACTGACAAGCCACAAGCGATATACATTACACAACACTCTGGCTGTTTTTGCTAATTAAATCCATTTTGTTCACTTTGGCTGTTTTTGCTAATTAAATCCATTTTGTTCACTTTGAAAATGTATTCAAATTTACCTAGTCAGTTTCCCTTGTGGATTGTTTGTCGAATTATAAGTTAAAAAGTCGTATCCTCAATGTCGCTTCCCAGGTTGTATCGTAAAATTGGGTGTGATCCCTGGCTATACGGCATTATGGGTTTATGACTTCTGACTAGCGCCCACCCGAACAAAGATACCGACAATTTGGGAGACCGCCAACATAGGGCAAGATAGCTCAGTTGGTAGAGCGCCGGTACGGTAACCCGGAGGTCGCAGGTTCGAATCCCGCTCCTGCAAGTTTCTTTGTTCACTTTGAAAATAAATCCATTTAGTAGAAAATCACATCAAAGGGGTGCACAGTGTGAATGTCGAATGCTCCATTCAGGTACGCTGACCTCCATCACGAAGTTTGCGTCCAGCGTGTCCCGCAATCTTGACCGCCTGACCCTGGACGAAGATCACATCGCCAGGAGGGAGAAACAGAGGCGCAAGGTGCCAGACAGGGTGACAGATGGGGTGATACAGGGCCTGAGTGGGTTTGGAGTCAGCCTGCTAGGTGAGGACATTTAGAGCATCAAACAAAGCATATACTTTAACCCTTTCAGCCCCAATGGCGACTATAGTCGCCAGTGCACTATACCCCGCTTCAGCCCCAATGGCGATTAAAGTCGACCGTTAAGTGCTTAGTGTGTGAACAATGTGGGCACCACAGGCTGCATGCCAATAAACAATGCGGGGCTGAAAGGGTTAATGGAGCATGGGCTGTGTCCGAATTTACTTGGCTACGGCTTGAAATTACACACGAGTCTATAGGTAGTGGCTGCAGCCGCTACCATAGACATGTGTGTAGCATCAAGCTGTAGCCTTAGTTTCAAAAAATCTGTGCCATATTATGTATGCAGCTTATGAGGGGTTTGGTGTACTTTTTGTACTACCAATGGTATATTTGCATGCATGAGTCATCTTGAATGATTTTAAGAGTCGGAAACCACCACTTTTTTATTTTTGACTTCGAATGGAAAACAAGCATTTAGATCGTACTGATGATATTTTGGGACATGCTCATATGTGTGAAAACATGTTGAACGGGATTTTATTGCACAATTCATATAACCTTTTGAATACGGACGACGGCCACAGCTGTGGTTTAAATAGAGACCACCTGGCTGGTTGACAGCTATGAGTGCATTCCTGTACTTACTCAAGCCATTAATATTTTAACTATATTGTTCTTGAATGGGCATGTAATGAATAGATGGAGCTTTTTCAAATGAAAGGGGGATTCCAAGTGCAATGAATAGGACTACTTTATTCAGTGTGGTGCATACTGTTTGTATTTACGCTTGGCTGCACAGCCCCGATCTTGGCATACCAGCACCCCATCACTAACGGGACACAAAGGGTTCAATTGTTAGTTTTCCGTTGCATACAGGAGCAATCGGCGGTATTGCAGACCAGCCGCTGCGAAGCTTCAACCAAGCGCCGGAGGTCAGCTCGCCTACCCAGAAGGCAACGGGAGTCATACGGGGTGTCGGCAAGGGTCTCATGGGCGTGGTCATCAAGCCGCTGGGCGGGGCAGCTGAGTTTGTCTCTCAGACTGGACAAGGTAGGGTCTCGAGCCGATGGCTTTGTCTTTGTACACAGAATCAGCTTTCTAGAATATAATTTTACCCCTGTGGTAAGCGTGCCAATTTTGTACATCTGCTCGACGCAAAAAACAAAAACAGATTGTCTGCCATAAGGGAATATTTCATATTGCGGTATTGATTGCTGTACCGCTGTTTCTTTTAGGTACTGGTATACATCACCAGGTGGCTCTGATAAGGGAGCATTTCATATTGTCCAGATGCGGTATTGATTGCAGTACCGCTGTTTTTTGAGGTACTGGTATACATCACCAGGTGGCTCTGATAAGGGAGCATTTCATATTGTCCAGATGCGGTATTGATTGCAGTACCGCTGTTTTTTGAGGTACTGGTATACATCACCAGGTGGCTCTGATAAGGGAGCATTTCATATTGTCCAGATGCGGTATTGATTGCAGTACCGCTGTTTTTTGAGGTACTGGTATACATCACCAGGTGGCTCTGATAAGGGAGCATTTCATATTGTCCAGATGCGGTATTGATTGCAGTACCGCTGTTTTTTGAGGTACTGGTATACATCACCAGGTGGCTCTGATAAGGGAGCATTTCATATTGTCCAGATGCGGTATTGATTGCAGTACCGCTGTTTTTTGAGGTACTGGTATACATCACCAGGTGGCTCTGATAAGGGAGCATTTCATATTGTCCAGATGCGGTATTGATTGCAGTACCGCTGTTTTTTGAGGTACTGGTATACGTCACCAGGTGGCTCTGATAAGGGAGCATTTCATATTGTCCAGATGCGGTATTGATTGCAGTACCGCTGTTTTTTGAGGTACTGGTATACGTCACCAGGTGGCTCTGATAAGGGAGCATTTCATATTGTCCAGATGCGGTATTGATTGCAGTACCGCTGTTTTTTGAGGTACTGGTATACGTCACCAGGTGGCTCTGATAAGGGAGCATTTCATATTGTCCAGATGCGGTATTGATTGCGGTACCGCTGTTTTTTGAGGTACTGGTATACGTCCCCAGGTGGCTCTGATAAGGGAGCATTTCATATTGTCCAGATGCGGTATTGATTGCGGTACCGCTGTTTTTTGAGGTACTGGTATACATCACCAGGTGGCTCTGATAAGGGAGCATTTCATATTGTCCAGATGCGGTATTGATTGCGATACCGCTGTTTTTTGAGGT
The DNA here is from genome assembly GCA_037893225.1 of Hippasteria phrygiana. Taxonomy (NCBI): domain Eukaryota; kingdom Metazoa; phylum Echinodermata; class Asteroidea; order Valvatida; family Goniasteridae; genus Hippasteria; species Hippasteria phrygiana. The sequence goes on along the minus strand of JAZGUH010000008.1, from coordinate 2,137,941 downwards.
ACTGGTATACATCACCAGGTGGCTCTGATAAGGGAACATTTCATATTGTCCAGATGCGGTATTGATTGCGGTACCGCTGTTTTTTGAAGTTCTGGTATAATCACCAGGTGGCTCTGATAAGGGAGCATTTCATATTGTCCAGATGCGGTATTGATTGCGGTACCGCTGTTTTTTTAGGTACTGGTATACATCCCCAGGTGGCTCTGACAAGGGAGCATTTTATATTGTCCAGATGCGGTATTGATTGCAGTACCGCTGTTTTTTGAGGTACTGGTATACATCACCAGGTGGCTCTGACAAGGGAACATTTCATATTGTCCAGATGCGGTATTGATTGCAGTACCGCTGTTTTTTGAGGTACTGCTATACATCACCAGGTGGCTCTGATAAGGGAGCATTTCATATTGTCCAGATGCGGTATTGATTGCAGTACCGCTGTTTTTTGAGGTACTGCTATACATCACCAGGTGGCTCTGATAAGGGAACATTTCATATTGTCCAGATGCGGTATTGATTGCGGTACCGCTGTTTTTTGAAGTTCTGGTATAATCACCAGGTGGCTCTGATAAGGGAGCATTTCATATTGTCCAGATGCGGTATTGATTGCAGTACCGCTGTTTTTTGAGGTACTGGTATACATCACCAGGTGGCTCTGATAAGGGAGCATTTCATATTGTCCAGATGCGGTATTGATTGCGGTACCGCTGTTTTTTGAGGTACTGGTATACATCACCAGGTGGCTCTGATAAGGGAGCATTTCATATTTTCCAGATGCGGTATTGATTGCAGTACCGCTGTCTTTTGAGGTACTGGTATACATCACCAGGTGGCTCTGATAAGGGAGCATTTTATATTGTCCAGATGCGGTATTGATTGCAGTACCGCTGTTTTTTGAGGTACTGGTATAATCACCAGGTGGCTCTGATAAGGGAGCATTTCATATTGTCCAGATGCGGTATTGATTGCGGTACCGCTGTTTTTTGAGGTACTGGTATACATCACCAGGTGGCTCTGATAAGGGAGCATTTCATATTGTCCAGATGCGGTATTGATTGCGGTACCGCTGTTTTTTGAGGTACTGGTATACATCACCAGGTGGCTCTGATAAGGGAACATTTCATATTGTCCAGATGCGGTATTGATTGCGGTACCGCTGTTTTTTAAGGTACTGGTACATGTATACATCACCAGGTGGCTCTGATAAGGGAGCATTTCATATTGTCCAGATGCGGTATTGATTGCGGTACCGCTGTTTTTTGAGGTACTGGTATACATCACCAGGTGGCTCTGATAAGGGAGCATTTCATATTTTCCAGATGCGGTATTGATTGCAGTACCGCTGTCTTTTTAGGTACTGGTATACATCACCAGGTGGCTCTGATAAGGGAGCATTTTATATTTTCCAGATGCGGTATTGATTGCAGTACCGCTGTTTTTTAAGGTACTGGTATACATCGCCATTCCTTACCTCAAACCTAGCTGATGAATGGGAAGTCAGGTGACTTGAATAACTGCTCGTTAAAGCCTAGTCGGCTTGTCACGGATTTCTGCTTCTTCATACAGTGTTTATATCACATAACTCTCTTCCACGTGTTTCATGTTGTTCGGTAGGTATCTTGCACAGTGCTGGGTTGGTTGATACAAGACGCCCTAAAGGAGATTGTGTGATGTCACAGACGGCCATGGCTGGCAACAGCAGACTCAAATACACATGGTGAGTACAAAGGGTTCACTCTTTAATTCTTAGGAGGTCTGTGGTTGTGCCTGCCAATATCAGAGTTGTAAGCAAGTCAATCACAAGTCGGTTCCAAAGCCAGATCACAAGTCAATCACAAGTCAATCACAAGTCAGCTCACAAGCTACATGGGTTGAGCAATGACAAAGGAATGCTTTTGTTATATAGTGTGTTTGAATAGCTTGTCACATGGCTTGAGACCAGAATTGTGAAGTGACTTGTGGTGAGTTGTGATTGACTTGTGGTGACTTGTGATTGACTTGTGGTGACTTGTGATTGACTTGTGGTGACTTGTGATTGACTTGTGGTGACGTGTGATTGACTTGTGATTGACTTGTGATTGACTTGTGATTGACTTGTTGTGACTTGTGATTGACTTGTGGTGACTTGTGGTGACTTGTGATTGACTTGTGGTGACTTGTGATTGACTTGTGGTGACTTGTGATTGACTTGTGATTGACTTGTGATTGACTTGTGATTGACTTGTGATTGACTTGTGATTGACTTGTGATTGACTTGTGATTGACTTGTGATTGACTTGTGATTGACTTGTGATTGACTTGTGGTGACTTGATTACAACTCTGCCTGGGGTGAGATTTCTCCGGATTTTTCCTGATTTCAGGATTTTTTGGTGAGACATCTTCCAGATTTCCAGAAGATTTTTTAGTCCTTAAATTATTTTCATCATTCCAAAATGACCTCTGCAACCTCAAACAGTCTTCTTTTGATTCTAGTGACCCTATTTTTGCAATTTTGAACCATATCTTCTGGTAGAAAATGCAGGTTTTTTATGCATTTTTCTGCAACGCCGTGCAAATTTAAAAGCCTCTGAATCTTTCGTGGATTTCTTATTTTCCTCAAATAATCAGCATGATCAAAATCCACTCTGGCCCAATGTGCTAACGGCTTGCAATTCTGTGCTAACTGGGCTAGTAAAGAAATTTTGCGCTAACCCAATCAGCCCAGAATACGTACTGACGAGACGTACGCATGATTACAAGCCAGAATTTCCTTGCTAATCGGTGAAATACGCTATCTGTTAGCACAGACGCTTGGGCTACAGTTAGCAGCAATTCCTCATTAACAGTAAGCAGAAGAATAAAACGCGCCTTGATACTATGGGGATGACTTCAACAGACCTCAAATCACTTTTGGGGATAATAATCAACTATTCACGAAATATATGGAAGATCAGCAGAATAACATGTGCAGACTATCCTGCTAATACCATCTAAAATGGAGCTATTTTAGCTGCCACTTTTTCTTTATTAAACCGTAACTTTTCTTTCTTTGTTCACTTCAAAAATTCATTCAAATGGTTTGTTTGACGTTATTATAAGCCTAAAAACGAAAGTCGTATCCTCACAATGGAGTGTGATCCCCACAGTGTTGCTTCCCAGATTGTATCGTAAAGTTGGGGCGTGATCCCCGGTTACACGGCATTCAGACACTGGCAATTTGGGCGACTTCCAACATGGGGCAAGATTCATATGACACCGGCACGGTATTCCGGAGGTCGCAGGTTCAAATCCCACTCATGCCAGTTGTCTTTGTGCATTTTAAAACTTTCGTTTTTGTTTGGGTAGGAAAATGCTTCACTCGCTGCCCAACGCGGACATCCTCATTGACTGTGACATCATCACTGTCACCTTCCACGGCCTGCAACGCAGGGGGTGCCTACTACTAACGCCCGAGGTGCTCTTCATCGTCAGCTCGAGCGAGGACACCCAGCAGCAGGCTTTCCCGGTATTCGAGGTGGAGTGTGGCCCCCTGGCGGGAAGTCGTGAGGGTGTGTGCGTCAAAATGAAGCAGCCCATGTCCCCGTCCGTCTCTAAGGTATGCGGAGAAAGAATTTTGTTATGGAAGTCACCAGAGTTGTACTCGAGTCCCTGCAAGTCCTTTCACAAGTCCTTTCGTAAAGCCGGTCACAAGTAACTGGATGAACAATGACAAAGGAATGCCTTTGTCAAAGCTCATTTGAATAGCTTGTGATTGGGATTAGGACTGGAGGGTTTGTGATGAACTTGCAGGGACTTGCAGGGACTTGTGATGGACTCGAATACATCTCTGGAAGTCGCCCAATACAAGGCTAAAAGCCACTCTAGGTAAAAGGGCTACAACAGAGGTGGTGGGGTTGGCCACATTTTCAGACCTGTAGACCCAGGCTGGGTAACTTCCATCATTGGTTAGACCAAGGTGCCTCCCCCTTTTGAGATGGTTCTGAAACAAGAAATAAAGAGTTTGATGTATTTTCATAGTTTATCGGGACTCGGGGCTGAAAAAAAATCATAGGGAATAGCACGCCCACGAAAAAACAAAAATTTCTTGCTGTGCCGTTATCCGTACTAAAAGTTGTGCTTGCCACACACCCCTGCTCACACACCATATGTGTTATAGTAAGCAAAACTTTTCTGGAAACTGTTAAGCGACCCTATGAAATTAGGCCCTGGCTTCAGTAGGGGGGGGGGGGGGGGGAGAGTGGTTCCATGTAAAATGATGTGTTATGATCCTGCTAAATTATTCCCAATCGTGGATTTTCTGTTCTACTATGGTCCAGTACAAACTTCAAAAAAAAAGAAATCTTCCATTTGAAATTTGCATTTACTCACCACAGAAGGAAGAGACGTGCAGCCGTGTCGCTGACTTTGTCGGCGCCATCCCGTCCAGACCATGTGACCCCCAAGATATCGACCCATTGGTCAGCTCCGATAGCCAATCAGAAGGCTCCTCACTGCCAGGGGGACACCTACTGGACGATGCCAGGGGCACCACTGTGTACCGGTATTTCCTGCAGCAGGCGTGCTACCGTGAGACGTTCCTGGGCTTGTTTCGGCAGGCCAAGAACCGACTCCTTGGGAGGGGCTTCTGCTACGACGAGACCAACAACACTGGATTCAGCCGCTTCAAGACGTGGCACACCGCCACCAAGATGCAGCTGGAGGGGCTGGAGTAGGCGCTTGACTCACGGGCAGAAAGTCGGAAGGTAGCCAAAAAAAAGGAGAAACGAGAGCTTAACCCCTTGCGGCCGGTTGTTATTGATAGGGTGCTGGTATGCGAGGACTCTCTGAGAAAGGGCTGTGCATCCAAGCGTAAATGTGAACAATAGGCACATAACAATGCATAGAGTCACCCTTATTCATCACACTTGGAGCCCTCTTTCGTGTGAATAAAAGCTCTGTTTGGAAAAAGCCCCATCTATTCAACAGGCATGCAACTTATCCGCGGATTTCCGCATTTTTTTAAATTCCAACCGCAAAAAAAAAATAGCCGCGCTCAGGCTCGTTTCCCACCATGGCGACCGCGGAATCGATATTGCTAGCGCACACAACGTATTTTGTATACATCCTAGCATAGAAAGGTGCAGGACACAGACTGCGTGCGCATTATGTAGCGCACCTGTACAATATTGCCGTTTTTATGAACGAGTCGCTGTAGCGCCCTCTATCGACTACAGACTTATAGTCAGGTTCCGCATCTTTTTTCTCGTGTGAATGAATACAATACAGTGCAATCGGGTTACGGACACTATACCTACATGTTGCACGCGCTGGTAAAACGTTGGAAAAATGTGTTTGGATATCGATTTAACATGTCAAAAGGATTCATTAGTTGAGAATATCAAGGTAACAACAATTTTTACATCTGAATAAATGGTAAAAAAAAAAAAATTTGAAACATTTTGTGTAATTTTTTAATAGAAAACATGCCACAAAATGAGGTTAAAATCTCTTACTCAGCTTTCAATCCAAGTGGTCAAAAACTGCTCAGAATGCACCACAGAGCACCTAGAATTCAAAATTTTCCGGGGCCCTAAGGCGGGCCCCGGACCTCACGTCGTAAGGGCTTCGCGCTACGCGCTCGCAAATTGGTGAAGATATTTTCCTCTTTCTTTTTGCAATTGAAGAGTTGCATGCCTGATTCATAATACTCCCTTTCAAGAACAATGTAGTTAAATAACGAATGGACTGAGTAAGTGCAGGAATGCGCCTATACACAACAACCGGCTATGTGGTCTCGCTCAAATTTGTGCCCGTCATCCGGCTGCAAGGGGTTAAGAGGGCCATACAAAATCAGGTATGCAAAGAAAGAGAGGTCCCAAGTTTGATCAAGTTTGATCAAGGAGAATTGGTTAACTAGTAATCGATTCGTGACACACATGCGCAATAACATCCAAGTAAGACATTAGCTACAGACAATAGAGTAGGCTGCAGATTCAATGTTACAGGTCCCAGGATTGTCCCCTGTTGGGGCTAGAGGAGGTTATTGATAAAAGTCTGCAGATGGATGCTAGAATCTTTTGGCTTTAGGCTACAGAACATATTAAGCTGCAGATCCTTAGCTGCGTGACCAGGTTATATTGTGCAGAGGCTACAGAATGGTGGTGATAATAGACTAGGGCTACGGATCCCGGGCTGCAGATGCATGTTTTCCTCTGCAGAGACTACAGAATGGTGGTGATAATAGACTAGGGCTACGGATCCCGGGCTGCAGATGCATGTTTTCCTCTGCAGAGACTACAGAATGGTGTGAAATGATTCACTGGCGATTTGGACTAGCACAAGGCTATGATAACCGTGAATAGCAGGCTACAGATCTAGACAGTTCTAGACTTCTACTGAGTTTGTAGACACCAAAGAATGATTAATTATATGGCGCTATTATAATACGTTCCCAGATGCATTGCAAAAAGAAGAAGACAATATTCTTTTCATATTAGAATCATTGTACATTTGAAAATGATTAGTTGTGCAATTTTTACGGGTTTCCAGGGATGATAAATCAAAGATTATACTAATCGTAGAAGTCTATGAGGTGATATTTGAGGATGTTTTGTAAAATTAGATGTTTTGGTGTTTTGTACAATAATTATGAAAGCACCATTATGTATTCAGTGCTGAGCGGGAAATCCAAAAGGCCATTAAACAAACAAAATATCAATTTTGGTCTTTTTTTATTGTTAATTTGTTTTATTTCTTTGATACCTGCCGATTCAGAAATCATATCAGATTTTAAAATATGATTTTACTGCATGGTTTCCCCATTTGATAATTTCTTGATTTTGCCATGCAGAAATCCCAACGTTTCCGCAAAATTAATTGGTAAAAAATTACACTTGTTCAGATCAAATTTTCTGTTTTGCAAAGTATATCTTACTTTTTTTCTGTAATGATTTGCCCCGAGTCCATTTTGTGTGTGTGTGATTCTTTCAGTTTGGTTAATGAAATAATTTGCTTCATTTATTTTATTTGTGCACGTGATGCAGTGAAATAATTATGCATGACTATGTAAGCTTTGTATCGGTGTATGGGAAATGTCAGTACATACATGTATACATTTTGTAATGTCCTTTATAACCCTGGCCTCCTTAAATTCTATTCACATATGGCCCTGCTAAATTCAACAATTTCCAGGCTGTAAAACGGAAATGAGAAGCCTGCGAAATCCAACAACAAATTTGGTTGGATTCTGCAGTGCAGCACCTGCACACCAGCCTTGGCATTTTTACAGCTACCCTGCTGAATCCAACAAAATACGACAGGTATTTGTTTGTATGAGCCCTGTCAAATCCGCTGAACACTTTTGAAAGTGGGGGGCTAAAGTAGTGCCATTGTTGGCCGGCTGCTGCCCTTTTCTATGCTCAACTGCCAAAAGTGGGGGGGGGGATGTCCCCCTGTTCTATGTTGGACATAGAAGTGTCCTTTGTAACACGTCGTACTTGTACATGTGATTTGGGCTGTATATATTTATATCACAGAACGTAATTTTTTTATTATATATAATTGGTCAGTATAACAAAAAAAACTGATCACTGCATGTTTACTTCAATGTTTATTTGAAATTAAACTATAAACTTAAATATTTCGTTTGTGTGTGTTGTATTTGTGGCCTTGCTTATAAAATATATTCATTTGTTTGTCTTGTTTTAATATAGCATCATGGAGATATCCTTTTTAATAGATCAAACCAATCTTTGCATGCCGGTCTCCTATCTGCTTAAAGGGAGTGTACGTCATTTGCTGTTTACTGCAATTTTTTTTAATGGATGGATTTGGGGGTTAGTATTTTATAGCAAATACTGTAACACTGACCAGATTAACCCTAACCTCCTTGGGAGTATGTAAAATCATATTGAAATTGTTAGATTTAGCATGGTTAGGGTTAAAGTTTTGCATGCATAGATGGGGGGGGGGGGGGGGGGCGATTTTTAGTCTGGTCGCTGACCCTACTTCAGACAAAACCGAGCAATTTATCAAGTTGGAGAACTAGATCATTTCCAACGATTGTCGGCCGGCAATCCATTGAAATTGATGCAAACATTTCAAATTTTCTTGAGAATGACTAGAACACACAAAGTACCAACAGGATGCTTGAGATTACCGATATTTACTTAGTCAAGTAATTTATTTCATAATATTTCAGTAGGTTTTTTTTATGTTTGCAAATTTTCGTTTGTCAGTATGATCACATGCCGTTTTATGACTTCCACATGGTCAAGATCTTTTTCTTATTCTTCTATGATTGACGAATAATATAAATATTGACAAATTTGGGATAAACCGCCAACATAGGGTAAGGCAGCTCATCAGTTGATAGAGCGTCCGTACCGTAATCCGGAAGTTGCAAGCAGTTTCATTGTTCACTCTAAAAAAAAATATATAATAAAGATCAGAAAGCCTGCGTTCAGATCGTGTCTTTTAAAGAGTTATACATTTTGCAGTTTTTTCTGAGGTCAAGTTTAATTTGTGTCGTGTTTGGAAGAAATGCAATGCCAGTATTTGTGGCCGACCAAATAATATATTTTTTTCTTTCAGGCAGAGTGATTTGTTTTATTTTTGGTTGGTTAGTTTTTTTAATCTGTTAATTTTCTGCTTGTTAGTTGTTTGTTGGTTTCTGTTCCTTTGTTTGTATTGTCTTCTTCTTGTTGTGTTTTTGTTTCTTGTTTCTTAGTTACTTTTTGGTTTGTGCTTCCCATTTCAGGCCTTACAGTGACTCACGAGTCAGGCATAGGAGTTTTTTTCCCATTTCAGCTCAGTGATTTGTGTTTGTTGAGGAGCGTTTTCAGTGGGAAAAAATGGTGAAGTGTGCAATTGTTTCGGTTTGGTTTTGTGTTTATTTTTCATTATCAATTTGTATTTTTATTATTATTATTATTATTATTTAATTTATTTTTTAAATATTTTTTATTTATTTTTATTGTTATTTTATTATTATTATTATTATAATTGTTATAATTATTATTGATATTATTATTATTACAGTCTAACCCTGATAATAAGAGCACTGTTAATACAACATATTGCTTATAACAAGGACAAAATAGGTCCGGAGTCTTTGTTTTTCTTTGTTTTCCATTACTGATAATACAAGGTACCTGTTATAACAAGGTATATTGTAAATTCCCAAGGACCTTGTTATAAAGGTGTTCGACTGTATTTTTGGCTCGATGGCCGCCCATATGAATACGTGTGAATCCTGTGTGCAGTGTGTGCATGGTTTTGTGTATGGCCAGTGACCTGTGTATACCGCGGCCGATAGAGAAGCCATGCCTAGCAACAGTGGGTTTACGCAGGGTCGCTTGTCAACGTGGCACTGGGTATGGGTGACATTTGACGGTTATTCAGATTTTTAAGCATAGAAAAAACAAGTCACAGGTTGTGCGGGGGGAGGACTCGGCCTACTTCGTGTATTGGGGCCATGCTTTGTCCATCAAGGAATTGCGAACAGAAGATGTTTTGAAATCCCCCCCCCCCTCCCCCTCCCGGATTCATCAGCATAAAAGGAAAGCAGGATTGAAAGAATAAGAAAAGACTTATTCCTCCATGCTGCAGGCTTGTAACGTGCCGTTGTCGGGGAGAAAGTTGGGGGAAGGATGTCCCTAAAAATAGGAAGAAGTGCATGGTGTGAGCATGGAGAAATCTTATTTCTCCATGGTGTGAGCAAAATGAAATGCATGGTGACCTTTCCTTTCGGTAGAAATTTTCTAATTTTTCTGCTATACGGGGCTAGTTTAATTCATGTCATACTTTATTGCACTTAAATATTTTTCCAACGTGCATTCTATCTTACAGGAAAATATAGCATCCGAAGTGCCATAGAGAAAACCCCGCGAAAGTTTAAAGAGCTGGCCAACTTTTGAGCTAATGGCCTTTAACTGTGAATAAAAATAAATACATTATGCACAGAACTTACCCCCCCCCCCCCCCCCCCCCCCGGCCCCGACCCCCCCGGCCCCGACCCCTAACTTCATCAAAATGTTCATTCTATTTTAAACTTTAAAATACATAAATATTCAAACCTTTAAATTTGGGAATCTTCTTTCCTTTTTTTTAAAGAATTAATTCGTGTTGGGGTTAGTAACTATTATTCATATTACGGGGCGCTGTTTCGTTTGCGCCAAACCTAACCGCACGTGATGTCATATCCCCGCGAAATACAACTCGCGCGCTTTCAAAATTTTGGGATTACTCTTTGGTACCTGCCGGGTAGGGTCTGTTGTTCCTGTCGAACCACTTCGCGTAATCGGTCCGAATCTCCCCATTCATTAGCCATCTGTCCTGCACAATCACCTTAGACAATCCTGTGAATGTCCTGCATCCGATCGTCCATAAACTTTTTCGGAATTTTAATCGGTTCTGTCGTAATTTAGGCCGATTTTTTGACCCCACTTCTTGAAAGCGTTTGACCCAGACCAAACGAGCGTTGTTGACAATAACCAGGGCAGTAAATTCAGTCTCAGTACTAAGGAACACAATGCCGAGGGGTGGTTCGCAACGACAGGCCAGCAACGTTACGACGCAGGTTCACCTGAAGCCTAGAATTCTCATCACGAGCTCGGCTAGCCAGCAGCGGGAACTGACGACCCTTCCCAGCCCGAGTTTCGGCTCGGAACTACCCACCAATATCAATCCGTACCTGGACGACACGGTGCCGAACTGGGCGGAGGGATTTGAGGATTTGCTGGACGTGGTGGATTGCACACCGGACCTGGCCACCAAAGGGACGCGACCCACTCTTGGCAGACCTCTGGTAAATTGGTTTAGAAGTTCACATAATCACAACATGCATCTCGTTTTTGTTTGTTTTGGGGTTTGGATTTATTTTAGGCCTCCTCATGCTCCTGGGCTGTTTTGTTTTTTGTGAGACTTCAACAATAACAATGTGAAGATGGAATTTTGCATCAGGGATGATGATGTAAATTAGAACAGAATTGTTTTCTCTTTTTGCCTTATCCCGAGATAACAATCGGCGATTTTGTTTATTGAATTTTTTTTTTTTTTTTTACAGGCGAAGAGGAAGTTGGACCTAGACTTGCCAACCACGCCAAATTTTGTAAACTCCTTCAAAACGCCCAGCCCGAGGGTCACAAAGAAGCGTGTGATAAAACCCAGTCCCAAAAGCATGCCCAGAGGTAAAAAATGATTGAGTTTGGACCTTTCTCACCCATGTGACTAGATAGGGTAAAAAAAAACACCATGCGTGGACCTCCATGGAGTGATCATCGTACCACTTTGTTTATTGGCTTTATCTTCTCCCAGTACATGTACGACATTGTTTACGTTTATTCAATCCAGCATAAACCACTCAAGCAAAAAAAAGCAGCCGACTGCTTGCTGAATGGTTGTATTTTCAACCAATGATTTCACCCCAACCCAAGATTTGATTTAAAAAGGAAAATGTTGGGGTAAAGTTTGTTCTGTGAAAATTACTCTTTCATATGGTGTAAAAATGAAAGCCATAACTGCTAAATTAGCAAAGTTATGGCTGTTTTCTACTCTGGCCCACTTTATCAAACGGGAAACTTTTTTCAAAGTGAACAAAGAAAACTGGAAAACTTTTTTGTTACATGAACAAATGGCACTCCATACACAAACTGTACACACAGTCTGGCACCCTAATAGACGAGTTCGATAAGTCAAAGGTCAGCTGTACCAATTCCGCCTCGTCGTATAGGCATTTTACGCTGTTTTGGTACAGCTGACCTGTGACCTTTTACCCACATTGCATTGCAAAAGTCAATTATCGAACTCGCTTATTGTGGGGACATACACTGGTTGTGCGATGGACGTCGTGGGGACTAAAATCGTTATGGGGACAGAGAAATGTTCCCATAACTCTGTCCTAATTTGCCTAACAATTAAAAATGCCCCCGGTACGCGGTCGATGCCTACCCAGGGAAACTTCAGATAAAGTTTTCTCAAAATATTGTAATGGTGACATGAATTTGGTAGCACCATTAAGCCCGGTTCATACTTCATGCGTATGCGAAGCGAATTCGTTATTAGGTAACGGAGAACGTCACAATGAAACTTCAATTGTTGATGTCATGAAATTCGCTTCGCATTCGCATGAAGTATGAACCGGGCTTTAGAAAGATCTGAAAAATCTCTTTCTGTTGGTACAAGGATTATGTATGGAGAGCAAAAAAAACAAGCACTACTCGAATAGGCACTAATTCATTAGCATCACTACACTGGTCCGTGACATGTGAAAAAGGTAGATTAAATGGGCTGTTACTTAAAACGCAATATTTGTCACTTCATGCTACAAACGTTTTATTTTAATTTTTTTTTTTTTTAAATGCCATATTTTCAGCTTTGTGACTTCTAACCTTTGCCCATTGACATTTCCATGCATTTGTAGGTTTACATTTTTTTTCTCCAAAATTGAATTCTCTTTTCTACTCTAGCTGTCAAGTCACCCCTAGAGAAATCACGCTATGATACGTCACTAGGCCTTCTAACGAAACGCTTCGTGGGGCTACTACGGGGAGCTCATGATGGTGTCTTAGACCTCAACCAGGCGGCGGAAGTCTTAAAAGTCCAGAAGCGCCGCATCTATGACATAACAAACGTTCTGGAAGGGATCAAGCTGATCACGAAAAAGTCGAAAAACAACATACAATGGAAGTGAGTGTTTTTAAAATGGAACTTTGAAACTTTCCCTTGTGGTTTGACAATATTATAAGTTAAAAAGTCGTATCCTCATTGATTGATCCCCATTGATTGATCCCCACAATGTCAATTCCTCGGTTGTATCGTAAAAATTGGGCCATATCCCTGGCTGAACGGCATATGGGTTTATGACTTCCGACTAGCGCCCCCTGAACAAAGATACTGACAATTTGGGAGACCGCCAACATAGGGCAAGATAGCTCAGTTGTTAGAGCGCCGGTACGGTATTCCGGAGGTCCCATTTTCGAATCCCGCTCCTGCCAGTTTTCTTTGTTCACTTTGAAACTTGTCGGTTTAAGCCCATCTCAAATGTGTTCCATGTATTCCACTTGAGTAAGATCGCAATGCCACATGCCTCGATGCATCGTGAGGCTAGCTGTGAGCTTTCGAGTAGTACACACCCACATCGTGGACACAAGATGGTTTTACACAAAGAAATTTAAAACTTAAATTTTAAAACTTAAAACTTTGAAGACCTGACCCTCCCCCCCCCCCCCCCCCTCCCCATTGTCAAACTGTCTGTTTGTGGTGCCATTAACTACCTTAAAGTTCAGAGCAATTTGTTCCTTATTCCGTTGTTTGTGTTTTTATTTTCTCTGAATTTATAGAGGTACGACGAACTCGGTAGCAGCCCAACACCAGCAGTTCCCTCATCACGGCCAGACAACACCCATCACAGCAGCTTCGGTAAATCTGCACTCGGGTACAGTGGTCTTGTTGTTCTCTAACTTCTCTTTGTTATATTCCAAATGGGGGAGATGAGTTGGTCTCACCAGCTGTGGAAGTTACCCCCGCCTGGGTCTATAGGTCTGAAGATTGGGATAATTTCTTTGGTATTTATTGAAGATTTATCCTCTGTTTAGATCTGGACCCAGGAAAGCCATAAGGGTGGTAGAGGCTGGCAACCTAAAATATGGCCAATCCCACCACCTCTGTTGTAGCCCTTTAGCTGAGTGGGTTTTAGTCTTGTATTGGGCTACTTCCATAAACAAAATACAAAATTAACCAGGGCTCCAGTTGAGTCCCGATCAGAGTCCAACAGGGTTGGCCGATTTAAATCAGGGAGCAAAAACACAAACCACATGTGGGCTCCAGATGCGAGTCGAACCCTGTCACTCTGCGCCGCGCAGAGCTGTAATCAAGTCAGTTACAAGTGAAATCGATAATCGGTCACAAGTGGGCTCGCAGGCCACAGGTCGGCTCGTAGGTCGGCTTGCAGGCCACAGGTCGGCTCGCAAGTCGGTTTGCAGGTCAGCTCGCAGGTCGGCTCCCAGGCCGCAGGTCGGCTCGCAAGCCGCAGGTCGGCTCGCAAGCTGACAAAAAAAAAACACTTTTGTTACAGTTCATTTGAAGGCTGGATTTGCAAGGCTTGACTTGTGATGTGAATTGTGCAGAGCTGCCACCCAGTACGGGTTTTCCTTTTCTTCTTTTTTGTACGGAAATTCACGAAAATTACGGAAGTATGAATTTTTGGTATATAATGATTTTGTGAAATGCGACCGTGATGTTTTCTCATGCATATTATGCTATTTTAATGCGTGTGTGCTGGTTCATCATTGCGATCCCAACTGAACGGATGCGACTTTAGCTTTGAAAATGTAATAAAAAAACGAGACGGTTCATCCAGCGCGTGGGTTCGTTAAACTCACCAGGCATGTGCCGTGCGCACATAGCATGAGCTCAGAAAAAAAATCTGATTTTCAGTTAAAGTTTAAATTTCATGAAAAATATGGATTTTCTGAGCAAAATACTGATTTTTTTTAAAAAAAATTTATTTTTTATTTTTGAATACTGAAATGTGTTTGAAAAGGTTAGCAGCTCTGCTCGTGATGAATTGATTAGCACTGCTGGGACTTACTTGTTATTTCAAGCCCGGTTCCCTTATTGTCTTGGAGATCGGGAACCATATGCATTGGTGTTTTCGTTTCATTTTTGATTTGTTTATTTTTCTTTTGGACAGATCTTGCCGACTTGGAGCAGAGAGAGCGGAAACTGGACGAGTTGCTCCACAATGCAACAGTACAGCTTAAGATGCTGACGGAGGACCCGGACAATGCAAGATATCCTTTCGGACACGTCGCGCGAGTGTTTTTTTTTTTTTTTTTTTTTCGGATAGGTTATTATACCTCATACATATTCATAGCGACGGCTGAATTCTAACCAGAAGTACCGTGAACACACAGGGATGTTGCACACGAGGCAAAAACATGTGCGCACCGATTGTATCGGTATACCCGCAAGTCATTCCTTCGCTGCATTTCCTTAACTGGTTCACACATATGCTTATGTAACTTACCACGATATCCGGAGTATCCACAGCTTCGAGGACCAGACAGTAATTGCCATCAAAGCTCCCCCGGAGACCAGACTAGAAGTGCCCGACCCTAGAGAGGTGAGTACCCATGGTTCGGTTTGGCTTGTAGACAGTGGCCCAATTTTATGGCTCTGCGTACTCTAAGGAATTGCCGATAACCAGAGCAGAAATGTTGGTACTAATGGCAGTGGCGCAACCAAGTTATACTCCAACTAGTTTGAGTATCATCCTTTCAACAGAGCTTAGCCATTCATTCTGAGCTGTTGTGAAGTTATCTTCAGTGTGACTGAATAGGCTGTTGATTGGTCGATAGGTGTCAGCTGACCCTATTGCATTAATTCGCACGTCCGGTGAAGAAAAATGTACACGGGCACAAACATGCTCAGAACCAAATAGAGACACTGACAGGTCGGGAGACTGGCCAACATAGGGCAAGATAGCTCAGTTGGTAGAGTGCCGGTACGGTATTCCGGAGGTCGCAGGTTTGAATCCTTTTCCTGTTCATTTTGAAAATGCTCAGAACTTTTTAAAAACCAATGAAATTGTTGCGATGTCAAATCTGTGTTTTCAAGCCACCCTGTGTGTGTGTGTACAGGTTCTGTATGTACGTCCGAGGACAAGTGGAGAAAGAAAATACAAAAGAACCTTTCGGTCCTCGCAAGTCGGTCTTTTGTTGAAATCGGTCCTCGGAAGTAAAAATACATGCTTAGTCTATGGGGTTGGGTTATATTAACCAGTTCGCATCGGATGACGTGTATACACGCACTCAGCGAGGCAAGGATCCAGCGGAAATATCTGTCAGCCACCGGCTCGCAGTGAGCGAGGCCAAGGTGTGCTACCCGCAGATTAAAGGCCTGAACCCGTCTGGCAGCTAGGCTCGTGAAAAAATAATCCCGGCGTGAACTGGTTAAAGGGACAATAGGAAACACAAAGCTGTCCTCGGAAGTATTGGGAAAGTACGACTGGGCGTGTTAGGGTATTCAAACCGTGGACGAAAAATGCAATATTGTCCGCGATTCCCAGCATACGTCCGCGATTAGGATTGTGTACAAAACCTATGGAGGTCTTCCGAAAAAGTTGTACAAACAAGAGGAACAATAGGACGTCGATTCATGACTGTTTGCGTGTGTGTTTCTTCACATGCCAGGGGCTTGTGAAAAAATGCATGCACCGGCCAATTAAGTCGAGGATGATCTGAAAGATTTCTGACCTGGAAATGCACAATAGCAGATACCTGCTCATCAAAATCTGGAGGTTAAATGCACACACACATATCATAGACGCTCGCTGAGGGAATGTCTGTTAAATAGACTACTCTTCACCATGCAAAGCCATGGTCCAATGGTTACCCTGTCTGACTCGCGTGCGATGGTGTGTGGGTTCGAACCTCGCCGGTGGATTATGGTGCTTGTGTGCTTGGGCAAGACACTTTACTACAACTGCCTCTCTCCACCCAGGAGTATAAATGGGTACCTGTGAGGGAAGAGAACAGACAGCGCCGATCTTGAACTGCTGCATAGAACTGATCTCACGGCCCAATGACCAGGGGTTAATAATTGTGAAGCACTTTGAGACATTTCTTTAAAGGCAGTGTACATGATTGGTCATTTTTGCAATTTTCAGAAATGGGCGAATTTGGGGGTTAGTATTTTATAGGAAATATCGTTCCACTGACCTGTTCAAAGATTTGCGTTGTTGGATGGCGAAAAAAAACTAGAGAAAAACGGCGCTCGTTTTGAACCGTCGGGCGGATGATAGCCTTTAATAGTCAAGGCACGCATGGCTACCTGGACGCGTGACGTGCCCCGAATGCCAGCATGTCCTGAGCGCGCCACTCGTCCGGGTAGCCACGCGCGGCTTGACTAAAGGCTACAGGGCAGTTTTCAAACGATATAAATTTCCACTTCTCTTGACAACGACAGCACACCTGGTGCCATCATTTCACAGGATGATTGAGATTACTATTAACTTACAGTCTAGTCAGGTATTTTGTAATAATTCAGTAAAAGAAAATTGGAGGATTACCAATCGTGTACACTACATTTAACATGCTATATTAAGACTCAACTCACATTTGTTTGTTTCTATAATTTGTTTCTCAGAGTATCCAGATTTGGTTAAAGAGCACAAGAGGCCAGATTGAGGTCTACCTCTGCCCAGAGGAGTGCAGTCATGACGACAGCTCGTCAGATACAAGTGGCTCACCGGCCAGTAGTAAAGGTAGGTTCCGATCTCTCATGTAGCGCTTTCCCTTTCTTTCACCTGCTTGCCTTCAACCCTGCGGCTCGGGGTGAATGGGTAGTCAATCACTACTCTGTAGGGCTGTCCCGAATATACTGAATATTAGATCGTCAACTGAATATTCAAATACCTTTTTTGCCGGTTTGAATAGTTGAGAAAATATAAATGCACGGACAGATACAACTCAGCTGCTATTTTAATAGAAAAGTTACGGCGCTTAGCAGTGTTAAATGCCGTATATTTGTCGACGGTAACTTTTTGGGGACGAGGGTTTATTGTTCCCGCCCGTAAAACCATTGACACTTAAAAATATTTACTGCAAAAATGCCGGCTGGAGTTTGGCTGTTCTTTATAGTCCGGTTCCCTGATCCTACTTCAAACGAAACGGCAATCTATAGTTATCAAGTGAGGGAACCAGACTAGCCGTCTTGCACCCGTTCACTGATGTGTAACCGCTGATTGCAAACAAAATGTGGACTAACTAAATTTGGTAAAGTGAGGGCAGTATTTGAAAAGAAGTCTTAGTTTTTTCCCCCAACGATGGTCGGCCGACCGTCATTGGAAATGGATACAAAATCAGACTTTTCTTGAAAATAACAGCATACTAGGTGCCATGATTTGCCAGGATGCGGAGGGAGGTAGTCGAGCTGACCTACACCGAGGGACCAGTAATTCCCACTATTTTCCAGAAATAAACCATGCTGTATTTGTTTTACTACACCTCATAAATATTTTACTACACCTCACAAGATTTTCAACTGCTTAATTCGTCAGTCAATGACGGAAATCTCACGTTACTCGTAGACGCCATTGTTGTTTCTGAGCTCAGCAGAGTAGTTCCGTGTGTCATGGCAACAGGGTTGAAATAGTCTGGTGCCAACACTCTTTAATGTGCCTTTACTGCAGTATTTACAAGGACTACAAACAACAGACTGGTTCCGTAAAGATTACATGCCATAGACAACTTGTTTACGAGGCGGGTTCCAGAGGGAATTTGTTGGTGCTACCAGAAAAAAATACCGCACGGCAGCGAGCTGGATACTCACCGGGATGACGACACCTGGCAGCGTATCATTTTTACTTCCCGGACGCGCGGCGGAATCGGCCAATGACGTGCTCCAATTTGCTCATGAATATTTATGAGGTGTAGTAATACCTTTTACTAATTTTCTTCCCTACCCCCTGCAGGTGATCCCGCCCTAAAGGCTTCCACGGTGGACGAGGACGACATCTCACCGCTCAACAAGAGTTTTCTTATGGAGACCGAGGACCAAAACAGTACGGATGATTTTGACGACTTTGTGCCACTTTCTCCTCCGGCGGTCGACGATTATTTATTTTCTTTAGGAGACAACGAGGGAATATCCGACCTGTTTGATGCGTACGATCTCTTCTAGCGAATGTTCAATTTATCGGATCTGTCCCAATGGCTTTCTGCGTGGTGTTCACCCTGAGCGTATTGAACGTGCTAATTCGGGGAGCCCGTGATGTCTGCAATACCGTACCGGCGCTCTACCAACTGAGCTATCTTGCCCTATGTTGGCGGTGTCCTTGTTCACGGGGCGTTCCCTTGTGGTTTGTTTGACGGTATTACATGTTAAAAAGTCGTTATCCTCATTGAGTGATCCCCACAATGTCGCTTCCCAGGTTGTATTGTAAGGTTGGGACGTGATCCCTGGCTATACGGCATTATGGGTTTATGACTTCTGACTAACGCCCCCAGACAAAGACGCTGACAATATGGGAGGCTGTCAACATAAGGCAAGATAGCTTGGTTGGTAGCGTGGAGGTCACAGGTTCGAGTCCTGCTCCTGCTAGTTTTCTTTGTTCACTTTGAAAATTCATTTAACATTATCTAGTCGGTTTCCCTTCTGGTTTGCTTGACGGTAAAAATTGAAATGCTCAGAAAATTAGGCCCAAAAATTTATTTTTTTTGTTGCCCTCTGTGACTGACCCTAAAAGTCACAAAAGTCGGGTCAGGACCGACCCTCATTTCCCATTTAACCCTTTGCGTACGGAAGACGCCATATGGCGCAAAACAAAACAGTGCAACCAGGCCGGATAACGCCATTTGCCGCTGTTTGTGCAGTTTCAATCTATTGTTGGATTATTGTGTATGTTACGCTTGACTGCACAAACACATTGTGGCCGTTTCGCTTGGCTGCCAGAGCCGGCGCGACACCCCGACGTCTCCCGTAAAAAAAACGTACTCAAGGGGTTAAGGGCAGCACAATTTATTTTGTTTGGCTTTACAATGGGAACACCTGTTCAGGAACTTTTAAATCAGCATGATTTAAAAGTTGTGTACATGCTTGGTCATTGTTGCAATTTTTAGAAATGGGCGGATTTGAGGGTTAGTATTTTATAGGAAATATCGTTTTGCGTTGTTGGATGGCGAAAAAACGAGAGAGAAACAGCGCTCGTTTTCAACCGGGCGGATTATAGCCTTTAGTCAGGGCGAGCGTGGCTACCTGGACGCGTGACGCGCCCCGAATGCCAGCATGTCCAGGGCGCGCCACTCGGATCGTCCGGGTAGCCACGCACGCCTTGACTGAAGGCTACAGGGCAGTTTTCCAACGATTTCCAGCTGGAAATCGTTTGAAAACGATATAAATGTCCACTTTTCTTGACAACGACAGCACACCTGGTGCCATCATTTCACAGGATGATTGAGACTACTATTAACTTAGTCTAGTAAGGTATTTCGTAATAATTCAGTCAAACAAAATTGGAGGATTACCAATCGTGTACACTACCTTTTAATTCAGCCAACCCTGATGTCATATGAATATCCGACTCCTATGAATATCCGACTCTTTACCCAAGATGCATTGCAACACAAATGTGTTTCTAGAATCAACACAATGATTTTGGGCAGTGAGCATAACCTTTAACATCAACCCTACCCGAAACCCTAACCCTTTATATTTCTCATCCTAATCCACACCCCTCACTCTTACCCTATGCTTCTCGTTGTTTTGATATACGGGGACCTACTGAGCATGCTCAGTGTAACCAACAAGTCGTATTTTCAGGGAGTCTGATATTCATGCGACACCGGAAACCAGTCTGGGGAAAGGTTGTTATAAATTAGAATTATCAAAAAAAAAAAATTCCCCCATTCTGTTCCTCTATCTTCCAGCATAAAGTGCCTTCAAATGCCATACTACATGATCGAATTACACTGTGAACATCTAACAAAAGAAAACCCACGCAGTCCTTTGTTACAAACAAAGGACTGCGTGGGTTTTCTTTTGTTAGATGTTCATAGTGTTAGACGGTTTAGAGTGTCCATTGTCGACAAAAATGATATTAACCCCTTGCGTACGGATGACGCCATATGGCGCAAAAAAAACAGTGCCACCAGGCCGGATGACGCCATTGGCCGCTGTTTGTGCAGTTTCAATCCATTGTTGGATTATTGTGTATAGGTTACGCTTGACTGCACAAACACATTGTGGCCGTTTCGCTTGGCTGCCAGAGCCGCCGCGGCACCCCGACGTCTCCCGTAAAATACCGTACTCATGGGGTTAAATTGAACATTAAATGGTAAAGAGTAGAATTATCCAGGGAAAATTACAGACTTCTCTTAGATATAATTTTCTTCACATTGTGCCGAAAGTAGCCAACTTGAACCAGGTTAAATTCCTATTTTTTATTAGTATGAAAGGCATTGGTCATAAAATTAATTAATAATTTAAAATAATTGTTTATATTTTTTTTTTTGGGGGGGGGGGGCGAAATCCACTTGAAACTTCCTTGCACCGTCTATTTCAGTCACAATAGAAATTTTGTATCCCTTTTCCCTGTACTATTTTAATGGAAAACGTCCTTTTTGAAGTGTCCCCTTTTAAAGTACCAGTTACCATGTAAACTATGTTCTTTTTCTAAGAGTTTTTTGTGGAGAGAATAATAAAATTACATTTTGGAATACATGTACATGTATGTACAAAGCCTCAGAGTGTCCTTGAAGCTTAAAACTATCTTGTTATCATCGCCACAGATAAATAGGATTTATCCATGTACATGTATAATGGCCTTGTCCACGAGGCAATACTACGGGTACCAATTGAATCCAGTAACAAAAACTTCCCGCAACAAGATTGCTTGGAAATTGTGCTGTCCTAAATCAACAGGCAAACTTGCAAGCAACGTTCAGGCGACCCACTTTTGATTAGGTCGGGTCAAAGCAATGTCATATCAAATTTCTCATTTGCCATTACGTCATGTCTCTGGGCGGCAAGAAATGTCTTCAGGTTGCACGCCATAAACTTCCATAGACTCCAATGATAAAATAATACGCAAACTTCCAAAATTCAGGAAAAATACTTGGAACTCTCAAAGGTGTTTGAGACACACATCAAATTAAAGCTTATTTCATAATTTTTCAGTTTCTGTTCAATTATGGGGATTAACCAATGACTTTTGGTACCGCTCGATTGGATACCCAAAGATTGCTTCTAAATTTGGTCGTCGGATTATTAGTCTTTTTACAGGATGTGATTTTCCCGGAATTCCGCATGCAAATGCCACACAGTTCTGCTCGCGATTTCGCGAGCAGAACTTGCGAAATTCCCAAGACGGTCTTAGCGATTTGGCCTTGGCGTGTGTGTGTGTGTGTGTAGCGAAAGGGCGCTGTCGGCCGGCCGTGCGCGCTATACGTCGCACCGCTAAGAACGTCTTGGAACCAAGACTACTACGCCTAGCGCCTTTTAATTCTTAACATTCATGCCAACGTCATATATACCGCCCTCTTTTGTCCAGCTTGTTCAACATAACCACTAGCCGCTTTGCCTTAGCTTTGTACTTTTTGCAAGGGCGGTGATAATCTACGACCGACTACTAGTACTACTACTACTACTACTAGTTCCGGCCGACTGCGTAGCCTAACAAATTGGGGGATAATTTTCGAGTGGCCGGGTATTCTGCAATTACTCCGTTTATGGTTGGAACATGGAGAAATAAAACATTTCTCTATGGTTGTAACTGACTCACTGATTCGATAATTAATTAAAACGATAGGCTTTTGAGTTTTGTTCACTCATGCTCTTGGCCACCATCGCGGTTAGCGCCCTCAAGAGGCCATTTCGGACCTAGTCAACACTCAACACGCCAGAAATGAAGCTCGTGAGTAGGCCTATCTGTTTATTCCTTTATTACGTTTTTTTTTCCGGACTTTGAGCAATACATAAAGTTCAAATGGGATTACTGAAGGAAAATATTATTGAAGAATACATGAAAGAAATTATGCAGTACCCTGACGCCAATTTATTCATAAAACGTTCGGTTGGTCGTAGCTTGAAAATTCCAGCTCTAGGCTCATGTGAGATTCGCCATTTACAGCTGGAAGGACTTCCATAGGGTTCGCATACTCCTAGAACTATGAGGTTCCTGACATGAACCTCATAGGAAGACGCCAATTTTTCCCATAGGCTAGTACAGCAAGAATAAGAACGTCATTTCCATGCAACACGAGTCTACATTTTTCGCCGTGAATTACTTCATGGCTGCCCCCCCAAAAAATAATATGCCGCATTTACCTCCTCACCTCGGTTGCGCCAAGTCAATTTTCGCCTGAAACGGGTCCAATTTGCGGGAAAAAAAAAAAAAAAATGCAGTCGTTCCGAAGCGATCACACACGCACACCATCGATTAAGCCGCACACACGAAGCTCCTGTAAGATATCCCAGCATGCATCCAGCCGGGTAATGTGCGGGGGGGCCGTGGGTCGGTCAAGTCATGATTATTCATCGAAAATTCGAAGCGCGGTACGGCAGGCAACTGCCGCGTGTCCGTTATATACCGTCTGCGACGACAGGCAATGCATGCAGACGGTATATAACGGACACGCGGCAGTTGCCTGCCGTACCGCGCTTCGAATTTTCGATGAATAATCATGACTTGACCGACCCACGGCCCCCCGCAAAACAGGAGCTTCGTGTGTGCGGCTTAATCGATGGTGTGCGTGTGTGATCGCTTCGGAACGACTGCATTTTTTTTTCTTTTTTTCCCGCAAATTTGACCCGTTTCAGGCGAAAATTGACTTGGCGCAACCGAGGTGAGGAGGTAAATGCGGCATATTATTTTTTGGGGGGGCAGCCATGAAGTAATTCACGGCGAAAAATGTAGACTCGTGTTGCATGGAAATGACGTTCTTATTCTTGCTGTACTAGCCTATGGGAAAAATCGGCGTCTTCCTATGAGGTTCATGTCAGGAACCTCATAGTTCTAGGAGTAGGGTTCGCAAGGGTCGGTTTTTGATATTGCCGATATCTTCCGCGGTGATTGCCATCTATATTTTCGCGTTGTGTTTTGTTGTCCTCATTGCCGCTTTACCCCAAAATTTCCTTAAAAAACTAAAACCCTGCCCTTTATCTACGGCATAGTTGTCTCAGATTTCTGAGACAACTTTGCCCACGTGTGCATGCAGACTTTCGTGCGACCACTTAATGCAAAAAGTGGGAAAAGAGCTTTTCCCATTTTCCAGCCGCTCGTTATAACGCGTATCTGAATAATGCAGACTCCCCGGAAACCACTTACATAATTTTCACCGTCCGAGAATCGGAAATACTTAAAAAATATAAACAGAACAAACTACGCTAAATGGGTTAGGCCAATGTGCTGCAAACAAAATTAGTAAATGAAAACGTTATGGGCCGGTTGAGCGTTTGCGTTAAATTTAACGTGTATTCGCGTACTGCGTTTCAACGAACAGGGCGCACGTGCAGCCGAATAATGCGCGTCTTTGGAATGTTTTTTTGTTTGTCCAAGATTTGGAATATCGTGTGATGTTCAAAGACGCTACGATTGGATAATAGTAGTCATGAACGGCGATAGGTCAATTACAATTGCACCCTCTGTTGTTGATAAACATTCAGAATTGTAAAAACACTTGCCAGAACCTTTAAATTTGAGACGTTTAGTTTAGTTGGGAATTTTTCGTGCAATATAGGCAGATAGGAGAAGAATGTTTGCGATTTCTTTGTTAACCCCTTGAGTACGGTATTTTACGGGAGACGTCAGGGTGCTGCGGCGGTTATGGCTGCTAAGCGAACCGCTACAATGTGTTTGTGCAGTCAAGCGTAACCTATACACAATAATCCAACAATGGATTGAAACTGCACGAACAGCGGCCAATGGTGTCATCCGGCCTGGTGGCACTGTTTAATCCAACAATGGATTGAAACTGCACAAACGGCGGACAATTGCGTCACCCGGCCTTGTGGCACTGCGTTTTTGTGCACATTTGCGGCATCTGTACGCAAGGGGTTAATGTTCTTGGCACAGTGTTCACATACATGTTAATTTCTGCCTCATCTTTACAGATTCTGCTGACATAAATCTTGAAATACCAGGTTGTGCCACATATTTGGACAGTTGTTACCAAGGAGTGTTAATTATTGCTGTTACTGACCGATTTTGGTGGGGGTTATTAAAGTAAAATCTTTCCCTTGGAATTTTCTCGAGATATTTATTTAGCCACAAATTTGGACTCCATACACAGCAGATGCACACAGTCGTACTTTCCCAATACTTCCGAGGACAATGCTTTGTGTTTCCTATTGTTCCTTTAATATAACCCAACCCCATAGACTAAGCACGTACTTCTACGTGCGAGGACCGATTTCAACAAAAGACTTGACTTGCGAGGACTGAAAGCTTTCTTTGTATTTTCTTACTCCCTCTTGTCCTCGGAAGTATATACAGAACCTGTACACGGGCTTTACCTACAGTTGGATGTGTGGCTAAGGATGCAGCAGAGTGGAGCTACTTGTCAGTGTGATGTTACATGGAGATTGTGGATTTTCGTTCTCATATAGGAACGGGGTCCTAAACTCCACAATCCCCTCTAACGCTTACAATATGTTTGGCATGTCATGTTTGTTCTGTTCAAATTCCCGATGTATTTTCCACAACACGTATGTTGACGTAATATTGCGGGTGTATCAGTTTGGTTTATTCACAGGCTGGTTATGCTGCACTCGCATAGTTTAAGCCGTTACCCGGATCGGGTCTTTTGTGGCTACGGCTTCGAATTTGGCGATTGACAGGCTACAGTGAAGAGCCGTAGCCAATGATAATAATGTCTGTGAGATCGATGTCTTACATCGGGATGCTACTAGGCGTGTTGCCAAAATACTGCACAAACGCTATGACAACACGAACCATTCAAATTGTCTCTAAACGGGGTTTTCTGTCAGATGTACCCCAGAAATATATGTGCACAAGAAGTATCCCAAGACACACATTATAAAATCAGGCGTGCAAAGGTTTTTTAAAGTAATATTTATTGATTTCTTTGTAACATTGTCAGGTAAAGTCGGAAGTAGATAGTATCGATTCTTGGCATATTGATATAGTGATTGGTATCGATATGATAAAGCTATTGAATTATGCACTATTCGAAAATCACCGGGATCGCTGGTTCCGTTAATCAATTGCTGCAACAGATCGAAGCACAGCCTACACCGGGTTTGAACTCGTGAATCTGACAAAAAAACACCTTTGCACACTAGTAATCACCACAAAGGTTTCAAGTTGGTCGTTAGCTTCACTTGCATGGGATTCGCATTCTGGTAAAAACCCCGCTTCCAAAGAATCTCCTGAAAACTATGACAGCAATAGAGGAAATCAACGAATATCACTGCTTGTAAAAGGCTACTATGCAAATCAATTACGCAACACCATTATGCCTATTCAAACGCAAATAAGCGCCTCATTGCTTAAAGAAACTGATCTGACGTCACTTGTACAACACAAATGGTAAACTGTAAATCTGCACAATGAGCAAAACTAAGTTGGCGGAGGAAACATACGTGACAAGGATAAATTTGTCCCATTCAACCTAGACTGACAAAATTGGTTAGCACATGTAACAATTTTTTTTCCTGTGATTCCCGTTTTCAGTATTGCCTGTCGGACCATCCCAATGCACCATGCTTACTCCTGACGTTCAAGAACACCACCATCCTTTTGGACTGCGGTCTGGGCCTGAACTCACTTCAGCATTTTTTACCTCTCACTCTTGTCCCAAGGTCTGTATGTAGCAGGCCAGGGCTGTAGTCGAGTCCCTGCAAGACCTTTCACAAGTCCTTTCGCAAGTCCAGTCACAAGTCCTTTCATAAAGCCAGTCACAAGTAACTGTCTAAACAATGACAAAGGAATGCCTTTGTCAAAGCTCATTTGAATAGCTTGTGATTGGAATTAGGACTGGAGTGCTTGTGATGGACTTGCAGGGACTTGTGATGGACTCCACTACATCCCTGGCGGCTAGCTAGAATACAGAACATACAAAAAATGGTGAATGACATTTGTGTTGATTTGATCTTGTGTGCAGTCTGAGGCAGATGACACAGCATATTTCTTTATAGAGTGCAATGAAGTGTTACTTTCACCGTTTTTTCATGCATTCTGTATCCTGTAGTTATATCAGTGTATGACGGTGATTATCCTGTGTCCTATCTATGTAGCAACAATAACATCACGCAACTTAAATAGGTTATGCTAATTAGGGCTGTCCATATTTGCATAATCTAGTATTCAATTATTCAAAACTGGGTTTGACCGAATATTCAAATATTCGATACTCACTGATCAAGTTTTTCATGTGTCAGCTGCAACTGCATGCCGCGGCGGTAAAAAGTTGAACGCAAAGCACGCAATCCGTATTATGGACAACTCAATGGACATTTGTTTTTGCACGCGCCTGTTGTGTCAAGATCATTACGGGTGCGTATAACGTTCTGATAACAAGAAACCAAACTCCAGCCTGCATTTTTGCAGTAATTATTTCGTATTTTTTTTACGGACGGAAACAATAACCCTCCCTCCACAAAAAGTTACCGTGAACAAAAATGCGGCATTTGGCACTGCTAAGCGCCGTAACTTTTCTGTTACAGTAGTATCAGAGTCGTATCTGTACAAGCATATATTTATATATATATAGTCGGACCGACGAAAAGGTATTCAAATATTCGGTTGACAATCAAATATTCAGGGCATCCCTAGTGCTAATTAATAAACTTCAAATCTCATGAGTTTGACAAGCGGTCTCAATCCTTCTGGCATGAGAAGAGCATGCATGGCAGAATATGAATGATAATTGAAGTGGTTCTTATTCTCATTGGCTATAAAAGATGACAGTAGCTCTTCCAACTCCAGGGCGTTGAATTCCTCATTGACTGAAACCTCCAAAAGAATTTCCTTTATTTTTCTTACTTTGCATTGCTTGAACAATACTTCAAATGACCAAAGAATTTCTCTGTTTTGTCCCAGTACCCGGCTGAACTCTCTGCCACCATGGACACCGACCGGAGACGCCTCAAACCAACTCAAAGAAGAATTTAAAAATGTAAGTTTATGACGGTTCCTTAACCCCCAACTACAGTTCTCTGCGTCCATGGAAATCCACTCCCAGGTTTTGTAGGATTCGGTCTTGATGCAAATTGGATGTGCTACAGTGTCAAGTAAGCACACTGACCCCTTGGCAAGGTCTTCTAAGCCATGGATTCTATCTGACCCTGACAAAATTCCACGCATACAATTGCTAGAGTTTGGTGGAGTCAGTACCCATACAGATTGCGTAGTGGTTGATTTTGGTGGGTCCGGTACCGTACCATCTTTTTTTTTTGTGTTTACGTCCCCTCGGGTGGTACTGTTCCCACATCTGGGCTGGTGCTTCTGCTTGTCACTTATCTTTATTAGATAGAGTACAGAAGCGCATTGTCAATTTGGTTGGAGAAGAGTTGGGCTCATCCTTACAATCACTCTCTCACCGGAGATCTGTTGCTGCCCTTAGTCTGTTCTGCAGATATTTCCGTGGTTAAATACTCTACCGGATTGTCCAACTTCGTTTCTCCATTATCAGGCATGCAACTTTTCCTCGGATCAGCGTTTTTCACTTTACACTTATGCCATTAGAAATTGAAAAACACTGTACAAAGTCTTGTAAAGGTAGGAATTTCCTCGTTTTTTGTTAATTCCAAGCTGCATGCCTGCATTATGTTTGAGTGTAAAACTTGGCTTTCTGCTTGTTCTCAACAGTAGACACTGGTGGACTTGACTCAAGTCCAGCATGCTTTGTTCTATCGATATCCTACTGGATATCGCCTTGTGTACCTGTAACTTCATAGGGCGCCCTCATTTGGTTAGCCATTCCGGCTGGCTTCATATCAGTAAGTCCGACTTAACGGATACGCTAATTAGAACCTCCCCATGTGTATGTTAACCCTGACATTTTAGACACAACACGGATTATCTACATTCGGTCAATAGGGGGCAGTTTTCCAACGATTGTTCGGCCGAACAATCATTGGGAAAACGATATAAATTTTCACTTTCCTTAAAAAACGACAGCACACCTGGTGCCATCATTTCACAGGATGATTGAGACTACTATTAACTTAGTCTAGTACGGCATTTCATAATAATTCAGTAAAAATAATTTTGGAGGATTACCAATCGTGTACACTACATTTAAAGACTAAGTAAAATAGAAATTACGGCATTTAGCTTTTGTGGCTAAGTCCGACTTAACGGATACGCTAATTAGAACCTCCCCATGTGTATGTTAACCCTGACATTAAGGCTGTTCGATATCCATTTATTCTGATACCGAAATATCGGCAGAAAAATATCGCGATATTCGATATTATCGTGATGACGTCACTTTTTCATTACCGGAAGAACGGAGGAATAAAAAAATACATGACGGAAGTCACCACGGCATCATGAGATCGGGGCCACCGCCGGGATCGGGGCCGCCGCCGGGATCGGGCCCGCCGCCGGGATCGGGCCCGCCGGGATTGAGCGGCAGGAACGGGGGGCCGGTTTGACAAAGCTTCCCTTCGCTCGTTGAGTATTTGGAGTTTTACGACATTTACCTTTAGTTGGCTACTTTATGGCACTCCAGAAAGACTAGCGTTTGTTTCTATTTCAGCATTGTTGATTAGTAACACAGATGATAATACCATGGACGATCACATGCGAGCTGTCAACAAACGATCGTGTCGTATATTTTGTGAAGACGACATTACATTGCACAATGTACAATGGATGCGCGGCACGTGTTTTAATCTTTTCTCAAGACGCGGCGCAGTTCGCTATACGTAACTACACCTAAACTGCGTGTGCCTTGTACACTGGGGAAAGACGGTGGCATTCAGTGCGGTTGCTTGCACTTGACCAAGGCTAGCAACAAAGCATCGCGCATGCGCAGATGCGCTACAGGGGTTGACCTTATTACAAACAATTGCCATACCCCTCGATCTCAAGATGAGTTCGCAAGCGTGTAGGTACGTACATTGTACACTGGAAATAAGACGTTGTTTGCACTTGACAACGTACGGCGCGGAGGGTAAATCGCGCGGAGCGGAGATGTCATGTCGGGGTTTAGAAAACGGTCAAAGAAAGACACATTTAGTGCATGTATGTATTTTTGTATTCCTCCATGGTACATCAAAATACATTATATACTATTCTACCGTCCAATAATTGGAAATAACTGGAATTTCGAGCAAAGTAAACTGGACAAATCCACACGTAATGCGGCCAAAAGGAACACATATCGCGATATTCTTTGGTATATCGAATTCCCCGATATTCCAATTTTTTTTAAAGGGGCCGATACGATTTTCGATATGAAAAAAATATCGAAATATCGGGAAATATCGTCATATCGAACAGGCTTACCTGACATCACCTAAAGCTACAAAATACTACTGGTAGTAAAATGTAGTATGCAGTACTCTCACCTACTTGTGTGCAATGCCTGTAGTAATTTATAGTATTTGGTACTTCACCCCAAATAGTGTACGTAGTAATATGTAGTACTGAGGTTGCTCGGTTTAGAGGAAAAATGTTTGTTATCATCTAAGGCAGAAACACAGTATGAATTACTGGTTTTCAGAGATGATACATCTTTTTATTTTAGCCATCCAATTCATTGACACAATGGAGAGAGGAGAGGTTTGGGAAATTTGAACAGAGTTTGTGGTACATTTTTTATTGCTTACATGGGGAGTCAGTTGGCCTAGTGGTACAAGGTCACCACTATGACCCAGAGTTGTATTCGAGTCCCTGCAAGTCCTTTCACAAGTCCCTGCAAGTCCCTGCAAGTCCATCGCTAGCCCTCCAGTCCTAATCCCAATCACAAGCTATTCAAATGAGCTGTGACAAAGGCATTCCTTTGTCATTGTTCATCCAGTTACTTGGGACAGGCTTTATGAAAGGACTTCTGACTGGGCTTGCGAAAGGACTTGTGAAAGGACTTGCAGGGACTCGAATACAACTCTGCTATGACCCGAGTTCGAACCCCACCAGGGCCGACATGTGGATTGGGTTTTCAGTCCCCGCCTGATTCCGTGGGTTTTCCCCAGAATGACATTTCGGGGTTTTCCTCCCACTTCTAAAACTGAACATTTCTTGTCGTCTTCCTACAGGTTTCTTCAGACTTTCGAGCTACAGTGCGATATGTGCTTTTGAGGTATCCCTGGTTTCATTACCAGAAAGATATAAACTAAAATAAATGAAAGAAATAAATTTGACCATTTTCTTGTCGTTCCAGGAACTGAAGGAGTGCAGTGGACGTGTTTTTGTTGACAGCTCTCCAGAAGTCTGCTTGCCAGAGGTAAGGTATCACATGGGGCCAATTTCATAAAGCTGTTAAGCACAAAAATTTGCTTAGCATTGAAAATGTCTTGCTTAGTAAAAACAGGTTACCAGCCAAAATTCTATGTAATTTCCAAACTGAGCAAACAACAGCTGAATGCCAGTCAAAAGCAATATTCCACACATGGAAATCTGGTTGGTAATCCAGTTTTTATCAAGGAAGCATTTGCATGCTAAGCAAATTTTTGTGCTTAACAGCTTTATGAAATTGGCCCCTGGACCAATGATGACAATTGCGTCAATGTAGTCATCTATTATGAGTTGTAAAAAAGGAGAAGTTGGTTCCCTCAAAACTATTCTCCATCAATTGAGGTTTGAGTTCTAACTACCATGTTTTAAACCGAGTCCAGCTTTCTCAAACTTTGGGCTTAAATTACTCAATATTCATGTTATTTGTGACCCGCTCTACAAAAAGGGGTATTGTGTCGCACTATTTGAAAGCACACAGGGCTGTTCCATGTGAAGCGGGCGGAAAAATCTTCCCATAAGTGATTTATTATTTTTTTTTGGTTTGTTGGTTTCTGTTTTATCTATATTTTCATAATTTATTTTCAGAAACATTAACCCTCCCTCTCTCGGTGCCAAAATGGATACGCTCTTACTGTTAACGTTTATAATTAAATTTTGATGCACTTTTTTTGTCAGATTTTTCTTCTTTTCCCCCAAATTTCTCAAAATAAAAGAAATACTTATGAATGACATAATTTTACCATAGTAAACGTCAAGCATTTTCCAACACCTTGCAGTGCTGTCTGACATTTCCGTACTCGCGTGCTGTGCACGTGTTTTTCGCGCTGCCCATGTGCTCACTTGCCGTGACGAAAAAAATTCGGATTTTTTCAGAATCTCATCCCTGATTATGGCTTAAGCTTTCTTAATAGCTAGCTGTAACCAAGAAAGCTTATGCCATCATTTTAATTTTAGTCTTTGACGTGCTAGCTTTGACAAGAAAACAAACACGAGAGATGTTAAATTTTCTTGGTTTTCAAGATAGCGACATTAAACACCTCAGCGTTTTTGTGTTCCAGCTTGGAGTTGTCGACTTTTCAACCGTCGATGCCATCTTGGTGTCAAACTACCACTGTATGTTGGCACTGCCCTTCATCACAGAGGTAAGTGTCACCCAGAGCATTTGGTTGTGTCTGTTCGGTAGTTTTTACGATCATCAGTTTCTCAGATTTTACGCGGGATGTTTAAATTGTTAATTTTATTTTTGTTGTCCTTGTAGTTCCTTTCATGTTAATGTTGTGCAGTCCGACCGTAATTTGAATTACCACCAGAAAGGGGGAGGTGAGTTCGTCTCACCGGTATTGGAAGTTCCCCCCACCCCGATCTACTTTTTCAGTATCTTTCATAACTGTCTTGTTTGTTCAGTCATCCATGGCAATGACATAATGAACCTTATACCGTTGGACAGAGGACATTCTAGCCTTTCCACAGACGTTTGTCTTTTTTTCTGAAATATTCAGTAGTTTTGCGATAATATGAATTTAAAAATTGGGTATACATTTTTAAGGACACCCTGCATAGGTCTAAAAATTGGGATAATTTCTCTGGAATATTTAGATCTGGCTCCAGGAAAACCGTAAAGGGTGGTAGGGTTGGCAATTCAAAATGTCGCCAGCCCTACCTCCTACCTTTGATCGTAACCCTTTATAATAGGTTTTAGCCTTGTATTGGGTGATTTCAATTTAAACAAAAATCAGAATGTCTTGATTTTTAGTACACAGGATTCCGAGGCAGCGTGTATTGTACAGATCCAACACAGCAGACTGGCAGGTAGGATGGTTTGTATTTGGTATATTGGCAGTCTTGTTGACTTGACTTGCTGACTTAACTTGAATCGGACTCGAGTCGCAATTTTTTTGACTTGAGACTTGACTTGACTTGAAAAAGAAATGACTTGGGACTTTACTTGACTTGAAAGAACATGACTTGTGACTCGACTTGACTTGAATAAATTTGACTTGCTGACATTAACACTTCTGTTAAAATAAACACAAACATACAGGTATCAGTTAAAAAACAAGCCTATAGCGCATATATAGCAAGCTGGGTGTCACTGTCCAGTACGTATGCAGGGCCGCAGCGCTGGCCGAGCTGCATGGAGAATTGTCAAAATGGCACACCGGTTTGATTTTGTACATTGCATGCGTGCTAGCCTATGCATTGTCATTTTGTCATTGGAATTTTTATTTACTAACAATTGACTCGAGACTTGGTACTTGACTTGAACAAAATTGACTTGGGACTTGAATTGACTTGGGAAAATTTGACTTGTGACTTGACTTGAGAAAAAATGACTTGGTTACAACACTGTATATTGGTCATGCTCGATTGGTCATTCCCCGAGCTTAGTCGCGCTTACCCGACACCATTCGCTTTAGTTGTGACATCACAATTTGCACCTGGAGCTTGTTACTCGAGAAGTATTCAATAATGCCGTGCAACAAAATGGCGGCGGAGCGTGTAAAGCCTATTGATATAACCAGCAATTACATGTGCAGTCAATGAGCTTGAATCTAATATATTGTGTCGTTCATTCCTAGCCGACGCTAGAACCTTTTGAAGTTGATGCTCAACGTCACTAAATCAGCAAATTATACTCTGTGTAATTATAGAATCACTCCAGAACAATATTTTAAGGTTGACTTCAGTTATAATTTGTTTGATGTCATAAAGAAGGGTTTTATATTAAAATTGTGAAATCCCCAGTGAAGAACTGGGGCCCATTTCGTAGAGCTGTTTAAGCCAAAAATTTGCTTAAGTACAAAAAGCATTGCTTAGTAAAATCAGGTTACCAGCTAAAACTCCATGTGACTGTCATGCTAAGCAAACAACAGCTAAATACCAGTCACAAGCAATATACATGACGTGGAGTTTTAGCTGGTAAGCTGGTTTTACTAAGCAAATTTGTTGCTTAAGCAGCTCTATGAAATAGGCTCCTTGTTATTTCTGCCGGTAACTCATAGTGCCATTGTGCGACTTTCCAGAGTTGTAATCGAGTCCATCACAAGTCAGTCACAAGTCAGCTCACAAGCTACATGGGATGAACAATGATAAAAGGATGCTTTTGTTATATAGTGTGTTTGAATAGCTTTTTACATGGTTTGAGACCAGAATTGTGAAGTGACTTGTGAAGTGACTTGTGAAGTGACTTGTGAAGTGACTTGTGATTGACTTGTGATTGACTTGTGATTGACTTGTGATTGACTTGTGATTGACTTGTGATTGACTTGTGATTGACTTGTGATTGACTTGTGATTGACTTGTGATTGACTTGTGATTGACTTGTGATTGACTTGTGATCATTGACTTGATTACAACTCTGCGACTTTCGGCTCATTTTGGTGAGCCATGTCACATTTAAGCTCGTTATCCGAACAGACAACTAATGGAGGAGTTTGTGGAGTACATGGAGCGGGTGCCAAAGATGAGGACGTCCACCAACTGGAAGAAGCCGTCCATCTTAAAGATGCTGCCAGCACCGCTCCGAGACTGCTCCTGGGTGTCATCGTGGCGAAGGTACTACACAAAGCACGATATCAATTCGTGCATGTCAAAGGTCAAGATCACTGCCTTCTCAGAGAAACTGGTGAGTTGACACACTTGTTGATAGTGGAAAGTGGATAATGGAATATTATGGAAGGTTAATTTTAACATGCTTCAAAGCGGAAAGTGTCATTCCTACATGTCTTTCAAAGTCAGTACCTTCTCTGAGAAACTTGCGAGCTGATGCACTTGTTGATGGTGAATAGCAGGTTGATAAAGTGGTGTGTGGAAGAGAATAGTGTCAACTCATACATGCCCAAAGTCAAGCATACTGCCTTTTTCAGAGAAACTAGTGGGTAGATACAGTTGTTGATGGTGAATAGTGGATTGTGGAATATTTGCAAGGTTGGATGCTATATGCTTCAAAAAGGATAGTGTCAACTCCTACATGTTCAAAGTCAACCCGGCAATACCACCTTCCTTGAGAAACTGAAGAGTTGATACAGTAGTTGATGGTGGATAGTGGACTGTGAAAGACTTATGTATAATGTGGTTTATTTGGTATTGTTTCAAGGAGATCAACTTCAGCTCCTAGTGTACAAAGTAGAGGTTATCATGCCTTCTCAGAGAAACTGGTGAGTTGATACACGTGTTGATTGTGGAGTGTGGATTGCGGAGTTAACATGTGTATGGTTTAAAGTCATGGCATTGCTTCCAAGCTCCTACGTGTCCAAATGAGAGGTGACTGCTTTCTCAGAGAAACTGGTGAGTTGATACACGTGTTGATTGTGGAGTGTGGATTGTGGAGTTTACATGTGTATGGTTTAATGTCACGGCAGTGATTCCAAGCTCCTACGTGTCCAAATGAGAAGTGACTTCCTTCTCAGAGAAACTGGTGAGTTGTCACACGTGTTGAGTGTGGATTGTGGAGTGTGGATTGTGGAGTTTACACGTGTATGGTTTATTGTCATGGCAGTGCTTTCAAGCTCCCACATGTCCAAATGAGAGGTGACTGCCTTTTCTGAGAAACTGTTGAGTTGATACACGTGTTGATTGTGGAGTGTGTAGTGTGGATTGTGGCATTTACATGTGTATGGTTTATTGTCATGGGAATGATTCCAAGCTCCTGCTTGTCCAAATGAGAGGTGACTGCCCTCTGAGAGAAACTGGTGAGTTGATACACATGTTGATTGTGGAGTGTGGATTGTGGACTGCCTTCTCTGAGAAGCTGGGGACTTGATTAACCACTTGAAAATAACACACTGGTTTTTTTTTATATTCAACAGAATTTATTTGGTTCTTTGATGGTGTCACCTCACAGCTCCGGTTATTGTCTCGGAAGCTGTAACTGGCTCATCAAGTCCGACTACGAAAAGGTGAGAAGACCAGAGTGAAACGTAACAAGCGTCGCCAAAAATGGCCTCATTGCAGCTGTGATTATAGGTGCTGCTCGTGTCCTTGAGCAAGGCACTCGATCAAAAGTGTCGACAAGTGTCTTGCTCAAGGACAGAAGAAGCAACGATTGTCACTGCTGCAGTGAGACCCATTTTAGTGTTGCTACAGTTTGCTATCTATTTCTGGCCGACGGTTGCTTTGATAAACACCAAAAAATCAACCCAAAAATCACCGAAAATGTATTGTAGGCAAGTAATTGTAGGCTCTCGAAGTGATTTTTGGAGCCTCCTTGTTAAAATCACGCCCACCTACCCCCCTTTCCATTCTGAATAGAAAATCACATTAAATCAATGATTGCTCATTTTGTAGAGGAAAAGAAAATTAAAATCTTGATTTCCTCGCACATGTTTCAGGTGTGCTATGTATCTAGCTCCTCCTTCCTGACGACCCATTCAATTCCCATCCTGCAAGAGCCTTTGAAGAACAGCGATCTACTGCTGCTGACTGGCATCACACAGACCCCCGCCCACAACCCAGACAGCATGCTGGGCGAATTCTGCAGCAACCTCAGTAAGTGTTTTTTTCCCTTCTTCCAAGCTCCTTGGGGAGAATATGGAAGACTGGTATCACACAGACCCCGCCCATGCTGGGAGACTTCCCCCAATTCGGTCGATTCACAATTCGGTGTGCCGCCAGCGGCAAGCCGTGGGGAAAGGCCAATTTTCCACTTTTGGGGTCGACATCGCGTTGTATTAGATGGTGGACAGTACAGCAGTATGGATTTCGCACGAATGCGAGTGGCGGATGAGTTGAAGCAATTTTTGACTAATCAGGGAACACCTTGTGCAGGAAAGAAGAGTTGATAAATTTAGCGGCGAAGGGGTGTAAGAAGTACGGTCGATGCATTAGCGATAACCCACTTCCTAGTTCTAAATCTACCCATGTCAGCAATTGGGCGGGGCATTCCTTCTATATCAGAACGACCGCCCCTTGTTTTTCCACTGACGGTGTAAATTTCCATGGTCTCACACACAGCTGTAACAATAAAAAATGGGGGGAATGTGCTGGTTCCCTGCTACCCATCTGGTATCATCTACGATCTCTTTGAGTGCCTGTCGGGGTACATGGACTCGGTCGGCCTGACGCAAGTTCCGATGTTCTTCGTGTCGCCAGTCGCTGATAGTTCGCTGGCTTACTCGCAGATTTTTTCAGAGTGGTAAGTCTTTTTTGTTGGACACATACTTAGTTGGTAATGATAGATTAAAGGCAGTGTACATGATTGGTCATTGTTGCAGTTTTCAGAAATGGGCGGATTTGGGGGCGAGTATTTTATAGGAAATATCGTTCCACTGACCTGTTGCAAGTTTTGCGTTGTTGGATGGCGAACAAAAACGAGAGAAAAACGGCGCTTGTTTTCAACCGTCGGGCGGATGATAGCCTTAGTCAAGGCGTACTTGGCTATCTGGGTGCGTGAGGCGCCCCAGATATGCCATGCCGCCATCATGTCTGGGGCGCGCTACTCGTCCGAGTAGCCACACCCACCTTGACTAACGGCTACAGGGCAGTTTTCCAACGATTTCCAGCTGGAAATCGTCGAAAAACGATATTATATTTCCACTTTTCTTGACGACAGCACACCTGGTGCCATCATTTCACAGGATGATTGAGACTACTATTAACCTACAGTCTAGTAATGTATTTCGTAATAATTCAGTTTAAAAAAATTAGATGATTACCAATCGTGTACACTACGTTTAACTCTAATTTCATAGTGCAGAATTCTGAGTTGTCCATTTGCCACGGATAACATAATCTGTTCGACTGATTGTAATCCTACATTAGTTGTTGCGTATGAGGCATCCTGTTTAAAGGGACTAATTTTTAGTAGTGAACAAAAAAAATGACTATCTGGTCTGTGGAATTGTCAGATTGTTTTTGTGTTTACCCGCTGCGTGTCTTTTGCTTCATTAAACCACAAACTGTTGCTGAGATGTCTTCCATTTTTTTTTTTTTTTTTTCATCAAAGTGTATTTATCATTTCAAAATGACCTCTTCAAGCTAAAACAGTTTTATTTTCATTCTAATGGCTCTTTTTTTTATAGAAATTTTGAGCCTTGGCAGAAAGTGCAGTTTTCTTAACCCCTTGCGTACGGATGACACCATAGGGCGCACAAAAATACACAGTGCCACCAGGCCGGATGACGCCACTGGCCGCCGTTTGTGCAGTTTCAATCCATTGTTGGATTATTGTGTATGTCAGGCTTGACTGCACAAACACATTGTAGCGGTTCGATTTGGCTGGCAGAACCGCTGCAACACCCCGACGTCTCCCGTAAAATACCGTGCTCAAGGGGGTAATAATCATTTTTCAGAAATGCCATACCAATTAAATGCCTCGGAATGTTTCGTGGATTTTTTCCTTTGAAATCTCACCTCTTTGTGTTTTCTTCTCGCAGGCTTTGTGCGCAGAAGCAGTCCAAAGTGTTTCTGCCGGAACCCCCATTCCCTCACGCCGAGTTGATCAAAAGTGGACGTCTGAAGCACTTCCCCACCATTCACGGTAAGCCCACGTCAACGGCCTCAGACCACATTTTCGTGCTGTACAGCTGCCATCCCCGAAGTATCATGCACAAATTAACCTCTTGATTACGGATGACTGCCATAGCCGCGGTTTGAAAAAGACCGGTTGTCATCTATACACGCATTCCTGCGCGTACTCAATCCATTCACGTTTCAACTATCTATCGTTCTTGAATGGGAATGTAATGTATAAGTGGAACTTTTTCAAACAAAGCTTTCATTCACACGAAAGAGGGCTCCGAGTGCATTGAATAGGACCACTCTATTCAGTGTGCTGCACAGCCCGTTCTTGGAAAACCAGCCCCCCCATCATTAACCCCATGAGTAAGGTATTTTACGGGAGACGTCGGGGTGCCGCCGCGGCTCTGGCAGCCAAGCGAACCGCTACAATGTGTTTGTGCAGTCAAGCGTAACCTATACGCAATAATCCAACAATGGATTGAAACGTCACAAACAGCGGCCAATGGCGTCATCCGGCCTGGTGGCACTGGTTTTTTTGCGCCATATGGTGTCATCCGTACGCAAGGGGTTAACCAGTTCGCGCCGGGATTATTTTTGCCGAAAATTTCTATTTTCAAAAAAGGCAAAATATAGCAGCCAACTTCTGATATACAGCCAAACGCCACAAATACTGATTTGCAAGAGTCATTTCAACAGTATTTGTACAATATTTCTTGCCGAAACCTCATATATTTCAATACTCCGGGTTGCGCCCACCGGAGTGTAAATTGTAGAACAGGCCGTGCACAGCGGCCAAGTTCAAGTTCAACACACAGTCCGCCTCCACATGAGGACCACATCTCACTAGAGCAAAAACAGGCAGCTCCACTGCCTTTTGGTGTTGACACACTAAACACCTTTGCCAGCTTCTTATCTTTGTAATCCATTAGCCAAACAATTGCTTGTAATCCTTAAGTAAACACTTCCAGGCTGGGATTTGCTGGTACTACTTGCAAGCAGTTATGCATGAAATGTACATGTACACCTGTACGTGTGCTCTCCAGTGCAGTTTGCATAGCTGTACAATGTACATGTTCATGTACTGTCTAGTTGCCCTGAATCCTCTAATTACAATACGATTTTCCATATCACCTAGAGACTTAAGGTTTTAACATGTTTAATAAGTTTACAGGCGTAGGCCTACGTTTTTTCACCATGCATTTATAGTCTGCATTCTTTGAGATTTCAAAACAAAATGTGGAAGATAGTCAAGCAAATCTTTTTAGAATCACATCTGTTTTTAATAGATAAAGCATGTTTTTATTTACATGTAGCTACATATTTTAAGCATTATGAAATGCAAGATTATTGTCTCACAAACACTACACAACACACATATACAAATAACAAAACAAGAGTCATTTTCCCCACTATTTCTGTATTATTTATTAACAGATGTTCCAAACACATCCCTACTATATATTATGAACTAACAATTCATATATAAAAGACAAATGCAATTTATAACATCTGAATTCATAATACCTGATTGAACAATATAGAAATAGAATGCTTGGATAAATCCCCTTGACTAATTAGTGGCTCATTGATCACATTGCAAAAAGTCCCATTCCACAGCAAAAATAATAAATGCAACTTAGGCGGCATGCACTGATCAATCAGATGACAAGGATTTCTTCAGGTGTTGTGAAACAAATAATGAATCAAAATTTTAACATTGATGCAATACAATAGAGAGAAACTTATTCAAATTCAAATTAACAGCCTTTCATCATGTTCATTAATTTACACAAATGTATCTTAATTAATCAACATGGGGTAATAATAGCCAAATGCAGACAATTTACTTGGTCTTTATAACATTAAATGCGCGTAACATGGACCGAAATTGTCTTTTTTCCACATACATAAAGGCCATTCCAATTTTATTAGTTGTTTTACGGATTTTTTAGGTGCTGAGAAGGGTCACTAAAAAATTATGTCCATTTCGTATGCCCAGATTAGGAAAACAACGCAGCTTTGCAAGCACGTGGATGGCATGAGTGTGCTGTCCTCATTGGCCATATCCCCAAACGACTTTGCATCTTGACCAATCAGGCACCGCTACATTTAACACAAGGGCGCTTTCATGTGTCAGGTACCCTGCTCCACATACAGGCTTATAATAAAGTGTGAAGGCGGAGTAAAGGCGCCAGACTAGAAAATAGAATCGTTGCGTAATGCACGTCTTCTTGGAATAGGGAAAGTACATGTAAAAAAATGTATTGTAAAACACATCACAAAGATTGCCAGGCTGCTTTTTTGTCATTTTTTTCTATTTTTCTTTAATGACAAATGTAATAGATCCACAATCTAAGTTCTACAGCCTGGAATTGTAAATGGGGTAGTAAATCGAAATTGTGTGCCGATAAAAAGTTGTCTATTAATGATTTTCCTTTTCATTTAGTTTTGGCTCAAACTGATTAAAAACAAAAAGGGAAACCACTTTTTCTTTGACGGGTTTGGCCAAAACAAGTATTGTAAAATGTAAATATAGGCTACCCACAATGCTATTTCCTGTAAAGGGGGGGGGGGGGGGGAGGGGGAGATACCGTATCATTAGTAGTATCAATTTTTGTATTCCTATAACATTCATATGTTGTAGATCATGGATGACATTAATAATAAATAACAGAAAATGATGCTTTAATGAATACAACTAAAACTTGTGTACCATTTTCACTTTTATTTTATTTTCACAAGCAGCTACAAATGTTTTGTATACAAGGAACTGAAAGACTTTTAAACAATATTTCAAAGAAGGGCACAAGACGGCAGAAATTACATGAAAATGTGTTTACAAGAGTAAACATGAAACTACATGTTAAGTTTGTCTACATGTATACTTAAATCAAACACCAATAAATAATACGTTCTTCAATACATAACATTTTGCAAGGTTTCGGTGTTGAGATTTGAGGGAAATTAATGAACCACAAAAGATTTAGAGGCATATGGCATTGCTGAAAAATGGCCCAAGTAAACTGCATTTTCTACCAAAAGATATGATTCAAAATTGCAAAAACTAGGGTCTTTAGAATTAAAATAAGACTGTGCAGTGGAATTTCCAATCAAACAAATAATACATGTACATGTACCAGGCATGCAACCTCACAAACAAATGAGGAAATTCCAATCTTTACAAGCGTTTGTGTTTTTCAATTTTCAATGGCATACCATAAGTGTGAAGTGAAAAACGAAGAATCAGTTGATTCGATGAAAAGTTGCATGCCTGATGTACATGCGTTTCAACAAAACTGGAGTCGTTTTAACATTTCTAAAAATCTGTCTATAATAATACATGGACTCGTACATACACACTGGACTTCAATGACAGCACACTTTTTGTCATTTGTTAAATGTTAAACACATTTCGAGAGTAATATAAGTCTTTAATTGATGGGCAATTCCTTGGAATAAAAACACATCGAAACCCATGTTTAAAACGGGGTACGAGTTGTCCAAACGAGTGTGTCTTATTCTTCCATGGTCTAAGGTACGAGTTGTCCAAGCATGGTCCAAGGTACAAGTTGTCCAAACCTAGGTACGAGTTGTCCAAGGTGCGAGTTGTCCAAGGTACGAGTTGTCCTGTTACCCAGTTCACAGTACTAGGCTGAGAAACTCTGAAACATAAAAATAAACCACAATATAACTGTTTTTATAACACAGCCAAATTTGCATTTCATAAACATGTATGCCACATGCGTGTGAAACGGTACAGGAACCTATTATCGACATGCCTTTCTCCCGCCGCATCGCGCAATAAGCACCCACGTACGTACATAGTGACGTCATTGACATCAGACATTTCCCCGTGTAAGTTTGTAATTTTCGCCAACATTTAGCATCGAAATAAAAATCGCTCGTTGAACCTGCAGACATGGAAATAGTACGGATCGAAAGCATAACTCTTTAAGTGTCCAACAAATGACAAATTTAATCTCAACATATCTCGAAACAGTCAGGATCACCAAAAACGTGCAGGTAGTTCAAAAAAACTGTATTTTCATACCTCATTTTACAAGCCTATCAAACAGCCTTCACAACGAAAAAAATGTTTAAAAATTGTATTATTCGATGCAGAAAGAAATAAATTTTTACTCACAACTCCATGTTGGCCAGAAACTGCAGCGAAAAATGGGCTTCCCATCTATTTTCTAGAGGCACTACCGAACGCTCGCAAAAACCTCGTGAATTCTCGTAGGTCCGAGACCGTCAACTCGCTGCAAATAAAACGTCGCCGGGCACCTCATTATCGAGTACGCTGCGCGCTGACTGGGGTTTAATGTTTAAAACAACGTTTTTCTCTGTGTATGAACTCCGGAGGGAGTACAATAAACTTGCGCAAAACTCCAGATTGCGCTCGACAAACTGAAATTGGACACCCTGTTGACAAGTTATGGCTGTATTATTTTCACATTTTTCGACATGTCAAAAACGTAAAATACTGAACTGTTTTTCGTTACGATTGTTCCTGCCGTTCCGGAGGTTAAGTCAATTCCACTTACAAAGTTACATGGATTGTCACTAACTGTTCACCCACCCCCATCGCCTCTGCCAAAGATCAGATACTTTCGTCAAAGGCGACGTCTCTCTGATCCCTTCTGTAAAGTGACAGAAAAATATTCTCGGGGCCTGGCAGGTCTGGGCTCGCATGGAGTTTTTGACAGAAGAGAGCTTTGAAGGGTGCGCGGTTTCCAGTCCCGCGAGTGTCGTAATTAAGGGTATCGGACTAGTATGCTAACATTGTGTATTACACATTACGTCCAACACCCAACCCGTCCCATCCCAGGGCCGGCCTGCAACAAAAAAATATACGCACGTGCGCTGTTCCCAGGGTTACGCTTACCCCGCTGCGCTGGTTGTGTTCTATATCAAGGCGCGAGGGAGAACATTTAAACAATGGAAGGGGCCGGGGAAGACTGTATGGGATAAATAGCGTAAAAAAACAACACGTTGGGCCTTGCATGCTCAAACCTCGGCGCGGTATCGTTGAGTCTTTGGTTTCGCCCGATATTTAGGTCCATGACCTTGGAGATTCCGGCTTGATAAATCGGTGTTTTGTTATCGTAACATCAAACCATTCGATTTTAACTAAAGTATATACATGTACATGTATTGATCTTTTCGTTTGGTCCAGACTTTTAAGGCCTATATGACGAACCGCAGGCATGATGTAGGCCTATAGACCATGTATAGACCGGCAACACGGGGCAGGGAATTTTCTTTGCAATCGCTAGCACTAGCACTAGCACTAGCACTAGCAGTAAACATTAGCATATTAAACGTCAGCACCTTTTAGGAGTTTCAGTTTCACGAGTTCTCTGGAAAATGGTCTGAAAAAGAGTTTTTTTGTGTTTTCTAAAATTTTATTTAAATTTCCAATCAATGTTTGAGAAATCTGTCGCCTTAGGAAAAAAATTAATTAAAAAATCGTTGTTGCCGATTTTTTTCCTTCATTTTTTAACAATTTACGTCGCCGAAATCCGTAAAACAACTAAAAACAACACAGAGTTGGAAACTAGGAGGGGTCGATAGAAAAATTAGGGGGGTTTAAAGAAGGACCGAGATTAAGAAGGGCGTGGGAGAAAAAAGGAGGAAGTGTGAACAAAACCAAATAAACTTAAAGGGGGATCTTTAGAGAATTTAAGTCCTTCCAAAGGTACAAAACAGCAGTAAACTATGCCGACAATATGGGAGCCGCTTGTGGTTGTTTTGGTGCATCCAACCATGATCCAACCATCATAGAACCCCAGTGCCCACGCCACACAAATCCCCATTTATGACTTGCCTTTCCGTATTGTTGGGATCGGGGTGCGAAAACTAAAAGTAAATACACTGTACAATGCATAGTCAGACTTCAAAGCCGGATGCGACAAAGGCTCCTGTTTTGTCGGCCTCGATCGCCTCGGTTACCAGGAGGTATTGAATTCAGTTAACTCTGTGACAGATTACCTTCTCAGAAATATGTACATAATGACTATAGTGCATTGAGCACTATTACTGCATAGAATCTAGAAAAAAAGGAGTGCAAAAGTTATACATGTATAATTGCACATGCCATGACATATATAAACAAGTAAATAAATGTAGTGTTTTGTGATTGTGCGATCAA
Organism: Hippasteria phrygiana; assembly: GCA_037893225.1. Taxonomy (NCBI): domain Eukaryota; kingdom Metazoa; phylum Echinodermata; class Asteroidea; order Valvatida; family Goniasteridae; genus Hippasteria; species Hippasteria phrygiana. The sequence continues at coordinate 2,093,448 of JAZGUH010000008.1, read as the reverse complement.
GCATGGAGGAAGCAAGAAGATAACCATGTCTATCCCTATCGGTCCAAGAAATTTGTGTGCGTATTTCGGATTTTCATATGACACCGGCACCGTAAAAATTAGACCCTGGTCTGTAAGTGCTGAAATAGATCCTATACGTTCGGTTCGGGTTTAGTTTGGAAGTTTTTTTTCCGAATATCGGTTCGTGTTTGTTTCCTTCCTCCATGGTACAACGTACATTGGAAAAATAGCACCAATACGTAAGAACGGTAGGATGTGGCGATAAAATCGTCTTCAAATTTCGGCATCAGACAAAGGTCGCGAAAGGTTAGCGATCTTAAAATTCTGCTAATAAACGCGCAAACAACTTTAACCGCCAAAGCTCTATATCACAATTTCACCACTCAAATCAGATCGTCTACCATACGAACGTGGCCAGTGGTATATATTTACCATTTTGTACGAAGTATTTTTTTTCATGTCAAGTCAAAAGTCAAACGTTCTCAAATCGAGTAAAGTCGCAAGTCAACTTTTTTCAAGTCAAGTGCCCATTTTTACACAACTTCCGAAATTCTTGAACCCACACGTACAATACCATCTGTGGAGAAAATAAAATGCCACGATTCGTGTGCAAATCATGTCCGCCATTTTCTTAGGGCTTTGCAACGCGTATTTATAGCAACGTGTATGTTTGTTAGCATGGTTCCGTCTCTTCTTCGGTATTTAATTGATGGTCGTAGAGACGGAAACTAGTCTACCATGATCGCTCCGTGGGGTTTGCATCGCGTAGGGAGAATTTAAAAATAGAATTTGTGCGCTTTAAAAATGTATTGTGATTAAATATTCACAAACGTTATTTCATCATGTTGAATGTTTCAAGAAAATCACATAAAACATTTGCCAAGCGTTTTGGGCGACGATGAGGGAATTCTTTCTACGCTTAAATTCAGTTTAAGTATATCAAAGAAAGACGATGTTAATCATGTCTCTGTCTTTTAAGGTTTATGTTTCTTCCTTCGTGCTTTTATATCTCATAAATAATTAAACCCGGTAGTGCATACTCGGATTGCAGTGTTGTGACAAATGCCAAAAACAATAAAAAGGAGTTTAGAATAACCGCATTGTTTGCGCCACGCACGGTTTCGAAGATCCGCCATGCACTAGGCATGGCAGTTATGCTCAAAACCGTGACAGGCTCAGCGTTCTTTTTAACCGATATATGTATACGCGCAAAAGTTTGTGTTTTTAATATCAGCAAGACATATTTATTCACGTCAAGTCGCGATTAATTTTTTTTTCAAAGTCAAGTCAAGTGTCAAGTAAAAAAAATAATCGCGACTCGAGTATCCCATGGAGGAAAAATGAAAGTTCCGCCGATTAATATGTAGGCCTGATATAATTTTGATTTTTATTACGCGAGCCATGATAGGACCATCGGTAACCGGACCAATGTTTTTAGGCGCAAAGCTATTTAACATAATGGCCGCGTGTATGCATAATCACGTCGATCCGTGGCTTCACGATTCAGTTCCTAGCTAGCCGGCCTTGGCCTGCGTGTCCCCGCACTGGCCATGCGAACGCCGATCCGTGACACGCACGGTGCCCGCAGTGCTTGTGTATACGCGCCGCCGCGCCCCGTACGTTCCGTGCCCCCCGCGAGGAGCACATGTGTTCCGATCCCGTCGCGTCGAGCTAGCTAGCTGGAGACTCCTGCGTGTTGGTACCGGGTCGTGCGTGTACAGCCGAGCGTATGAACTATAAGCGTGTACATGCATTGCGGGCAGATCGTGCTCTAGCTGCCCGCGCCATGCGGGCCGCGCCGAGCTAGCCGGGTGACGTGACCGCAGGCTGAGACGACGACAGCACGCACACAGCCGGCCTTGCATTCAAGGCCAGCCATGGAACACACATGCTTTGGGAAAACGTAGTGCTACATTCGTTCCCGGAAAGGAGTTCGCCATGCAGTATCAACTTCTTCATAGTATATGTACCACAATCATCTTATCAATACCTTCAATGTGAGCTGATATATATTATTATGATTTAAACAAGACGGTTTCTGATTTTGGTGCCGTTAATGCAGGTAAAATCATCAGCATGATAGCCTCATATTCATCCGCGTATCACCGTTCATACAAATCACATACATCAAGAATTAACAGCCTCAGATTTGTTCAAGTTATTATCGTTCTCAGCTTTGCAGTGGTCGTTTTTCACGATTGAAAGTTTTTAAAGTAGTTACACGGGATAGAGAATCAGAACTGAGGCATTTTTGTACAATAAAACAAAGAATTCTTGCAGATGTTTCTGTGTTAACTATAACTCATATAGATAAGAATTTAAGTCAACAAAGGATTAACCGATAGTATCTTAAGTTTATTGACACAAGATAAACAATGCAAACAACATAAAAACTCCAAAAGGCAGTGCTCCTTTCCGAGTTAGATCCTCCTAACTCGGAAACCTCTAGTGGGCTGGGGACTTCTCGGACTTTGTGTGTGTGTACAAAACAAATGAGGGATTAGCGTGTTGAGACGTCACCCGGAGGTGAGTCGAGACAAGCTTGACGTTTTAACCCGTCAGCCGTGCCCGTGTATAAAAACAGCCAGATCGTGTTAACACGTCCTCCGACGCGAACTGGTTAAAAGCCGGATACAAGGGGGTCAAACCTAGATTGCTTGTACTCTGCTCTGCAGGTGATTTCAGCAGCCAGTTCAAGACACCCTGCGTTCTCTTCACTGGCCATCCATCCCTCAGGCTGGGGGATGCCGTTCACTTCATGGAGCTCTGGGGAAAGTCCAGCAGCAACACGGTCATCTTCATTGGTAAGGCCAGTCTTAAACCACGGCAATTAGGAGCCCTATGTTAGGGGGTTTTTCGTGGGTTTATCGCCCCTCCCATCATTCAGCAATATACTTTAAAGCTGAACACTTAAGCATACATGTGTAGATTGTTGACCTCGTGTTAGGGCTGTCCAAATACTCCGAATATTCGAATATTCAATCGTCAACCGAATATTCAAATATTCAATCGTCAACCGAATATTCGAATATTCATTTGCCGGTTCGAATATTCGAAAAAAATATATGTGCACGTACAGATACAACTCTGGTGCTATTTCAATAGAAAAGTTACGGTGCTTAGCATGTGTCGAATACAGCATTTTTGTGGACGGTAACTTTTTGTGGACGGTAACTTTTTTGTGGACGGTAACTTTTTTGTGGACGGAGGATTATTATAAAACCCTTGACCCTCATGAAATACCTACTGCAGAAACACAGGCCTGGAGTTTGATTTCTTGTTATCAGAATGTTGTTCGTACCTGTCATCATCTTGATTACAACAGGCATATGCAAAAAATGGCGATCTGGCGGTCCATAATATCAATCGCTGCCCGTAAAACACCGGAGTCCTTTGCGTTCAACTTTTTACCGCCACGGCATGCAATGCCGTGAACAAACACGTGAACAAACTTTATCGCATATTCGGTCAAACCCAGTTTCATATTGAACAGCCCTACCTCGTGTTAATTCTACTGTTCAAAAAGTTAGGATTCCCATTCGAGAGCCCGATGCAAATCACTGAATGCGGTACCTCAGCGAAAAGCGGTACCGCTAACTTTACCGCCTGTGTAAATAAGGGTGTCGTCCCTTGCAAATATTGACCTGCTTAGGGTGGAGTGGTTAATCTGTGGTCAGGCCAGGCCAGGCCGTTGAAAAGCCTGGCCAAGCCCCTGGAACGCCCAGGCCTTCGGGCTTCTATAATCCCCTGGTTGTACACAATAAACTGCCCTTTAATTCTGAAGTCCAGCTGGCTCCCATTGTTCACCCAGACTTGACTGACAGCTGAGGCATCTTTTGATCCGGCTGTGAATGGGTACAGATTAGTGTAGTGTGGGAGGGGCTACAACCAGGCCTGGCCTGGCAGAAGCCGGGCTTTATTGATTAGTTGATGCTCTATTGTTAGGTGATTTGTGGCTCACAATAGCAAGAGTAAAAGCCAGAAGGCCCGGGCATGGCTGGGCTTTTCAAAGGCCTGGCCCGACCACAGATTAACCACTCCTCTCTTAATTTTCTTTTCTTATGTTTTTCCCCCCCAGAGCCCAACTTTTCCTACCTGGATGCTTTGGCTCCCTTCCAGCCCCTAGCTATGAAGGCCTGTTACTGCCCCATCGATACGGCGATCAGCTTCCCGCAGGCGACCAAGATGATCAAAGATCTTAAGGTGAGCCCAGAAGCACTCTACGACAGCTAGGACAGCTATACAGTTTTTATGTAATCATGGGGTGTGCATTTATGGGTAGTAAAAGAACTCTGGTACCCGATTGAAAAAAATATATGAGTACTTCCAATCCCGGAAGTTGTAATAATGTCTTTCTCTGAGATTCAAAAAGTCTGATTTCAGAGAAATATAGAATTTGAAAAATGTCATGCCTGTCCAGTAAACCTGATCACTTGTCCGCCTTTGCATATGTTGCGCTGGCTATCACAAAAGACGGTTGTCTGGAAGCTTTATACAGTTGTATTTATTGTGGAATGAGGTATGCTATTACGTCTCGTCGAGGCTCTTATCCATACCCAGACTACAAAAACCATGACCGGTAAATTCCCTTTTATTGTCAACTTTCGTGAGCGTCATAAACGTGTAGTCTGGTTTTAATTGTGAAAATTCCCGACAAATAACATTCAAAACTTTTCCTTTTTCATTGTGGGAAGTGACTATATGCGATAATGTAAAGTTGTACGGGTACTCGATTCCATAATCTTGAACCGGTTCCTGACATGAACGGTCGGGTACTAGGGTACCCGGTTCCAATGCACACCCTATTAATGTCGACCTTTTTTTTTTATTCATGCCAGAGACTATAGCCAGGGGCCAATTTCATAAAGCTGTTAAGCACAAAAATTTGCTTAGCATGAAAATGTCTTGCTTAATAAAAACAGGTTACCAGCTAAAAATCCATGTAATTTTCATGCTAAGCAAACAACAGCTGAATACCAGTCAAAAAGCAATATTCCACACATGGAAATCTGGTTGGTAATCCAGTTTTTATCAAGGAAGCATTTGCATGCTAAGCAAATGTTTGTGCTTAACAGCTTCATGAAATTGGCCCCAGTACTCATTCCTGATACACTTGTCTCATTGGTCGTTGTAGCCACTACACGTAGTCCTGCCGGAATGCTACCTATCCCCGCCAATCTCGCAGCCTTTAAGGACAGACCTTGTGGTGGAAGCGGTAAGTCAAATTTAAACTTGTCAGTAACAAGGGTCCAGTTTGCAAGCCGGGGGAGGGGGTCTGACTGCTTGCTGAATGTTGTATTTTCAACCAAAAATTTAACCCTAAGGAGTTGGTTGAAAAGGAAAATGTTGTGTGTAAAGTTTGGTGTGCGTAAACTTTGGTGTTTAATTCTCAAAGAGAACAAAGAAAACTGGCAGGAGCGGGATTCGAACCTGCGACCTCCGGAATACCGTACCGGCGCTCTACCAACTGAGCTATCTTGCCCCTATGGTTGGCGGTCTCCCAAATTGTCAGTATCTTTGTTCGGCGTTGATGTCAAAATGAAAGTCATAACTGCTAAGATGGCAAAGTTATGGTGGTCTTTTTTCTTTTCTGGCCCACTTTATCAAACGGGAAACTCGGTACAAAAGACTGTGGAGGAAACTTCAGGTGCAGTTCTTTTTCGCGTGTATGATAGCATTTAGGAATTCGTGGTTGTCATAATTTCTCATTCTTTTTCTTTAAATTGTTCACCCTTTTTAGGAGGTTGCCCCAACTCCTTACAAACGAGGCAGCGTGTTGCATCTACCAATCAAACGCAGGCTGGAGAGAATCGAGATCACTCCGGAGGTAAGAGGACTCTCTCCGCCGTAGCCCTGTAGAGGGCGCTATTTTCTGCAACGAGTGTATTGTGAAAGTATCCTTGTGCTACCGTTTGCCTAGTTGTTATGTTGCTGTAAAATTGCTTACTGACTGGAGTAACCTGAAATGTACAAATAAACAAAATAAGCTGGGCTAACATTTCTAATTTAAGCAAGTTCTTTCACAACGCAAGTTTCTCAAAAAAGTTCTTCCTCTTTCCGAACTTAACCAGTTCACGCCGGGATTATTTTGACATTTCACCGGACCCAGGCGCGGGATTATTTTTCACGAACCTCGATGCCAGCCGGGTTCAGGCGGAATCAGGCCGTAATCTGCGGGAAGCGCGCGCACCCTCATATTTCTGGCCTCGCTCGCTGCGAGCGGGTGGCTGACAGATATTTCCGGCCTCGCTCAAGTGCGTGTTTATCAGTCATCCGTTCCGAATACCGCAAAACGCACGCAAAATCCGACGCGAAATTGGTTAAGTTCTCCTTCAAACTCAGTTTTGAACTTAAGTTCGAAGCATTTATGAAAGGACCTGCTCAAACTTGAAAGTTTGAGAAATAACTTGCTTAAGTTCGATGTTCAAATCGGCAAATTCTTTCTGTTCTTCTTTGAGAAAGAACTCGCTTAAAGTCGAAACGTTAGGCCAGCTGATTTTGTTGATTTGTTGATATTTGAACGAAATTGAAGCCCAGTCTTTTTTTGGGTTTCTAGCTGGCGGGGTCGTTGGCACCCACGGAGGTCAAGCCAGGGGTGTACGTCGCTACCGTCACGGGGGCAATATTGGCAAGGGATAACAAGTACATACTACAGGTTAGTTGGGAAAACACCCTTATAATAAGCCAGTTCGGTATTTCAACTGCGCATGTGCACAATGACATTTTATCCCGAATGACCCGCGTGACCAAACGTGTGTGTGTGTGAACGCAAAAGGTGGTCGCACAATGCGCACGTGTTAAATTCAATCAGAATGGGCGTTCGCGTAACTTGGCGTGACATTACGTCAGCAATTTTATCCCGAATAACCTTTGACCTTTGAGATACCGAACTGGCTTATTAATGATGGTGCACTTTTTACACTGTGTGCTTGGAGTTCCACCTTGCATTTGTGCGGCCAGTTGAGGACGGAGCAGCGCACTGTGGTATCACGGCATGCATACAACTTGGGATCAAGTCAGTTTCGGCCTGTTTTACGACAAACGCCAAGACTACGTTTTTTCAAACTCGTACGGAAACAAGAATGGTTTCCTTTTAAGTTCTTAACATGAAGTAAAATTAATCCTCAAAATAAGCTTTTGCTTATTAATCAAAAATTATTACAGTTAATGACGCCGATACTTAACTCCTGTTGCAGTTATTGCATGAGTCTGGGCCTCATAATCAACCCATAATGCTCCCGAGTTATGACAAGCAATTGCTGCAAAGTGTCTTGCTCAAGGACACACACACAATTCTGGGTCCAAGCCCACATTTGGAAAAGGGAACAAAAACAAGGAGTCGAAGATACATTCAACCGTAAAACGCCAGAGAAATGATCAGGTTCTGTATAATATGCAAATTATTATGCAAATTATTATGCAAATTTCCAGGAGGCTCCGAAACAGGTGCAGCCAAGCACGCCCTCCACTCAGCCAATCAGAAAGCGGAAACGAGAGGATGACGTGGGCGTGGCGGAGACAGCCCAGCCTAAGCAGTACGTCTACGGAAACTTGGACGTCGAGGATCTAGTGGAGGCTTTGGCAAAGGTAACTCCATGATTTGTAAAAAGAAGAAATGTTTTACCAAACTTCGTTCATAAAAATGGGACCTGGCACCACATAATAGACGCAAAGTAGCAAGTTTGAATTTTGAGATTTTCTTATTTCTTGAAAATACAGGTCCCAATTTCATAGGGTTGCTAAGCACACAATTTTCTGCTTACAGAACCTCTGTCCTTTTCATAGAGACTGTATAAGCACATGAGAGCACTTGCTAACTTCAGAGGCAGAATTTGCTAGTGAGGGAACAATAGAAATCTCCATTCATAAATACCTAAGACAGTTTACCTTTTCTTATTGGCAGTCTTGTTGACTTGACTTGCTGACTCGGACTCGAGTCGGACTCGAGTCGTGATTTTTTTTTACTTGAGATTTGACTTGACTTGGAAAAAAAATGACTTGGGACTTGACTTGACTTGAAAGAACATGACTTGGGACTCGACTTGACTTGAAAGAACATGACTTGGGACTTGACTTGACTTGAAAGAACATGACTTGGGACTCGACTTGACTTGAAAGAACATGACTTGGGACTCGACTTGACTTGAAAGAACATGACTTGGGACTTGACTTGACTTGAAAGAACATGACTTGGGACTCGACTTGACTTGAAAGAACATGACTTGTGACTCGACTCGACTTGAATACATTTGACTTGCTGATATTAACACTTTTGTTAAAACAAACACAACTTTTGGGCGTACGCATAATATCAGTTGAAAAAATGCCAAGCCTACGGCACATAGCGAGCTGGGTGTCCAGTACATGTACGCTTGCGGGGCTGCAGCACTGGACGACTGCATGGAGAATCGTCAAGACGGCATGCCAGGTTGATTTTGTACAGTGCATGCATGCCAGCCTATGTGTAGACATTTGTCATTGGAATTTGAATTTACTATGTGCAACAATTGACTTGAGACTTGACTTGACTTGCCAAAAAATTTACTTGGGACTTGACTTGACTTGTGAATATTTGACTTGTGACTTGACTTGACTTGAGAAAAAATGACTTGGTTACAACACTGCTTATTGGTCGAGAGCCCGTCACGTGGGTGGTTTTTATAAACAGCCGATAAAACACCAACCGGTTTTAAACACATTTTCCGGTGTCACACGAAATTTAGACTAGGTTGACTAGGCAGGGATCGGGCAAAGTTTTTTTTTAACAATTGACCTCTCGCTGTTTGCGAGTTCTTGGGCAGCTTTGCACACATACACCACACTTGAAAGCGTGTAACGGCAAAGTGCAAACTCAAGTGCTCGTGAAGCCTTTTCTGTCCGTATCTCTGACTGGAATTTGACATGTATTCACGTATTGTGTCAGCGAATACGATGGACATGTACACAAACTCGTACTTTGGGTTTGTGGGGTACTTGCATTGTGCTCTCATTATTCCTAATCTTGAGAATTTCTCCTGTGGGGTACTGTTAAACAAAGACCGACTTGTGGGGTACCATTGTTTCCATAGTGTGAGTACCCCACAAACTCATACTTTGGGTTTTTGGGGTACTTGCATTGTGCTCCCATTATTCCTAATCTTTAGAATTTCTCCTGTGGGGTACCGTTAAACAAAGACCAACTTGTGGGGTACCATTGTTCTCGTTGTTGAAGTACCCCACAAGGCTGTACAGGCAGGCACTTGCCAATCACGTGATGTTCAACAGATGATGCGGTTGGCTAGTTTTTATAGTGAATGGCGAGACTTTAATTGTCAACATTTTCCAGCTATGGTTCTTCCCTAAGTTATCATTGTGTTTGGCAGTAGACAGTACGAAGTATAACGATGACAGTGTATCTCGTAACTTTATATTTTTCATTTGTAGAATGGGATAACGGACGTAAAAGTGGAGGACACTTCATCCGGCCATATTATCCACTTGGTAAGTTTGCACATTGTTTTTGTTGATGTCGGCGTAACTTATCAGTTGTGTTCAATTTTGTATCACGCCCCCAGTTCAAGACTGAACATTTTGAATGGGGAAATGACAGGATGATTGATGGGCCGCTAATCTTCAAAGGCCTGGTATGCCATACAAATCCTATGGCATGAGCTAGGGTAGGCTGCGGTTTTTTTCTGGGTCAAGAGTTCAACCAGTTTTAAAGGAGCTCATTATGTTATTTGGCAAGGGTTTAGCTGCGATTACATGGAGTGTGTAATTTTTTCACCGATAAATGACGGAGTAATTTTTTTTTTTTTTTAAGCCGACTCTGTGACAAAGTACGCCGTGGCTTAGCGCAGGGTTTATAATGGAAAAACTTGTTGCATTCCAGAAAAGCTGTAGAGCACCCCCCTGTTCAACGAAGTAAGATGGTCTCACTGCCCCATGTACCTGTTATATTTTGTACAGCAAGCGGAAGATACCATTATCCAGCTGGAGGAGGGTTCCACGCATATCTTCTGTGAGGGGAACGAACCGCTCCGGAGGAAGTTGAGAGACACACTGATCGCATGCTTGCCAAGTTTCTGAGGTCCGAATCCGAACTAAATACTGTGATTGATGGGCCTGAGGAGCAGGGGTAATAATGCAGCACTTTGAATGCCATGATTGTTGGCTATTTTTGTTTTTATTTAATTTTATTATTATTCTATTAATTTCATTCAACAGCGCAAGTGCCAATTACAGGATGAATAAAATGTTACCTTTACATAAAAATGCAATATGGAAACTATAAAAGCAAAAATGATATGAGTGTGATTTTCTATTCCAAACGGACCTGGATGTGTTTCCAGAAATATACCCAGCAAGATATGGGACCAATGGGTTCTCCCCCCCCCCCCTCTTGTTCCCATACCCTATACACATTCCAGACTATTGTTACCTAACACAACCCCCCCCCCAGTAACAAATGTCGGATTCGTCTGCAGGATGGCTTCTCTAGGTACTCAGTGTGGGGTTAGATGGGTACTAGGTCTGTCCCGAATATACCGAATATTCAAATATCCGATCGTCAACCGAATATTCAAATACCTTTTTGCCGGTTCAAATATTCGAAAAAATATATAGGTACGTGCATGCCAAAAAGTGTCCATAGGGTGTCCATAATATCGATCACGTGCGTTGCTTGCCAACTTTTTATCGGCGCGGCATGCTGTTGTTGCAGCTGATGCGTGAAAAACTTGATCGACTAGTATTGAATATTTAGAATATTCGGTCAAACCCAGTTTCGAATAATCGAATACTAAATTATTCAAAGATGAACAGCCCTAATGGGTACAGCCCAACTCTCACAAATGGTTATGATCAGAAAAGTTTTATTTGAAGATACAGACCCAATTCTCTTTATGCTGTCCAAATTTGTGTATCTTTGTGCCAAAAATGTTAATACATAACAAGATAGTTTTTAAGATGCTTGTAGACATTTTACAGTATTTTCAACCTGATAAGCCCGTCCCTCTATATTTGTGATGTGATCTGGGAAAACCCCTTCACATGTCATCAAACCTGCATTGAAGATAATGGCACAATAGTCCTCTAGATTTTTTTTTGTGGACAATTTGAGTTTCTGCTGCCAATTAAATGATTAATATCTGAATTATCATTCCTGAAAATATCAACTCAAAATTCCATCATTTTAAACGTAACAATTCGCAATCTTTCAGTCATTTTTTGTGCCAACTCAAGTTGAAAGCCTAATTTCTCAAAACGAAGTCGGCTGGTTTTCTTAAATTCCTGACAGCATAAACTCAAGTTACAGACATCCTAGAATCATGGATAAAACAGTTTTGAAAACAACACTTTGCCTTCATTAATGTTATGCATATAAAACACAAGAATGATAAATTTCACCATGTGAAGGGTTTTCCCAGATCACATCACATTTTTGGACTACCAGGATTGTATAAAATTGGGAGCATCACTGTAGTAATAATCAATATTGTTATCGCCGTCATGAATACTGTATTTTGATTGGCCTAGAACGATCACGTGTCCGGTGTATAAAAATGACTGGCACACTCTAAGCATGATGATAATAATAATAAATAATTGTTGGGCTTATATAGCGCTTTCCATCGTATCAACGATCTCAAAGCGCTTGACAATTATTACCCCGTTCATCAGGCCCTGGACCACGCGGCAGCCGATATCAGCGCTCAATTGGCCTCGACCCTCTCAGGTACCCATATACTCCTGGGTGGAGATAGGAAATTGTACTTAAGTGTCTTTCCCAAGGGCACAAACACCATGTTCTTGGCAGGGTTCGAACCCACGCACCATCGTACATGAGTCGAACACCGTAACCACTGGGCCATGGCATTCTACACACCAGCCAGCTTGCTATTGAGCTGTATCAATTGGTACCCATGCAATTTTCACCTACACTGTTGACGGTAGTAAACTATAGTGGGAGCAGCGGACTAGCAGACGATCAGCTGTTTTGATCGCGTGATTTGTTTGAGTTAATTTCCACCGAGAAAGGCAAGTTGAACTGAAAAAAACTGCGTTCTGAGATATAACAAAACGGGACGCATATAGCACCCTGTCTATACTGGAGGAAGCAGTTATAACCCCCCCGCCCCCCCCCCCCCCCCCCTCCCCCGATTATTCAAGATATAAACTTCCTCAGCTTACTCAATGTTAGGCCCTAACACTGAACTAGTAACAATGGATTTAGTGCAAATTAACAATAAATGTCCATTGTTCGTGCACCGTTTTTCTTTTGTTAGATGTTCACAGTGTAAGGGTTACTCGGTTCAGGACAACACGTCGGCACTGTTTCCATGGCAACGTAGGGTCATGGTCTTTTGTGGTTAGTCCCAATCACTTGAGGATAACCATGGAGTTATTAAACCAAAAAATCCATCCCGGATGCAAGCTTTTAGTTTAGATTAATAGCCCTGGCAGCAGGGAAATCTAAACATCCGTTAGGTGACTACATGAATTACTGGCGATAATGGGGAGGCAGATTAGAAATTAATGGAAAATTAATTACGAGGTGATGATAGCGCCGGCCTGTTGAAAAATATCAAGGGCGTGGGGTTGTATAAGCAGCGTATGATTGCTTTCCTACAATTACAATGGGAAAAAAAAGTCCCAGTTTTTTTGTTTTTGTTTAAAACACATATTTTGACCTTATAAATGGGGAATAAGGACAACAAATAAATACTGTGATGGTCGAAAAGACCATTTTCAAATGCGTTTTTCTTACATCAAAATTTTAAATACACATTGAATTTTTTGGGGAAAAAAATATATTGTTAGTCATTTTTTTCATTGGTTGTTACCGTAACGTTGAAATACCAGTTTTTCATCTGACATTATTTTGTCGCCTTTCCACTCTGTTTTGCCATAGAGTACCGAAGTCTGACGTCAGTTGGCGTGACAACTGGTTCCAAACAAAAGTAAATTTCGACTGTTCCTTCATGCAAACACATAACAAAAGTATTCTGGTTCCAAACATTGCATTGACGTAATCACTTCGGTGCTCTATTGTACACGTCAGTCTGCGGTAGAATGTAACAAGGTGTGGTACCGGTAGAGAGGCACGCACGCGCTATTTGCGATTTCCCGGTGTCATTGATGTAAAACCGTCCTTCCTCCATGGTAAAACTAAAACAGTAAAGTTCATCTGGCATGCCTGGGGATGTGTAGTTTGATAACTGTGTCGTGGACTGATGAGTTTTCCATCTGTTCCATTACGCGATCTTTGATAGGCAATTCGAGAAAGATTAGGACAGAACAAGGCCTTGGGTAATGAGTGAGAACTTTAACCATCAAAGCTTGCTGGACTGGCAATGACGATTCACGATTGTATTTCTTGTTTCTCGCTCAAGTGAGCCAATATATATATTTTTTAGATAACCGTTGAAATTGCAATGGCCTCTCTGATGAGTATCTTTTGTTGCAACGGACCATTTAGCTGTGTGATAATCGTCACCATTATTATACCATCAGCACTTGTAAAACAGGTCTGCTGCACTTTTGGTCATGACAATTCCACCACTTTGAGGGGAGGGGACACGCAGGATAAGCCTGGGTGATGTACTGAGTATCGTACGGATCGGGTTCAACAGTGTGCGCGTGCGCGACATGCTTGACTGGTTTACTTTACGCACTTCGTTAGCGTCACAAAACTCGGTGCAGCCCATAATTATTTCATTTCATTTAATTTCATATTGGTTTATTGATCCATTCTCACAGTTAAAACTGAATTATAATGGATTTACATAATAAAAATGACAATTAGAAATAAATTAAACTATTAAAAAAGGCACAGTACGAAACACAATATTATATATTAATCAAAAAATTAGCTGGCCTGACGTTTCGAACTTAAGCAAGTTCTTTCTCAAAGGTGAATGACAGAGTACAAGAAACAAACATGTAGGGAACACACATGCATGAGGGGGTGGGTGGAGAAACACAAAAGAGGGATGCAAAGGAGCATGGCAGATAGGCAGTGGGTAAACATCAAAGGGAGAGGAAAGGACAGCCAGGAAGACAGGAACAAAGAGGTGTGATGAGGGTAAGGATGGAGGAGGGGAGGGATTAAGATGAAGGTTGAAGCTGGGGAAATGGACAAAGGAGGGGGGGGGGGTTTGAATTGAAGGTGGTAATAGGGCAAGAAAAGGAACAAAGAGAAGTGGCAAGGATAAACAGGAAATGGAAAGACAACACCATTCGGCCAAGAGACCCCAAGAGGGTTATGCCAGGAGGATAATCTGTAAACAAATGACAATGGGGGAAAATTTTTTTAAGTTAATCATTTCCTTCCTGGATGTTGAGACCATGTGGTTGAATAGTCCGAAGACGTTTCATCCAAACTTTCTCTCGGCTGAGGCGAACTGAGTCCTTGCGGTGGCGAAGTGATTCTATGCCCTGTAGAATCATATCAGAAATGGAATGGTTAGGCAAGTTGAAGTGATGACCAACAGGGGTGTCCATTTTCTTGGTGTTCACAGTCGACCGATGGCCATAGAAACGCTTTTTGAGCGTGTTCTTGGTCTCCCCGACATACTGGATACCACAAACCCTGCAAGAAATGAGATATATGACATTAGAGGTGTTGCAAGTGATGTTGCCATTGGTTCTGTGAGTAGTTCCAGATGAATGGCCAGAAAAGGAGTCAGACTCCAGCATGTGAGTCTGGCAAACAACACACCTGGAATCGCACTTAAAAGTACCATGCTGTATGGGAGGGGATGCAGCCAAGGTGGGGACCTCGGCTCGAACAATCAGGTCTCGTAGATTGCGGGGGCGCCTATAAGCCAATACTGGGTTGTCAGGGGCGGCACGGGCAAGGCGATCTGAAGTATGAAGGATATGATGGTTGTCGTTAGTTATTTTACGAAGGGGAGGGAGACTGGGATGAAAGGTGGTGACCAAGGGAATCTTGGGGTCGGCATTAGTGCTAGGCGTCTTTTCCTTGAGAGCCAAATCTCTGGTGATAGATTTGGCTCTGGTGATAGCACGTTGAACTTGGCGGGAGCTGTGGCCCCTGGCAACCAAGTTATTCTTCAGTACCTGTACATGATGGGAAAAGTCAGAATTATTAGAACAAATCCTTCTGAGTCTGAGTGCCTGGCTGAATGCTATGCCTGTCTTGCAATGCCTGGGGTGACAGCTGGAGGAGTGGAGGTACTGGTGGGTGTCTGTGGGTTTAGAATACAGATCAGTGGTTACCGAGTTGTCTTCCTTGCGGATGGTGACATCCAGGAAGTTGGTCTGATGCACTGAATACTCTGATGTAAACTTGATGGTCCTGTGGAAGGAATTAATGTGATTAATGAAAGTCTCCAGACTGTCCTGATCACTGGTCCAGATGAAAAATACATCGTCAATATATCTCCACCATACCCAGGGGCGACATGGTGCTGAGGCAAGCATGCGCTCTTCGAGGTCGCCCATGAAGAGGCATGCAAAGGAGGGGGCCATGCGAGTGCCCATGGCTGTACCGTGTACCTGTAGATAGTGTTTACCTAGGAAGGAAAAATTGTTCTTGGTTAGTACAAGTCTCATGAGGGTGCCAATATCACTGATGGGTGGGGTTGTGTGTCCTATTATAAAAACGATTAAAAACTAAGAAAGGTGGAGCAAGAAAATTGGACTGGCAGCCGGCAACAGCGCCCTTATGATGAAACGTGGAAAGGTATACATGTACATGTACATTTGTGTATTACTAAATTATTCAAGGTCACTCTGCTGGAGCACCAAGCCATTATTTGCGCGTCTTTGTAGTAAAAACAAGGTTCTTTTCAGTGGTCATGAATCATGCATGTTAATAGTCGGCATTAGCCGTTTTTGTACCATACGTAATAATTATATGACGTGGGCAATTTCACGGAGCTGCTCAGCACACAAACTTGCTTAGCACCAAAAAGTCTTGCTTAGTTAAAACAGGTTATTAGCAGCCAAAAGGCCATGAGATTTTAATGCTAAGCAAACAACAGCTGAATGCCAGCCACAAGCGATACACTTCACATCCGAATTTGGTTGGTAATCCAAGGAAGACTTTTCATGCTAAGCAAATATTTGTGCTTAGCATGGCCGTGAAATTGGCCCCAGGTGGGGACGGAACAACGCGCAGTGGTATCACGTCAAACACAAACGCCAAGACTGTTTTCCAAACTCTTTCAGCAACGAATTTTTAAGCAATTAGAGTCTCTTAGGTTCCCAATGCAAAGTAGAAAAAAATAGTCCTTAAATTTATTCTCTTTGTAAAAATAATGTACGTTTCGTCGGAGAAACCATTATACTACGTCGTGGTAATCTTTCCGCATGTCCCCACTTTGGCAAACGTGGTAGAGACGGTGTGACGTCTTTCTTCCCAGGTACATTGATATCACATAATCCGGCAGCATAATGTAGGGCCTAAGCGAGGTATGACGAAACAGGTAGCATATTTTTGTTTTTAAAAGGGTGCTGTTCAATCGTGAATTTGCGCCTTGCCGATGTGAGATATGAATCAGGTAGTGCGATGTGCTGATAAAAACACTTGCGAAGAGCCGAGGTCATTTGAAGCAAGATATGGGACGCTGGGACCCCTCCCCCCTTTTTTGTGTTGGTCATTGTGTTCAAAATGGACATGAGGATTAAGAGGATGTGATTTCAACAATGAGGGTCCAAAATTACATATACATTTGTACTCTATTTAAAATCACATCTAAAGCCTGTGAACTATTATCCCACCCTGACAATATATTTTGACTTCTGGGTTAAACCGCATTGTGATTCTGGACTCTGGATGTGATTTTGGACCCTCATTGTTAAAATCACATTATCTTAATCCTCCTGTACATTCTGAATGGGAAATCACATCCAAGGGGTTCATAGTGTCGGCGTGATTTGACCGGGCTTCGTAAACGGCATTCGCGCGGAAGGCACTGTTTCAGAACCACCAAAACGACATCGTCATGTATTACTGAAAGCGCACTGGGCCTTACTGAATAGGCACAAGGCTTTATTGAATAGGCACAAGGCGTGACGATGTCATTTTGGTTGGTCTTTTTAAGTGCTTACCCATTCGCGCAATATTCTACCCTAAGAGGCCACTTAAAGGGGCTGTGTCGTCGCGCCATCTCGCGTTAACGAATCAAATATTGGAGTGCGCCCCCTTGCGCTTCATTTCGGTTATGTGCTATTTTTAACCTCCATCCGTTTGTTATGGCTGTTATGAGAATTGGCTTTTGGAAACTACACCCCCTGGAACACGCACGCATGTCTAGCGTCTGCGTACTGAAATACACATAAGTGTACACGTATACTCATAAACAAGTAGCACACATCGTGGCACTCAGTTCTCTAAGACTTAAGAGTAAGATTATTAGAAAAAACGTTCAAATTTCATCTGTTTATTTCATAAAATTTCATTCACATGTACACAAGTGCCATGGAATATTTGTCTGAAAGTTGCATAGAATTGGAGGTTGGCGATATAGAAGTAGAACCTTACGCTGGAGAACCTATGACATGTACATGCCGAAACTCTTGCCAGAGAGGACGACTCGGCACACGGGGTGCTTGTCCATGTAAATGTGCACAGCAAAACTGCAACGTGTCTTGTCGCTGTGGGACAGTTCGCGCTAAATTTTGTACACAAAATCCCACAGGCGGGGTATCCGTAAAAGGGTTTATGTATTATGTGTACATTCATTTGGATGTATCTTGTTCGTATCTTGCTTGTAAACTTAGGTCGATAAAAAGCTTCAGGCTTATTTTGATCCGTCACTTTAATAACAAAATTATCATGCTACTAAAAGAGGGGTAGTAGCTGCAGACAGTTCTTTAGCAGCGAAAAAAAGAATTAAAATCTAGAACTTAACAGTACATTTTTTATTTTAAACAGTTGATAGATGGAGCTGAAACAACTTCAATTGGTCGCTATTCCAATGGCACTTGTCAACAACTCGCTGTGTTAAACAATATTTCCGCACATCAAGTCTACATGTAATGTATATTCATAAATGCCTCGGCGAGTTTCACTATCCCTATTGGTCGAGAGCCTGTCACGTTGGTGTGTTTAAACGGTTGTTTAAACACGGCTGGAAGTTGTTTAAACACGGCGCGTCATAACCAGCTGTTCTAAGCCGATACGCAACAGGGAGAGCGTATAGTAGGTGCGCGCACAAGATGTACTTACCTTCATAATGTAAGACAACGCTAATGCACGCGTATAAAACGCTGCATCTCGTGCGTGTGCGTACGCGCACGCGACAGACAGGCGCGGAGCGCCTTCACGCGCATGAGTTTTGTACTGAACAAATGGGAGAAAAAGTGGGGTGAAAAAGCTTCGCATTTTGTCCTTTTTACGGGAGGTTTTTGCATTTTTCGTAAGAAGGCATTTATGAATGGGGATAAAAATGTGATGACCCGGTCTTTACCAGTCAATAATAACCTCGAAGGGTCGTGACCACTGTTAATGGACCTCGCCTTCGGCTCGGTCCATTAACAGCGGTCACGCCCCTCCTCGGTTATTATTGACGTGGTAAAGACCGGGTCATCACACTTTTATCCCCTTAGTCAACATGTACAGTACATACATTACATGTACAGTACATCCGATCCATGTACTCGGTATGTGAATTGTTCATGTCATAAAAAGTAATAAGCGAATAATTCGTGCAAAACAGGTGAAAATTAGGGTTGTTTGAATATTTGTCGGGGTGTTTATTTCTCTGTTTCTTCGGTAGTCATCTTTATCATAGCGATGTGGGGATCTGTGCGCCAGAGGCGTAAACACGGGGAAGGAGTTCAGGGGCCCGCCGATTTGTATTTCTTTTTTGTTTCGTAAATTTAAAATGGGGAAATTGTACACAAAGTGATGTTTCAAATTTCAAGCGGTGTTTGGGGCGGGGGTATTCCCCGTTGAGAAAAAGTTCAAGATGCAGTACTTTGTTGACAAATTCAATAATCATCCCCACTTTTCGACTCGGATTTACTCACCACTGATGGTGAAATCTTATTTCATTGGCGTATATTATTTATTGGTAATAACTGTTATTATTGTGTTTATTATTTTATAGTGTTGAAATAACTCTTATGGTGTAACTTTCCATAAATTCCTGCCGTCAAATGTAACACAAGGTCGTGGACTCAATATCGCCATCAGTATAGCTGTTTTACTTTGATTTGCTCATCATTGCACGCACAGCCGATTTTAGTCGAAATTTATTTCGATACATAGGCCCTAGGCCTACAACTTTATTTTTGTATAGGAAGGGGCTGGTGCATTATATATTTGACAATTATAAATACAGATTTACTTATTTACTTATTTTCGTTTGGTTCTGTCATGGTACATTTTGGCGTTTGGCGGGTGGGGTGTCACGGACTATGTTCGACTGTAGGCCTATCGTATATTTTTGGTGGCACAAACACATACAAAATACTTGTACATGCAGTATGTATCTACAGGATCATGCATGCAGCAATCTGTGGGTCAGCGCGCGCGCGCCCTGTAGGTCAGCGCGCGGTCGTGGGGTATTATTTGCAGTTACTGGGTTCATCTGCGTTCATCAGTTCGGGATTCAGTGTACAGCCGCAAGCCTGCTATGATCGTGACGACACAGCCCCTTTAAGGCCGGTTCATACTTCACGCAAATGCGAAGCGAATTTGTGACGTCAACGCTAAGTATTCGCGCTACGAATTCGCAAACGTGGGCGCAGCGACATGTGCAGCGTTATACGGGTCATTATCACGCTAGACTTGGTGGCACAAAAACTCGTCACACTCCAGTGAGAGCGGAAGAATCCATTATTGGTTGCCATGGCAACGAATGGATGCATATACAACGCCTTTATTGAGTGCGGCCTATACATCTGTCTTTACCCGCTTGTATGACAGATTGCGAAGCTCATTGTCGGGTAATATGTTAGTTGTCATGGCAAAATGTGATTGGAACGATTTAAGAAGGGTATGATTGTTGTTTTTTTCGAGAAGGAATCTTCTCTCTTCACAGACTTCAACCTTGCAACTGAAACGGGTTCAGTTTGCGTACTCAAAATATTATGATATATTATATTATTCACTCAAGTTGTCTGACCCATTGAAAACCACGCATGGCTCGATGACGTGAGGTGGGCCGGCCGCGTCCTATCGGCTTGCTCCAGCTCCGCCAGAATATTTCGGTTAGAGTGGCGCATGACATCTTTGCTGTCTGATACCATCAATATTTTATTTACTCTGTGGCTGTGCTCCGTTTTCCAATTTTGACTCAAGACTGTCTCTATATACATGTAGTGCCGTTGCCGGGAGAACAAGTAGTGGGGAATTTAGCCGGGGATCACGGCCGTTTGGACATCCGAATTCTCGTCGATGGTTCAGCGGTGGACGGTGCTTGTGGGTGTGAACGCCATGAGCTGTGAGACGAAACCACTTTAAATTTTAACCAGACCCTCTTGCCGCGACTGCGTGGAAATAAATGGTTTTGAGGAGGTCTAAAGGTTAGTTCCAGCCGTCGGGATCGCATCAATGGATTGGAGGAATCGTGGATAAACTCATGGTCGTATGCAACGGGTGATGTTTGCGAGGGCTGGAGTCCGTGTCGAAACATTCAGGGCAAGCACATCATTCATCGCCAAGCTTTGCGGAGAATTAAAGCAATGAATCTTTGAGGATGTTTGAAGCTTATAGTAGATGGCATTCGAGCAATCCGACGTGGTGAAATTACGCCGTTCTGAATTCGAATTTCACAGAAACTGACAACAGTCAACATTGTTCAGCAGAGTTCAACACTGTGGAACACTAAACATTGTCTCTCGTGTGAAGCCATGCTGATCTCTGTCTAGTGTGGACTCAAGTTGGATACGCATTTAACACGACGTTTTTGGTAAGGACATCTTTTCACAGAGCAATATTGCACTACACAGGACCTAAAATCGTCAATTGTACTTGCCAGTGAACTGGAATAGTTATCTTCCTTGAAATTTTCACCAAAGGAAGTGTGAAAACTATAAAAAAAAATAAAAATTAAAACTAACGTCGTTTAAACACCGAGTCTACTGCATGCATGAAAAAAAATGCATGTAGTGACTCATAACACGTAGGCTTTGTTGATGGGCTTGATGCTAACATAATTTTGCCATGAGAAAATCTTCGCCAAAGACACGGCATGAAAGTTAATGGCTTAGCGTGGTTTTAATAGACCTTTTTGACCCACGTGACCAGACATAAACAAAATCACCACGTGTGTACCGCTATAGGGAGTGATCCCAGTACACTATCGTATGGGCAGGATAAAGTAAGTGCGCACATGTAGCATGCTTGACTAGTTTTTACTTGAGTAAGGACTTCATTAGCATCACTACACCATGCGGTCCGTGACGATATACGTAAAAAAAGGTCTATAGACTGAATTGCCTAAAGCTTCAAAATGCAGCTCACTGCAGTGGATGAGATGCTTACAAATCTGAACGGTACTACCGACCGTGAAGACTGGGTGATTATCCTGCAAACTGTGGTGTTAACAATCACCACGATCCTCGTGATCGTGGGTAACATTCTCTGTTTTATGGTACTACAAACAAGCAGGGATACCAGTGAGGTAACTCGGTTATGTATGCTGTTTCTTACCGTAACCGATACGGGAGTCGGCTTTCTTATTTGCATACCCGTCACCGGTGCGACCGCGGTTGACCGCTGGCCGTACGGTGACGGTTTCTGCTTGGCGGTAGCCGGTAGTACCATCCTGCTCTCGTTGAGCAGCATCTTCGTAGTGGCGGTGAATGTGGAGAGGTTCGTGGCGATCGTGTGGCCGCTGCGTAGCGTGACCTACATGACTATCCCCCGGGCGCGAGTTGCCCTGGCCAGCGTCTGGGTCCTCGGTGCCGTCTTTGCCGCAGTTTACTGCTTCATGCCCGGTAGGTCCGCGGTTTACCACCCCCATTACCACACCTGCTTCGTGGACCCGGACGACCCGGAGCAACCGGACATCTTCGGGGTAATGGCGGCCTGGATCTTTGCCATTTTTCCCTTCCTGATCACCTTGATGCTCTACGGCAGGATTTACCAGATAGCGCGGCGCCACGCCCGCCAGATCAGCGTGATGGAGGGCGGGCGCGATCGGCGCGTTATCAAGAAGTCAGACCTTAAAACCGCCACGACTTTCTTCATCATCACGGCAGTGCTGGCAATGTCCTGGCTCCCGTTCGCCGTGGTGATTTGGTACGAAGGGGTGACCCGCTACCAAGCCCACCCCGCGGCTACCTTCGTCTCAGAGATCCTCCTCCTGTCCAACAGTTACTGGAACATCCTCATCTATTACGTCAGGAACGAGAAGTTCCGGCGTGCCGCACTCCGATTCGTCCGGTGTTGCCTGTGGAGAGGACGTGACGAACGGTGGAGGAAGAACGAGATTGAAGCCAGCAGGATTGTCGAATCTCCCTCGTCTAACCCAAATGTCGTGCTGACGGACCACATGTGAGCTTAGAAGAAACCTGGGCCAGTTTTAGGAAAGTTAGCGGAAAAGCTGTGCTTGTGCTATAGCAGAAAATGTACTCTCTAAACCTTGCACACGTAGCTGAGTTTGACAGTCAAATCCTGCTAACGCTTGTGCATGGACTAGGCTACTCTGTTGCTGCGTCAACATTAGGCCAAAACAAAAAATGTTTGGTTGTCCTCCACACCCCTTCGCAGGTGGGGGGCGGATTTTTTTTTTTTTTTTAACTTACACTGCACATACAATCAAACAAGACTTTTACACCCAGTTTGCAATGAATGCTGAGCGTGTATTAAAGACGCCATCTTGGCTTCCCCTGTGCATACACGTTCAGTTGATGCATTTTTTTGAATATTTATTATTTAATCGTTTGTGTAAATATAAAATAAAAAAATTCCCAACTAAATATTAAAATATATAGTAATTAAAGAATATAATTAGGAAAATGTTGAGATTTTATTTTTTCTTAAGTTTATTTCTCAAAATGCGATTTTCATGACAATAGCCTCGTGCGTTATACATGCGTGCACTGTGGCCACTCCTTGGGATTTTCCCCAAGATCTTGGGAATTTTGGTGGGAAAAATATGAATTGCACATGCGCAAAGTGCTTATTCCGATGCTCTTTGCGCAGTGTTTTCCCATCGTCTTGGGAATTCTTGGGAATTTTACTGGTTGAATCTTGGGAATTTGAAATTTGATGAGTGGCCACGCTGCATTTGTGTATTTCTGTACCGCGTGTATTTCCATCGAGATATTTATTGTGCGAAGTCACACACTGATACTACAATATGAACTTTCAAACTCTGGAGTAAAAGGTAGGGTCGTGTTTGTGCATTACAAATAACAACATAAAGATGGAAACGAGATTGGAACGAATAAACCAGCAAAATCAATTCGAGTTTTGGGATAAAATTGAAAAAAAAAAAAAAAAATTCTCCTAGACTCGTGTGTAATTTCAAGCCGTAGTCTATAGTACCAGTGCCAATCCTGAGAAATATTTCAGTCTGAAATGCCATCATATTCGAGAAATTCTATCTGAAGACCTAAAAAATTCCCTGACTTATATCGATTTCTACAAAATATAAACATATGAACGAGCACAAAATCACTACTAAAAAGAACTTTTATAACTGTCAACAGTCCCTTAAGGAGACATCTTTTTGTAATTTGTTGTACCTTGGGGAGACAAGTGACATTAGGGAGATATGATGTCTCCCTAATGTCACAGCCCCCTTAAATATTGAGAATTTTACTGTCGGAACTGGGTTAGGCCTATATCGATAGTAGAGGATGGTCCAAAACATAAATATACCAAATTTCGTGGGGGTAGGATAGGGGATATTTGGGTTAGGTTACATTAAAGTCGGAAAAAAAGTTGTGCACAAGTCTATAGGAATGTCTCCCAAATGACCCATCGCCGGTAATTATTATTATTATTATTATTATTATTAGAAATCTCCTGGATGCGGCAAATGGGCGACTCTTCCCGAAATAACCCTATTTGGGCGACACGAGTGTCGCCCTTTTAGAGCACTTTCCCAACGCACCTTACTAAAAAACACTCCAAAGGGGCGACTTTTACAATAGGGCGACAGTTATGTGTCACCCTAACCCACTCTTTTCCAGGATTATGTGTCGCCCTAACCGGCAATTGAGGAAAATTATTATTATTATTATTATTATTATTATTATTATTATTATTATTATTATTATTATTATTATTATTATTATTATTATTATTATTATTTGTGTTATTATTATTATTATTCGGGATAACTTTCTCATGTTTGTTATTTCATGTATATGCGGAATCACACATTATAAATACCGAATAATCGACGATTTTGCCTAACGTGATAAAATGTATAGGGCTGATATATCACATTATGAGATGAAGGAGTGACGTATCTTTGGGAATGCGTTTTCTCACACGTGAATATATAGGGCCTACATGAACATTGCTTGATTATGCACACTATTTGATGTAAACATGCAGCGAAGGTCGTTGTTAATAACAATTTATGAAAGAAAAGCACGGTTGATTGGAGTACTTTGCTACTATACTGCGACATATTATATAAACACGTGCCGTTTCATTATTGGAAATGCACGCAAATTCGAACGCGAAGCGAAACCGAGGGCCTGTTTGTTTCAGACGAATTCGGATAGCGATCAGTGATCCGTGCGTTGGTTCACACACACCAGATTCCGCAGTGGCTGAAGTTTTTTGGGGAGCAAAATCACCATAAGACTGGTGACATCCACAACTGCAAGCCATCAACGACTCTTCACCTCTCAGCTCACTGAACTAGACTTTCAAATCCTAACATTGGGATAATTTGATGGAGCTAATCAGCACACAACAATATTTAGTACAAAAAGTCTTACAGGTTACCAGCCAAATCTCGATGTGATTTTCATGTTGAGCAAACGACAGCAGAACACCAGTCATGCACACCTGAGCTATATGCATCATATGGAATTTGCTTGGTAATTCTCTTTTCACAAGGGAAGACTTTTCATGCTAAGCAAATATTTATGCTTAGGCCTATGGGCTCCGTGCTACCAAAAGAGGGCGCTGTCCACATAGCAACCGCACTTTCATAGACCTCGTCGCAGATAGCCTGTTTTTGGCACTGCGCATGTGCGCGCAAAGGACAGTGGGTAATTCTGTTAAAGCTATTAATAATAAATACATACATTGCAATTTTAATACACAACAGTGACCTGGTGCCGAGAGGTTCAGAAATTATCTCTGAAAAAGTAACCAATAAAAACTAAGCAGCTGGCAGAAACAAAATGAATTGAAATTACAATTGTATGTGCAGTGTTTGATTTAATCATAATTGTAATTATCACTTTTGTTAATGTGGAGTGGTTTGTCATAAATGGAATCAAGTAATCAATAAAAATGTGTACCCCCCCCCCCCCCCTATTTTTACTAGCTTTAGCAACCTGGATCTATCAGGGTTCCCACCATTTCATGAAAACAAAATTCCCCGATTTTTCCCCTGAGTTTTCCCTGATGAATTTTCAAAATTATATCCAGTTTGACAGTTGACACGTCTTCAATGTTGTTGCAGTGAACATGGTGAAACTTAAGACCTGGCTAAATAGAGATAGGCCTAAAGAGTAATTTCCACACTAAAAAGCCACCATAGCCAACCATCCAGTGGATACGCTGTTTGGCATGGCAACGAGACAAAATTTAACAGACTGACCCCTTTCTCTTTTGGGTCAATCAAATTCCCTGACTTTTCCCCCGAGTGGAAAAAGTGACTTTTCTTACCTGTCCCTGTACTTTGAATTATTTACACAGGATGCTGCTGCTCTGTGTGTCATGATGTACTTATAAGTTGCAGGTCTAACACAATTAATGTTACGGTACGGTTTGGATCGTCTGCAACGCAACGAAGCACTCGCGCGCGGCGCTATCACATGCATTAGCTGCTTTACCAACTATTTTACCCACAGTGCTTTGCGCAGTGCCTATTTTTGGCTATCTGCGATAAGGTCAATGGGGAGTACGTCGGTAAGCACTTATCCAGAACCACCAAAATGACATCGTCGCGCGCATCGCGCCTTGTGCCTATTCAATTCAATAAGGCCTTGTGCCTATTCAATAAGGCCTAGTGCATTTTCAGTAATACATGACGATGTCATTTTGGTGGTTCTGGATAAGTGCTTACCGAGTACGTCGCAGGTATACGCACTGCGCTCCTCGTTCATTTGATACTCGTATACCAGTGGGATTGCTTTGTCTGTTTGCCGACTCTCGATAATTGCTTTTTCAATAGGAATATCATAGCGGGAACCAGACACTTAAATTGAAGTCAGGTAAGATGGCGTCGATATTGACCCCCCCCCCCCCCCCCCCCCCAACTCGCCTTTTCTTTCCGGTGAGGGGGTAGTTGTGCACGGAGCCCATGGCTCCACGACGTTGGCTCCTACAACACCTGCTAATTGCAATTTCCTGAAATTATTGATTAGGAGGGCCTGGTATTTCGTTCATTTTAACAGAATTGTTCCCAAAGACTGAATTCTTTGCCCTCTGAGAAAGATTAGACGAGACATTGAAATGTTGTCTCTGCGTGATGATAACGTCGGACGACGGCCATAGCCGCTAAACCCAGCAAGATATGGGACCAAGGGGTACCCAAACCCTCTTGTCCCTATACCCTATACACACTCCAGACTATTGTTACCTACCCCCCCCCCCCCCCCCCCCGGCAATCTGAAAGGTAATTCCTGAGATTCTGCAAACACAATGAGCAACACAATAGAGGGGGGTTCCCTCTGTCCCACATCCTGCTTCAAATGATAGTCGCGGTTTCACCTGGCCGGTTGCCGTCTATACGCTCATTCCTGCGCGTAGTCCATCAAATTGTATAGTTATCGAATGGGAGTGTAATGAATGGTTGAGCCTCTTTTTTAATAAAGCTTTATTCTATCAGCACGACATGGGAGCCTGAACTACTCCCTCTTGTCGCTATACACACTCCAGACTATTGTTACCTAAACACCACCCCCCCCCCCCCCCTGGATATCTAAAAGGAATTCCTGAGATTCTATGAACACATTGACCAACACAAAAAAACAAGGTTGGGGTCCCTCTGTCCCATTTCATTTCATTTCATTTATTATTTCTCAGGGCAAACATAAAAAGGTACAGTACACAGATGAAAAAATGACATAAAACAAAACATGACATGGTAACACCCCTGAAGGATTGCCAAATGTGAACTAAATCACAATCGAGTGGCTCTCCAAATGTAGCCATGCCAACATTAAATACATGTACATATATATATGCAAAATGAAAAAAAAAAAAAAAATGCAAGGCAATACTATAGTAATAAAAAAAAAATACAAATTTAGTTATAAATAGGTTTGCTTACAGTATATGCAGGAGATGAAGTATATATAAATAAATATGTAGACGGGTTTCAAATACATTTATGATATTAAATCTCCTTAAAATAAATACATTATGTACACAAATAACAGATTGTAACAGTTCAGAATAGACCTAAAACATAATGACGTCACACTTAGCTTACATGCGCACAAGTCCATGGTAGTCTTAGGGTACCAGGCACCCTGTAGGGCAATAGAAAAGCACGCATGTAAGCAAACCAAGACTCTATGTTTCAGGTGCACGCCTATTTAGGATGGAATTATGATGGATTTACCGGGAGACAGAATATAATTACGCAAACTACTGAGAAACTTGGACATATTAAGTACAACTTGTTCCTTAACATTAGATGGTAAACTATCCCATAATCTTGGAAACCTAACAAATAGAGAGTTGTGTAAGCAGTTAGTGCGACCCCCCTTGTGAACAAACTTAACAAAATCACAATGCCTAGAATTAATAGAAACATAACTGTGGATACTTACATCAAACTTATTATACAAACATTTAACAACAAAAGAAATGGACAGAAAATTAAGTCTGTTGATCAACAGAGGAATTCCTAATTGCTTACATCTGGAAGGGTAGTCAATGTCGGCATCGTTAGGTATGGCTCTTCTAGGGAGGCCAAGACAAGAACGTGTGAAACGCCTCTGAACCTTTTCAATGAGTGATTGGTGAGTGTGTAGGCTTGGGCACCAGACAGGAGCAGCATACTCCATGACAGGTCTACATAGGGAAGTGTAAAGTTTAACTAGAACAGTGGAATTATTACTCTTAACAACCCGTCTTATAAAGCCACAAAGTTTGGTAGCTTTGGAAGTAATGCTATCAATGTGGTTCTTCCAACTGAGATCACGAGAGATGACGACACCTAGATACTTGTACTGGCAAACAACTTCAAGAGAATCCGAGCCAATATTATAAATGGGACTAGGAGGATTTCTGCTACGAGTTACAGTCATAAGCTTACATTTCTTAGGATTAAGTACCATGTGATTAATATTACACCAGTTAATTACATTGTTTAAGTCATTTTGAAGGATTACTGTGTCAGAGTTGGATCTAATGGGTCTATACAATACAGTGTCATCTGCATATTGTCTAAGATTGGATTGAACACAGAATGGGAGATCAAAAACAAAGATATTGAAAAGCAAGGGACCAAGAACAGAGCCTTGCGGTACACCTGATAAAACTCTTAACTGCTCTGATTGGGTACCTTGGAAGATTACTCTTTGTGATCTGTTGCTAAGATAAGAATTAAACCATGATAGAACTGAGCCACAAATACCATATTTATGCAATTTATCTAATAACATGCTGTGGCTAACTTTGTCGAAAGCTTTAGACCAGTCTAGAAAGATTACATCGATACGAGGAGGATTACGCACATCAATGACTTCAGCCCATTCATGATAAAGAGTTGTCAACTGGGTTACACATGAACGCTTAGGGAAAAACCCATGTTGAGCATCACTAACTATGCCTCGTCTACAAATATGATTTACAAGGTGATTGCTTACGATTTTTTCTAATGTCTTACCAACTACGGAGCAAAGAGAAATCGGTCTATAATTACACATGTTACGTGGATCACCAGATTTGAAGAGAGGTACAACATGAGCAAGTTTCCACTCATTAGGAATATTGCCGGAGGAAAGAAAAAAGTTGAACAAATTTGTCAGTGGTGTAGCTAAGCTGTCACTGGCAATGCTCAAAAACAGTGGAGAAATCTCGTCGGGTCCTGCAGACTTGTGAATGTCCAAATTGTTCAATAGTTTCCTCACTTCGAATGGCGTCACAACGATGGTCGTTAGTCTAAACTCCGAAGGGGAATGGTTGCAGGATTGAGGAGTTGAATAGGAGTGAGTGTCCCGGGTGAAGTTACTTTGGAAGATCCGGTTGAAGTTGTCTGCAATATCAAGATTCTCAGTGATTGCAGAATCAGGGTCGCCATTATGAAAGTTGCTAGGACAGCTTTTCTTTCTTTGGCCACTAACAAAAGACCAGAATTTCTTGGGATTGTTGGAGCAGTTGAGGCAGAGGTCGTTTACAAATTTGTGGTAGGACTGAGCAGTAATATATTTAACCTTATTACGTATGCACTTGTACTTTTCCCACAGGTAAGTATTTGTGGGATTACGTTTTGCAGCTTTGAAGGCTCGTTGCTTTTTCCGGCTGAGTTGAACGACTTCACTAGTGATCCAAGGACTCCGTTTTTTTCCTTTTTGTCTGGCCATGGGCACGACATCTTTAATCGCTGCAAACAGTAAGTCTTTAAATCTGTCCCAGACTTCATCAGCATCAAAACCTGGCGAAAAGCATGTGTCCCAAGGAACACAGTTCAATGTGTTACAGAGCTCACTAATATCAGCCTTGTTGTACTGATAGAACATTCGAGTGATCGTTTTGACAGTATGACTTGTATGAATTCTAAAACCAATACCATAATGATCACTGTTACCTAAGCCAGGTAAAGCCCGAGTATCAATGAATAAATCTGGTCGGTTAGTGAACAATAGATCAATTGTGGAACCAGAGTTATCTACATTAGAATGAGGACGAGTTATAAACTCTACCAGTTGGTTGAAGTTAAGTACGTTGGAAATAACATTTAGTCGTTGTACGTTAGGAACAGTGGTGTTTACATCGATATTGAAATCACCTAATAATGCTATGGCAAGGTAGTTATGGGCAAAAGGTAAAATCGATTCCAGTACAGTTTCATAATAATCAAAGAATTTGGAGTTAGCATTTGGTGGTCTGTATAAACACCCTAATAGAATGGTACCTCGATTACAAGATATTTCGACCCACAACAATTCAAGATCAGGGTGTTCAAATTTACAACAGCGTGAAGGTTTTAGGTGATTTGATACAGCAACAAATATACCACCGCCATGTCTGTTACGGTCTTTTCTAAACATTGAGTATTGAGGATTCAGGTTAAATTCACCATCGAGAACGGTTGGGTCTAGCCAGGATTCAGTTACACAGGCAATATCAATGTTGTTAACAAGCATTTCCGATTGAAACAAGACAAGCTTATTGACAAGGCTTCTGGCATTAAATAATACACAATTGATTTTTGAGCGTTGCAGTTCTGTACTGTTGTCAGAAGACTTGGGTGATGTTGAACCGTCAGGGCCGGGATTTGGGTGAACATCACCAGAAAGTTGAACTTGAAAAGATGAGGTTGAGTTGGGGTAGTATGTGATCGGGCATTTACCAAATCTTCTATGACGGCAAGCGTTGATGGTGGAAGTGCTAGCAGGTACATGATGGCGAATGACATGATGATCACATGCTAGAAGTACTAGTAGCTGAGGCTGTGAGTCAGTGGAGAATCTTGCAGTTACTTGCTGGTGCCTTGGTGACAGTTCACGCTTAATTCTGCACACGAAAAAGGTGCGATGAACAGGACCACTCTATTCAGTGTGATGCATATTGCTTGCGTTTACGCTTGCCTGCACAGCCCGTTCTTGGCATACCATGTACATCCCACCACTCCCCAACTTAGTTTTGCTCATTGTGCAGTTGTACAGTTTACCCTTTGTGTTGTACAAGTGACGTCAGATCAGTTTTCTTTTTTTAAGCAATTGCGTTTGAATAGGCATAATGGTGTTGCGTAATTGATTTGCATATAGTAGCCTTTTACAAGCAGTGATATTCGTTGATTTCCTCTGTTGCTGTTATAGTTTTCAGGAGGTTTTTTGGAAGCGGGATTTTTACAAGAATGCGAATCCCATGGAAGTGAAGCTAACGACCAACTTGAAACCTTTCTTGTGATTACTACTGTGCAAAGGTTTTTGTTGGTCAGATTCACGAGTTCAAACCCGGTGTAGGCTTTGCTTTGATTCTGTAGCAGCAATTGATTAACTGAACATGCGATCTTGGTGATTTTCGAATAGTGCATAATTCAATAGCTTTTAATCATATCGATACCAATCACTATAGAAATATGTCAAAAATCTACTTCCGACTTTACCTGACAATGTTACAAAGAAATCAATAAATATTACTTTAAAAAGAACTTTGCACGCCTGATTTTATAATGTGTTTCTTGGGATACTTCTTGTGCACATGTTTCTGGGTACATCTGACAGAAAACCCCGATAAGAGACAATTTGAATGGTTCGTGTTGTTATAGCGTCTGTGCAGTATTTTGGCAACACGCCTAGTAGCATCCCGATCTCCCAGACATTATTATCAATGGCTACGGCTCTTCACCGTAGCCTGTCATTGGCCAAATTCGAAGCCGTAGAAACAAAAGACACGATCCGGGCAACGGCTTAAAGGAAACATGATTTAGGATTTCTTTTGCATTATTCCTGCTTAAAACAATAAAGTATTATCTTGACAATGATATTTTGTGTCCAGAGACAATTATTTCCCAGATTAAATATGAGAAAAGAATTCTTGAAAATGTTTGTCCAAGCTACTCCGTCCCCTGAGTGGGACCCTCATTAACATAAGTGTGTGACGTAGACCGAGGCACATTACAGATTCTGCTCGAGCCGGCCCCATTCATCACGCGTATGCATTGAGTGTACATTCTTCGTCCAAAATCTAAGCAAAATATAGCGTTTTTCGGTCATGCCGACAAGGTGTGTGGCTGCTGGGTGCAGCAAAACAACGAAGGCTGGAGTAAGCCTTCATTTATTTCCAACTGATGCGAAATATCGGAGAATTTGGACGGCGAAAGTGAAGGTGACAAGAGCGTTATGTAGCGACCACTTTGAGCCGTCGTGTTTCGATACTGGTATTTTCAAATCATGGGATGACCATTAAAAATATGCTCAAGTCCACTGCCATCCCAACAAAGTTCCCAGATGTGAGTAAGGTACAGGCGAAAGCAGTTAAACGGCCCATTCCCCGAGGAGCCTTCGCTAAAAGGGAGAAAATCAGGGTAAGTTCGATGTTAGTTGTTGCAACGTGTAGACCTAGTGTACGTGTCCAGTCGATCCATGAATTTCGGTGCCTCGGTCTACGTCACGAACAGCGCCCTCAATTTGAGTCTCGACAAATTCCAAAAGGGGGGGGGGTAAATATTTGGGCGGCAAAAAATCACACTAAAACTTCACTGGAACCAGTTTGGCTTTTAATTCACATTTAATACATATAAATGAATTTATTTATGAAATAAAATGTGATCCGGCCAGTTTGAGAAGCATGTTTCCTTTAAACTATGCGAGTGCAACATGCCAGCCTGTGAATAAACTCAACTGATACACCCGCAATATACGTCAACAAACGCCCCCCCCCCCCCCCTCCCCCATCAATGACAGCTGGACACAAGGGGTTAAGAATCGGGCAAAAATTGACCAATATTTTGAGCTCATGGTCAGCTTCGAAGAGGAGTAGTTTGCCAGGCTGCAGAATATACGGTTAAAAGCAACTCCGACTGTAGATAAACACACACCCACACTGGATCGTGTTATATTTAATATTGAAACCTTCATGTTCATGTAGTCATGATGCGAGTGCCGTTTGTATGCATGTCACGAAATCTTGCTTGTACGCCCTGTTTATCGTCACCGTGTCCATATTCAAAAACGAAACTGGCGCACGCCGTTCTATTTATTTATCAACCCACATTAAATCTTCCGTCACCGCGTCAACACAAAGTGGGTGAACGTATGACGGCGCCGCAAAATGCTTCGGCAAACGTCCAAAAGAACAAGAAAATTGATTTCCGATTGAGTATGTTTGCAGTTAATGTGTACGAGTCTGACATGGATTCAGTATTATATAGATTTCTTGTAGGGGTGAGATTTGTCAGGATTTTTCCTGATTTCGGGATGTTTTGTCGGGATTTTATTTTTTTTACTGATTTCGGAATTTGTGAAGAATTTCTTTTGTAATCTGGCAGTCCTGAGGTGTTGCCCTTGCCTAAATATAAACAATGTTTCAACTTGTTGCAATTAACTCGTGCAAGGCGCAAGAGGGCGCTATTTTTGTTTGACAACAGGAACTCCTTGTCGAGACCAAACAGTGCAAAGATCATTACTCAACAATTTGAAGTATTGCTTATTGATGGAAACAAAATTGCTGTTGCGGGGTAATGTCCCCTCCTATATTCAGCAGAGACTTTATAGTATAACCCAAGAACAATAAGAATAATTGGTGCTCACTGCGTTGATACCATGTTGCCTGTCACAACCTTATCTTTGGGTGCTATGCGTCCCTCGGGTGTCAAAAACGTCATATCCCACATCACAGCAGTCAACAATTGTTAAATAACGTACGTTTTTTATGGTATTGGGAATTCTGGGCGGTGATTATATGGACCCCACCCCCGCCAAGCAGTGGGACAATATTCTCCCCACCCCCAGAACTGACGTCCGAGGTTTTTTGAAACTACATTTAATTCGATTTGTCTGACAGGAAAAAAATGGAACGCTTCTATTTTTGTTAATGGCATAGCGTTTGTGCTCCTACAACACAAAACTTTGACCTTTATACTGTCCAATTAGTTTTCTGGCACAGAAACGGCAGAACGTTGAAAAACGAATCTATTAATATTACAATGTATTACACCGGAGTTCACTTTTGCATGGCTCTTGGAAATTCCTCAGTGGCGGGACTCTTTATGCTATTTTGTTTCAATTATTGGTCGACTCGTTGCATTTTTCCGGTAGTGCGCAAACACAGTTGACCCCCAAACACCGAAGATTTTTCGTGAGAAATAGAGTTAGGGATAAGGTTTAGGTTAGAGTTGAGGTTGCCGTTAGGATGCCGTTAGGATGGGACTGAGGGTTATTCCATTGCAAAAATTAGCTTCACAATTTTGTTGCAATGCATCATGGGTAGGGCCTATAAAGTCACATATTTAGTCTTTTTTAAGTGCCTGGATTTTTAGCCGCGTCGCATCGCAGACGGGGCTTTATAAGCGCTTGGCGTTGTTCTTCTTGTGCCAATTTGGTCACGTGACCGTTTTCCTTGAAACTCTCACACACGCAAAGTCTATGAGACCGCAGGCTGTACTGTGCATACAATAATTATTATGTCTATGACGAAACTGTCACACACGCAATTCACCGACAACGCGGCTCCTGCACGAATTCGTGCCTGTTAAAAATACTGTCGTCGGGAATTTGGAAGCAAACGTTGAGTTTTCCTACTAAAAGAAAACATCCCTTTTTGATAATTAAAGATATAACTATCATTTCGAAGCTCCTTTATCGTGCAATGAATTCCCAATAGCGTTGTCATATTACTCGGCAGCACGCGAGGGCGCTTCCTTCGATTAGAAAGCATCAATGGCGATCCCGACCCTTTACCGGGGGTATATTCAAGAAAATATTTTCTCTGAATAATGACAAAGGAAAATCAAAATTCTTCAGGAGAGTTGTTTCATTCTATATCCTTTCCAGTAATTTAATCAAGAAAAAACGATGAAAAAATAATAATTGTCGGTATTTTTCTAAATGTTTTCTTCTCACGAAACTACATGCAGTGATTTCAAAGGCCACTTCAAAAGACACACAACTTTTATGTAATTTTTGTTTTAATTAAAAACAAGTAGGCCTACAATATTTATCAAGTCATTAGCCTTCAGACCTGTACATGCGTATAATTTCACGGTCGTGTATTAAAGGTAGTATACACAATTGGCTTTTGCTGTCATAAAAAAAATGAATTTGGCGGTTAGTATATTATGGGCTCCGTGCGCCGTCGAATAAGGGCGCTGTCCACATAGCAACCGCACTTACGTGGCAGTACGTCGCTGGTATCCACACCGCGCTCCTCGTTCATTTGATACTCGTATACCATTGGGATTGCTTTGTCTGTTTGCCGACTCTCGATAATTGAGTTTTCAATAAGAATATCACAGCGGGAACCAGACACTTAAATTGAAGTCAGGTAAGATGGCGTCGATATTGACCCCCCAACTCGCCTTTTCTTTCCGCTGAGGGGGTAGTTGTGCACGGAGCTCATAGCGTGCCTCAAGGAATTATCAGGTCGGAGAACTAGACTATTTCCAACGATTGTTACATATGAAGCGCGATATGGGGGAAAAGGGACCCCCCCCCCCCCCCCCTCTTTTGTGTTGGTCATTGTGTTCCCGGAATCTCGGGAATTCTATTCAGAAATCTAGGGGGATGTGTTAGATAACAATAATCTGGAGTGTGCTTATGGTATAGGGATAAAAAGAGGGGGGTACCCTTTTCCCCCATATCGTGCAGGGTATCGATTGTTACGCGTAACAATCGTTGGAAAACAATATAAATTTCAACTTTTCTTGAAAACGACAGCACACCAGGTGCCATCATTTCACAGGATAATTGAGACTACTATTAACTTACAGTCTAGTCAGGTATTTTGTAATAATTCAGTAAAAACAATTGGAGGATTACCAATCGTGTATACTACATTTAAATTTAATACCCGACGTTGCAGGCATAAGGAAAAGCTGGATTTTCGTGGACGCGAATTCAGCCACATACCCGATTGAGTTTCACGTGCCCTTTTATGTCGGTACATTATTTTAGGAGAGCATGACTTAGTTCTAGTGATAAACACTCCAAATAAGAATCTGTTAAGATTCTGTCTGTCTTTAAAGTTCATTATATTAAACAAAGTTACTATGTACACATAATACAGTGATAGGAAAAATCCTAAAGTTTACAAAATGAAATGGTTTTTGAGTTGTTTTATTGAGAAATGTAATGTTTACATACACTTCGAAATCGTTCCTTGAATAAGCCAGTTCGGTATTTCAACTGCGCATGTGCACAATGACAGGTCATTCGGGATAACTAACGCGCGCGTATGAACGCGCAAGCTGGTCGCACAACGCGCACGCATTAAAATAAGCCGGTTAGGTATTTCAACTGCGCATGTGCACAATGACATTTTTTATCCCGAATAACCCGCGTGACCTAACGCGCGCGTGTGAACGTAAAAGGTGGTCGCACAACGCGCACGCCCTAAAATTCAATCAGAATGGGCCGCACGTAACATCGCGTGACATACGTCAGCAATTTTATCCCGAATAACCTTTGACCTTTGAGATACCGAACTGTCTCATTAACTTTATATAATTTGTAAATGCTCAGTATATCAGTCACATCGTGTCCGAGGCTGAAGTCCTGTATGTAGTTCACAGCTTAAAGAATTGTTTTGTTTGAATGACTGTGGCGTAGGTACGCAAACTTGATTTTGTCCGCAACTGTAACTGTGATAGACTTCTAGGTAATTTTTACACTGTCTTATAACAAATCGTCCTAGGATTGTACTGCGTTTTTAATTACACACGCCATAAAATTACTCTCATCGCTAGTTC
Source organism: Hippasteria phrygiana (assembly GCA_037893225.1). Taxonomy (NCBI): domain Eukaryota; kingdom Metazoa; phylum Echinodermata; class Asteroidea; order Valvatida; family Goniasteridae; genus Hippasteria; species Hippasteria phrygiana. Next base: position 2,056,762 of record JAZGUH010000008.1, on the reverse strand, counting down.
AGATAAATAATTTATGCTATACCTTCATAACACCAAAATACCTTCATATACCAAAGTACCTGAATATCGTTTAAACCAACAACTACATTGTAGGCCTATTTTCATTAGAAGTATTTACAAAAGACATATCCCAGAAACATGACACAGAGACGTAAGCCATTTTGAAAGTGGGTCACGGAAACAACCGTCGTTATTCAATGATAGATCTGGGTATTTTACATTCTTCTTGCCCACTTTGAGGCTTTTAACGCTATATGATTCGGTCCCCGTGTAAAACCGGTCGCAAAGTACGCACGGGATAGCGTGTGCACCCTCTATTAATTTTTGTTTTTACTCTATGCACAGGAACCATATTTTTTACCTACCAAGGGCGCTGTTAAGATACCATTTGGGTAATAAATACGCAATTTCACGTTTACCAACCTCAATTAAATTCATTTAAAAACTCACTGTGAAAGGTATCAAAAGTAATAGATGAAATACTGATTATACTTTTGTGTATAACCTAAAACTCAAATGGAGAGCGACCTCAAGCGTTTCAGAATATGAACCATTCGTACGTATTATGTTACATTAAAAGCCAACTGTGAGCACTGCAAGCTTTTATTTCTTTCGATTCTCTTTCGATTCTATGAGAACTGTCCTTAATAAAAAAAATAACATGGGTGACTTGCATTTAAACACTTTAGGCAAATCAAACACTTTAGAGCAAGTTCGAGTGGTGACTGAGTTCGGGCGGTCTGTTCTTAACATGAGTTCCCTGTTCTTGCGCCCGAACGGCGGGAACCCGACTCGCGAACATTGCACTCGGAACAAGATCACACACCACCTACCAGTCGGGGTTTACGGCTCTCAGACGTTCTTGGGCGTCCGAGTGGCCGGAACACGAACGAAGACACGAGTTGTTCTTGAGCAAACAAGAACAACTCGCCCGAATTCAGCCCATCTGTCGACCACTTGTCGATTTTGCCTGGTACCCAATATGTATTTCGTGTACATGTTACCATGGAAAATCGACGTGGTTGACAAATAGTCGCCGCCCGAATTTAGTCTGGATGTTCCGTTTGTGTTGCAAGGTGTGCATCAACATGATACAGACACACTAAAAAAACTTTCACGCCCCCAAAAAATCGACGATGGGCTAAAAGGGAGGATACGCCATCAAGAAGATGCTTTGAAGGCTAACGCGGCATGCAGATGACCCCAAAGAAAGAGAACAAATAGGGTCGCGAAGAAATGAACGGGGAGTGAAAGAAGAATAACAGTCGATAGTAACGTCGTGTGCCCGGCAGAAGGGCGTAAGGACGAACAATGGGTCAAAAGGTCAAATGGGGTATTTGGGGTAATCGATAGAGTATTCAAATATCTTTATTTTGATACACATTTCGTCTCAAGGGGTTACGTCATTCTGACGTAATTAACAGAATGAAAAGGGCGTAAGGGGTTTTTGCATTCTTTGTTTCCGGCAAAAGGGCGTTAGCGTGTAATACCAATGTAACAAAACATGATAAAAATTCGTTCACCTCTCCAATTCAACGGGGCGTAAGCGCGCTTGGAGCAAAGTTTGTTCCCGGCAAAAGGGCGTAAGCATATGCTGCTTACGCGCACGTTTAAGGCAGAAGAACTTCCCGGCAAAAGGGCGTTAGCATCAATATGCAAATAACTGTAAAATTAAGTAATAATTTTGTTTAAAAATGCACAGCATTATTGGAAATATTAATACATTTGCATCTGACAGAAATGAACCTTATGCGATTCTTAATTTAGAAATGGCAACACAAAAACTTTAAAGTTGATTTTCTCGGATTGTGTAATTACGCGTCAAAGCGCGCTTACGCCCTTCTGCCAGGCACACGACGAGTTACAGCTTCAGAAAAAAAACACCTCTAGCTCAGTGCCGGTGCTGCGACGAGTTTATAGCGCCCTCTGCCGCCCAAAGTTAAATGTTAAATTCCACCATCATGGCAGGATGGACGCGCCTCATCACACGGTCGGCACCCAGTGCAGCAAGAAACACGGGAGCATGTCCGTTTCCGCCGAGTTGGGAAGTCAAATGATAACCCCGAATGACACCGAAAGTATCTTACGTCACCTCGTTATAGGGCGGAGGGGGCGTTGAGGGTGGTTGCTCCATGCTCCGCTCACTGATGGGAAACGATCCGCATGTGTCCCTGAAGAAAGAAAACCGCAACAAAAGATTTGTTTTTCTATTTCATGAATTTGGCTGAATTTGCTTGATTGTTTTTTTTACGGTAACGTCATCAATTGGTCATGTGACTCTGGTGTCTACCTGACCTACGAATTTGCTCGTACCCACCGCCCAAAGAGGGCGCTGGGAACGTCAGATGAGCTTCACATATTTCTGTGAAGGAAACACGGCATTCTGGGTAGCCTACCATGACCATGTGGCGTACGGTTGTAGCATGAATTTCAGCCACTATGAAATACGGGCTCATTGGTAGTACTGCACATGCTTAATTAAGTGAAAATAATTAGCAGAGTGGCCGGTCACGTGAGAGGGTAATAGGTAAATGGAGTCTGATTTTCATATGACACCGTACCCGTACCATGCGAATTGCATGCATCAAACGGTGACACCGGAATGGTGAACTCAGCAGGTCACAGGTCACACAAAATCTATCCAATCAGAACACAAAGCGTATCAGACGTTCCCAGCGCCCTGGCCTGTTTGGGCGGTGGGTACGAGCGAATTATACGAATCGTACTTCACGAAATACTAAGATGCGTCTTACGAAGAGTACCAGTAGTATTTACTTAGCAACGAGTGATCGACGTAACAATACAAATCACAATGGTGATTGCGCACGTGCAAAAGAATTATGATGAAATTTGTTCAGTATAATTATGTTTGGTGGGGACAATCACAGGCTGGTCATCATGCAGGTGGTCTCTAAAGTGGTGACTGTATAAACTCACATTGGGGAGTAACTTGGTGGTGCATTCATCGGATGGTGACGATCGATCCCCGTATTAGGGCCGTAAGAACTCATCAGATCAGCCGGGGCCGACCGTGAAAAGTGCAAATCCACGGTTGCCTCCTCGTCACCACCCCGAGCTGGCCGGTGCGTGGCGCCTTCCGCCCGGGAGCCGCCCTCGCTGCTCTTGGTACAGTACCTTCCGTGCCACACGTACATCATGCACCACACCAAGAGCACGGCCACTATCATGAGAGCACCGGGGATGCACAGGCCGAGAATTAGCGTGCCAGGCTTGACGAACAGCCCACACGCCAGCATCAACGTACCTGTGACCACGGCTAGAATGGACACAACACGGAGGCAGAGCTGGAAGTTGCAGTTGACCGTCGTCTGGGCCGGGTAATCACTGTGGGCCGATGAGACCGAAACGCCCCGGTAGGCGCCCATGGCCAATCCGCTGGAAAACTGGCTGCGGATCTGCGGGCGGGTGCCGGAGCGCCGGTGCGGGTCTAGACCCATGAGGGACTGGAAATCCCGGTTATGCTGGTGTTTGCTCCTCCGGGAACCCTGTGAGGTCAGTCCATGGTGGGTGACCGTGTGAGCCATGGGAATTTGCGTTCCTTGCTTCTCTGAAATGACAGGGACAAAACTATTGAAATGAACCACAATCATGTTTGGTTGGGCTTGGCTGGGCTTGACTTAGCTAAGTTGGCTGGGCTGGATGGGATGGGCTTGCAAAAAATACAATGGCTCATATCCGGGATCGACACAAAGAACCAATCAGTACACTGGCCAATTTCATGGCCAGTGACGCCCCCCCCCCCCCCACCCCCCCCCCCAGTTTACCCCCAACACTTTGTCTACAACAGATTAACTCTGTTTATTTCCTTCGCTGTTCAGATTTATAACTATGGTGTTGAAACTATAGAGAGTGAAATTTTGAATTGAAAGACCTTATTTTCTTAAATCGAAGACCTTATTCAGCATGCTATTTCACTACCGGTACGTGACCCTTAATTTTAGGAAATCGGATATTGTTTTGACTGTCCGGCCGCCCCCCCCCCCCCCCCCACCACCAATATTTCCTCCCCCCCCCCCCCCAATATTTCCTTCCCCCCGCCCCCACTTTCCCCAAAATTGTAGTCTGGCGCCGCCACTGTTCATGGCGCTGCTTGCGGGTAGCGAAAAGGTTGTGCTAACTTCAGCAGAAACAAAATTGTTAACCCGGTGTCACCGTGTCTGATTTATCCGGTGTGCCCAGTTTTCCGGAACACTATTTAACGCTACTGAACCCCGACAAATACATCACTGCGCATGCATTTGGTAGGGTTCAGTAGCGTTAAATAGCGTTCCGGAAAACGGCACACCGGATAAATGAGACCGTAACAACGGCTAAGCCGTGCCAAAGCCGGCGCGTGCATGGAGATTTCCATTGTTGCGTCACGGTGTTTAGCAAAGCAAGCGTTTTGCTTTGCCTACTGCTGACGGTCTCCGTGAAACGGACGGAAGCTCCGTCAGTAAATAATCTCCGGCAAGTTATAGTATAGAAGACGGGGACAAACGAAGAACACCCTGACAGAGTGTGCGCGCGATGTCAAGTTACACGACGAATAATAATTGAAGGAAGTACTAAACACTAACTGAAATTAAAATTACGGCATAAGCTTTTTATGCTACAGCTGCTTCATCCTCCATGATCTGGGCCCAATTTCATAAAGCTGTTAAGCACAAAAATTTGCTAAGCATGCAAATGCTTCCTCGATAAAAACTGGATTACCAACCAGATTTCTATGTGTGGAATATTGCTTTTGACTGGCATTCAGCTGTTGCTTGCTTAGCATGAAAATTACATGGACTTTTGGCTGGTAACCTGTTTTTACTAAGCAAGACATTTTCATGCTAAGCAAATTTTTGTGCTGAACTGCTTTATGAAATTGGGCCCTGCAATGAAGAGGGACAACCTAAATACGATTTGAAGCTTTGCATGGTGAGTACGATAAAAGAAAGACTGAGATTGCGGGTATTACACCATGTGAAATAAATCTCTTCTAGGAAGATGTGTGGTTCTCACTCATCCCGGTTCTTTTCAGAACCACACATCTTCCTAGAAGAGATTCATTTCACATGGTGTTACCCGCAATCTCAGTCTTTCTCGTAGGGACAACCTAAGTCAGAGTTAATATACTGTCTGTGAAGAGTTCAAACAAAGACTGGTGGTGACTCATTGAGTTAATACTACACTTACATGGTGACAAAAAAACCGAGTCCCTATTCAGTCCTCTGTCCAGTCCTCTGTCCTAGTTGAATACACTGGAGTACTTGTGAGTAAGTTCCATGATCAAGCATGACACCTGGATAAGCTGGTGGTGGTGGGGGTGGGGGGGGGGGGGGGGGGGGGAGTAACCAACTCCATAGATCATCCGCGAGGCTAATACCATTTTGGTCCTCCAAACATCATCTTAAAAAGTACCATAAACCCTGGCATTAACAACATTAAAATACGGAGTGGGTTCAGAAAAATAACATGATTCATCGTTGACTTACATTTACTCTTCAAGTAAAACGCAGCAACCATGCTCAAAATGATTGAATTTATACCGTTTCCTAGAGCGTTGCATCCCAAGTTATCTCCGACGACAGGCATCCAGCCCGAACGCCATCAACTGGTCCCGGCGAACTCTCACAAAATCGCCCGCATTACCCACCCGTGACGACATCCCTGGCGAAGTACCAGCGGCGCGGTCGTGACCCGATGGCCGTGCAAGCGCTACACAGCGTGGTGGCAATGGCATAGTTTGAGCGCCTCTCGTCTGACGTGTAAATCGCTGTAATAACTGCCGACTGACATTACCAAAATGTGACAGCGCTGGCTGAGAATCACAGTGTGATGGACGTTAATTATTTCGTAACATACCTGACAATACAATATCGGTCTTCAGTGTGGTAGATTTCAAAGATCGTAAAAGAAGTCTCGACATTTTCATAATTCAGCAAGCACGAATTATAGTGTGCCTGCAATATTAAACCTAAAAAATATATGCATTGGAATATATTCCCCAGTTATTTAACCGCTGCACCAAAAAGGTTTTTCTTTTCCGGTCAACCTGAAATAATTCCTAACCCCCATACTCTTTTCTAACCCGCACGTTTCTTCTCATTGATTTCCTTCGAGACCAACAGCAAATTTTATGGAGCCGCTCAGCTCAAAAAAGGAGCTTCGCACAAAAAAGTCTTTTTAATCCGGCCGTGTGATTTTCACGCTCAAAATAGCCGATAAGCAATATACATGTAGGTCTACATAACCTGAAAATTGGGTCGTCAGGCTCATCAACAGGCACTCTTCCGAACGGTTTAAACCCCCCTTCTCCACGGGATCCGTCTGATCGTCTGGCGTATCGCAAGGTACGTTAGGGATTGCTGTAGACTCTAGGTTTATAGCTTCACAAACAAATTGGGTTGGTAATCCTGTTGTTACCAAAGAAGACTTTTCATGCTATCTAAGCCATTTTTTTGAATAGTTTGGCCCCCAGATCTTATCATTCAGTCGATGCATGGCGTTTTTCACGGCGAACGACACCGCATGAGGAACGAAAAACGAATTTAAATGCAGGGAAACATTGCATAATGTATAATAAACAAAATCTCAGCCGTACACCTTCCGCTTGGCGTGTGCGCACGCAGCTAGTATTCAATCACTGCGTGATCAAAGCATGTCAGATGGTAAGATATTAATACACCAAGAATTCCTCCACCGCGGGCGACCTTACTGTTGGCGAAGATGCATCATGCGTGCATTACTAGTCTTGGTTTCAAGACGTCCTCAGCGGCGGGCGTATCTATTATGTCATGCAGCGCGCACAGGTGAATGACTAGACCGTACAGCGATCACCGACGCGGGCGCCCTCTACACACACGCCAAGGTCATATCGCTAAAATAACGAACATCCAAACTCATTTTGATCTACAGCCTCCACCGTGGGTGACCTTCAGTTTGGACAATGGAAATGGTGTCACGCATTTATGATACGCCATCAGGGGCGGATCTAGGTTTTAACCAGGGGGGGGGGGGGGGGGTTACCTGAGGTGATTGGCCTACACACCCCAGCGTGCCGAATTTTCGACACCCGACAATGGTTTTTTTTTTTTTTCAGCCCAAGGGGGGGGGGGGGGGGGTTTAAACCCCCAAAACCCCCCCGTAGATCCGCCACTGGCCATCATGCAGTGAAATGTTTATGTCTGGAAACGCTCGGGTGTTGACAGGTGCAGCCTGAATTTCAATCACTATGAAATACGGGCTCATTGGTAGTCTTGCACATCCTAAGTGAAGATAATTAGTAGTCTGGTTCCCAGACCAAAATATTCTGACTATTTCTGATGAATATTTGGTCCTGTAGCCGCCAATGTCACGTGACGAAAACGGGGGAATTCCTCCCGTTTCCGAAAATGTCCGAAGTTTCCCGAACTTGTTTTTGGTAACATACCGCCGGCTGTTAACGTTGATGTTCGCAATAACAAAACGTCTGTCAGGCCCGTTACAGATCTTGGAATTTTAATTCGCAATTATACATACAAACTGAAAAATCAATGCCATACTCTTGCAAATATTTTGCCGACCGCATTTTGCAAGAATATTAAATTTGAAGTATGCCACTGACGTCACTCGGACGAACACTGCACGCCATGATCTATTTTAAACCGTGGGTGCAATCCATTGTTGGATTATTTTGTATATGTTACGCTTGGCTGCACAAGCCTCTTGTGTCTCTGTTTTGCTTAGCTGCACAGGCCGCCCCGTCACCCCGGCGCCTCATAATAAACAACCACACCCAAGGGGTTAAGAACGTGTGGTTGGGTACTTAAATATAAACTACAATATTTTGACAAAAACAGGAATCGTGATTTGTTGACGATTTTCATATAAATTTTCATATAAATTGCAATTACTCAATGCGATGTACGATTTCCCTTGCGTACGCCACATTTTGTTCGCTGGGTTATGTACATTGCAGAGTTGTATTCGAGTCCCTGCAAGTCCTTTCACAAGTCCTTTCACAAGTCCTTTCGCAAGCCCAGTCGGAAGTCCTTTCATAAAGCCGGTCACAAGTAACTGGATGAACAATGACAAAGGAATGCCTTTGTCAAAGCTCATTTGAATAGCTTGCGATTGGGATTAGGACTGGAGGGCTTGTGATGGACTTGCAGGGACTTGCAGGGACTTGTGAAAGGACTTGCAGAGACTCGAATACAACTCTGGTACATTGCGCTCGTGCGCCGGTGGGCAACAGCATTTCGCAAAAAAATCGCAACAAATTGCAAAATTTGCAAATATTGTAAATTTTGGCGGAAAAAAATTGGCGCAAAAATTCGCAAGATAAAACAAGCTAACGCAGTTGGTGGGCAAGTAGCATTAGTCTATATAGAACATCACACTGCGACATATGATGCACGATATGAGGCAGAGGGAACCCCCCTCTTTTGTGTTGGTCATTGTGTTCCCGGAATCTTAGGAATTCTTTTCAGATCCCTAGGGGGGATGTGTTAGGTAACAATAGTCTGGAGAGTGTAGGGTATAGAGACAAAAAGGGGGGGGGGGGGGGGGGTACCCCTCTGGCCCATATCTGACCTGAAGAAAATTCCCTGACGTCTATATCTTAGGCTAGGTAGTACCCACGGTTTAAAATAGATCATGACGTGCAGTGTTAGTCCGAGTGACGTCAGTGGCATCATTCAAATTTAGTAATCTTGTAAAATCCGGTCGGCAAAATACTTGCAAGAGTATGGCATTGGTTTTTAAAGTTTGTATGTATAATTGAAAACTCCAATTTCAGGATTTGTAACGGGCCTGACAGAAATTTTGTTATTGCGAACATCAACGTACATCCGAATGTTACCGAAAACAAGTTCGGAAAACTTCGGATATTTTCGGAAACTGGAGGAATTCCTCCCGTTTTCGTCACGTGACATTGGCGGCTGCCGGAACCTGGGATACCCAGCACGATATAGGGCATAGGGGTACCCCCTTTTGTCCCTATACCCTATAAACCACTCCAGACTATTGTTAACGCTTCCCCCTAGATTTATGAAAAAATTCCTGAGATTCCGGGAACACAATGACCAACACAAAAGAGTGGGGGTGTTCCCTTTGCCCAATTAGCCTTTTAGAGGTATGGCGGACACAATAGGAGGGCGCTATTTGATTTGGGTATACCTTTTGTGCCATACAAAAGGTTTACCCAAATCAAATAGCGCCCTCCTATTGTGTCCGCCATACCTCTAAAAGGCTAATATCGTGCTTCATAATGGGACCCTGATGTTCATCAGAAATAGTCAGAATGTTTTGGTCTGGTACTCAATCTTCGCAGCGTGTTTTGGATGTAATTGATGTCGACCACCAGCTTTCGTTTTAACCCGGAACAACATTTTTTATGCCAACATAACGGCTCAATGCAATAATGTATCGAGAATTCCTCTTCCGCGGATGGAAATAAACGGTGCCTCTGTAGTTAAACGTTTTCAAATGTAATGCCATAAGCTGATCTCAATCGTTTATCGACCTTGCGTGATGCTGAGTTGACTTCAGGTTTCAAACTCAAAGCGTCTTCCTGCACCGGATCATTATGGCCAATGTGGCAAAAGGTTTCAAATTTGTCTTCGTCGGTGGTTTCATCTGTTGTGTTTCCTGTCTCCTCCTTGTCAGTAAGTATAAACATAGGCGATTGTGTAGTGTAAGGCCCTGTTCACTAGGAAAGATTTTACTTTAATACCCCCACCAAAATGGGTCAGGAAGAGCAAAATCTTGGAAAATAACCAACCCTCCTTGATATGGGGGCTCTCCGGAATTGAACGGTAAATTTCACTTTTTATCCGGATGGTAAGTAAACCTATAGTACCTTCATCATAATCATGGAACTCTACTTGTATCTGAGGTGGCGTCTCTAGATTTTGGTGGTCGTTTTAAGGGTGAAATGGGATGCTTTTGTTGGGTCGAAAGACAAATTATATTAATTCTTAGTCTAAGGCATACATCTGCCTTGGACCTAGCTTGAAAATTCCAGCTCTAGGCTCATGACATGTGAGATTCGCCATTTAGAGCTGGAAGGACTTCCATAGGGTTCGCAAGCAGTGTTCGATTTAGACGGGTGCACGCATGCACTGGTGCATGTACTTTTTCCTCTGTGCACGTAAACCTCTGGTACATACAACGTGCACGCTGTGCATCTACTTTTTTAGGCCTGTACAATGGTACCTGCTGGTATATTTCCCCATGTTGTACAATGTACATGTACGTACACGCAGCTAACGTTGACTTGAGAAAAGACTCGTTAACCCGGCCCCCGCGACCTGGGGTTAGAGCAATTGATCAATAAAGCCAACCCCAAAAGCGCATCTGCGCGTGCGCGTTGCTTTGTTGCTAGTCTTGGTCAAGTGCAAGCAACCGCACTGAATGCCACCGTCTTATTCCCAGTGTACAATGCATGTACACGCATCTAACACGAAGCGAAAGTCGTCTTGAGAAACGACAAATGCGTGCGGCACATGCATTGTGCACAAGACATGCAAGACAATGTTTTTGACAGCTCACGTGTGATTTGGGCGTCCATGGTATAATTTATCAACTGTTACTATAAATCTGAAAATGAATAAAACTGCTGCAAACTGCTGACTGACTGAATGGACCTGAAATATACAAATCAAAAAATTTTGTTTTCCCCCATTGTCATTTGTTTACAGATTATCCTCCTGGCATAACCCTCTTGGGGTCTCTTGGCCAAATGGTGTGTCTTTCCATTTCCTGTTTATCCTTGCCACTTCTCTTTGTTCCTTTTCTTGCCCTATTACCACCTTCAATTCAAACCCCCCCCCCCCCCCCCCCTAACCACACTCCTTTGTCCATTTCCCCAGCTTCAACCTTCATCTTAATCCCTCCCCTCCTCCATCCTTACCCTAATCACACCTCTTTGTTCCTGTCTTCCTGGCTGTCCTTTCCTCTCCCTTTGATGTTTACCCACTGCCTATCTGCCATGCTCCTTTGCATCCCTCTTTTGTGTTTCTCCACCCACCCCCTCATGCATGTGTGTTCCCTACATGTTTGTTTCTTGTACTCTGTCATTCACCTTTGAGAAAGAACTTGCTTAAGTTCGAAACGTCAGGCCAGCTAATTTTTTGATTTGTTACTATAAATCAACAGTGTCAAAATAGAAACAAACGCTCGTCTTTAGTGCCGCAAGGAAGCCAACTGAAGGTAAATGTCGTAGTACTCCAACTACTCAACAAGTGAAGCCTTGTCTGAGTTGTCATCAACCCGGCCCCCGATCCTTCCTGCCCCGATTGCCGGCGCGGCCTCGGCCCCCGGCCCGATTCGCGATCTCTCGGTGGCCGGCCCCGATATTAAATTTTAGCGGAACCGAGCTCAGTCCCGGCGGGTCCGATCCCGGTGGGCCCGATCTCATAATGCTGTACACGTGGTGATTTCCATCAAAAGAAAAAATTATTCCTCCGTTCTTCCGGTAAGGAAAAAGTGACGTCATCACGATAATATCGCAATATTTTGGGCCGATATTTCGGTATCAAAATATCGAACAGTCTTCCGTGGAACATGATACTACAGTAGTAACGTAACTTCGGCTTCGCCCTCGTCTTCTCGCGATCGTGTCAGAGATTGCTAATTACCACTGATGAAATAAACAAACAGCGAATACAATTGTACAAAAACACATTTTATTTACAAAGCAAAACAATACCCTTAACAGCACTATACATGGAATAGCTACATTTGAAAATTTGTAGGAATACACATTTTAAAACAACAAACCTATTGTTCTTTTGGGTTATGACTTGTGTGCACACTTTTTTGTGCATGTAAAAAAAATTTTGTGCATGTAACTTTTTGGGTCTACATGCACCAGTGCATGCGCTTTTTTTTTTCTAAATCGACCCCTGTTCGCAAGGGTCGGTTTTGATATTGCCGATATCTTCCGTTTCCCTGAATATATCAACCAAACACTCACCTTGCCGGCAGAGTAGTAATTCATGCAGCTTGTCATCCCCTCAAAACAGGAATATGCTCATTCGGTGCATGCACAAACCAGCTGTGTACAAAGTAATGGAGCGGATTTTTGATCATGAACGATGTTTTCCGATCGATTATCGGCCAGCGGCACTCTGCGCGCCTCGGGGCTCGATATCCAACGGCTGTTTGCAGAAACACTGACAGCGATCAGCAAACAGCCGTTGTATATCAAGCCCTGAGGCGCGCGCAGTGCCGCTGGCCGATAATCGATCGGAAAACATCGTTCATGTTCAAAAATCCGCTCCATTACTTTGTACACAGCTGGTTTGTGCATGCACCGAAGTTGCACGAAAAATTCATTTTTTCGGGTTTAACTTGAGCATCTTCTCATTTTGAGGGGATAACAAGCTGCATGAATTACTACTCTGCTGGCAAAGGTGAGTGTTTGGTTGATATATTCAGGAAGATATCGGCAATATCAAAACCGATTTCGAACCCTATGGAAGTCCTTCCAGCTCTAAATGGCGAATCTCACCAGTCACATGTCATGAGCCTAGAGCTGGAATTTTTAAGCTACCTTGGGCCCTGCTATCGCCCGATCATGTCCAAATAGTAAAAAAGGCGATAAAGGGTCTAAGTTACTCGGACTAGACGCACAGTTAACACGGAAACCCGCGTTGATTCGCACTGGCAACTGCCGTAAAGCGCGTAAGAAAATTGCATTTTCTACCGCAATAAACTGTTCAAAATTACAAAAAAGATGTCGATGGAATTGAGAGAAGTCTGCTTTAAGTTTAAAATGTACATGTACATTGATGATCGAGTCCTGGGCCAAAAATTCGAGTCCGAGTTTGTCAGTGGTTCGAGTACGGGCGGAGTACGAGTACATAAACAGTCGAGTACGGACCGATTATGTTTACCGGTACACCATATGAAACAAACATGTCAAGTTATTATCACGAGTCTAAACACCATTAGTTCCGGAGACTGACCATTTCACTTCATTTTCAATTTTTAAGAAACTGTTTACACAATATGATGAACCTACTGAAAAAGTTGCACATTGTGACTGAGCCAGAAATTTCTCCTTTGGGGAATTTGCCCAGCAGCCCAAAAACTGTGTATGTATACGTGCTGTTGTCGTTGGAGATTTTTCTTGTCGACATGTCGGCAAAATAAAACTCCGACGTCGGCAAATTGTCGACAAAATTAAGCAAGTTACAAGTCGGGTAAATAAATCGCGCATTGACTAAAACACGTAAAACGTTTATATTACTGAAACGCGGACGTGAAGTCCGATTTCTTAACTTTCTTCTTTAGTTTTTACTGTAATAATTGTTATTCCTGGTCATTTCCGACGTTCACAATTTAAGGTAAAGTAAATGTATTATTTAAAACAAACATTGTTCTTCTCCAAGCCCCGATCCCGCTTGGCAATGTTTCAATTTGGAAATATCATGTCATGTATTAAGCAAAGGGCCGTGCGCAATGTGACTAGGAATTTCCCAGGTTATTTTTACAACAGCTCGCGCAAAAATCGGTTTGGAAAATACCAAATGCCATTGCATTGACGGACGCTACAGATCGTAGCGATGATATTACGATCGGACATCGGGCATTTTCTGACCACGTATCGTATCAATTTTGTCCGACATACTTGCTGTCCGTCGATCAACCAGTTCTATTTTAGCTGGCAAAACCCCATGATCAGTGTACAATTACATGTGCGTGCCCGCGCCCGCGATACGCACCATGCATGTTCGTTCAGCCAAACAAAATAAAGGAAGGTGCAGTGTAGCCATAACGGGTTGCTGATCGTTGACCCTATATGGAACTTAAAGGGACACATTGCTTTGGATTTTGCGATTTGGGCTATAAAACTGAAATGGATATGGTTGGGAAGCTTTTTTAAAAGTAGAATATAAAGATTCACATAACTATCCCTTCAAATTGCGTGGTTTTCGTTTAATTTCGTGACAAATAACGGTCCGCCATTTTGTAGAACCAAATTTTTGACTCCACAAAATGGCGGACTGTGTTCACCAGTCGTATTTCCAGTCGCATCTGGTTGAAGTACGTTCTGTTGATCCATTTTGATGTACTGTGGCACGGCGCGGCGCGCGCAGCACTGGCGATATGTGTCGCGAGGTAGAGAATTGTACCTGGCGGTCATCTGATAGGTTCACAAGGCCACTGGCTGCGGCGCCAGCCTGAAGACTCTTACAGCGTATTTTGCGCATTATTTAGACGGTGGTATTTAGTACTGGAAATAAGTCTATGTTTCGCGGGTCAGATGTCAGGGGTAAGCGGCCAATGTTTTTGTTTTGTAATCACTACTTACTAATTACAACACATTATACGTGTTTTTTTGCATGAACAACTGTTATAAAAGATAAGGAACATTTCCGAACAGCAAAATTTCATGACATTTGAAGGCAATGTGTCCCTTTAAGGTCGTGGTTACTGGATGAATTGGCACGCGGATACAGCCACGAATGTAGTGAGAATATGGCAAAATCGCACCACTTCAAATGCTGTATACACTGTTGATCATTATTAAATTCTATCCAGGAGTTGTGCTTACATGCATGTCTCTGAATCGGTACTATTTTTTGCGGCACAATTTTTGTTTTCACGTTTATACTGTTTTTATTTAAGATCTTACAAAATTCATTTTTCAGATTCATTTTTCAGATTTTTTTGATCTAAATCGGATTTGTTTTATTTAAATCGATTTTTTTATTTGTTTACCATCGTACCATTGGCATAAAACATTTGTTTCAAATAAGTCAATTTAAATGACCATCATTGAAAGTCAAGTATAACCACACACAATTGTTTATTAAATCAGTACTGAAATCCCTTTCATTTATCATATTCTTTTCTAGAATACAAAGTTTGTCTTAAAATCTCTGTTACAGCATCACCATCATACTCCACATTTCTCATCCAAGTTGATAACAGGGCCCCCATCCTCTCTACACACAACCATGGTGGAATAAAACTATTTAATGCAGCCACCATATTTTTTTAAAGCACTGTCCTTATTTTGATCCTGTAAAAGTTTTTACGATTTTTGCGGTGGAAATACTGTCCTTCGGCGTCATTTTGCATTTGCAGCTGTAGAATGGGAACCAGACAATGGAACTTTCAATGGACAGAGCACCATTGAAGATTTAGGCCTATATTAAAATATAGACGGTTTAGCAGAGACGATAAGGCAAAATTTACAATTTTGGAAAACGTAAATATTTATTAAAAATCATTAAAAGTCCCAACACAACATGTTTTAATTGTCATTTTTATACAACTCAGCAGAAAGTCCTTAATGCCTGATGAACTGGATAAAAATCGCCACGCGGGGGGAGAGGGTCAGGTCAGGTCAGGTCGGGGGGGGGGGGGGGGGGGGTATCAATTGATAGGCGCATTACAACATGCATGAGTTATTTAAACCTATATGTACATGTAAGAGAGGATTACTGTATCATACAATGTACATGCAGGTAGTACATGTACATTACACACACACAATGTACTTCAGAATATATGCATTGTACACAAGATAAATGTAGTACACTGTTTGAGGAAACTGGCCTTATACATCCCTTTAGAGTGAGTATAAGCGATTTAAAGTTAATGACAGTCAGGTTTGAATAACAGAAATTGTTTTTACATTAAAAAAATAACGGAAATAAACACAAATTCAAAACTTGATTTTTATTAGTGATTTTTGGTTTTTTTCAGTGATTTAAATCATGATTTAAATCAAATCGAGTGATTTAAAATCAAACAACCCTGACATGTATACATGTAACTTCATGCATTCATTTTTTTAAATATTTTGTGGGAATAAAGCATTTTTTTTGGGGGGGGGGTGGTCTTTTATATTTTGTTGTTTTTAGTTTTTTTTTTTTTTTTGTTCTTTTTTACGTTACGCATCGCGAATTTGCGATACGTACATGTATTGTGATATCGTTACACCCCAAAGGTTTTTATTCAAACTTTTACACCTAATAATTACATTTATCAATCATTGTAATTGAGGGGGGAAAATAAGCCGAACCCTGTAAACAATGGTTGCGACCTTCTTGTTTTGCAACTTGAGAGCGAGCCACGGCGGCGCGCGGGGATCATGTTGCATGAAACCAGCTTAGCTAAGTTGGCGCACACGTGGCCCATCGCCGCCGTGCGTTGAACCTAATTTCAATTTCGTGCAGTGCGCCGCCACAGTGAAAGATAGTTAAGAAAATGGTGGTGTCCAGTGAAACTCACGGGCTTAATACACCGCAAGTAAGTCGGCGTTTTGGACAAGAAAACATATCAATCAAATCAAATCAAATCAAATAAAAAAAGGCATTTATAAAGCGCCAAAATCAAAAGTTTGCTCTAAGGCGCTGATGAGGCACAAGATGAAGAATAATTATTGATGATACGCCTCCTGAAACAGATGAGCTTTCAGGAGTGTCTTGAATGTATGCAATGAAGTGGTGTCTCTGATGTATCGTGGAAGTTTATTCCAGATTCTGGGGCTGTATACAGAGAATGATCTATCAGCAAAAGAAACACAATAGGTTCAGGGCTCAACAATTAAAGTGTAGTGAACAGGAGGTTGATGATCGAAGTTGTCTCCGTTGTGAACTAATTTGGAGCATGAGTTGTTGATGCATACTATAGAACATTATAATAAGCTACAATCCTGGACAAAAATCTTGGGACACCTCAACAGTATATAGACCACCACCCCCCTTCCCCCGGTCAGTGTTGATGTTCGTTGTTAGGGAATTTGGCGCCAATAACAAAAATTCTGCGCACGAGTTTCCTCAATCGTCGACTTTTAACCACACCGAACCAACAATGATTGGGGTGGGTGGGGGTGGGTGGGGGGGGGGGGGGGGGTGTCCCAACGAGTTTTGTCCAGGATTGTAGGTCTCACATTAGTTTATTATGTGTAACTTGTGACAAAAATCGGCGTTTTATCGCACACAAATTGCGTGCGATGTTTTTTTAATTTATTATTTTGTTGTCGACAATGAGTCATTTGTATCGACATGTCGGGAAAATGTCGTTGTCGCCAACATTGTCGACAAAAGGCCTGTCGACAACAGCCCTCCGCTCGAAGGTGTCCAGGTAATCGAGTACTGAGTACAAAATACCGAGTCCGTGTACGAGACCGAGTATTAACAAAAACATGTGAAGCGTCCCCACCCGCTTCCTTTTTGGGGGCCGCCTGAATTTAAAAAAAATTTACCAGGTGGAAAATGAGGTGAAAAAAAACTTCTTAAACTATTAAAACCAAGTCTCTTTTCCGACATGTTTCTCTCATTTTTGTGTCTTTGAACAGTTGGAAAACCTACACTGTAAAAAGAAGTTGGTCAAAATGGGTTGATATTTTGCCTAATGTTGGGCAACATTTCAACAACCCACAATCTTGGGCAAAGTCTTCCCAATAATTGGTCCATTTTTACCTGAATTAACCTACAATGTGGTAAATTAATACCAATGTTGGGTAAACAGTTGCCCAATAGACCGATCCGGATTTGACCAAGCCCCGCCCACCTTAGCAACGGCATGGCGACGCCATTACCTCGGTCAAGCTTAACGTTCAAGTACACAAACATTACGTGTAACGCACGGCGACCCGGACAAATACATGCACAATGTCGACGACGCGACTCGGTGTTCTGCCAAAGGCGGTGGATTTAAATTCTTTATGCGGGGACATTAGCATTTAGCAAGCGGGCGAAAGTTAAGGGTTACAAATATTTTAAGGAGGGGTACATGTAGGCACATAAAGTCATTTGTGAAGTCATGAAGGATTGTCAAGTTGCTGTTGCGGGGAAATGTTATCGAAGCATGAGGAAGAGTGGCACGCTACATTGCTTAAATTTGTGTTTCGGAAAGGACGGGCTCGTTGCAGTAAGTAGATGTAGCTGTGTTGCTGGGTAAGTTAGTATTGGAATAAAATAAACCGCGGATGTTACGACGCGATTATACCATAGTCTAATATTTAAAGAAGACTCTACGTTTTCTGGTTACCTCATATATATTATACTTCTGTGCTTTCTACTGACCAGAAGAATGACTAACGTTAGGCTACTTTTGTATTTGAAATGTTTCATTCCTCCTAGATTTCACCGATTTAATGGTATAATATCAGTGAATATTATTAACAGAATAACAGGTAACCAATTTGTAAGGCTAGAAAACATTGTATATAAACCTACCTCCGGTAAGCTCCGGCTACCTCCGAATTTACCAACTGCCCACTTTTATTGAAAAAATACGGTGCCCGGCGGCACCAAACACATTTGTTTGTGTACACTTTTCACAGCGCATGTGACAAAGTTTGACCGAGCTTGACCGAGCTAATGGCGGACCACGCCAGTAGCAACTGTTGCTAACCAAAAGTCTTAATCCTATTGGTCAGTGCGCGCTGTTTGATTGACAGGCCGGATCGGTCTATTGTTTTACCCAACGTTTTTACAGTGTATACGGTTGTCAGAAATTGGAGGCCCTCTTGAAAATAATAAATTCAGCCACGAGTGGGGGGAGGGTACACATTTTCACAGGTTTTATGAACACATTTAATCAGCTGTTTCTCCCTTTTTTAAATTGTGTCCTGCTTGCTCAGTCTGGTGATTTTCACGGCAAAATTATTTACGGAGAGCTGGCGCCGCCCGCCGTGTTAAGGTCAGGGTTCAGTTATCAGTACTTTGAAACTAGTGATATTTCCTTCAAGCCCCAAACATGGAGAGCCCAATTTTCTCGTTTTCTGTTAGCAGAATTTAATGGGTTTTTAACAAGATGCGACAACCGTTTTAAACAAAATTTTCTGCTAGCACAAATTTGCATTTTACTTTGACAACTATTTCGGTGCCCCAAAAGGGACAACTAAAAACTATCAAATTCTCACGAGCAGATTTATGAAATTATGTTTCAAACGTGAACAACCCTATTTGCCCATTTTCTACAAGCAGAATTTCTAATTTTGGAAGGCGTGCAAATCGTTGGTGAAGCCCCGTCCAATCAGGATATTTCGCCAATTTTGGGGGGCTTCTCGACTAATCAGAAGGCCGGATTTGGCCCACTTGACTTCATTAGCATAAAATTAGGAACGGGAACCTGCCATTTTAGCACGGGGTTGTTGTGAGTGTGAGGTGTTACGTAAATGTAAATAAATAAAGAAACGTATAATTTATTGTATGGTACCGGTATTGGATTATATAGGCCTATACGTATATTTATGTGTATTAATATACGCGGTATGACAACCGAAAGAACGTAATGTTTTAATGTATTTTACGCTTTTATGTATACGTATAAGCCTTCTGTATACCGTACGGGGAGGTCGCCTAAATTTTAATAAATAAACGAACGCATATATCTTGGCCAGGAATTAAACTGAGCTAGAGTTTACAAGGTAGGTGCCGCAATATTTGGTGTAATTCAAGTAATAATGGTGAACAGCATCCTACCTCCAGACATCGTCAGCCCACAACATATTGGTTGTAAAAAAAAAAATTTAAATAGAAAAAAATGCACTTATAATTTCCAAGATTTCAAAAATGCAGGCAACGTGAATTGTCAGGTAACGCGAATTGTACTACAGTCCGTGTCCTTTTTTATTGGATTATGCAAAAACAAGTTTAGTGTCCCCACCTGCTTCTTTTATTGAGACATGTTTTTCTTTTACTGTCAAAAACATCCATAAAAAGGCAAAGTAGGGAAAATTCCTTTTAAGATTTACATGTTGAGTGAAAGGTGAAAAATTTGATCCTAATGCACGTCGTACACAGTAAATGTGCACATGTGACAACAATGTCACTTTTTGTTTACCCTCGCCTTTTGCTGATAGTCCTGCTACATTGTACATCTGTTGTCCATGTAATTGTGAAAAAATAATATGTACATGTACATGCGTCCAATCAAATTTATTGCACTTAACCCCTTGGGCACGGTATTTTACGGGAGACGTCGGTGTGTTGCTACAATGTGTTTGTGCAGTCAAGCATGACATACACAATAATCAAAAACTGGATTGAAACTGCACAAAGGGCGGCCAATGGCGTCATCCGGCCTGGTGGCACTTTTTTGTTTGCGTCCACAGACGTCATCAGTACACAAAGGGTTAACAAAGGTGGGGTACCGCCGTACTGTAACTAGCAGTTTCATGATTCATGGTATGTTGTTTAGTTTAATTGCCTTACAGTGAGAGGAAAATTTACCAAAAATTAGTTCATAGAAATATTGAATTAGGAAAGCGTTATTAATATTTTAACTTTTTCGTTAACATTGCCTGAAGTTGAATTTTAATATGAAACAATTCTCCAGTGTTCTATACACACACATGTACATGTAATACAAATACGACTATACTGGCACTGACGTGTATTTCCTTGTTTTAAGTTTTGTCCTCCTCGTGAAACTCCCACTAGCAAAATCTGTTTAAGTTTAAATAAAAGAGAGAAAGAACAGTAATAATAATTTGCACATTTTCCTTTCGGTGGTTCAGTAAATATTGATCCTGGGTGAAGAAATCTAGTGCTTGATTGTTCGATCGTTTAAGCCCAATGCAAAACTACGATAGCATTGTTTGCCAAGAGATACGCACTCTCTCCGGTAGGTTACAGTATCGGACGGAATGCTTATTTCCGATTAATTTCATTTTGTTTTTTTATCTATAAATTATAATAACGAAATTGAGAAGGAAAACACTGATGTAATGTATAAAATGTACACGTACCATTTAATAAAGTTGGAAGGTTGGCAAGTTACGCGCGTTGGGTTCATTTAGCTATGGCACTTACAATTTGTTGCATTCAAACTGTTTGTCACAGTAACTTGGGATATTCTGTGTTAATGCAAATTTCTTTAACATGGATAATGTACATGTAGGTAGAATACATGTAGCACCTTCCCGTTTTGTTATATCACAACTCACTGAAACAAATTGAAGCAATGTGCCGGAAGTACAAATACATGTGACATTAAATGTCATCTCTGTTGACTAAAAGGACTGTACTGGAAATATCAATAACAATAACATAACTTTATTCCAAATTTGGGAATGTTAGAAGTTATTCAATAGAATACAATATTTTGGAAGTTGTCGCCCTATGTACAGTGTATTTTAGTTCACAATTTTCCATCTAAAATTATAGTATTGGCGACAGGGTTCCCACGGGTC
Organism: Hippasteria phrygiana; assembly: GCA_037893225.1. Taxonomy (NCBI): domain Eukaryota; kingdom Metazoa; phylum Echinodermata; class Asteroidea; order Valvatida; family Goniasteridae; genus Hippasteria; species Hippasteria phrygiana. The sequence goes on along the minus strand of JAZGUH010000008.1, from coordinate 2,035,626 downwards.
ATGGAAAATCCTGGGGAAAAAAGTTGTCATGGAAAGATATGGAAAATTGGGAAAAATAGAAAAGGCATGGAAAAGTCATGGAAATCAACATCATGCAAGGGTTATTTTTGATGGACCGCTTTTGATGTGAGGAGGCCATTATTAATTAACATTTTTTCAAAAGCTAAGAAATGGTTAGCCCAACATCAGCGGTTTATCATTATCATAATACCAAACAACTTTTCTCTGCAAAATGGCGGTAAATGTCATGGAAATTGTCACATTTTAGTCCTGGAAAGTCATGGGAAAAGTCATGGAATTTGGTTTTCAGATGTCTGTGGGAACCTTGGGCGAGGACATATATTCAACTCATCTCTGTATGCATTTTACATGAGCTGACAGCACTAGAATAAACATGTGGATGTACACAACTGAAAAAAACTATTATGCTGTGTCGCAGTGTTTAATAGCCAGTGCATGTAATCTTCATCTGTTTTATATATCGAATTAAACGGATACATAAAGAAATGCATGCGCGTGTTTGATAAGTGCATATAATGCGATGTTTTGAATCGTTTGATCGTCAGGGACATGGACAAGAAGGTCAACGGGCTGAGAGTAAAGAGCCTCAGTCATATTAAGTATCCCAATGGCAAGTGGTACTTCCGTAAAGCCGGTTGGAGACAGAGGTACGGCAATGAAACAGTTGTACTGCATATGATGAGTTACCTCCACGGCTATGACGATAAAGTAGAGAAATTGAAGGAAATTGGGCTGTGGCTAGTTTAATTCCATACATTGACGTACTCAGTTATACCATGGAGGTACCTCCATGGTTATACTGCCAGCAGCGTATTTGATGGGTCTTCGGTGATGCCAGAGTATAATTACCATAACAATAGCGTTTGGTTCACAAGGAGTATACTTCGTAGTGGCAGATTCCGGTACACCCGTCACGACAAATATACTCGTAGTAGGCAGTCAACGTGTTAACTGATCTTTTCTCTCTCTACTTTACAAATGCGACGTTTGCAACAACAAAATCAACACTCGTGGCAACTATACATGCATGTACATGTACTACATTATGTTATCGATAATCGCCACGTAGCCCGCCACAACGATGTTAAAACCCCATGCGTACGGATGACGCCTGTGGGTGCAAAAAAACAGTGCCACCAGGCCGGATGACGCCACTGGCCGCTGTTTGTGCAGTTTCAATCCACTGTTTGATTATTGTTTATGATACGCTTGATTGACTGCACAAACACATTGTAGCGGCACCCCGACGTCTCCCGTAAAATACCGTGCCCAATTAACCAACATCAGTGCGATGTGTGCGGAAGGGTGTACCGCGTTTGCATGACGAGACAACTATCTTCGGCATCTTCGCAGCCGACATGATGGAGGGAGCAGAGAGGTTTGGGCTCACATGAGTCAGCCACGTCTCATGAACAAACACCAAAAGAAGGGTACGGTCAAAGAGTACCAGATAGCGTACACGACCTGTATCAAGTCCATCGGATGAGCGAAGTGAATATAAAACAGTTTACAGCAAAAGGGCTGGAATACCTCGTGAAATTTAATGATGGGATCGGTATCGACGACGACCGCGCATCTATATCAGAAACTCTACATCGTGTTTTTCAGAGCCTCGTCGACACGGTGACCGAGGGTGCGGAGCCTCAAGATCCCATTCGTATCCCATAACATGCGTTCGTTTATTTATTAAAATTTAGGCTACCTCACCCCCGTACAGTATACAGAAGGCCTACATAAAAAGCCTAAAATATGTAAAAACATTGCGTTCTTTCGGTAGTCATGCCGCGTATATTAATACACATACGTATATAAAATCCCAATACCATACAAAAATTGTACGTTCCTTTATTTATTTACATTAACGTAACCCCTCACACTCAACACCCCGTGCTAAAATGGTAGATTCCTGTTCCTCATTTTATGCTAATGAGTCACGTGGGGCCAAATCTGGCCTTCTGATTGGTTGAGAAGTCCAGAAAAATTGGCGGAATATCCTGGTTAGATGGGCTGCACTACTGCCGTTTTCAAATGTCTAATTTCTGCTCGCAGAAATTTAGGTTTTACTTTCTTGACGCCCCCAAAGTAAACAATTTTAAAATCCCAAAACTTCTGTTTATGTGGGTTAAAAGATCTAACGGTGCAGCACGTGCCCTGCCCTATCGATAACTCTGTGATCTTTCTACCATATTTGTAGCCTACTGGATGTCCGAGTCATCTAACAACGTCAACTTGTTCAAGGTGTCCTCTTCGAATTTGTTACGAGCTGAGTATCAAACATGGAACAAGTCAGCCTGCCCAACGCAGCCGCCAATGTCCCCATTCAGACCAGCGTGTACCGAGGACGATACTGGACGGCGAACGAGCACCGTCGTACTGACTACGACCAACGCCGCTTTCCTCAACATGACGGACAACCTACTGGAGAGTATCAGGCGCACACAGGTTTGCCCCAGGGTAACGATCGTCGCCGAAGACAAATACTCTTACAGCTACTTGACCCAAAAGGTCAAGTGCCAAGTCGGCCTCAATGTGCTGATGACTGATGCGGGTCCGGCCACGTCAACAAAAATGAAGGTGTCGACCAAACCGTACATCCAGTTCGTCAACCGACGCCAGCGTTACATCCTTGAGTTTCTAGAGTTGGGTTATGAGGTGCTGTTCGTGGATGCAGATAACGTCTGGCTGAAGGACCCGTTCAAGGATTTCCAAGGGAACTTTGATATCGCAATGCTGAACGAGGTGACGCCCCCGAGATACGTGTTCTGCGACGGCTTCGCGCACTACCGACCGACAGAGAACACACTGCGTCTGGTCAGGGAATGGGTGAAACTATTGGCGACGGGGGAAAGGAAGACGATGGATCAACATGTTTTGAATCGTTTGATCGTTAGGGACATGGACAAGAAGGTCAACGGGCTGAGAGTAAAGAGCCTCAGTCATATTAAGTATCCCAATGGCAAGTGGTACTTCCGTAAAGCCGGTTGGAGACAGAGGTACGGCAATGAAACAGTTGTACTGCATATGAGTTACCTCCACGGCTATGACGATAAAGTAGAGAAATTGAAGGAAATTGGGCTGTGGCTAGTTTAACCCTAAAAGAGCCCTGCAGACACAACCATTTTTCGCGATAGTGTTGCAGTGCGCCTACTAGCCCGTATGACTTCAGCGGCGGTCAAGCGGGGGGGGGGGGGGGGGGGGGAATGAAAATTTAGCCTCATTAGTTGCGTACTATACTTGGCCGCTTAGCACTTAGCAAACTGCACTCTGGATCCGCACTTAGACTTCTTTGACTGATGTCTCAGGCCCATGTTTAACACCAAACTTTACAAAAAATCGTTCCCGCGCAACGCAAGTTTTATCGCATGCGGGTTTTAAACTGCTATGCCTGTTTCATAGTAGCCTGCACTAAAACCACGTATCTGCAGAACATAATGTTGCTTACTTTAATGCAACAAAACGCTACTTAAATGAAATTTATATGTAGAGCAATTGAAAGAATTTTTTTCAGTATCTATTAATAGCGCATCTAACGTATTTTGATGATAAGTAATGATTATGCAATGAGGATGACGACGATGACTGTTCTGCCCCGGCAGCTTCGCCCGCTCTAATATGTTTAGCGCCTTCTGGTGTTTGCCTTACCCAGTGTTTTTGATATCTTTACCTTTTGTATCAACATTCGAAAGTTTGTCCAGAAAGCAGTAATTTTGCAGCTCTTATCGTTCCTTAAATGCCCTTCAGAAGCACAATCTGTAAGCATGCATTTTATTCCTTATTTTGTGGTGTGTAGCATTTACTAGCTCGTTCACTATATTTTGGTTTATAAGGCTAGTTCTTCGACATATTGTGGTTTGTGCAATTTATGTGAAGAGCACATGAACAGTGTCTTGTAATCATACGTGCATTGCCTGCACGCCGGGTGTTTCAACTGGGGTTATTGTGTACATTATTGCTTGGTTTCTCAAGGATAATTTCTAGTTCAGCACATGTCATGCATAAGGAGATCCATGTACATTTTCCTGTGTGGGCCCTGTGGGGTCGCTATTCCTTATATTTATTGTTTGAGGAAGTATTCCAAGTTACATTCAGACCGGTGTTTTCTTACCGGCGATGTGGCTAGACTAGGGTAGACTTGTCTTAGTCCTCCGGCTTGTTTCACATGTATTGCCACTGTCTGTATTTTTAATTCTTTATTGAAAGGGATTATTCAGGCTATTATCTTCCCAGTTGACTTGCCGGGATTTATTGTACATGTATTGGTCATCGATAGTAAATTAGGTATTTTCTCTCCCGTTATCGGTTGTCTATTAAGTATGGTTTTTCATAAATTAGACATGGGGTTCAGTACTTTCTAGATAATTTCTGCAGTTTATTGCTCCAACTGTTGTATTTCCTAGGACTCAAAATGTGTTCTGTATTTGTTTGTTTACAGTTTCACACCGCTTCCATTAGACGCCTAAACATGACTTGCGTCTCTGGCTACTTTTGGGAGAGTGTGTCACATCCCTGGGGTTGCCCCACCCCATGAAATAGACCCTTGGTTAGTCACCACCCACAGTACAATTCTGACACTCATAAAACTATAGGCCGTCACACTCATCTCTACAATATTTACATTTTATTCACAAGACGTATCTTACATAGTTTAAAGTCCTCATTAAATTGGATTCAGGGGGCACTTAGCACTATTCAAATACAATCATAAATCGTTAATTAGTTACAGCGTCCCTCGTTTTCTCCTGTACTGCAAATGCCCGCAGCTCCCTCACTTGGCCAGCGGAGTACGCACGGTCCTCTGGTCCCGCCGCTGCGGTCCGGCCTCACTCCTCTGGTCAAGGGAACGCAATCTCATACCAAGATTAAAAGCCCTGAAAATATAGCAATAACAACGGACGGGTGCTCTTGATATTTCTGCCAACCTGATAATATTCTAAGCAAGCAATTTAATTCGTTCGCCAAAATATCCAAACATTTCCCAGTAACAACATTAAATGTTCGTTCGGCCACATCCCTTCAAGCGTAACTCAGTCGGCTAACACTTTTCTCTTTTACGCAAAAATTAAGTACAATAATTGGTCACTGCTCGATACATTATTATCCACAGATACCGAATAAGCCTTATTGTATTTTATACAACAATTAATGCCGAGTTCTAGTCAAGATATTCCACGCTTAATCTTGCAAAATCTCATAATATTAATTGCTAATTCTTAAAGTGATATGTTCGCCCCAATTAGACCATGCAAGGTTTAATACAAAAATAATTACATTTAGAGTGAAACTTACAGGAATTGGAAGACTCCTATATGCTGTAATCTCAGCTTCACAAGTTATGTTGTCTCCAGCAAAATCACAAGACTCAATTTTCTGATGAGCTCTCATTAGCTCTGCCGTAGGCCGGCTATGTCCTCTCCTTTGGCTTATATTAATAATAACTACGTTGGTCTTCGAGTCTGGCCACTGCCCTCTACTCGGAATTTCTCTCAGCAAGTCCTTGCTCTCACATTTGCTTATGCTTTTTACCCCAAAGTAAGCTTATTCGTATGCATAATTTAAAATGGTTCGGTTTTATTCTGTCCACTCAGGCTCCTCTGTGCCTATTCAAAATTCACCTTTAGTATCGTACTATACGTATATTGGCCAATGAAAAACTAGGTGTGGCTAACGTCACAGGCTCAACAAAACACGGTCCGGTCAGCCCACCTATCCCATGAATCTTGGGTGCGAGAGCCTCTATAAAAATAAATTATGTTACTCTCCACATAATACGTATTCCAACTACTAGATTCAGGCCACATAAAATTAAATCTTGTTTCTACAACCAAGAAGAGTAAATTCGTTTTTATTAAAATAAAGTCACTCTGTGACAGAGTGTTTAACCTCTGCATAGCTGTTTACGCAAACGCATAGTGAGGGCAGAAGAATGACGTCCTTAAAATACTCCGGTTTTTTTAATGATAATTTTGGTCATATTCTTCATTCAGTTTTCGCCTTTGCCATTTTGTATTAATTTAAGGTGAAGATTTGCGAGGACTCTTTCCCAATTTTTCAAAGGGTAGGCCTGATTTCGAATTCGCTTGGGTGTCGGAAATATATGCCTCGCAATATAAATTATGTAGCCCACCCCTTTTGTTTATTAATTATAATTAACATAATTTCTTAAGGTTGATTTTGGTTGAATTTTTATGGGAGGTAGCTGGAGTCCCAATAAACACATTGTCACTCGAATGTGCCTGTTCACAAAAATGTCAGGGTCCTCGTCAATTCTTACTGGACTAATATTGTTGGTAGCAAATGCATAGGCCTATGAGCCAACAAAAGAGGGCGCTTTTTCACCTAAGCCATTGATCTCAATTAGTATTGACAATGGAGATCAATGACCTAGGCTGAGTTCGGGCGAGTTGTTCTCAACCTCGTTCCCAAGGCTTACTTTATTTTCAACCTCGTTTCCAATAGTAAGCCCTGGGATGGGAATCCTTACTTGTGCCCTGATTGGATAGTGAAAATACAGCATTTGCTTATTAACATAATTATAGAGAAATTAAAACCGTGCAGTTGGTGATTCCACTGTATTTCTTGATGAAAGTTTGTCGGCGCGCCAAAAGTGAAACTTTTGTTGGTATTTTTTAACGTTAGTGACTTTTCTGTAGTATATATTCTCTGAAATTTCTGCAATGGCGACGCCCAGCCCTTTAAAAAATACACCCGTCAAATCTGATACTTGCATCTTGTGTTCCAAAAGCGACAATCGTGGGCATATGGTGCGCGATATGGGGCAGAGGGAACCCCGCCCCCCCCCCCCCCCCCTCTTTTGTGTTGGTCATTGTGTTTCCGGAATCTCATGAATTCTTTTCAGATGACTAGGGGGATGTGTTAGGTAACAATAGTCTGGATAGTGTATAGGGTATAGGGACAAAAGGGGGTACCCCTCTGCCCCATATCGTGCTGGGTATAATCGTGGGACGCAGCACATCTGGAGAGCCCAGTCAAGCCTCTGAAGTAGATTTGTGACTGTTCCCGTTGTTTGACTATATTCACTGAAGATGAACCTTGCGGCTTGCCTCTGTACTTGTTCCAAGCAGTGAATGTCACACGGTAGATGTGGATCCCAGGCAGATGAAGAATATTCTAATAATGGTCGACCCAAAGAGGAATTTTCACCTCGGAGCTGCATTTCCACAGGTTTCTCCTTAGAATCCCCAGTATCTTCCGTGCTTTGTTTTACATGTTTTTGTTGTGTGTTTTTTCCAAGACAATGAATCTGTGATGTACACCCCGAGATACTTTTGACTATCAACGCTTTCTAGAACCCTTCCACAAAAGTTATAGATTGTTGTTAATGGTTTCCTAAGTCCAATTGAAATTGTGCTACATTTCGAAGTGTTTAATTTCATTTTCCATGTTGACTGCCAAGATTCTAAGCTATAAAGATCTTGTTGAAGCTGGGTCCTGTCTATGCTGTATACAATCATCAGCAAAAAGCCGGACTTTTGAAGACAGGTTTTGCGGCAGATCATTTTATATAAAGCAAAAATAGGAGGGGTCCCAGAACAGATCCTTGAGGAACTCCATAATAGTGCTGAAGATTTCCCTTCAACTACCACCTTCTAAGTACGCCCAACCAGAAAAGTGTCTACCCACTGAAGCAAAGGACCTATACTATACCATAATGTTGAAGCTTATTTAGGAGCAATTTATGTGAAACTTTGTCGAAAGCTTTTGAGAAATCCAGGACCGCTACATCCACTGTCTGCCTGTTGATCAATAGCTTGTCCGATGTCACTGTGTAGTGATAAGTTGGGTTTCTGTAGATCTCCTTGAGCGGCCGGAATCCATGTTGACAATCTGTGAGAATCTTGTACTTATCAAGATGTTTCATTATATGACTACGAATTACATGCTCGAGAACCTTACATGTGACAGAGGTAAGAGACACCGGCCGATAGTTTGCTGGTTCGGACCGTACCCCTGCCTTAAAGACTGCAGTGACATTAGCCGTCTTCCAAGCAGTTGGTACCATCCCACTATCTACTGAACTCTGAATCAGATCCTGGAGGATAGGGGCCAAAAGTTTTGCTGCTAGTTTGAGTAACCAAGGTTAACCAAAGTTTCTCTTTCATTCCAACCACAGATTTGATTTATTTATTTATTTATTTATTTATTACATTTCTTTACCCAGGGTGTGCCCAAACAGTTTAAAACTGGTTTCCATTGGGGCCCTGCATATTATTAGTTAAAATTGAATATTTACACATTCATACAAAGTATTTAAACAAATACAATAATGTTTACACAAATAAATATATCTTCGGTTAACTTTTCAACTCTCCAGTAGAAGCCTATTGCTGATTTACGGGATGGGCGAAAAACCCGCGAAAAAAAAAAAACCCTTTTAGGGTGAAAAACAAGGGGAAATTCCCATCCGGTTCCAAAGTATTTTGGCAACCAAGTTTATAACTCCGCAGTTCAGCGTAAATTATACAGAAATATCACTGATAGATGGCTTTACGTAGCTCCGATTTAAATGTACTTAAAGAGTTTATGGTTCTCATTTGTTTGTTCAGGCAGATTATTCCATATACTGGCACCACTCACAGCGAAACTTGTCACGTAGCATTCCTTTTTGGCGAAAGGAACTTTCAGTGCCATTTGGGTCGATTGTCGTGTTTCACGAATCACTGTAAGTGGTGTAAACAGATTTGTCATGTACAAAGGAGTCATTTTGTTAAGGCTTTTGAAAACAAAGATAGCCTTTTTGAACTGAACTCTTTCTTTAAAAGGAATCCAATTTAGTCTGGCAAACATATCAGCTGAGGGGGTGAGGGAGGTACATTTAAGGATTATCCGTGCTGCTCTTTTTAGACATTTGTTGAGGGTATTGTCGTGAGATATGTACCTTCCTCCCCACACCGTACAGCAATACTCTAAAGATGGCATAACTAAACTTACAAAGAGTGTGTGCAGGCTGCTTTGGGGAACGTAATCACGAATTCTGTTTAACACACCCAATTTAGACGAAACAGTCTTCCTTACGTATTCAACATGTGTACCCCAACTTAATGTTTCATCAACAACTACACCCAAGCATTTACAAGATTTCACTTTTTCGATAACCTTATCAGCAATGCACACGTTTAGGTCGACGTTGGATATTTTCTGCCTTGAACCAATAAGCATACATTTGGTTTTGTTGGCATTTAATGCTAGTTTGTTTCTTTGGCACCAGTTGTGAATACTAGCAAGAGCTACATTCAAGTTCCTTTCTATTTCGTTAATACCAGAGGAGCTACAAGTTAATGTGGAGTCATCTGCATACATAAATAAGTTGCAATTTTGGGGTATACAGGATGGAAAATCACTACTATAAACAATGAATAAAAGTGGCCCTAAGATCGACCCTTGTGGAACGCCTATGTCTATGGGCAAGACCTTCGATATTGTGCCCTTAATATTTACAGACTGACTACGACCGCCCAGGTACGACTTAAACCAATTAATTCCAGAAGATGACAAATTCAGCTTCTTCAATTTGCCTAGTAGGATTACATGATCCACACAATCAAAAGCTTTACTAAGATCTATGAACACGCTACCTGTAACTTCACCTTGCTCCATAGCCTCAAAACACTTGTTTGTTAAATCGTGTAGAGTGCTTTCAGTTGAGTGCAAGGGTCTAAATCCGGATTGGCAACTAGGTATCAAATTGTTATCATCGAGGTAGCTATATACTGCCGAGTGCACCCATCTTTCTAGAATCTTAGAGATAATTGGCAGTATAGAAATAGGCCGATAATTACCTGTACTACATTTATCTCCTCCCTTGTGAATTGGTGTTACCAAGGCGTGTTTCCAATCCTTAGGGTATTGCTCGCATGTTATGGAGAGGTTAAAAATATAAGTTAAAGATTTAGTAATATAAGGGGAAGCAATTTTAATCATTTTAACACTGATGCCATCCGGACCTGTTGCTTTCCCAACCGACATGGATGATATTTGCTTTTGAACGAACTCTTCTGTAATATTAGGTACAGTGCATTCTTCAAGTTCATGTAGAGAATCAACGATAGAGGCGTAGGTATCATTGTTTTCAAGTTCGCCCGATGGGCAATTTCTAGCTGTACGTTTTCCTATTGTAGAAAAGTGTTCATTTAATGTATCAGCAATGTCAGTGGGATCGTCAATATTTTCTCCATTTGGGGAAGTGATAGAATTTGGAGCAATTTTCTGTTTTTTAGGAAGTACCTCCTTTAGTTTTTTCCATAGCATAGATGAATTGCTTTTATTTTCTTCTATGGCTGATGTATAGTATTCGCTCTTCTTAGTGCGGATTTTATTAGTTACATTGTTCCGCAGCTTTTTGTAAGAGTCCCAATCGATCTGTGAGCCTGAGCGTTTTGCGATTTTGTGTGCACGATCCCGCTGTCTCATAAGTTTAAGAATTTCGCAATCGAGCCAAGGTAAAGAGGCACCCCGAATACGTTTAGTTTTGATTGGCGCATGAAAGTTAATAATACTCATAAATATGGAGTGCCATTTGCACCACGCTTCATCAACATCATAAGAGTCCAGTACATCTTGCCATGGTGCATTAAGGAGGTCGTCTTTAAATGCATCATTGTCTATATTTGTGAGACATCGAAAATTTATTGAGCGACCTTTAATTTTTGGCGTTTTCCAACTATGTTGACCATAAACAAGATAATGGTCACTGATTAGGACTGGTAATACACCACATTCCTTTATTAGCTCTGGATGGGAGCTGAAAATGAGATCGATTATTGTTTGAGTGGACTCAGTGACACGTGTTGAGTCATGTATGAGTTGCGCCAATTGGAATAAACCAAAACAAGAAATAATTGGGTTTGAGTTCAAACTATCATCGTCAACTGAAACATCATAATTAAAGTCCCCAGTTGCAATAATTTCTTTACATTCACAGGAGGCCTTATTAATAATATCACTTAGTTTATCAATGAATTCAACAGAGCTTGAAGGTGGCCTATAAATAGAACTAATAAGCACAGGCTGTCTTTGTTTACACTTAATTTCAACCCAAATGCACTCGACATCATCTGTTTCAAGATCCTCACGACGAGTGAAAGTTAAATTGTTTCGGATGTACATGGCAACCCCACCACCATGCCGGTTCCTGTCTTTTCTGACAATGGAAAAATTTGGTAATGTGATTTCATCGTCGGAGATTGAGGCATTGCAGAAAGTTTCATTTAGACAGATGATATCGAATGGATTTGTAGACATTAAAATTTTAAATTGGTCAAATTTGTTTATTAAACTTCTCACATTAAGATGGGCGAATGAGAATCCCCCGGGGCTTCGGTTGTAGATAACGCCATCTGTTAAGTCTATCGTAGATTTTTGCCTTGTGGATTGAGCAGCTCTCTGACCGTTTTTAGGTATTGGTTCCATTCCTGGCTTCGATAGTGTGTCTGGGTTAGTGGCTGACGGAGATGGGTTGGATGCTGTTTTTGATACGGGTGTGGGTAGTACTGATTTGCCATTTGAAAACCCGTCGGGACATCACGATTCGCTGTAGTCCGCTCCTTCACGACATCAGAGTACAAGGTCTTGCCGAACGGGGTCCTCTGGTGTGTGATGCGGCTAGCAGTGGTCTTATGTGGTCCTGCGACGTGTTGGATAATGTTCACGGCAAGTAGACGCACTCCTGTTGAGTTGAGGTGCACGCCATCCGATACAAGGTGATTTGGGTTTATATTTCCATTGTCAATGAAGCCCCAGTTATTTTGTCTTGCTATTGACTTAAGCAGATTATTAGAGTCATCTACCTTCTTGCGTTTTGGCACTGTTTGGTTATTGCGATGTATAATCGACGAGATTGTTACTGATCTTGGTTGTAGTGATTCACCAAGAGAAGTGATCTTTGCAGCAATAGTCTCTGGGTTGTCAGAAGTATTATTGGTCCCAACATGAAGGATTACTCCAGAGACGTCGTGTTTGGCCGACAGCTGGATGGCGTTAGGAGCAAGATCTTCGATTTTTGCTCCACGCATGGTATGGCACATCACTTTCTTTTGTCTGCTCAATCTCCTGGGTTGTAGCCGTTTGATCATTGAGTCACCGATTATTAGGATATCTGCATGGTTGTGTTCGCTAGGTGTGGGTGGCCGTTTTTTCATGGTAGGTGTCGGTTTCTGCTTTGTAGTGGTCAGTTTCTTGTGCTTTTCCCGGTATTGGTCGAGCTGCTCTTGAAAAGAGGCCTTGTTTTTGGAGGGACAGGGATTGTTTGGGGGAGTACAGGACTCCTGTTCCATGCCAGGCTGGACTTTTGGCTGCATAGCTTCGTAGTAGGAGTCGATCAGGAACTCGGCTTCGGTCCGGGAATCATCAAAGCTGTTTTCGATGTTGACCGGATCGACATCCTCCGTCGCCAATGCAGCAAAGCGGTTGCTTGTTGATACCGCTGGACTGGCTGAACCCATGGTGGTACTCTGGTTGTTCCGCCTCAGGGCACAGGGCTGGCGTTTCGAATGGGCATCGGCTTCACGAGAAGAAGGGCTCATCAGCATATCAATGGTAGAATGGAGAGCGTCACATTCCTTCTTCAAGTGGTCAATTGTTTCCCTCTGGGAAGAAGAAGATAAAGAAATCTGGCCAGAAAGTGTTGCAATTTGGTCTGAGAATTTCTGATCAAGTAAATTTATGTCGTTCTGAACCTGTAGGATGGCTTTATAAATAACCTGTAGGGTGGGTTCAGATACTGGATCGAGGGCTATAGCACCTGTTAAATCTCGATCCGCAGTGCGCTTTGTTGGCTTCGGTTTAACCTGATTAGCTGAACTTAAACAAGACCTAGGAAAACTGTTCCGATGACCAAAAATGTACAGACATAGTTCCTTGATGTCATCGGCCGCTGTTTGTGTGGACCTACGGGATTTTAATGAGAAATTACAAGAAAATTGGGTACTTAGCTTTATTGAAGAGTCGTTTGTCTCGTCGCCATCTTGGAAATCGTCACGGTACTTCTCCTTTGCAGACTCGAAGATCAAATTCCTTGCCGGTAGAAGCTCATCAATGGTACAGTTACTTCTCAACAATGACTCTATGGGCACAGACGGTGTACTCTGTAGTTTTGAGACTATCTGCTCTATCTTAGAATCAAGTTTTGATAGAAAACTCGGAGAGCCGATGTGACACACGTCTTGTCCGTTCGCAGCCATGATTAGTTCCTCCATTTGAGTACCCCTGTGATCATCTGGTGCTCTGTAGTATGTTTCTACTAAGAGTGTCTTGCCTGTTGTTTGCTTTGTTTCTGTCCAAATCAATTCACAATTGCTTCCAATACCAGGGAGTTCATTTGACACTAACTCAGTGCTAACTGCTTGAAAAACCCCCCCTCCTACCGTGTTTGTATCCCTATCTCTACATAAAACTTCGTAGTTCGTTGGGAAAATTTCTGCACTTTCTATTGACTGGTTGAGCCATGATTCTGTCCCAAAGACGATGTCCGGTTCGTACACTTGAATAACGGCCTGCAAGTCGGCCACTTTTCCTCGATTGCTCTGACAATTTATCAGGAGACATCGCAGATGTGATTTATTGCTCTTCTTTTTACCCCAATTAATCCAGTGTGACATCCTCTGATAAGGATGCAGTTGACTGAGCTTCGCCTTCATAAGTTTCAAAAAATGATTCTGAGAAATTTGGTAGTTCACAACATTCCCACAATTCATCAGAGGTTTGTAGATGTTCGTATAACATGACTGAGAAACACCTGCACATAGTCTGAATGCACCCATCTTTCACACAATATGCCGAAGTTGCGGAACGAAGGTCCATAAAACGGTGGAGGCGAGGATGCACGGGTCAACATCGCTAAACAGGCGTGCATGTATAGCAGCAGTGGTTGTAGCAAATCATTCCTAAGATCTCCTGGTGAGAGTGCTTCAGCTGCCAAACGGCGGGGTTTTGGTCCTAGTCAATACCAACGGCAACGCCGCCCGCCATGCCGCAGTCCGAGGCCTGTTGCTAGCCCCGAAAGCCCGTTCTTAGGCTTTATCAAGTCTAAAGCCTAATTTGTCTCGAGTGTGCGCCACGTACGGAAACACGACAAGGAAAACTGGTAATGGTATCACAAGGGTATGTAAATTTGTTTTTTGTTCTTTTCATTTTGAGATAAATGACGCTTCGTTGATGCTCAACCATGTCAACCATTCTGAGAACCCATAAACCTGCACGTAGTTTGCGGCCTTTTTGCACGATTTTACAATCAAGCTAATCAATCTAGTACCAAAGATCAGAGCCTATGCTGTGAATGCGACGAAGAAGTGAAGTTTAAGTATTGCCATCAGACTATACGTGCCCAGAATACATCGCTCACAGGGAGCCAAATTTGCATGCGTGTTCAAAAATCTTGCACATTTAAATGATCCCATACCAGGTTGAGAGAGCAGCCATGGGAACGAGGTTGAGTTGTTCTTGTTTGCTCAAGGGTGCACCACACTAAATGGACCAAAATGGCTGCGCCAAACTGATTAGCATAAATTGTAAACCCACAATTCTTTTGAATAAATTTTTTGGGTCATCATGCAATTGATAGATTCTTCAACTTTTGTGAGGACTTGATCAATTTTGGCTTTAGAATTGGTCCTATTTTGCTTGGCAAGTGGAGGGCCGGGATGCTGTATGAAAAATGGCAGCTAGCTGGTTTGGGAAAAACCACATTTTTAGGGGTGGTACTCTTTGGGGACAATTAGCAACAATTCCAAACGGCTACCCCGCCAAAAATTGAAAAGAATTTGACAGATTAAGATTTAAACTATAATTTTCAGTAGTGTCACAAAAACTGAGAGACTCCTGGATAAGGATTTTTTCACTGTGAAGTTAGTGGATTTTACACTAAGGTCAATGGGAGTATATTTAGTGTGGTGCACCCTCAAGAACAACTCGTGTCTTCGTTCGTGTTCCGAACTCAAACGCCAAAGAACGTCTAATAGCCAAGAGCGCCATCTATCGCTGGTAACCACGGAAAATGTAATGGCTGCGCTCATGTACATGTACGTTATTCAAGCATTCGTTTCAAAAACCTAAATTTCAGACGCAAAATAATTTAACGGAAGCACAATATTTAGACTGTATTTTCCCCTAGTTTGTTAAGAAAAAGCTTTATTTTCAAAACGTTTGGAAGGGAATTTCAGGCAACATAACGCCGACTTTTTCTTATGCTTCGTCAAATCGTCCGCCATCTTTGGTCGTCTTACGTCGCGTAAAATTCCGTCATGTTCTTGTAAACCCCCGACTGGTAGTTGGTGTGTGATCTTGTTCTGAGTGCAATGTTCTCGAGTCGCGTTCCCGCCGTTCCGGCGCAAGAACAGGGAACTCGTGTTAAAGGGACACCCATTGCCTTCAAATGTCATGAAATTTTGCTGTTTGGAAATGTTCCTTATCTTTTATAAGAGATGTTTATGCAAAAAAACACGTATAATGTGTTGTAATTAGTAAGTAGTGATTACGCAACAAAAAAATTGGCCGCTTACCCCTAACATCTGACCCGCGAAACATAGACTTATTTCCAGTACTAAATACCACCGTCTAAATAATGCGCAAAATACGCTGTAAGAGTCTTTAGGCTGGCGCCGCAGCCAGTGGCCTTGTGAACCTATCAGATGATCGCCAGGTACAATTCTCTACCTCTCGATTATAGCCAGTGCTGCGCGCCGTGCCACAGTACTTCAACCAGATGCGACTGGAAATACGACTGGTGAACACAGTCCGCCATTTTGTGGAGTCAAAAATTTGGTTCTACAAAATGGCGGACCGTTATTTGTCACGAAATTAAACAAAAACCACGCAATTTAAAGGGATAGTTATGTGAATCTTTATATTCTACTTTTAAAAAAGCTTCCCAACCATATCCATTTCAGTTTTATAGCCCAAATCGCAAAACCCAAAGCAATGTGTCCCTTTAACTGAGCGCCCGAACTCAAGAAACAATGTCCCACGGGGCGGGTCACATAGAATTTCGCTGGTTTCACACACGCTATTCCTCGTTATGTGATCATACCAGAGGGATTGGGTAGTCTGTTCGCGGACTCTCTTTATCATGAGGTTTTGATTCTGAATAATAGAGGTGGAAATCAGAGGCTCCACAACCCAAAATTAAAGTCAGGCAAGATGGCGTCCGTCGAGTGACTCCCCCAACTCTCCTTTTCTTTCTGTTGAGGGGGTACTTGTGCACGGAGCCCATAGGGGCGATTCAAAATAGTGCGCCACCAAGATATCGGATAGGCTACCCAGCACGATATGGGGCATAGGGGTAAACCCCCCCCCCCCCCCCCCCCCTTGTCCCTGTACCCGTTCCCGGTAGTATACACTTAACACATCCCCCAAGATTTCTGAACAGAACTCCTGATATTCCGGCCGGAACGCAATGACCAACACAAAAGGGGGGGGGGGGGTCCTTTGCTCCAAATCTTGCTTCATATCGAGCCTGAGGCCCTGTCCGAATTACTTGGCTACGGCTTGAAATTACACACGAGTCTATGGGAAGTGGCTGCAGCCGCTACCATAGACATGTGTGTAACATCCAGCCGTAGCCAAGTAATTAGGACACGGCCTGAGTTTGTAACGCAGTGGCCATTAGCCTTTTGGGGATGGCGGACACAATAGGACTAGGGCGCTATTGAATTGGGTAAACCTTTTTTGCCATACAAAAGGTTTGACCAATTCAAATCTCCTATATTGTGTCCACCATTTTTCAAAAAGGAAGATGAGGCTCGACACGTCCGGATTTGTCGACGCTTTTCAGCATGCAAACTCTTATTATCCTAGTATGGAAAGCTTATACAAGGTGGTAAAAAAAAACCGTAACGGCATATACTTCCACTACCTCTAAAGTCAAACCACGTGTACCGATGGATGGAGGATCTTTTTAGAAGAAAAATGATACTAAGACCTCCCGATTCGGTCCAGTAGTTTTTGCTCCAGCGCCTATTTTGTGCAGCAGAGTCGGGTCACTTCGCCATTTGTTCCATGCACTGAGAAAAGAGCATGATGATACTTGATAGCATACTCATTTACATCCTGCATTTATACACAGCGCCCGCTAGTGTTCACAGAAAATTGAATCGGGGGAGTGACCTTCGTGACCTTCGTGACCTTCGTGCGAAGCGTGCTAAAAATCGCAAAGCTAGGGAGTCCAAAAAAGCTAGGGAGTCCAAAAAAATAGCGAGTGATGGGGTTGACAATATCGGCCGCGACGAGTGCAGCACAAGTTCTTGCGATCTAGATCTAGCATCGTAGAATTTCGATGGCACCCGCTCGAACTTCGCAATAAACTGGTCGATTTTATACATAGGCCTATTTAAAAGAATAAATCTAAAATATTTGAAATTAATGTGCACTTCCTGAACAACATCTTGTCGTATTTTCCTAGGAAAATCAGAATATATTAAATTATTCTGCGTCGTGCATGTATTTCCACGATTTTGCCTGCCCATGTACACATTTCTTGTATAGCGTATTGACTACACACGCAACATTGACCGCCAGATCAGAATAATTAAATGACTCATCTTACGAATGACGCAAAATTGCGACGAATAATTATGCTAAATAGATAAGTTATGTACCAAAATAATCCTGAATAAATAAGCCACCTAGACAACTATTTCATTAATTACCAATTTGAGTGAAAATGGTAAAACACAAGCAATATTTTCCTCCCTTTCAAGAAACCGCATTTCAACTCGCCACTGAGAAAAAATACCCGATACAACCCACGCAATTAATTACAGTTGTCTAGGCGGCCCCGTATTTTTGCCGTTTCCTGAACTCTTCAGATCAAGCCTGCCGATAGGTAAAACAGTAATACACTGACATTGCAAAAAAGTATTTTTTCACGATTTTTGGCATGCCTTTTAACGGCGATCGGCAGCTAGGAATTCAGCTGGATTGGACACGACGTCATCGTGTAGATTTTTATTGCGGGTCAATCAGCGATGCGTATTTTGTGGTGGCGCTGTGGGCCTGTGCAGGGTGAATAGGCAGTGTAAACCCTGTGACTTGTGTTTATACCTCGGGACCAATTGGGGCCACTCCTTGGGATTTTTCCCAAGATCATGGGAATTTTGGTGGGAAAAATATGGATTTCACATGCGCAAAGTGCTTCTTCCGGCGCTCTGTTTAGTCTGGTTCTCAGACCAAAATATTCTGACTATTTCTGAAGAATATTAGGTATCATCCTCGACTCCATGGGCGCGTGTGCGTTCCGAGCAAGGCATGGTGGGAAAACATGGCGCCGCAAGATCGTGCCCATGGTAACGAGGTTGATTAGGTATGTCTGTCAGGCCCGTTACAGATCCTGGAATTTGAATTCTCAATTATATATAAGAAGTAAAAACTGAAAAATCAATGCCACACTCTTCCAGTATTTTGCCGACTGGATTTTGCAAGAATATTAAATTTGAATGATGCCACTGACGTCACTCGGGCTAACACTGTACGTCATGCTCTATTTTAAACCGTGGTATATAGCTACCTGACCTAAGATTTAGACGTCAGGGAATCTTCAGGCCAGGGAACCAGACTACGCTGCATTTGTACAGTGTTTCCCATTGTCTTCGGAATTCTTGGGAATTTTACTGGATGAATCTTGGGAATTTCACATTTGATTAGTGGCCACGCTGCAAATGACCCCCGACTTTGTTTCACAAAAGAGGTTCTAGAACAAAAAATACTTGACCGAATCAGGAGATCTTGGTATAATTTTCTGTTAACAAATTTACCCATGCATTGGTATATAGGTTGTTTGAGTACAGGCCGTATGCCGTTCCGTTTTTTGTTTTTTTGTTTTGTTTACCACCCTTCATAATTGTCACTTGTGTACAGAACTGACAACGACAGTGCTCTGCAACCGTTTTTTTAGAAGTGAAATTTGCCCGTCCTAGGTCGACATGTTGTAGGCCGGCCTACGTTTAGGGAGAGGGAGGCTTCAAGCATGGAGGAAAAATTTTCTTCCTCCATGCTTCAGGGCATTCTGTTTGATCATTTTCCTTCCTCCATGGTTTGATAGTGTGGGATATTCCGTCGCATCCATGAACGTGTAGCTTCTAACTGGAGCGCCTTGTACGTGTAGCCTAGTCGACCTAATCGCTTAATTAGTAATTAGTTGTTATTTATGGACATTAATTTTGGGTATGTGGTCTGCCATACAGTCGCATTTAATTATTAGCTGATATTGCGAGCACTCGTACCACCGGTACCGGTATACCGCAAATCCGCTGTTTGTGCGATAAGGCGCGCACGCGCGCTGACCTCTTTTCACGCATCCAAGTCACGTCTACGTCTGGCCGTTTTCACCAAGATCAACCCCAAACCCCCTTCTTTTGGCTGTGAACCAGGGTGTCTTCCTATAACAGTCTAGTGGAAAGGGCCTCTTAAATAATCATCGAGTGGTAAGTCATATCGTTCTGACTTTATTTTGCCTATATTTTTTATCAACGGCCACGTTTATATTTGTTTACGAATCCGGCTCGTCTCGCCATACTCTGTATGTTACATGCACAAACGAAATCACAGTGGTCATGCACAACCCACAGGAATGTAGTTGTGCAAAGGCGACCTATGACCGGCCTAGACCGTTGAGTTTCCACCGCAGTCGCGATGTTGCGTTCTGAGCACGCGCAACTCATTTGAAATATTTTCTTGTTACTGAATACTATTACTAATACTGGGCATATTGAATTATACTGTATCTTGCTGTTGTGTCACTGCAAGGTTTATTAGCTTTTCCGCATACCTGCGGAAAAGGTATTGTTTTCGTTCCGGTTTTTTTTTTTTTTCTTCTTCGTCTTCTTTTTCTTTTTCTCCCCAAAACCTCATAAACTTTATGCACGTTTTTTCTAATCGGCACTTTTGCCCTTAAACAAACTTCAATCTTAATGAGAGTTGGCATACACTGAGACCCTGTACTGAACTCGTGCATATTACTCTGACGTCATGATGACGTCATCATGTATCAAACTACAAGCAATTAAAGATTAGCAGATTTAATCTTTGAAAATCAATATAAAATCAACCGTGAGAGCCCGGAACTTGATTTTTGTGGGAATTGATAGTATAATCCAGGATCTTTATTTTATCTCGTGTGCGTCAAATCACGTGACCCTTCCTTCCGGTCCAAACCGGAAGTGCCTCATCATTTGAAAGTGGAAAAAGATGGGAACTTGCTTTCAACGATGTTGGTCTCCGACTAGGTTGTACTTCACAAAAAAATATTTGTGACGTCATAAAATGTTCGAGCGCCCTCTAGCGGCAAGTTGAAAAATGCTTAAAATGAATAATCGGTCGATGTGTGTGGCGAAGTTTGCTGAAATCACTCTATAATTGATGTATGTAATCGGCTTCACGCTAAGAACAAGTTGAGGTGGAGAAAAATTGATGACGTCACCAAACCGGAAGTTGCAATGAAAAGACCTTTAAACCTAAACAATTTGCTGAAAAATCAACCGCAAGAGATATAATGCAGATTTCTGCTTCAGATAGCATAGTTTACATAGCTCTCGAGTTTTCCGATAATGACGTCACGATGACGTCATCAAGTATCAGATTACAAGCAACCAAAGATTTCTAGATTTAGTTTTTGAAAATCAATATAAAATCAACCGTGAGAGATCTGATTTTGCTTTAATGTGAACTGATAGAATAATCCAGGGTCTTCATTTTTTGTATTACGTGCAAAGTCACGTGACACTTCCTTCCGGTCTAAACCGGAAGTGCCTTATAACTTGAAAGTTTAATCTTTGAAAATCAATATAAAATCAATCGAGAGAGATCTGATTTTGCTTTTTACGGGAACCGATAGAATAATCCAGGGTCTTCATTTTATATATTACGTGCAAAGTCACGTGACCCTTCCTTCCGGTCGAAACCGGAAGTGCCTTATAATTTGACAGTTTAATCTTTGAAAATCAATATAAAATCAATCGAGAGAGATCTGATTTTGCTTTTTATGGCAACTGATAGAATGATCCAGGGTCTTCATTTTTTATATTACGTGCAAAGTCACGTGACCCTTCCTTCCGGTCTAAACCGGAAGTGCCTTATAACTTGAAAGTTTAATCTTTGAAAATCAATATAAAATCAATCGAGAGAGATCTGATTTTGCTTTTTACGGCAACTGATAGAATAATCCAGGGTCTTCATTTTTTATATTACGTGCAAAGTCACGTGACCCTTCCTTCCGGTCCAAACCGGAAGTGCCTTACAACTTGAAAGTTTAATCTTTGAAAATCAATATAGAATCAATCGAGAGAGATCTGATTTTGCTTTTTACGGGAACCGATAGAATAATCCAGGGTCTTCATTTTTTATATTACGTGCAAAGTCACGTGACCCTTCCTTCCGGTCCAAAACGGAAGTGAGATAAGTTAGGGTCAATTGTCATAAATAGACGTTGTGTTTTCCCTTGAAATATAAATCGGGCAGAGGATTCGAACCCAGGTCTCTGTAGTCTAAAGCTTTCAGTGCTCTACCAATATAGCCACAACAGTAGCTAGAGAAAATATTTTTACTTCAACCTTATATAGCTGTCTGAATAATGCGTGCGATGCTTATTATATAAATTAACTTAATCATGAATATGCTTGATCGTAATAGCGGTCTAGATACGCCCATTTATGGTAATTGCCCCTAACCTTCCTAGAGAAAACAATTTGCCACTCGAACAGCCGCGCATCGCGCATATACATCATTTGTACACAATGTACAGTGCTAACCCCACAAATAGAGTTGTAAATGATTCCCTTTTAAAATTCTGTGTTTTTAATTCTCCAAATTAAGACCATAATGACGTGAACCAACATGTACCAAAACACATCAAAGTGCGATACTTATAATCGCAAAGAAAACATATCTACAAATCTAAGGTATATTTCATGCAACCTTTATTATACTTTCACTCTTAATACTTTCACTCTTTAAACTTACTCTTTATTCCTTAATTCCTTTCATGTAAAAAAAAAAAAAATGCAGAGCGGAAAAGCTATGT
Source organism: Hippasteria phrygiana (assembly GCA_037893225.1). Lineage (NCBI taxonomy): Eukaryota > Metazoa > Echinodermata > Asteroidea > Valvatida > Goniasteridae > Hippasteria > Hippasteria phrygiana. The sequence continues at coordinate 2,013,581 of JAZGUH010000008.1, read as the reverse complement.
GTACTGTTCATCAACAGTCACACATCTCTCGTTTATTTCTTTTATTTATTTATTTCTGATCTTTTATCAGGGTAGCCCGTTCACATAGATGTGGTCTTCCACGGGGCCCTGGACATAGAATTACAAAGAAGATAAGAAATAAAACAAAACTAGTAATTTAAAAGGATTAAAAGTGTATAAAAATGTCTAAACATATAGAAAATACGATCAAATGAAATCATAACCAAATAATAATTAAAAGAAAGAGACCTCAACGGTATACAACAAAAAACAATGTGTATAAGAAAAAGACAATAGACAAAAGTGCTGATTAAGAAGTTAAATTTAAGGATAAAATCACAAAAAGTCCCACTTGCATATATACATAAACGAAGAAAAACGAAAATAAAAATGTAAATTATAGAAACAGTAAAAAAGGGTACACTTAACATGCTAAAAGGTGTAAATGATAAAGACAGTAAACAAAAGTACACTTCACATGCTAAAAAGGTGTAAGTGATAAAGACAATATAAATGAGTACACTTAACATGCTAAAATGTATATAATTAAAACAATAATTTAGAAGCAACTTATAAGGTAAAAATGTTAAGTTTCAACATTGACTTAAAAGATTCAATTGAGGCTGCTGATCTGGTTTCATTATTTAAGCTATTCCAGACAGTAGCCCCAGCAACAAAAGGACTGTGCTTTAGGCATTCTGATTTATATTTAGGAATGAACAGGGTGTTCTCAGTTGCTTGTCATGGTGGAGTGATGATGCATGTCAGATATTTTAATGACATCTTCTGTTAGATAGGTGGGGGCAAGATTGTTGATACATTTGTACATAAGTACTGCTCGTAGGTAGCAAAATCGTTTTGGTAACGGCATCCAGCCTAATGTATTAAATAATGCACTTGAAGGAGTATCATGCCCTTTACCTAAAATTAATCTGGCAGCACGTTTTTGGAGTTTATACAGCTTGTCTGTGTGCATGTTGAATCTTTCTGACCAGATTTGAGAACAGTAATCAAAATGGGGTAAGATAAACGCATTATAAAGTAATTTGACAGAGTCAGCCGGAATATATGGTTTCACCCGTCGAATAATACCCAATTTTGCTTGTACAGTACTCACAACCTTGTCTATCTGATCAGTCCATTTCATCTCATCATCAATGATGACACCAAGACATTTAGTTTTATGAACTCTTTTAAGAACAGTGTCATTTACCTCCACTCTGAAATCAACAACGCCCTTAAGTTTTGCTCTAGTTCCTATGATCATAACATTGGTTTTATCATAATTTAAAACAAGACGATTTGTGTTCAGCCAACCAGAGATCTGCGTCAAAGCAACAGATAATTTTTGTTCAACATCCGCAGTCGACTTGCCATTAACTGTAAGAGTTGTGTCGTCAGCATACATGTCAACAGTACCGTTACTGACCGACGAAGGCATGGAGTTAACATAGAAAACAAAAGTGGACCTAAAATAGAACCTTGTGGAACTCCATTAACAACACTCTGAGATTTGGAATAAGCTTTGTTCAAATAAACTCTTTGTGTGCGACCTGACAAGTAGCTGGAGAACCACTTCAAAGCACTCGCTGAGCAGCCAAGTGAGCTTAATTTAGCCAGAAGAATGTTGTGGTTAACCGTATCAAAAGCTTTTCTGAGGTCTATGAAAGCCACTCCTGTCAGGTCACCACATTCAACATTTTTGCTCCATTGATTGACCAGTTTGGCAAGAATTGTGGTTGTGGAATGCATTGGGCGAAATCCTGACTGATTAGGATGCATAAGTTCAAGTTCATTAATAAATTCATACAACTGATCACAAACGGCTCGCTCTAGGATCTTACTTACAATTTATTGACAGGATAGAAATAGGTAGAGGTATTGCCAGACTTAAAGATTGGTATCACTTTGGCACTCTTCAATCCTTCAGGGACATATCCATGCATTAAGGACATATTTATGATTTTGGTTAAAGAATGTAGGATGGCAGGGCTAGCAATTTTTAGTAAACGACAGCTGAGTTGATCATCCCCTGTAGCTTTGTTAACATTCATAGTCAGGAGAGTTTTTTCAACAAAAGCAGGCGAGACAGGCCTGAGATTAAACGCGCAGTCATTGCGACCAGATCCATCAGTGAACACAGTGGGTGTTGTGACAGGCAAGTCTTTTGTGACGTTATGTGCACAAGTCACAAAATAGTCATTGAATGCATTAGCAATCTGACCACCCTCCCTGCAGTCCGATCCATTGACCTTAATCGAACTGGGGAGAATACGGCCTTGCTTTGGAGTTACTTCTTTAAGGCAACTCCAAATCTTTTTGCTGTTACCAACATTATCACGGATCAGACCGCAGTAATGATCGGTCTTTTGCTTTTGCATCTGCATCATATGTGTAACTTTATTACGTAAGCATTTGTACTCTTTCCATACATTCTGACAATTATGTTTGACAGCAGCCTTATGGATCTGATCACGTTCTTTCATCAGATTAACAATATCGTCTGTGATCCAAGGACAAGCATTATGCCTAATTTTCTTTTTACAGAGTGGGGCATGCAGGTTCACAATATCGATAAAAACATTTAACCAGGTTCGCCAGGCTAGTTCAATGTCAGTTATGTTAACAATAACATCCCATGGTACATTTACCAAATCATTAATAAAATCATGGACATTCATCTTCTTGAATGGTCTATACTCCATATAATTATGACCTTGTTGAGTGGATGATTTAAAATTAAAACAACGAACCGAATAAGTTAAAAAATGATCACTTATACTTGTACAAAGAACACCATTGTCAGTAAAAACATCTGGATTATTTACGAATATTAAGTCAATGATAGTGTTGCTGTGGCTGGTGACCCTTGTTGGAGAGGTGATTATTTGAGCAAATCCATACAGAGAGGTATAAAATTTCAAGTTATCAGTATTGATATTAGTGACACTATCGATAAAATTACAGTTAAAATCACCCAATAAAATGCATTCCTTGTTTTCAGTTGAGGCTGTTGCTAAAACTTCATCAATTTTATCAAAGAAATCAATACTCGTGTTCGGTGGCCTATAAAATGCACCAACAAGGATGGGGGATTTATATTTGTTGTACTTTACTTCAATCCACACACTTTCTAGAGCTTCAGACTCAAGATTATGCCGCCTGGTAACCTGGACATCATGTGATACATAAATAGCTACACCACCACCATGTCTAGTTCTGTCACTTCTTAGTATGGAAAAACCGTCAATATATATCTCCTCATCCGAGATACTAGAGTCACACAACGTTTCGTTCAGACATATAACATCGAAAGGTCTATGTTTCAGCAGGAGGCGAAGTTCGTCTATCTTACTAACTAGGCTATGAATGTTAAGATGACCAAATTTAATACCTTTTGTTATAATGGGAGGGATACTGCCATCAACCAGTTCATTGTACCTATATTGCAAACCTTGTGTTGAATAGTTCACGGACGATTGTTCACTGACGGTTTCTTCATGGACAGACGATTCATTCTCTGGTACCGGAACCACTCGGTTTCCTGAGATGGTAGTGGTTGGCGACGAATCAGGGGACGAAGCGGCTTCACCTGTTGACTTGGGGTCAGATACCTTTTCCGTGTTTTCCAGTCCTCGTGACGGAAATCCTGATATCTGTGTATAGGAACGTCACTGCTTGAGCCAGGTCTGGTACTGACAGCCTGGGCATAGGTGGGAGGTGGAATCGGCGAACGGCTGCGACGGCGTGTAGGTCCATCATCGTTGGCTGCAGGCACATTTGTGTGATTTGTGACTGGTGGTAGACCCTGTAGATGTCTGATGAGGTTACGAGCGAACACGGTAATACCAGCACGACCAAGATGGACCCCGTCGGATGCTAGTAGTCGCTGGTTGATGTTGTCATTGTCGATGAATTTCCAGTTATGTGTACAGCAGATCTGTCGGATGAGTTTATTGGTAGAGACTATTTTGTCATTATCTCTCTTATTCTCCTGGCTTCTGTGTATTATCGATGATATGGTGATGTTGTTGATTGCACATTTCTGCTGTGCCATTTCACACAACGATTCCAATTTCTTGGATACCGTTTCTGCATCATCGCGAGTGTTGTTAGTACCCACATGAACAATAAGCTCAGATGTCTGGAGTTGGATAGATCCGTCCATGATCATAGTTGAAATGTGTTCAATTCTGGCTCCTGGACGTGAGATGACAGTTACTGATTTAGATTGGCTTAGTTTATGTCCTAGGATTCGTTTGACCATGGAGTCACCTAGCAAGGTTATACCCTTTGTAGACCCGTCCTTAAAGTTCAGTCTCTGCTTGGCTCGATATTCATCCAACTGCTGTCGGAACGATATTCCGGAAGCATTCGAAGTTGGGATTGTAGATGCTGATTTCTTTGGAGGGCTGGCTTTCTTTGTCTGCTCAATCAGCTCATTGTAATACTGGTCAATAACTTCCTCTGGTGTGGGCTCTTCAGAAGCGACTTCAGCTTGATCTGTCAGTGCAGTGAAGCGATTTGTCAAAGGAACAATGGTATCAAATGGTGTTGATTTCACATCGGAAGTACTTGGGTGAACCATTTGTGTTTGGTTTTTGTGATTTGCGGGAGTCCGTAGGTGAGGTTGCTGACGTTTTGTTGATATGTCTTTGTCAATGGTGGAAGAAGACGATAAGGTTACTATTGAACAGTTATGCTCTGGTGATTTTGCGTTTGTTAGCAGGTCAATGGCGGTTTGCAAGCTTTTACGTTCACTATCCAGTGCCTGGATCTGTGATTTTAGATCAAGGTTTTCGTTAAGTTGAACTCTCATTGATCTCACTTCATTTCTTAATTCATCAATAGAGAATTTTAAGTCCCGTATTTCAGAATTTGCGGGAATTTCCCGGGTAATCTTATTGGTTGTAGTCTTGGTTTGGGTGGTACAAGTTTCGTCACTGTTCCCTGCATCCTTAGTGGCTTGACCAGTTGCGGATTCCATCTTGTTTGTTTTTAGTTTAGAGGAAGACAAGCAGGCTTTAGGAAACTTGCTATGATCATCAGTTAGGTAGAGGTATAATTCCAAGATATCATCAATGACAGCCTCTACAGAGCGTCTTGATTTTAGTATCAACTGATCGCTGGTACCCATACCTTGCGTACTGTACTGTACGTCGCCATGTTGTATGCTTTCGGTGTGCTTGGTTATAGCAAACTGAAACAGACTCTTCCGTGCTTCATCAAGATTTTCCAGGCTTATATCTTGTTGTATCTGCTGCCTCAGATCATTATGTGGCGTTACTCCGCTTTTAAGAAGAATGTGACGCAGATTTGAATCGATATTTTCGGAAAATGTGGGAGCGATATTCTCTGTTGTTGCACCAGTAGCCGCCATCTTGCCAGATGGCAGGGATGAGTCCATCACAAGTCCATCACAAATCCACCACAGGTCCATCACAAGTCCATCACAAGTCCATCACAAATCCATCACAAATCCATCACAAATCCATCACAAATCCATCACAAATCCATCACAAGTCCCTGCAAGTCCCTGCAAGTCCCTGCAAGTCCATGCAAGTCCCTGCAAGTCCCTGCAATTAAGTCCCTGCAATTAAGTCCCTGCAAGTCCCTGCACGTCCCTGCAAGTCCATCACCAGCTCTCCAGTCCTAATCCCAATCACAAGCTGAGCTATACAAATGAGCTATACAGTTATGCGCCAATTCCTTCCTCCACCCCTCCCCCCCCCCCGGCTGCCCCAGGTCTTATGTGGGGATTGGTCACGTTTTTCAAGCCCCAAGGTAGGGATTTTGGTCACTCATTTTGCCATTGTTTCCACATTATCAGAAGTTCAAAACCATGAGGTTGGGATGTCCCACCCATGTATGTTAGGGACGGTCATTAAAATTTTGCCCCAGGGGTGGGGATTTTGTCACTTCAAAAGTGACAATCCCCACATCTTGGGTGGGGCAGCCCGGGGAGGGGGGAGGGGTGGGTAAAGCAATTAATACCTGTGCATTACATGTGACCGGCTTTATGAACTGAGGACTAAAGGGCTTGCAGGGACTCGACGATAGATCTGAAGCTGAGTACAGAGTTGGGTAGCCAGTATATCTACAATACCGTAAGGTGTTGACTGTTAATTGTGTAAGCGGAGAATATAATTGTTACTCCTTTTGACTGTATATTAATTACAATTGACTATAATTGTTTTTGTAATTATTTTTATAATTCAATTCAATTCAATTCAATTCAATTCAATTCAATTCAATTCAATTCAATTCAATTCAATTCAATTCAATTCAATTCAATTCAATTCAATTCAATTCAATTCAATTTTCGGCCTTTAGTTTTAGGCCTACATCTTTAAAATTACAAATAAGTGTTACACATGAAACATAAAAATGTTACTAACATTCAATAAAGATAAAATACTACACAAAAACCTAAAAAAATGTTTTTGTTTTAACAGCACATTTTTCATAGAAAATAACTAGATCTCTCTTTCTTTGCAAGGGTCTTTGTGTTTGTTTTGTTCTGTTTTCTCATCACCCCATTATCTATTTGAAGAGGAATACTAAAGACAAGTTTCTGGAAAATGGAAATCAACCATTTGTCAATGTGTCTTCTAGATTCAGTGGTCATCCCCCTCCCCTCTGTTCCGGTCGCGTGCATATGCTGAGCAATCCCAGTGCACACTGCGTGTAAGGCCGCATCCGAAACTCTTGTCTAGGGCTATTGTCTAGGTGTGCGCCCATTACAACTACGTGAAGAAATGCTGACAATAGCCGTAGCCGTAGCTCTGGAAGCCCGTTTCGGACACGGCCTTAATGTAATTTCGTTCGGTTGAGTGGCGAATTAGAACGAAATTAAGTTCTTAATGGTCAATTATCACTCCGCGCTTCGCGGAGCGATACGGAAGTGCCGGGGCACTTGGTGTATATAAAGGAAAGGCGTGGCACAATATAGCCATATATAACACGTATATATAACACGTATATTTATATATATAAAAAGCCTAGTACATGGGGTTTTTGCTTATCAGTATCATTTTGCGGGTTTTTTTCCAGAAATGGTTTTTTGACCCTGTAAATATATCGATGAAGCTCTTACTCGCATGTAGGCTTGAATATGTGTTAATATTGAATTAATCAGACTACCGTAAACCCAAGTGTATTATCGGTACAATAAGGATTAACTATATAATCCAGTTTATAGACTCGTAGTCTACATCGGTATTATACCAGATAGCATGTAAACATTTCAACATAAATGACTTGAGTTTAATGTGCTGTACTATTTAACACACCACTTCATTATACAAATGTATGTAAAATTGTACAGAAAAGCAAAACAACAAAACATAAAAGATACAAGATAAGAGAAAAGAAAAGAAGACAAGAATGGTATACAATAAAAGGGTTGGTATGCTTGTCGGTCAACCTCCCAAAGTTGTAATTACTGGAGTGATGTGCAGTAATTAAGAACTATATATTGTGCGAACATTGTCTGCATAAAAATGAGCATTGCCTTGCCCAAGGCCGTCAAGCTTGTTTAAGGAACGAGGGAGCGGCCGCAGTGGCTACCGTACAGCAGGCAGGGCGCCCAGCGCGAGCGCCGCGCACGCTAGCCTCAACGATCCCATTCTGTCCTTTCTCGATCTCTGTGCCTAGCCTGCACGTACGTACGTACGCCCCCCCCCCCCCCCCCCCCCCCCACACATCCATCCGTAAAGTAACCATTCCCCAGTTTACAGTACATGTACATGCCCAGTCCCCACCATTATAGTGTGAGTCAAACAAACTATAGGCCCTACACTTTTAAAATTGGCCATAGTTTTATGCGCCTATCAATCGCTTCCCCCACCCCTCCCCCTGGGCTGCCCCAGGTCTTATGTGGGGGTTTGGTCACGTTTTTCAAGCCCCAGGGTGGGGATTTTGGTCACTCATTTTGCCATTATTTCCACATCATCAGAAGTTCAAAACCATAAGGTGGGGGTGCCCCACCCATGTAGGGCCTATGTCGGGGATTGTCACTAAAATTTTGACCCAGGGGTGGGGATTTTGTCACTTCAAAAGTGACAATCCCCACATCTTGGGTGGGGCAACCCGGGGGGAGGGGTGGGGGAAGCAATTGATAGGTGCATTATTCTGTAGCAATTGTGCTTTATTCTGTAGATAAGATATTTTCATATGTACTTTTAGAGTACCGTAACTCTTCCTGCTTCTTTTGGTGAGATTTTTACTGGATTAGTTTTCATGCATGACTGCACAGGAGACAATTAAGGGGTCGGGTAAAATCTGAGTTGCGCCAACTGGTCATTGCCTTGAATCAACAGGTGGAGTGGCCCCCAAGATCTGATCTGAACCCTCTTGACTACTTTTATGGGGATATCTAAAAGCTCGGGTTTTCACCACTCCTTCAGCAAATCTGGATGACCTCCAGGAAAGGATAACTCGTGAAATTGACATTCTCAGACAAGACAGGGAGATGATTCGCCGTGCTGTTGCAGGAATGATGCGCCGAGCCCAGCTGTGCATTGAACGAGATGGTGGCTATGTTGAGGACTAAGACACCGTGGAATTTAATTGCCCTTTCAATTTAATTTAAATGTTTTAAATAAACACGAAGTTTAAAAGCTAATGAAATTTTTTTTTGTCTCTTTGTTAGACAATGGTTGTGTTCTTTTAAATTGTCTCTTTCTTATCCAGCCCTGACCAGTTGGCGCAACTCAGATTTCAGCCGACCCCCTTAATTTTCTCCTGTGCAGTCATGCATGAAAACTAATCCGGTAAAAATGTCACCAAAAGAAGCAGGAAGAGTTACTCTAAAAGTACGAAAATATCTTATCTATATTGCTACAGAATAAAAAAATAATTACTCACACTGTACATTTACGTACGTGAATGTACGGTAGCGGCCGCCTGCTCGTTCCGGGAACAAGCTTGACAGCCTTGGTCAAGGCTAACTTTGAAAGTATTGTTCTACAAGCAAAGCAACAACACACTTTTGCCCGAGTAGGCCGGAAATTAACCTCCTGCAATGTATAGAACAAATTCTTCTCCCCCCAGGGCCTACATTGTCTTTGGATCTGAACTGAATTACGAACAAGGTGGCCCCTTTACCTCATTAAAACAAAAATCAATGAAATGGTCGTGACTTACATTTTTTTAAACTACAAATTACGTCATGCGGTTTAGTAAACTTCAGCGATATTAGTTATTTCCAGTCCAAAAAGGAAATTTCTGAATTCATTCACAGTTCAGAAGCTTTGTTTGCGCAAAATATCTTTGAGAACGATTTTCATTTATGTGACCTTTAATTAAAGGTAGTAGGCCTATACAACATTTGCTTTTGCTGTAATTTGTCATAAATGGATGGATTTGGGGTTAGTATTCATAGCAGTGATCTGTTTAAAGTTTTGTGTGTATGGGTGCTGGGAAAACGGAGAAAAAGAAAGAGGGAAAAAGATGCTGTTCTTGTGGTGGTGTTCCCTGACTCTATTTCAGACAAAACGAAGCAATTTATAGACGCCAGGGAATTATCAGGTCGGGGAACTAGACAATTTCCAACGATTGTCGGCCGACCATTGTTGGAAATTGATACAAAAGTTCCACTTTTCTTGAAAATGGCAGCACGCTACAGTCAAGTAAGGTATTTCATAGTAATTATGTAGTTTGATGCAAATGTTGTATATTACTTTAGTTTAAGCGCATCAGGTACAGACGGACTATAAGCATACCTTGTACAGAACTCCAACAGTATTTAGATTTTAGCTTCACGTGGCTCTATCAAGCTTGGTGGAGCACTGTGTCATCGTGGTCTAGTACACCGAACCTAACCTCTTAATTGGAGGTACTACATATTGTGGGTTCGAGTCCAGCAGGAGTCATGTGCTTGTGTCCCTGAGCAAGACACTTTGTTAAAAGTGGCTTCTTTCCACCCAGTGGCGGATCTACGGGGGGGGGGGGGGGGGTTTGGGGGTTTAAACCCCCCCCCCCCCCCCCCCTTGGGCTGAGAAAAAAATTATAAATAACCAGTGTCGGGTGTCGAAAATTCGGCACGCTGGGGTGTGTAGGCCAATCACCTCAGGTAAACCCCCCCCCCCCCCCTTAGTGAAAACCTAGATCCGCCCCTGCCACCGATGAGTAAAATATGGGTACCCGTGAGGGCAGTGGTAGTTATATGTACAGTATTTGAGTAGCCAGTGGGCGCTTAATTTGCAGCCGGGGCTCTATAGGGAGCTGAGTTAATGATTGATAGGCCTGATGGGCGGGGGTAATAATGTACCGTACCGTAGCACCTTGCAGCACCGTGATCATGGTGGATATGTGCGCTTTACAAATCTGCATTATTCATATTACTATTTTAGTTCTGCTGCGCAGATTTGCCGGCCTTCACACGATGCACTGTACTCGACCCAGTTACGTACAACACGTATATACGAGGTCGACACATTCAAGTCATGGGCTTATACGGGATCGGAGTACAACAAACACTGGACAGCTACACGTATTCGTAAAAGCTAGGGCTCATCACAGGTAAGACATTCAAACACGAGGAAAACAGCGTAAACTCGACTCAGCTAACTCATCAAAAATCAGCAAGGGAACATTTTGATCGAGACTGTTCAATTTGTCCACCTATGGGCTATTGAAGCGGACTCTCACTGAGTTATGGAAAAACAACGCAAAGCGTGTTGAAATGATTTAAAGGGACACATTGCTTTGGATGTTGCGATTTGGGCTATAAAACTGAAATGGATATGGTTGGGAAGCTTTTTTTAAAGTAGAATATAAAGATTCACATAACTATCCCTTCAAATTGCGTGATTTTTGTTTAATTTCGTGACAAATAACGGTCCGCCATTTTGTAGAACCAAATTTTTGACTCCACAAAATGGCGGACCATGTTCACCAGTCGTATTTCCAGTCGCATCTGGTTGAAGTACGTTCTGTTGATCCATTTTCATGTACTGTGGCACGGCGCGCAGCACTGACGATATGTGTCGCGAGGTAGAGAATTGTACCTGGCGATCATCTGATAGGTTCACAAGGCCACTGGCTGCGGTGCCAGCCTAAAGACTCTTACAGCGTATTTTGCGCATTATTTAGACGGTGGTATTTAGTACTGGAAATAAGTCTATGTTTCGCGGGTCAGATGTCAGGGGTAAGCGGCCAATTTTTTGTTTTGTAATCACTACTCACTAATTACAACACATTATACGTGATTTTTTGCATGAACAACTCTTATCAAAGATAAGGAACATTTCTAAACAGCAAAATTTCATGACATTTGAAGGCAATGTGTCCCTTTAATGGTTGTTTTAATTCATTAGTCCCTTAACATGATTTAGGATTTATATTGCATTATTCCTGCTTAAAACAATAAAGTATTATCTTGACAATGATATTTTGTGTCCAGAGACAATTATTTCCCAGAATAAATATGAGAAAATAATTCTTGAAAATGTTTGTCCAAGCTACTCCGCCCCCTGAGTGGGACCCTCATTAACATAAGTGTGTGACGTAGATCGAGGCACATTACATATTCTGCTCGAGCCGGCCCCATTCATCACGCGTATGCATTGAGTGTACATTCTTCGTCCAAAATCTAAGCATAATATAGTGTTTTTCGGCCATGCCGACAAGGTGTGTGGCTGCTGGGTGCAGCAAAACAACGAAGGCTGGAGTAAGCCTTCATTTATTTTCAACGGATGCGAAATATCGGAGAATTTAGACGGCGAAAGTGAAGGTGACAAGAGCGTTATGTAGGATTGTAGCGACCACTTTTTGAGCCGTCGTGTTTCGATACTGGTATTTTCAAATCATGGGATGACCATTAAAAAAATATGCTCAAGTCCACTGCCATCCCAACAAAGTTCAGATGTGAGGAGCCTTCGCTAAAAGGGAGAAAATCAGGGTAAGTTCGATTTTAGTTGTTGCAACTTACGAAATTGCATTTAGGGTGGGGGTTGGGCCGGTTGGCCCCTTGCAGTTGCTACGCCATTGATCCAGTGTGCATCTCAGTCTAAACAACTGGTACGAGATTGAAACCCCGTTCCCATCCCCGATATTACTTAATCCCGTTTTTAACAAGCCCCCCCCCCCCCCCCCCCCCCCCGTTAGCTACGCCGCTGCGCGCATGTGGCCAGTGAGCTATCCAGATTGTTTACATACTAAGATTTGCGATTCCAAAGGTTCAAAAGGTAAATACAAAAGAGTCCCTGAGTGCAACAGCCGGGGCGATAAGGTGTTATACAGTTTGTAGTCTCAATAGACATGATACGACCTCGGCGAGGCCATCGTGCGTTCAGACGCACGCATTATTTTATACGTGTGATGACAGTCACTTGAACTTAACTACCGGTATGCTACAGTAATAGTTTAAGCGATTGTAGAGAATTGGTGGAAAATCGTAATCCGGTGTCACGGTCTCATGTAAGTTAGTAAGCACGTCCCTGTAATTACCAAGAAGTCTCTTGGCCTGCTGCTTCCTGTTTATCTGGTGTGCCCAGTTTTCCGGAACACTATTTAACGCTACTGCACTGTTAAACAATTCTCTGTTATTTCACACAAAAATATTATGTCAATTGGCATTACAAGGGCTGTGTGTATGTACAGAGATGATCTGTAGACTGTTCTGTACATTAACAGAGAACGGTTCGTATTTTTACAAGGCATTGTGTGTATTAACAAAATATTCTGTGCTATCACAGGTTATGTGTAGACTTTTCTGCGCATCTATAGAGTGCGGCTTCTAATTTTACAAACTTGTTTGTGTGTGTGTGAGTTTGTATATGCCGGCAATCGTGGACCTAGGACAAAAGAATTCGGGCGTAGACAAAGGGGTCCACGTTTGACCGAACGTCCACGATTGAAAATCGTGTACAAAACCAATAGGAGGTCTTCCGAAAAAGTTAGTATAAACAAAAGAGGAACAATGAGAGGTCCACGATTGCACCCGTTTACATGACTGTGTGTGTGTGTGTGCAATCTTACATATTCCTATCCTATACATTACTACGGTGCTCATATAGATCCTACTATTACATAGTATAGCACATTTTGGTTTTATATTCATTCGGTCGAGCCATTATGAAGTCATGGTTCCCCATCAACCGTTTGATTTTTTTGAACATAAACGGGGATGTAATTATGACATTATTTAATAATGTTTGCATAAAAGTAATTTTGTACATGAATTGCTTGACAAATTACCTATTATGATCCAGAAAGTGTGTTTTTGGACTAAACAACAGCAATTTAACATAATTTTTGCGCACACAAATGTCCTCAATTGTGATTGGTCAGCTGCCGCATAATGGATTCATGTAGGATAACAGAAGATTCTATGTGAATGAACAACAAAGGAGCATTGTATAATTACAGAACTTCCTTGTACATGTACAATTTACAATTGCGCAGTTGTTGATATACAAGGGAAATGTTTGTAACTGAGTTTCTATGTGGTTATACAGAAATAAACTCTGTAAATCGTTGTACCACAACGTAATTTTTAACAGTGTGAACCCTAACAAATACAGCACTGCGCATGCATTTGTTAGGGTTCAGTATGGTGTTCCGGAAAACTGGGCACACCGGATAAATGAGACTGTGACACCGGCACTGCTTACTTCCAAACGTGAGTTACTGGCTACTTTGGCGCCAAAATATTTCTGTAAAAAGCTTTCATTAATATTTAATTATAGAATATTGAAGATGGTTTGTAATTTTGGTTACTTTTGGTTTGTACTTTTGTTGCTTGCAAAACCGTGTACATTGTGCCCACCAAAACTTGTCCAAGTTGATAGGAATTATCAAAAGGTCATTTCAATGGGTATTTCATCTTCATGATATTAGCATATTAATTATACTCTTATAACCAGTGAAAATGTCATGGAAATCCATTCGTGGAAACCGCAGGTGTAAGGCCGTATCCGAAATGGGCGTCTAGAGCTATACAGCTACGGCTACGCCACGCGTAGTTGTAATGGACGAACACCTAGACAATAGCCCTAGACAAGCGATTCGGACGCAGCCTAACATACATTTTGTTACCTGTTTTAATTTGTATTTACACATTCAACGCACACGATCATAGTTGCCTATCGAGTATGCGTAAATCACTGTGCAAATTCCATTGAAATTGTTTAAATATATATATATATATATATATAAACAAATGTGGGGATGCTGCGTAGCACTGTAGAGCATTGAAAATATATATGGTAAAGGTGAAACAGTGCTCACCGGATAGTTTTACCCGAGCTTTCGGTGCAATGCACCTTCTTCAGGGGAATTATGGCTTGTTGAGATATATATATATCCTTTCATAACCTGTGAGGCCCTACATTTCTGGTTTGCAGGAATGGAAGCAAGTGGCATTGTCACTGATTATGCACGAGGTAATTAATATGCTCCAATAAAGCATTGACAGACCTGATGATACGTGTACCGGTAGTTGCAGGCAGTGTTCATACTTTGCGTGATTCAAAATATAGAGTGAAAGAACAAGTCTGTGAAATTTTGAGCTCAATCCGTCTGACTGATTTTTGTGCAGTCATATGGGCTTACAATGTATTTATTTATTTATTTCGATTATTGAATTCAAAGTAATCTATGCAAAAAATGTTTTAGGGCTGCTAAATGTTATTTTCTCATTGGAAAGTAATGCAATTTGAACTTTTATTTTCCAGGATGATACACCCAAAAGCACAGAGACACTGAGATGTTCCTTGTCTAATTTCTGAACCAGAAAAGGCACGTAGGCACACGATACACAAATCTAAGCTTCCACCATGGGAACCCCGCGAGACTCAAAAGACGCAAGGGCACTAGAGCGTCCTCCAGTGACCGCAGCTGGCCGCTGGCGTTTCGCAGTGCTCTTGGCCTCGTTCGGTATCAATTTCCTAGTTATGGCCACGACGCGCTGCACCGGCGTGCTCTTCACGAGTTTCCAGAATGCCTTCGTGGTCACTACTGCTCATACTGGGGCCATCTCTAGCATAATGTCAGCTACGGCTTTGTTCGGAGGTGAGCATGTCCATCAGAAATTTGAGAATGCTAGCATGGCGGACATATCAGTGTGACTGTGAGCAAATACTCAATGACTTGTAACACGAGTTAATTTAGAGTCATTTAAAGAAAAAATATCCATAGGTAATTATTTATATTAAAAGCATTCTCAAAAGTTTTTGAATGTAAATGATTTGGCTCTGTTTAATTATGGTAATCAGTACGCCTATATACTGAATACAAAATCTTGAGAATGATGTGCTTTGAGGTCGATGTATTCTTAGGGGAGGGATAAGCCTGATGTAAGCAAAGACAAATCTTGCACACAAATGTTGCTGTTTTACAAGATAGATTGCTTTTACCTGTTAATTTTCTTCCAAGCTTGCTTCTCCCTTGCTAGCTGGCTCGCCAACTTCATTCTCTTTATATGCAAGAAAAATGTCATGGTATTTTTCTAAATTGAAAAAATAGAACCGATTTTCTTACCGACTGATGATAATACGTGTAGTCTGGTTTCCGCAGCTTCCCTCGGTGGTGTACTGGGAAACCACATTGGTTACCGCCGGACAGCGATGGTCGGCGGCGTGCTGAGCATCGTGGGGTTGGTCGGCGGCGCACTGACCACAAATGTCTACCAGATGTACGTCGTTGGTTCGCTGGCTGGTGAGATTCATTCCTGTGTCAATTTAGATCACGCAGGGTTATGAAACGAAAAGAAAATGGAAAATAAAAATAAATGGCTCGATAAAATTAATTTTAGGCAAAATAAACAGCACATGTTGAGCGTCCCCGTAGACTTCATATTTCGAGGCCCCGTTGTTTCTTTTTTGTTTCCTATTTGGTTTGCCTTTTCTTGAAGATAGTTAAAATGCATGTTTTTTTGGGCATCAGTGGGGTAGACTACAATGTTGGCGGAAACTATCTTGACAGGAAAGAGGCGGTCGTGTTAGAAGATATAGGCATATACTGCCTGGCATAATCTAGGCCTACCTCCATCCTTTGTTGAAAAACAATTGCACTAAACAATTGTTTTGTTTTTTCGAATCGCCTAAAAACGTGTAACTTTGCAATAGCCAAGTTGGGTGAAACTGCAGGTGCTGATTTGTCGCTTGATTGTAAGTAAATAACATACCCTCAAGCATCCTGTGAATCATGGCACCCGGTGTGCTGTCATTTTCAAGAAAAGTGGATTTTTAAAATCCATTTTATCCATGGTCGGCTGACCATCGTTGGAAATAGCCTGGTTCCCCGACCTGATAATTCACCGACGTCTATAAATGTCTTTGTTTTGTCTGAAGTATAGGGGCAGAGAACCAGACTACAAGAACATTTTTTCTCTTTGTTTTTCCGGCATCTATATGCACACACAACTTTAAACAGGTCAACGTTTAATACAGTATTTTCTAAAAAAGATACTAACCCCCAAATCCATTCATTTCTGAAAATTACAGCAAAAGCAAAATGTTGTATAGTGTATACTACCTTGAGCGTGTGTGGTCGTAGTCCGATTGCAACATGTCGTCCTGTCATGAAGATCAATCAGTAAGTGTGAAGTTTGGTTGGGCGACTAGAGTCGACTAGACAGTAGACTTAACCATAGTCAATCTAGATGTCACTCGAACGCTGCGCGGTTTGACTAGCTAGTCCAACTGGATCAACCTAGCCTATAGCCACGCATATTTTTTTTCCGTAGGCGGGTGAAGCAATAACAGAAAAAGATATGTTTATTCATTATAATAGAACAGAACGTCACAGCATTGTTATTATTTAGCCAACTAGTTCGAGCTGCTACAGCCTAGTCTAGTGGATAGTGGGATGGGCTATTGATCAAAAGGTCCCTAGTTCGAATCCACCTGTACCCATTTGTCTTTAATACTGTGATATCTTTGGGATATTTTTAATTTAAGAGGAAAAAGAGACAGAGAACCTAAATGCTAGCTGGGAAGTGATCAATGCAACCACTGAGTTATTCATGAAAATTGCTTCACCCGCCTACGGAAAAAAAATAAGCGCCCCAGACCACGGTTTCTCTAGTCAAATTCGCGAGTTACGTCACGGTTTCAAGATGGAGGATAGGTAAACTGCGCAAGTTTTGCAAACGTTTACGATAAATTGTTGGTTTTGTCCAATGATAATAACTCTTTTCAATAAGATAATGAATTATTTATTGCACTAATGAACACTATTTATTAGGCCTAAGTAAAGAAAATAATAGAAATAAATAATAGAAAATAAAAATGACCTGCCAACATTTGCTTCGTTAACAACGAGCAGACGGTGTTTGCAGTTTATTGTTGCTGCTCGTATACGTAGTCGATAGACAAGATGCGTTCGAGTGAAAAACAGACCACCCATGCGTGATCGCAAATTGACAAAAGGGACTAGGTCGGCAGCACCCGAACTTGCTCATTGTTGATCCAGGATTTTAGTTGCGCAATAGATGTAGCTTATTTAGCACCAATTCTTTGGTCATGTTCTTTGTGTGTTTCCCACAGGGCTTGGCAATGGAGTAGCCTTCAATCCAGCCGTCGTCATGACCGCCATGTACTTCAAGAAAAACTACACATGGGCGAATGCGTTCATGACTACCGGGGACAGCATCGGGATGTTGGTATTCCCTCCGGTTATGCAGTTGCTCTTGGACTCGTACGGCTGGAGGGGAACTGTGCTCGTGACCGGAGCAATTTCAGCCAACATCTGCGTAGCAGCGGCTATCTACCGCCCGATCCGACCGGCCCGTGCAGACAGAAAGAAGTTCCGCCCGATCCTACTGGCCCGTAAAGTCAGAAAGAAGCTCAACGAAGACGAGAACGACCACATCGGGGAAGACGAGAACGACCACATCGGGGAAGACGAGAACGACCACATCGGGGAAGACGAGAACGACCACATCGGGAAAGACGAGAACGACCACACCGGGGAAGACGAAAATGGCGGGGAAAAGCCAGCAAAGGGAAAGCAAATGTTTGTTGGCTTTCTCTCCGGGATCGTGACGCTGCTCAGGTTGAGGCTTCTGCGGCAAAGCTACCGCTTTGCCGCTTTCTGCTTCTCTAAGACGTCCTACTTCACGGCCTACGGCTGTTTCCTGATCTACCTCATCCCCTACGCGAACTCGCTGGGCATACAGGACCAGAGGGCCGCTTTCCTGATCAGCATCTCGGGGGTCGCGAGCATAGCTGGGCGGGCGCTCTGCGGTCTGATCAACCGGCGAGTGTCCTCGGCGATCATCTACCAGGCCTCCATGCTGGTCTGTGGGTGCGGTATTCTCGTTGCCCAGGGTGGTACCCACGCGTATCTTGCCACCTCGGCCGCCATCTTGGGATTCTCAATCGGGTTTCAGCACACAATCGAGACGGTGATGTTACGGGAATTCGTGGGCGTGGATAACCTGGGGTCGGCGGTCGGTATCTTCTCTGGCTTCGGAGGTGTGGCCGATTTGATAGGCCCCATTGTAGCAGGTATATACGATAGGTGTTCATGCTGTAAAAAGTAATGCACCTCAACACCTCGTGCACTATGTACACTGTGCACTATGTACATATGGTTCCCCTACGTGTCCCTTCTCCAACGTGGGCTGTTAAGTGTTATGGTCAAAAGTTCTTTAGTGTACACGATTGGTAATCCTCCAATTTTTTTGTTGCTTATTTATTACGAAATACCTTACCAGACTGTAAGTTAATAGTAGTCTCAATCATCCTGTGAAATGATGGCACCAGGTGTGCTGTCGTTGTCAAGAAAAGTTGAAATCTATATCGTTTTCCAACGATTTCCAGCTGGGATTCGTTGGAAAACTGCCCTGTAGCCTTTAGTCAAGGCGCGCGTGGCTACCCGGACTATAGTGCGCGCCCCATGATGGCATTCGGAGCGCGTCACGTGCCTAGATAGCCACGCGCGCCTTGACTAAAGGCTATCATCCGCCCGACGGTTAAAAACGAGCGCCGTTTTTCTCTCGTTTTTTTTTTCGCCATCCAACAACGCAAAACTTTGAACAGGTCAGTGGAACGATATTTCCTATAAAATACTAACCCCCAAATCCGCCCATTTCTGAAAATGACCAATCATGTACACTACGTACATTTAACAAACCGCAGTCCTGCCAGAAATCCATAATCATCCCATGCACAGCTGTCGGCCATCCAGTAGGCCCCCCCCCCCCTATTATTAGACATTTTATCGATACATAAAATGCAAGAAACACAGCAGCTCCGGGAAAACTGCCAGACCTTTTGTTCTATATATTTCTCGTCCAGGTGTATGTAAACTTTTGACCACAACTGTAATTGTCCCAAATCAAAAATTCGGGCAAGAACTTGGGCAGCTTTGTCTCAATGGGCGCATGCGCGTTCCTTGTATAAAGAAACATGGCGCGGCAAGATCGTACCCATGGCCCTTTTCCAAACACTGGCTTGGGCTCGGGCTTCGGCTTCGCGTAATTTTATGTCCCCAGATTTGGCAAGATCTGGGACGCTGTTTTTGCTACATGTACATCAAAGTCTTTTGCTTTAACCAAGAGCCAGAGCCTGTTTATTTATTTATTTACATATTCAAGGCTTCAGATTGGCAGTGGGACTGGGGAATAGCTGGAGAAGAAGCCCAAGCCCAAGCCAAGGTTTGGAAAAGGGCCCTGGTAACGAGGTTGGGACTTGGGCAATTTGGAACTTGACGTGCGCCACCAAGAGTTTTCAAAGAGGCCATTTTGTTTTCGCACTGTGGACTCCAAATGCAGTTTTTAAGGCGCTAAAGTTTGACAACTAACGCCGATCCCCCTTTGCAATATACATGTACACTTTCATCAAGCATGAATAGATAAGGTTGCTGGCGCCTAGAAAACAAAGTTGAAGGGATCTTTTCCAGAAAAAAATGTTTCCGTAAACAAAACATAGGCCTAATACAATGTTGTTTCGATTTTTTGGAACTATCATACCAACTAACTGCTCGTGAACGTGAGAGGTTTATACAGGCAGAAGTTGGCGGGTCCACTTTTAGGGCTTGATTTTTTCCGAGATAAAAAGGTTTTGCGCTAACTGTGAGTGTTCGTTGGTGAATTTCATACCAGCTAGAGCACAAGTTTCCAGCTCATTTTCACGCATTATAGTCAAGCATTCCGTTATCATAATGTTGCCTGAAATAACAAATGATTTTTTTTCGGAAATACAGGCGCCCTCTACGATGCCACTGATAGCTTCTCTCTTCTGTTCTATGTCTTCGCCGCCATTTTCTTTCTGGGGTTCCTGGTGATACTGTTGGAGCCGTTGCTAAGGAGAATCGAGCCAGGCGTCACTTACGCGGAAGTAAAAGCGGAACATGTGTAGGGCAGCCGACATATAAGAATGAACGTTTTAGTTTTTGTCGGTCGGTCGGTCAACCGCGCGCAAAACAAGAGTATCTCTAAGGTAATGAGATATTGGGCGTGTGCCCGGATCCAGTTAGTATAAAATATTAATTCTAAAAGTGAGTGCAAGTCTTGCAATTTCACGATCCGTATTTAACACTAATGTGAACGCCTTGGTACCAAACACTGACTAGTCTAGTCACAGACTCTTTAGTCTGCCTTTAGACCAATCGTAATGTGAATGAAACATACATTGATCGGAATTTGAGACACAATTTTTCAGTATTATTTTGGTAATCAATTAAAATAAATGTTTTAAATTGAAATACCTCATTTTCCTTCCAAAGAAGCAGCTGGCATAACTAACCCAGTCAGAAAACCAAATCATTAATTTTCATAAAATAGGACGTCACACACCTTGCAGCCCACATACGGTGTGCTGTAGTTATTTATTTAGTCTGGTTCCCAGACCAAAATATTCTGACTATTTCTGATGAATATAAGGTCCATATGATGCACGATATGGGCAAAGGGAACAATTCCCCCCCCCCCCCCCCCCCCCGCCCCCCCTTTCCACTCTTTTGTGTTGGTCATTGTGTTCCCGGAATCTCAGGAATTCTTTTTAGATGTCTAGGGGGATGTGTTGGGTAACAATAGTCTGGATAGTGTATAGGGTATAGGAACAACAAGGGGGGGGGGGGGGGGTACCCCTCTGCCCCATATCGTGCTGGGTATTACACTATGAACATCTAACAAAAGAAAAACGGTGCACTAACAATGAACATCCATTGTTACTTGGCACTAAATCCATTGTTACTTGTTCACAGTGTTAGGTCCGGTAGACAATTTTCCGAACTTGTTTTCGGTAACATTCGGCTGTTAACGGCGATGTTCGCAATAACAAAATGTCTGTCAGGCCCGTTTACAGATCCTGGAATTTGAATTCTCAATTTTATATAAAAACTGAAAAATCAATGCCACACTACTCTTGCAGTATTTTGCCGACTGGATTTTGTAAGAATATTAAATTTGAATGATGCCACTGACGTCATTCGGACTAACACTGTACGTCATGATCTATATTAAACCGTGGAAGCTACCTGACCTAAGATTTAAACGTCAGGGAAACTTCAGGTCAGGGAACCAGACTATTATTTATTCTCAACAAATCGCCTTGGATTTTGAGATCAACCCAACCTCGTCCCCATGGCGATCAAGCGGTTCGCTACCACTAGGCGCCCTATCACCCTAGTACATGTATACTAGACCTTTGTATTGTTTGTAAAAATTGAGCGCCATTGTGTATAGGCTGCATAAAATTGAAGCCGGGTTGGCAACATATTTTTCCCCCCAAAAGGCCTCATTACATAAAAAAGGCATGTTTAGGAATTATTTTGTAGTCTGATTATTTTGATTATTGGCTCATTTGCCTGTCCAGTAATCTTGAAAATTTAATTAAGTGGATTGCGGACGATCCATATGAAGCAAGATATGGGGCAAAGGGACCCCCCCCCCCCCCCCCCCTCTTTTGTGTTGGCCATGGTGTTCCCGGAATCTCAGTAATTCTTTTCAGAAATCTAGGGGGGGGGGATGTGTTAGGTAACTGAATGCATCCTTCCTCCATGCTGAATGTAAGTTGACGTGGGGTTCCGTTTACGTCTGAAAACATGGCGACAGCGTGTTCAACAAAACCGTGACAATAACCATTTTTGTGACTCGGGTTGTGTCTGATATTTTGGGACTTTTTAAGGTTATCAATTATTTATTATTTTTCTCATGTAAAGTGTTGAGAAATGTCTCTACATGGAATCATTACGGACGATTAAAACGAATTATCAGCCTGACATGTTATTGATGTAACTCATCAGAAAAGACGAGGTACGTACTTTCCCAGCCAGAGTTACTATTGAGAACAAGGTTGAATATGGACCTTGGGAACGAGATTGTTGTCAACCTGCAAGTGAGATAGCGCTTACAGGTTGGCACTTATGGGGTATTTATTTTTTTATTATAAAATTTCTGACCAAGTCAAGGGTTGTGAACAAGACCACAGGGTCCTTACAAAATCACTCCCCGGATAAGTTAAAAGAATTTAAAACTAATATAAAAACACAGTCACCAAACGACTAAGAAAAATAAAATACAAAACTATAAAATCACTCCCCGGAAAGAAGAATAAAAGGAATTAAAACTAAAGTAAACCACAGACTATAAGAACAACAAGAAAGATAAAAAACGAGACACGAAAAATATTAACATAAAATTAAAGTTAAAGTTAAAATTAACAAAAATTAAGAAGTTAAAAATTCAGAAGGGAGCGTTTAAAGGCGTTCAACGATGTACATTGAATGACATGGTTAGGTAGCCTATTCCAATCACTAGCTGTTCGAAGAAAAAATGAAAACTTAAAGCAATCTGTTCTGGCAAAAGGGATTTGTAATTTACGGTTATGATCATTTCGGCCAATTCTTGAAGCAGGACTAAATTTGTTAAGGGAGCTAACATTGACAAGATTGTTTAAAATTTTAAAGCACATAACAAGTCGCAGAAACTTTCTTCTTGTTTGAAGGTTACTCCAGCCTAGCTCGGTAATTAATATATCATAGCTAGTATGCCAGTCCCTGAGGATAAATCTAGCGCTCTGGTTTTGAATACGTTCTAAAACAGAAGAATGAGTTAATCTATGCGGATCCCAAACTGTACAACAATAATCCATTCGGGATCGAATAAGAGAAATATACAACCGCTTTAAAATGTTTCTGGAGCAGTTCCTAAAATTTCGTTTTATCAAACCCAGCATTTTGCTACAGTTTGTATATATGGCATGACAGTGTTCGTTCCAGTTTAACTTGTCATTAATCATAACGCCAAGATATTTTTCACACGTCGTGGTAGACAATCTTTTCACATCAATATAATAGTTAGGTTCACTAAGTTGATGTTTTCTAGTCATTCTCATGACCTTACACTTATCTACGTTAACATTTAGTTTCCATCGTTCAGACCAAGTGTGGAGTAAGTTTAGGTCAGACTGTAAAATCTCGACGTCATTTTCATTTAAAATGGGACGGTATAAGACACAGTCATCGGCATATAAACGTAATGTAGACTGAATATTGACAGAAATGTCGTTTATAAAGCAAAGAAACAGTGTTGGACCAAGTATGGTGCCCTGTGGAACACCTGATTTTACTTCGGTCCATGGCGAAAATTTACCATTGATAGAGACTCTTTGTTCTCTGTGAGTAAGAAAATTCATAATCCATCTAACATTTAAAGTTCCGACACCATATTTGACGAGCTTACTGCGGAGAAAATCATGGCGTACTCTGTCAAATGCTTTAGCAAAATCAAGAAAAATTATGTCAACATTAGCACCAGCGTCTAAAAAACTGCTCCAGTCGTGGACGGCATCGATTAATTGTGTTTCACACGAACGCTGGGCTCTAAAACCATGCTGATTATCGTTTAAAATATTATTAGTGTTAAGGTGATTAACCAGCCTGTTACAAACAATCCTCTCTAAAGTTTTACAAACTACTGAAGTGAGGGAGATGGGTCTGTAATTACTGGCATCATCACGTTTACCCTTTTTAAATAATGGAATTACGTGCGCTTTTCGCCAATCGTCTGGAACTATGCCCGATTCTAAGGAGGCGTTAAACAGTTTGGCCAAAGAGGGCGATAAATAATCAGCACCCTCTTTCAGGATTCTTGGCGCCATTCCATCAGGGCCTTGGGCCTTCTTGACATCAATTTCATTGAGTAGTTTTCGAACTTCGTATGGTGTACATCTAATGTCACACATACTGTCTGCAACTGGCCTTGGGTCTGTCGCACGTTCATCGGATTTTTGCATGTCATCTTGAATATTAAAAACCGAACTAAACTGGTAATTCATTACCTCAGCCATTTTATAAGAATCTGTGACTTTTACACCATTATCAGTTAAGCAATTAATAGACGAATCAGTAGTTTTACGAGCTTTAACGTAGTTCCAAAACTGTTTAGGGTTACTGTCCACTTCAGATACAATGTGCTCAACATGATCAGAATGGCTTCGCTTAATTTTACATTTGACATCACGCCTTGCAGTTTTATATCTCTCCCAGTGATTAGGTCGTTTAGATGATTTGGCAATCTTAAAGTACCTGTTACGTATTCTAATAGCCCTTTTAATCTCGCCTGTGATCCAAGGGGTATACTTGTTTTTATTACTTACGACCTTATGTGGAATTGTGGAGTCAGCAACATCAAGTACAATACGTTTCCAAGTTTGCCAAGAGGTCTGGATATCACTTGGATTAATCGCATCAAGAAGTTCAGAATGAGCAAGTTTTAAACTATCTTTGAACTGAACAAAATCAGTTTGAGAGTAAAAATAAATGTTGCTATTTACCCTTAGAACCGGCTTAGCTCCACAATTGCACTCGAAGACAATAGCATCGTGGTCACTAATACCAGGGACAATTTGCACATTAGAAATATTGCTAGGTTCACTGCTAAACAAAAGATCTAAGATATTGCTAGAAGTCTTAGTAGTTCTAGTTGGCTCAGTAACATGCTGGTATAACGAGTTACGTTCAATAAGAGAAATCATATGAGATACATCAACATTTTCAGATAGGGTAGGGTACCCGTCAGTCCACTTAAGGTTAGGCATGTTAAAATCACCAGTAAGAATAATGTTTCTGTGTTTCACACCATTCCTATTTAACAGCATAAGAGACTTACTTAATTCATTGATAACTTCAGCTCCACCACTGGGAGGTTTATAAAAAGTCCCTATAAAAACAGAGCCTTTGCTTTTACAAATAACTTCACACCAAATAATTTCACATGAAGAGTCCAAATCTGGGCGATGAGTAATCGGGAGACCTTTCCTAAATGCAATCAAGATACCCCCACCATGTCTATTTCTATCCTTTCTGAATGCAGAATAGCCGGAAGGAAGAAATTCACAGGAATTGATATCATTCGAAAGGTGCGTTTCAGTGATAAATATTACATCTGCATCCTCAAATTCAATTACGGGGGTACGGGGCAACAAAGGGCAACAATAGGGACAATGGACCCCACTACTCTGTCTTTAGAAATTGATGTACCCCACAGCCGTAACGCTATGTATTTCGAGATTTCTAAGGGGACAAAGGAGAACAAAAGAAGGGAAGTAGGGTCGAACAATAGATGTAGGCCTACCCCACAACCCATTAGCCATTTAGAGGTATGGCGGACACAATAGGAGGGCGCTATTTGATTTGGGTATACCTTTTGTGCCATACAAAAGGTATACCCAAATCAAATAGCGCCCTCCTATTGTGTCCGCCATACCTCTAAAAGGCTAATAGCGTGTCAGGTGTGTGTGTTCCTCCCGGACAGGTGAATTTCAGTCACGGGCTCATCGGTAGTATTGCATATGCCTAAGTGAAGATAATTAGGACATTGGCCGGTCACGTGAGAGGGTTTAACCAATAAAAGGGAAAGTGAGTCAGATTTTCATAGTAAAGAGTCTGATTTTCATATGGTACCGGCACACAAAGAAAGGTTAGGATGGGCGATGGGCGTTTTTCGAGTCCAAAGATCACAGTACAACTTTACACTTTTCAGTACAACTTTTACTTTTTATTATATATAATTATTTTATCGAGGATTGTCTGTTTTGTTACTTACCGGTTTGCTTAGGAAGTAATTTTTCGTTTTAAAATTACCGAACACCAAAGTGTATTTTAGCTAATTTTGAAAATAAATATTTACTTTGTTAAAAGTTGTATATGTTTTTTTTGTGTTTGCATGCTTTATTTATGAAATGCAGCTCCATAACAATTTACTAATACACCCCCAACTTCCATCCACCCAAACCCCGGGGAAATATTTTTAGGGCTGTACTCCAGTCCTGATCCGAGTCTGATACCCAAATAGCAAAAAGGTGGATATATAGGCCTACGTCCACTGGGAGTCCAAAACTGAAAAAACGGCTATAATCCGGAGCCGACTGGGCTTATACCCCCCCCCCCCCCCAGAAATCTGAAAAGAATTCCTGAGATTCCGGGAACACAGTGACCAACACAAAAGAGGGGGGTTCCCGCTGCCCTATATCGTGCATCATATGACTGGGCTGGATCATATCTCTGGGTCAAACATGGACTTGCAAAATATATGGTCCTGCAATAATGCCAGGACTGCGCGAGTCCAGTCATGTGATTTTAATTCCGTGTAAGAGTGGCGTAAATCCATGTCGGCGAGTGGGGGAATGGAGGGTAGGGAAATGGAGGATAGGCGAGTGGAAGGGGGCGGGGGGGGGGGGGGGGGGGGGGGGGGTTGGATGAACAAAATCCCGGCCGGCCAAGACAATTAAAAAAGCCGGGGTGTGGGAAGGGGGACTAGAAACAATAATAGGGGTGCTGTTCATCCTGTGCAGGCTGTGTATGCACATTTTATGCCTGACAACATAAAAAGTACATCTAAAAGTGCATCGCTGTTTTTGTTTCTCACCACACAAATCTTGGGGGATGATCCAAGTAGTACACAAGTCGGTATTTCAGCTTGCTTTTTTTTTTTTTTTTTGGGGGGGGGGGGTTGTGGACTCCTCGTGGACCAGCTGGCCAGCACCGCGCTGCCCCCCCCCCCCCCTCCCCCCCCGCCCACCACTTTCCGAACTTGCTCCGCCGCACCTGTTTTCTACCTACACACGTACCTATAATTATCTCCTCCTCGCTGACCCCGCACCAAAACCTGCATGCCCCATTGCATGCATTCGGCTATAGCTAACTGCCAACTGTAGAAACGAAGATCGGAGCAGTGGCGTAGCTAGGGGGGGGGGGGGGGGGGGGGGGGGCACCGGGCACCATAAAAAAATCGTCTCCCCCACTGGAAATTAATTTTGCAAAGCGGTATTATAAATTAAAGAAAAAACACGGTGACATCCAGCCCCCCACCCCATTCTCCCCCTATAGAGACAGCCCTGGTTATGCTGCTGGATCGGAGGGACCCCTCTTTGAAATCCTGGGTAGGCCTACTCAGTTTTTCCCGGTGCCCCTTTAGCTTTTTGGACTTTTGACACTGAATGGCCGTGTCCGAATTACTTGGCTATGGCTGGATGTTACACACATGTCTATGGTAGCGGTTGTAGCCACTTTAATTTCAAGCTGCAGTCTGCATGCGCACGGCCCAGCATGCTCCAAGTAGCTACACTCAGGGTGCACCTAAATAGGCAAAAATTGCTGCGCATGCGCCAAACTGATTACCATAAATTGTAAACCGACAACTGTTTTTAAATAATACATTTTTGGGAGTCATGCAATTGATAGATTGTGTAATTATGATCACCTATTATAACCCGGGGGTTCTGTGCTTCAACTTTTGTGAAGACTTGATAAATTTTGGCTTTAAAATTGGTCCTATTTAATTGGCTTGGCAAAAGCGGAGGGGCGCTTTATGAAAAATGCAGCTAGCCGGTTTGGGAAAAACCACATTTTCGGGGGTGGTACTTTCTGGGGATAATTAGCAAAAGTTCTCAACGGCTGACCTGCAAAAAAATTGAAAAGAATTTGACAGATTAAGATTCAAACTATAATTTTCAGTAGTGTCACAAAAACTAAGAGACTTCTGGTTAAAGTATTTTTTCACTGTGAAGTTAATAGATTTTGCACAAAGGCCAATGGGAGTTTATTTAGTGTGGTACGCCCACCGACGTCAGTGGGTACGCCATCCAGTGCAGTAGAAGTTGACCAAATCATATAGAGCGCCCTCAATTGGCACACTTTGTACAACACCCGTCCTTTCCTGATTGGTCCCCTGACCTCGAGTAACGTCCACCATGGAAAGAGGTACGAAAAAACCATTACTTTCCCTTGGAATTATTACTTCACGTGATAAATATGTCACATTTTTGGACGCACCTTGTTCGTAGAATGCTGAAAACGTCCAGTGTAGCCCTGTTGGTGGGCGTAGTTCTGCATATTTTCACGAGGAAGTCGGTCCGTTTTTGTCCGTACTTTGCATGTGTGCCACGTGTTATGTGTTTCAATCAACATGGGCGTCTGGCAACCGACTCTCGAAATGCGTGTAAAAAGTGCCTATCAATTAAATGTAGGAAGTAGAAATTTAGCCGGCAATTTTCTCACTGGCAAAACGGAAAGATTTTACTTTGATACCCACCAAAATCAGTCAGGAACAGCAAAATCTTGGAAAATAATTAACCCGTCCCACATTAATAACTAGGCCTAGGCTATCTAAATATGTGGCACACCCTGTTAATTGTTATTTCAACACTTTGAGTGACCATACACTGTGCCCACACTGACACTGTGTGCCAAGAACATCTATAAACACAAAAAACACAAACTTTCTTCCCCTATGGCTATATTGCACAACAAAATTCCAACTAACTCTTAAATTCTCAAATTTAAACGTTGTGCCAAATGTTTATACAATTCCGAACACAGATGGATACATATAGTTATTTTCCAAAATTTGCTGTCACTGACCGATTTTGGCAGGGAGGGTGGGGGGGGGGGGGGGTGGCGGGATTAAAATAAAATCTTTCCGGCAAAATGCTCTGAAACGATGTTTTGCCGGCAGTCTTTTCTGATTCTTAATATCCATTGACAGACTTTCCCCCTTTAAATTAAAAATCCTCAAAGTCCAAAACCGCGAGCATGAATTAGGAAAACAATTTTTTAAGTAACTTTGAACTCTTTACAAATTACATACATATACAAGAAACATTTTGAAAGAAAAACAAGAAAAGACACGTCATTGTAGTTTTTGCCTTCATCCACATTTTCTACAGGTGCTACGTTGTTAGTGTTCCTGCTGTGCACCGTGTTGGGGCAGGCACTCAGCCCCGTCACGGTCCTGTCGTTGGATGATCAGGCCAGGATTAAGGCGGTCCTTGCCTCGGTCCGCCCTTTCACTGACCTAGCCAGCGCCCACTACTCCATACTCGGTCTGAAGCTCTTCAGTGCTCCCATCCCCAATGCACAGGTCTGTAGTTTATTTAAAACCTGAGAAAAGGGGTGATCTATCGGAGGGGCCAATCCCCCCCCCCCCCCCCCTCCCGGGAGGCGGGAGATTTGAACTAACAAAACTGTGCAAGTTTGAGCTCAATCCATCATCCAAGTCAAGAGGAATAACAATGAAAAACCCTTCTGTTGTAACAGTGATTTTGATAGTTAAAGGTAGTGCACACGATTGGTAATCCTCCAATTTTAATTTTACTGAATTATTACGAAATACCTTACTAGACTGTAAGTTAATAGTAGTCTCAATCATCCTGTGAAATGATGGCACCAGGTGTGCTGTCGTTGTCAAGAAAAGTAGAAATATATATCGTTTTCCAACGATTTCCAGCTGGAAATCGTTGGAAAACTGCCCTGTAGCCTTAGTCAAGGCACGCGTGGCTACCTGGACGAGTGGCGTGCTCCGGACATGCTGGCATTCGGGGCGCGTCACGCATCCAGGTAGCCAGGCGCGCCTTGACTAAAGGCTATCATCCGCCCGACGGTTGAAAATGAGCGCTGTTTTTCTCTCGTTTTTTTCCGCCATCCAACAACGCAAAACTTTGAACAGGTCAGTGGAACGATATTTCTTATAAAATACTAAACCCCCAAATCCGCCCATTTCTGAAAAATGCAACAATGACCAATCATGTACACTGCCTTTAAACGAAATCGAGTGTATTCAGAGTTTTTTTTAGATACAGTTGTCTTGAAGATGACGGCATTTTAGAAGAAAATGCTTCTCAGCAGGATTGTTACTGGTACCATCTTTATTAGTAGTGGGATATAAATCCGGATTTTTAACATTCGGTTTGAAGTCCATTGTTCGGTTTCGATTTCAAAAACTGGATATTCGAAGCAACTTAAAAACAAAAACCAAATAAAGCCTTCCATTTTTTGTGACACGGGCTAAAGAATACAACTGGATCATCCCCCAATTTGCTCCATGGTCTCTGATTGTAATTGCATTCACTTGCTAGTGGTCTTTTTGTTACATGAATAGCCCGCCCATCCATTTTTTTGGGTCCACTTTACAGCTCTAAAGTGTTTTTGTAAAGGCCCAGTGGTCACTGAATCCCACAAACTATATCCAGTCATTGGGAGGGCTTTTCGTGCGGCACCTCACGAGTCACCTTTTGTTGGCACGACTATGAGCTAGATGGGAACTTCCGGTGAAATCAGATGACCGTTATTCGGTTTGAATAAAATTAGGATAACCGGATTTTGAAATCTCCAATTTCTCACACCGCTAATTTAGTTATAGACAGTAAGCTTTGAGATTGAATCTACTTGATTTTGATTAGGATCCCTTACCAAAGCTAAATCATACCTTTTAAAAGAAGGATTTGTTTTTGTGTTTTAATTTGTGCATATAAATAACATGTCTTGTCATTTAATTAAAATATTGCATTTTTGATTGTCAGGAAGCGTGCACTTTTCTGAAGGCCATGTTGGACCCTGGCAGCGTGGAGTCAATTTACCAGGCTACAACGGCCGCAAAAGCCCTTGATAACTGCAAGGTAAAACTATTAATGTTTGTGAAGTCGAGTCCTTTATAGCTTGTCCCTTGAAACGTCGAGACCTTAAGTCCGCCTCATTGGTAACAAATTATCGCTCCCAAATCCTTCAGAATCCACCGGGATATTTTTCGCGGATTTTGCAGGATGGGTGTAGTTGAGCCCAGCCCCCATTACTTCATTACTCTGGGTTAATGTATTTTAAACTCTAACCTTGCGGAGTCTGCCGATATCCAATAGTGGGGCATGTCTGTGGGATTTTGTTAAACTGTGCAGTAAACAAAAGACCTTTAGTTCTAGCTGTGAGATTCTCCTCGATTCAGCAGGGAAATTGCTGTAGTTCTTTATGGCTAGACTTCTTTATACAATCACTCCATATGAACAGGTCACCGTGAACGAGCAGTCAATTTCATCGGCCATCAATGACAGTGTCGATATGGCAACGCTATTCTACGCCGTGTCGGCCCTCACCACCCTAGGACTCAAGTGTAAGCTCCCATGTTCTCCTTTTATTACAAAGTCTGTGTTAATTTTTGTGTCCAAATCTCAGATAAATGTGATGTTCTTCATGTATGTGTTTAACTTCCACCTATGAACAGATGGACTCCAGAAATGTGTCGCTTGTTTGTGAACAACACTTCAGAATTTTGTTTTAACTGTTTGTGCTTACAGTCAACCCTGCTGACGTACTGAAATCTTTGGATTCCGCTCTAAAGAAGGATGACGGTGTCACAAGGTAAGTTTTTCCAGGACCAGTCTGCTTGTAATTGAGCCATTTTTGTCAAGATCTCATAAGTGAGTCGCAATCACAATGCAGGTTTCCAGGCAAGTTTCTAGTTGAATATCAGATCACATCGGTAGGTCTTCAGTTGAACCTTTAAGTCACTTTGTCCAAGTCTCAAGACGGTCCCAAGTTAGTCGGGTCAAGTCTCTAATCACTCTGGTCAAGTCTCTAGTCACTCTGGTCGAGTCTCGAGTCACTGTGGTCGAATCTCGGGCCACTGTGGTCGAGTCTCGAGTCTCTCTGGTCGAATCTCGAGTCTCTCTGGTCGAGTCTCGAGTCTCTCTGGTCAAGTCTCGAGTCACTCTGGTCAAGTCTCGAGTCACTCTGGTCAAGTCTCGAGTCACTCTGGTCAAGTCTCGGGTCACTCTGGTCAAGTCTCGGGTCACTCTGGTCAAGTCTCGGGTCACTCTGGTCAAGTCTCGAGTTGCTCTGGTCAAGTCTCGAGTTGCTCTGGTCAAGTCTCGAGTTGCTCTGGTCAAGTCTCGAGTTGCTCTGGTCAAGTCTGGAGTTGCTCTGGTCAAGTCTCGAGTTGCTCTGGTCAAGTCTCGAGTTGCTCTGGTCAAGTCTCGAGTTGCTCTGGTCAAGTCTCGAGTTGCTCTGGTCAAGTCTCGAGTTGCTCTGGTCAAGTCTGGAGTTGCTCTGGTCAAGTCTGGAGTTGCTCTGGTCAAGTCTCGAGTTGCTCTGGTCAAGTCTCGAGTTGCTCTGGTCAAGTCTCGAGTTGCTCTGGTCAAGTCTCGAGTCACTCTGGTCAAGTCTCGAGTCACTCTGGTCAAGTCTCGGGTCACTCTGGTCAAGTCTCGGGTCGCTCTGGTCAAGTCTCGGGTCGCTCTGGTCAAGTCTCGGGTCGCTCTGGTCAAGTCTCGGGTCGCTCTGGTCAAGTCTCGGGTCGCTCTGGTCAAGTCTGGAGTTGCTCTGGTCAAGTCTGGAGTTGCTCTGGTCAAGTCTGGAGTTGCTCTGGTCAAGTCTGGAGTTGCTCTGGTCAAGTCTGGAGTTGCTCTGGTCAAGTCTCGAGTTGCTCTGGTCAAGTCTCGAGTTGCTCTGGTCAAGTCTCGAGTTGCTCTGGTCAAGTCTCGAGTTGCTCTGGTCAAGTCTCGAGTTGCTCTGGTCAAGTCTCGAGTTGCTCTGGTCAAGTCTCGAGTTGCTCTGGTCAAGTCTCGAGTTGCTCTGGTCAAGTCTCGAGTTGCTCTGGTCAAGTCTCGAGTTGCTCTGGTCAAGTCTCGAGTTGCTCTGGTCAAGTCTCGAGTTGCTCTGGTCAAGTCTCGAGTTGCTCTGGTCAAGTCTCGAGTTGCTCTGGTCAAGTCTCGAGTTGCTCTGGTCAAGTCTCGAGTTGCTCTGGTCAAGTCTCGAGTTGCTCTGGTCAAGTCTCGAGTTGCTCTGGTCAAGTCTCGAGTTGCTCTGGTCAAGTCTCGAGTTGCTCTGGTCAAGTCTCGAGTCGCTCTGGTCAAGTCTCGAGTCGCTCTGGTCAAGTCTCGAGTCGCTCTGGTCAAGTCTCGAGTCACTCTGGTCAAGTCTCGAGTCACTCTGCAGGCCTTGAATTTGGTAATTTTTAGGGCAAGGCCACTTTGGCCTTGAATCAAGCAAAATTATGGAGGGCACCAAGGCCAGTAAGTAGGGCACCAAGGCCAAATTATATCTGCAGAAAGGGCACGGAGAGCGCGGCACTGTTGATTTTTTTCCGTTCAAAACGTATTTAACTAAGAGTAAGAGTAAGACTATGAGGCCAAAAACATACTGCTTCCGATCACATGGGTATTTAATAATATGTGAATTTCAGCCTAAACTATTTCCGTTTACGCTACGAAAGCTATAACAAAAAATTGCTAAAAAAATTATCAAAACTTGCCTTAATTAATGTCATAAATATTTACGGTCGATAATTCTTAAAAATCATGGAGAATTTAGGTCATACACATCACTGCACCATGCACAACGCTAATTTATAACCATAACGCTAACCACGATGGGAAACTGGCCAACACTGTCCGTTTATCCATGGAGAAATAAATTTCTCCATGGTTTATCGTACGGTGGTAATGCGTGCGTGATGCACTTTGTGTGGCGGGCGATAAACCTCGTGTTGCGGCAGGAAATGTCGGGGAAACACGCTGCGGTGTACAAGCGGTACAACCTTGAAATATATTCATGAACACGGAAAATGCATACACAGACAAAATAGATCAAGTTCTGTGAATTAACGTGCAGAAATCTTCTTTCTCTATCGATTTTTTGGGCCTAATTATTCATCGAAACTTTTGACAATCGGAACACCGCGTGTTGTGACCAAAGTTCATGAAGTTACTGTACGTATGTAGCGCGCCGAAGGCGTGCTTCATAGCGCCGCCTACAGGGCGCGTTTCCTCGTACACGAACATCGATGCGTATTGTGAGGCGCACACGTGCAAGTACTGAGAAAAAGAAAGTCAGTTGACTGCACGTAAACGTTGCCGTACATGTACATACTCCTGCTGCTTTGTGTGTACGTACGAATACACACATTTAATCTTGCGGTGGGGGTGTTGATGCTTGAAGTATCGGCACACTCCGAAACTGGACCAGATTATAGTTTGTGTGCGACGTGCATGTACTGTGATTCTGTACGCGCGATCGCCAACGTGTTGTGCAGCGAGATTTTATGAAGGGCTGGCATGACATTGAAAAAACAAATGATATGAAGGATTGTACTTGTAGTGGCTGTGTTTTTGCAAAAAGGGCACGACGGCCAAGGTAAATTTGGGGCAAGGCAAAACTGGCCGTGAAGACGGAGATTTTGTGTGGGGCACCGCGGCCAGTAAGAAGGCAACGACGGCACTGGCCGTCGTGGCCGTCGTTCATTTCAAGCCCTGACTCTGGTCAAGTCTCGAGTCACTCTGGTCAAGTCTCGAGTCACTC
This sequence comes from Hippasteria phrygiana, assembly GCA_037893225.1. NCBI lineage: Eukaryota > Metazoa > Echinodermata > Asteroidea > Valvatida > Goniasteridae > Hippasteria > Hippasteria phrygiana. The sequence goes on along the minus strand of JAZGUH010000008.1, from coordinate 1,979,060 downwards.
TGGTCAAGTCTCGAGTCACTCTGGTCAAGTCTCGAGTCTCTCTGCTCAAGTCTCGAGTCGCTCTGGTCAAGTCCCGAGTCACTCTGGTCAAGTCTCGAGTCTCTCTGGTCAAGTCTCGAGTCTCTCTGGTCAAGTCTCGAGTCTCTCTGGTCAAGTCTCGAGTCGCTCTGGTCAAGTCTCGAGTCACTCTGGTCAAGTCTCGAGTCACTCTGGTCAAGTCTCGAGTTCAGCTCAGATTGGTGTATTTTCACTCTTAGTTTTTTAGGTTTTTACTGTAAACATTTGTTTGTTTCTGTGGCACAGCTCCAGTTACGCGTTACACATAGCATCCCTGATGCCAGCGGAAACTAACGTGGACAAGTATTTTGACCTGATCGAAGACATCGTCGCACAAGCAGACGAAGTGGATGAAAAATATTTGCAGGTAATGAACTGAGGTTTCTCCTTGTACGATTTGAGTTTTTTGTGAATGTGGAGATTGGAATGTGCAGTAAGCTTAATGTGCGGGAGAGGGTTTTTGCGTTGTTCATTGTTTTTTTGTTCTCATTTTATTCTGTTAGTAGGATTGATGTATTCTCCTCTTTTTTTGGCTCGCGACTTGTAAAATTACCAATTTCTGTGTATATCTATTACAGGGCAGGCATTACTCACTGCAATCAATGTAGATATTTGAAAAGCCCAAGTCTGCATAAAATAAGTGTTTGACCTCATGAATACGGACGACGGCCATAGCCGTGGTTTGAAAAGGACCACCTGGCCGGTTGTCATTTATACACACATTCGTGTGTGTACTCAATCCATTCATGTTTCAACTATATTGTTCTTGAATGGGAGTGTAATGAATAGATAGAGTTTTTTCAAACAAAGCTTTTAGTCACACGAAAGGGGGGGGGGGGGCTCCAAGTGCGATGAATGGGACCACTCTATTCCGTGCGGTGCCTATTGTTTGCGTGTACGCTTGGCTGCACAGCCCCGTTCTTGGCATACCGGCCCCCATCAAGAACAGCCGGACACAAGGGGTTAAGTTGATTGTGGAGTTTTGGTCACATTGGAGTTTTTTTGTTTTTTGCTCAGTTGTGAGAAATCATGGCAGTCGGGTTGGTCGAGTGGTTCTTTCCCGGCTTTCCACCTCTGGTGGTCCGGGGTTGGATTCCCGTCCAGGTGTACCTATTAATTGAAATTGTATTCTCTCATTTCAAACTTTTGCCCTGAGGGAGAACGGTGCTTACGCACTGATCAGGCAAACCAGTTAAATAAGATAAAAACTAAACTCAACATTACAAAGTTTTGTTCTTTTTTTTTTTTCCTCCTGCAGTTTGACACCTTATTCCAGAGTGGTCTCTTCCTAGACGGAACTTACAAGCTGGCCTATAAAATCAACAAGAAACCACTTATTACAGAGGTAATGGGACTTTCACTAACCCAAGGATTTTATGTAAAGAAGGGAATTAACTAAGCAATAAAACCTTCTCCAAGAAAATCTGCCCAAAAAGTTTGGGTTGGTTTTTTTGTACACAAAACTATGGAGACACTCCTGCGGTAACTCTGATGACATCATGTTTTGGCTCATGAATATGCAATTTTCATTAGCATGCAAATAAACTAGGCAAATTATTTATGTGGGGGGGGGGGGGGGGGGGGGGCGCGGCATTGATGTCCATTTTTTCAATGGTGGTGAATTTTAGGCAGAGTTGTAGTCGAGTCCCTGCAAGTCCTTTTACAAGTCCTTTCGCAAGTCCAGTCAGAAGTCCTTTCATAAAGACGGTCACAAGTAACGCCTTTGTCACAGCTCATTTGAATAGCTTGTGATTGGGATTAGGACTGGAGGGCTTGTGATGGGACTTGCAGGGACTTGTGATGGACTTGACTACATCCCTGCTATTAGGTCTTCACAAACATACTTCCAAACAGGACACATTGCAATGTGCAGAATGGTGGGCCTTCGCTGATCCTATAGAAACAATAAAAAATCCCCCCCCCCCCCCCCAAAAACAAAAATTAAAAATAAAATGAATACACATAACCCCCACATCACCTCTGGATACATGCCTGCCTCATTGTGTGATGTCGGTTGGAGCAGGAAGTGTTATGCAAACGAATGGAGTATGCACGTGTTGCTTCACACACATTGTCCATAGAGCCCTTAGTATTTGGGATCCGGAAGTTAACTAATTATGTAGAGAATTGTACCCGGGGTAATTCCATAAATTTGGGGTCCAATTTTGATTTCCCCGTTACATAAGTGACATGTATAAGATTTTGCAATTCCGGACACATTCTCCAATGCCTTCTATCTCCCAAGAGTGATTGTGTAAAGCAAAGTACCTGCCAAACAAGTAAAAAATAGTGTGAAGTCAATTTGAAGGATACTTGATGGGAAAATACACAGGTCAGGTGTAACAGGGACAACAGAAAAATGTCACACTTTTGGACTCCTAATTTATACAGCCCATGTCAAGATATTTTACCGTGTGCGACACTTACCTTATCTTGGCAGGATCAAGCAGTGATGCTGGGCAATTTCGTTCTGAGCCGTAAATCGACGCAGTCAGCCGCCAGTGCCTACAGCGTATCCGTGGGCGTCAAAGCTCTGTCCAGCAACAAGGTAAGGCCAGTGTTTCCCATTTTTCTCTTGCAGGGACAGCCTGCCCCCCTACAAGTGAGAAGATGGAATTAGCGTCGGGGATGATGTAAATTGGAAGACTAGATTTTCACCCTTTCCCGACATGAATCTTTCGTCTAATTTACATCATCCCGAAACAAATTCCATCTTATCGATTATGCGATACCCGCTGCTGCATTGGATTAGAATCAGTCAGCTGACCCCGGCAAGCTCGGTGGTTGAGTGGTTAAGACGTCTGCACTAGTAAGCAGGCGGTTGGGGGTTCGAATCCTACCCGAGTAAGCCTGTGAATTTTTTTCCAACCGGTTATCTGAAAGCACCGAGTATACAGCGCTTCATACACGATGTCGGGAAAGAGAAAAATCTCTTTTCTAATCTGCCTCTACAAGAATGGCCACTGTCTACATCAATTTATTTGGTAAAATTTGTAATGAACTGACGTGCGAAGAGCGTCTCAAGTATTATAAATTGTTTATAATATCAATGTTCTATTTACAGTTCCACGTACCAGTAGCCTTCACAAGGATTGGTTCCATGGCCGTTTCGACCAGTGCTCCAAACGTCTTGGTAACCACTTTTCATTTGTGTCACACCTTGTCGATTTTTGCCTGAAAGTTAAAGAGGAACGGTGATAATAATGTTCTTAATTTAACAATTTAACATGCGGATTGTTTAAGAAATTGTGCTAAATGATATAATTTTACTTAGCGTGAATAATAATAATAATAATTGTTGTGCTTATATAGTGCTTTCCATCGTATCAATGATCTCAAAGCGCTTTACAATTAATACCCCGTTCATCAGGCCCTGGACCACGCGGCAGCCGATATCAGCGCTCACTTGGCCTCGACCCTCTCAGGTACCCATTTATACTCCTGGGTGGAGAGAGGAAATTGTAGTTAAGTGTCTTTCCCAAGGACACAAACGCCATGTTCTTGGCAGGGTTCGAACCCACGTACCATCGCACATGAGTCGAACACCGTAACCACTAGGCCATGGCATTCTACGGAATAGGAAACTCTGCATATTTTTGCTTATAGTGGCATGTTGCTTAATTGGTACAATTATTTCCAAGACTTTTTTTTTTTTTCAGTCTTTGTTAAAAATTGAACATTTCAAGCGCTCAATGAACGCGGTCTGCTGCAAGATTTGCCAAGATATAAAGCTTCTCTCGTGCCCTTTCTAGTTATTTTGTTAACTCCAAAAGTAAAATTTAACACCCGTTCACTTAGGAAAAATAACTAACTCTTATTGTTAAAAACTGTCTAAACATATGGCATGTGCAGCATGTAAATTCAAGACTTATTTGAGTAAAATCCGCGGGAAAAGAGTAATGAAAATGAATTAAACTGCTGGAAACTGCTAACTGACTGGATTGCCCTGAAATATACAAATCAACCAAAATTAGCTGGCCTAACGTTTTGAACTTAAGCCAATTTTTTTGCCTTCGAGAAATAACTTGCTTAACCCTAACCATCCCTAACCTGCCAAAATCAAACACCCCATTTGTGTTGAATTGTGTGTGATTGGGTACTGTAGAGCCTTGGCACCATCACTTTGCATGGGACTTGATGCCCTGATTTTGTCTAAGTACAAAGAATGTGCCATTGGTTTACTACACAGTGTTGGAGTTTGTGTGGTTAGGGAAGGATTCTAGTAAAAAGCCTTGGGCTGTTAGGGTTAAGTTCGAAACAGCTAATTTTGTTTTTTAAAAAGGAGTAAAGTTGCATGGACGATCACACTATAAGTGACTATATCCTGTTCGCAGTAGGTTATGGCAAAGAATATCTATTAAATAGCATGCTTTTCTAGCCTATTTTATGTGAAAATGTCCTAAATTTTGTCAACAAAAATGTCTTAAACTTTAAGAGGTTGTTCCCTTGGATATTCTGGATCCTGACCATAAACGATGGGGCATCATTGTAAACTTTTCCCAAAAGAGCCACTTTGCCGAGCGGACTTCATCATTTCCCCCCCCTTTTCCCACGTAGGTCCAGGTGTCCAATCTCATGTCCGGCAGTCTCGGCCAACTGACCGTCAAGGCCACATCGGTGACGCCAAAAGACGGCGGAGCGGCGGTTGCCAAGGACGCTGCCTTCACCGCTACCAAGAATCCGTAAGCAAACTCGCCATCACACATTCCTGTAGCCGATATCACTCCATGACGTAGGATTTATGCCACATTAACTTTGTGTACCTGTGTAAATTAGTGACAAGATGGAATTTGTACGGGGGATGATGTCATTTACAAGAGAGATTTTCGCCCTTTCCCGACGTAGTGTATTAAACACTGTATGCTCAGTGCTTTCCGAAAGCCTGTGTGAGTGTTAGGGTCGTTGGTTCAAGTCTGGCCTAGTAAGCCTGTGAATTTTTTCCCACAGGCTCTCGGAAAGCACTGAGCATACATTGCTTAAAGGCAGTGTACATGATTGGTCATTGTTGCAATTTTCAGAAATGGGCGGATTTTGGGGGTTAGTATTTTATAGGAAATATCGTTCCACTGACCTGTTCAAAGTTTTGCGTTGTTGGATGGCGAAAAAAACGAGAGAAAAATGGCGCTCGTTTTCAACCGTCGGGCGGATGATAGCCTTTAGTCAAGGCGCGCGTGGCTATCTGGGCGCGTGACGTGCCCCAGATATGCCATGGCGCCATCATGTCTGGGGCGCGCTACTTGTCCGGGTAGCCACGCGCGCCTTGACTAAAGGCTACAGGGCAGTTTTCCAACGATTTCCAGCTGGAAATCATTGGGAAAACGATATATATTTCAACTTTTCTTGACAACGACAGCACACCTGGTGCCATCATTTCACAGGCTGATTGAGACTACCATTAACTTACAGTCTAGTAATATATTTCATAATAATTCAGTAAAAAAAAATTGGAGGATTACTAATCGTGTACACGACCTTAAATACACAATATCAGGAAAAGGCAAAACAAAATATTGTAATTAAGCAGAATACTGTTGCATAAATTTCTATAACCCTAAGAGTCCTGAATCCAATTTCAATACGATTTTGTAACACCACCTGGGGAGTTAGGGTTAAATTAATACCCATAGTGAATGGACTGATTGGTACCAGCCGTTTACCCTCCACTGCTCAATGACTTGGTTCCACAGAACGGAGTACCAGTTGAACCTGATGGAGTCCAAGCCGGCCCCGGCATTCTACTCGGTGTCTCTCAAGGCCGCGCCCTCTGCACCGAACCCCGCCCTGATTGGTCTGGGTGAGGGCGTGGTCCTTGTGAAGGTTACGACGGAGGTCACCGTGGATAACATGGAGATCTCGATCATTGACAAGGATCAGTCTATCACAACCAAGACGGTCAAGTGAGTTTTTTTGTGTGTGTTAGTTTCAGTAAATACGACGAGGAATCATGCAGGAAATAGCTTAGCGGGGTTAGGGTTTTAGGTGTGAATTTTACAATTATCGGCAATCTCATTTAGAGTCGGGAATGCTGTTTTTCAGACTACAGTTGTTGAATGTGTCACTCAGCTTGTACAAGCTGCCCAATTTTTAAAGCTCGGAGGTTGTGATGAAGACGGAGCTTCGACCGTTCATATCTCCATGACTAACCATCCTACAGGGGTTTGCAGAACGCCCAATCAGAACTTAACTTTGTAAACTCTTTCCAGTCGTCCATCCAAAAGTCAATTTCTCAGCATCCAACTCATGTTGGGAGAGCTGGCCACAAAGATTATCTGAAGTTTCTCTAACTTTTGCTGTTACTTGACCAACTTTGGACAGGGTCGTTCATCCGAGGAAGGTCGATAAGGGCCTGGAGGCCGACCATCACCAGAGTGTGGTGCTCAAGTTCAATCTGAAGGACAAGGCTGGACAACCGTTGGCCGTCCACCAGGTAGGCTTACAAACCTCAACACCCCTTTTCAGCCCAGGGGTGAGATTTCTTCCGAAATTGTTCCTGATTTCAGGATTTTTTGTGAGATGTCTTTCAGATTTCCGGAAGAATTTTTTGGGTCCGGCTGTTATTGATGGGGTCCTGGTATGAAATACGGGCTGGTGCAGCCAAGCGTACTGCACACAATAGGCAAACAATGGATTGAATATGTGCAGGAATGTGCATATAGCCGACAACCGGCCCGGTGGCCTTTTTTCAGACCATGGCTATGGCCGTCGTCTGTATTCAATGGGTTAAATTGTTTTTAAATCATTCCAAAATGACCTCTGCAATCTGAAACGGTCTGCTTTAATTCTAATAACCTTATTTTTGGTAGAAAATGCAGTCGCGGTTTTTTATTTTCCTCAAATCTCGGCCCTCGTCACCTATGTGACCTGACGGCGCTTAACTCACATGACATATACAGGCTTTTAAGTTTTCCTACTTTTCCTACTTAATCCTAATTTTTGTTTACCTTGCTTCTATTTTTTCTTGAAATTCTTACTTTTTTCTTATTTTTTTTAATACTTTTTTGGCCCACAACTCTGAAAAATGAAATCTCATTGAACATTTTGACACTGTCACAGGAAAATCACACGATAAATGGCTTGGGTGCAGGAGTACTGCAACTTTACTTCCACGAGCTTAGTTGAGGATGGAGCAATTTTTTTGTTCCCACCAAAAGTCCCAAGATCTTGGGAAAAATCCCAAGGAGTGGCCTTGCTGCGCATGCTCAGTGATTATTTGCCTGATTTGCTTTCTGTCGTTGATCCAATCAATTGTTGAAATGACTAAAATGCATACTGGTGTCTTTTTCATTATCTTAAATCAAACACAAATCCCAAAACTCGGGGGGGAAAACCGCCCTCAACGAAAACCGCCCTCAACGAATGTGGTGCCTTCGTTGAGGGCACTGCGACTATTCGCGGCACCACGACTAGTCGACGACTTAAAAATTGGTGGTCGTGAGTACGAGTAATGGTCATCAGTGATAACTAGTCGCACAGTACTACTGTTCATGCTGGACTTAAAATAGGAAAATCAATCATCATCTTGGGGAGTTTTTCCCATGAAAGTCCAATGTGAACACAACGTTAGTTAAACCAAATTCCCCACCCCCCTCCCCCTTTGTACCCTCCTCAGGCCTTCGTCCGCCTGTCCAATGTCAAGACCAAGCAGGAGGTCATCTTCACGGCGGAAGGCGATGCCTCCATGATGTACAAGTTTAACCTGGACGTTGCCGAGAGCGGCCGGGCGTACCTCAACCAGCAGTCCGGCAAGTACACCTTGGATTTGATCATCGGCGACGCTATCATCATGAACCCGTTCTCCTGGAACTTGGTAAGAAACAAAGAATTTGGTGACCTGGAACCACAAAACAGTTGTCCATTCAACAAAGCCTGTGGGAGGGTGAAGGGCAAGGCAGGGGTGAGATTTTTACCGATTTCAGGTTTTCTGGTGAGACGTCTCCTAGATTTCTGGAAGATTTATTTGGTCCTTAAGTTGTCTTTATCCATCCAAAATGTCCTCAGCAACCTCAAACGGTCTTCTCTTCCATTCTAAAGACCATTTTTGTTGTTGCATTTTTAACTTTAATCTTTTGGTAGAAAATGCAGTTTGCTTATGCATTTTTCAGCAACGCCATACAAATTAAATGCCTCTGAATGTTTCATGGAATTTTCATTTTCCTCAAATTGATCTGCTCCCAATCGATCTGTTGCTTGTTCCGAATCCACTTGGGGGATTCCGCTGTCGGAAGAAGACATCTCAAGAAAAGAACGGGCGGCCGTCTTGGGAAAAAATGCCTACAAATATCTAAAAAATAGAATTTAATAAGGGCCTCCTGGGTTCGTTAGTTTATTTTGGTTTTTTTTTTTTATGGTAAACTGTTTTTAGCCTAACCTTTAGGCCCTCAAAGCATTGAGCCAGTTTGGTAAAGGAAAATCAGTTAACCAACGGTAAATTTGTGATGTACCTCAGACCTATACAATGATATACAAGTTCGAACGACAGCTTGTCAAACTATTGTCACTGGTCCCCTGTTCACTTCTCGCGGTTTAATACATGTGCTGCTATTAATAACATAGCAACCAGGCATGCATCTTTTCTTTGGATCAGCTGATTTCCTCATTTTTCACTTCACACTTATGCCATTGAAAATTGAAAAACACTACAAAATCTTGTAAAGATTGGAATTTCCTCGTTTTTTGTTAATTCCAAGTTGCATGCCTGAACAACTATGCCCTGTAGGCTGGTTTCCAGTCAACTGGTTGACAAGCCAGTTTGCGGGCAACGTTAGTGCCAACAGTAGTTGACTGTAATCTTTGATCAGACTTGCTCATTGGTGACGTCTTCCCCCATATCCCCACAGGCCGACGTGACCCTGAAGTTCTCCGAGCAGGAGGATGCCAAGCCGGCTCCCCAGGTCCGCTACGCCCAGCTGCCGGAGATCAAGCACATGTTCCGCGTGCCTGAGAAACGGCCGCCCACCGCGGTGTCCACTACCTTCACTGTGCTGTGCCTGGTACCCTTGCTCATCCTCATCATTCTGGTAAGCCTGGAAGTGTCTATCATTCCTTTTAGGGAGCTCTGTTTGGTGCGATTGGTGGATCGGTTTGGTGCGATCATCGTGCAGGCAGTTTTTGCCTTGTGGTCGATCGAGAAGGGCAGGCTCATGATCGACCGATCGCGCATTACAGAACTTGGACGATCGGCAGTTCCCCTGCGCAGTCGGCAGATGACACAAACTCTGCGATGTTTGCGTAATTGACTGATGTTTGCGTGATTGACCGATGCTTGTGCTATTGACCGATGCTTGCACGAATGATAGATCTGCAGATCATGCAGCGCCGTCGCGCAGATCCACTGATGGCTCCCAACGGCTCCACACCTGACCTACCGCCATTCATAAGCATTAGCTTGCGCGCGTAGGTTTGAGCACGCCGCACGCACAGTTCTGAGCATGTGCGCGACTGGTGAGAACAGTGGAAGAGGACCGGTATGTCTGCTGCCACCAGCGTCTCAAAAGCCTCCCATCAAAGCTCAGCTGGGCAGGATAATGAGCTAATTATAATACAGGCCAGTGCACACAGGCTGTTTGGTCACCGAAAATATTCATGAGGAGTGAGTGGGTTAGGCTATACGAGAGAGGATTTGGGACAATGGGGGATTAGGGATAACAATGACACCGAGGACTTGGGCCGAGTCCTCGGGTGAATTTCGTGTACAACCCTTATGGGAGCTGTTCGGAAAAAGTTAAAGTACAAACAAAGGGAACAAAAGAAAGGGTTCCATTCATGGTCCTCAGTAGTATAGGAAAACGCACATGGGTGTGCGTGAGTATGTATATACCGGTAATCGTGGACCTAGGACAAAAGGGTTAGGGCATAGAAAAGGGTCCATGTTTGACCGAACGTCCACGATTGAAAATAGTGTACAAAACATATGGGAGGCCTTCCGAAAAAGTTATAGTATAAACAAAAGAGGAACAATGGGAGGTCCACGATTGCACCCGTTTACATGACTGGGTGTGTGTGTGTGTGTGTGAGACAGCTAGCCGAGATTGCATTAGCACCGACCAGAAATTATTCCAAATCCCCCATAAACCTGATAAGATTTGAAGGTTTGCATGGTGAAGGTAGCAATGCGGTAAAGATTTGTGGTAGCACCATGTGAAAACTCTCGTTGAGTTTCCCTGGTTCTTTTCAGAACTCTACAAACTCACAAAGAGAGAGTTCCTGCATGGTGCTACGGCAAATCTTTTACCTCATTCTAACAATTTCCTTACCACATTTTTTATTGGCTTATCTTCCCCCAGTACCACATTCTTTGTTCAGTCAAGCATAAAACCACTTACACAGAAAAAGCAACGGACTGCTTGTTGAATGGTTGTGTTTTCGACCTAAGATTTCACCCTCGAGAATTGATTGAAAAGGAAAATGCTGTGTGTAAAGTTTGTTCCGTGACAATTTCTCTTTCATATGGTGTACAAATGAAAGTCGTAACTGCTAAAATAGCAAAGTTACGGCTGTTTTTTCTCTTCTGGCCCACTTTATCAAACAGGAAAGTTGTTTGTCACATGAACCAATGGCACTCCATACGCATAACTCTACAGGGAAACTCCGGGTACAGTTTTCCCCCCAAAAAGTTCTTTAGTCTTGTTTTGCTTGGTATTTGCAGTGGCTGAAGCTCGGTGCTAACATGAAGGGGTTTACGTTCTCTATTGGCGCCATTGGCTTTCACCTTGGCCTCGCGGGTAAGTCTCGTCAGAATCAACCTTGGTGGGTGAGGGAGAGGATAGTGGGATTCCGTCAGTTTTCAGTCCAGATAAGATAATGCTGTATAACCGAGAACAGAAAACATAAGGATGACATGCGGGCAAAAATTCCTGAGTTGGTAAACTTCCCTCGGTTGCTACAAAGCCAACGAGAAGGGTCGTAAAAAGGAAGCGTAGTTGGAGCTACCAGCAGTCGATTTCCCGAAACCTTGCGCAATTGCGTAACTCTACTTACCCCACAATTGATTGCGTAATTTGCACAACATCTGAGACATTTTAAAAATTGATTTCACGATGGGTACGCAGTGCGTAAGTCGCTGACTTGCGCCACAAATTATGGCGTAACTTACGCACTCGTTTTAGGTGGCTTAAGTTGTCCGCACAAACACCGAAATGAAGACTTAGCTGGCAAAGCACGAGCATAGTCGAGCCGTTAGTTGCTCAAATAATTTATTAAATTCACTAAATTATTTCAGATAGTAATGAAATTATCATCTGCTGCAGGTTTACTTGTGAGATATTTCCAAAAGTTGCCGTTCTTTTTTTTTTTTCGGAGCGAAGTTTTAAGGGTGAAAAGTTTAAAAATGGCGCCCCGCAGTTCAATTTGACGACTGTTCCATGTATTTTTATTCTACTAAAAACATTCGTCGTAAAAGCGGCATTCAGCCTCGTCCGCGATGTATAAAACAAATAAAACGTTGCGCAGCTACGCACCGTTTCGTGAAATGGATCGCAAGGATGTAGCGCAGCTGCGCAACATTTTTATAACGCAAGTCTTACGCAATGGCGTAAGTTGCGCACGGTTTTCCTGAAATCGGCTGCAGGAACTTCTATTGAAAACATTATCAATTTACAGGAACGACTTGAGATGTTTGTACTGAAACGAAAAAACTGCTCAATATGTTTACAATTTTGCCCAAAATTTAAATTATAGAAGGCCGCAAAGGGCACATTTGCAGCAGAGATTGCACTGCTGTCGTGACTGATGCAGCCTACTGCCACGATTTGGATTTTTCTGGAAACTTGAAAGCTGGTTGAAATCAATTCTCGCGTATATTTTCTTTTCTATTTATATCAACACAGTCTCTCGTGTCATCTATAGGTCTGAAAATTTGGATAATTTCATTGGTATCTATTGAAGATTTAGATCTGGACTCGGGAAAACCGTAAGGGTGGTAGGGTTGGTAACCTAAAATGTGACCCGCCACACCAAAACCAGGCGGAAGTCGGCAAATGGCATGTATCTTATTTAAAAACCTAAATATGCCAGCAATTCAATTGTGTAAAAATCCCTCATATAAAAAGAAAATGACTTCCGCCTGGTTTGGGGGTGTTGGGTCACAAATGTGGCCAACCCCACCACCTTTGTTGTAGCCCTTTTACCAAGAGTGGCTTTTAGCCTTGCATTGGGCGACTCCCATAAAAAAATCATAATGTTTTAAGGCAGAGAAGCGGGCTAGGTCGGAAAGCCGACTTTTATCGACTGCTGCTAAAGATGCCTTTTTCCCTCCCATGTTTCCCCCGCCGACAGCTATCCTGGGCCTGTTCTACTGCTACTGGGTCTATCTCAACATGTTCCAGACCCTGAAGTACCTCAGCATCCTGGGCATCTTCACTTTCCTCACCGGTAACCGGTTGCTAAGCAGCATTGCTCAGAAGAAGTAAGTTGGAGGTTGCGAGTAAAAGTCCAGTCTGTCCCGAGCCAATATGGCTCATCGGGCCCGTGTATATATCTTGGAATTTATCCCTTGTAGCTTGACGATGGCCATTTGTCTAATAATTTTCCAATCACAATCCAACGTATAACATGGGACGCAGAGCTGAACGCTGTGATGTGATCCTTTCCATGACGTTGGAAACTAAAGTCCTTACTCATAGTTGGTCAGAGATATTCACTGATCCCGTGTGGATTATCTCAACTTCAGAAGGTACAAAAAGCTCTCTGAATACCTCCGGTAGATCTTGTTTTGTATCTGTGGCTCCCACCCCACACCGAACCCCCACACCGAACCCCCACACCGAACCCCCACACCGAACCCCCACACCGAACCCCCACACCGAACCCCCACACCGAACCCCCACACCGAACCCCCACACCGAACCCCCACACCGAACCCCCACACCCTTACTGATGATAATCTTTCTGTGGTGTGGTTGTTTTATTTTGTTATTCTCATTTTCCTTTTTTTTCAGGCGCGAGAAATAGACCATCTCAAGAAAAACAGCCCTTTTGGTAATTTTGCAAGATGTAGCATTTCTGGTGGGGACAAGATTAGGAATCCATTATTTTTTTCCCTGCTGTTTCCCTTTTGTTTTATTATTTGGTTGGAAAAACAAAATTTACCAAAAAAAAAATTAAAAATTGTGAACTTTAAATTAAAGTATTGATTTCAGTCTACTCACATTTTTGGAAAAATTTTAAACAGTTTTTGTACAGAATGTTTGATGAAAGGAACATAATCGGTTTAGTTCATTTCACCATTCGCCTCGTAGTAGAGTATGTTTTCTGTTGTAGAAACTAGAAATAAAGAAAATTGGTAGGTCTTGCTTTGGAGTTGAGCTATACCAGACTGATCCATTATACCACTACTCCTTGATGTGTTGACCAATCAGAGCCGTCACTATGGTCCGAAAAAAAAGTCTAACAAAAGTGATGGACGTTTGCCACGCGTAGTCATTGCAATATGAAATGCTGACATAATATGAAAAGGTTGTGTACACATTTGAGGGATGGACAGTCAATATTAGCTCCCGTGGTATTGGAAGTTGGCACACCTCCCAGGGGCCAATTTGATGGAGTTGTTAGGCGCCAAAATCTGCTTAGTATAAAAAAAAGTCTTCCTTAGCAAAAATGGAGTGCGAGCCAAAACTCCAGCAGCCGATTTCACGAAACCTTTCGCCATTGCGCAAATCTACTCACGCCACAATTTATTGCGTAAGTTGCGCAACATCTGTGACATTTTAATAATTGATTTCACGAAAGTTACGCAGTGCGTAAGTCGCTGACTTGCGCCACAAATTATGGCGTAACTTACGCACTCGTTTTTAGGTGGCTTAAGTTTTCCGCACAAAAAACCAAATGATGACTTAGCTAGCTAAGGGTGAACATCACGTGAGCATCACATGAACATTTGGTTGAAGAATTGTTAAGCTGAGCAAATGTTTGTGCCTGGCAGCTCCTGAAATTGGCCCTCTATGGGCTCCGTGCACAACTACCCCCTCAGCGGAAAGAAAAGGCGAGTTGGGGGTCAACATCGACGCCATCTTACCTGACTCCAATTTAAGTGTCTGGTTCCCGCTATGATATTCTTTAATTTGAAAAAAGCAATTATTGAGAGTCGGCAAACAGACAAAGCAATCCCACTGGTATACGAGTATCAAATGAACAAGGAGCGCAGTGCGTATACCAGCGACGTACTCCCCATGGAAGTGCGGTTGCTATGTGGACAGCGCCCTCTTTTGGTGACGCACGGAGCCCATAACACCGAGGAATGATTCTCATGTAAATTTGACGCTCAATTTGTTCCCTTAAGCTCTGGATTAATTAGCTTTGGTGATGGGATCTTTGCAACACGGCATTAGCGTAGGATGTTATTAGCTTCTTGCTTTATAGTATAAACAATTTTTAAAATGGAAGCAGAGGAACAGAAATGAGAACTTTTGTTGGGAATGCATTTTTGTATTTGTAATGGGAGACTTGAGATGCGTGTCGACAGCCGACAAACTGGGCCTTTTTTCATTATTCTCACATGTGTGCACGTGCTCGCAATTGGGTCATTCCACCAGGTTGCATGGGACACCGTGTGTGATATGACCATATAACTAAAACCATCATTGCATTTAACCCCTTGCCCACCGGTTGACACAAATACGTGCAGATTGAAATTGCCACCTGGCCGGGTGATGTCTATACACGTCAATTTCTGCATTTTCAATCCATTATTGGGGTATTGTGTACGTTATGCTTGGCTGCACAAGCCGGCCTGGCGCCCATATGAAATCCAGTGTCAAGGGGTTAATTCAGTCATTTCATGTGACATCCATCTTTGGGTGTGAGGTTCTTTGAGAAAGTTTTTAATCATGTAAGTTGTATTTTAATTAAAAATATGATAAAAAGTGTGTTATTTTGATGTCAAATGGATGTAACATGGATACCGTGTCCAACATTTCCATTTTTGTGTTTTGGGAAATTCATTACGTACACTGATTAAAAGACACACTTTGCAACAGGTAAACACCTTTTTTACGGTAGTCAGTGTCCAAATATTGTCTCTGCTATATTTGGACACTGACTACCATAAAAAAGTGTTCTTGTGTTGCATAGTACATCTTTTAATTAGGTACACATGGTGAATTTCCCATATTTATATTTAAAGTGTTGAAAAAAACACAAAAATTGAAATATGGATGTTACGTCAAGTTGGTTACGTCAAACTGACACATTTTTTATCATATTTTTGGTAAAATATAATTTACATGATTTGAAACTTTCTAAAATATTGCCCACCCAAAGACGGATGTTACATGAAATAATGTAATACAGTCGAACACCTTTATAACAAGGTCCTTTGGACTTGACAATTTACCTTGTTATAACAGGTACCTTATATTATCAGTAATGGAAAACAAAGAAAAACAAAGACCCAGGACTTATTTTTGTCCTTGTTAAAGCAGGATGTTGTATTAACAGTGCTCTTATTATCAAGGGTTCGACTGTGGTACTTTTAAAGATATAGATAATGTCACACATCGTGATCGTTTCAGACGCTCTTTCAAAATAATTTGGTGAAACACTTTGGCAGTAGTACTTGTATTAGATTAAACAAAATAATAATTTAATTTGAAAGAGTCTTTCTTGGAAAGATTTTGCAATACAAAAACCCGTTAATGTTAATCAGCATAGCAAATTTTGTAGAGAGTAAACTTGAATCAGTAATGTACATGTTATTCGTAATTTTGGCTAGTTTTTGTTAGTCATTTTTGCTTGTGGAAAGCACATTTTGTTCACCTACCAGTGCCACGTCGGTAAAATTGGCCCAAGATACATTTTGTCAGACGGGGAAAATAAAAAAGTGACCAATTTGAATACAAAATTTGGCTAAAATGTGTCAATTGGCCCAAAAGTTGTAAAACTACTATTGAATTTTGATGAAGTATGTACAATTTTGATGAATATTTCATCGAGTATTAAAGATCCTCCAGAAAATGAAGTTCTGATTGTTGCACACTAATTAATGCTGCACATCACTTGCCAAACGTTACATGATTTTTTTCTGACCAAAGTAAAAACCATAAAAACCAGCATGTGAAAATTCGCCTGGAAATTTGGCAGGCGGTACACATGCCTGCACCCATATTAAAATTGTATTCATGTATTTTTTACTCGAGTACTCTTTGACGATGACGGAAGTAATCTGTAAAGTTGTACTTTCAGTTCTTGTAAACATGCGACATTATTTCTTGTCACAAAGCATCGAAAGGGTCAAATGTCTTCACCAGTCCCTTGTGGCACATTCGGTTTGAATTGACTCTACCGTATTAAAAGGGAAATTCTGATTACAAATTTTAAACTGTTGTGGATGGTGTTCATTGCTCTGCTGGAGGTTGCACAAGGGATTAATGTAAACTAGCGGGATGCCGCGCTTCGCGCGGCACCCGCTAGATGGGTGGACCGCACGGCGGGGCACTTCTAACATTGTCTTATGGTACAAAATTTGAGGGAATGGAATTCTGCCTTTTTATAACAGGTTTTTATTTTGTTAACCGAAAATCCGTCTTAAATTTAAATAGAGCCGACTGTTTCTGCACCGTTGTATTGGGCACCAGTTAGGTTGGAGGTCGAAGGTTGGTCTTTTAATTTGTTTAATAAAAAAATTATTGTTCGGATATTTAGAATGGTACAAAACTTTGTGAAACGGCATTCCGGCCGCCACTCTAAGACCGATGTTAAGCTTTTTGTTTCAGCTTTTTTTTAACCGAAGGCGAAAATACGTCTTTAATTTGACTTAGGCTACCGTACTGTTTCTGCACCGTTTAATTCGGGCCGTCTTTAGGTTGGAGGTCAGGGGTCGGTCTTTCAATTGAATTGAGACAAATGTGAACTTTTTGCCTTTTTTTTGACTGATTTCAGCTTTTTAACCGAAAATCCTTCTTTAATTTGAATTAGTTGAGCCCACTGATCTCCATATATACAAATCTGGATTGCGCATTGGCCGCTGCGCGCTTTACGCACAAATGTTGCTAGCAGCCGCCAAGATTTATTTTCATACTGTAGGGGATAATATTTTTGAAATTCCCAAACATTTACAAAAAGTACAAAATCGTTGGAAAAGTAATTCGTCCATTGCAAGTACGGTATTCTGGTCATAGGACCGAAAAAATTGTTGTGTTGCCCTCGAACCGACCGACCGTAAAAATCGACAGATCCAGGGTCGGCGTTTTTTTTTACCATATCAATAAAAACATAACTCGGCCTCGGTCTAAAAAAGTGTTAAACCTAGGGGTTTGTTCAATGTGTAGGCCTAGCCTGCGCCTAAACACGCCCGGGTTAGCGTGAATACGAAAAAAAATACCCGACCGACCCACCCTCTTTTCCAATTTGTCCTGTCCGCGGGAAACAATTTTGTTTGGCCTTATAAACAGCGCCCGTTCGCCATATATGCATATATAGGCCTAACGGTACGTGAGCCTAAAAAGTTTTTGGGTCTACTTAACTATTCTATATAATATGAAAATGAATAAAACTGCTGCAAACTGCTGACTGACTGAATGGACCTGAAATATACAAATCAAAAAATTAGCTGGCCTGACGTTTCGAACTTAAGCAAGTTCTTTCTCAAAGGCAAATGACAGAGTACAAGAAACAAACATGTAGGGAACACACATGCATGAGGGGGTGGGTGGAGAAACACAAAAGAGGGATGCAAGGGAGCATGGCAGTGGGTAAACATCAAAGAGAGAGGTTTGGGTAAGGATGAATGCGGGGAGGGATTAGGATGAAGGTTGAAGCTGGGGAATTGGACAAAGGAATGTGGTTAGTGGCAAAGATAAACAGGAAATGGTAAGACAACCCCATTTGGCCAAGAGACCCCAAGAGGGTTTGCCAGGAGGATAATCTGTAAACAAATGACAATGGGGGAAAAATTAAAAGTTAATCATTCCCTTCCTGGATGTTTAGACCATGTGGTTGAATAGTCCGAAGACGTTTCATCCAAACTTTCTCTCGGCTGAGGCGAACTGAGTCCTTGCGGTGGAAAAGTGATTCTATGCCCTGTAGAATCATATCAGAAATGGAATGGTTAGGCAAGTTGAAGTGATGACCAACAGGGGTGTCAATTTTCTTGGTGTTTACAGTCGATCGATGGCCATAGAAACGCTTCTTGAGCGTGTTCTTGGTCCCCACCTTGGCTGCATCCCCTCCCATACAGCATGGTACTTTTAAGTGCGATTCCAGGTGTGTTGTTTGCCAGACTCACATGCAGGAGTCTGACTCCTTTTCTGGCCATTCATCTGGAACTACTCACAGAACCAATGGCAACATTACTTGCAACACCTCTAATGTCATATATCTCATTTCTTGCAGGGTTTGTGGTATCCAGTATGTCGGGGAGACCAAGAACACGCTCAAGAAGCGTTTCTATGGCCATCGATCGACTGTAAACACCAAGAAAATTGACACCCCTGTTGGTCATCACTTCAACTTGCCTAACCATTCCATTTCTGATATGATTCTACAGGGCATAGAATCACTTTTCCACCGCAAGGACTCAGTTCGCCTCAGCCGAGAGAAAGTTTGGATGAAACGTCTTCGGACTATTCAACCACATGGTCTAAACATCCAGGAAGGGAATGATTAACTTTTAATTTTTCCCCCATTGTCATTTGTTTACAGATTATCCTCCTGGCAAACCCTCTTGGGGTCTCTTGGCCAAATGGGGTTGTCTTACCATTTCCTGTTTATCTTTGCCACTAACCACATTCCTTTGTCCAATTCCCCAGCTTCAACCTTCATCCTAATCCCTCCCCGCATTCATCCTTACCCAAACCTCTCTCTTTGATGTTTACCCACTGCCATGCTCCCTTGCATCCCTCTTTTGTGTTTCTCCACCCACCCCCTCATGCATGTGTGTTCCCTACATGTTTGTTTCTTGTACTCTGTCATTTGCCTTTGAGAAAGAACTTGCTTAAGTTCGAAACGTCAGGCCAGCTAATTTTTTGATTTATTCTATATAATAATTGTTTTGCTTTTCTAACAAATATAATTGGAAACCATCGGCAGAAAGTACCAGCATTTCGCAAGTAAGCTATTTGAAAGAGAGAGAGACGACTGATTTTTAAGATTTACATTTATATTTTCCAATTACGTTGTTTATCGGCCACCGTATTGGCAATATTGGCGAAAGCGTCTTGCCGTGAAAACAGCCTGGCATGAAAATTCGGCTATCCCAAAAAACGGCCATATTAAACGCAGGCGCCAGTTCTGGACATCGTGACTGTAACTGGTACCCCGTTTCGTGCAAACCCCGTTTCGGCAAGAGGGAATCATATCGCGGCACCACCGAGGATTCAGCGGGTCAGGCCGACCAACGGGGAGGCTCGTTGGAAACGCCCAATCGGACACGCCGAAAAGCGGCAGTTCGGGAGGTTTCTCGCATCGCGGACCAATCGGGAGGTCTGTTGGAAACAGCCAATCAGACATTATCGCAGCACGGCCGTTCGGGTGACATCATTACGTGATCCAGCATCCGGGAAGTACTCTGGTACCCTCCTCGCCCCCGCCCCGATCACCGGCGACACCACGCCGAGTCACCCGACCAAACGTGACGCACTTTTCCAAGATGGCGCGGTTCTAATTCCAAGATTCCACGATGGCGCAGGTTAGGGTCTATCATGGAGGAAGGACACAGTCTATATAGTATAGATAGATTAACTTTGGCAAAGGTTTCACACAGTTAAGAAATAAAATGGAGAACTCGACCTTTTGTTTTGTTTTGTTTAAAGAGGAACTAAAACGCCAAAAAAAATTTTGACATTTTTGACTTATCTGATAGTTTATGCCTCCCCAAATCTAATGTAACAAGTTTCATGATTCTGAAAAATCAAAAGAAATGTTTTTGATCCTTTTCTTTCTGAGCCACTTTGACTCGATTCAGAAAAGGCCAAGGTCAACTGCTTGCCGTATCGCGCGAGTATTGACGTACACGTGTAGAAACATATGACGTCACTGTATTATACGACAATGTTTTACGTAGAGTCTGTACGTATTTTTTTGTCTAAGGCTAGTATTACTTGCTGTGCTTTTTGCTCATGATTCAGGAGTAACACTACGATAAACATATTTTAAAGTGTTGACATCTTTGTGAGACACATTAATATTTGGGGTTGTAGGCTTGTTCTTGCTGAAAAGCTAGTTATGAGTCATACTTTCCTTTGTTTGCAGTCGGCTTTTATTGGGACCTGCGCGGTGATCAGTTGTGTGTGAGCTGATGCTATACTCTAGTCTGGCGACTTTGATTATGCAGCCCTCATAAGGACCCGCACCTTCTCAGAACTATACACACAATTTCTGTTATAAGGTACCAGACTCAATCGCATGCAGCGCATGCGGTCATATGCAGCACGATATGGGGCAGCTTTTTTCACCATGCATCATCTGCAGGGCCTACAACTTCCTACAGTCCTACACAAAACCGGTTCACTGTATCCGTCTTTGCTTTTTACTTTGTGCACATTTCAATGGTGTAGGACTGTAGGAAGTGTAGGATCCTACAAAATATACGGAGTGAAAAAAGCTGCCTCATATCCGGCAGGGTATACATGCGGTACCGTGCGTGTACAATGCATGTTGAGTCAAGCGAGCGTGACAGGGAGACGACCGGGGCTCTCTGGCTGATCGAGACGGCAACCGCAGTTAACGTCGTCGCGCTGGTGCGCGTGAGTCCGGGACACGATTGGAATGCTCGGTGCTTTTAGAGTTGGAATGGCTCCATCCTTCAAACGGAATTGTGCCTTCAAACCCAGCTGAGTTTTCATACTAACACTATCATCTATTCTATACAGTCTTTGGCGAAATGTTCTGCACATATTTTCGACCATTTCGACAGCCCAAAATCAGATATTGTATTGTCTACAAAGCGGACCCACTGTCGCCTTTGAGCTCCATTCAGCACTGGGAATCGCAGTAAGGTTGGGTCAGGGTTTTTGTCGCTGTTCCTCGTGCAACCCCCAAATACACACGATCGAGGCATAATGATTATCTCAGATCCATGCTCATACTGAAATAATATCAAAATTAGACAAAATAGACGGGAAAACGGAGGAGTTAGGTCGACAAAAACTCTTCAGCAGCATCAACTACGTACATACATATACGTACAGTACGTAAGTACGTACATGCATAGTGTTTGGCTGTAGCATCAACCGACTCTACACGTGTACGTCACGTACATACATTTAACATACATAATGAGCTTTCGCGAAACAGGATAAATGGTTCAGAATAACAACCCTTTTTTCTTTAATAAAAAAAATTTTCTCGTCTGCAAACTAATCTCCATCAGTTAAAAGAGTATTTAAACTGTCGGAAAAGTCCAAAAAGTCAAAAATAAATTTGCCGTTTTAGTTCCTCTTTAAACTGACGGAGCGGTACAGTTCGAGAAAATTCATCAACGACCGTTAGTTGGTTAACCCATGGAGGAAGGAGCTTCCTTCATGGTTAACCCATCAGGGGTGCGTGAACGGATTTGTGACGTTACCTTGATCCTGCGCAGTAATGCCCGCTTGCGAACGATAGCTAGTCGGACAATGGCGTCAATGGCAGCGGCGTTTGCTGGGGGGGGGGGGGGGAGTGGGAGTACGCCCCCCCCCGTAAATTTAGCTAACGCAGAAAATACTAGTATTGCATGTGGTAAGCACTTATCCAGAACCACCAAAATGACATCGTCATGTATTACCTAAAATGCACTAGGCCTTATTGAATAGGCACAATTAAGGCGCGATGCGCGCGACGATGTCGTTTTGGTGATTCTTGATAAGTGCTTGCGCTTCAACTTGAACAGCCGGTGCGCTAGAGATCAATGGTTCCATCTGGTCGACCAGATATCCTGTCGTTCCAGAAACACGTTCTTAATTGAATCAAGAAAACTATGGCCACCTGTTTAAAGTTAGACCTAAAGAGAATAATTTTAAAACACCTTTGCGAATTTCTAACGATCTTATTTACTATGTGCAACACTTGACTTGAGACTTGGCACTTGACTTGAACAAAATTGACTTGGAATGGACCCTCTATCTGTGGTTCAGTGGTGTCCAGTTCGAACTTTAATAATTATGCTTAATTTACAGTGGTTCGACAGAGTTGACGTCAGCAACTGGCATTCTCCTGTCCGACACGACACTGCTAAGAGTACTTAGGCCTCCCCTTCCTAAGCCTTCCCCTCTCCCGTCTCTCATGCACCGTGGACATTTCGCGGTGAGCAATTCCCCCAGCTTCTTCTTGAAGCTCTTGTTCATGAAGGAGTAGATGAAGACATTCCACCAACTGTTGCTCAGCACGAGGTAGCCGGCCAGAAAGTGCAGCCAGTCTGAAATGGGGTTAGGGGAGACAGCCATGTAGATCTGGGTGGCTACGAAGGGCGTCCAGGCTACGTAATTCACGCCCGTGATGACAAGAGTCGTGCGGATGGCTTTTAGTTCTCTCGAGGACATGTGGAGCCTGCCGTCATTTACCCTGTTCCCCGGCATGGCGTCGATGCGCTTGGCGTGCCCTATCGAGACCACGAGAAGTTTAGCGTTAGCTGCAGTGATGACCAAAGTGGGTAGAACCACACACACCACGGCCGCACCAAGCGCCCGCGGGAACACCTGGCCGTCGAAAAACTTCAGGATGCAGTTGCACAGCACGCGATCGTAGGCGATGTTCTGGAAAGGCGGCCATGCCGCCGTGTCCAAGAACGCCACGAAGGTGACACACACGAGCCACACCGCGAAGATGGCACAACCTGCCCGCTTTAACGTGACGATGGCCGCATAGCGTAGAGACCTCGTCACGGCCAAGAAGCGATCCACACTGATGCACATGACAGTCAGGGATGATGCTGTGGCTAGGAGCGTCCCAGTACTGCCCATAACTTTGCAGAAAATGTCGCCATAGGGCCAGTGTTCCGCAACAGCTGGCCAGATGGAGAACACTATGCAGATCCCGATCAAGAGGTCAGTTACCGCCAAGGACTGCAGCAGAAACCTGGTCACCTCCCCGAAGCACTTGACTCGAGGCAAGACAATCAAGTTGACGAAGTTGGTGGCGATGATCAGAGAGAATGCAATGACGATACTCAGGGAACGCAGTACAACATACACCAGAGGTGTGGTGCTTCCCAGGTCTTCTTGTTCCACACTTGTTGCATTGGTTGGCCTATACATGTATGTCGAAGAAAATGATGATGGGCGATTCAATGACATTCCTTGCCAAGTTGTCAGCAGGCCTTAAAAGTTGGAAAGGAATGGCGATTTCTCACGTGCTTTGGGCGGTACGCCGATGACATGATTGATATTTTGAAAGATGTGTATAGGTCTCTCAGCAAAATCCCGTAAGTCTCTGTGATCGAGGCCCTGTGCGTGCATCATCATTCTCTGTTATAAAAACCGTGCAGAATTGTTTTAGACAGCAAAGATCTTGCCTTTCGGGGGGGGGGGGGGGGGGCGTGATTTTCGTGCCGTTTTCCTGCACTTTCTCTATTGGACTGTTACCTCGGCTAGGCTCCGCCTCTACACTTTCCGCAACCGTTGGTATCTGCCTTCCATATTCTAGGCGATTTTGAATGGGCCAGAAGATCATGTCCCTTACGAACAGAGGCTTTCCCCCGAATATCGCCAACCATGCAGATTAGCAAGTTATAGCCCTAACCGTTTACCCTGAATAATGAAGACGATGTACTTTCATAGTAGAAATGTAACCATCTAGCTCGGGTGAGCAACAGCAGTTTTTAAGAATTTAGGATTGTTGCAGCAACGCGTAAACTACCTTTCTCCCGAACAAAGGTTGTATCGTATGTCCATCTTCAAGCAGGGACAAAATTCATTGTGGTGACGCGTAAAACTACATAATAACAAGTAGGCCTTCGTAGACTGAGGCGAAAACGCTACGATAGTGTACACACTATCTTCGCCACATTCGTCATTTCCATCCACTAGATAGGCCTACTACATGCCGGCCGCAAGTCTGCAAAGCTTGTCTTGCACGTTAGCAGTTCAAGTTCTACGTGTTTTGTTACAGCTAGGCCTATACACTTCTTCAAAAAGAAAGGTACCATCGGTAAGCTAATACTAATGGCCAACACAAAATGTGTCTGAACACGCGGCTCCTTGAACACCAGACTTGAACGTATCCCACTCTTGTGCGCCACTGAAATGAATCGAATGGGACCTGAACTTAATTGCCACCGTCCTTACATTGGCGCTAAATTTAATTCCTTTGCAATTGGTGTACCTGGGCCGCGAATTGCACAAACGTTCACCACCGTCCACTCAATTTCCGGAACCCTTCAAATGCTAACTCGGCAATTAGTCTCCGACAGCGTACGTAGAGCTGCCATGGTTACTTGTAAATAAGTAACGATTTCCCCGTTTTCTCTGGCTTCAGCGTCGCCGAGTTTGCCGTGATCCATTAGACTAATTACTTGGTTTTTCAAATGTCAATATCCCCGGTGATTAAACAAAAAACGAGTGACGGCAAAGATAATAATGTACATTTTTTTCTGCGGACTCGGCTCCCGCTATTTTGGTCAAGTACTATTAAATTCGCATTATCAAAAGTAGAAATCGTCATCACTAAACACCGGAATAATTGTCCCCCACACTGAATGAACTCGTTAAAACTTTATTTCATCAAACCACAAGTGAAAACGACTAGGTAAATTTTAATACATTTTCAAAGTGAACAAAGAAAACTGGCAGGAGCGAGATTCAAACCCGCGACCTCCGGAATACCGTACCGGCGCTCTATCAACTGAGCTATCTTGCTGGTCTCCCAAATTGTCAGTATCTTTGTTCGGGTGGGCGCTAGTCAGAAGTCATAAACCCATAATGCCGTATAGCCAGGGATCACACCCAATTTACGATACAACCTGGGAAGCGACATTGTGGGGATCACTCAATGAGGATACGAATAATTCATCAAACAAACCACACAAGGATTATTTCATTAACAATTCAAGTCTCCTTTGTGCTGGATTTCCATGTCGCAATCGGGCAAAGAGCTCATTCAAAAGAGCACAAAATACAAATGTATACAATGGATATCCACCTTTTTTTATTGTGTCAAGTCTCAACTAGAAGAAATAAAATTACATGCAAATACTAAAAACCGAATTTTCTTTGCTTTGAAACGGTAGTACATGACTGTAAACCAAATACAGTCAAACACCTTTATAACAAGGTCCTTGGGACTTTACAATTTACCTTGTATTATCAGTAATGTAAAACAAAGACTCGGAACCTATTGTTTTCCTTGTTATAAGCAGGATGTTGTATTAACAGTACTCTTATTATCAGGGTTTGACTGTACGCTTCTGAACAGTTTCACTCCAGCCACATACTTTCCTGTACATCTCCAAATATTCCTTCCCTGTGTATTATTGAATGGCACTATCCATTCCCATCTTGTACCATAAGCGACATTCTTTTCATTTGTTTACCTAAATTATATCCTGGTCTTTGCAATCGTTCCTTGGCCTATTACACCAGGGGTGAGATTGGCCAAAAATTAAAAATCCACAAAATCCACGAGGACCTTAGATCAACATATAGTTTGTATTTGCCTAAAGGCACCCCCTTAAAATATCCGTTTTTATTGGTCAATATCCACTTTTACAGGTAAAACCACCTTTAGGACAACACCTCAGGAATTTCAAATTGCAAAAGAGATTCTTTTTAAAATTCTGAAATCCTGACAAATCTCGCCCCAGTCGGGCGGTCTCCAATCGACAAGCTCATGCTTTTATGGAGACCTCCACCCATAGACAATTCCAAATGTTAGATAATTGTATTTGGACATGTATGTGTTGGTAACAAAAATTAAAGATCTGAATTGAATATAAATGCAGAACACTTCGGTCAAATGAAGAAAAAAAAAATGTCAAAGAGAGTGACTTATTGGGAAAACTCGCCAAGTATGTGCCTGGACATGTGTAACAAGCAATATGTACACAGAAGGCAGGTTTTACAATCACTGGTAGCCTGCTCCATCACTGGTAGCCTGCGGCGTGGGTCACCTTGCGTCGAATACAACCACTGTGCAAATATGGTGAAGGAAACTTTTCAAATCATACACAAATGTTATCATAATTATCAGGTCATGCAATGCAATAGACTTTTTTCCGTTTAATATATTTTTTAAATTAGTTTCCCCGACCACTTTTGGCACTAGGCACAAAAGGGGAGTTTATGTCATGACGTCAGATTTGTTTGCTGCCCGCAGCGACGACTTTTAGACAAATGGCACCAGCGGGCTAGAGAGGACTTGAAAAAAATAATAGCTCTCAAAAGTCACGTTTTTGGTTATTTCATGGGAGAAATAATTAGCTGTTTTATTTTACAATACGCAATCTACATAAAACTACAAAATGACACAGACTTCTCTTTAAACCATACGCATGCAGCATGCTTGACTGGTGGTTTGACTACACAAAGTGATCCATGACAACATGTGAAAAACGTCCACATGTTTAAAGGGGTATCTGAATGGCAATCCAAAGGTTGAAAGTGATGTTAAATTGGTTGTAAAGTAGGGGTTGCTCATTTTCTAATAATTTAGTATGCGATTATTCGAAACTGTGTTGACTGAATATTCATTACTCGCCGATCAAATAATTTAGTATGCGATTATTCGAAACTGTGTTTGACTGAATATTCATTACTCGCCGATCAAATAATTTAGTATGCAAATATTCGAAACTGTTTTGACTGAATATTCATTACTCGCCGATCAAGTTTTTCATGCTTCAGCTGCAACTGCATGCCGTGGCGGTAAAAAGTTGTTTTACGTGCGGTGATCGAATAGTCAAACAGGTAAAAAGGTATTTGAATATTCGGTTGACGATCGAATATTCAGTATATTTGAATAACAGCCCTATTGTAAAGATACATTGTACATGGGTGTGGGTTTCAAATATTTAAAATTCCAACATCGCCCACTTCTGGCGAGGCCAACAAAGGACATTGGATTTGGGTTTGTTTTTTTCATGAGATTTTGTTTGTGTAAATATGGGACCCGTTTTTTCAAAAAGGGCCATTATGTTGCAAAATTTGAAAATAGTGTTTTATACATGTATATAGCTGGAAAGGCCATTTTCTAAGCTTTCATATGGTATATGTCTGAGGCCTGTAGCATTTTGCATTCAAGAGATATTTGGGAAAAGTAGGAGCAAGATACAAAAAAAGTTAGGAACGAGTAGGAAAAGTAGGAAAACTTCAAGGCCTGATAGCCAATGTCTCTCTCTCTCTCTGGGTCATGCTAATTAGCGTCAACAAGCATCAACAAAGCGTCAACAACTTATAGAAGCACTGTTAGGCTTAAACATGTTATTCACAATATTTAGTGGGCTCCTATGATTATTTAAAAGTATCATTAGTATTTAAAAGCATCTTAAAATGTGTGATTTTTAAGCGAAAAGGTACGACATCAACGGTGCTTTTTCCCGGCAGCCATCTTGTTTTTCTGGGACATTGTGCAATCGGCATGCGCAAAAGAGAAAACAAAGATGGCGGCGCCCATTCATCGTAATTTTGTCGTTATAAAATTTCGTTTTTATGTGGGATTGTGAACGAGAATTCGCCCAATTTCGTACAGTTTGTTGAATACAAGTATAGCTTTTGTGAAGCTTAAATGTGCATTTTGAGCTTGTTGACGCTTTGTTGACGCTAAATAGCATGACCGTCTCTCTCTCTCTTGCAGTGGCAGGTTAGCACATCAAGGGAATTGTTGGGAAACACTTTCAAAGGATACTTCTTTTAGTTCTCTTCTTGTACATGATGCGGTAACCACACTCTCTGCAGCGGATGGGGTCTCGGGCTCGGATCTCATTCTCGTGATGGCATTCTGGTCAAGGCGCACACATTGAATGAAAAATAACCAATTAATGACAACCTAGAGAAGAATGCATAAAACTTTCCCTTGAAAATCACACAACAAACTAGCGGATAGTAGTAACTCCTGGTCCAAGGTATTTTTTCTGAAGAAAATAGAAGATTTTACTTTAATACCCCCCCCCCCCCCCCCCACCAAAATTGTTGAGGAACAGCTAATCTTGGAAAGTAACCATCCATTTGTGTTCAGAATTGCATAAACACTTGACATGACCTTTCATTTTGAGAATTTAGTTGGGAATTTGTTGTGCAATATAGGGGAAGAAAGTTCGTATTTTCTGTGATAGATGTTCTTGGCACCATGTACATGTCTAGTCACTCAAAATGTTCATAGGTTGATAGGTGCACTCTAAATTACTCCAGAGAGATCACAACTATTCCTCTTGAGTCTTGTATTAAAATTCATTTTGGGGGCACAAACTAATTTTTCCTAGCCTGATGTACTGAGGGAGGGGGAGGGGGGGGGGGGGGGAAGTGGGGGGAAATTGATATTAGGCACATTACAAGACATTCTCAGATTCTCACCTCCGCAGATATAAACCATGATCTGTTTGGGCACAGGAGGGGCACCGCCTTCCTTGGTATTAGGCGTATCCATGGCAACAGATGATCTACAATAAAACAGATCACATGTACAATGCGTGATGTATTCATAATGAGTAGGCTGAAATACTTTTGTCGAGCGCAATCTGGAGTTTTGCACAAGTTTATTGTACTCCCTCCTGAGCTAACTTCCCTTTGAATGAAACCATTCATAGGGATATGAACTCAGGAGGGAGTACAATAAACTTGCGCAAAACTCCAGATTGCGCTCGACACTTTCAACTAGCCTACAATAACAATGCGTATGCTAAATACGTACTTGGCTTCATGTTCATGTTAAAGGGAGTTTTTCTTACTGAAATTCTGCACCACGTAACTAAGCGCAAAAGGTCCATCCTGCATGTCCTGTATCCACGGTCATACTAATCACCGTCAATACCTCCAAAACACATTCTTAACTGACAAATGCGGTACAAAACCGTAAAGTATGGGTCAACACGAGATTTGGCTTCGTTTGTTAATTTAGAATGTGTTTTGGAGGTGTTGACCATGTGTTGACGAAGCTGATGTTTGTTGACGGCGATTAGTATGACCCTGTATTTAAAGACATGACTCTCCCCCCCCCCCCCCCCTCCCCCCCCCCCCTCCCCCAGCTGGGCGCGCGAGGCCAAGGCCTGGTGAGGTGTCGGCAATGCACCTCTAACAGGTAGGCTCGTGCTAGTCGTACAACTTCGTAGGCTAGCGTAGGCCTATTGATGCAGCAATGCAATAACTTTAAGCTACAAGCCAAAATAATTATCAAAACCCCGATAGCACACGAAGGACGTATTTTATCCCTAATTCCCAGGAAAGGTTAACAAAAAAAAGTTGCCTACCTGTGCCCCAAAACGGTAAAATCGTTACACGTAAAAAATGTGTTTGCGTGTGTTTTTATGCACAGTAGTCTGTCAAGTCGTGCGTTCGATTCACTCACTATGCGGGATGATTCTGGGTGCCAGACCAAAGCGTCGCTAAGGATGATGGGAAAACCTTAACTTGAGCGCGAATTTTAACATCCCGAAAGCGGGGGGAAGCGTCAAACTTCGCGTATGTCTTCAAAGTTTACACCGATTTCCTCAAAATCAATACGGATCACTGTTCCGATCTGATAAAATGTGAAAGAGTATTCCTTCGTGAGTACATCCACGAGATACGGGAAGGAAACAAAGTTAAATTCTGTCCGAAACCGGTGAATTTTGTCTCGAGTAATTTGGGAGTTCACACTCCCGAGTTGAAACCGTGTACAATTCCTATGGGACTAGTCTAGAGCATGATGATTTATGTGTAAACAAAAGACGGCGCGCGGTTTGTAAATGGTATGACTCACACTACAGGAATTCAGAATCCAAGGTCTCGCCTTACTGTGAACTGCTAGCTTATCGCAAGTGTTTTTCTTCATAAAAAATGGCTGGTGGTGAGGATCAACCTGATTCACACACAAGAAGCTCAAAATCAAATACATGTAGGCGTTTACCCCGTCATGTCTGTCTAAAACTTGGAGCTGAACAGGCCAACAGAGATGGTGATGCTGGCAACTCCACAACTGAGGATCACACTACAAGAACTAAAAGCGAATACTCGAGAAAATTCCCTGAATCAGATTCACCAGTTTTCTATCCCAACATGCCCGAGCATGCCGGGTCCATGAAACCACGCAGTGAACTTCATCGAGACATCTTCCAAGACAACCAGGATCACAGAGTCTTTTTTCCCATCATTCCAACTCTACCTCCCTCATCCTCACCAACAAAATCCAAATTAACGCAGAAATCGGGACCTGAAGCTGACAGGCAGTCCAACAAATTAAACAGCTTAACTTTCAAACAAACTAACCTCGCAGAGGAGATGTTTACTACTCCGGCTCCCAAGATGTTCACCCCTATCGTAGCCCGGGATGAAGTGGATGGCACGCCGGCAAACGACACGAGAAGCCTGAGCCAAATGTACAAAGACGTGATGGCAGAGGAAGACTCTGGCTACGGCTCACCGGCACCGTTTCCCGGCCGCCCGTGCAGAGTAGGAAGAGAGAAGATGGACATTGTAGCCGAGTTGAGATGGAACTATCCAGTTTTGTTGGATAAGATCATCTCCAATTTGAGTGCCAGTGATATTGTGAGGTATGCAAGTTGAAATAATCGTATTCCAAGGTTTCAGAAAAGGAGACCTCGAAGCTATGAACAATTCTGTTGATAACCTGTGTATCTGGTAAATAGTGGAGACTTAAAGAAAACAAAGGGTTCATCAACAAAAATACAAAAAATATTCAGTTACTTTGCAAAGTGCCAATCGTTTATTTTCTTGCAATATGAATAATGTATTTGAATGAATTAATAATTGTTTTAATTAAAATTTTAAAAAATAAAACATGCATATAGAACATGCATATAAAAATAATTTCATTTATGTTACGAATTTTTACTTCAAAGAGGTTCATAATGTTTGGGTGAATTCTCATTCACGATTTTCTTCTGTTTGATATATTCATTTCAGATTCAGTTGTGTATGTAAGGAATGGAGAAATGTCATCAAATCCAACAGAATAGGAGCTTCCAAGAAGAGTCATTTTCTCCGTCAGAAAGCAAAGCAGAAGAAAAAGGTAAATTACAGAAAACTGCACAACTTGGACAATTCTGTGAACACTGGTGATTTTGTCTCGATGCTGTTTTGTTGCACAATAAGTTCTAGATTAACCTCAATTTATTGATTTTCACTCACTTGACAAGTTGGGATGGAAAGATGGAAAGATTTTACTTTAATACCCCCCCACCAAAATCGGTCAGGAATAGCAAATTTTGGAAATAAACCATCCATCTGTGTTCAGAATTGTATTTAAACACTTAGCACATCCTTTAAATTTGAGAATTTATTTGGGAATTTGTTTTGCAATATAGCCTAGGGAAAGAAAGGCTGTGTCTTCTGTGTTAGATGTTCTTGGGGAAAGAGTTCCATATCCGGCCATCCACTTGGACTTCGTTCACAAAGTCTATGGGCCATGACAGAAAAAGTCAAAGTATTTTCAAAGAAAAAGTCAAAAAAAATTTCCCTCCTAAATTCATGTTTCTTCATCAGATTTACACTTTTTGGTGGTTTTTAAGTCAAGGGAAAATAAATGATGGCCGGATATGGAACTCTTTCCGTTCTTGGCACAGTCTATGTCAATCAAAGTGTTCACTTACATGTTAATTTCTGCCTCAATTTTACAGGTTCTGCTGACATAAATCTTGAAATAACAGGTTGTGCCACACATTTAGATAGTTGTTATCAAGGAGGGTTAATTATTTTCAAAGATTTTGCTGTTCCTGACCGATTTTGGTGGGGGGTATTAAAGTAAAATCTTTCCGAGTCACAGGTTGAAACACACAAGCTGTTGGAGAGGAAGGGTTTAGGTTTTTTGATAGGTTATGATAGTTATAACAGTAGCAGGGTTAATACGCTCCACCAAAATCGGTCAGGAACAGCAAAATCTTGGAAAAATAACTGTCCATACATGGTTCAGAAACTGAGTAAACACAAGGCACAATTCTTATTTTTTGAGACTTTTGAGTCTTTTGAGTTTCTTTATTTGGTGCAATATTGGGGAAGAGCGTTCATGTTTTCTGTGTTGGATGTTCTTGGCATAGTGTATGGTCACTCAGTGTTTTCATGTTGATTTATTCCCCATTTTTAATGGATTTCAAGATTTTGGTGGAGCGTATTAACCCTAACCCCTTGGGTAACTTTACTAGAAAGTATCCTGAATCCGCCAAAATCCACCCATTTTGTCATGCACAAAAAGTTGGCTTTGGTGACTGCTCAATATGGAGGTATCCTGAATCCGCTGAAATCCTCCAAAACAGGGGAAGGATTTTGATGGATTTATGAACGTTAGGGTTAAAGTAAAATCTTTCCGATGAGATTTATATTAAAGGGCTCAATTTCATGGAGCTCCTCAGCACAAAAATTTGCCGAGCAAAGAAAAAAGTCTTTCTGAGTAAAAACAGGTTACCAGCAAAACTCCTTGTGGTTTTTATGCTTAATAAAAACAGCTGAATGCCAGTAACAAACAAAAATGTGACCCACTCTACAAAAATGAGTCTGATGTCTTAAAAATACATTTTTAAGCTTTACAGTTGGTCTGAAAGAGCATCAAATAAGCTTTTATTTCAACTCTGTAGTGTAATGCACTGGTTTTAAAAAACAAATTTAAGTGTGTGATATTAAAAAGTCTGAGACATTAAACCACCCGTACGTGAAAGTGTAATTTGCGACATCCAACTCACTTTTGCAGAGCGGGTCACAAATGTGAACAGTAATCCTGTTTTTACCACGGAAGAATTGTTATGCTATTCAATTTTTTTTTACAAAATTTGAAATTGGCCCCCGGTGAATTACAGCTATCTTTTGAACCATTTTGCATTCTTTCAGGAGAACTACCCGAGGCGGAGTTTCCAGCGAGCCACGGTGAGCGCATCGACTCCGTTGGGGGAGGTGCAGCGAGTTGGGGAACCCCAGGCTTCGAGTACCCCAGTGCCCAGGCTCGGCAACCACGACAAGTTTTACAAGGTGAACAAAAATAAAAACCCAAAAATTAGCTGGCCTGATGTTTCGAACTTAAGCAAGTTCTTTCTCAAAGGCAAATGGAGAAAAAATTAAAATAAAAACCCTAGGTTTGGAGAGACTGGGTGAAAAAACAAACAAACGTACTTTAAATTCGGGAAGAGAATTGGTTACAAAACCAATGATTTACTTGACTGAATATACATGTAAAACAAAGAGACTATGCTTTTCCAATTGAAATTGGTTCAGTTTCCACGGTATTTTAAATCAACTTTTTGAGACCAACTAAATTATATTTTTATAAACGCTCCAATGTTTACATCACTATTGCTTACGGAACATAAATCCACTTGATAAAACCCCCCAGTAAACCTGTGTTTATTTCAGTACGACAGCTGGGTCATCAATTTTGTTGATCTATTTTGTGTTGGTAAAGCCAGAGGAACTCGACATATTGGTGAACTATTTCCAGATGCACACCAAATAACCTCTTGAATACGAACGACAGCCAGAGCCGCAGTTTGAAAAAGACCACCTGGCCGGTTGTTGTCTATATGCGCATTCCTGCGCATACTCAAACCATTGTTTGCTTATTGTTTGCGTTACACTTGGCTGCACAAGCCCGTATTAGCATACCAACAGCCAGCCAGAAAGTGTGTACATTTGTTCATAAACCAATTAATTCACCGCGATATTGTTTTTAGGGCTGTGCATCTGAACCGAGGACCCGACCGCTAATGTCAGGAACTGGTTCCAGATTATGGAATCGAGTATCCGTAATAAACCTAATTAAAATATCACTTAGTAATTTCTTAGACAATACAAACAAAAAAAGTTTTTATTTCAAAATGAAAACGGGGTACATGGCAAAACAAAAATAGATGAACGTTTATGACGCTTGCGAAAATGCAATTTACACCGTAAAGCTATCAAGTGCACTGTACACATGCCGTCCTGGTTGTATTAACGTACGGAACTTTACGAATAATATGAAGACCAATTTCCGGGATTTAATGTTTGGGTTGGCTTTCTTTAACAGGTACCTGGGTACCCCTGCTTTATTTCAATCGGGTACCCGATTCCCGTACTACCCATTTTTGCACACCCCTAACACTGTTTCATACTAATAAGACCAAATTAAGCCTTAACTTTTTTTTCAAATGTTCTCTTTCTGTGTTATGTCCCTGCAGGCATCGGAATCCCTACTGAAGGATGAATCCCTCACAAAGTGTGTTAGAGGCGCCTGCCAGTCGCCTGCCAAGCTCCTCATGAACGGCCAGCGGGCCCAGTGCACGCGCTGCGGCTACGACTTCTGCACCGACTGCCACTGCGAGTTCCACGCCAGCTCTGTCTGCCCGGCCCTCCGGGAGAAGAACACGGCCAAGCGGGCGAACGGCATCGGAAGCGGCAAGAGCAAGCGGAGCCTGCGGAGAATAGACCGGTTAGAGAGCTACCCCTGATGTGGACCTGAGAAAGACTGCCCTCTAGCGGGGTGCACGCAGACAATAGCAGGTACATACATCACTGCATATTGCAATGGACACCGATTGTTGTTGGATGTGAACGGGGATGTAGTCGAGTCCATCACAAGCCCTCCAGTCCTAATTCCAATCAAAACCTATTCAAATGAGCTTTGATAAAGGCATTCCTTTTGTCATTGTTTATCCAGTTACTTCTGACCGGCTTTATGGAAGGACCTCTGACTGGGCTTGCGAAAGTACTTGCGGGTACTCGACTACAACTCCAGATGTGAAGCAAGGTATTGGTGCCTTGCTCATGTTGTGCCGGTGTCGCGTGAATATCAGGCTCCCTGAAAATCATACTTGTTGGTTATACTGCTCATGCCCAGTATGTACAACAAAGCAATGAGTAACAGGGTGAGGGGGAGAATTAGGGTTGGGATAAGGTTAAAGGTCATGCCAAAATCAGAATTGTGCTGCAAATGCATCATGGGTAAAGAGTCAGATATTCATATGACACCGATATTCGGTTTTAATACTTGGTGCTAACAAAAGACCTCAGTATTTGGTATTACTGGGGTACTGGTTGATCATTGGAAATAGCACCAGGGCCCAATGTCATAGCGCTGCTTAACGGTAAGCAGAAAAGTTGTGCCAACTATAGCAGGAAAATTTGCTTAAGCATTAGCGTATTTCATGGCCAAGTCGTGCTAACGCTTGCGCGTGCATGGAGATTTATATTGTTGCGTCACTAATTTAAGCAAATCCTGCTTTCGAAGTTAGCGGGCTCTTCACTGTGCTTACTGCTTACAGTCTCTATGAAATGGGCGAGGGTTCCGGTTAGCAGAAAATCATGGTTAATTAAGCAGCGCTATGAAATTGGGCCCAGGCCTAGATATACAACCTAACAAATAAATGCCAATTTGCAGTTTTGTACATTAATCATTTTCAAAGGGTTTTTATTCAATTTGCTAGTTTTTCTGTAAATGCGACATGCTTGCATGTATTTTTGTAAATGATTGTAAATTTGTGTAATTTTCGGAACAGCACTGAAATAATAATTATGCAAGTTTTGTACCTTTTTGTAATTACATTTAGGTGACTTTGAAATGTACTTTTGTCAATGTCGAACAATTACACCTTAACAGTCATTTTGAAATGTTTTAACACAAATATCTGTACATGTAATTGCATCCATTTAAGATGAAGGTTTGGAGTCGAACTTGAGTTGAGGTGACTCGTCACCATATAGCGATTTGACTTTGGAGTTACGATAGAATAGACGATTTTTTAATACATGTATACAGATATGTTCAATTGGGTCTTAATTGCCTGTAAAATGACATGTTGTCAAAAGTCGCAGGGCAATTTTAAACGTACTCATCTTTGTCCCAAAACAAAATTATACCTGGAGCTTTAACCCTAACCCTCCAGGGTATTTTGGCTAGAAACCCTGCCAGACGCATCAGATTGCATACTTTGTCACATTGACTTGTGTGCTGTGTCTGGCAGGGTTAGGGTTAATGATACTTAAACCTTTCCAAAAATACAGTATTAAAAATCTCAAAATTGACTGCATGATTTTTTTCTTAATGTATGGTGACTTATTAAAAAGCGAGGATTACCTGAAAAATGCTCTTGGGGGACATTCCTCATTTTGCTGCAGGGATCACAAATACATGTAGTATTGTATATTTAGCACTGATTCTCCTAAAGTTAAATCTGAACAAATTTCTAAAAATTGTATAACTGTTTTAAGATTAAACAAAAAAATACCAACTTTTGAATGGAATGTAATGTACAGTACATGTATACTAATCTGTCCTTGAAAAACAGCTGCACCAAATATTTTTTGACATAAAACAATATTTAAAAAGAAACTACAACCCCCTTGTTGTATCACTGTCTTCCTTTACAATGTATTTGGCGTCCATACATGTCACTATGCAATTCATGACACATTCTTTAGCCCTAACCCCCACGAGGTATTCTCTGAGTGCAATGTTGCACTGTGCAGTGAACTCATCTGTACCAGCCTTGTTGCTGGAGGCTTATACATGTATAATACTAAATACAACAGAATGCATCGACCAGGAGACTTGCCTTGACTGCTAAATGCAACAACTTTTTACCATTGGTGCATTCTGTTGCATTTAGCAGGGTTAGGGTTAATGTCTTCTATCTCCAGGGGTGATTATGTAAAGCAAAGTACCTGCCAAACAAGTAAAAAAACAAAAGTGTGAATCCAATTTTATGGGAACATTTCAAACTTTTGGACCCCTAATTTATAGAATGACCCTGCTGTTTTTCATCATGGGGAAAATGTTCAATTTTTCGGGGTACAGTGGGGGGAGCAGCAGCAAAAGGAATGCCCAGCGAGCTAGACCGCACCTCAGTAATTTGAACTTGTATTAAGCAGACTTCTAGTAACATTTCAGTTAAATTTGACAGGGCTCGCAGAAACAAATACCTGTTGTATTTTGTTGGATTCAGCAGGATATCTGTAAAAATGCCAAGGCTGGTGTGTAGGTGGTACACTGCAGAATCCAACACAATTTGCAGGCTTCTCATTTCAGTTTTGTTGGACTTAGCAGGGCCATGTAAAAACGACGTTTAGCATACATGTTATTTGTAGTTCATTGGCGATAGACAGCGGGGAAAATGTCAAAAGGGTGTCACATTGGTCAACTTCGACTGTAAAAGGCTTACAATCAACTGAATCCAGTCCACTGTAGCGATGTGTAAGCCACCTCATCGTCATCGTCAATGGAGCACAGTATGACCGTCTTCTTGACGTTTGTGCCAAGGCGGCCATAAGAAATCAAATTCAACGGGGACAGGGCTCGCTCGTGAGGCACACAGATAGCAATGAAGTACGAGTGGAAGAGGAACGGGTCGCCTGAAATAAGACGGAGAAGTCAGAGGTGATAAAAAGGGGTGACGCTCTGTGACGAGGAGGAATAGCTAAAGGACACTCAAAGCCACCTGTGACAGATGAGTATTTATGTTTTATCTGGGCTATAGTCGAGTCCCGAACTGAGTCTGACGCGTAAACTCAAGTCCACTAGGAGTCCCAAGCACACAAAATGAGCTGAAATCTGTATTTGACTAGAGCCCTTGTTTGAACGTACACCCTATATTGCCTGATTCTGAAGTACTTTTGGCCAAGTCTACATGGAGGCATGATTCCAATAGGCCTGTCCCGAATATACGGAATATTCGATCATCAACTGAATATTCGAATAGCTTTTTGCAGGTGTGAATATTCTATAAAAAAAAAAAACTATGCACTTGCACACACGACTGTTTATTGTGAGATGCCACTTTTTTGTCCACGGTAACTTTTTACTTCTTTATTGGTCCCATTCTTTTACCTGGGTAAAAGCACCGTGACAATTATACAGTACTTAACTGCAAAACACTCTGGCAGCCCATAATATCCATCAGCGCATTCAAATTTTAACCGCCGCACTTTGTTTGCAACTTTTGTCCAGCAAGGATGGCAACTGCAGCTGGCATGTGTCAAACTTGATCAGCGAATATTCAAATATTTCGGCTCAGTGCAGTTTCAAATATTCTAATACTAAATAATTAGAAAACGGACAGCCCTAGATTCCAAGATTCCGACTGTTTTCTAACCCTAGGAACAAAATTCTTTACCTGGATACACGAGGAAGTCGCCGCCGAATTTGCAGCCGGACGTCAGGTAGTAGCCTGTCTCCCAGAGATCTTTGAAGACTCTGTATTTCAGGATCTCCTGCTGAGTGCTGGGGAATGCCCACTCCGTCATGTCTTGTTTAGGAGTGGTAGATGAGGCTATGAAATACAAAACCATAAAAAAAAAGATGCAGTGGCGCCTAAACTTGACTTTAACCCTAACCCCCTAGACCCTTTCTGCTAGGAACCATCCTCAATCCTCCAAAATCCTCCGATTACCCTGCCCCAAAAAATGCATTCATCCTCAATCCTCCAAAATCCTCATGTGCTTTAAACACCATTCATCCTCAATCCTCCAAAATCCTCTGCTTGAAACACCATTCATCCTCAATCCTCCAAAATCCTCCAAAACTGCAAGGAGGATTTTGGAGGATTGAGGTGGGTTAGGGTTAACGGCAATCATACACTTTTTGTACACATGTATTTCATAATGTACATTGTGAGTACTGTACTTTCTACTCCCAGTAAGGTGTCCAATTATTTAGTGGTGGGGGGGGGGGGGGGGGGGGGAACGGGGACTGGGACTTAGTCAGTTTCCCTTGTGGATTGTTTGACGAATTATAAGTTAAAAAGTCGTATCACTCATTGAGTGATCCCCACAATGTCGCTTCCCAGGTTGTATCGTAAAATTGGGTGTGATCCCTGGCTATACGGCATTCTGGGTTGATGACTTCTGACTAGCGCCCACCCGAACAAAGATACCGACAATTTGGGAGACCGCCAACATAGGGCAAGATAGCTCAGTTGGTAGAGCGCCAGTACGGTAACCCGGAGGTCGCAGGTTCGAATCCCGCTCCTGCCAGTTTCTTTGTTCACTTTGAAAAAACATTGGTACTTGTGTTCTTGAGCAAGAGAATTTGCTGCAGCGGGCACCAGTCATGGGAGAGATTTTTCGATTTTTTGAAAATTCTAAGCTTTTTTTGTAAATTTTTGAAACATTCCAGGCAGCCTCAAAAATATTTGTTTTCCTAAATAGGGATAAAGGGCCAAGTCTTCTGACCTTTGTTAAATGCAAAAACAAACCCACCCACCCACTCACCCAACCCCATAATAGAATGTACATTGTACGCCTTACCTGTGACAATGTGGACCAGGTACCCCGAGCAAGGTTGTGGGTCTTGGGGTTTCTTGAATACGCCCATGTCATCGGACTGGGCTTCCTGATTAGTGAGGGGTGAGGTTCCCGATCCCTCTCCGTCTGTCACTCCATCTGGCTCAGTATTTGACACCGGCCTCGGGTCACTAGTTTTATTGGACTGGTGGTCAGATTGAGCGGAGTCCTCACAGATGTCCGGCTGATGAGCAGCCTGCGAGAATTTATTGTCTGTGCTGCTACGTTTGGCTCGGACACTTTGCGGTGTCGTTCCTAATCTCCCGTCTGAGATTTCCTCCGCAGTACTGCTCGATTGCTTGCAATCACCCCCAGCTGTTAGATTCCTCGGCAATAGACCAGAACCAGGTGCCATTTCTTTGATTTCAAGACCAGGTTTCCCACCAGAGCTTCCCTTTCCTTCAGCAATGATACCCTTTGAATTTCTAGTACAGGTCCTCTCAGTCTTTTCACCAGTCATCCCACAATCATCACTAGAAGACTGAGTGTTCTCCATGCAACTGAAGGAGCTTGGAACAGCATCACTGATATTATTCTCCTTTTGCTTGGAGCAAAATGTGGATCGTGAGGAGGCGGCTAAGCTTGTGTCTGATGGTCGATCTGGATCTACCATGGAAACGGGTTCCGGCAAATTGTCTTGAGGTCTTGTTGTTATGACAACCACATCATCTTGAACCTGCCTTCTCATCTTTTCATCTCCATCCTCATCGGGCATTTCACACGCATCAGTGGAGAAAGATGCAATTCTTTCTCCACCTGCTCCAACAGAGGATGATGCTTTATTCCTTTTCAGCTTCTTGGCCCGCTCGGCTCGCCGATACTTTTTCGTGGTCCGTCCCATGGCGATGACGTGGGAAAAGTCTTGCTTCTTCCTCTGGTTCAGTGCATTCCACGAAGCTTGCTGAAAAAGAAATTCAAATCAAAAGGACGGCTATCATTACATATTAAAAACTCAAGAATCTGGATGCAAAGCATAAACCAGGGATGCCAGTCAGACTTCCCTTCTGGGCCTGAAATTACAGCCAAAATGAATGTATTTACAGTCAAATTTTGAAAATGTACAGGATTTCAAATTTTGTAAAAGCCTGAAATCAGGCAATTGCCTTGAAGACTGACATTCCAGATAAACAAGGACATTTTCACGCAAAATATTTGTTATCAACCAAAATTTGATTCAAAGTCACTCTTGGAAAACTCATGTTTGGAAAAAAAAGAAGAGAGATTTGGTAATAAGCAAATTTAGTGTACAAAATGTCTCAGCTTTCTGTAATAAAGTTTCCATCAGGCCAAAACTGCATTTCTGAATTTGCAGATGATTTCATCTAATACTCAACACTAGAAACACACAATGTAGCCATCAGTTTCCAGCAAGACACTGAGCAGATAAAACATAACAATGTTACAAAATTTTCAAAGTTTGGCCGCTGGAACCTTAACCCCTTGCGTACGGATGAAGCCATCGGGCGCAAAAAAAACAGTGTCACTGGCCGCTGTTTGTGCAGTTTCTATCCATTGTTGGATCATTGTGTATGTCATGCTTGACTGCACGAACACATTGTAGCAGTTCGATTTGGCTGCCAGAACCGCTGCAACACCCCGACGTCTCCCGTAAAATACCGTGCCCAAGGGGTTAACTATGTCAAAGTGAGCAAAAAAGTTTCTCA
Organism: Hippasteria phrygiana; assembly: GCA_037893225.1. Taxonomy (NCBI): domain Eukaryota; kingdom Metazoa; phylum Echinodermata; class Asteroidea; order Valvatida; family Goniasteridae; genus Hippasteria; species Hippasteria phrygiana. Next base: position 1,938,049 of record JAZGUH010000008.1, on the reverse strand, counting down.
GTGAAGGTTCAGTACCTGCTCACTGAAGCTTCTCTGTCTCGCTTCTTCAAATGCTGACACGTCATCAGCCGACGGCTTTGAAACTTTCACATTCACCAACCTAGCAGCACCTGCCCAATGTAAACGGACCAAAACAAATGTGTTGCAAGACAGCCCTTTTAATCCCGTCTAAATCCTCCAAAAATTTGTTTGACTATTTTAATCCATTAATCCATTTTACCCCCTTCCCTCTATTCAAAAACACATCGAAGTTCGCCTGCCACTCCATGCCTCGTTTCAGCACAAAGGACATTTGTAGATAAGTAAACCTTAACCCTAACTACCCCAAGCCTTGCAAACTCCAACAGCAGGTTTTGTCAAGTTTTGTCAAGTTTTGATGGGTTCAGTACTGCAGGGCCTTGGCACCATTACTTTACATGGAGCTATGATGCCCCAATTTGTCTAAGTCCAAAGAAAGTGCCATAGGTAAACTGCAGAGTGTTGGATTTTGACAGGTTGAGGAAGCCTCCTAGTAAAAATGCCTAGGGGGTTAGGGTTAATCCTAACCTTCCCAAATCCTTTTTGCCAAATGGAGGAATTTGGAGGATTGAGGGTCTTTGGAAGTTGAAGCATTGGAGGGTTTTGCAGGATTGAGGGCATTAGAGGATGTTTGCCTCCGGAGGAAAATGGAGGATCCAGGTCATCAGGCCCAATCTGGTGCTGGATGATTTCGGAGGATTGAGGTTTATACTGGGGTGTTTATCCAAAACCCACTGGAGGGTTTCACAGGATTCAGGCAGTGGTCCCCAGTAACAAACATTGGAGGATTTTAGAATCGGAAGATATTGGAGGATTCAGGTTACATGTAGGAAAAATGACACGGGGAGTTAGGGTTAAATTTACGATCACGGGGCATGCCTACACCCACAAAAACACTATCCCCTTCCAGTGATGTAGTCGAGACCATCACAAGGCCGTGCACAAGACCAGCTTGTAACAGGCACAAGTAACAGGCATAAACCATGACAAAGAAATGCTTTTATTACAGTTACTTTTAATAGCTTGAGACTTGAATTGAGACTTGAATTAAGACTGAAGATCTTTGTTTTAATTAATGAAGGTCTTTAAGGTCTTGTGCTGGTCTTGTGCTGGTCTTGCAGGGTCTTGTGTGGTCTTGTGATGGTCTCGACAACATCACTGTCCCCTTGTGGCCGTGACGTCAACAGCAGTTGAAAATATTGCTTGCCACATCCCTGATATTCCAAAATCAAAACCTTGAACCAGAGTTGTATTCGAGTCCCTGTAAGTCCTTTCACAAGTCCCTGCAAGTCCTTTCACAAGTCCCTGCAAGTCCATCACAAGCCCTCCAGTCCTAATCCCAATCACAAGCTATTCAAATGAGCTTTGAACAAAGGCATTCCTTTGTCATTGTTCATCCAGTTACTTGTGACCGGCTTTATGAAAAAGAAATTCTGACTGGGCTTGCGAAAGGACTTGTGAAAGGACTTGCAGCCTGGACTCGAATACAACTCTGCCTTGAACCTACCATACTCGATCAACACTGCTGCCTCTTCTGACAAAAGCTGCAGAGGCAAACCCAGCTGGACGTTCTGTCTGGGTGACCTTGGCAAGGAACCAACCAGGGCACCAACGATGTGATGTGTCTCCCTCAACAACCTGACATCTGAAACACATCAATTTACATCAAATGAAAGAGCCATATTCTGGTGTTTGGACCAACTTGAAATTGAAGAAACAAATGCTGTATGTACATGCTGATTTGCTGATTGGCTGTTCCTGTGCAGGCATGATAGGGTGATGTCACAATGACTAGTCTTGCTGCAACGAGACATGCCTGAGTGAGTATTGGCAGTGCGGTCTGATGAGATCAGATGGTGATGCTAGGGCTCAGATGTGTAGAAAAGAGTGAGAAATAGTATTGGAAATATTTTATTTTAATGCCTCAACAAAATCAGCCCGGAAGAGCAAATCTTGGAAAATAACGAAAAGAGTTCCATATCCGGCCATCACTTATTAAGTTATTTTCCCTTTTTTTTAATGACTTAAAAACTACAAAAAAGTAAGTGTAAATCTGATGATGAAGAAACACGAATTTAGGAGAGAAAAAATGTCAACTTATTCTTTGAAAAAATAGGGATGTCCGTATAATGGAACTCTTTCCTACCTATCTATCAAACCTATCGAGTGATAGGTTGTAACACACAAGATATGGGAGAGGAAGGGGGTTCGGTTTTGGATAGGTTGATGGCCTACAGGCCTTGGCCTATCCCTATTTTACCGTCTGCATCCCAAACGAGAATTTTCCCTTTGCAAAAATGCAGTTCCACAGGCCGACGATCTTGAGTATTGATTTCCTCAAACGATTGCCCAAGATCATCGCTTTCATCCATGATAACAATCGTGTAATTTTCTCCACAAAGAAACGATCAATTGGCCTCAAGTTTAAGCTTATAAGAACATCACAATTTCTACAAACATGGGCGCCGCCATCTTTCTTTTAAAGAATCTCAAACCCTTGAGGGCGCTCCTTAAAATTACCGGTCACAGGCATAAAATGAGAGAGGGCGCCCTATTCGAGGACACTTGTCAGCCTTTTCGTCTTAGGATTTAGGAGATATTAGACCCAGGTGCGGCGGAACACTTTTGAAAGTGGGGAAGGAGAGGTGGGGGGGGGGGGGGGGTAAAGCAGCGTCGGTGCCGCCTGGCTGTTGCCCTTTTGTTTTTCTTTATGCGAAACTGCCAAAAGTGGGGGAGGTGCGATGGGGGTGGCATTTCCTCCAAGTTGAATATTAAAAGTAGGGGGGGGGGAGTTGTAAGGGGGTCCCCCCACCGTTCCGCCGCCATTGAGACCCCCAACTTCATGAACTGTCGCAAAATTATTAAAACAAAAATTGTATTTCCATTTGGTTTGCTTCTCAGTTATTCAGAAAGTCGGAGCCACAGCCGAAATCTAACACGGCAAAGGTTTCGATATTTTATTGCATATTTTATGGGTTTTCACAAAATTGTAAACATCCGCGAAAATAAAGTTTACGTACGGGTATATGGAGCTTTTACAATACAGAACAAAGCTTTGTGAGGGGTCCTTTACCTCATATATAATTAACTTTTAAGTTGTAAATTAAAACAAAAAATTACGCACAAACATTTCATTAAAAACAATTTTTAAGCGCTGATTTGGGTTTGCTTAATTTGGTCGTTGCAAATAAAATTTACCAATAAAAAAAATATCAAAATATGAGTTTTTGAAGAGTGCATTCTTTGTTTTATTGACCACCGAGGGTGAAATAGAAAACAAAACCTGCACAGTATGACTGAAGACGGACACGCAACCAACACCTTTACATAATTTTTATGGAATATTTTTTATTGAGCATATTCAACACTAAACATGTATTAATACATTGTACATATCACAAAATATGATGACCATTCAAAGACGGGTACTAACAAGAAAGTTCTATAATGTCAGATGAGCACGTCACTAAGAGGAGGCCGTTATGATTTTCACAATTAAATGACATAATAGCTGGATTTACACTGGTTGTAAAATAACATATTCACTAAGCTTGTATATTAAACATTAAATTTTACACAAAAACATAAGATACTGTGAGAAAAACTTCATCAGTCAATTTGTTGGATTTTCTATTCAATACCAAATTAATGTGCGAATGAAAGTCAAATCAACGTTAACAAAGATACCATCAGTGACCCAGCCAATTCTGGCTTTTTGGAAGTTTGGAAAAGTTAGGTCAGAGAAAAACAGTAAATGTAAATGCTCCGGTGACATACACAGGCAACACTATGAATACGTTCTATCATGTGGAGGGAGTGTTGCAAAAACGCTCCTTTTAAAGTTGATCTACGTCCCCAGAGAAATTCTTGTTAGAACTACATAGTATTATTGTGTAAAGCAGTTTTCTCAGAATGATTGATTCGAAGATGTCGAAAGGCAAGTTCATAGAAATTGAATTTTGTTATCGAAATGAAGCTTTGCAATGCTACTACATTGTATTTCCATGCAATTTTTTCTCTCCGAGACAAAATCCAACAGCATGCAATGCATATAACCTTTTGACATCTCGACTGGCACTGTCTCACTGATAGAGGGCGCTAGAGAGCTGTACTTTGAGACCATACAGTCCATACGATGCTTTGTGGAAAAGGGCCTCATTTATAATGTTCGTTAACTACCTTTTGCCAACAAATGTCCTATTCTACTCTACATGTATTTCCAGTTAATACCACTCAAATTTCCTCGGTCCTTACACGTTCCGACTAAATATATACCATTTTCTGTGAGCCTGTACCTAAACACGAAACACAACTTACCATTTTTCCCTTGCTGGCTACGCCCCTTATCACATATTACAAGATTCACAGTTTGTATTGTTTGAGGATGGTGGTGTAAAGGTCTATACAGGGTACAATACAAAAATGAAGAAGCACAAATTTTTCCTTTTGTTGAGAAATCACACCCATATTATTTTTCCATATTATTTTTACATTTTAAAGCAACTTGGGGAATACTATCTTTCAAAATAATAAGTGGAAATATTTTATTTAAAAATCATCTGCATTATTCATCTCAATGATTATAATGTATACTGTGGAATGAAGGATACAAGGCTTAGTTTGGATTAGTTAAAGGAAGGGGTGGGGGGGGGGAGTAAAAAGGGGGGGGTGTCATGTCCAGTGGGGGAAAAATTCTGTTTGGATCCCATCAAGTTCCTACACTTATTTCAAGAAAAAGATTTTGCCTAAAATGTGCAGAACAAAAATGTTACTTAGGGAGTACTGCCTAACTTATAGTCGGGCCATGCTGTTGAAAAGCCTGGCCACGCCCGAGCCTTCTGGCTTTTAGTCTTGCTATTGTAAGCCACAAATCACCTAACAATAGAGCATCAAGTCTGGGTGAACAATGGGAGCTGGCTGGACTCTAGCATTAGTGGGCAGTTTATTGTGTACAACCAGGGGATTATAGAGTACCCAAGTGATGACGTCAAATCAATGCAATGTTTGGAACCAGAATACATTCTAAACTGCATGTGTTTGGAACCAGTTGCCGCGGCAACTGACGTCAGACTTTGGTACTCTATAGAAGCCCGAAAGCTTGAGCGTTCCCGGGGCTTGGGCCAGGCTTTTTAACGGCCTGGCCCGACCATGGGTTAGGCAGTGCTCTCTTATTACGCGACAGTTAATTCAAGACAGTGTCACTTCCCAACCCTAATTTGGTGTATGTCAATGAAGCCCAAACACAAAATACAACGGCCACATGCATATGCTATATATTATCGTACACTTTTTATCAGAACTTATACGCAATGCTGCATTTTTGTGTTCCTTATTTATGCCATTGGGCAAATAAAAAAAACACAATCTGTTGCCGAACAAAATTATAATTCCGGATTTTGAATGGAAATCTTCCTTTAACACACCAAGCCATCAAAACCAAATGAGATTTCATATTTTGGAGTTGTGAGACAAAAAAAAGTAGGAAAAAAATAGGAATTTCAAGAAAAAAGTGGGAAAACCAGGAGCAAGGTGGTAAAAAAAAAAAAAATAGGAAAAAGTAGGAAAAGTAGGAATACTCAAAAGCCTGTAACAAAGACTCCATCGCACATATTCGGTTTCACACTGGAAAAGCTTCCCAACTGGATATGAACAAAAAAAATTTAAAAAAATTTAAATTTATTTTTCTTTTACTGGACTCAAATGAAAATTGCGGGTTAAAAAATAGTGCTCCTTGTAACGGATATGATTTGTGACTAATATATATAATGACTCACAATGGTTAAAACCATGGCCCAATTGGAACGTCCTATTTCGCCATTCCCGTCTGCTTGAGGTGGAGCAAGATGGAGCGGAGCCGCGTGACGTCTTTGCAGTTCTTGTTGTTCTTTGGGTTGAAGTCGCAGAGGCGGGCGATCCGCTCCCATTCCTCTCCCGGCGTTTCCTCGTCGCGCTCGTCGATGAACGCCTTCTCCGCGGCCCTGGGAAGGAGAGAGTGACATCCGAGATCGATCAAACATCTGCCCGCCCACTCCCGGCTCGTTTATCGATACTAGAGCTTCCCCACGCCCATTCAAAATATTTTTAGTTGCAAGTTTTACAGTTTGGTACAGAAAATTTGAACATGCATCGCCTCCATCTTGCGCAACCAGTAACGATGAAAACAAAAGGCCTATTTTTTTTCTCATTCAACCTTTGCTCACAGATGCTTTTTTTGGTCAATGGGGTACATCTGCCCGCCCACTCCCGGCCCGTTTATTGATACTAGAGCTTCCCCACGCCCATTCAAAAATATTTTTAGTTGCAAGTTTTACAGTTTGGTACAGAAAATTTGAACATGCATCGCCTCCATCTTGCACAACCAGTAACGATGAAAACAAAAGGCCTATTTTTTCCCCACTCAACCTTTGCTCACAGATGCCTTTTTTGGTCAATGAGGTGGGGGGGGGGTACTCCAATTTGTTTTGATAGTATTGATGATTAACCCTAACTGTCCCAACCAAATCGGCCAAAATCCAATACCATGTTATATTGTATTTTGACGGGTTCAGGACTGTACAGCCTTGGCACCATTGCCTTACATGGAGTCAAGATGCCCCAATTTGTCCAAGTACAAAGAATGTGCAATAGGTTTACTGCACAGTGTTGGGTTTTGACAGGTTGAGGACACTAACCAGTAAAAGTACCCCAGGGGTTGGGGTTACTGTTGAATAAAGGGCATGTACATTTTTTAAAAATCAAAATCATCTGGCCCGAGCAGCTGAACTGTCATCCGGCGTCCGCCATTTCCAAAGCGCTGTCGAGGCGGTGTCACGTCCGTTTCACGTCCGCGTCGCGGGTATTCTTATGGAAAGACTTTACTTTAACCCTAACTCCCCAGGTAGTATGGAAAATCGTATTGAAATTGGAGGATTCAGGACTGTTAGGGTTAAATACCCCCCCCACCCAAATCGGTTAGAAACAGCAAATCTTGGAAAATAACCATCCATTTGTGTTCATAATTGTATAAACACTTGGCACAACCTTGAATTTTGAGAATTTGTTGGGACATTTTAGTGCAATATAGGGGAAGAAAGTTTGTGTTTTCTGTGTTAGAAGTTCTTGGCACCATGTAAAGTCACTCAAAGTGTCCACATACATGTTGATTTCTGCCTCATTTTTTACAGATTTTGCTGACATAAATCTCGAAATAACAGGTTGTGCCACATGTTTAGACAGTTGTTATCAAGGAGGGGTTGGTTATTTTCCAAGATTTTGCTGTTCTTGACCGATTTTGGTGGGGGGTATTAAAGTAAAATCTTTCCATTCTTATGATACAAGGCTCGCGCGCATTTTGCCAGGTTGCAAAAACATCATTGGCTGATGGAGCACGAAGCGTATGGAAAAACCTCATGCTTGTTCACATACCTGTTGGCCGACTGTGCCTTGGTGAACTGTTCTGCTTGCCGCGCTGTCCACTCTACAATTTCCTTCTTGGCGATTTCCCTCCACTCACTCTGCAGATCCTCTGCATCGTCATCTGGAGAAATAGCAGCAGAATGAATATTCAACGCTTTAAGCTCAGGAAATGATCATATTGAGACTAAGCCATTTACAATCAGCCCAATGCGAAATCCGGTTAGCTGTTGTGATGCCACAGTGATGGAAAGTTTTCATGTGTGCACAGCCACAATATCATGGGTACATCTTTTTTTTCGGTGTCCATGTTATGAACAACATTTTGAAAAACAATGATGTAAGCATTATTTGAGATTACACACGAATCGGTCATCCAGCTTTATGCCAACTTGGAATAAAAAGTGCTCTATGTGTGGCAAATCCTAATTTTTCAAAGAGCTATTCAGCATTGCTCTGTCGTTCATAATGGTGTCTTGGAAACAAAATGCGTACCCATGATTGTGGCTGTGCACATGTACAATTAGAATTTAGACCACAGTATGATACACAACTTTTCATTGAAAAGCTGCCATTTCGTATTTCCCCCTCTGATGAAAATAGACTGCTCCATTAGGCCCCACCCCGTGACGCATTGGCCAATCAAAGCCGTGCGCCACATATCAGTCACGCATGTCGGACTTTTGTTGGAATCGTCGCAGGAGTGACTCGTCAAGAAGTACTGCTTAACCCTAACCCCCCCCCCCCCCCCCCCCTCAGTGTTTTTCACATGGCCCTGCTAAATCCAACAATTTCCAACAGAACTGAAATGAGAAGCCTGCTAAATACAACAAAATCCAACAGCAAATTTGGTTGGATTCTGCAGTGTACCACCTACACACCAGCCCTGGCATTTTGCAGCTACCCTGCTGAATCCAACAAAATACAACAGGTATTTGTTTGTGTGAGCCCTGCCAAATCCAACAAAATCCAACTGAAATTTGACTAGAAGTCCGCTACCACCCTGCTAAATATGACAAAACCCAACAGGTATATTTAGCTTCCATCTTGCTAAATACGACAAAATCCAACACACCATGCTTTTTTCACCATGGTTGCATTTTGACGGATTTAAATTTCATTTACCCACCTTTAATAGCCAGCATTTCTTTCTGTTCTTCCCTCCATTTCTTGATCTTTTCCGGCTCGTTGGCGAGCCTGTCCACTTGCGAGATTGACGAGTAGGAATCTGAGGGTCCGTTGAGCTGCGCTTCACTGCTACCCTGCGGTGAAAGAATTTAGAGCACGTACACAAAAATATCAACAAAGGCGGGATCGCGACTTGCATTTCCCAGGGCACAACCTTTTTAGGTTTTTTTTTTTAACTGAGAATTTTTTCCCAGCAGATATCTTAAGTTGGGGCAAAATGACATGTCCCACATGTATCAAGGTTGTAGTATAAGTGAGTAACATATTTTTTCCTAAATGTAACCCGAATCCTGCAATATCCTCCGACTCCAAAAATCCTCCAATGTTTGTTACTGGGGATCCACTGCCTGAATCCTGCAAAATCCTCCGGTGGATTTTGGATAAACACCCCAGTAACCTCAATCCTCAGAAATCGGAAAGATTTTACTTTAATACCCCCACCAAAATGGATCAGGAACAGCAAAACCTTGGAAAATAACCATCACTCCTTGATAACAACTGCCTAAACATGTGGCACAACCTATTATTTTAAGATTTATGTCAGCAAAATCTGTAAAAAAAATGAGACAGAAATCAACATGTATGTGAACACTTTGAGTGACCATACACTGTGCCAAAAACATCCAACACAGAAAACACAAATTTGTTTCCCCTTATATTTCACGAAAATATCCCAACAAAATTCTCAAACTTAAAGGTTTTGCCAAGTGTTTATACAATTCTGAACACAGATGGACAGTTATTTTCCAAGATTTGCTCTTCCTGACTGATTTTGGTGGGGGGTATTAAAGTAAAATCTTTCTCTTCGGTACTCTACACCAGGGCGAGAGAGTGGCTAGTGATAGTGTACCACTCGATCGTCATGGGGACGAGGTTGACCAGGTGGAAATTTCACTAGGATAGGGGAAACTCAACGGAGACCTTCCTCTACACATCAGTGAATCACAGTGAGAAATGTGACCGAAAAAGAGTCATTCGAAGATAATTTGAAGGACGGAGACCCAAAATCTTGTGACTCACTTGAATTTCAAACCCTGAATATTTGACAACTTACCGGGACAGGGTCCGATTCAAAACTTGCTAAGTCATCACCCATTAGACCTCCTGCAATTTGCAAACAAAAATACAAGAAACATATTAAGTTTAGACTTTAGGTAAATCTTCTTAGGCGAAGTAAAAAAAAAAAATATTTTGAGCATCCCCGCCCGCTTCCTTTTGGAGGCCGCCTAGATTTTTTGTTCTACTTTTACCTGTAAAAATTGGGTTATTTTTTTTATTAGGCTACTGTAAAAAAAAATGGACAAAACACGTAATTCCCTGTACAAATTGAATGGAGGGCTTCCCCTTTGCCCGACGCCAAGTGCAATTGGTGGAACAGCCTCCGACCATGCTCCGACCAAGAGAATGTTGTTATAAAATAATAATTATTGGTTAGGCTTAGCCCTACCAATAATAATTCATTGTTGACATGGATGGTTAAGCGTTGACATTATTGGCATTGCCCTACATGTTAAACAGCATTCTTTGCATCAGCAAGCAATTCAAGGGGCGTTAAATAAACTTTCTCTATTTATAAGAATAATCAAAACATAATCAGATGGAAAAATAATTATCGATTCGCACTGGGGCGAGAAAAAAATACATGACTCATTTTCGTCAAATGTAGCCCCATAACTAAGTATAACAATTAGCATAGCCCAACATCCATTTACCGTGTACAAAAACCACAGGCGACCCACCCGACTGCTCTACTTGGTCCGAAGCTGGCGCCGGATCGCCACTCCCGAAGTTATCGTCTTCCAACCCTGCGAGTTCATCTTGCTCTCGGGCAAGAAATTCAGCGGCTGGATCCACCTCGGGGGCTGGAGAACTGGAATTTTCTTCGCTCAAAAGGTCGGCCATTGCACACGAACGAGAAGAAAAAAATATAAGGATCACTCGTGGATAGATAACGCTGGTACTCGTACATTCAGAATTCATTCACAAGCAAGGCACCAGTGAAACTATGGTGGGCGTTCTGCTATGTTATTTTTAGCGCTAGCGCGCTGGTGTCCGACATCCATGTTGAACTTTGCATGAAAATAAATTGCACTACCAGTGGCCAGCGTGTAAAATTGGAGGTGGGGGTACTTTTGAGAGGTGGGGGGGGGGGGGGGGGGGGGGAGAGGGGGCCACGTCCGGACAGGAATGGGTTGGGGAACAAATGCAGTAACAGTTGTTTTCGTCGATGCAATCAAAAAATTGCAAATAATACCCAAACATAGCCCTCCCATACGTCTTCTAGTGAGTCATAGTTCCATTGAGCGTAGCATTTGTTTTGAAAGTGCACTGCAACCCGGTGCTGGCACCCCCTCCCCCTCCCCCCCCCCCCCCCCCCCCCCCGGCGCCTAAATTCACTTTTTAAAATTATTGTTTTTGTTGGAAACCACATATCTGTGTCATCTTTTCAGAACTGCTTGAATTGCGATCCAAAACCCGGGTACACCACTGGGATCATGAGCTCAGTCGGGGCGGGTCTGGTGGGTGACTTTAGTCTATATTGGACAAAACTCTTGGGACACCTCAACAGCTATAGTAGACAATCAGCCCCCCCCCCCCCCCCCCCCCTCCCCCATCAATCATGTGTTTTATTTCTCTATGATCAATCGTAGACTTTTGACAAAAAATGTGAATTGGAGCATCTTCCTCCATGCTTGGAGTGGTGGTCTGTAGTTTGGTATCTATTGAAGATTTCAGTATCCTCTATTTTAGATCTGGACCCCAGGATAACCCATGCGGTAGGACATGGCAACCTAAAATGTGGCCCCACCACCTCTACTATTTAAAAACTTCCATAAAAATCCCAGAGCGAACATGGAGGAGGGGGGGGGGGGGGGGGGTCCTAACGAGTGTGCAAGAAAATGGATTAAACTGCTGTAACACTAGACTTTGCTGGGGGATATTTCACCAGTCCAAGGTCGTATGTAAATTACATAGCTGAGGAAGAGACACTGACAACTGTAATTGGGTCCGCTATTTCTGAAACACAGACTAATAAAACTGTTAGCAAGGCAGTAGAGGTTAATTGACTGGTCTGAACCTACTTTCGGTATACTGAAAGGCTACGGGTAATGTATAACACATCTGTGGGTGACCACTGGGTAGGGTTTCACACTACTCTGAACTTACCCGGGTAATTAATCACCCGGGTAGTTGTCCATTACCCGGGTAGAAACTAACCCGGAGAATCGGTTTCACACTACAAAATTAACCCCGCAATAGAGTCAGCTTATCCACTTCAGCGCGCACATGGGTAACTTGTAACCGCATTCACACTAAGCGAATGGTAACCCGGGTGACGGTGCATTGCTTGACCTCTGCCCTCCCAAAACCCTGAACTACAATGTAATTTTCACTTTGAGTAATAATTATACTACAAATATATTATTTTTCTTCCCATGATGTCAGCATTGTAGTGCCATAAATCGTGTCCAAAAGTTAGGAGATGGGAATGCAGAATTTCTTTAAAAAATAGTCCTCGAAAGTGACACCCCCCCCCCCCCCAAAAAAAAAATGATTTCCGCCTGAAAAGTTTCCTCCTGCAGACATTATGAGTATCATGAAAGTTGGGCTGGGGCGGGGGTGGATGTTTTTAAATCTATTCGAAAGGGGATGTGCTTTGGCCAAAATTAATTGTAGTAAGCTGGCCGATAAAACAACACAAAGCGCACCGTACCCGGGCCGGGTTGAAGAAAACCCGGCGAGCATTCACACTACTGATGGTAACCCGGAGAATCGTCTGAAGGTCGTCGTTAACCCCGAGATTGGTGGATTAACCCACCTCGCGAGCAGGGTTACCCGGGACCAGAGAGGTTTTAAGCCAGAGTTAACCCGGAGAATTTCTAACCCCGAGAAGTGTAGTATGAACACGCCATATTACCCGGGTATAATCTCGGGGTTAATTTTTTCGTTAACCCCGTAATTACCCGGGTATTGTGTGAAACGGCTAAGGGTCTACTGTACATAAAATGTAGACAGGGAATTGGAAAGTAGACATTAAAAGGGAAAACTTTTTTAGGGGAATAAAATGTCATCAGATTTGAGCCCCGCAAGTTGAAGACCTGTGCTTACACTTCTGAATTATTGAATTGACCTGAAACATACAAATCAACCAAATTAACTGGCCTAACGTTTCAAACTTAAGCAAGTTCTTTCTCAAAAGTCTAATTTTGTTTGTTCAATTGTAACTATTCTATCTATCTTTTCAACAACATCCGGGAACGTGCTAGACCAAACGCGTGGAAAAGATGGCGGCCAACTCAAAGAGCGTGGAAGATGCGATCAAAACATTAGACGAAGAAGACTCGTATGTGTTCGTCTACGACCGCAGGAAGGGCAGTGAGCCAGAGAGAAGAATCAGTATAGGAGGGGTGTTTGATTATCAGTCGTTCAAGGATCGCATCCGACAGGTAGTTTTTGTTTTCCTACTTAAACTTTGAAGTTGATGGACACTTCGTCTGTCATGTCTGTGTTGTTACCGTGTACGTGCGCATATAAACGTACGGTGTGTGGTGGCCCAGTTTTCGGACGTTTCGTCAACTTTTTGGTCCAACTTTTCTAGTTATACTAGCAGTGACTTTTTTATTTTAATAAATATCTTTTTACTTTTTAATGTTCTAGGCCTATAATCATTTTACCAACACATCACAGTCATTAATGTAGGTGGCCACAGTGGCAGGGTATTATTAGGCCCTATCCTATGCAAATTGCAACTAAGTTTTAAGTTTTGTTTTCTAATAAGTTAAGTCAACCATCCGGCGATTGTGTAACGTTAGAGTAGGGCCCTGTTGGTTGTCGGTCACTTCGCCCAAAAACCACATCGCCCTCAACCACTTCGCCCTTAACCACTTCGCCCAAACGCCACTTCGCCCAAAAACCACTTCGCCCAATTTCTACTTCGCCAATAAACCACTTCGCCCAAAAACCACTTCGCCCAAAAACCACTTACCAGCGTATTTATCAGTTCTAACTGAATGTTACTGAGACTTTTTGAGAAAAATGACACCGCCACTGCCCTGAAGAGTTTTAAGCCAAAAAAGGATAGGGCCTATCCGTGTTTTTCGAAAGTACAAAATGACTTTCGCAGGTTTTTTTTCGCCCTTCCCGTACGGTAAAGCAGGAATCACGACAATACTGGAATAAGTTAAAACCTAAGTTATTGTATATTCATGCAGATTTAATTTATTTGTGTGGGTACTTGTATGCAAGTAAATATTAATGCCATGTAGTCGTGTTTGTAATATAGGTTTTCCTGGTGGGCAATTTGCCGTTTTTGTTTATTTGGTCATTCAAATTATTTATGGTGCATTCAAGACTGTATTTGCATTCTTAAATTGAGTTTTGTGACATCCTTTTTGTGACCATGCTTTTCTTTTCTTATTAGTAATATGCCTTATATATGGGCAATTATTTTCATCAAGTGGTCATTCAAATTATTACGATTTTTAAAATTAATATATATTTTCCAAGAGGTTTTTATAAAAATTTCGTGAAATTTATAATGTAATTTTTTACAAACATGTATAATGTAACATCTTAACTGATATGAGGGATTATGATGTATGTAACGAACTAATAAAATGAAAATAAGGCATACGGATCGGGCATGGACGAAGTGGTTTTTGGGCGAAGTAGTAATTGGGCGAAGTGGTTTTTGGGCGAAGGGGTAATTGGGCGAAGTGGGGTTTGGGCGAAGTGGCGTTTGGGCGAAGTGGTTGAGGGCGATGTGGTTTTTGGGCGAAGTGACTGTAAAGCGCCCTGTTCCTCATAGGGAACAAAAATCCACTTTTAGGTTATTGGAATTGCCAAACTAGTACTTAGCGAAATTACAAACCAACACAACAGGTATGCCATAGATAGAGGGCAGGGTTTTTAGGAAATTTAGCTTTTGAGGGAAATTTTGGGGTAAAAGCGACGATGAAGACGACAAAATGCAACACGAAAATAAAGATGGCGACTTCCGCGATGCAAAACCGCGATGATTCGCATGGCAACTGCCGTAAAGCGCGTAAGAAAATTGCATTTAATTTTTTGTTAACAAAAATATCCCCAATATTTTTGGGTCCGTCAAATAATTTTGAAAATGAGAGTGGGGGAGGGCCGGGTAGATTCCATTTTTTTACGCCAGAATTCTAAAGCTACATGTTTTTCAATAAGACTATTTCTTTTTTAAGTGTATTGCACATTGCATCTTTATTTGTTAATGAGCCTCATGAAAATGTTTGTTTTTCTAACAAGGAATTCAACATAAATGCCAGTGCCCACTTTGTTATTACAACAACAAGTCGCAAGGAAATCAAAGGTGATGATGGATATGGTGAGTATGAACAAGGGAATTATGAAACCACCAGCCAAAAATAAGGTCTTAACCCTAACCTTCCCAAATCCTCCAAAATCCTCTTTGCCAAATGGAGGGATTTGGAGGATTGAGGGTCTTTAAAAGTTGAAGCATCAGAGGAATTTGCAGGGTTGAAGGCATAAGGGGATTCTGCCTCTGGGGGAAAATGGAGGATCCAGGTCATCAGGCCCAATCTGATGCTGGTTGATTTCGGAGGATTGAGGTTACTATGGTGTTTACGAAAACCCCTAGAGGATTTTGGAGGATTCATGCAATGGTCCCCATAAGAGGATGTTGGAGAATTCAGGTTACTTGGAGGAAAAATGATGTAGGGAGTTAGGGTTAATCAGGATTTGCCAACTAGGCGCTCAGTTTGCTGTGAATTTAAAAAATAGAGGTGTTCAAATTGTTCCCTCATCATTTGCATGGAAACGATCAATAAAATTGGGTTTCCAAATGCAAAAGAGGGTGACCGAAAGGCATCCTGCATCCAACAAAATCCAACAACAATGCCATTTGTGTTGACTGCTCAATTCAACAAGAGACAACGACATTTTTAGAACCGTTGGATCTTGTTGGATTCAGCATGGCTAGCGTTTGGCCCTTCATTTCTTTAATGTCTCTTTCCTACAGAGGACCTTGTTGACTCGGGCGACACGCTCTACGTCCTCAACCACATCAGCCAGAACCTTCCGGCCCCTGCAAAGGAGAGGGTGGAGTTCCTTCCCCACTATGACACACTGGTCAAGAGCGGAATGTATGAATACTATGCCAGTGAGGGACAGAACCCACTGCGTAAGTCCCACCATTGATTTGATGACCGTTGTTGTAGTATAGTATCGCTGTTTCGGGAATTAGCACTACGCCTGAACCTGCCACCAATGCTACCACTATGCTTGAATTTAAGAGCAACCCTTACAAAAATCCTCCCATGGGATTCCCAATTCACCATGCAATTCCCATGGAGTTTTGCATGGGAGATTTTTGTATAATCTTAAAAACGTTTGCTCCAAACAGTCAAGGGGAAGTAGCCAGGAATTGCCTCAGATTGCACCACAGAGCATCTAGAATTCAATTTCAGGTCCCTTAAGCAGACCCCGGATCCTGCGCCTTAAGGGCTTTGCACTCCGTGCTCGAATTCTCCGTCCTTAAGCAAAATGCCCCTACTCTATAATTTCACCCTGGCTAGAACACTTGCTCTCAATGTACTTTTTTTCTGTATTCTTTATTTATACTTGCACTCACCAAAATTACTTGGCCTCAACCCAGTGTCTGTTGTACTGGCACTTCATTAGATTAAAAAGGTTTACAGGAATTTTCACACAGCAAAAATAATTTAACACTTTGCGGTTGGCTCTTATTGATGGAATGCCGGGGCGCCATCTGAAAGGGATGTGCAGTCAAGTGTAAACGCTAACAACAGGTGCCACACTGAAAAGAGTGGCCCTATTCATCACAAGTTGAACCCCCCCCCTCCCCCTCCTGTTCCTGTGAATGAAAGCTTTGTTTGAAAAAGCCCCACCTATTCATTACACTCCCATTCAAGAACAGTATACATGTAGTTGAATAATGAATGGATTGAGTATGAGCAGGATTGCGGCTATTTACATTAACTCGTCCATCGGCCCAGGTGTCCTTCATCACACTGTGGCTATGATTGTCATCCGGCTTCAACAGGGGTGAAAGGCAAAATAAAAACTAAAGTTTGTTTGGTCTCAAGCCATTTTCAAAAACAAGGAAGAAGGAAGCCCTCTTTTTCACTTCCTACCAAGCAATATTTTCCAAGATGGCCACGTCCATTTTTCTTTTTCCAAGTTGGTATTTGTTGACATTGGAATCTAGCCAAAAGTAACAGAAATTGCTGCAATTGTAACAAATTTTCTTTGTGTTCCCTACTCAGCTTTTGCCTTTGCAGAGTTGATCGATAATTCTTTGACAGCGACGAGTGACAACCTTGGACCCAGGTCGATAGAACTTAGACTGGTACGTCACTGTGTCTTTTGTATTTGTTTCCACATAAAGATAGAGTTTATCAGCTGATCCCTCTGTATCGGTAGAATTTAGTTTTTCAGAAATGTTTCGGAATGGCAGCCTTTCCTGGAAGTACACGAGGATGGAATTTTTTCATTAAAAAGTCGTATCCTCATTAAGTGATCCCCACAATGTCGCTTCCCAGGTTGTATCGTAAAATTGGACGTGATCCCTGGCTTTACGGCATTATGGGTTGATGACTTCTGACTAGTGCCCACCCGAACAAAGATACTGACAATTTGGGAGACCGCCAACATAGGGCAAGATAGCTCAGTTGGTAGAGCACCGGTACGGTATTCCGGAGGTCGAAGGTTCGAATCCCGCTCCTGCCAGTTTTCTTAGTTCACATTAAAAAATTTCATGAAAAAAAACGGAATGTGCGTTCTTGTCTGAACAAGAAGTACAATTTTCAGAATTGATAGTATTGTGGTCATCTTTAGATTTTTTTTTCTTAATTTTCTTTCGAAGTGAACAAAAAACACTGGCAGGAGCGGGATTCGAACCTGCGACTTGTGCTCTTCCAACCGAGCTGTCTTGCCCTATGTTGGCAGGTCTCCCAAATTATCAGTGTCTTTGTTCGGGAGCTGCCAGTCATCAACCCGTATAGCCGGAGTAAATGGTCAGAACTCACCAACCAAAATGTAAAATTTAACACTGGCTCTACTAAAAACAGTTCCGCTCCTTCCAAGTTAGCTCTTCACAATTTTTTTAACCATACCCGCCATGCACAGCCACAAATCATATTTATTTGTCATTTGATTTCTGACTTGATTTGATTTGTCAGTTTCTGGACGAACCGGGTGACAAGAGCATGATTTGTGTCATCGACAACGGCAAGGGCATGACATCCCGACAGTTGAACAACTGGGCTATCTACCGACTCTCCAAGTTCATCCGCAAAGACAAAAGGCCGAAACGGTTCGTCAAGTTTTTTTTTTATTCTGTACAAACATATCACAAACAATCTGATGGCCTTGCATCATGGAAGCTTGCATTATTGCACTATGTAGTGTTTTATACAAGAAGACAACGGGAGACTTTTAACCCCTTGCGTACGGATGACGGAATTTGGCACCAAAACAACAGTGCCACCAGGCCGGATGACGCAATTGGCCGCTGTTTGTGCAGTTTCAATCCATTGTTGGATTAAACAGTGCCACCAGGCCGGATGACGCCATTGGCCGCTGTTTGTGCAGTTTCAATCCATTTGTTGGATTATTGTGTATATGTTACGCTTGACTGCACAAACACATTGTAGCGGTTCGCTTGGCTGCCAGAGCCGCCGCGGCACCCTGACGTCTCCCGTAAAATACCGTACTCAAGAGGTTAAGACGTGTGGTGGCAGCAGACATACCGGTCCTTTTCAATTGTTCTCACCAGTTGTGCGCATGTTCAGAACTTGCCACCAGTGTCTCAAAAGTTTCCCACTGAAAATTTGTCATTTAAAACAAATTTTGATAGGTCGAAACACATTTATCACTGACTCTACTGAGAACCATTCTGCTTTTTTAACCTCAAAAGACGGCCATAGCCGCGGTTTGGAGAAAAAAAAACACCTTGCTGGTTGACGTTTATAGGCGCATTCCTGCACTTAATCCATTTGTGTTTCAACTATATTGTTCTTGAATGAGAGTGTAATGAATAGTTGGAGCTTTTTCAAACAAAGCTTTCATTTACACAAAAGGGAGGCTCTAAACTAGAAATCTTTGACAAGCCCGCTGGGCTTTAATGAGCCCCAAGCTTCAGTTTTGACCTCATGATTACTCAGTTATTCAAGCCGCCTGGCTTCCCATTCATCAGCTACCCTTGAGGTAAGGAATGCGGCACCGAAAAGAAAAACAGCGGTACCACAATCAATACCGCATCTGGACAATATGAAATGCTCCCTTATCAGAGCCACCTGGTGATGTATACCAGTACCTCAAAAAACAGCGGTACCGCAATCAATACTGCATCTGGACAATATGAAATGCTCCCTTATCAGACCCACCTGGTGATGTATACCAGTACCTCAAAAAACAGCGGTACCGCAATCAATACCGCATCTGGACAATATGAAATGCTCCCTTATCAGACCCACCTGGTGATGTATACCAGTACCTCAAAAAACAGCGGTACCGCAATCAATACCGCATCTGGACAATATGAAATGCTCCCTTATCAGAGCCACCTGGTGATGTATACCAGTACCTCAAAAAACAGCGGTACCGCAATCAATACTGCATCTGGACAATATGAAATGCTCCCTTATCAGACCCACCTGGTGATGTATACCAGTACCTCAAAAAACAGCGGTACCGCAATCAATACCGCATCTGGACAATATGAAATGCTCCCTTATCAGACCCACCTGGTGATGTATACCAGTACCTCAAAAAACAGCGGTACCGCAATCAATACCGCATCTGGACAATATGAAATGTTCCCTTATCAGAGCCACCTGGTGATGTACACCAGTACCTCAAAAAACAGCGGTACTGCAATCAATACCGCATCTGGACAATATGAAATGTTCCCTTATCAGAGCCACCTGGGGATGTATACCAGTACCTCAAAAAACAGCGGTACCGCAATCAATACCGCATCTGGACAATATGAAATGCTCCCTTATCAGAGCCACCTGGTGATGTATACCAGTACCTCAAAAAACAGCGGTACCGCAATCAATACCGCATCTGGACAATATGAAATGCTCCCTTATCAGAGCCACCTGGTGATGTATACCAGTACCTCAAAAAACAGCGGTACCGCAATCAATACCGCATCTGGACAATATGAAATGCTCCCTTATCAGAGCCACCTGGTGATGTATACCAGTACCTCAAAAAACAGCGGTACCGCAATCAATACCGCATCTGGACAATATGAAATGCTCCCTTATCAGAGCCACCTGGTGATGTATACCAGTACCTCAAAAAACAGCGGTACCGCAATCAATACCGCATCTGGACAATATGAAATGCTCCCTTATCAGAGCCACCTGGTGATGTATACCAGTACCTCAAAAAACAGCGGTACCGCAATCAATACCGCATCTGGACAATATGAAATGCTCCCTTATCAGAGCCACCTGGTGATGTATACCAGTACCTAAAAAAACAGCGGTACTGCAATCAATACCGCATCTGAACAATATGAAATGTTCCCTTATCAGAGCCACCTGGTGATGTACACCAGTACCTCAAAAAACAGCGGTACTGCAATCAATACCGCATCTGGACAATATGAAATGTTCCCTTTTCAGAGCCACCTGGTCATATATACCACAACCTCAAAAAACAGCGGTACTGCAACAAATACTGTGTCTGGACAATATGAAATGCTCCCTTAAAGGAAACATGCAATGGATATCCAGTTTAGCTCGTTTTGTATTTCTGTAACACTTTACCAAGTGTTACAGAAATACAAACATGATCTGAATGCTTGTTTTTTTTTGTAATCAAGTGTGTACAGAAGCAATTTAATTTTCATACCAGGGATGATGACGATGACGATGATGATGATGACAGACCCAGTACTCCAGTCCAAGAGACAGTACCTCGATCGCTCACCAGTGACATCTCTTACTTTGGTGTGGGTGGCAAGCAAGCGATCTTCTTCATCGGACGTGGGACAAGGGTATGATATGTGAATCTATTCTAAACTCTTCCAGTACCACATTGTTTATTGGCTTATCTTCCCCCAGTACCACATTCTTTGTTCAGTCAAGCTTGAACAACTCAAGCAGCAAAAAGTAGCCGACTGCTTGCTGAATGGTTGTATTTTCAACCAAAGATTTCACCATCAAGAGTTGATTGAAATGGAAAAAGTTGTGTGTAAAGTTTGTTCCATGAAAATTACTCTTTCATATGGTGTAAACATGAAAGTCATAGCTGCTAAAATAGCAAAGTTACAGCTGTTTTCTCTTCTGGCCCACTTTACCAAACAGGAAACTTGTTTGTCACATGAGCAAATGGCACTCCATACAAAAGACTGTGGAAGAAACTTCGGATACAGTTTTCTCACGAACATTTTGTAATGGTGACACGTAAATTTGATGGCACCATTAGAAAGATCTGAAGAAAAAAGCTCTTTCCGTTGGTATGAGGATGAAGTATGGACAGCAAAAAACACAAACACTAGAGTTTATTGAAACATGGTTTATCGGTTGTTTAGCTGCTTTGTGTGCAGTTTACTTGTCGAGTAAACTTGACATTGGCAAGGAAAGGGTTGAAGCAGTTGGATTACGGTTATATTAACCCTAACCCTCTAGGCCCTTATTGCTAGGAACCATCCTCAATCCTCCAAAATTCTCCAAAATCCTTTGTTTCAATCACCATTCAATCACCATTCCTCCTCAATCCTCAAAAATCCTCCTGTGCTTCAATCACCATTCCTCCTCAATCCTCAAAAATCCTCCTGTGCTTCAATCACCATTCCTCCTCAATCCTCCAAAATCCTCCGGTGCTTCAATCACCATTCCTCCTCAATCCTCCAAAATCCTCCAAAACCACCATGAGGATTTTGGAGGATTGAGGAGGGTTAGTGTTAACACTATGAACATCTTCTCGGTTAAAATATCCGTTTCTCGGTTAAAACTATGAACAACCCAATTTTAACCGTGCTGATTCTCTGTTAAAAAACTACTCGGTTAAAATAGGGGTCGATTTGAGGACCTCTCCTGGAGCCTTGCTCATTAACTCTGTGGTCAGTTTTGCAGAATTTAATCCTCCACGGCCAGACTTGCCTCTCGGTTAAAATGGGGGTTGTTTGGCCTTTGCGGTTTTTAATCCCGCACGTCCAGGCGAGCTCTTTCGAGCATGGCGCTAATACCTATACTAATTTATTTTTTAACTGTACATAACTGTTCATGATTGACAACTAACTTTGTATGTATCTAGTATTTATGAGTAACACGTAGGCTGTGCATTGCTTAAAAAGATGCAAACTCGACGTCAAGAAATGTTTGCCGCGAAATTCGACCCGGGCTCTATGCAAAAAAAACCGTGACCTCACTGACTACGGGAAAATCTGCCGTTGCCAACTGCCATCTGTTCGCGAACTTTCGCGAACGATGTTTACTCAAAGAGCCCGACGTGACCAGCGATCTCTGCTCGTGTGCGTTTGTTATTTTAATTCACCCAATGAAGAAAATGTAGCCCCGGACGTATCATTTAAATATCCGCGAAGTCAGCGATCTTCGGGGCTTTCTTGATTAAAAGCAAAAAGCCTTGAGAACTTTTCGTTGCAAAATTTGCAAGAGTTCAAATTTATGTTTAACTTTTACGAATTTGCCGTGACGAATACGAACTTGTGTTCGTAACTGTACCGAGTATAAATCGGTTTTAAAGTCAAAAGAATATGTTGCCAATGACGTTAAAATAAATGTATCTGCAGGTCGAAAATGTTTTTTAAAATGTGTGATAATGTTCGTTTTAAATCGATTTAAGTTGACTGCCTTTGAAAAAAAATTGCATCCCCCCAAAAAATATATCTAAGGACTCCAATCGACCAGATATTGTTTGTGGGCCGGGTAAAGTTATGACCGTCATATAGGATAAAACTAAGTTTCGTTTTTTTTATAAGCTAAATTTTATAAGCACGTTTTAGCGTATGTATTAATAGCGCAATCAACATGGTTTTCCAACAAGATAGTACATGAAACAGCCGTCGTGTACAACTCATAACTGGCCTCCAGATAGTCGGCCCCCACATGTACTAGCTAATATATATTGGTATACAGGAAACAAGACCAAAGGAAAGTTCGCGAACGTCGCGAAGATAAGCCCGCGTACCGCTACCCATGCGATGAATGTTGTCATTTTCTGCAGATTTCAGTCTTCAAGTTGCAAGCAACTCGCCATAAAATGCTCTGATGTAGGCTCAAAACTATATTTCCATTCAGTTGTGAAAAAATGCAACTTTTTCAACCATCTGAGCAAGATTTTCTACAGTTGAATTCCTTCCTCCATGATTGAACGGACAACGTGGGTTTGCTGGGGCTTTGTAATCCAATACTCGTGGGGAAGAGAACACGACACCAAACCCGACATGGCGCCACGAATCATGGACTGCGTGTACGTCGGGACTGGGCCGTCTGACACGGCGTGGATATGCCCTACGCGACGGTCGTGCCCGTACTTTTTTCAGTTTTGGCAAGGTGACACAATAAACTATTTCTTTGATGTGGGGATTTGCAAACCTGGGGATTAGCAGAATCGTGATGAAGCATGAAAAGGATTGTGGTATAATTATCATGTTTTGGTATTAGAAAAGTGGGTTTTTTTTAACAACCAGTGAGCTAACGTAATTGCTTTGTTTATTCAAATAATGTCAACGTCAAGAAAGTGAACTGTTTTATTTAATTTGGTTATTTTTTGTCATCCATACAGTTCCTTAAAGATGTGAGGCAGATTCATGGACGGCATGGCTTTTCACTGACGATGGGGAGTGGAAACTTACCTGGCTTTCCCGATCCTTGTTTAGTACTGTTATCAAGTTGTGCATTAAGAATTTGAATTAATTTAGAAAGCGATTGGTTGACAGCTTCTGAGTTATTGTGCTGGCTTTTGACAATTTTATACGTCCTCTCCCCTTAAAAACAATGCCAACAATTCTGGACAGAATGTTGTTATTTAAATTACTCAAATTTTATTAAAAAGATTAATTGAATCATAATTTTGTACTATATAAGGTTAAGACATGTTCAGCGTCCCCGTCTGCTTCCTTTTTGGGGGTTGTCTCGATTTAAAAAAAATTACCATTGGAAAATGAGGTTAAAAAAAAATCCATCGGGAAAATAAAATATAAGCTTACGCAAGCTATTAAAACCACTTTAAACATGTTCAATTCTGTTGTCCAATATGTTCAATTCTGTTTTCCAACATGTCTCTTTCATTTTCGAGTCTTTGAACAGTTAAAAAAATACGGTTGTTTATGAAAGAATGACGCTAATAAACATGTTTTTTGTTTTACTTGCGTAATGATATTTAAAGTAATTTTAATTCGTCGTATGCTTAATAGCAGAAGGTCATAAATAAGAACGAAAAATTGATGTTCAAATTCTTGTTTTGGGGGTAATCGATAGAGTATTGGAATATCGTCAATTTGATACATTTCGTCTCAAGGGGCTACGTCATTCTGACGTAATTTACAAAATGAAATGGACCCAAGGGGATTTTGCATTTTTGTTTCCCAGCAAAAGGGCGTATACCTATGTAACAATACATAATAAAAGTGCGTTCACCTCTCCACTTCAGTGGGGCGTCAGCGAAGTTTCTTCCCGGCCGGCAAAAGGCATTAGCATTTCACATGCCGCTTAAGCGCACGTTTAAGCCAGAATGACTTCCCGGCAAAAGGTTATTAACATAAAGATTTAAATAACTTTAAAATTAAGTAATATTGGAATTATCAATAATGTTTAACCGACAAAAATTCAACCTTTTGCGATTCTTAATTTAGAAATGCAAACACATAAACTTTAAAGTAAATTTTCTCGGAAAGTGTAATTACGCGTCAAAGCGTCCTTAGATCCTCAGAACATCAGTGTTCCTGGCGAAAAAAAAAACCAGCAGCGGACTGTGCAAACCACCAACGAGCTTTGCGCGTTAAATAATTACACCACACCAGGGCCGGGACGGCCAGTACCGGTCATGTACTACTGTACTTGTACAAAACTACAATGTACATGTAGGCCTATCTTTGGGGAGAATAGCATGTGCCTGGTCGGGAAAAAAAATTCTGAAATGTAATAATTGCAGAGATTTGGAAGATTATATAATTTTGAAGCTGAGTCTAGTAGAATTTCAAAGGCAAATGTGTCAATGTGCAGGGCCTGTAAACCTTTCCAAGTATGTACGTAGTGCACACAAAACAGCCGTTTGTAACTGCAAGGGCGCGCACGTGCACTGCAAGGTGCAGGTTCAGCCAGTTTGGCTCATAGCCAAGAAAAGCGTGGGACTGCTCGTAGAGCGCGAAAACAGATTCCTCCACCAATGGGCCGATGCTGACATTCCAGAGGACCGCCCAAACATCATGTGGATTGGATAAATTCGACAGGGCACGTCCATAGCAACTATATCACCTAGGTATATCACCAAGACAACATTGTAATGACGTGTAGACTCGTACATATTCATGATTAACTTACCGTCTGTTAATTATTAACAATAATTATAGTTGCCAACTTAATTTTTGTCAACTGCATTTTCCCTCGGAGTATTTATGGAAACTTTTGAAAACAACGGGCAGTGTATATGCCTGCTCTAAAACCCCCAAGTAAAAAGGATAAAAAAAATGATGTTTAAAGTTGCTGTATAGAATCCAACACCGCCCCCCCTCCCACTCTCTGTCCACCAACACCGATAATGCATATGGCACACAACTTTAACCCCTTGTGTACGGATGACGCCAAATGGCGCGAAAAACATTGCCACCAGGCCGGATGATGTCTACAGACCAAATTTTCTGCATTTTCAATCCATTGATAGATGTTGTCCGTTTCGCTTAGCTGCAAAGTCGTCATGGCACCCCGGTCATGGCACCCCAGTGCCTCCCTGTAATAATCGTACTCAAGGGGTTAAAACCACACTTTTTGCCCCGATATGTCTGAAGAGCCCGCCTCCCCCAAACAAATCAAATAGACAAACTAAAACAAAATTCCCCACACAAACCAAAATATGCCGGGCAGACAGATAAAAACCATAGAAAGAAATATGGGGGATGGGTAAAAAAAAGGGAGAAATAATACTTATTACACTAAAACACCTAATCGTAAGCTTCGCATTTAATTGTAAACTGAAACGCTGCAGAATGCGCACAGGGGTAGGCCTACATTTAAACAAAGTATTATAGACGTGGATACAATTGCGCCAGCTGGTGAGTAAAACAAATACAATGCACCGTTTAACGGTTGAAAGGACCATCCAAACTTAAATATTTTCACTTATTAGATAGAAAGAAAAAATCTTTTTAGCTGGTTTTGTTTTTGACGACAGTTTCGGAGTCTTCCAAACCATCGGCACACCTGTCATTGCTGTTGAAAAAAAAAAGGAAAATATAGTCAACGGTAATGCAGCAGATTATTGTGATTTTATTTGTAAAATGATATACAGTTTCATTGGACATTTACAATCACCTGTTGCCGGCGAGCCTTTCCTCAACAATAATCTCTACAAGAGCACATGGTCGCTGACTCCGCGGAACGTCCGCATTATTTCTAAGGTGAATAAATAGGCCTACATGCAGCTGAATTAAAATAAACGCATGAGTGAAAATGATTCGCGAACAGATGACCCTTATTATAGCAACGGCAAAATTCCATGAATGTTCGCTTACAGCTTCATGCTAACAACAACCGGCCAGCGAAGTTTTTTTTATAGAAAAGAACACTTAATTGGATTAAATAAAAGTGTCAATTAGTAATTCCTAACGGAACGTTGCGGTTTGTGGACCGTCCTTGTACGCACGGTTAAAATGAGTGACTCTTTGTTTGGACAGGAAGAGGGTTTAGCGCTGCATAACAATGGTAGGAGGATTGGGTGGAAACACGGTTAAAAAGCAAGAGAGATTGAGGCTCGGTGTACACGGTTAAAAGGTGGTTGAAACGCGCGTAGATTTATTTTTAACCGAGAAACGGATATTTTAACCGAGAAGATGTTCATAGTGTAAGAGCCTAAGGCCAAGGTTTGAACATGTTTTCTAAGTGTGTTTGAGGTGATCTTGCAGTAACAGGTGTTTTCTAAGTGTGTTTAAGGTGATCTTGCAGTAACAGGTGTTTTCTAAGTGTGTTTGAGGTGATCTTGCAGTAACAGGTGGTTCCTGTTCTGACTCTTTCTAGAAAAACCTCAAAAACACCATTGTGAATTGCCCTATGTATTGATGACGTCATGTCAGTGTTTACCGCATGACATTGTAGTTTCAGTGGAGGGTCATCGCACGACACTCGCTATACTTTTACGTGGAGAATGCCGACATACGATCGGTTTTCGACCAAAAGACAATCAATGTGCAGTTTTAGCCATATCTGTCGTGGTAGATAACACCGTCATAAACTATCAAAGATGATTACTGTGCAGGGGATTTTCCTCGGGACCCGCAAGGTCGAAAAATGAGCATGGAAAATGCTAATGTATGTAGAAATCGTATACGAGCCGCGGCGGGGACCCTCCCATTTCCCCCGTGATGCACTGCGGTAAACAGTACGAAATGCCATCAATACATAGGGTTATTGCCCCTGTTGATTATGAATGTTGGTTAATTATGACATGAATGAGAGATGTCATCTGTGTGTGTTTGTCTTAAGATGATCACAAAGCCCAAGGATTCTCAGGACGTGCACGAGCTGATGATATCCAAGGAGGAATTTGAGAGACGAGAGAAGAACCGGGAGTCGATCTACAGCGGCTTCATCAGCAACAGACCGGTATGAGGTCCTTCATTTTACACACACAAATCCTTGTACGCAGTTGCGTGAACCTGACGTGATATTTCGGCAGTTATTTTTTTTAAAAGTAGCTTCAACAATTATTTCTTTATTCTCAGGTGGGCGATGTTCGGCACCTGGGCAACGACGATCAGAACCTGAAAAATCTGGTTCAAGAAGAGCTCGGAAAGGAGAGTTTCACCCATGTCATTATCACTGGTGTCCGCTCTGAACACATACAGTACGTCAAGCACGGGTACATGGGATGGTGTCGGCAGCTTGCGTGAGTACCAGCCAACAGTTTCCTCTCTCAGGGCCAAAATGGAGCCAGCTACCCTATATATCAAAACCTATCAAGTGACAGGTTGAAACACACACAGGCTGTGAGAGTTGGTGGGTAGATTTTTTTGATAGGCTGTGATAGTTATAACTATAGGAGGGTTAAAGGTAGTATACGGTATTTGCTTTTGCTGTAATTTTCAGAAATGTATGGATTTGGAGGTTAGTATTTTATAGCATTAACTTTAACACTGACCTGTTTAAAGTTTTGTGTGCATAGATGCTGGGAAAACAAAGAGAAAAAATATGCTGTTCTTGTAAGTTGTAGTCTGGTTCCCTTTCCCTACTTCAGACAAAACAGAGCAATTTGTAGACGTCGGGGGAATTATCAGGTCAGGGAACTAGACTAGCTGGCTTGCATCCAATCACATATGTCATAACCAATTGCCAAACAAAATGTGGACTAAGTTGGTCAATTGACCTATCGCGGTCGAATCGCGTCAACGCAGCTTGTGAATTATTGTCCAATCACATCAATTATAATTCCACGTGGAACACGCAAAATCTGAGACCACACAATGACCACACAAAATTCCCATAGGGTTGTCTAAGGGGCGTGGTTAACTCGTAAACGGCAATAGGTCAATTGGGGGCAGTATTTATTGTTTTTAAGTCGGTTTTTGATACAAAATTGACAGCACGCCAGGATGCTTGAGACTATTATCGACTTACAGCCAACTAAGGGATTTCATAATAATTCAGTATTTTTTTTTTTTTTTATGTTTGCAAATGTATGCTACCATCAACCCCTTACCTTGAGTCACTGCTAGGCTTGTCAGATGCAACTCCCATAAATATTACATTTTTGCTTGATCGTTCCAAGGCACATATACCATTACTACATTCATGGGCCGCGCGGCAACGAAAGCTCCGTCCTGGGTAACAAGCGACCGATGAGCCCGTTCAAGAATATCGAAATGACCGTCACGCTCTACGAAAGGGGCAAGACGCCTCGCAGGATCAGCCTCCGAGACATCAAGGACGACATGCAAACCAAGTGAGTCAGAGCTTTAGAGGCAGAGAAAACCGTGGTGGTTTTGGAGGATTGAGGAGGAGAAAACACCAATAACTTTGCTATTTTTATAGCAGTTACGACTTTCATTTTTACACCATATGAAAGAGAAATTGTCATGCAACAAACTTTTCCTTTTTAATCAATTCTTGAGGGTGAAATCTTTGGTTAATAAAATACAACCGTTCAACAAGCAGTCAGCTGCTTTTTCTGCGTAAGTGGTTTTACGCTTGACTGAACAAAGAATGTGGTACTGGGGGAAAGATAAGCCAATAAAAAATGTGGTAAGGAAAGGGTTAATGAAGTTACAAAAATGTAAACTGGTGTAAACTTTTTCATGGGAAAATCTTGTTAATTTTGAATTGCATTCTACCGTAAGTCAACATAAACTACTAGTGCACGACGAGATGACCCCCTGTCAGTGTGTAATAGTCGGTAACCAATCACAAACCTTTGCCTTCTACATTTTGTCGCAGATACATCCGCAGTGCAGCTGACTCGTTTGAATTCCGGGCAGTGGTGGAGGGTACCGGTATCGTGGAAGGGATCCTCAGGTATCATCCCTTCCTGTACGAGAAAGAGACGTTCCCCATTGAGAGCTATCCTGGGGGTATGGGTACGTATCATGGACGGTCAGTAGACCCAAGTTTCACGTGATGAATCGGTCTGTGGCTCAAACCAGTGTTGTCATCTTGGGATTGGTCAATCCTCTTTCACCTCTTGAAAAAACACCTGGGGTCAGTTTCATAAAGCTGTTAAGCACAAAAATTTGCTTAGCATGCAAATGCTTCCTTGATAAACACTGGATTACCAACCAGATTTCCATGTGTGGAATATTGCTTTTGACTGGTATTCAGCTGTTGTTTGCTTAGCGCGAAAATTACATGGGTTTTTGGCTGGTAACCTGTTTCTATTAAGCAAGACATTTTCATGCTAAGCAAATTTTTGTGCTTAACAGCTTTTATATGAAATTGGGCCCTGGCCGGTTGACGTCTATCAGGGCTGTAGTCGAGTCTATCACAAGTCCATCACAAGTCCCTGCAAGTCCCTGCAAGTCCATCACAAACCCTCCAGTCCTAATTCCAATCACAAGCTATTAAAATTAGCTTTGACAAAGACATTCCTTTGTCATTGTTCATCCAGTTACTTGTTACTGGCTTTATGAAAGGATTTGTGACTGGACTTGCGAAATGACTTGTGAAAGGACTTGCAGGGACTCGACTTACACCCCAGACGTCTATAGACACATTCCTGTGCATACTCAATCCATTGTTTGCCTATTGTTTACATCACGCTTGGCTGCACAACCCCGTCTTCAGAAATGGATGGATTTGGGGATTAGTATTTTATAGCAAATACTTTTACACTGACCTGTTTGAAGTTTTTTTTTTGTGCATAGATGCTGGGAAAACAGAGGAAAAAATGCTGTTCTTGTAGTCTGGTTCCCTGACCCTACTTCAGAAAAAAACTTAACAATTTAGAGGGAGTGATCAGGTCGGGGAACTAGACTTGCTGGCTTGCAGCATTGTTATGATGTCCAATCGTTTTCGGTCTTTCCACAGCTGATTGTGATGTCACTGATGACGGTGAATACTACAATGAGGACAGGCCAGCCAGGGGTAATCGTGCCATCTTTGAATGCTACTGGAGTGGTAGACTCATCCCATACAGCTGCGTCGAAAAGTGAGCTCTTTATGTCCCCCCGTCAAAAAGAACAAAAAAGCAAAAAAACTAGACCTCAAGTCTTGAACTTGGATGGTACCAGCAGTCGAAACCCAATTAGATTCTTTGTAAAAAAAAACTCGCTGCCAGAGGACCACACACTCCTCATGAATATTGCTGTGACGAAACTGCCTTTGTGCCCTGACCTGTATAGAATGAGCTCATTATCTCAGCCAGCTTGGTGTTGATGCTGGTACCCTAAAAAAAAAACAGTGGTACCGCACTTGAAACCGCTTTCAGTCAATATGAAATGATCCCTAAAGGCATTCCACTCATACTGGTATTTGTATCTCGTAACTTATTTTTCATTGCTATTTTGAACTCGATAACCGGCAGTTTTGATTGGTGTGGGGCGCCAAAGAAGCGCGGCCCCATCCCTGTTGAGTGCTACAATAGGATCTCGGGCGTGCTGTGGACCAACGACAAATTTGAAGTCAGCACCAACAAGTTGACCTTTATTGACCTCGAAGTCAGACTCCGGGATAAGAACACCATCTTCCAGAAAATCGTCCTCGGCCAGGTAAATCAGGATTCTTGGACCACTGTCATTTGCCTTTGAGAAAGAACTTGCTTAACCCTAACTCCCTCCTTCATTTTTCCTCCAAGTAACCTGAATCCTCCAACATCATCTGCTTTCAAAGTGTTCAAGCTGCATATAACCTGAATCCTCCAAATTCCTCTTATGGGGACCATTGCATGAATCCTGCAAAATCCTCCAGGGGTTTTCGTAAACACCCTAGTAACCTCAATCCTCCGAAATCAACCAGCATCAGATTGGGCCTGATGACCTGGATCCTCCATTTCCCTCCAGAGGCAAAAATCCTCTTACGCCCTCAATCATGCAAAATCCTCCAATATCCTCCAATGCTTCAACTTCCAAAGACCCTCAATCCTCCAAACTCCTCCTTTTTGGCAAAGGGGATTTTGGAGAATTTGGGAAGGTTCGGGTTAAAGATAGTATACAACATTTGCTTTTGCTGTAATTTTCAGAAATTAATGGATTTGGGAGTTAGTATTTTATAGCAAATACTGTAACACTGACCTGTTTAAAGTTTTGTGTGCATATAAATGCTGGGAAAACAGAAAACGGACGTGGAAAAATGTCTGGTTCCCTGACCCTACTTCAGACAAAACGGAGCAATTTATTAGACCTCGGGGAATTATCAGGTCGAGGAACTGGACTATTTCCAACGATTTCCGGCCGACAACGACTTTAAATTGGTACAAAAATTTCACTTTTCTTAAAAATGGCAGCACACCAGGTGCCATGATTTCACAGGATGCTCGAGACTATTATTTACTTACAGTCGAGTAAGGTATTTCATAATAATTCGGTATTTTTTATTTTTTTATGTTTACAAATCTTGTATATTACCTTTAAGTTCGAAATGTTAGGCCATTAATTCTGTTGATTTGTATATTTCAGGTCAATCCAGTCAGTTAGCAATTTGCAGGAGTTAATTCATTTTCAATATTAAACCATTTTATTTTGTAAACTTTAATACAAGTTTTGTTTGCGCTTTCCTATGAGATTGGCAATTTATTTCTTTAAAGCCATTCATGTCAGGGAGGACCCTTGGGGCAATAAAAAACAAACAAATTGAACCCTAACCCCTTGGTGGTGTGAAAATTCGTACTGAAATTGGAGTATTCAGGTTGGGGCTAAAGAACCTTGTTCTGGTGCATTTTGGCCCGTGTTATGTGTTCAGGCGCAACGAGTTAAGATCGACCGTCAGTTCCACGAGTGGTTGAGGGAGTGCCACGAAACCTACGACAAGCAGGTCAAGTTCTTCGGCTTTGAGGGCACAATATCACGGCCGGAGATCACCGTCAAGAGACAGCAGTCCCCATGGGCCGTCTTCAAGGCCATTGAGTGGGATGGTAAAGTCTTCAAGAAAGGACAGCTGGTGAGTACCCACCAGTTTGGGAAGTCTGTGATGAGTTCAGAGTTTGCGGTGAGTGGTTTGTGTGAAGTTGTAGCGGCAGTGAAGTTTGTGGTGAGTGTGACATTTGTGGTGAGTGTGACATTTGTGGTGAGTGTGACGTTTGTGGTGAGTGTGATGTTTGTGGTGGGTGTGACGTTTGTGGTGGGTGTGACGTTTGTGGTGGGTGTGACGTTTGTGGTGGGTGTGACGTTTGTGGTGGGTGTGACGTTTGTGGTGGGTGTGACGTTTGTGGTGGGTGTGACGTTTGTGGTGGGTGTGACGTTTGTGGTGGGTGTGACGTTTGTGGTGGGTGTGACGTTTGTGGTGAGTGTGACATTTGTGGTGAGTGTGACGTTTGTGGTGGATGTGACGTTTGTGGTGAGTGTGACGTTTGTGGTGGGTGTGACGTTTGTGGTGGGTGTGACGTTTGTGGTGGGTGTGACGTTTGTGGTGGGTGTGACGTTTGTGGTGGGTGTGACGTTTGTGGTGGGTGTGACTTTTGTGGTGGGTGTGACTTTTGTGGTGGGTGTGACGTTTGTGGTGGGTGTGACGTTTGTGGTGAGTGTGACGTTTGTGGTGAGTGTGACGTTTGTAATTCATATATTAAAAGTGATACTGGAATTACATTTTTTATTTGGTATTTTGTATTTTATTTAAATGAGAAGAAAACAAATGATAGCCTTTAACTTCTTATTTTTATATTTTTTTATTAATTTTTTTAAGGTGAGGACAACACGCACCATGCCAGTTATGAACGGTACCATCAAGCGTTTTCTACTGTATGGTCACCACGACAGTGACGTCTTTGCCACGGGAGGAGAAATGGAAATTGCACAGGCATGGATATATTTGGGGAATTTCTTTTTAGGAAGGGGGTGTGGTTAGGCCACAGGGTTGGAACCAGGTTTGTTTGAAGGTGGTTCCACCAATATTTGCGGCATCAGCAAGCGAAATCAGACCCAAGTTGGAAATTTTGAAAATTTAGATTTCCATTTCATAATAAAATATATAATGTAAGCTTTGTAATGGTGAACAAATTGCTGTTATACGATATTTTGGTTTTTGAATAGAGCCGTATTAGAATTCAGCATTGAGAATGGAAAATAATACGTAGTCGGCACAGTTTTTTTGTGTACATATTTAATGGCTCAACACAAAAGCAAACTAGGTATTTTTGGATTAAATATGCTTTAAACTGCAGTATTTTGACGAAAATAGGAATCGTGATTTTTTGATGATTTTCATGTAAATTGCAGTTACTAAAAAATAGGTCGTGCGACTTATGTCCGATTTCTCTTGCGGACGCCACATTTTGCAAAAACTATGAGATGCCATGATCTGCTCTTGGGATTTATGGGAGCTGGTACAAATTAGAAACCGTATTTGTAGCTCATGAATATGTATAATATGTAAAGGTTTTTGAATCTCAAGGAGCCGGTAAAATAGATAGTCTTTGTAACTTATGAATATGTATGATTGTAAATATTGGTTATATTTAATTTTCATAGTCCAGTCTGTGGAAACTGTTAATAGTTCATAAATATGCATGAGATGATATATTTGTTCTTGTGAATCTCCAGGAGCGGGTCCAATAGAAACAGTTTTATAAGCTCATGAATATGTAATGATTAGTTTTTGTGAACCTCGAGCTGCTGGTCTTATTTGCTCATGAATATGTATGAGTGTCAAGATTGGGTAATCTCTTAACCATTCTAATGGAAAGTCTTATAAGCTCATGAATATGTACGAGTGTCAAGATTGGGTAATCTCTGAACCATTCTAATAAAAGTCTTATAAGCTCATGAATATGTATGATGTGTCAAGATTGGTTCTTTTACATTTCCAGGAGCCCGCTCTGCTGTACAATGAGGTGAAGATGGTGCCGCTCTCCAAGTTGGACCGATCAGCCAGCGACAGGATGCTGAAAAGATTCATCGAAGAGGAGGAGGGGAAGTAAGTCACAATTGGCTGCATGCGCAAACATTAAGGGCGCTCTCTGGCGTAGCAAGAATAACCAATTGTCATTCCACCATAAACCATGACTACTTAACACGGACTGGCTCCACCATGGTCTGTCGTTATATGGAAATATATCGTCCAGTTATTTGAAATCAATACTTACGTTAAAATTTGAACGCACAAGACCAAAACCCCCCAAAAATAGTTGTGTTGCCCTCGGCGACTGACCTGAAAAGTCACAAAAGTTGGGTCGCTTTTTTTTTTTTAAGACATTTTCAAAATCTCCCGTTTACCCGCACAAAACGAACAAGTTTTATCAAAATCATTGTCTTTAAATACAACAATCTCACTTTTAAAATAAGCTCACTTTTGGCCTCCTGACTTCCGAGTTACACGATATGTAGTGTTGTTTTCATGGATGGTTAAACAACAAAAAATAAAAAAAAATTGACCGACCGACCGACCCTCCCTCTCGATTTTTCCCATTTAGGGGCAACACATATTTGTTTTGGGCCTTGCATTGGAGAGGCTAAATCAAACTAACACCTTGTCTGGCTGTTATTGATGGGGGGGGGGGGGGGGGGCTGTGCAGCCAAGCATGCTGCAAGCAATATGCACCACACTGAATAGAGTGGTCCTATTCATCACACTTGGAGGCCCCCCCCCTTTTTTGTGTGAATGAAAGCTTTTTTTTGTGTTTTTTTTAAGCTCCATCTATTCATTTTACTCCCATTCAAGAACAATATAGTTAATATATGAATGGATTGAGTACGCACAGGAATGTGCCTATAGATGTCAATCAGTGCTCTTTTTCAAACCATATGTCTGTCGTCCATATTCAAGATGTTAACCCACGTCTATTTTTGCATCAATTACTCGTGCTGACGGTGAAAGCGAGAAAAACAAATTCACAGTGTACCCTTTTTACTTATTTACTAAATTATGAAGCCTTGGACTAAGAAGTAACAAAATGAATGCACGTGACACAAACACGTGTTACGTATTTACTTACATATGACGCATTTACAGGATACAGTCCAAATAAATTGGTTTCGTATGCCAGGGCCGCATCTCACTTGATGATGGCTTACACCTATGGGTGACCAATTTCTAACTAAAATGTGTTCAAATTTATCATGGGGAAATATTACCGTTTCCAGTATACATCGATCAATCGATCGATCGATCGAGCGATACTTTTTATGTGTAAATGTAGTATGCAACATTTGCTGTTGCAAATGTGGGAAAAAACAACGGGAAATTTCCATTCAGCTCCAAAGTACCGTGGCAAACCAAGTTTATAACTCCGTAGATCGTAGATCAGCCCAAATGGCAGAAAATTTCACTATTGGATGGCTTAACGTAGCTCCGATTTGTTACCTTGATGTTAAACAGGCTTCCAGAGAAGCTGGTGGTGACATGGCCCAGTGGTAACCAAGTCAAACAAGGGGAGAGGATGCCGGCAGGAAGCACCGTGGGTAAGAGGCAGACCCTTTTATTGAGGTCTGGGAACATTTAGTCCGAATGTCTGAGCCTTTTATTCAAGTTTAGTCCAGACCCTGTCCGTGTTGTAGAAGATAACGGTGAAAATCCCACTCGAGTCAAACAAATTGAAGAATAACCTGAATCTGGATTTGACTTGGCTTCAGCACAGACTTAAACCTAGACTCACATCCGGACTCGGCTTGTCAGGACTCGCCGAGTGAGCCCTGGCTTCAGCACAGACTTAAACCTAGACTCACATCTGGACTTGGCTTGTCAGGACTCGTCGAGTGAGCCCTGGCTTCAGCACAGACTTAAACCTAGACTCGGCTTGTCAGGACTCGCCAAGTGAGCCCTGGCTTCAGCACAAGACTTAAACCTAGACTCACATCTGGACTCGGCTTGTCAGGACTCGCCGAGTGAGCCCTGGCTTCAGCACAGACTTAAACCTAGACTCACATCTGGACTCGGCTAGTCAGGGCTCGCCAAGTGAGCCCTGGCTTCAGCACAAGACTTAAACCTAGACTCACATCTGGACTCGGCTTGTCAGGACTCGCCGGGTCTGGCATGACCACAAGACCATTGCGACATTAGCAGAAGTACTTTGGAATCCAGCATCAAGTCTACATTCAAGACAGTGCCCAAGTCTAGTCCGGACTGGAACCCGTTTGTTTTGGACTCGAACCCGTTTGTTTTGGACTCGATTAGTTTTGGACTCGATTGAAATTCAATAGTACGTTTTCAATGTTTGTGCTCGGACTGAGATCTGGACTCGATTACAACACTCGTTGTGCTTTACACGCCGGGGGAAAACATGGGACAGTGCTCATAGAAGGCTAAAAGCCACTCTAGGTAAAAGGCTACAACAGAGGTGGTGGGGTTGGCTACATTTATGTATAATTGCCCGACTAAACATGGCTACCCACCACTTATTTCAATATGTATAGAAGTTATTGTTATTTTGTAGTTAAAGGGGCATTCATCTCGCATATTTCTGAGGTGTACTATACTAATGGGAAGCTAACCATTCATAGACTGATAATTTGTACACTGTGCAACCAAAACAAACCCATACAATTTTGTTTTCAAAACTTAAAACTTCTTGGGCCCCACGCCCCCCTCGCAACCCCTTCCCCTTTCTATGTACACCACTGTATAGAGGAGCTTTTTTTTTCAAGAGCAGTCACTTTCAAAAATCCCTGGACCTGAAATTTGGTAGGCAGGATCCCTGTCTGTTTGTTTGTCTTTTAACAGTCTGTTTGTTCTCGACCCAGGTGCCATCCAAGTGGACATCAAGAACCGGAAAGGGGAGTCTATCTCCCGCCTACCTGGCTCGCACCTCACCCCAAAGAAGCTGCTGGTGGAGCTCAAAGTCATCCTGCACAGTGAGTCGTCTATACTTTCTTCAGCACCTTCAGGATATACAGCGGAATGCCGCTATAACGAACATCGCGGGATCCACAGATTCTGTTCGGTATAGCGGTCGTTCGGTATAGCGATTTTCAGCCGCCGGTCTGCCGCGTGCCCATTTGTCAACATGGCATCCGTTTTTAATAGCGCCCTCTTGCATTGTATTTGAAGTGCGCCCTGTTTTGATTGTATTTTCAAAGTGAACAAAGAAACTGGCAGGTGCGGGATTCGAACCTGCGACCTCCGGGTTACCGTTGATTGTAATTGAACATGTGCCGGCCATTGAATCATGTTCATACTTTCTAAGCTTACCGAATTCTAAAGCAACAGTTGGCTTTTCCCTTCTATTCCTTGGGGAAATAATAGCCGCCTGTCACTCTTCAACATAAAGCTGTGGCTGTTTGCGAATTACAAACAGCCAAAATACCTGGTACATTTCTTTTAATCCGTTGCCTTTTTTTTTTTATAACAATGTTCGGTATGTTTTGTACGCAAAATTTGGGAGCCAAGGATGGTGTTCGGTATAGCCGAATGTTCGGTATAGCGGGTTCGGTATAGCGGCGTTCCACTCTACTGTCCGCAGGGTTGGAAATTCGTCATTTGGGTTGGAAAGGCCACTTTGGCCTTAGAGAAGTCAAAATTTCCTAGGGCTCCACGGCCAGTGATGAGGGCGCAAGGCCAATTGACACAAAAAGTGAAAACTGCACGAATGCCAGTTCATGAAAAAAAAAGAAAAAAAAATCGAAATCAAGGACTTGCGTATCAACTTCATTTGCAAGATTAATCATTGGCACTATTTTTCTCACATGGTCATGAAGCAAACTCAATGAAATTTAAAAGTCACCAATAATTTTTTGGTTCGTTATTAAATGCTGAAGATTTCTTTCTTTCTTTCCTTCAGCACCAAACGGAGAGGAGGAGTTGGTGTCCCATCTCAGCCAGCACGTCAAAGCCTGGGCCTACTGGTTCAAGAGAATGGGTAAGGGAGCACTGCCTAACCCACGGTCGGGCCAGGCTGTTAAAGAGCCTGGCCATGCCCAGGCCTTCTTGCTATTGTGAGCCACAAATCACCTAACAACAGAGCATCCACTATAAATCGATAAAGCCCGGCCTCTGCCAGGCTAGGCCAGGCTGTGGCCCCTCCCACACTGATATCTAGTGATTGTTTTTGTTGTCATTCCATTCACGACCCGGAGATCAAGTCTGGGTGAACAATGGGAGCTGGCTGAACTCCAGCATAAGTGGGCAGTTTATTGTGTACAACCAGGGGATTATAGAAGCCCAAAGGCCCGGGCGTTCCCGGGGCTTGGCCAGGCTTTTCAACGGCCTGGCCCGACCATGGGGTAGGCAGTGCTCCCTAAAGCAACTCCTAATTGGCGGTCATTTAACCCAAGGGTTTCCTCTACCATTCCGTTGAAGTTGTGGATTTTCAAGTGATGTCCGCATTTACAATTTACAGAGCAAATGATACAGCTGTGAAATCTTTATCCTCAATCGACAAAATTGTGAGAATATCAAAAATAGAACAAAAATGCTTTTATCAGAAAAAAAAATGAGATTAAAAAAAAATCTTTCCCAGAGCTACAAAAAGGCATTAACTACGCGGTGACCATATTTGGTTTTTTTTTGGGAGGGGGCACGTTCCTACCTCGTGCATCTTTGATTGTTTTTCTTTTTGTAGTTTCTTACCTTAAGGGACTTTGTTCGCGCGAACTTGCATGATCATTACAAATCTGACGTTATTGTAAAGGGAAATGAATGGGCTTTCCAATGATATAACATTAACAGCAGAAATACGATCGCCCAACCACAAATTAATAAAAAAAATTGAGGGGTTTAGAACTGGGTTTTTCTTTCAAATGCTGCAG
This sequence comes from Hippasteria phrygiana, assembly GCA_037893225.1. Taxonomy (NCBI): domain Eukaryota; kingdom Metazoa; phylum Echinodermata; class Asteroidea; order Valvatida; family Goniasteridae; genus Hippasteria; species Hippasteria phrygiana. The sequence continues at coordinate 1,898,925 of JAZGUH010000008.1, read as the reverse complement.
TGGTCACCAGGCACAAATGGAAAGCCATACTCAACTGTCGGTTATTTGTTCATAGACGTAAAATGTCACTGCTTGATTTGCATATATATCTTACATTTGGTCGTGCCCCCAGGGTAGTAGCTGTAGAAACCCTCCCTGTGGAGCACTGAAAGGTGTTGAAGGGTCTAGAGAATATATTTTTTGTTGAAATAGGTCATTTTCATTGATAGCTCCTTGGCAGGTTAAAAACAAATTTATAGCGAGCATTGACTAGCAAGTTCGAGCGGGGACTATTTGTCAACCACAATTTGATTTTCCATGGCAACCTGTATACGAAATACAGGCAAAATACAGGCAAAATAGACCAGTGGTCGACAAACGGTCGCCGCTCGAACTCGCTCGACGTTGCAACTTTAAACCGTTTGGTCCACAGAGAATCTGAAGAACCTCGGGGACCACACCATCAAGATCCAGGCGGTGCTGAACGAGAGCGGAGTGACGGAGTTTGGTGGCAAGCCACTACCCAGCCACAAGATCAAATTCAGCATTACAGGTAGCGTAGGCTCACACCCTCACAAGCTTGTATCATTCTTTTAATCCTTAGAGCAATCGAGGGACGTGCAAACTTAGGCTTTCCAGTATTCCCACTTTTCCCAAATTTTTTGTTTACCTTGCTCCTACTTTTCCTACTTTTTTTTTAATTCCTATTATTTCCTACTTTTTTCTACTTTTTTTCTTGAAATTCCTATTATTTCCTACTTTTTCCTACTTTTTTTCTTGAAATTCCTATTTCCTACTTTTTCTGCTTTTTTCTTGAAATTCCTATTATTTCCTACTTTTTCCTACTTTTTTCTTGAAATTCCTATTATTTCCTACTTTTTCCTGCTTTTTTCTTGAAATTCCTATATTTCCTACTTTTCCTACTTTTTTCTTGAAATTCCTATTATTTCCTACTTTTCCCTACTTTTTTCATGAAATTCCTATTATTTCCTACTTTTTTCTTGAAATACATATTTCCTACTTTTTCCTACAGTATAACACACTGTCACATGAATATCACACAATTAACAGAGCTGTACTCGAGTCCCTGCAAGTCCTTTCACAAGTCTTTTCCCAAGTCCAGTCAGAAGTCTTTTCATAAAAGCTGGTCACAAGTAAGTACATTTGAATAGCTTGTGATTGGAATTAGGACTAGAGGGTTTGTGATGGACTTGCAGGGACTTGTGATGGACTCGACTACACCCCTGACAATTAAGGGCTTGGGTGCAGGAGTACTGCAACTTAGTTGAAGATGGAGCATGAGTGTTGTGAATACAGAACATGCCAAATGAGGATTATATTATCAATGAAAACTATTCCTGAAAGCCCGTAAAAGTCCTACCTTTATCCTGATTTCGTCCTCCAAAGTCCTACTTTTGTCCTGTTTTTGTTGTTGAAAATTTTGATCCTACTATTCTCCTACTTTTTCACCTGGGTCTGCTTGAAAGCCTGAATGTTGAAAATATTGCAAATTGATGACCCCAACGAACAAAGTCATATTTGAATTCAACTTAAATGACTGCATATTGCTGTTGGGTAAAGACAAACCTAAAGCGTCCGTAGCTAGACAGTCGCGAAAAAAGTGATAGTGTAGGCACACTCTATTGGCAAAAAGCTATTAGTTACAGAGAAAAAAACTTATAAACTCAGGTTTACAATTCCGCCCTATTGCAGAGGCCCCGCCCAGCAAGTTCAGCGTGGGTCTGCTGGACCCACCCTTCAGGGTGGGCGTGCCCTTCGCCATCCCGCTGGAGCTACAAGATCAGTTCAACCACTCCACCAAACCGGTCCCCGACATGAGGCCGGTCCTCGAGGCAAGGTATAGTAAAAAGCTGAAGCTTGTCGGCCGTTTCATGATTTCTTAAAGTTAACAGAATTCAAAATATGAAAAAAAATGCTGTAAGTGGTTGCAAAAAGTGATGAATATGTAACTAATAAATAAGGGTTTTGATGTAGTTTTGTGTTTGGTGTAAAATTAACAGGACTTAGAACCGACAAAATCACGGGGTGTGGCCCGCCCACATGAAAGACCTCCTTTTTGCTGTGACGTCATCTGCCATAAAAATATTGTTTGCCACGCCCCTGATATCTAGTGCCAAGTTCATATCACAGAGTATGTGTGTGCAGGGGCTTGGCACTCACTTCAGTCAATATCTGTATAGTAATTCTGGAATGTGCCTACTATTGCCCTCACTGCTAGTCAATATTCATATAGTAATTCAGGATACTTCTCATGTGGTCTCTACTAGTGCCCTCATGGCCAGTCCATATTCATGTAATAATTTTATAATACTTTCCAAATGGTGTTTACTGGTGCCCTCACTGTCAGTCAATATCCGCCCAATGTAATTCTTATATGTTCCCTGAATGCTATTAAAAACATTTTTTTCCCAATGCAGTGGTCTTGAGCTGAGCTACACAGGAGTCCAGGCTAAAGGAACGACCCTCCTGGTCAAGAACGTGACGGCCATCGGGGACGTGGGCTCCTTCCAGGGAAAGAACTTCAACCTGAGGGTGACCCTGCCCGGTCTGGCCTTCCCTACACAGAGCATGAAGATCAGACTAGCTCCTGGTGAGTACTCCTCGCTGATTCCTTCAAGGATTGCAAAAATCCCGTCGCATTTTGTCACTGACACCATGAAGTAGCTCTCCATGACTTCAGCCCCACAGCGAAAAATCTACATTTTGAGAAGAACCCATTTGTGACCTGTTCCCACGAAATTGGTGGAAGGTCGCACAATTTTAAAATCAAGATGATGGTATTTCCTGAAAGTACAGGTTAAGAGCTTTAATTTTGATATATTGTGTGTTGTGGGATCTCATTCCTAGCCCCTGATACAACCTTTTGGAGTTGTCAGAGTCTTGACCCCTTGTTTTGAGAAAATGAAGTTTACGTGCACACTTTAACCCAAGTTAAAAAAAAATATTCCAAGAATAGATTCAGTTTGAAAACTTTGGGAATTTATAGAATTGGGTTTTCAAATATACAGCTCTTAAAATCCCAAAATTGACTTTCCGGTGAAAAATTGTTGTTTCTGCTTGTAACTCAGAAAACCGTAGTGCGATTTTGTTCACTTATTTTGTGCTGCCAGGTCGCATTTGAAGTTGGTCACTTTTTTTAAAAACCAACCATTTGTCATTACCCATTTCCCCTGGACAGGTCAGCCCTACTCTCTTCATGTCCCTACCTTCGATGACGAGATCTCCATTGAGAATGGCCAGGCACTGACCGTTACCATCGAGGTCCGAGACAAGGCTGGGAACATCACCGTTCACCCGAGACTGCATGTCAGCTGCAAGGTATGATGAAACGGGACATGTTAAGAAGGGGTGAATGGATTGAACAGCCCAAGAATGTTAGGGACTTTTATTTATTTATTTATGTCTTTATTTACTAATATCCTGGGTTTCCTGATAAGTGCATTAGTACTAGAAATCTTTGACAAGCTTGTCTTTAACCCTTGCTCTTGTTTACACTCCAACGCACTTCAATATTCGCCCCCCCAAAATGCCTATGTTTATTGCATGGCCCTCCAATAACTGTCACATTATTTCAATGGGGAGTCTTGGTCATGCTGTGAGTAAACAGTGTATTATACTGATAAGCAAAGCCACATGCCATAATCCTCTGGAGTGAGATGGAGGGTATGTCTAATAGGCTGTAAAGTAAAACACTCTGTACTTTTGGAACACCAGGTTGATGTTATTTAATGTTAAGTAATGTTATGTTATGTTATATAATGTAATAATAATTCAAATTGATATTTAACATTATAAAAAGTTACTAATAATAAATACAATGGCAATTTCCATCAAGACTTGCTGGTCAAGTGAGCAACAACAATGACCAGCAACCCCCCAAGTGCCCTCCGATGCACTCCAGTAGGAACTTTGAAATCAATTGTCTGGTAAAGCAAAGAATCCTCCAATGCACTGCAGCAGTTGGAGTGCATTCACTGATTTGCAATAATTAACACTCGTGGAGCAAGGGTTAATGAGCTCCAACCTCCAATTTTGACCTCGTGATTATTCAGTTATTCAATCCGCCATTCATCGGTAAGGTTTGAGGTAAGGAATGCGGCGCCGCAAAGAAAAACAACGGTACCGCAATCAGTACCGCATCTGGACAATATGAAATGCTCATTAAGGTGCCTGCGGTGCAGCCAGGGCTGCATCGACATGATTATGACTGTTAAAATCACCCCCATTTTTTCTTTGCTCTGCCTAATAGTTCCTCGGTGCTCCCGGATTGCCAACGTACTCGGGAGATTGTAGCTCGGGGAAGACCACACTCACGGGCAACGTGATCTACCTGAAGAACTTGAAGAAAGGCCAGAAGATAACAGCCAAGGTCTCGCTGCAGGTAACGAAACCTCACAGCTCGAGCTTGGGTCCTGGAAGGCGACACTTTGCACAGATGAATTTTGTTTAACATCCGTTCCAGGCTGAGTATCATGCTGCATAGCTTGTATTACATAAATTTTAGAACTTCACTTCACGACCTGATTTTTTCTCTCCCCTTTTTGGTGGGAGGGGGATTGCTTACTTGAATAAAAAGTAATATTTGAGATTCTGAAAATACCTGAAAATGTTGAAAATATGGGGGAATTAAAAAAAGAAAATTTAAAAAAATTTTTTAAAACAATTACAAAACTTATTAAGAGACTCTTTAGTTTTTTGTTGCGGTCTATTTTTGTTTAGTTTTGTTTTTTGTTACAATTTATTGGCTGTTTCGGAATTTTTCCGAAACAGCCCTTGTTTTCGTTAAGATTTTTTATTTATTTTTTATATTTTTTTTAAATTTTTTTTTGTGCTTCTTTTTCAGACTATTGCCCATAGCATTTGTACACGTTTTCTTTCTTACCGGCACTTTGGCTACTTTTATGCACCCGATTGCCATTATGATGACATTATGATGACGTCATCACATGTCACGTGACGTCATCTTAAAGGGGCATTATTTGAAGCCATATATCTACACAAGTACGAGTCCGATTAAGTTGAAAAGTAATATCTAGGTAGCCCAGTAGGTTTATAGATGAAAATTTACTTGACATTATGATGACGTCATCACATGGTACGTGACGTCCTCTTAACCCTGCGCTGCACTGCCAATTCCTACTGACGCGGTGACACTGCCTGCTTCCTTTGGGGAAGCATGTGCTTGTAGCGTATATAAAATTTAAAAAAATTAAAAAAACCACATGCCCTCCTAAAGACCTTGGGCCTTGACTGGGTCGGCAGACTACAAAGGCCTGGCCATCTGGAGCTGGGCTATTGACATATCATTTACATGCCTGTGGTAAAACCAATTATGAACAAACAGGAAGGAGGTTTGTGCACAACCCTATGGGACTTTCTCTGAGACATGCATTTCTATGGCTTACCCTGGCTTGCCCTCCAACCCAGGCCACAAAGTGACTATACAGTGCTTTTCGGCAAGGACCAGGCTAGGCATATCTGGAGTATCAATGTATGGGGGCGTTTTTTTTGTTTTTTTATAAGGAAAACAACAAAAACGGCATAGATACCTACATATAAATGTGAAAAATGTGACGTCACGATGACGTCACCGAAACAGCCCTGTGTTTGTCCACAAACACAATTTGCCTCTAGTTTATATATTATTATTATTATTTTTTTAATTTATTTAATATTTTTTTTTTTAGGGGTGAGGGGGTTAGCCCCTCATAGCCTCTCCTGACTAAGTACTAATTTTGTTTGGAATAAATGGGATTTTTATTTATTTTTTATTATTGACTCACACTGTATATTAAACAATATGCATGTGTCGTTATTTCGCTGGTCAACTGTGCAGAGCACATTTCAGTCACCTAAGTATTTCCGTCAAATCCACTTGTCACAGAACTTCAGCGATATCTCGCCAGTTGAGAAGGTCATCCAGGTGCTACCCAATTCCAATCCTTGCTACATCGACATGTGGTATACGGAGGGCACAGGATCGACCAAGCTCAGGCACCAACAGGAGGTGAAGTGGCAAGCAGGAGACTATATCAGGGGAATATGTAAGTGACCCTCTCAAGTCATTCTTGTCAAGCCCCAAACTGGTCTGGTCTAAGTCTCAATCAAACTGGTCAAGTCTCGAGTCGCTCTGGTCAAGTCTCAAGTTGCTCTGCTCAAGTCACTGTGGTCAAGTCTCAAGTCACTGTGGTCAAGTCTCAAGTCACTGTGGTCAAGTCTCAAGATGCTCTGGTCAAGTCTCAAGTCGCTCTGGTCAAGTCTCGAGTCGCTCTGGTCAAGTCTTTAGTCACTCTGGTCAAGTCTCAAGTCACTCTGGTCAAGTCTCAAGTCACTCTGGCCAAGTCTCGAGTCACTCTGGTTAAGTCTCAAGATGCTCTGGTCAAGTCTCAAGTCGCTCTAGTCAAGTCTCAAGTCCTGGTCAGTTCTCAAGTCGCTCTGGTCAAGTCTCAAGTCACTCTGGTCAAGTCTCAAGTCACTCTGGTCAAGTCTCCAGTCACTCTGGTCAAGTCTCCAGTCACTCTGGTCAAGTCTCCAGTCACTCTGGTCAAGTCTCCAGTCGCTCTGGTCAGGTCTGAAGTCACTCTAGTCAGGTCTCAAGTCACTCTGGTCAGGTCTCAAGTCACTCTGGTCAGGTCTCAGGTCACTCTGGTCAGGTCTCAAGTCACTCTGGTCAGGTCTCAAGTCACTCTGGTCAGGTCTCAAGTCACTCTGGTCAGGTCTCAAGTCACTCTGGTCAGGTCTCAAGTCACTCTGGTCAGGTCTCAAGTCACTCTGGTCAGGTCTCAAGTCACTGTGGTTAAGTCTCAAGTCACTCAGGTCAAGTCCCATGTCACCCTTCTCTACCAACTGCAGTGTCACTCCGAAACTCATCCTCGATCACCATTGTTCTAATTTGCAGTGTTTGCATTGTTTGATGAGGGCGGCAGACAGATCAAGATTGAGCCGGAGATTGCCAGTAAGATTAAAGCCAGCTGGACACCACGGCTGAACCTGGAGAAGATCCAGCAGGGCATCCTGTCGGACATCAAGGTGCCCAGCTCGTCCACCGACACCAAATACGTGCAGCTCAGCCTCTCCGATGGCTCTGGCTTGGAGTTCGGATTCACCATCAGGTCAGGACCTCGGGGCGAATTCACGCTTGTTAAGAATTTGAGAGCAAAGTGAATGCATTCGATTAACAACTACTGTCACAGTAAAACAGCAGTTGTTTAGTGAGAAGATGGAATTTGCATCAGGGATGTTGTAAATTGGAAGAGAGATTTTTTTCCTTTCCGGAATGTAGTGTATGAAGCACTGTATGCTCAGTGCATTCCGAAAGTCTGCAAGAAAAATTCATAGCCTTAACTCGGTCATGACTCGATCCCACGACCTCCTGCTTGATAGTGCAGATGTAAACCACTCGACCACCGAACTTGCCAGGGTTTGCTGGTCAAATCAAATCCAATGTAGCATTTTGTCCCCATCTTGTCCCCATCTTGTCACCATCTTGTCACCATCTTGTCCCCATCTTGTCACCATCTTGTCACCATCTTGTCCCCATCTTGTCACCATCTTGTCAACATCTTGTCACCATCTTGTCAACATCTTGTCACCATCTTGTCACCATCTTGTCACCATCTTGTCACCATCTTGTCACCATTTTGTCCGGGTGTAGCACAGAGGGTGTTACATTTCGTACTGAGGTTGTTTTCAATTTCTGTTTCAGGCCAGAGCCAGGCGAGGTATCACAGATCAAGTGTGTGTGTCAAGGAAGCAAGAAGGCTCGACTTGGGGAGGTGTTGGAAGCAGAGATTACTGTCAGCGTCACTGACGCACATGGGAACCCCATCAAGAAGGTCAGAAAATATTACCGTAAAACCCTTCCATGGGATTTTCTATTCCTAATGGAAGGAGATTTTAAACCGATGGGATTTTTTCCCGACAACATCAGAAGTCACATCCTACTCCGTACAAAATGACATTTGACGCCATGCAAACGAGAGTCCGACTTTTGACAAAGAGTACATCATGACTTGGGGTTTAACAGCTTAACCCGTTCTGTCTGGCTGTTATTAATGGGGTGCTGGTATGCCAATACGAGCTTGTGCAGCCAAGCGTAATGCAAACCATAGGCAAAAATAGATTGAATATGCGCAGGAATGCACATATGGACGGCAACCAGCCAGGTGGTCGTTTCAAACGGCGGCTGTAGCCATCGTCCATAATTCAAGAGTTTAAACCTCGCTGTGATTCTGGGCTGTGGATGTGATTTTGGACCCTCATTGTTTAAAATCACATTGGCCAAATCCTCCTGCCCGTTTTGAATAGAAAATTACAACCAAGGGTTTCACAGTGAAATTGGATTTTCCTTGATCGAACTTGTTCCTTGTTGCACTGACTCGACTTCTATCTTTCAGGTTCCCCACGGAGCCCTGAGCCATCTAGAGGTGACGGGAGACGGCCTGAAGACGAAGCAACTCCAGAAGGTCATCCTACCCAACACAGGCTTCGCGCTGCGACAGGTGCGCTTTGAGGGGGGCGACCTGGGCCAACGAGAGCTGTGCGTCAAGTACCATGAGTTCACGGACTACGTGAAGCTGCAGATGACGGCGGGACCCCCTGCTAAGCTGGTGTTTGTCGACCCGTCCCTTTGTGAGGTACAAAGCTTGTACGGAGCTTACAGTGCTTCCTGCGTTGATGCAATACAATTTGTTTTCCCTACATTTGCCGAAATTCAAAATATTTAATATTTTTTGTCAAACAAATCACAAGGGAAATGGACTAGGTAAATTTGAATAAATGAAAAAAAAATATTAAATTTTTATAGACTGCCAACATAGCTCAGTTGGTACAGCACCGGTACGATATTCCGGAAGTCGCAGGTTCGAATTTCACTTCTGTCAGTTTTCTTTGGTCATTTGTCAAACGTGCGCTAAATTGTCGTCGTTCTTGTTTCTTGCCTGCCAGCCGATCACAATCCACAGTGGCGCCAAGCTGGACAAGAACTTGACCATCCAGCTCTGCGACGACGCCGGGAACCCGACCTCGGAGCCAAACGCCCGCGTGGCGCTGACGGGCTCCAGCGGATTGGACGGCATCAACCTGCAGATGAAAGCAGACAAGGACGGCCGGGCAGCCTTCGGCCAGCCCGTCATCACTGCCCCCACGGGCCACCACCGGCTGACCATCAAGGCGATCGTGGGCCGGAATGCGCTGGTCACCCAGGTGGAAGTGTATGTCCAGCCGGACCCCAACAAGCTGACCAAGGTGCTGGTGGTTTACGAACGACCGAAGGCCTTGACCGTCGGCGAGGCTTTTCCAGGTGAGAATCAGCGTTGTCTAAAGATCTTGTTGTAGAGTTTGCATTGCTGTGTACTACTGCAAACAATTAGTAAATATTACGAATTGATGAAAAACAAAATGGAAAAATGTGAACAGTTTTCGCTTAAAACATACAAATTTAGATAGCAAGGAAATATGGAGACCACCTACCAGTGTTGTAGTCGAGACCATTTCAAGACCAGGCACAAGACCAGGCACAAGACCAGGCACAAGACCAGGCACAAGACCAGGCACAAGACCAGGCACAAGACCATTCACAAGACCAGCTTGTAACAGGCACAAGTAACAGGCATAAACCATGACAAAGGAATGCTTTTGTTACAGTTCATTTGAATAGCTTAAGGCTTGGATTAAGACAGCTGGTCTTGTGCTGGTCTTGCAGGATCTTGTGTGGTCTTGTGATGGTCTTGACTACAACACTGCCACCTACATAGGTCATGATATCTCAGTTTATAGTAGAGTACGGTAGGTTAGAATAACTGGTTTGCGGTAGCACCATGTAATCAATCTCTTTTGTGAGTTTGTGTGGTTCTGAAAAGAACCGGAGGGAACGCAACGTTTCGGACAGTATGCTCTGCCCGTCGTCAGGAGAATGTGATTCTCCTGACGACGGGCAGGTTCAAATACTTCTCTTGTCATTTTTCTTTTAAAAATTATCTGTTTTAAAATAGCAGGCGGTAGTGTGTGTCCGTGGCCTTTTAAGGGGCACATGGCCCTGGAGGTGCTCGATTGGGCTGCAAAAGCCAGGGGTGAGATTTGTCAGGATTTTTCCCGATTTCAGTCATTTTTGTCGGGATTTCAGAATTTTTATAGAATCTTTTTTTGCAATCTGGAATTCCTGTTTTTACCTGTAAAAGTGGATTTAGACCAATACAAATTGATATTTTTGAGGGGGTACTTTCAGGCAAATTCAAACTATATGTTGATCTGGGGTCCTTGTGGATTTTTCATAGATTTTTCATGGATTTTTTGTGGATTTCTTGGAATTTTCATTTTTGTCCAATCTCACCCCCGAGAAGCAATTGCTCCCGAAAATGTGCAACGTGCAATGTGCAACCTATTATATTCCACTTATTAATCTTTCCAACCGTAGCAGTTTTAGGATGACCCCATTTTTCTTCCTTCAAGGCCAGTTTCTTCCCTTAAGCCTAACCCCCTAGACCCTTTTTGCTAGGAACCATCCTCAATCCTCCAAAATCCTCCGATTACCCTGCCCCAAAAAATGCATTCATCCTCAATCCTCCAAAATCCTCCTGTGCTTTAAATACCATTCATCCTCAATCCTCCAAAATCCTCCGATTACCCTGCCCCAAAAAATGCATTCATCCTCAATCCTCCAAAATCCCCTGCTTTGAAACACCATTCGTCCTCAATCCTCCAAAATCCTCTTTTTAGAAAAATACCATTCATCCTCAATCCTCCAAAATCCTCCAAAACTGCAAGGAGGATTTTGGAGGATTGAGGTGGGTTAGGGTTAATGATGCTCTTTGATGCCACCTTGAGCGTCTTGTCTGCCTCATTTTTAGATTTCGATGTGAGTGTGGAAGCTGAAGACGGCAGCATGTTCTCAAAGCTCCCGCCCAAGAACATTCTGATGCGGCTGTGGAAGGTGGATTCTGCCTCCCAGACCAAACCCTCCCTGCAGGCGGTGTCTTATGTCCCAGACAACAGGCTGCAAGATGATGCGCCTGGACACTTCCATTTCAGGTTAGGGGGTGCCATCACCATTGCTATCGTAGGCGTGCTGTGGTTTTGAATGTGGACCAACGGAAAAAGTTCCATAATTGCCCAAGTGTAATAAAAAAAATACAAAGGCCCTCACTTGTTGGACACAATCCGAGAACTGGAGAATGCGTCTTCATCCCTTATTTCTTCGTCCCTCAATTCTCAGCTGGTCACAACCAAAATTTGTTCAACCAACTAAAAATGAACAAACCACCCTCAAAGTAGTCCTGTTTTTTGATTGCACCATTTTGTCACTTGAACACTAGGAATAGGAAGGCACCAGAGGTTGCAGGACTGTACAACATGTTCTTCCAGGTTGCAGTCGGAAACCAGCAGTTCATCAGCAGCAATATGGTAGGTGGTTGTAGTGCTGTCGTCCATTCGCTTCATTTCGTCCTTTGAAACATTTACAACCGATTTGAGGTTTGCAAAGGACCGCATCAACCTTGTTTGACATTTGTCTCCTCTCAGATAACCTTTACGGTGAATTCCGGCCCCCCGGCGAAACTGGTCCCCGACAGTCGACAAGCAATGTTAACCGTGTCCAACACGCAGAAGTCACTTAGCAGGTCTCTGGTACGAACACTGAAACTACAGCTCAAGGTGGGTAAACGCACGCACACTGACGTGACTTCGTGTCTTCTGAATTTGTGGCTCATTACTCGGTCCTTATTAAAGATGCTGTGTTCGTGCATTTTGGGGCGTGGCACCTCTAGTGGCACCCTGAAAAATAAATATTCAAATTGAATTGCTAATTTGTTAACATTAGAGTTGTGAGCTTTCCAATGACACATTCCACCAAAAAGTGGGCCCCTATGATAAGTAACAGATGTAATACGTTTCAAATTTAGAAAATACGAGATGTATTCCTTACCTCAAACCTTGCTGATGAATGGGAAACCCGGCAGCTTGAATAACTGAATAGTCATGAGGTCAAAACTGGAGCTTGGAGCTCACTAAAGCCCAGCCGGCTTGTGAACAATTTCTAGTTTGCAACGGTCAGACCATGGACAAAGTACCGCATTAGTGGAGGTCTTGCTGCAGTGAATGTTTATTAAGGGAGGAGTGGTTAATCTGTGGTCAGGCCAGGCCTTTGAAAAGCACAGCCATGCCCGGGCTTTCGGGCTTTTACTCTTGCTATTGTGAGCCACAAATCACCTTACAATAGAGCATCAACTAATCAATAAAGCTCTGCCAGGCCAAGCCACACCTGGTTGTAGCCCCTCCCACACTAACCTGTACCCATTCACGGCTGGATCAAAAGATGCCTCAGCTGTCAGTCAAGTCTGGGTGAAAAATGGGAGCAGGCTGAACTCCAGAATTATTGGGCAGTTTATTGTGTACAATCAGGAGATAATAGAAGCCCAAAAGCCTTGGTGTTCCAAGGGCTTGGCCAGGCTTTTCAACAGCCTGGCCTGACCACAGATTAACCACTCTACCCTAAGAGCTCTGGCTTGGAACTCTTTAATTCCCTATTGTGCACCGAGATGGATTACCCAGAGAGTCAGGGGATTAGTGATGGTGCAATCGGATTCTTTGTAAAGCACTCGCAGCCAGAGGGCCACACACTCCTCATGAATATTGCAGTGACGAAACTGCTGTGTGCACTGACCTGTATAGAATGAGCTCATTATCTCAGCCAGCTGGGTGTTAATACTGGTACCTCCAAAAACAGCGGTACCGCATTCAGACAATATGAAAGGACCCCTTACCACTGCGCCGATTCGGCTGTACTAAGGCCAAATAGGGCCGGTATGTATACCGTCTCCCGGTACGCAAACCGGTTCATTTGAATCCTCACAAACTGGGTTGGATACCGTCCGAGCCTCTACTGGAAGGCTGGCCCTGTTTGGGAGTCCATTGTGTCCAATTCATGGGCTGGTGAACTCCTTTTAAATGCAGACAATGGGGTGACTTTAATCCGATAATAATCTTCCACCGGTTAAAGGCCCTAAATGTTTGCTCAGTTTCAAAGAGTTTGCCGCTGGACAGATCTGACCACACAGTATTCACACTTCGGTAATCACTACACATACACGTATACTCAGTCAGTCATCAGTCAATAAACTCCCAATTGTCAACACTCTGTATGGCCATCAGGCAGCAGGCCAGCCAAGCTCAACCGCAAGTCTATTAATTAAGATGGCTTTGAAATGCCGACGAGCAAGTGGACTTGTACCGTCCGGGGAGGGGTATAATACCGTCCGCGGTTTAAACCGGTCTGATACCGGGAGCCGGTATGCAAATCGGCCCTAAATGGAATTCGGGCCTAAACCTCATCACATACCAATTTCACATGATTTTTTGTACTGATAGCCTGGCTGTTTCCTCCTGCCCACAGGACCGATATGGCAATGTGTCTGGAAGCAATGTCACAGGGAAGGTCACAGTGAGTCTGTGCGGTGAAGGAGACAGCGAACTACCCATGCTGGTCGGTAACAAGTCCTCGGCGGAGTTCAGCATGAGCAAAGGCGTGGTCACAGTCCAGGTAAAAAAAATTGACATGGTAGCATTAACTCATTCAGGACTCCTACATGTGTCTTTGTTTGGGATGACAGTTATAACTGCAGTTTCAAAAAGAACATCTGGCCAGTTGACGTCTATAGGCGCATTCCTGCACGTACTCAATCCATTCATGTTTCAACTATATTTGTCTTGAAAAGGAGTGTAATGAATAGATGGAGGTTTTTCAAACAAAGCTTTCATTCACACGAAAGGGGGGGCTCTAATTGTTTATGCTCACGCTTGGCTGCATAGTCCCGTTCTTGGTATACCAGCACCCCATCAATAACAGTCGGACATATGAAATGTTCCCTCACCAGCCAAAACTCTAATGTGATTTTCACGTTAAGCGAAAAAAACATCTCAATATCCGCCACAAGCAAGCTACATCATATGAAAATTTGGTGGGTAATCTTGTTTTTACCAAGGAAGACCTTTCATGCTTAGCAAATTTTTGCATGAAATTGGCCCCCGTCGTTGCTCATACTTTATCTCCCGTTACCGTTTTCCAGAATTTAGTTCTTCAGGAGAGTACTCCGGGGAAGGACGGCGGGGAGTATTCGTTGAAGGTCGAGGTCCAGAGTCCCCAACTCAAGCAAGCCAACGTCAAGCCCTACGTACAACCGTTCCTCTTTTACAATGGTAACAGTCGGTAGCCATTTTCTTACACCTCCTTAATACACAATTTTGCTAAGCGCAGACAAGGCTTGCTTACAGCAGAAATGTGTTAACCAGCCAAAGTACTGTGGCATACAGCTTGTGGCTGGTTCACTGGTAATTTTTTGCTTAGTGTGTTAATCTGCTAAGCGATATTTTTTTGCTTTCAGCTACTTGAATGTGGGCCTGATAACAGTCACCATTGACTCTTACCTTTTTTAAGGCATTGCTATATTCCAAGGCTCTTATTATGAAAAAAAGTATGACACGGGATTAGTAGAACGGAAAAAATAGTTTTCATACTTGACACACATATGTGATACGATCGAGCAAAATCAGTCTGAAGTAGGCCCTGGTCAATTTTGGGATTTTTACATATTCATTTGTAGCGTACTTCAAGCTCCATATTAGTGAAAACCCCATGTGAATACGACCTTTGGTTAAAAATTACAAATATTTGAACACCGGCACATTAAACAGAAAGAAACTGAGAAAATCAAGTTTAAAGTTACAGTACTTTAATTGAGTCATTTTTAGCACATTTATAATACATGTCATATTTTCATGTGAAAGAAGAATGTTTTTCCCTTCTGTTTTTTGTAAAAACGTCAATTTTGATTTGTCCTCCCCTACGAACATATTTTGGCCCATATCTCAAAACAAGGATTGCCGAGTTCCGACTGATTTTGCTTGATCGCATCACATAAATGAAATAACAAATCCGTGAAAGTTTGAGCTCAATCCATCATCTGAGTCACAAGCAAATAGCGAAAACTGTTCTGCTTTAATAGCAGTGACTTTGTGCATCTTTATATGTGCTCAATTGAAATCGAAACAAGCTGCGGCGGTTTTGGAGGTCTGCATATGCAATTTTCTCGAAGATGACAGCAATTCGGATTTAAATATTTCTCAGGATGATTTGTACAGATATCATTTTGATCAACAGTCAGCTTTCAGATTGAAACTAATCAAAAAAATAAAATTGATTACCAAAGCTATATCTATCATATTTTGAAATGAGGAATCCCAGCTAACTGCGGCAGAAATTCTGTGCTACTGGCATATTGTTTCACTGGTTAACAAGGATAGTTGGCTCTGAAACAAGGATTCCACGCTTACAGGATAAGCATAGCATTTCTGTGCTAATGCTGTGATCACAGAGTGGTGCCTGTAAGCGTGGAATTCCGTGGTTAGCAGAGCTGCGAAATAAGGCTCATCGTGAATGTGAGTCATTCTATAAATTAGGGTCCAATTTCGGTGTCTTTTACATCTGACATATACAGGATTTTGCAATTCAGGACACATTCTTTAATACCTTCTATCTCAAAGATTGATTATGTAAAGCAAAGTACCTGCCAAACAAGTAAAACAAAATAGTGTGAAGTGAATTTTAATGACACTTGATGGGAAATTACACAGGTCAGGTGTAACACGGACACCAAAACATGTCTCACTTTTGGACCCTTAATTTGTAGAATGACCCATGTCTTCATCTTATTTGGGTTGTTTCTCAGATGCGAGGAAGCAATATCGGATGGCACAGCTTACCAAGGAGCGAGACACCCTTCTGCAAACAATCAACGTCTTCCAGGGTTTCTTCCAGACCACCGACAAATTGGTGACGGAGATGAAAAGTAAGACCTGTCATTCACTCTTTCCGAATGTTTAGCAAGACATTTGAAATTAATCATCATTGTTTATCTTTATTGGCTTTGTAAGCTTCCTGGTCGTCTGGTCATCTTGCTGCCATTGCTGTCATTCTCATTATTAGCACTGTTGTCAGTGTTGTCGTCATTGTTGTCGTCATTGTTGTCGTGATTACTGTCATCATTGTTGTTGTCATTATTGTCATCATTGTTGTCATTATTGTCAATGTTGTCATTGTCATCATTGTTGTCATTGTCATCGTTGTCATTTTTTGGGTTAATGTTGTCATCATTGTTGTCATTGTTATTGTTTTTGTCATTGTTGTTATCATTGTTGTCGTCATTGTTGTCACTGTTGTCGTCATTGTCACTATTGTCATAATTGTCACCGTCACTGTTGTCATTTTTGTCATTGTAGTCGCTGTTGTTGCTTTCATTGTTGTCAGTGTCATTGTTACTGTTGTCAGTGTCATTGTTGTCATTTGTGTTGTGCTGCTGTTGTCATTGTCACAAATCAATGGGTATGTTTCATAGACCAACATTGTCATCAGCACCATCATTTTCTCGACCATCACCAAAATTATTTTTCAATCAGCCCGACTGTTAACAAAATGGGGAAAAGTTGGGAATAAATTAAACTTTTTTCTGTTCTTTTTTTTTTCACAGTGTCTGTGGAAGAGGCACTACAGAATGAAAACCAAATCAAAGGTGAACTCAGGAAAACGGGTATGTACGCCAACCAGATCAACTCAGTAAGTACACTTAGAAATTTGAGTAGTAGTTTATTGAATATGGCAAGAGCTTTAACTTAAGGTATGATATAGCATTGGCAGAGCTGATAACATAATTGCGGGGAGTTTGCATACTTTCTGTGATTCAACATATGTTACCTGCCACCACAAAATGAGCTTAAAGTCGCACTGCAGCTTTCTGAGTTACAAGCAGAAACAACAATTTCTCTCTGACAAGTCAATTTTGGCATTTTAACAACTGTATATGGGTCATTCTATAAATTAGGGGTCCAATTTTGGTGTCCCAGTTACATCTGACATGTATAAGATTTTGCAATTCCGGACATATTCTTTAATGCCTTCTATAAGAGTGATTGTGTAAAGCAAAGTACCTGCCAAACAAGTAAAAAATAGTGTGAAGTCAATTTTAATGATACTTGATGGGAAATTACACAGGTCAGGTGTAACAGGGACAGGAAAAAATGTCACACTTTGGACCCCTAATTTATAGAATGACCCATATTGAAAAAACCCTATTCTATCATATAAGAGGGCTTGTGTGATATTTGATATATTTCAAAGGTGGAAAGCATTCGCGGGGTACTGGGGCAGGCACAGAATCAGAGAGAGACGATGCTACAAACGCCAAGAAGAAGGTGTGGTCTGAGCATGTACGTAGACATCAATAACGACCCTGCTGTACTCGGCAAAGTAAGTGAAGAATTCTTTACTGTCATGAGGCTTATTGGAGTGACTCGAGCACAGTGCTTTCAGGTCGCTGATATTGAATGAGGAATTGCGTGTTGGAGTGCTTGGTGGCGCCAGTCAAGATGGCGACGCCCATGAACGATGCGGCGAAAATCGAAACAATCCTCATAGAATTTATGTTTGATTCTTCGGATGAAGAAGATGAATTGAAAACGGATCCCGGATCCGAGGATACACGAATGTCTTGCGCTGTTTACCATCTTTGTTCTTCATCCACTCCTAGATATCGGGGAGCGAAAATCCCGTTCGCGAATGGTGTTCTCGTGTTGGCTCTCGACATTCGATACCCCGTTCTCATGTTCAGTCAACACGGGAACTGGGTTTGAAATACGCCCTTAATGTGCCAAAGTGTGACGTTAGTTGACACGACAATTGGTTCTAACAAACGTCTATAAAAGTCGGCTAAAACAGTGTGAACAGTCCATTTATTTATTTATTTATTTATTACATTTCTTTACCCAGGGTGTGCCCAAACAGTTTAAAACTGGTTTTCATTGGGGCCCTGCATATTATTAGTTAAAACTGAATATTTACACATTCATACAAAATATTTTAACAAATACAATAATGTTTACACAAATAAATCTATTTTCGGTTAACTTTTCAACTCTCTCCAGAAGCCTATTGCTGATTTACGGGATGGGCGAAAAACCCGCGGAAAAAACCTTTTAGGGTGAAAAACAAGGGGAAATTCCCATCCGGCTCCAAAGTATTTTGGCAACCAAGTTTATAACTCCGCAGATTAGCATGCAGATTTCAGATTGGATAACTGGATAACTGGCAGAGGTTACAGATGACATGATAGCCCACGTCCTGTGCCGGCACATTTTCTCTATAACATGGATTGCCTGATACTGAGGACGTCAGTAGTTATTCCTATGATACGATTACAGTGGAACGCCGCTATATCGAACATTAGGCTATACCGAACACCATCCTTGGTTCCCAAATTTTGTGTACAAAACTTACCGAACATTGTTGTTGAAAAATAAGGCAACGGATTAAAAAAGATGTGTTGGTTATTTGGGCTGTTTGTAATTCCCAAGCCGTACGTATGGTCCTTGTACAAGCCCAGCCTAGGCCTGGGAACGACAACTGTTCATGACAGCGATGGAACGGAGGACGCTGATGACACCAATTTTTATAATAAAAAGTTACTCGAAATTAAATTAAAAAGTGGGGCAGATTATTACATTTCCAGGCGGAATGTTTTTGGGGGAAATATGTAGTACAATTGAATAAAACCTTCAATTACAATCAAAAGCGGGCGCACTTCAAATACCACGCAAGAGGGCGCTATTTAAAAGAACGGACGCCATGTTGAAAAATGGGCACGCGGCGGACCAGCGGCTGAACATCGCTATACCGAACGACCGCTATACCGAACAGAATCTGTGGATCCCGCGATGTTCGTTAGAGCGGCGTTCCACTGTATAAATTGATTGATATCAATATTGCTTGCTCTCAGATTGGCCAACTGGCAGAGGTTACAGACGACATGATAGCCCACGTCCTGTCCTGGCACATGTTCTCCGACATGGACTGCCTGATAGTGAGGACGTCCGAATCGGCCATGAAGGTCTACAAGGCCACCAGTGGCCGCCAACAGGTTCTCCCCATCGATTCCATCTTCAGGAAAAATGTTCCCAACTGGAATAGGTAAGCAGTCAAGGTATAATTATCTGGTAGCCATTATTTTTAAACCCTCGTAGAAAAAAAAAAAATTCTGCTAGCCACTACGCCCCTACAACCGTATATCCCGTTGTGGAGTTTGATTGCAATACCATACAGATACAGAAAAGAGATGTAGTGAGGATCAAAATATGAGGCCCTTTTTAAAAAATCTCATTTCAATAAGCCAGTTCTGTATCTCAAAGGTCAAAAGGTTATTCGGGATAAAAATTGCCGACGTAATGTCACGCCATCTTACGCGAACGCCCATTCTGATTGAATTTAACACGTGTGCATTGTGCGAACACGTTTTGCGTTCACACGCGCGCGTTGGGTCACGCGGGTCATTCGGGATAAAATGTCATGGTGCACATGCGCAGTTGAAATACCGAACTGGCTTATTGCTTCAAGCCATAAACTGGGTATGTCCACATTTTATGAAAGTGCGTCATGCCTGCCATACAGCTTAAGAACCATCCGGGACAGAAGGGAGTACACTTTTACAAAATATTGGTTGTAGAAATTTTGAAGATGTTTGTTTTTTGGAGAGTTTCTGATTTTTCAGACAGATGCGAACTTTTCACCTCAGTTTTCTGAAAACGCCGATTTTGGACCAGACCAGTTCTGGTTTTAAGCCCCTGATTTATCTGTTTCTAGCTATCAGTTTAAATCCAATCCTTCCCAGTCGGGACTTGTTTTGGGAAACTTACCCCCTTCTCATTCTCTGGATTCTTCTCCAGGGAGCTTCCTCATCTCCGATGTCTCAAGAACTACCGGCCCAGGGGTAACCCAGTCTTTGCCAGACACCTGCTGCAGTTCCCGGCTCACGAGGACGACTGCAGACTAGGTGAGTACTCACATTAATCTCTTGAAAACGGACGACGGCCATAGCTGCGGTTGAAAAAAAACAACACCTGGCCGGTTGACGTCTACAGGCGCATTCCTGCACATACTCAATCCATTTATGTTTCAACTACATTGTTGAATGGGAGTGTAATTCATCAGCAAGGTTTGAGGTACAGAATTGCACATCTGGGCAATATGGAATGCGTTCTTAAACATTTCCCTTCGTATCCCAGTGTTTGGCCTGCTTCTTGGTGACGTGATCATACTAGACAACCTGGCGGACGCCACGGCCTACAGACAGGAGATCGTCAAGGTCACGCCCTGCCCCACCCTGCTGACGCGGGACGGCAATCGCATCAAGAGCAACGGCAAGTTTGGCGGGTCCCAGAACCAGTTCCTTCCCCTGGAGAAGCTGAGAGGGGCCATCTTTGGAGCCCCAATCCCGGAGGCTTGCCATCAGCTCTCGAGACAAATAGGTAAAAAGAACAGGGGGGGGGGGGGGGGGGGACCTGATGTAATGTATACAGATGTCGGCCATAGCCTCGGTTTGAAAAAGACCACCTGGTCGGTTGATTTAGCAACATTGAAAAATCAAGATTATGGTATTTCCTGAAAGTACAGGTTAAGAGCTGTAATTTGATATATTATGTGTTGTGCAGAGATGTATTCGAGTCCATCACAAGTCCCTGCAAGTCCATCACAAGCCCTCCAGTCCTAATCCCAATCACAAGCTATTCAAATGAGCTTTGACAAAGGCATTCCTTTGTCATTGTTCATCCAGTTACTTGTGACCGGCTTTATGAAAGGACTTGTGACTGGGCTTGTGAAAGTACTTGTGAAAGGACTTGCAGGGACTCGACTCCAACTCTGGTGTTGTGGTATCTCATTCCTAGCCCCTGATACAACCTTTTGGAGTTGTCAGAGTCTTGACCCCCTGTTTTGAGAAAAATGAAGCTCAAAGTTTGTGATCTGTGCACACTTTGACCCAAGTCCCAGAACAAAAATCATCCCCCAAAAATATTTTGAGACTGGATTCAGTTTAAAAACTTTGGGATATGATAGAATAGGGTTTTCAAAGTTGTTCAAATGCCAAAATTGACTTTTCAGTGAAAAATTGTTGTTTCTGCTTGTAAGTCAGAAAGCCACAGTGGGACTTTAAGCTCATTTTGTGCTGCCAGGTCACATTTGTGTCTCTTAATGCATTTTACTTTCATTCATTGCTATAAACCTCTCCATGTTCATGTAGTTCAACGGTTCATTGACTTCATTAGTCTTTCCAAACAAGCGGAGCCTTCTGGTCGTCATAGTTTCTTCACCGATGCTGATATAAATTTTTTTTACCCAGAGATGCTAGAGACCTTGCAGCAGGCAATCCAGAAGCGTCTAGAAGCAGAGGCGGAGCTTAGAGTCCAGGAGGAGGAACAGAACTCGGCCTCCATGAGGAACAAGCGCCGAGAGTGCCAAGAGGCAGCTGAGCAACTCGCTCTGGTCGAGAAGAAACTCGGTAAGCTACTCAGGGCAGGTGGGTTTGGAGGTTACTCCCCCCCCTCCACACCCCCCCTCCCTCCACACCCCCCTCCCTCCCCCACCCCCCCCCTCCCTCCCCCACCCCCATTCACCTTCCCGTCCCCCTCCCCATTAGGCTTGGCCAATTTCTTGCAGGAGTCGACTGTACTCGACTCCAACATGGGAATTATTTGAGGAGTCGACCCGTTGAAGTAGCCAATTTCTGCTTCCTTTCTGCTTCATCTTCTCCCACCCATCCTCTTCCCCACCCTTCTCCCCCACCCTTACCCTCATATCCCACCCTTACCCCCACACCCACCCTCCCACCCCCACACCCACCCTCCCACCCCCACACACATCCTCACATATGCACCCATATGGGGTACCTCTATTGTAGACTTTACTTTCCTTCTTGTATTCCTTTGTCCCCATTAAAATCTCAAACCCATAGCGTTAACTTTGTGGGGTACCTCGATTTCTAAAGACTCACTTGCAGGGTGCCATTGTCCCCATTGTTACCCTTTCTTCCCGGTACCCCGCAAGGAGACTAATGTAGGAACACACAAGTGTGTAAACGCCTGCAATCGGGGACCTCCTATTGTCCTATTGTTAATATGTTAACTTTTTGTCAAGGGCTCTCATTGGTTTTTGTAAACGATTTTCGAACAGGGGACCTTTCTCAATCGGGGACCCTATTGTCCTCTATTGTTAAAAGTCCCCTATTGAATGCAAAAACAAACTCACACACACCCTTATGAGGTACCAACTTTACTTTCCTGCTAGTATTCTCCTTTGTCCATAGCGTTAATTTTGTGGGGTACCTGGATTTCTAAAGACTCCCTCGTAGGGTACCATTGTCCCCATTGTTACCCTTTCTTCCCGGTACCCCATAAGGAGACTAATGTAAGAACACACACCCCCACCCCCACCCCTCCCCAAATTGGAATTCAGCTCTCACCCGTGAATGACATTTTTTATATGCCAATCTCCCACTCAGGCATGACCCAGTCATCCCCCCAGGGAGCCATCGGTCTGGACAGGTCTGGACGAATCACCCCGCAGCTGCAAGGGAAACGTGTACGCTCCTCCTCGAGATCACCCGCGTCCTCGGTAACGGACGAGAGCTCGCCGTCCACACGATCGCGCCGCACACCGGTCCCCGGTCCAACCACCAAGAGACGTAGATGATACAATTGGGTTCGTCTGGAATTTGTTCATGTCTTGTTTTTTTTATTAAAAAGAACTTTGGATGGACTTGTATTTTCACCCTCAATTAGGCGGGCAAGTAATTACGAATCCCTTTTGGTATTGAAACTAAGATGATTATGTGTAAAGTCTGTTGGTCTGAAAATTGGGGTAATTTCCTTGGTATCTATTGAAGATTTATCCTCTGATTAGATCTGGACCCAGGAAAACCGTAAGGGTGGTGGGGCTGGCAATCTAAAATATATGCCCAACCTTCACCACCTCTGTTGTAGACCTTTACCTAGAGTTGGCTTTTAGCCTTGTATTGGTGAACTTTGGGACAGTTTGAAGACACTTTTTTTCTTCGAAAATGTGTACTGAAACATAATACAGTCGGGAGAAGTACACTGTTGCCAAGTAGAAACATGAACCATCCAATTTCCGAAGTGGCCAACGGAATTTTTTATATTAATACCGTAATTTCTGAGTGAAAATGTGGTTATTGTTTCTGGAAGTTGCAAGTTTATGACTAGAAATTTAGCCGAGGGCACAAGTTTTATTGTCATTTTGTCATTTTATTGATGTAAAATCAGTTGCCTAACTGTACATTTACCGTTTGTTAATATGAACATTTTTTCCACATTGATGCAATTGTTGGTTTGCAGATTTATAAATAGAAACAATAAGCTAGTTCGGTATTCTAACAGCGCATGTGCACAACAAGATTCAATGATTTTTTTCTCTCGGGGGGGGGGGGGGGGGGGGGAGGGAAACGTGGCAGATATATGCACACAAGGCTATGGGGGACGTGGTAACCGAATCTGCATTCTGTGAAATATTTTGTGCAGTCAAAAAGACGAAGGAAACTTTTGTTCGAACAAAAGTTTTGATGCACAAGACCCCTGAAAACACTTCGCTGTCCAAACGTTTTTTTAATTTTTTTTATTTTACTTCAGAACACGAAGATCTCTTTAAATTTTCTGGTGTCTTCTATTCTTTTGCACGCATACGATGAAATGTTTCTCCCGAAAGAAAAATTGTCAAATCTTGATGTGCACATGCGCAGTTGGAGTACCGAACTGGCTTATTCTATAAATTCTGAAACAATGGCGAATAAAATAGTGATATGCATATGCTTTTTTGTTTTAGTAAATACAGGGGTTTCCCACAAGCAGGGAAAAAATGACCAGGCTTATGTACATGATAATGATCGTTATTATAAATCCTGTGCATGCCGCAAACGGACCACACTGCCCCAAATAAAAAAGGGGCGACGCGCGTGTCGCCCCAATAGAGCACTTTCCCCATGCACCCTACTAAAAAACACTCCAAAGGGGCGACTTTTACAATAGGGCGACAGTTATGTGTCGCCCTATTCGACCGGGTCGCCCGAACCCACTCTTTTCGAGCATCATGTGTCGCCCCATAAGACAATTGAGGAAAATTGTTTTTATCCTAAACTAGGCGTAATAAGCTTTCCATTGATGCCTTGGATGCATTTTTCTTGTCATGCATCACTGACTTCAACTGTCTTGAAAATGGTACGTAAAACTTTGGACAGTTTGGTGTCAAACATTATGAGCACATCCAGACAAAAGACGATCGAGTCGGACCAAGGGACATTGTATATTTAACCTAACACAATGTAAAATCGTTATATCATTTGTATTCATCATTGTTTTGGAACCGTTTGTAGCATTTTTCCTATTTAGGTGTCAGTGAATCTTTGAGATCCAATGTTGAATCAGATAAAATTCCTCTGCTCGACCAAGATGTTTATGAACTGACCTGCAAATGTTGTTCCTGTTTAATTCTCGAAACTTGAATTTTAATGCGATAAGGTTTCAGACTGAATGAATTTGAACTTTTTCCACATTATTCTAAAAAGAATTTTTTTTTTTTATTCCAAGAAGAGTCAAATCCATTTGGACCCATGAACAAAACAAACTTAGGAGAGACACAATAAAGTTGGCTGTTATTGGACAGCTGACCAATCACAGCCTGTTTGTGGTTCGCAAGGCTCTGATTGGTCAAGCCCTTAAGGTGCGGGGTTTAACAGATCACTGTATTGATGAGACGAGATATTCAGTTTGTGAATTATATTTCCCTGTCATAAGGATGACGTAAGGGAAAATATCTTTATTAAATAGGCGGTTTAATTAGCGGTACCGCCGGTCTCACTGAGGTACCGCATTCATTGCATTGCATTAGGCATTTAAATATAAACATGAGTTCAAAAGTTAGGTGAAGAGCTCATTAACTCATAATCGGTAAATGAATTATATGTGGAAACTTCCCATGTGTAGTCCCAAATTAAGAGTGAGGTGCAGGGTGTACCGGTCCCTTAAAAAACAGCGGTACCGCAAAAAAATATGGCAAGTTCAATAAGGAATCCTCCCTGGATAATTCTACATTAGCAACATTTCTGCAGACGCGACGTTAAGTTTTACTCAGATACTCAGATCCTGTACATATGTTCCTATTGGCTATTTGTACACTATTTTATAAAACTCTCTGTTTGCATTTTAGAAATCATTTTGCATTTTTTTTTTTCACGGGGACAATAATTTTTTTATTTGTAAACAGCAAATGTTTTCACATGCATGGCAAAGCAAAATGCTAGTTAGAAATCCAAAATGTGGTCATTATAACTCACAATGCCATATTCAAAGTGTTGATTAAATATGTCAACTAAGCCACAATGTTTATTAAATATTGTGTGCATAAAAGTTTGCTATACTATCAGTTGCACAGCAAAATTGTTTTCCGGTAAACGTAAAGGAAAAATTGGTTCAGTTACAGCAGCTATTTGCTTTTTTTTTATTTTTTGGGGGCTGTTTTTTGGTTTTTTTTTTTTAAATATCTGTTTCTTTTGTGACATCAGTTTCGGAACATCTTGAAAGCTTGAGAAAAATTCAAAATCTGCTTTAGATTTTTTAAATAGGACTCTTAACAATTTGCTTTTGTATTATTTAGGATTTCTGAAAAAAAATTACAAGTCAAATCTGTGTCGCCCCCTACATATATTTTGTAATTTTCAAGCAATAATTATTCATATAGGTGTAGGATTTCAACCATCACTGCCCTGTATGATTTCTCCAAAGTTTCCAACTTTCACCTTCCCACGTGGCATAAGAATTTACAACCGCCACTTGTATGTACATTTGGTTTGATTTTTAAAATAGCTGCTGATACATTTCTGTTGTATTGACAATTTGTAACTGTGGTGTTAAATTAACACCATGTGGTATCTATGCTGAACTATTGATCCAATATAGATATTGCATGGTGTTAAATTAACACCGTGCGGTATCTATGCTAAACCATTGGTCCAATGTAGGTACCACATGGTGTTAAAATAACACCAAGTGCTATCTACATGGTGTTAAATTAACACCAAGTGGTATTTGTGCTGTGAACCATTGGTCCAATATAGATGTCACTTGGTGTTAAATTAACACATGTGGTATTTATGCTGAATCATTGGTCCATAGACACCGCATGGTGTTAATTTAACACCATGGTTTTTGCAGTCTTGGGGATAAAGCATTGTTGTGGCCATTGTTCAAAATAATCACACTGTAAAACCGAAACTGAGATAGGACCGTGGGCCGGATTTTCAATAGAGCCGCTTAGCACAAAAAAATTGCTTAGCATGGAAAGTCTCCCTTAGTAAAAACAGGATTACTACCCACATGTCCATGTGTTGTACAATGTATATTGCTTGTTACTGGTATTCAACTGTTTGCTTACCATAAACGTTTTTGCTAAGCGAGACTTCTGTGCTGAGCAGCGTTGGGTGCATTCAACCGTGCGATCGGATTCGTGTGTACTATTTTAGTTGTAGTTTGTGTTTATTGTAGAAACTCATAACCTGTGCTACATTTAGTTCATTGCTTTCAGAATCTTATAGTCCGTCAGTTTAGTTTGGATGTAATTATTGCAGTTGGACAACAGCTATTTCGTTTGTCATGCATTTTGTTTATAATTGGCACTTTTCAATAAATGTACATTTTTACCTCATTGGCCAGTTCAAACTTCGTGACGTGTGCTTTTATTATCTGGTATGAGTTACCTTGACATAATTGAAGAGAACACCGGAATTTGGGGAGAATTCCCCCCTTTTCAGAAATCCAACACAAAAGCACAAGGCAATAATCTCATAAATTAATTAATTGATTTATTTATTTACACAAACAATTCTAGAACATGAATGATGTTATTGGCAAAACAGAAAAACAAAATCATGTAGTGACCTAACTTTTTGGGTTGATTTGTTTAATTTTGTATTGCTCGTTTGTCGGTCTGTTTGGTTGTTTGTTGTGCATTTGACACAAAATACGAAATTCAGTTCAGGAATTCAATACAACTGATTTCCTTTTTTATCCAAAATGGCAAGGAACTCAAAGATGCAGTGTTCCACAAAAAAATTCAAAAACGTAACCCACTAAACCTCAATATTACGAAAAGGTGTTGAAATAGCTTTTAATAAAGTTATGACTGAATGGTCAACTTGTATTATGCAACTCACTTCGGCCACTATCAAAAAATGTAAAAGATTTATTATATTCCATTATTTCCAAATTGTAAAAAAAGGAAAACCTTTATATCTGTGTACATTACACCTGTTCAACATTCCTCTCACAATTCTTTCCCCAGGTTATACACAATAAACTGCCCACTGATGCTGGAGTCCAGCCAGCTCCCATTGTTCACCCAGACTTGATCTCTGGCCCGTGAATGAAATGACAACAAAAGCAATCACTACAGATTAGTGTGGGAGGGGCCACAGCCTGGCCAAGCCTGGCAGAGGCCGGGCTTTATCGATATATAGTAGATGCTCTAATGGTAGGTTATTTGTGGCTCACAATAGCAAGAAGGCCTGGGCATAACCAGGCTTTTCTACGGCCTGGCCCGACCATGGGTTAGGCAGTGCTCCCCCAAAAGAAACATTATCAATTGGTATATTAACTCGTATTGCACCGTTAGTCTATTTAAAATATCTGCTACTTTTATTGCTCTATAAGATTTTTATTGCAGAAATGGAAGAATGTTTGTGTTGTGTGATTAATATAAATAGAAATTACCATTAGAATTCCATGAACTTTCAAAAACCTATCCTCGCTGTTCATGATGTCTTCCAATCTGAACATGTTGACCTTTTGTCTTTTTCGTGGATTGAATAGGTGCACATGCGAACGGACCCAATGGACCTCCTATACGCACTTTTCATATGTGACGTTATCAGTCCATATTGGACCGCCTAAAGTAGTTTTGGCAATGAAGTGATTATTCAAATAACAAGTCAAGCGTACGCGTAGTTCAACACAGTGGCGTCCCCCCCCCCCACCCCGAGGGGGGGGGGGGGAGGCTTGCAGAGTGGCAGATTTCAGAAGCAAAATCGGGAAGTGGATTAAACGGGCGAAAATTATATTTTGCAACGGGTAATTAAAATCTTAGTTAGCCTGGTTCAGCGTTCCCATACTATACACTATATTGGTCCAAAGGCGGTCCATGTAATGTCATTGTTTATATCTTGCGCGTATGTCACGTGGTCACGTGGCTGAATAGGGTGTATAGATACTGAGGCCCATCTAAGGCTGTACATCAATTTCAGTCCCAACTCCATCATTACTCCAACTAATTTCCGCCGCCAGCCACCAGCAGCGGGCGCTCCTCGGCCTTGTTCGGCCGTCCGAACTCCCCTCTGCCTCCGGCCAGGGCGGCAGGGTTGACCTGGTAGGCCGGGCTGCCCGGCGGGTCCTCCCACATATCGTACTCCTCACCGGCCGACGACGGGTAGATCTCCGTTTCTTCGTCCGCGCCTCTGGCCTTCTTGAGACGCCGGATGACCCGGTATTTGCGGAACATGAAGAAGCCGATGATGGCGAAGCAGATGATGCAGAGGAAGGAGACCAAGGTCAAGCCTCGGACGGCCCAAAGCTTCCAGTTGATTGGCGGGGCATTCACCACGCCTGGTTGTGATGACGTGCTCACGCCTAAAATAGACAGAAAGTTGGGGAGTCTGGTTGACTGCGACCTGGTTTCGAAAGCCACCTGGGCCGATGTGGATTGAGTTTTTAGTCCCTGCATGATTCCGTGGGTTTTCCCTTGAATATCATTCTGGGGATTTCTGGGGTTTTCCTACCCACTTCTAAAAATGAAGATTTCTTTGTCTTTTGGCCTTTTTCCTTCAGACTTTCGAGCTACAGTGCGGTAGGCACTTTTGAGGAATTCTTGTTTCTAATTGCCAAGAAGAATTAAAAAATCAATTTGATTTTTTACACAAATCCATTGGTTTTTTGTCTACACTTTGAGAGAGATTCTGCTCGAATCGAAACGTGAGCCTTCCTTTTTTTCATTCGTATATTATTCTGTGTCATTGGTAAGCCTTCAGCATAATATTATTTTAAAACTTATTTTAAATTATTTCATCTTGTGGATACTGCATAACAACAAACGAACCTGGTTGCATGATTTGCTCGCTTGTAGATGTCGATGTCCACCACGTTGTGGTCTCAGTTGTCGTGGTGGTCACCGTCGTGGTGACGAATGGAATGACGATGACCGGAAACACACAGTGGGCTTCGTTGCCGGACTTGTCCCTGGCGGTGTAGGTCACGGTGACCGTCCCGGCCGTGAAGTTGCTCCCCGGATGGTGATCGTTCAGGAGCTGGACGTATTTGGAATTATCCGTGGCCTGAGGGACGTCCCACGTGACTTCGGCCTCCGTCTGGTCAGTTCCCAGGCGGATGGTCACGTTGTCGGGGCAGGCGTGGAAGACGGGTGGTATTAGATCTATAAACAAACGTTTCGAAAACAACATTACACTTTAATCGTTTTGAGAATACTCTTTTTCTAAATTTGTCTGAAACTGTATTGGTTCTTCAGACATTCGGTACTGGTACAAAACCCATTCACAGAGTCTGGCAAAATATTCAATAATTTTCACGACTGACATCTGAAATTGCAAGGCTGAAGTCACCATTCCATGCAGAATGATCTCTGAAGAAATTGTCAAGGCAATTTTTGTCTGGACCGTTCTTGTCGATTTTGGACAAAACATGGCATGTTCTGACTTTGATTCTAGACACACGTAGGAATGCCAGAAACACATTTAGAATGTTATCAAGGTATATCTGGCAAAAATATTTCAATATTACTACAATTATGAAGAAAAATTCATCAAATAATCCCAGTCATCTCAAATTGCAAGGCTGAAGTCTCCATTCCGTGCCGCATCTCGTCTTCAATTTTCAGGGCAACTTTTTTTTCGACTGAAAAAGAAAATGGCAAGGGGTAGTAGGGCTTACCCCTTGGCATTTTTTAGATTTTTGCTCAAAAATGCCTTTTTTCTAAATGTGTCTGAAATTGATTCTAGAGTACCAAAAACACATTTGGAGTGTAGTCAAAGCATATCTGGCAAAATTATTGCAATATTACTTGACAATACAATTATTTAAAAAAATGATATATTCGAAAATTAATAAACTAATTATTACGGATCCCAGGCTGAAGCCTCAATTTGCAGGGCAACTTTTTTTCGACCGAAAAAAATGACAAGGGGTACCCCTTGCCATTTTTGTCGATTTTGGCCATAAAATGATATTTTTCAAAAAAAATCTGAAATTGATTCTAGAGACTTGTAGGAGTGCCAGAAACACATTTAAAGTGTAATCGATCCATATCTGGCAAAGGTATTGCAATATTACTATAGAATTATAAAAAATATAAAATATTTGAAAATTCATAAAATAATAACTTTTTTTTATCGAAAAAAAAATGGCAATTTTTGTTGATTTTGGCCAAAATGACATTTTGTATAAATGTGTCTTAAATTTATTCTAGAGACATGTAGGAATACCATAAGCACATTTGGAGTGTAATCAATGCATATGTGGAAAATATTGCAATATTACTACAATTATTTAAAAATATGATATATTTGAAAATTCATAAGCTAATTATCACTAATTCCAGACATCTGCAATTGCAAGGCTAAAGTCTTATTTCCGTGCTGCTTCTCGTCTGCAAATTTCAAACTTTTTTTTTTTGACCGAAAAAAGAAATGACCAACAAAAGAAATGACAAAAAGATGTACCCTTTGCCACTTTTGTCGATTTTGGCCCCAAAATGGCATTTTCTAAATTTGTCTGAAATTGATTTTAGTACGAGTACGAGTGCCAGAAATCCATTTAGAATGTAATCAAAGGATATCTGGCAAATATTGCAATATTACTACAATTTTTAAGAAAATATGAAATATTTGAAAATTCACAAAAATGGCAAGATGTACCCTTGCCATTTTTGTAGATTTTGGCCCAAAAATTGCATTTTCTAAATTTGTCTAAAATTGATTTTAGAGACATGTAGGGGCGTCAGAAACACATTTGGAGTGTATATAATAAAAAGTATCGCAATATTACTACATTATGAAAAATATAAAATAGTTAATCATTACTGATCCCAGACATCTGAAATTACAAGGTTGAAGTTTCCATTCGGTGCTGCATCTCGTCTGCAATTTTTAGGAAATTGTTTTTTCGACCAAACAAAATTACAAGGGGTTGGGCTTACCCCTTGCTATTTGTTTCGATTTGACATTTTTCTAAATGTGTCTGAAATTTATTCTAGAGACATGTAGCAGTACCAGAAACACATTTGGAGTGTAATCAAAGCATATCTGGCAAAAATATTGCAATATTACTACAATGATTTTTAAAAATCTGATATATTTGAAAATTAATAAACTAAGTTATTGGTGCTGCTTCTCGTCTGCAATTTCAAGGGCAATTTTTTTCCGACAGAAACAAAAATGACAAGGGCTATCCCTTGCAATTTTTGTCGATTTTGGCCAAACAAATGTCATTTTTCTTAATTTTTCCGAGGTTGATTATAGAGACTTGTAGGAGTGTCAGAAACACATTTGGAGTGTAATCAATGCATATCTGGCAAAGGTATTGCAATATAGAATTATGAAAAATATGAAATTTCGAAATTTCATAATTTTTTATCCCAGTCATCTCAAATTGCAAGGCTGAAGTCTCCATTCCGAGCCGCATCTCGTCTGGAATTTTCAGGGCAACTTTATTTTTTATCGAAAAACAAATGGCAAGGCAAGGGGTACCCCTTGCCATTTCTTTCGATTTTGGCACTAAAATGGCATTTTCAAAATTTGTCTGAAATTGATTCTAGAGACATGTAGGATCGCCAGAAACAAATGTGAAGTGTATATAATCAATGCATAACCGGCAAAAGTATCGCAATATTACTACATTATAAAAAAAATATGAATTTGTTTTCAGGGCAACTTTTTTTGATCGAAAAACAATGGCAAGGGGTACCCCTTGCCATTTTTGTCGATTTTGGCCCAAAAATTGCATTTTTATAAATGTGCCTGAAATTAATTCTAGAGACATTTATGAGTACCATAAACACATTTGGAGTGTAATCAAAGCATATCTGGGGAAAATATTGCAATATTACTACAATTATTTTTTTAATATGATATATTTAAAAATGTATAAGCTAATTATTACTAATTCCAGACATACTGCAATTGCAAGGCTAAAGTCCTATTTCCGTGCTGCTTCTCGTCTGCAATTTCCAGGGCAACTTTTTTTATTATCAAAAATAAATGGCAAGGGGGACCCTTTGCAATTTTTGGCGATTTTGGCCCCAAAATGGAATTTTCTAAATTTGTCTGAAATTGATTCTAGAGGCATGTAGGATCGCCATAAACACATTTGGAGTATATAAAAATCAACGCATATTCTGCAAAAGTGTCGCAATATTACTACATTATAAAAAATATGAAATAGTTGAAAATACATAAGGTGATCATTACTGATCCCAGACATCTGAAATTACAAGGTTGAAGTTTCCATTCAGTGCTACATCTCCTCTGCAATTTCCATTGCAACTTTTTTTCGACCGATTTTTGTGCCGATTTTGGCAAAAAAATGATATTTTTCTATTTTTTACTGAAATTGATTCTAGAGACTTGTAGGAGTGCCAGAAACACATTTGGAGTGTAATCGATGCATATCTGGCAAAGGTATTGCAATATTACTATAGAATTATGAAAAATATGAAATTTTGGAAATTCATAAAATAATCATTAGGGCCTACTGATCCCAGACATTGTGATATTGGATGGAAGGCTGAAGTCTCCATTCCGTGCTACATCTCTTCTTCAATTTTCAGGACAACTTTTTTTTCGACATTTTTGTCGATTGTGGCCTAAAATGAAATTTTTCTAAAGTTTGTCTAAATATTCATTTTAGAGACAAGAGTGCGAGAAACCCATTTGGAATGTTATATCAAAGTATATGTGGCAAAAATATTGCAATATTACTACAATATTAGGAAAAATATGAAATATTTGAAAATTCATAAAAATTGTCATTTCTGATCCCAGACATCTCAAATTGCAAGGCTAAAGTCTTCATTCGGAGCCGCATCTCTTCTGCAATTTTAGGGCAACCTTTTTGGTTTAATTATTTAATGTTGATTTTATTAAGTATTTTCAGTTTTAATTATGTATATCTATTTTTTACTTTTAAAATTACATTGGTATTTTCAATTTTTTCTGGCATTCTTTGCTGATATTCTGGGAGCAAACCCAGAAAATCAGCTACACACGGAAAGCCCAACCCACATGTCGGCCCTGGTGGGATTCGAACCCGGGTCCCAGCGGTGAAAAGCGAGGAAAGTATCATAAGGCCAACATGACTCCCGGGAACGAACTCGATAATACGGCCCAACACTAGCACAACCGGAAAAAAAACCGCCCCAAAAACACTGTTCAAACATTTTGCCAACATCGTGGGTGAATTGGATGTTTTTTTGTAGCAAGCATATGCTTTCAATTGACACAATGCATATTTTTTAAATCGCTGTTTGAAAAAATACGTACGAAACGGCCAAGCGCATTTTGTTTTAAATGTCGACATTACTGTCAAAGCTCCGATTATATAGCCATACACGTATAGCTTCAGGCGAAAAATATTGCGTGATATTGGGTTGAGATCTTTTGCTTCTTTCAACACCGACGTGGGGGCCCGCACCCTCCTTCAGTGACAGATACACAATTTCTTTTCTCGAGCGGCCCGCCGGTTCATCTGTCCGAGTCCGCTTGGTATAGTGCACGGAATGCGTGTTCAGTCCCCGACTGCGTGGGTTCTTTTCCCCCCGCGCGGATGGGTTTTGTATTTCCTCCAGCGTAATCGAAAAAAAATAGATTGTATTCACATTGAGCTTCAATTTTCAAAAGATCGTGTAAAACAAGTGGCGCATCCAGGTTTGGGGTCCGTGTGGACACCAGAAATTTGAAAAGTTTCTGGAAAGGGTTGGCAGGTAAAGTGCTATTGATGTTTTCAAATAAAAGTGAATCATGTCTGTGACGATGAAATCCCGTCTGTAATCTTGAAATCTTAAGGGTCAGCCTTTTGGTCAAGGTTTAATATTTTCTGAGAGAAAGCGCATGCCCCTTTTATGCTAATGTCACTAGAAGGCGCTTTGACACATGATGACGTCACCAAACCTGTTACACCACCAGTTGGCACAGCTGCGACCAATCTGAGGTAATAGGTGTCTTACTTTGAATTTCCGGTAAACATAGGAAAATGCGACCCCCCCCCCCCCCCCCCCCCAACTGGATAAGCCAATGTTGAAAAAAGTACAAATGCATGTATTAAATTGCTGATTCTTACCGTGCACTGTGATGACGAATGTACAAACCTGCAGGTCCCTGTAGTCGGTCGAGTTGATGGCCAGGTAGTTGACACGGGTCATGCCGATAGGGAACTGCTCCCCTGGGTCATGGCTGACCGTCTGGGAGATGGACCCACTCTTCCCCACCCCGGTCAAGTACGGATGCTGCCAGGACACGGCCACCGTGGCGCTATTGGCTGGCGTGTTCACGGTGATCGGCCCGGGACAGTTGTTGTACTTGAAGGCTGGTGGTATTCCGGAATGTGGGGGGAAAATAGGAAGGGTGCATTTGCGGTCGAAAGTTTACATTATGTGACCTGTTGCCACAAAATGGTGGAAATCACGATTATGGTATTTCCTGAAATTGCAGGTTAAAAGCTTTAATTTGATATATTGTGTGTTGTGGTATCTCATTCCTAGCCCCTGATACAACCTTTTGGAATTGTCAGAGTCTTGACCCCTTGTTTTAAGAAAATGACGCTCAAAGTTTGTGATCTGTGGACAGTAACCCGAGTTTAAAAAAATCATCACCCTAATATTTCACTGGATCCAGCAATAAAACTTTGAGATATAATAAAATAGGGGTTTTTAAATTATAGTTGTTAACAAAATAATTGTTGTTTCTGCTTTTTTCCCCAACTATTTAATCGATCAATGGTGGTACAAAACAAAGAGGAAGGTATAGTACATTTTTCCTAAATGTCAAATACAAATTCATCATTGAACAAGTGGGGTACACCAGTAGGCCTACATCGTATTCTTTAGTGTCTTAAATGAAATTAACTTTGAAATTATTCAGTAAATATATGAAATACTGTTTTGTCAATTCTGAGTGTGTAATTTTGTCAGACATTTTAATTTATAGCTTACGCGAAATATCAGAAAGTTTAAGAAGGATTTGGGAATAAGGCCCCCCCGTGTTATTTATATTAACATAAAATAAAAACGTTTTTATTTCTCTTTTTTTTAAGAAAGGAATAATTAGTGGAAACTCAAAGGTTTTGGTCCATATTTAGATCACCTCTTATAATTCATGCTCGTAAGAATCATTAAACATCGTACATCGTTCAAGTTAATTGATTGATCGGCACGGTTCCGTTCTTACTTAAATAATCAATATTGTATGAATTGTTTTACCAATATTGAACAACCTGAACAAAACTTTGTCAGAGATACAAAGAAAAAAAAAACATCACGAGATGATTTCTGTGAATATGACTAATTTATTCACAGGAATTCTATGCACGCATAGTAATGGCGTCCTCGGTAAAGCAATAAATAACGTATTGCAACATAATCAAAAGCACGATACTCACCACAGATAAGCGGGCATATGGCGAAAATAAGTGCAACAAGTGTCGAAAAAGCATAACTGCACTCCATGGTGAAAACAGACAAACTTGACGTTCCAGGTTGTCCTTTAAAATTGTTGAAGATGATTCAATAACTCGAGAACGAATATGGCGATAACATCACCATAGCCGCTAATTCTCATCGGCTCTATCAGCTTGTAGAGTGTCCAGTCTCACGAGATACAAATCGATAAAATCCAATTGTTAAAATTTGCAATTAGGCTTGTGTCGTCGAACAGAAAATAAAATTACGAGTTCGACGGCTGTTTCGTGGTGTGCAATTAAAATATAGTAAACGTGACCGGAATTGTACAATGTTTTAGGAACATTTTTAACTGTCAAAGTCTGGCGACTTGACTTATTTTGCTTAGTTTGGAAACAAAACGTCCGTGGTACTCTGACCAGAATGGATTATGCGTCATTCACGTCACAGCAGCAAAAAGAAACCGATCACTTGAAAATGTGTTCAACGGCACACCGAAAATACACCACACACGCAACTGCCGTCGATCGTCCCACAACACCGGCATAAGTAGTAAATTAATTCCATGCAATATCAATTTTGTGGGTTTCAACGTGGACACGTGACGGCGCACGCGACCCTAATTTGAATATGTATAGATCCATTGTACATCGTGCGCTGCAGCTGTTCGCTTTGTACTCGGAGCTTTTGTTTTATTTTCCATTCGGCTGCGTGTCTCGTCATATGCAGGATGTATTATGGGATAAGCCATACGGCCACAAAGAAAAACGGTTACGTTATACGTGCACGACAGAGTCTTTTTTAAAATTTGTTAAGAATTTTACATTTTTCAAGGAAGCTCATATAGGCCAAGCGCTGCATGGTACGGTGCTCCATGCCGCACTACGGTCGGAGATTCAAGACTCGCTCTTACTAGTTTACCAAGTTAGTTTCCCTTTTGATTGTAATGATCAGAACATTTTTAATAGGGCCTAGATATATTTTATGTTTCTTTTTAATGATGTAAAATAGCAAAGATTGGTGTTAAAGGGCATAAACACCGGGAGGTATTGCCCCATAACTGTCACTGCCCTTAGAACGAAATGGACAATAAACAATGGTTATATCGCCGTCTTGGATACTGTATTTTGACCACATGTCCGGTGGAGTGCTGTGGCCTCGTGGCTTAGTGTACCGAACTCAAGATCTCAGTGATACTGCAGATTGTGGGTTCGAGACCGGCTGGGGTCATGGGGTCTTGAGCAAGGCACTTTGTCACAAGTTGCTTCTCTCCACCCAGGAGTAAATGGGTACCTGTGAGGGCAGTGATGGTTATGTGTTTGATTAGCCCATGTGTGCTTAACTTGCAGCCGGGGCTGTATACTCCTCAGGGAGTTGAGAAGGCTTCAGGAATGATTAATGGGCCCGATGAGCAGGGGTAATAATATTGTAAGCACTGTGATATAGTTTACTATGTTGAGCGTTCTTAAATGCCGGTTTTTTTTATTATTATTATAAAAACGACTGTACGTCACACTCAGCGAGCGGATTCAGTTGTATCATTTGTACCCACGCAATTTTCACCTACACTGTTGACGTAGTAAACTATTATGGAAGCAGCGAACTAGCGGACGATCAGATGTTTTGATCGCGTGATCAAAACAGCTGGGGCCAATTTCATAGAGCCGCTAAGCACACAAATTTGCTTAGCATAAAGAAATGTCTTGCTTAGTAAAAACATATTACCAGCCAAAACTCCATGTGATTTTTACGCTAAGCAAGCTACAGCTGAATACCAGTCACAGGCAATATACATTACATGACAATTTGGCTGGTAATCCTGTTTTTATCAAGGTAGAAATTTCATGCTAAGCAAATTTTTCCGCTTAGCAGCTCCATGAAATTGGCCCTAGTCCGCTGCTCCCACTATAGTTTACTATCGTCAACAGTGAAGGTGAAAATTGCGTGGATACCAACGATACAGCTAAATGGCTCATCTATCATGCTTGGAGTGTGCCAGTCGTTTTTATACTTTAAACTGTAAAAATTAGGAGCGTCCCGCTCCAATTAATTATAAACTTATTACATGTTACTTATCCGGGAGGCGATTTCTTTTTCAGTGGAATGTCACTTTAAAAAGCTCATAACTTATATCCCATGCTACCAAATAAGCAATTCCGTTTTGAAATTTATTTTGTGGGGTCCAGGTGCCATTATGAAAATCAGACTCATATGAAAACCGGAATCCTTTTCCCTATTATTGGTTAAACCCTCTCACGTGACCGACCACTCTCCTAATTATCTTCACTTAGTATGCGCAGTACAACCTATGAACCCGTATATCTATTAGTGACTAAAATTCACGCTACACGGACCCGCAAACTATGGACACAATTTTGTTCATGCAAATTACCAGTTATCCCATGCAGAAAAAAATACTTGGAACTGCGATATGATAATCTATTTAAATACAGCAACAGGTGGTGTAAAGTTGACACGGATAATGCACACAAGAAGAGGGTGAGTCATATCGGAAAGTTTTATATGATACATGAAATATTAATAGAACATGCACAGTAATATTTTACAGATGAAGGCAGGCGATTTTTCACGAGGAGAGCCTGGCCGCACTATGGGCGGCATAAAGTCAAATTTTGAGATTGTGCATTCTGTGCGCATCTGTGCGCATCATTTTGGGCAACAATTCCGGTGTTAATTAACTCCAGTTCCGGAATTAACACCAAACCAAATATTTCTGAGAAAACCCTGGTGTCAATAGAGTCTTCCGAAATCATTTCTATATTTGTAGGAATACAAAAAATAAAACCAACTTGGATTTTGATTTGAATTTGAATTTAAGAGCCGAAAATGTTGTCAATTAAATTTCCTGCAGGTATTGGTGTTAATACTCAAGGCATACATTATTTTGGAATAACAAAATAACACCAATTTGGGCATTTCATTTACGTTGTAAAGACCCCCAAACACACTTAATTACACACTGGATTAACATTATCCATCCGGTTGTAATTATTCTAGTTGCTGGTATCGTTTCTATAAATACATTTGAATAAAATATCACACCAGAGTTTCTACAGCACATACGGTAAGCCTTGGTTCATAAATATCAAGTTATATACATCACTCATAATGCATGATATAGCAAGAGATAGTGAACACTAATTTGAAGGTGATATACCAGTCGTATTATTATTTACAATATCGAGTAACTTTAGGATTAAACTTGGAAGTCTAAACGCACTGCACGTCTTAAATAATTCACCGCAGGCTCCGACATTTTTCGCACATCGTCATGGATCGTATATCATAGTGTATGCTAATGATGACTATTCAAGCAACAAGGTCAAGACTTCAAAGCGGTCCACACCACTGATCTCTATGTAAACTGGATAGCGCATCGGCTGTTCGAGTTGAGGCCACCATCCGCCATTTTATCGCTCCCAATACAACATGCTTTCTAACCTTGTCTCCAGGGTCTCCTTTCATCCTCGTTCTCTTTTATACATAGCGACCAGTGGTAAATCGGGAGTGGTTATATGGCCGGTGGTGGCTTCAGTTCGTTGTAGAGCGCGAAATGACCAATGAGCTACCGGTATCCATTTTATATAGAGATCAGTGGTCCACACGCAGTGGTTTTGTTTCCATTTCACGCTGATCGCGTGGGTGGAACTCTCTTATATCCAAAGAGTGAAAATTCACTCTATTCGAGTGAAAATTCACTCCCACAGTCTGAAACTAGGGACCAGACGTTTAATAAGAGTGAAATTTATTTAATCGAAAAGATCGAATTTTTAATTGAGTCGAGACTGAATTGGTTCTTTTTTAGAGTATTCAATCTAAGAACAGAGTGATTTTCACTCTAAATAGTCTAGTCCCTAATTTCACTCTTTGGGATTTAGAGAGAACAAAGTCTATACGTCAGTCAATTACCCAACAACCACTGCAGGTCGTGATCGACACCTCTTCGTAAGTAGCGTTAACTTCAATACAAAATACGCGGGGCCATGGACGGCCCGTGAAGCTACACTCATGCGTACTCCATTCCTTTTAATCATTTACACTACACTTCCGGAACCACTACGACGTCACACCTATGATGACGTAAAAATGACCGCTCATTAAATAAACATTTACTTTACCGTGCTTAAATTCATTGACATTAATTTTCATACATTTAAATAGGCCTATACTCTAAAAAGTACGGTAGAAAATAAGACACGTTGCATCCTTATATATTACGTTTATACATTTTTTACCAATCATCCTTAAAACAAAGTTGAACAAACTTTCATTTCGACACCGTAAGTACAGTCCTCGCAGTACAAAACTATACATAATTATTTCGTTACGCGTGTACTATTTCGTTTTTGTTACGAATTTTTCAGTACTTCAGACTCAATCCACATTCTCACAAAAAAACTGACATTTTCTGTTCGTCACGGTCTTCATACCAAGCCAAAATGATAATCAAAGCATAGGCATATACAACACCATTAAACAAAAAAGATATAAAAAAATAAACCGAGTAAAGCAAGTACACGTAGTATAAGGTACTGCCTGTAACATTACAAACTATCCATGCCTAGGCCTATATTCATTATACTCAAATAAATCTTTTGCTGTGAGTTGTTTTTAATAAATACTTGTTCTGTCGTTCGGATGTGGATATAGCATCCACAAATAGGAAATGTGTTCAATTATTGTATATCTTACAATAGAAAAACTACTGTTTCTATTAAGAGTAATATAAGCACGTATGCAGGAATTAAAAGCCCATACAAATTAACATGAATTTTACATTACTGTAAATGTACACAACTTTCATAATTATGATGTCACTTTTAATTTCACTACATGCACTATAGTAAAGAATTTCATATTCAATATTACAAGTAAATCCATTAAATTTTGTATTTTTACTCTTTAAATTATGAGATAAAAGTCAACGACTTGATCAAAAATTAGTAAGTTTCACAGAAAAATACAAGCGTAAAAACCAACAAAACAGCTTAAAATACATTGTCCCCGTGGTGTCTTTATGGAACAGTCGTTGGTGGAAAACAGGGGATTCAATACTGAATACCAGTAAAATATTCATGGAACAGTCGTTGGTGCCTCAGTGGTACTCGTCGTCAGGCCATGGTGAGTCGTCGTGGTGGTGCAGTTAGTCTCGTCGACACCATCAGAGCAATCCGTTATACCATCACAGCGCCACCAAGCGGGGTAACACAACTCGTTTTCGGTACAGTCGCCCAGTCCCGTTAGGCAGACGTCTTCCGGAAGACCTACAAATTATCAACCAGCAAGAAACGTCTAAGCTCAAGAGGATCTGAAAAAATATCTTGAGTTTCACACCCATCCGCTATTTTGTTTCCTATCTATGATCACATGGGTCTTTTGCTCCACTATATTCACACCAATACCCACGCCGAAAGGACATAGGCCTACCGATGAGTATGCTAATCTGAAAAGGACACATCCAACAAAAATTGCCGTTATCAATTATCAAGTATTGTTATCAATACAAGTTTTGAATAACCGACAAGTCAATGGGTTTGAAGCGTCACTGAATGGGATACCCATCATTCTTAACATTCCGTCGACGACCCCTTATTAAGCCCTTCTGGCCGGCTGTGAGGTGCTGGTATTCCGAGACGGGCTTGTGCAGTCAAGCTATCGTAAACAATAGGCAAACAATGGACTGAGTACGCGCAGGAATGCGCGAATAGACGACAATCAGCCAGGTGATCCGTTTCAAACCTCCGCCATGGCCGTCGTCTGTATTCAAGTATAAATACTTGCACTGCGGCTTGATCTGCCATGTTTTGTCCCATTTTTTGAAGACCCCTCATGTCCCTCCACTCATGGCCAAGACCTCTTTTAATACCTTGTTCGCGGATGTCTACAGCGTGTACCTCGACCATGAAGTAGAAATTTTCAGGAAGGTCTTGGAAAAGATCAGAGACACTGGAGAAGGAGAGCCACGCCTGACTGGATTGGACGATCAGGGGACTGGGGACGGCAGGACCGAAGAGCTTATACAGGGCGCTTGACCTAGGACGGGCGGGGCAAAGACAGGAGAGAAAGTAAGTGTTTTGCTTTTGATAGGTGACCAAAATAAATAAATAAGGGAGCATTTCATATTGTCCAGACATGGTACTGATTGCGGTACCGCTAGTTTTCTTTGCGGCGCCGCATTCCGTACGGTACCTCAAACCTTGCTGATGAATGGGAAGCCAGGCGGTTTAGGGGGCCTATAGTACGAGCTCGTTATACCAGCCAGCTGGCCGCTAATGCCGTACTGAAAAACAAAAACACGGCCGTACCGCTTTTGATACCGCTTTCAAGCAATATGAAATGATCCCTTACTGCACTGGTGCATGCTGAAGATTTAAAGGAAAATTGTGTATTTGTAGTATACGGGTTAGAGTTTGCGGATACACCATGTGAAGTAACTAACTCTGCAAAGAGAAGTGCAGGAACCAGATGTGTAAACTCAACGTTTCGGTCAGTATACTTTGATCGTCATCAGGAGAATCTGATTAATACACTACCGGTAGTCGAAATATTTTGTTTCGCCGTTTGTGAGTTAACGACACCCCTTATGGTTAACTAGAGCCATGGTTTGGGCAAGATTATTCTACCAGACTCTGTCACAGTAGCTGACGACAATCGACTCCCATTAGTACAAAATCGCAAA
Organism: Hippasteria phrygiana; assembly: GCA_037893225.1. Taxonomy (NCBI): domain Eukaryota; kingdom Metazoa; phylum Echinodermata; class Asteroidea; order Valvatida; family Goniasteridae; genus Hippasteria; species Hippasteria phrygiana. Next base: position 1,856,617 of record JAZGUH010000008.1, on the reverse strand, counting down.
GGACAAAATTCCGGTTATAGCAAACACATATCCTCGGTCCCAGTAAAACTGTGAAAATGTCCATGGGGAAAATTCGCTTAAAACGAAATCGAATTGTACGAAATTTCTGTTACAACGAAAGGTTTTGGTAACCCCGTTGCGTCAAAACATTGTCAGCGACCCATTTAATATAACGAAAGTTAACAAATCCTGGCTCACGGCTTTTCATTCAGATTTAATTGAAAGCGGTATTAGTCATCAATTGGTGTCTGTCATATCAGTTGATTCATCTTGCCGACGGAGAATCTATTCAGAGGGATTGTGCTAATTGGTGCACGATATGTATATGGGTCATTCCATATAAATTTGGGGTCCAAAAGTGTGACATTTATGGCGTCCCTGTTACATAGTGACATGTATAAGATTTTGCCATTCCGGACACATTATTTAAAACCTTCTATCTCCAAGAGTGATTGTGCAATTAGCAAACAGACACCTGCCAAACAAGTAAAACATAATGCGGAGTCAAATTGAATGATACTTAATGGAAAATTGCACAGGTCATGTGTAACATAGAACAGCGACACCAAAAATGTCACACTTTTAGACCCCAAATTTATGAAATGACCCATACACTTTTGCACGAACTTACACAAAAGCTGTGTGCTCGTTTATAGTTCTTTGAAATATGTCGGTACTTGTTAATTCAACTTATTATATTCAACAAAATATCTGCGTGCGGCGAGTGTTTATTGTAACCTTTAACACAAGTCGCTAAGCTTACGGTAATAACATTTTCAAAGCTGACGTCACGTGTTTACGTCTATATTGTGCGCACGCATCGTGTTTTGCACAAAATTTGATCGAGGACAAAGATCGCGTGGTCTATATAGAATCACCTATACCAAGCTGAGCCTTTTTTTCTCCGCGCCTCCTACCTGTTCTTGGTATCGTTCCCACTTCCGATGGTTATGATTTTCCCGCGGCCCGTGGACGGAAATTTGAGTTGGGTGAACCTGAAGACGACCGCCGTGCACGGCGGGCCAGTCACCCGCCACGTACAGCCCACGGCAGGCTCATTGTACACGCCCGGTAGGTACGGAGACATGATGACGCTATGGTTCGAGGTGGTGGGGTGGAGGTGGGCGGGGCCACAATCGGCGTTAATACCTACAATGAATCAAGAATTGTTTGCGGAAAAAAATACATGGCTATGCTCCTACAGAATGCGCTACTCAAAATAGTGGTGGAATGGTTAAAAACATGGGCGGCGATCCCGGGGGACGGGAACACGTCCCCCAATATTTTTGTGGCAGTGTCCCTCCCCCCAATATTTTTGTGCCAGTGTCCGTCCCCCCCCCCATATTTTTCCTCTTGTCATATACATTTCATGGGTCATTGGCTTTTACATGCACCAGAATACACAAAGATCAGCACACATTTTCAAAATTTCCCAGGATACACAAGAGACACCGAATACAAAATACAATTATTGTTGGTTGTGTGCCGCGCCGCCGTTTGGTTAAAAACAAGTTATACACTATGAATTTGTGCTTAGAAATAAAACTATAATGGAATAGCCCAGTTCAGTAATACATTCGGATTCATGCACGATTAATCTACCGTCGGAATGGACCGACCCACGAAGCCCTTTTAGTTAATATTGACCAATCAATTTTTGGAGTTTGAAACGCGTACTGTAGCGGCTGTGATTGGTCAACGCGTCAAAGGGCGTGGCTTAATGGATCGGTCTAGTGACAAACTGCTTTATGTTTTATATTGAAAAGGAGCCACATTGTGCTCTTGTGTTAAAAAAAAGGGCAAAAACGTACTGAAAATTTAAAACGAAGGCGTTTTATAATCCTAAAAAGTATCATTACCAAAACCGTCTCGATGAAACCTAGCATTAATGCCGTGTGCAAAAAGCGGACGATAGTCCCGCCCACTGCATGCTAATTACAAGCATCCGTGTTTTCATTGGTTACCCCCTCTGGTCCCCGTGTTACTCTTGTTCTGATTGGTTCTTCCATTTGTGCATAAAACCATCACGGCTGATGGTTTTGTGCATAAAGACTCTTTATTATTCGTTAAACAAACCACTTTGAAAATAAAGACTTTTGTGAGGTTTATCGGGGGTCGTTCAGGTACTGATTACATGATTGAAGAGTTTCATGAATGTCAAAATATAACAGTTTCTACGTAAGCTATGTGGATTTTCACAGTTGTAAAACCAGAGAAAAACAGAGAAATCCCTCTTTACTCTTGGAGACAAACCTTCTACCTTTTCTACAGTACACGGCGTCGCTTGTGGCACCGGTTGGGTACTTCTCGCAGCGCGCCAGCATGGCGAGCGTAAAGCCTAACGCGTCCTGGCAGAATTCTCGACACGGCACCACGGACGGCTCACGTCCCCCGTCCTCACAGCTCGGGAACGCCGCCAAACACACCAGCGTCTCCACCAGTCCACGGTAGGGAGACGGGACGGCCGTGGCGGGCGAGAGGCTGGCGTTGATGGGTTGAGGGCCAGGGCCCCAGGGGTTTGGGATTAGCGTCAGGAACAGTGCCAGATCGGCTTGCGAGTTGGAGAACACTTTGGTGTATGGAAGGCGATGGAGGCAGGTCGGTATCGTCAACTCTTGGCACGTGACGGTAGGCTCTTTAGAACAAAAATAGCAAACAAAAAAATGTTAATTATTATTTCGAGCGATTTGCAGTTTGTTACGGAGACAGAGATGGCGCCATGAGGTTGCAGAATAAATAAGAAACAAAAATCACCACGAGAGCGAGGGGTGCAAATTATAATTCTTTTAATAAACAACCCACCCCTTAATTTTTTTTTTTAATTAATTGCCAAAGCATTGCAACCCCGTGCCACACCACGAACTGCTAAAGAGCTCAAAACACGTGCTGCTCCAACCCACCCATCGTATCGTCACATACCCCAAAACGCATGAACGATGTATTTGCAATGCATGAACGATGTATTTGTAATGCATGCATATCTATTCATAGTTCAATTTCGGAAAAAGCAACATGAGAACTGGCACCGAAATTATTTATTATCTCAAATATTTTCTGTTCAAGCATACGTGAACTTTTGACCACAACCGTACAGATATATGGTAATATTATACAACATTTGCTTTTGCTGTAATTTTCAGAAATGTAAGGATAAGGGGGTTCATATTTTATAGCAATTATTACTGCAATGACCTTTTATGTTTATAGATGCTGGAAAATCAAAACAAAATGCTGTTGTTTTCTTGCACTCTGGTATCTGACCCTATATACTTCAAAAGAAACGAAGCAATTTATAGACATTGGGGGATTGTCAGGTCGGGGAACCAGACTAGCTGGCTGGCACTCGTTCACGGATGTATAACCGATTGCAAACAAAATGTGGACTAACTCATTTTGTGGGCAGTATTTGAAAAAAAAGTGAGGTTTTTTGCTTACGATGGTCGGCCCACAATCATTGGAAATTGATACAAAAATCACACTTTTCTTGAAAATGACAGCACACCAAGTGCCATGATTTCACAGCATACTTAAGACTGTCAAGTAAGGTCTTTCGTAATGATGTGGTAGTTTTGTTTGTTGTTTGTTGATGTTTACAAATGTACGGTATATAAGCCAGTTCGGTATTTCAACTGCGCGTGTGCACAATGATATGGGTCACAGGTCATTCGGGATAACTCACGCGCGTGGTGGTCGCACAACGCGCACGTGTTAAATTCAACCAGAATGGGCGTTCGCGTAATAACACGCGTGACATTACCTCAGCAATTTTATCCCGAATAACCTTTGACCTGGACTACTTATTCTAATTATGATCACTTAAACACATATATATACCTCCGCGTACAGCTGAGGAAATAAAGTCCCAGTATCTGGAAACCCTGGTATACACACCAGAGTACTCGGGCCTGCCGCAGCCATATCCGAAACTCGTGAGTCCCACGACGCGCCAGGACCCGTCATCCCCGCGACACGTTAAGGATCCTCCGCTGTCGCTCTTGATACGTAGAAAAAAAATAAGGATTTTCAATGCCCTTCGGTCAACGTCTAAATTCCTCTGTCTGTTAGGCGAATTTTGTCAATAGCAACCTTTCGAATAGCAGCTGTTATAAATAGAACATTACGTCATTGAATTTAAGAATTTTTCTTCGTTTTCCTACACTTATTGTCCGATTGTATTGGGCACATGTGGCAATTGGAATGATATAAAATGCGCCAATTTCGTTGTTATTTTAGCTATGAAATCGGGCACGCCAAAAGTGCTCATTCCTAATAGCCACACCACTTACAGATAACAGCCCGCGTTTTTGTATTTTTTATTTTTGTACGGAAGACGCCCAATACAATTAGGTTAAAAGCCACTCTAGGTAAAGGCCTATCAGAGGTGGTGGGGATGGCCACAAAATTAGGTTGCCAGCCCTGCCAACCCTTACGGTTTTCCTGGGTCGAGATCTAAATTCAGGATAAATCTTCAACAGATACCAACGAAATTGTCCCAATTTTCAGACCTATAGACCCAGGCGGGGGTAACTTCCAGCACTGGTGAGACCAACTCACCCCCCCCCCCCATTTAGTTATCCGGGGGCAGGCCTCGTTGCGATAACCGTGGTGTTAAAGTATAAAAACCATGCGGCTTCCAACTAGGACCATTCGTTCAATACGGTATTAAATACCACTCGGTGTTAATCCAACACCACCGGTTTGGTAGTGCGTTTACCTGGCAGGAGTCCACTCCGCCCGAAGCCCTAGCAGCGCAGATCATGTTTTCCGTGATGACACTGAAGGTCTCAGACAACTGGTCGTGGAATTGCTGGGAGCACTGCGACTTACTGACCAGGGGTACCTCGGCCTCTTGCAAAATCCTAGAAATATTACCTGCGTGTTTTGGAGAAAAGTGATTTAGGCATGTTGGCCGGTCAAGGTGAAAGTCTTGTATCACTCACGCTATATAGACGAATTTCATGACATTAGCCCCCTTCTGCGCACTTCGGGATTGAAAGCGGGACTCTCAGTGCTAAACAAACATGTTCCATGAATCACGCCATAAACGGCAGCGCAACGCACGTTCAGCGCTGTAAGTTGTTTACTTTAGCATTGAGGTACTCGTTTTCAAACCCGGAAGTGCGCAGATCGGTTGCTATTTCCGATTCGTCGATCATGATCAAATCCCGCGATCGAGAAACGCCGGGTAAAGCTATCTTCACCCAAAACGCTGCATCACCGAGGCCGATGAAAACTGGAAGAGAGACCATTTGCCCCTTTCTCGACGTAGTGTATATATCTGGCAATGTATGCTCTGTGGTCGGGCGGTTGGGAACGTCTGCGCTGGTGGTGGGAAGGAGGTCGTGGGTTCGGGTCCCACCCGAGTGGACTTGTGGACTTTTTCCAGCGGGCTCTCGGAGGGCATTGACTATACAGTGCTTCATACACTGCGTCGGAAAGAGGCAAAGAGCCTCTCTTCCAAACTCAAGAGTATATAAAAAGCAAGATGAGTGCGCATACCGCCGGGCACATTTCAATATAGATGTAAACACGTGATACTCGTCTACAGGTACCCAACAAATACCAATACATTGTAAGTAGGCCTAGGTTCATGTACCTGATGTAAGTTCATCTATACCTGATTCTTCAGTGTGGCCCCAGCCAGCAATGTAGCACTCGGTGTATCTCTGTGTCTCGAGCGGCTCCGTCTCTACACACGCCGGTAAGACGTTCTCATCAAACCTCACTCTCTCCTTGAGCTTCAGCAGAGCCAGGTCGTTTTCGTGCAGGCTGAAAGTGAATCCCGGATGCACTACGATTCTTTCCACCTCCACTCTCTGCCTGGATGGCGAGGTACCCTCAAGGTCGTGGTCTCCGAAGATGATGTCAACCAGGATATCACCAACACCACTACATGTATTAAAGGCAGTGTACATGTTTGGTCATTGTTGCAATTTTCAGAAATGGGCGGATTTGGGGGTTAGTATTTTATAGGAAATATCGTTTCACTGACCCGTTCACAAAGTTTTGCGTTCTTGGGATCGTTTTCAATTGATCACATAACTGCGCGAGCCGACTGGTTACAACCCGTACTTATAAGCTTAGGTACACTACGCCACACACACTTGCACTGTAATTGCAACCTCACCCCCGTTTTCGGATTGTTAACGCATAGGCCTATACAACGCGGACTAATTACATTCGGTCAATTGAGGGCAGTATTTTAAAAAATCAGTTATTTTTTCCAACGATTGTTGGACCGAACAATCGTTGGTACAATTGTTGACTGAGACTGAAATTTACTTACAGTCTAGTAAGGTATTTCGTAATAATTCAGTAAAAAATATTGGAGGATTAGCAATCGGATACTTTTAGGAATTACTCTATTCAGGTCCAAACTTTGATTTCTTTTCATAATGTTTAGTTGCATATGAATTTTAGCTGTCCGGTTTAACGATCAGCCACAGGACTGCACTTCAAGCACGACGAAAAAAACACGCAGATTGAACCTGTTTTCGGGTTTCTTTATCCCATAACTCCTTATCCCGTTGGAGTAAACGTTTCGTTCAAGCGACAAGATACACATAAATGCCTTTGCAAAATTATACCGGAATTTGTATTTTGTGGGAGAGAGGAACCTCTGGCGTCTTCCATTTATTGATCATGTTTTCTGTGAATATTTGTGTGTGGCGAGACAAAAAAATCACCATTTCAATGCGCGTCGCGTTCATCTACCGAATTAACTCCGCCATTCCTACACGGAAAATTGGCGTTCAACCACCCTTAATAGAAGGCGCATGGATTTCTCCTTTTTGTTAATAACCTGACGCTATTTAGTATAAATTTTCCCTGTCAGTTTGCCGAAATGTAAGAAACGCTCGTTTTGATTCATCCATAAGACCTGTTTACTGTGTGCACAATTCAACCCGTATGTTCGTCCTCGCTTGAATGATCTGTATCTACGAACCTGCGTTGGCCCTGCTTGGCAATTTGTACATGCTAGAGTTCGTATGAAAGAATTACAGAATAGAATTCCGTACCCATCTACGCAGTGAGCTGCCGTGATAGCCCATTCTGGATTGAGAAGAGATGCTGAGCACCGGTGGTCCAACTCGTCCCCAAGGCGATACTGCATGGAGCCCAGCCAGGGCCAACGGCCTGTTTGGGAATCGGAACCGCCCACGATGCGGGACGCTAAGGGGCGCTCGTCCCCCGGCCGCGTACCACACCCACGCTGGTTGACCAGCCCTGGCGTACAAACAAGCATAATGAAAGAAACAAGCACCCTGCATCATTTGCCACCCACTAAACAAAAAATCTGGATCGATCACTGGCTGTTTAAGTTGACGACACCGTCCGCCATCTTTCCACTCCACGCGATGCGCAAACGTCCTACGTAAAACTAGTGCAAGCATGACGTATAAAGCAAATAACGCTTGGCTAGGCAGCAATGACGTATGGGTGTTCCCGGAGTGGTATGGCGGCTGCTGGAGACTGTTGTTCGTACATACAGCGCGCAACGGCCAATGAGCTATTCAGATTTGTATACATGGAGATTAGTGACGCCAACGCAGCCTTGATGATGATAATATCGTCGGGTGCCTTCCGCCGTGCGCTCGGATTCGCACATAGGATAACAAAGGGATAACGTCACCGTGCAACGTGAACCGGCTTAATTAAGCGATCTTTCTGCCAATAATGTTTGTATGACTGTTTTATAGTAACAACGGAACCGTTTCATATTCACGATGTGGTAAACGATGTGAAAACCATTTTCACATTTCCAAATTATACCGCGAAAAGGCAGACTTCTATTCCAAGTGGTCCTAAATAACAGCACCAGGTTGATTGCGTAAACCGTGCTTGAGTCCCTCTGTCTCCGCCTTCAAAGTTTGTTCATAAAATCCAAAGCTTTAGGTGCTGCAGCATGCTATGCTATTTGAATCGGTTTGATGGGGGAAAAAACGCCAATCAATTTACCTGGTTCAGTTTTAAGTACGGTGGCCCATTCCGGCCATAACGTCGAGGGCACTAGAGTGGAGCCTTGATGCAGACCGAAGACGACTGTATCAGGAAAAAGATTGGTTTGTTAAATACTAAGGTTGAACTCAATATTTACATAAATCGAATTCTGGTAAAAGAGCGAAATAGAAAAAAATATACACGCTGCTACAAATTGTTTGCTGGGTTAGATGTTTGGTCCTAACTGTGCAGTGCAGTGATGTAGTCGAGGCCATCACAAGGCCAAACAAGACCCTGCAATGCCAGCACAAGGCCAGCACAAGGCCAGCACAAGGCCAGCACAAGGCCAGCACAAGGCCAGCACAAGGCCAGCACAAGGCCAGCACAAGGCCAGCACAAGGCCAGCACAAGGCCAGCACAAGGCCAGCACAAGGCCAGCACAAGGCCAGCACAAGGCCAGCACAAGGCCAGCACAAGGCCAGCACAAGGCCAGCACAAGGTCATCACAAGGTCATCACAAGGTCATCACAAGGTCAGCACAAGGCCAGCACAAGGCTAGCACAAGGTCAGCACAAGACCTTCAGTCTTAATTCAAGTCTCAAGCTATTCAAATGAACTGTAATAAAAGCATTCATTTGTCATGGTTTATGCCTGTTGCAAGCTGGTCTTGTACCTGGTCTTGTACCTGGTGTTGTACCTGGCTTTGTGCCTGGTCTTGTGTGATGGCCTCGACTTCATCATTGGTGCAGTGTATGACCACCCTGACATTGTGTACACATGCATGCCAATTTCTGAAGCATTTTCACGGATTTGACTAAATATTGAACTGACCGGTTGTGCCACATAATTATGTAGATAAATGAGGTTTGGTTATTTTCCAAGATTTTGATGTTCTTGACCAATTTGGTGGGGGTATTACACAGTAACATCTTTCCAATGGCTATGCCACAAGACCACAGACTCAGTCATCAAGCTAAGGCATGAAAACCGGATAGCGCATAGACCGTTCGAGTTGAAGCCGCCATCCACCATATAATCACTCCCAATACAATAGGCTTTGGCAACCGTGTCCACAGAGTCTGCTTTCATCTTCGTTTCCAAAAGTACACGTTGATTATGCGGAAACGATCCCATACGATGGGAGTACCAATATGGCGGCTGCTGACTTCAGTTTCTTTTACAGCGCGCAATGGCCAATGAGCTATCCAATTTACATAAAGATCAATGAGCTAAGGCCACTCTGCTCCGATCCGTTCTTTGCTGTTCAGTGTTCCTCAGATGAGATTTTTTTTTACCTCGAGTGACCTTTATCGATCCACTGTCCAGGTTTAGCGATGCCAGTTGGCCTGATGTTGCCGCGCCCTTCAGTATACCCAGCACAGCTTGCCTGGTCCTCGACTCGACGTCCCCAGACGGGCCTTCTTCAGCGAGGCGAGGCGTCGGGGGACCATGCAGCTGAATCGTGTATTCCACGACCACACTCCCACGCCTATATACGGTTTGTAAAAGGGACAAGAAGGGGATCGAGTTTACATCAAAGAAAAACAAATTGTGGAACTTCAGTATTGGAAGCTAACTTGTTGCATCGATTAAAAGTTATTTATCGGCTATTCTGCACATTTTTTGTGCTTAGCGGCTATATGAAATTGACCCCTGGTCGCTTGTGCTTTTTACGGAGGCGAGGATCGTTGGGGGACTAGCTTCCAAAAGGAGGGGAAAAAACACATCGGACCCCATCAAGGAGTCATTCGAGTTTGAAACTAAAATGTACGAAAATTGTCGAGAATTTTCGAATTTTACAGGGAAGTGTTTTAAAGTCTCCACAAATCAGGTTAAAAAAGGAAATCGTCTTCGTAAGTTTGACGTTGTATTTGATCGTAAACTACAACGGTGCAAATGAAAAAAAAAAAAATAAGGAGTACGCATGCGTACCATGGAACCATGCGTATTTTGCACCACAAGTTACGCTACTTATAAAGATTAAGAGAATATACTACCCTTCTTAAAGTTTGTTTTCACTCCTCCACAATTCTGGGGCGTTTAGAATTATTATTATTAGATTATTTCTTAACAATTGTTGAAAGTAGCTCTTCAGATTTGGGTTTAATTGCATACTTCCGGCCACGGTTTAAAACTTCATAATATGAATAAAAAATAAACGTACTTTTCCCAAAAATAGAACTGTCCGCAAATTTTATTTTTTAAATCGCCAAATCCAGATCACCCCGACCAAAAACAATGACAAAGAAAGAAGTACATAGAAAAACACGCCCCTGCCTGAAAAACAATCTTTTTTCTTTTTAAAAACTTAATACCGTCAAACAAACCCGAACAAAGGCACCGACATTTTGGGAAATCGCCAACATAGGACAAGATAGTAGCTCAGTTGCGTATGTTCAGAGGTCGCAGGTTCGAATCCCGCTCCTGCCAGGTTTCTATGTTCACTTTGAACATTTGTGATAACCTTTTTCTATTATAAATAACACATTATTTTGCCAAAGATATCTATCGTGTTGTATGCGTGCCCTATTAGTATTATCTGTATGTAATTTCTGCACTGCGTAAATCTAGCGGGAAAAAATATGTCTAGTCGCAGCATACATTCTATGTAAAGCCCGGTGTAGAGCGAAACAACTTCCTGTCAAACAGTGCCATCAAATTAATGTTGACGTTACATAGCTACCTGTAATTTGTTTTCAAAACCATTGCACTACAAATTGATTTGCCAATTCTCTGATTTGCCAAGTCCTGACGGATAGCACATTTTGTGGCAACATACTTGCGGATGCCCTTGAACAATACGATGCCCTTGAACAATACGACACCCACCACATGTTCCATCTCTCAAGTTTTTTTTTAAAGGAAACACGGGCAACAAATATATCCAGCTTAATCAAAATGCGTGTTTTCACTGGAGGTGAAAGGAAAGTTCCATATCAGTTTGTGCAATAAGGCGCTATTATTTGGTAATACAACGCATTCCTTGTCAAAACAGCATGTTGGCAGTAATAACTTAAAGATTGATCCTTCATAGCTAATAGAGTGATTTTCAACACCTTTACTTGATTTCACTTGTCACACGAGGTCACATTAAACAGGTTTATATCCACTGCTTGCTTCGGGAATGATAAACTTCGCGGTGGGAAGTTTAGCCTTTCTCGCCAAGCATGGGGGCGTGATCACGCAGGGACCAGCCCGTGTCCTACGGCGTCGTGTTCGCTTCGGGCAGTGCACATTTGACCTGTCTTGACCTCTAAAGAACATAAAATGATTCCACGTTTGTCTACAGTCTCTGCCACAGGCACCAATCAACAGGCACAGGGAACAGACTCCCCAGTTTTAGACTAGCTCTTGGCATCTCAACATCTATGCACCGACCCCTACATGATGTGAACAATACTAGTAATTAGGAGATCATCATGACCTGCTCAGTGAGGCAAAATGTTCCCCAAAAGTCCGAAAACCACGCAATCGGTTCCAAAAGTAAACTAAACGTGAAAATTCGAGTTACTCGATACAGTGGGGCTTTTACATTTTGTTGACATTCTAGGTATCAAAGATTGCCCCTATTATATTTATTTTTGTAAGAAAGCTCAATAAAGAAAATTTTTGAAGTGTGTTTGTGTCGTTTGTGTAACGTTTAGACAACAGAATACGACCATGTTCCGACAGAGCGCGTTTTCGTACCGTTCGATTAAATGCCAGTTCCTGAAGTCACAGTTGGGGGTTGAATATGCTATCAGAAGAGGACACTGTAAAGTCGCATTTATGTGCTTAGTATTTGCAGAAAAACAAAATTACCAAAATATGACATCTTTACGGCGTTATTTGGTGATTTGTATTTTATACGCATATTAACATTGGATCGCTTAAAGGTTGGCACGTGAAGCCCATGTTTTCCCTTATTCTAAATAAGAAGTGACGTCATTGTGACCTGTGGTGTTTTGTATTATGAACTATCGAATATTTGATAACTAAAGGAAACGCAAAAGTAAACGTACATTTTCCCATCATGATCCGCTGGAGGTAGAACGGGTAGACGTAAATCCAGGCGCGCGGTGCATGCACACGAAGGCTTCATACGCGCGGAAGAACTCCTCCAGCAGATGTAAAAGCCGCTACCGGTCCCTGTAGTCAAAGTCAGAGCGATGATAGAGGGACCGTGGAACGAGTCTAGTGTCCTGGCCTAGCCTACGCTGCAATTTTCAAGTTCAGGTTTCCAAAACTCTCGGAGGGTCTGCGGAAAACCCCCAGCAATGACCCGCACAGTAAATTAATAATAGCTATCAATAATAACGTCAAACGCATGTGGAATGCGTTCCTAGGGGTCGACTCATGTACAATGTGCTGATAGATAACACACAGACTTACTTAAAGGTTCCACGAAATGAAAGTCATTCTCAAGGATATTTTGCACAAATATCAATGCGGTGTCAAGGAATTCTCTTTTGGGACTTGAAATAAGATTAAGTATTCTTAATTCTCAGTGTGCCACGATGAGGTTTGGAGGCACATCAAAAACTGCTTGCGTTTATTATAAAAAGCACATTTTCGGTTGCAATGCATCATAGGTAAAAGTCTGTATCTTAGGTCAAAATGTCACATGACGAGGAAAAAATCTGTTCTTGGCAGGTTCTGGGGAAAGACATTACCAAGAAAGCCGAGTCGGATGTGAGACGGTGTGTGGGCGGGGCTGAACCCCTCCCCTCCCACTTCACCCATTCACAGCAGCCAATTTCATGCAGAAACTAAAAGTTGTCAACCATCTCTTATTCTACGCAACATTTGCTCATCAAAATTAAACTTTCAGCCCCCAACCAACCCCGGCCCACCCTACCTTAGGCTGTCCATCGTGCAGTGGGAGTATTGACCTTGCAGTGCGCTCACTAAGAATACGCTGTCTATCTGTGTGGAGAACAAATAATCGATATAATTGCAGCCGTATCGTTAATCGCTGACTGAAAATCGGCAGAGACAGCCTCAGCTTGCGTACAGAGAATGGTAAAACTGCTACCCTTAAAAAGTTTGGTTAATCATAGAGTGCATTCGATATTCCATTACACGTTTACGCATTATGCAACGTTCACGACCTTTTCTGTGCACATCTGCAGCATCCGCAGCATCCGCAGCAGCATCCGCAGCAGCATCCGCAGCAGCATCTGCAGCATCTGCAGCAGCAGCATCCACAGCCACAGCAGCATCCGCAACAGCAGCAGCATCCACAGCCACAGCAGCATCTGCAGCATCTGCAGCAGCAGCATCCACAGCCACAGCAGCATCCGCAACAGCAGCAGCATCCACAGCCACAGCAGCATCTGCAGCATCTGCAGCAGCAGCATCCACAGCCACAGCAGCATCCGCAACAGCAGCAGCATCCACAGCCACAGCAGCATCTGCAGCAGCAGCAGCAGCAGCAGCAGCATCCGCAGCATCATCCGCAGCATCCGCAGCATCATCCGCAGAAGCATCCGCAGAAGCATCAGCAGAAGCATCCGCAGAAGCATCCGCAGTAGCATCAGCAGTAGCATCAGCAGTAGCAACAGCAGCAACAACAACAGCAACAACAATTACTCACCGCTTCTGTAAAGTTGCTCGAAAAATCTCGGTAAATCTGAGAATTCCGATCGTCGTAGGAGGTGACGTAATGCTGACGTAACGAAGACTCTACTTGCACTCTTACTGGGCCTAATCAACGAATAATGACAGAATGAGCAGGGGCAGAACGATATTATTTCAAGGAGAGGAGGGGGTGAGTCTTTTTGGCCAGTTTTCAAGATTAAATGCAAAAGAACACAATATCTTAAGCTCTCATATAGTTCATCATGTTGGTGCATTATTTTTGAACTATACGCGTAAAGAAGGCTAGCACGTACATTTTGCAAATAGAGCCCCCCCCCCCCGAGTTAGGGGAGGGGCTGACGCACCCTTTTGTTAAAGGTTGGATATTAAATTCATTGGTTTCAAATATTATGCACCATGCATAATCGATGCATCGTTTTGTTCGATGAATACTTGTTAGGGAAGGTTCATAGATCCACACCCCCACGTGACCAGATTGGATAGCGTTTAATAGATAACGTATGGACCTCCCTAGAACACGGGTTGGGGGTGATCACAGTGCACATTAATTTTTAGTGCCCACGATTGGTTAATTTGAACATAACGCAAGGTCCTTGCTCTGTGATTTGATGACACACTTCATTCCATCACTGACCAACATGGACTAGTGACGTCACATGAAAAGAGTCCTAGGGCCACTAGACGCGATTGTAAAGCGAATTTCACAACCTGTTTTATTTTAACGTTCCACACAAGCTTGACGATTTTGCTTCCTCTCAAATTCGTATGAGGTACGACATAAAGCCTATGGAACGGCCTTTACACTAAACACAAAGCAAAATAAGAAAAATCAATGCTTAATTCGTTGGAATCTCCCCGGCCCGGACCCTTCAGGGAGGGGACCTCTTGCACCCACGCAGGTGCGGGCCCGTGAACCACAACCACATCCCCGAATTCCCGGCGACGACCGACTGACAAAGCAAATAACCATTCAGCACTAAAAGTCAAAAAGAGCAAAAACTCCCTAAGATTTATGCCCCAGTTTCACGCCAAATGAATCTGTCCTGAATTTATTGCTGCTATTTCTATCTGACGCAGAAAATTTAAGACAGTGGAGTGTTGTCTTTCGATTGGAGGTCGGCCATTAAAGAGAAATAACCACTCAATTAACATGCCACCAATGACAGACGAGTACTTCGATTGGGGACAAAAACTTGAAGCCCTATACTGGTATTCCAAAATGGCAACTTTGAAAAGCAGCCGAAGACAACGTTATTAAGTATAAGATTTGCACACAAACTTTTTGGTATGAACGCTTGTCCGTTGACTTTTAAAGGTGCATATTATTTTGGGGCGCTCGGTGTTCCGTTTTATAGGATTAAATCTGATTGTCCATTCTTGTCGCAGATATCCCCAAGAGGGTGTGATTCGCGAACGAACCCTTAGACAACTCTGTGTGAGTTTATGGCTCGTCTCAGATTTCGAGCATTCTCTCTCAAATTACAGGTCATGTGATTAGACATTATTTCACAAACGCTGTCACGTGATTCAACGGTGATAATTAAAGAGCTACTCTTCGAACACCACACAATGCTAAATAATTTACGTGTGAATTCTGAAGTAGTTTGACATTTTCTACGGAGTGGTTATTGCTATAATTATTATTTACCAGGCTTCAAATGCTTTTCAATTTCACTATCTTGAAATTTCCCAAGAAATGCCTTTTATAAACGAGGTGGTGTGGGTAACCTGTCGATCATATCCTTATAAATTATATCCGTTATGTCCATCAGGCCATAATCGAGGGATTTTCATCGACTTTTATTTAAAATTCCTTTGATCCGATGTTAAATTGACTTTCAATATTTATGAACGCAGCATACTGGAAATGATGGATCTTAGGAAAAACTTCAGGATCGCAATTGATTTGTTCATAAAAGTTTCCAATGAACAATAAATATCAATTCCATGGGATAAAACAAAATGAAAATGTTTTGGGTGTATTTGGCGGGAGGAGTGCCTTTGGAATAAAACATGCATGAGCTATTTTTGACAGGTGGGTGAAAAGTGCTAAGTCAACTGTAGGCCTGCGGGTTAAAAGAAAAAAGCCAGTTCGATATTTCAACTGCGCATATGCACAATGACTTTTTATCCCGAATGACCCGCGTGACAGAACGCGCGCGTGAGAACGCAGGAGGTGGGCGCACAACGCACACGTGTTAAATTCAATCAGAATGGGCGTTCGCGTAATATGGCGTGACATTACGTCAGCAATTTTATCCCGAATAACCTTTGACCTTTGAGATACCGAATCGTATGGATTTTTCCCCGAACACTGGAGTTCAGGAAATAATCAGTAGCGAACCGTACTTTAAGCGAACTAATCATGTCAAATTGCCATGACAGGGAAGGTTGGAAGTACAGGTTATCGCAGCGGAGATCAGCGAGGCGCGCACGGGCTGATGAAGGCGATAAGACCCATTGAAGATTCAGCCGTGACACGCCGGAACCACAGCATGTCTGGTGCGCTGCTGGATTTTGATTAATTCTCTGAAGCTGATGATTTCTGACTTTTGGCGGGAAGATGCTTTGGTAATATCACGATTCGGATGCCAGTGAACTTGAGGATGCATGCAATAGGAATTTTGTGTTTGTTGAATACATGCAGAGGACAGGTTTCTTGCCGTGTCACTGTGAATGTCCAGCCACCTTTGTAGCATAAATTTTAATATTTTGGTTTTTATGCTAATGAAATTTCCGCATTAATTCATGGCCACATAGAGTATCATATCATGAAAGCATGACAGCAGTGTCTTCATAGCTTTGTGTACAAAATATTCTACTAATTTCTTGACAAGGTTCCACGTTTGACGCGACTTTCAAGTTTAACAGCTTGTTTTTAACTCCATGGTATAGGAAAATCTTTCTTCCAAACCGCTGGATATGTTGAAGGATTGAGTGAATAGTGCTGTTATTATGGCAAGGAATTTCTGGTATTACCAGACACAAAAATGCACTCTTGTGCGTAAACTGGCTGAAGGATTTTCTAAAATAAAATTCAAAAAATCACATTCTTGCCACTTGCAATTAATATGTAATACATAGGCCTAGTAAATAACGCAGGAAAACAAGTTGAGCCAAATCAATTTCATGTTTCCTTCAGCTCATCAACCATGCACTGTTATAGGCTAATATTGGCTGAAACCCCTTTTTTACAAGTGAATTTTTGTTGATTAACTGATGAAATTATTTCGTGAACACTAAATAGTACATTACCTTTCCGATACGCCGTCGTGGATTCCTCATTTGCGAAATCGACTGCGTTTAGGAAAATCAACCAAAAAGGGAGATTGGTTAAAACAACGACAATTGCTTAACATCGAGTGTTTTTTTCTAATATAGCTTTTAGATACATTTACCTAATTCCGGTTCCCATAGAAATCTTTAAATGAAATTCCATGACTTTTCCTTGACTTTCCAGGTTTTCATGGCAAATTCTTGTGCTGTTTTCTACATCTTAGGACAATACACTGGCCAGTCATCGCATTGAAAATAAAAATAAATAATGGTCTATTCGGACTTTGAAAGAAGTAGGCCTATTATAGAGCACCAAAGTCTGACGTCAGTTGGCACAACTGGCTCCAAACAAAATGTAGATTTCGACTTTTCCTTTGTTAACAGCCAGTCATGCAAACACATTGACACAAAATAACAAAAGTATTCTGGTTCCAAACATTGCATTGACGTCATCACTTCGGTACTCTATAGGGCGTACATGCACCATGGGGAATAGTGACGTAATCTGGAAGAGTGGCAAAGCCAAATATTGTCATTCCATGACTTCTCCGTGATTTTTGTTTTCTTGGAATATCAATTATCCATGACTTTCAATGCAGGATAGCTTTAAATTCCAGGATTTTGTATGACTTTGGAAGCCCTGCTAATCATGGGGGCAGAGTGGTTCAGAATGCACTTTGAGGCGTACGAGGGAAACTTTCTCTTGGTGCATTAAAGGGACATTTTCAGGCGAGGCCCCCAAATGGGGTACAAAAGGTGGCGTAGTTTTTCGGACAAACGCTTTTTTAAAGAAAGAATTAATGTTGTTTTCTTCGCCTCCTTTACGGAAACATCTGTTATAAAAGACATTATATTCTGTGATTCGTGTTTTTTTTAAGAACCAGGGGTTTAGAAGAAGTTTTGCTCCAATGAAGCAGTTGCATTTTTTGGGGGGAGGGGGGGGGGGGGGAGGGGTAGAGGCCTGTGTTAACGCCCCTCTCCGGTAGCTGGAGGGGAAAGAAGGGAAAAATAGAAAGAAGAATAATTTAACCACCGCCCCCCCCCCCCCCCCCCCCCCCAAAAAAAATATGCATGTATATGAACCGTCCCCGAGGGTGTTTAATAATTCAATTTGAAGTTGATCTTTTTTCTTTCATTTTTTACTGAACGAACCTTTATGACCGTGTGCATGCTTGCGTATAATGCAGCTTGGTTTAAAAAGAAAATGGAAATTCTGGGATTCCGAACGGCAAAAAATGCACGCACGGGGGAAGCCGGGCCTGTAATAACTCATGAATTTATGCGGCATTTGACCCTGGCATGTGACAGCTCACATCACCGTGTTCGACAGCCAAGCACCGTGCAACACGGCGTGTCCTCGGGGGGAGATATCTGCCGTTTCTCCGGCCACTCAGGGACAAGGGATAATGGAGTGCCATATCCTCCTCGGACAATTGGATGATTGGTTTAGGAACCGGCTTTGGAGGCGGAATGGGGGGTTCGTCCTAAAATTGCTTCTGTTGGAAAGATCATTAAAATATTCGTTTGAAAATCAAATATTTATGTGATGGGCGTACTTCAGAAGTGTGTGAGGTACAGTCACCCTTTTGCATAAGGGCCATTCCATGAAGTTGAGACACAAAGTGTGACAAGTTTCGTAAAATGTCCAGTTACATGCCATCTATATAGACTGAATTAATTGAATATTTACCGGTACCATTATATTTTGTCTTGGAAGTTGGACAGATTTGGGCCAGGGGCCAATTTCATAAAGCTGTTAAGCACAACAATTTGCTTAGCATGAAAATGCTTCCTTGATAAAAACTGGATTACCAACCAGATTTCCATGTGTGGAATATTGCTTTTGACTCGCATTCAGCTGTTGTTTGCTTAGCATGAAAATTACATGGACTTTTGGCTGCTAACCTGTTTTTACTAAGCAAGACATTTTCATGCTAAGCAAATGTTTGTGCTTAACAGCTCTATGAAATTGGCCCCAGTTTTGTACCATCTTAAACATAAGTTGCCTGAGAAATTTGACATTATTATGAACATTTTAGGACTCCGAGTCGGATGTAATGGGGACACCAAGTCCGAGTCGTTTTACATCTTTTTGTCGTGTTGCGAGATTTAGCCTATTGTACGAACCTTCTCTGCATACTACTAACTGACCACAAAATGGGACCATATACGTATTTTTATAAGCTTATTGCAGATACATTACAAGAGATGTGTTGAAAATATGTTTCGACGTAGCAAAAGTCACACTGGGGTACATCATGATAAATCGATGGGGTCCATTCTTTGTGTTTTGTACTTTAACATGCATAGCAAAACTGCAGTGATATGTAGAAGTACTGAAATTGCCTCACAATATAGGTTCTGGGTGTAACGGGGACACCGTGTTCCAACTTGGCGGAATGACCCACAATGCTGTCGAAGGACAAATTTTTCCGAATTCTCACCAAGACGGAGAAGTCTAAACTCAAGCATAAAATCAAACACTGACCTGTGAAATAGCCAGCGAGGAAGCAGATGACGGCCACGAGGAGCAGCGTTCCCAAGGAGACGATTGCCTTGGCAACGCATCTGCCAGGTTTCTCAGCGCGATACTGGACCGCGGGTCCCCAGTACTTGGAGACGACCACCGGAAGGCCGATGAAGTGACCTCTACCGTTGGCTTTCGGTTCCGGTACAAAGGTCACGACGGGGTCACCGTTGGGGCAGCGCTCGACGATGTGTACGTGGTATGGAAGGGTCTAGAAAGGTTAAAGACAAGGCTGTAGTACAAAGTTTCATTCATTTAAGGATGTAAGGACATCTGACACCAGCAGAACTTTAAGCAAGAAGGCCACAATAATTATCTCCTCACCACCACACGGCACAGCAAGAACAATGCCAACACCAAAAACAAAAGCAAAACAACAAAAACCGTGACGGCAGCAGCAGCACGACAGCAGCAGCACGACAGCAGCAGTACGACAGCAGCAGTACCACAGCAGCAGTACGACAGCAGCAGCACGACAGCAGCAGCACGACAGCAGCAGCACGACAGCAGCAGCACGACAGCAGCAGCACGACAGCAGCAGCACGACAGCAGCAGCACGACAGCAGCAGCACGACAGCAGCAGCACGACAGCAGCAGTACGACAGCAGCAGCACGACAGCAGCAGCACGACAGCAGCAGCACGACAGCAGCAGCACGACAGCAGCAGCACGACAGCAGCAGCACGACAGCAGCAGCACGACAGCAGCAGCACGACAGCAGCAGCACGACATCAGGAGCGTGCAACCACAGCAGAAACAGCAGCAGCAACAGCAATTGAAATTTGTTGTTGCCCTTCACTGTCCTCATTCAAAAAAGCTGTGAACAGTTTTCTCCTTGAGTAATGGTTCAGTAAGGACAGCAGTTGGGGGTAAATTTTACTTCTTTTTTATTACTCATTTTAAATGTAAGTGTGTGTGTTAACTTTCGTGTTTTAGTACGTTTTATTTTGTCTAATTCACATTTTATTTGGGCAGACTGTACCTTTGGGTCATAGGAATATTTTTTCCTCCACGGTCTTGCCTTCTCCACATTTATTATTATTTTTTATGTTGATTTTTATGCAGATTTTTTTCCTGGGTTTTATAACGATATTGTATCTACTATGTGGAGAGAAATAAAATAATAATAATAATAATAAAGTAGCAACAGCAGCAAAATGACAGCAGCAACAGCAGCATCAAGTGCAGCATGACTGCAGCAGCAACAGCAAAAGCAAAGGCACGACAATTAAGAGCAGCAGTAGCAGCAGAAAAGAAACAACAAATGCAGCAACGGCAACAACACCAGCACCATCAGCAGAACAGCAGCAACAAGAGCAACAGTAGCAAATCTGCAGCTACAGCAGCTGTGGCAGCAGCAGCAACAACGGCAGTAACAGCGGCAACGTCAGCAGCAGATATAGCCACGGCAGCAGCAACAACAGCAGCACCACCAGAAACAGCAGCAGAAACTGCGGCAACTGCACTGATCGAGCAGCAACAGCAACAACTGCAGCAACAACTGCAACAGCAACATCACCGTTATCATCACACCACCCACACCAACAACAAACCCGACACCAGTCTGACAGCACAACCACAACAATATCAGCAGCAACATATGCCACACTATCACGGGCATTGCACTCTGACCAGCACCACCATCATTATGACATCCCACACCACCTCGACCACACCTGCCGATGTCCACCAATATTTGCCTAATATCAGTCCCCCATCTCAATCTGGCCATATTTACGGCTAAATTAAAATAACGTATACGAATACACACACACACATGCCATAACCATAACAATTTCGACATGTAAAGAAAGCTGAGTACACTGAGGTCCTGCACTGCAAACTACCATCTACGGTGGCCCCTAATTGATGTTAATCCACCTGTCACAGCTGTGTTGAATTATTCCCCATAAAAACAATCGAAAATGGATTCCTGGAAGACAATATTAAACCAAGCGATGATTGTGAATGGGTCCCCATAGGGTATGTATAAACATGGAGGAAGGAACACTAACTTCCTCCATGGTATAAAGGGGGTGTTCAATTGGAGAACTCGTATCCCCCATTCTATTTGAGATGTAGGCCTATTTGGTTTCAACTATAGTGTTGTGGGAAATATATCCAGAAGTACTTTGTCCAAATTGGTCGAATTTGTCCCATGAGCTGTGTCTTATTTAGATTTAAAAACAATACAGAATGCAGTGTCGTATCATGACGAAATATTCCTTGGTGTCTGAGATTGCCTTTACAGGAATTCGCCGACGCCATTTTTACAGTGGTGCCGCGCTCGCGTGCAGGGCTGCCCCGGCGTTCTTTAATTTGAGTCGCGTGCGCATTTTGGCAAGTTGTAAACACCCTGTTGGTCGAAGCTGCGTCGAGCGCGTGCGTAAAACACACACGCGAGCGCCTCGCCACCGCAGTAAATGCTTCTAATTTTGGTCGCCGGATTCGTCTATATGAGACAACCCCATAGCTAGGGGTGTTGTACAAGACAAAATCCGTGTTCACTACAGTTTGTTTGTAACCCAATTACAAACCAAGCGTAAACACAAGTGAAATAAAACAATGTCCAACACGTCGTAATGATGGCTGGCGTTCATAAACGGTATAAATTCTGAAATTTGTAAAGCTGGGGAAATAATATGCCAGGGCCGTATCGACCAGTCTGATTTTTTTTTTAACCGTGCGAGGCTGAATTTTCCAGGCAACGCTGTCAGATAGGGTTGGGAGATGACCGCAGGCGGCCGAACACGCCTCCATGTTCCCCCCGTAACATGACGTACAGGGTCTGAAATGCGAGTGCGGAGAGTCGTAAAACGCGGCTTTTCCTGGAGTATTTTTAAGTCGATCTTCCCCCGTCGCTTGTTGAAAGAGGACACCCCGCGCTCGGGGGGGAAAGAATCAGACCTTGCAGGAATGCCTCGAAAGTCACGCGTGAGATATTAAATCTTTGTTCTTGATGTCGGCTCAAACGCCAATTGTCTGTAGTGTTTGTTTCCTGATTAATTTAGCACTGGTGGCTAAAGCGGCCTGTCGATCGACCACATGCTTGTTCTCACAATCTCACTGCTGGGCGCTGCGCGTAATTGGCTGAGAACGTTAAGCTGGTGTATTTTCGTAGAATGGGAAGGGTTTTCCATCAGTAATTACATTATAAACTCTAAACCCTGCTAAATCCGAAAATTGTAATATGATTTTGCATGCACCCACGAGGGTTTAGGGTTGAATTTGTTTTATCATAAGTTGCAAAGCTCGTCTCAGTTGGGCTTTTGTGCATTACCCTCGGGGAGTCTGGTTTGATCATCTTCAGTATACGAAAACTAGATATGGCCTACAACTACTTTTCTATGCACACGTTATTAAGGCGTACGTATCCACCATGATCGTGGCGTTCAACGCGCTCATGTCAGCAGGCCCGTTTATCATTCATATACCCTCAGCTCTGGGAAGTGCAGCTCGAGTTATTAAGCGCACGATACTACCACTCACAGGTACCCATATTCTGGGTGAAGAGTCCCCGAAAGTCCCTGCAAGTCCATCACAAACCCTGCAAGTCCATCACAAACCCTCCAGTCCTAATCCCGATCACAAGCTATTCAAATGAGCTTTGACAAAGGCATTCCTTTGTCATTGTTCATCCAGTTACTTGTGACCGGCTTTATTTATGAAAGGACTTCTGACTGGACTTGCGAAAGGGCTTGTGTGTGAAAGGGCTTGTGTGTGAAAGGACTTGTGTGTGAAAGGACTTCCAGGGACTCGAGTACGAGTACAACTCTGGTGAAGAGAAACAGTTTATGGCCAAGTGTCTTGCTCAAGGGCAACTGCACCATGAGCCCCTGGATGGGCTCACTACTCACAATCTGTTGTATCACACAGATCATGAGTCCAGTGCACCAGACGACGTGATTCTTTTTATGCACGTCACTATAGATACTCCTCGTCGAATGTAAGCCTATACAACTAACCGTAATGTCCCTTTATTAAAAATGGTATATTCTATTAGAAATGGCCATTTTAAAGCTCTGCCGCTTTAAGACAAGCGGTCACATTACAGCTACTAAGTTAGTGGCGACTGTAGTGCTACTAACTAGTATATAGGCTAAATCAAACCAAGAGCCAATCAGAACTATTGCCATACTTGTATGCTAAAACAGTGGCCACCAAAGTCGAAAATATAATTGGCTACTTAAATATAGCACTTGCGGCAGGGGCAATAATCGTGTGGCCACTAAACTACTGGCCAATTAGAGCCTAGCATCTTGCCATGTGCTGATTAATTTCTGTTTTCATTTCAAGTTAAAAAAAGAAGCAAAAGACAACTGCGCAGGGAAAAAAGCTACTCCATATATGGACTCCTTTTACACTGTAACGTCGTACTCGAGTAGTAGGGAAAAGGACACCGGGGCTATACAGGAAAACGGATAGGCTACTTTCAGAAAATGTTTCAAAGGAGTGAAAGGATTTTTCAGTTGGTGCAAAAAGCCACACGATATTACTTTGAACTGCTTTGCGGAGGCAACTTTTACCAATCGCATGATGCTTCGGGATATTGGTGCGTCAACTTTCTGATGAACCCACTCAAAGACGTGGGGGTCTGTATAACATTGATACTCTTCATTAGTCCACAAATGACAAACTTGAGAGCGGCTGAAGCATAAGAAGTGACTATTGATTACTAACAATCAATCCTAACTGACAATTTAGGTCTGGAGGGCACAGATTTGATCCACTTAACGCTGCCCACTCACCTCATTCATCGTCTCCCCGGACTCTGCCGATGAGTCGTCCCTGTCACCAGCCTGTCCGGAGTTCGTCCGCCCACGGCCAGCTGATGTGAGGTCCCCTTCCTCCCTCGGTTCTCCCGGCATCAATAAGTCCTCCTGCTCCCACCGCCCACGCCCGTCCCTGGACACGTCACGCCCACCCCTACCCCCAGGAGATCCCTTCTTGGCCGTCACGTCGCAGTGGCAGCGGTGGTTCTCCAGGAGATGCCTGGCCATTTCGGCGGCCGATTCCGGGTCCCTGTCCCCATCGCTTTCACCACCCACACGGCCCGCGGTTTGAGACCCCGGAAAGTTTCTCGTGCCGTCCCCTGCTCTATCCATCCCGAGAACGAAACTGTAAGAGGTGACCAGCTAGATTACGTTGTTTATGATCGTGCGGCAGACCCTCAAGCATCGCTAGTACTCACTTGTCAGGTCCGCATACATCAGACGTCAGGGTAAGACTGAGCCTACCCTGCAAAGCGTCTAGTGTGCGTTACCGGTATACCACTCGACTCACCGTACCAAAGGGGCTTCGATCAGCGTGTCACGTACCGTATACCGCAGCATCGTGTTTCAAAGCAATGACAGAATATACTCTCTAACCAACGGAAACCTCACGATCAACATTACCTTGCATGCAAAGCGTCGTCTTCCAATTGCATAACTTCACCTGAATGGCCAGGGCGGATCGGGGGGGGGGGGGGGGGGGGTCGAACCCCACCCCCCACTTGTCATTATGTTTTTGCTTGTAAGGGCCAACGCCTAAAGTAACGTAGTAAACCAGAAAAGCAAAACACCGTCAAAGGTCTTATTCTGGGTGTACGGGTAAGAAGAAAACAGAGAGGTTAAATGGCGCCACCAAACTTGAGAAAGTGTGCCCCCCCCCCCCCACGCAACAGTTTATGGCGTTCTCGGCTGAAAAGGTTTTTTTTTTTACCCCTCTGGATCCGCCCTTGATACGTGTTCATTTTACTCCCGTGACAAGTTTGTAGGCCTAGGCCAAGGCCTATATGCTATTCCACGAGTGGAATAATGTATACGTAGAAATTGAGAACCACGCACTTTCTTCACTCCATTCTAAAGTATCACATGGATATTTAGTCAAATATTTCTCTGCTACTGATGATTCACATCAATTTTAACACCGTCCATGTTAGCGTTGACAAGCGTGGTTGCCAAGCAAATTTAGAGCCATAGTAGGAATTCTCCTTAGTTTTTTCTTGTCCCCAAAGGTGACGGTTTTTGTCCATTCTACATCACTTTGTATTTTTGTAACACGCGCTAATAATGCATGCAAAGTTGAACTGGATATCCATTGCATGCTTCCGTTAAATCTCTTGGGTCCTAACATTTTTTAAACGAAAAAAAACCCCACAAATTCGGGCATCCACTTTTCTTAGCACCAAACAGCGGCCCGAGCACTTGAATTGAAGACCTAACGCTGAATATTGTCATTCAGGTTTACTCTTTTTCGCAATAAATCGAGCTTCCTGAAGACTGCAAACTTGAATGAAGGGAGAGGGGAGGAATGATTGAACCGCAGGAATAAATAGACGAATCGCAAATTGGCGGGAAAACGCGGTGATAAATTTCCAGTAATCGGCGTGCCCAGGGTAAAGTAGGATCGATAAGAAGCATTGCCGATGACGACGCAGGCTGGCGCAAATTACTATTGAGACATTAGACGTGAGCAGGGACCTTCGTGCACAGCATGTATATTGCCACTACGAGATTAAAGGAACACATTGCATTGGAGGGCCACAAACTTGAAGAATTCGTCCTGAAATTGCTGTGGTTGCAAAGATCATTAAAAAGTAGAACATGAAAACGTACGCGAACATCCCTTGAAAATACGCCCATTGTCTGAAAATCACTGACGAAAAACTACGCGAACTATCCGCTTTCCAACCATACTTTCTGTCCCTGAAACTATTGTCGTTAATGATTTTCGGACAAACGGCGCATTTTTAGCCGCGTCGCATCGCAGACGGGGCTCTATAAGCGCTTAGTGTTCGTCTTCTTCTTGTGCCAAATTTGTTTAGTCACGTGACAGTTTTCCTTGACGACGTCACCAACGACGCAGCTCCTGCGCGAATTCGTGCTTGTTTCAAAGGATTGCTGTCTGCATGATTAAACTCTACTTTTGAATGATCTTTCTAACCAGTGATTTTTGGGACGGACACTTTTTGCATACAGCCGAATGGGCGCCCCCAAGGCAATGTGTGCCAATTAAAGGGGGCCCCGAAATGGATTTTGTGAAACGGAAACAAACACCTTACAGGGAGGTTTTGGATCGAAGGGGCGGGGTGTTCGGTTCGCTCGTAAAAATCGTGTGTATGTGTTCCTACATTAGTCTCCTTACGGGGTACCGGGAAGAAAGGGTAACAATTAATGGGGACATTGGTACCCCACGAGGGAGTCTTTAGAAATCGACGTACCCCACAAAGTTAACGCTATGGGTTTTGAGATTTCAACGGGGACAAAGGAAATTAAAAGAAGGAAAGTCAAGTCTACAATAGAGGTACCCCATATGGGTGCATATGTGAGGATGTGTGTGTGTGTGTGGGGGGGGGGGGGGGGGGGGAGGGATAATTAGTGCCGTGCGAAGATGGAATTTGCGTCGGGGATGATGTAAATTACACTACGTCGGAAAACGGCTAAAAATCTCTCTTGTAATTAGTTGTGAAATGGCGGAGCCTACCAAAATTCATGAGACCTCATAAACTCACTAATTCTTAAAAAAAAAAAAAAAAAACCAAAACACCAAAAACAAAACAAAACTCAAACCAAAAAAAATTAAATACAAACAAAACACAAAAACCCGCCCCCCAAAAAAACAAAAAAACACCAACCACAAAAAGAACAAGGACGGACAGAGCACACTGCCCGAAACGTCTATTCTCACCCCGGTTTCTTTTCAGAACCACACATCTTCCCAGAAGAGATTATTTTCATATGGTGACACCCGCAATTTCTCATTTACATTCTTATCGTTTCCACCATGCAAAGCTTCAAATCGTATTTACATAGAACACTGTTTAACATAACGCAACTTACTTGTAGAAAAAAAGCTGGCGGTCATTTTGAACTGAGAATTTGGCGGCCATTTTGAATTTAAATGCTTGGCGGCCATCTTGGAAAAAAATGACAAATAACAAACTGGTATTTTGTTTTTTACTTGGCATTACCGAGGAAAAGTTTTCGTGCTGAGCAAATTTTTGTGCTGAGCAGTTCAAAGAAATTGGGCCAGTGGATGATGTATGAATGGAAAAGAATGAAAATCTCCAATCATGATGTCAAACAATATTGTTTCCTTTTTCAATAGTCACCAAGTAAACTTTATTTGCGGTCTTTTCATTTTCACCGCATGCATGGGCGTACATTACTGACTGGTAAACTATATACATGCATATTACAAAATCCTGAGATTACATGTAGGCCTATATATATGTATTACGTAGGAGTTTTTTTTGGGGGGGAATGCTTAAAGTATAGCAACAAAGGAATGAACAAAGCCATGTCTCCACAGGCATATTAATTTTTGAAGAAAAAAAAGACATTAAGGTGGTGCAGTGCTTGGTCAAGAAAAATGATAGAGCCCTATTTAAAAAAAAATAAAAAAATAATGCCAAACGGCAGAACAAAAAATACCAAGTCATTGGTGAATAGCCGAGAAGCATGCGCAAAGCATTTCACATTTTACAAGTTCAAAATTACTGATCAATCATTCTAACAAAGCAGTACTGGGGAAAAAGGAAAATATAATAAGTCTCAGACTAAGGACCTTTTACACATGTCGTCAAGGAGTACACAGTAAAGTGATGCTCATGAAGTGCTCATCCAAGTAAACTAGTAAACTAGTCAAGCGTGCCACGTGTGTCCACGTGGTTTAACCTGACCAATGGCATCCAACGACTACGATCCCTCCATAGAGTACCAAAGTGATGACGTCAATGCAATGTTTGGAACCAGAATACTTTGGCTATTTTGTGTCGATGTGTTTGCATGACTGGCTGTTAACAAAGAAACAGTCGAAATCCCCGTTTGTTTGGAGCCAGTTGTCGTGCCAACTGACGTCAGACTTCGGTACTCTATGGCGGCCCACACACACGTGCAGCTAGTTTTGTTTACATTTCACCATTTGGTCAAATAGGTGAAAAAAGGTCTGGACAATGGAAGACAACCATGCACAGCTTTCAGCCAACAGAGGGCACCACAGCCTCTTCAACAAAGTTTAAAAGCAAGCGAACTTTACCGATCAGGAAATAGAAATCAGAAGAGAAAAAAATGCTTTTAAAAGTTGCATAACACGCTAATGTTATAATAATGCCAGTCTTCTGGCTGTTAGAATGGTAAAGCCTGTCCGTCTTTGTCACAAAGCCGGCAGTAGTGCTTAAAACAGCAAATTTCAGTGTTCCGTAATTCAAATAATTGTAACTTCTTTGATTTGAGCATCGCAGAAATTGGAGGTTCAAAGGCGGGGGAAATATGCACATACGCATATGTACACGCAACTCATTCGTAACTAAAAACAATTTAAAAAAAATCTTAAAAAGCAAGAAATGAAGAATTACAAACAAATTACGTGCAGCAAAGTGCTTGGAAGCTAAAATATAATACAAATGTGACAAGAGACAGTGCCGAACAAACTTAACATGCCTCAGAGAAAAGGAAAACAACTGTGGGGGAAAAAGACACCTCTAAATAAAGATAGTATACAACATTTGCTTTTTCTGTCATTTTCAGAAATGGATGTATTTTGGGGCTAGTACAGTAGCAAATACTGTAACACTGACCTGTTTAAGGGAGGAGTGGTTAATCTGTGGTCAGGCCAGGCCTTCGAAATGCCCAGCCATGCCGGGGCCTTCGGGCTTTTACTCTTGCTATTGTGAGCCACAAATCACCTAACAATAGAGCATCAACTAATCAATAAAGCCCGGCCTCTGCCAGGCCTGGCCTAGTTGTAGCCCCTCCCACATTAATCAAAAGATGCCTCAGCTGTCAGTCAAGTCTGGGTGAACAATGGACTCCAGAATTTATAGGCAGTTTAATGTGTACAATCAGGGGGATTATGGAAGCCCAAAGGCTGGGGCGTTCCAGGGGCTTGGCCAGGCTTTTCAATGGCCTGGCCCTACCACAGATTACCCACTCAACCCTAAAGTTGTGTGTGCATCTATGCTGGGAAAATGGAAGAAAAAAAACCCTGCTGTTCTTGTAGTCTGGTTCTCTGATTCTACTTCAGACAAAACAGTGATTTACAGATGTCAGGGAATTATCAGGTCAGGGGAACTAGACTATTTCCAACGATGGTCGGCCGAGCATCGCTGGAAATTGATACAAAAATTGAACTTGACTTGAAAGTGACAGCACACACCAGGTGCCCTGATTTCACAGGATGCTTGAGACTATTATTTACTTCGAGTAAGGTATTTCATTATAATTCAGTAGTTTTTGTTGTTATGTTTGCAAAAGTTGTATATTACCTTTAAGTAAACTTGTTATAACTCTCACCTTGAACACCTGAAATGCTATTCAATTTTTGATCAGGACAAGTGAAAATATAAATGCATTTGGAGACCCCCCTCCCCTTTTTTTAGGCTGCCTTTGCTTTTCAAATATAAAAGAAAACCAAGAACATTTTCAAATAAAAAAAACAGGCTGGCAACTGTCACAAAAATTGACAAGAGGAAGCGTTTATAGAGAAAACAAGAAAATGAATTAACCCTTTGGGCACGGTATTTTACGGGAGACGTCGGTGTGTCGCGGTGGTTCTGGCAGCCAAATCGAACCGCTACAATGTGTTTGTGCAGTCAAGCATGACATAAACAATAATCAAACAATGGATTGAAACTGCACAAACGGCGGCCAATGGCGTCATCTGGCCTGGTGAGACTTTTCTTTTTGCGTCCACAGACGTCATCCGTATGAAGGGGTTCAACTGCTGCAAACTGCTTACTGACTGGACTTACCCGAAATATACGAATCAACAAAATTAGCTGGCCTAACGTTTCAAATTCTTTCTCAAATGCATTTGAGAAAAGGCAAATTGGGAGCTAATTTAGTTGATACAGAAAACAAAATAAGACAAATGCTACAAATGGTTCTCAAAAATGATGAAAATGTAAAGAGAATAAGATTTGGTATTCCGGAGGTCGCAGGTTCGAATCCCGCTCCTGCCAGTTTCTTTGTTCACTTTGAAAAGATAAAGATTCGGACGGATTTCGGCAATTTACTATTTTATCGAGACTTAGGGCAGAAAAAAATGATAGGGCATGACCCCCATCAAAAAAATGTCTTCATCTACAGGTTTACGTCACAGCCAGAAACAGGCATTTTTTTGTGGGCGGGGGAACACATTTCTCATACTTATATAATTTTTGTTTCTAATCTGGCTTTCTGTGAACCATTCAATGATACGAGTAAACACCAAGAAAGTGTGGCTTTATCTCTCTCCTCTCGGCCATGGGGTGGTTCTCACCGGTCAGCACGGCCAGAATAAAGTCCAAGACCTTTGTCACATCGGTGTAGTAGCCAGGCGATTCCGGCCGAGCACAGCCCATGCCGAAGCTGGTCACTCCCACTATGGACCATCTGCCGTCCTCACTTTGGTACATTAATGGGCCACCGCTATCACCCTTGGATTGAAAGATAAAAAAAAAAAAAATATCAAAATAATGGGCATTATCAAATGTCATGGCAGCCATGTTGGGGGACACTCCAGCACAATATTACATGCCGATACTAGATGCCTGTCCCACAACATAGAGGCCTATACAGATGCAGGGTTGTTGCTATGGTGACAATGGGTATTCAATATAGAAATCAATACATAGTTGGTTGACCGGCTTAGACCAGCCCCGAAATCAACTCAACCGAACCCAACCAACCCAGCCCATCCCAATCCTCGCAATAGGGCTGTCCCGAATATTCAATCATCAACCGAATATTTGAATACTTTTTTGCCGGTTCAAATATTCGAAACAAATATATATGCACGTGCAGATACGACTCTAATGCTATTTTAATAGAAAATTTACGGCGCTTAGCAGTGTCAAATGCCGTTTTTTTGTCGACGGTAACTTTTTGTGGATGGAGGTTTATTTTTCCCGTCCGTAAAACCCTCGACACAAAAATAATTACTGCAAAAACGCAGGCTGGAGTTGGATTTCTTGTTATTACTTATACGTACCCATAATGATCTTGATACAACAGGTGCATGCAAAAAATTTCTACCAGGTGGTCCATAATATCGATCGGGGCGCACATAAAACACCGGCGTGCTTTGCGTGCAACTTTTTACCGGCACGGCATGCAATTGGAGGAATCAAATATTTGGTCAAAGAAAGTTTCGAATAATCGAATACTAAATTATTCGTAAATGAGCAGCCCTAGTCCTCCCCCCAGCCCTACCCCAGCCCCAGCCCCAGCCCAGCCCTGCCCCAGCCCATCCCAGTTTCAGCCCTGCCCCAGTGCAGCCCAGCCCATCCCAGTTCCAGCCCTGCCCCAGTGCAGCCCATCCCCAGCCCTCGCCCCGGCCCAGCCCTGCCCCTGCCCCAGCGCAGCCCATCCCAGTCCTCACCCCAGCCCATCCCAGCCAGCCCCAGCCCATCCCATCCCTGCCCCAGCCCATCCCAGTTCCAGCCCTGCCCCAGTGCAGCCAAGCCCATCCCAGCCCTGCCCCAGCCCTGCCCATCCCATTCCTCACCCCAGCCCATCCCAGCCCTGCCCCAGTGCAGCCCAGCCCAGCCATCATCACAACCTACCCTACAGGTGTCCACCAGGCCCTCCCTGTACCCGGCGCACAGCATGTTATCAACATCAAGGTTTGCAACAGGGGAGAGTAGCTGGCATATGGCTTGATCAAGGATTGGAACCTCCACCTCTTGTAGGACGTTGGATACATTCCCTGCAGTTCGGGAAAAGAAAACTGGCAGTCAGTTCGGTAGCACTTCAATATCTCTGCATAACTCTTGGCTAACGGACACATAATACTCTTTGTAGAACATTTTATTACTCCTCTGTTGATCGGTCAAAACATTCTATCTTCCACAAGTTTCCAAGTCAGACGTTCCCACATTTCATGGTGCAAGCCTCTCGAGTCGGAACTTACGTAAATCTCTGGCTAAGCGTTAATACTATCCCAAGAGGCATGCCACACCTGATGAATTATCCATTTCCTAGGCCTGTTCCAGGGCTATGATTTTGAAACCCCCTCAGCCTTTGGAGGGGTGCAGTAGGTCGTTGCCACCTCTTACCATTTTCCTCCAGATACCCCCATCCTGTGATGACGCAGGTCGTGTTGCCGGCAAGAGTCAGCCCCGGGTCGGGCAGGCAGGCCAGCTTGACGTGATCGTCCAGCCGGACCGGCCGGGCAAACCTGACCAGTGCCAGGTCTATGTTGCCAATGGTGTCCTTGAAGCTCTTGTGGATATACACCTCCTCGATTGGGACATCCACATGATGCGGAGACGGGCTGTCCAGGAGGAGGTCGCCCAAGACGGCGTAATCAAAACTATCGCTGCGGGAGAGAGAGACGCAATTATTAGGGTCTCTATTAGCTCTACTGAGGTAAGAGAGCAGAGCTGTAGTCAGTCGAGTCCCTGCAAGTCCTTTCACAAGTCCTTTCACAAGTCCTTTCGCAAGCCCAGTCAGAAGTCCTTTCATAAAGCCGGTCACAAGTAACTGGATGAACAATGACAAAGGAATGCCTTTGTCAAAGCTCATTTGAATAGCTTGTGATTGGAATTAGGACTGGAGTGCTTGTGATGGACTTGTGATGGACTTGTGATGGACTTGTGATGGACTTGTGATGGACTTGTGATGGACTTGTGATGGACTTGTGATGGACTTGTGATGGACTTGTGATGGACTTGTGATGGACTTGTGATGGACTTGTGATGGACTTGTGATGGACTTGTGATGGACTTGTGATGGACTTGTGATGGACTTCACTACATCCCTGTAAGAGAGCTTCTCAAAAGGAGGGAACATTCGACCAGGAATGTTGCTAGTTTGAATTGAACATGATGGACTATGCCGCAACAAACCATGACAAATTGTGACCAGCTCTACAAAAAAAGGGTTATTATGGCGAACAAATCTTCACGTAAGTGATTTTTTTTGGGGGGGGGGATTTCTTGGCTTCTATTATATCGATGTTTTCATAATTTATTTTCAGAAACATTAATATTGATGAATACAGATGAAAAAATAAATGTTGATAGGAATTACTTTTATGATGCAGACTCAATATTGCATTTAAACTGTGTGTAACATGGTTTATCAAAACTGCATTATTCAATTTTTGCACCTAATTCCACAAATCTCTTTTTTTGTTTTACCCTAAAACAAACGTCGTGTGCCATAAATGACACATCATTAGAAGCAGAACCTTTTTTGGAAGTGTTTACAATGATTACAGTATTCTTGAGTTATTCAAAACAGTACAAGGCGGGGACTTTCTTTTTTTGGCCGGGGATTTGGAGTAACAGGTGTGATTGGACAATACGTCAAGCGGTCAGGCTTAACGGATCTATCTACTGATTCTTACAGACAGTGTACTGCCGTGAGGGCCCAATACTCCGATAAAAGCGTGGCCCCGCACCAGTGTAGGTAATCTGAGGTATCCCGGAGGGACACCATCCAGGGCCAGGTACCAGCCGAGGCCGGGGTGCCGCCCACAATCCGGGCGGACGAGCTCGGGGCGCCTCCCTTCCTGCCGCAGGTTGTGGAATTCAGAAAGTCTGGAAATGAAAGAAATCAGGAGTTGGGCTACAACTCTTGGCCTAAACTTGACGCTTATGCTGTCGAGACCATCACAAGACCCTGCAAGACCAACACACAAGACCATCACAAGACCTTCAGTCTTTAATAATTCAAGGCTCTAGCTTTTCAAATGAACTGTAATAAAAGCATTCCTTTGTCATGGTTTATGCCTGTTACTTGTGCCTGTAACAAGCTGGTCTTGAAATGGTCTTGTGCCTGGTCTTGTGCCTGGTCTTGTGCCTGGTCTTGTGCCTGGTCTTGCGCCTGGTCTTGCGCCTGGTCTTGCGCCTGGTCTTGCGCCTGGTCTTGCGCCTGGTCTTGCGCCTGGTCTTGCGCCTGGTCTTGCGCCTGGTCTTGCGCCTGGTCTTGCGCCTGGTCTTGCGCCTGGTCTTGCGCCTGGTCTTGCGCCTGGTCTTGCGCCTGGTCTTGCGCCTGGTCTTGCGCCTGGTCTTGCGCCTGGTCTTGCGCCTGGTCTTGCGCCTGGTCTTGCGCCTGGTCTTGCGCCTGGTCTTGCGCCTGGTCTTGCGCCTGGTCTTGCGCCTGGTCTTGCGCCTGGTCTTGCGCCTGGTCTTGCGCCTGGTCTTGCGCCTGGTCTTGCGCCTGGTCTTGCGCCTGGTCTTGCGCCTGGTCTTGCGCCTGGTCTTGCGCATGGTAATGCGCATGGTATTGCGAATGGTCTTGTGATGATGGTCTCGACTACATCACTGCTATACAACAAAGTACATTGGAGATCATCACGTGAAGTGACTAACTATATATGGTTTTCAGAAGAACTGGGAGGGGGGGGGGGGGGGCAATTTCACGGAGCTATTTAAGTACAGAAAACCAAAGTCCCTCTGGTTGTTATACAAACAATGGCTAAATACCAGTTAAGCAATATACATCAAATGGAGTTTTGGCAGGTAACCTAATTTTACTGACTCATCAGCAAGGTTTTTTTTATGATAGTTTTTAAAACCCTGCGAGACCAACCCATGTATGCTAAACATGGCGGCCTTGCCGTACTGCCGTTTGCAGTCCTTTAGTATTAAAATCGTGTATTCGCCCTCTATAATGTGGACAAAATATTTTATGGGAGTTTCTGGGTCAATGGCCTAACAGGGCTGAAAGGGAATTCACCATGTCAATTCGACCTGTTTAAAGGAGGAACTTGAGAAATATTAAATTATTATTTTACGAAAAACTGAAAGAGTTATTAAACAAATATGCAAATCTGGACTGCAGTTTGCAGTACGGCCACACTTGCAGATTTTTAAGCAATTTTTTGTGCTGAACCAATACGGACGATGGTCACAGCCGCGGTTTGAAAAAGACCACCTGGCCGGTCGTAGTCTATAGGCACATTCCTGCATGTATTCAATCCATTGTTTGCCTATTGTGGGCATTACACTTGACTGCACAAGCCCATATGGCATACCAGCACCCCATAATAACAGCTCTATGACAGATTGGGTTAAGCAGCTCTTGGCCCCAGATGTAATAACTTGGAACACTTCCAAATTATTACATCTGGGGCCAATTTGTCAGTGTGCTGACTGCCTTCAGGATTATCCTCCCGACGACTGTTCAAAGCAGAGTTACCCGTCGGGTTGATTACGCTTGCTTACATGTCCGGTTGTGAAACAGCGGGGGGCAATCGCTCTCATCAACCCCTGATGGGCAATCGGGAAACCCGTCGCAGAACCACTCGGCAGGCATTTTTGTCAGGTCCGATACCTCTCTGCCTTGAGGAACAGTGCACAGAGAGCTCGTATCTACAGAACGTGACAAAACGCATCGTAACAAATCAAACTTTAGGAACTTTAATGCACCCAATACTATAGTGAGTTTCTAAATTTCTCCGCAAAACAGAAAATCAGGTACAGCACAGATATGAATCAAATTATGTCTTAATTCTTCAAATGTGATGCGATCAAGCAAAATTAGTCGGAACTCGGCAATCCTTGTTTTGAGATATGGGCCAAAATATGTTCGTAGGGGTGGAAAAATCAAAATTGACTTTATTTACAGAAACAGAAGGGAAAAACATTCTTCTTTCACATGAAAATATGACATGTATTATAAATGTGCTAAAAATGACTCAATTAAAAGTACTGTAACTTTAAACTTGATTTTTCTCAGTTTCTTTCTTTTTAATGTGCCGGTGTTCAAATATTTGTAACTAAACCAAAGGTCGTATCCACATGGGGTTTTTAACTAATAAGGAGCTTGAAGTACGCTACACAAGAATTTGTAAAAATCCCAAAATTGACCAGGGCCTACTTCAGACTGATTTTGCTTGATCTCATCATATATGACCAAGCTATATGTACATAATGACCGTCATTATGGTTTCATCATAAACTAGGCGTAATAAGCATCTTGGATGCATTTCTCTGGTCATGCATCACTGACTTCCACTGTCTTGAAAATGATACACGGTTTGGTGTAAAACATTATGAGCAAATCCAGACAAAAAAACCGATCAAGTCGGTTCAAAGGACAGTGTACTAGTAAAAACAAGAAGACACGATTAAACCTACGGAAACACTGAATAACTTAACACAATCAATTTATTCACAGCCCAACCTAACCATCATGATGCCCAGGCCCGAGATTACAATTGGTTACTGATTTCACAAGCTGTCCCTAGAAGTTTTTTCTTTTTACGTACCATTTTCATGACAATGGAAGTTCTGACAATTGTCATCATTTCTTTCGTCATACGAAATTGGGCAAAATTGAGTGAACCTAAGCACGAACCTGTGATGTTAGTGGCCCGGATTTCCAGCTTGAAACCCCCTCTTTGATTGTCATCCACTCCGTCCGTGACGTTGGATGAGTCGAGCGTAGCGCTCCCCGTGCTGTACCAGATCCACGCCGTACTCGACCCGACCAGCACGGGGCCGGCATTGCGCAAACCGTTGTACCGTCCCAGTTCCGTGCTCAAGTTCTGTGGCCGGTGACCGTAACCCACCACGATGAAGTTGTGTGGCTCGCCGTCCGATTCGTAGTCCAGGGAAAGGAATTTTATGAGGAGTCTGCGGGAGGTCGGGGGGCCGGTGACTAGCCACGTACACTGCAGCGTCTCGGTGTAGGAGGGGTAGCTCGGGGAGTACAAGATCGCAGGTGCGTCAGAGGTAACATAGATTTCGTCAACGTAGTTTGTTGCTTGGCACCTGCTGTCCACACCTTGCGGCAAAAAATAAAGAAGCTTAATTGATTGAAAAGGCAGCACCTTTGAAAAAAGGTCACAATAAAAATGTTGTACTGATCCTGACCCTCTTGAATTAGGATGACGGCCATAGCGACGGTTTGAAAAAGACCACCTGGCGATCCATTTCACAAAACAGTGCATTGCAACACAACTATTTTTGTTTTTGGCCTTATGCCGTAAGATTGATTCAATCCTTACCTTTGCGGCAAGCCCTTTCTCCCTCTGCGCCAACAGGGTAGGCTTCACAAGACACTACCCAGCTTAAAGGGGTTCCTACCGCATCCAAATAAATGGCGCTGCAGTTCTCCAGAAATTCCTGACAAAAGTCTCTGCACGGTACAACCTGTGGGGGGGGGGGGGGGTGCAAAGGGTTAGAAAATTGCCGAAAATTCCCCATGGGAAATTTGGGGAATTTTCAAGGAGGTCCGAAATTTTGGGAATTTTCGTTTAACCTTAACAAATGTGACCCGCTCTACAAAAAAGGGTATTATGTCGCACAATGTGAAAACACACACAGGGCTGTTCTATGTGAAGCGGGCGAAAAAATCTTCACATAGGTGATTTTTTGTTGTTGGTTTGTTGGCTTCTGTTATATCTATACAGTGAAATCTCGATAAGTCAAACCTTAGAAGAATGGGCTCCAATTTCGAGTTAAGCGGAGTTTCGAGTTACCCAAGGTCCCCTTTTTTCCCAAAGATTACGTATGTGAATACCAAGCGAATATCCAATGTAACGGCCGTGAAATAGAGCACAGAATCATGGCAGTTTTAGGTGATCTTTGCTTCGCTTTCAGCCGTTGCAGGTCTCCCCCTTTAGTGTGAGAGAATGGTCCGACAAGAGCCAATAAAACAGGCCCGTTTCATCGGCGTTAAAGATGTTTCTTCCGCCAAAACCTTGGTCAGTCCGTTGCGCAGCCATTCGTTTGTCATCTCCGTAGTCACGACAGCGCCCTCTCGATGGCATGCGCCCTCTCTCGATGGCATGCGCCCTCTCTCGATGGCATGCACCCTCTCACGATGGCACGCCCCCTCTCTCGAGATGGCACGCCCCCTCTCTCGAGATGGCATGCCCCCTCTCTCAAAATGGCATGCGCCCTCTCTCGAGATGGCATACTCCGCCTCTCTCGAGAAAACGGGACGATCCCGTGCGGTACGCATGGCGCGGTGCCGGCGTGCCTTGAAATGAACCAGCCACCCGTCATACGTCACTGCAGCAAGCATGTGCCACTGTGTGATTGGTCAGCAGTTCACTTGTATCATTGCCAACTGCATCGTGGTTGCGTAGGCACTTCTTCAAAGGATTGCAGTGACAATTATTACGGCCACTTTGCGTCCTCAGCCTTCCTGGGCGGATCACCAGCAGTTGCTTTGATCGTTGTAAGCTGACGAATAGGCAGCTGCTCCAATGATACTATAATTGCTAATAGCCTCGTTATTGCTATCTATACCCGAGATTAGGTTTATTGATTGCGGTCCTGGGAGATTCCTTAACCTAACAAAAGGATTCCAGTTTCTTCTGTGGCCTAATTATGCAAGTTTATTTCTGAGTTCGACTTATCCGGAGTCATCGGTCCAAAATTTCGAGTTTAGTGTGGGCATGTTTATACATGATTTGCTATTCATTTCACGGGAATAAATTCTTACTTCGAGTTAACCGTGTTTTCGAGTTAACTGTGTTTTTGAGTTAACAACCGGTTTTGACTAATCGAGATTTCACTGTATTTTCATAATTTATTTTCAGAAATATGAATATTGATGAATACAGATGATAAAAAATTACTTCTATCTTTAATTTATTTGCACTTTTTGTGTTTAAAGGCCTACATCTCTAAACGCACTTCCGTTAACTTGGAAAATAGGAGTATACAAATATCAAGAACACTCAAGAACACAAAATACCACAGGGTCAAACCTACACCAAATTAACGCTATTAGGATGTGACAAATTCAACCATGTATATACAACTCATTTTTCATGATTTTTGCGCCATAATACCCCTTTTTGCAGAGCCGGTCACAACTGGTATAAAAATGTCACCTTACTTGAAAAATAAATAAAATTCTGATGTTTTTGTAGCACTTTTAGTCGGCTGCTGAAGGATGGTTATGTCACTACCTCGATACCCAAGTTTATACTGGATAGGAATTATTATAAAATGATAGTGTCCTCCCCATTGTTGTAATTTCCGCTCCAAGATGTGTCTGGAAAATAGATGTCTAATTTGATCGCCATGTGTCAATGCAGACAATGACATATCCCTTCCTGTCTATCACTTCTTGAAATCTATATTTAGATATATGAGAATTCCCCCACCAGCAAATATAGGATCTATGTGGCCTCATGTACCGGACTCAAGATCTTGGCGATACTATAGATTGTGGGTTTGAGTCAGCCAGGGGTGATGGGGGGCTTGTGTTCTTCAGCAAGACACTTTGTCACAAGTTGCTTCTCTCCACCCAGGAGTAAATATGGGTACTTGTGAGGGCAGTGATGGTTATGTGTTTGAATAGCCCATGTGCGCTTAGCTTGCAGCCGGGGCTGTATACTCCCCAGGGAGCTGAGGTTTCAGGAATGATTAATAGGCCTGATGAGCAGGGGTAATGATGAAGTGCCTTGGGCACTATGATCATGGTGGCTATGTGCACTATACAAATTATTATTATTATCATTACTTATAATGAGTGTTTATAATTTATGGGTATATTTTCTACATTGGCGAAAATGTTACCAAGTTTATTAGTTTGCAACTGTCTATTTAAGTCAGTGATTTCCACCTCTTTTCGTAAGATTTTTAACGAAGCCGTCGAGTACATTTACCCTGTCATTACATCCCGGCATCAACGCCATGCACAAGAACTTGTCGTGCTGATTGTGGCACGTCTCAAAACCGCTCATACGGGCCACCAAATCCTCGTAGAAAGACTGGTTTGTAGAGTACGTGTCAGTGTAAGGCACCAGACTGCTGCAGTTGTTGGTCGGCTCCAAAGCCTCACAGCTTGGCTCCGAATCTGCAGTCCGATTAAAACAGTGTTCAATGCAAACACGAGTCCAATGCAAAAAAGGGGGAAAAATTGGACTCGAATCCACTAGGAGTCCCAAACTCCAAAAATGAGCAGAAATATGGACTTGACTAGAGCCCCGGCTCTAAGGTAAACTTGAAACTGGATTCCCAAAAAAACTTTCTACAAAAAACAATGTCGCTTCCCAGGTTGTATCGTAAAATTGGGTGTGATCCCTGGCTATAGGGCATTCTGGGTTGATGACTTCTGACTAGCGCCCACCCGAACAAAGATACTGACAATTTGGGAGACCGCCAACATAGCTCAGTTGGTAGAGCGCCGGTACGGTAACCCGGAGGTCGCAGGTTCGAATCCCGCTCCTGCCAGTTTCTTTGTTCACTTTGAAAATGTATTCAAATTTACCTAGTCAGTTTCCCTTGTGGATTGTTTGACGAAAAAAAAATCTAGTTAGAAGCCATAAACCCATAATGCCATATTGCCAGGGATCACGCCCAAACTTTACAATATAACCCGGGAAACAGCATCACTCACTGAGGATACGACTTTCGTCAAACAATGGTTTGCGGTTTGTTTGACACTATTATAAATACATATGATTTAAAACTAAAAATTTCAAACAAAAAGTTCAAGAATATGCAAAACAGCCAGCAAGTAACCTCGCTGGACACTTTTTACTTTATACATGCACGACTGTAACTGCTGCCTTAAGCTAGCATTTGACAACAGACATGCAAGTCTCATGATTTTACGCACATTTTTTTATCATTTGTTTGTGACCATATTGGTATAGTGACGAGACCAGCGACTGATCTTCAGGCTGTTTTCGTCAAAGAAATGGCAGAAATAATTTTACAATACGCAATCTACATAAAAATAAAAAAATTCTCTCAGTAATCAACATCATCTTTTTATCAAATTTAAGCAAAACATGATGCCTGCACATACCACATGGCACATTTGAATATAGGGCAGTTTAAATGTCAACAAACAGACAAAGGGCACACGGTCTATACACAAAAAAATATTCTAATTTAAAGCTCTTTTAATGTCAAAGATAAATAAATGGACAACAAAAGCATCTCACCTCCGTTCACGGTTGAGACTATGAAGTCGGCATATGGAGCAATGCGGGTATAGAAGCCCGGGTACTTGCTGGAACTGCACCCGATGACAGAACTGATGATACCAACTTCAAACCAGACTCCTCGCTCACTACGACACACCAGGGCGCCGCCGCTATCGCCCTGTTCACACCAGGAATAAAGTACTTCTGTAATTCGCTTCTTTATGAATTACCGCAAAAGCAGCTTGCGAGTTTACAGAAACTACAGAACGCAGCTGCTCGCATGGTTACTTTGACAAGTCGTAAAACTCACATTACTCCAGTATTGCATGCACTCCATTGGCTGCCTGTTCAATTTCGAATAGTTTTCAAGTTACTTCTGCTTATTTTCTATTGCTGCCCCCGAATATAATTCTAATTTGGTAATTTGTTACAAACCTTCAAGGTCCCTCAGATCTTCCAATTCTTCTCTGCTCGTAGTGCCAAAAACAAATAAAACATGGGGGGGTCGTTCCTTTTCTCATGCTGGGACGATACTATGGAACAAACTTCCTCCAAATATTCGTGACTGTTCCACCCTGCAAGAGTTCAAATGTGCTCTGAAGAC
Organism: Hippasteria phrygiana; assembly: GCA_037893225.1. Lineage (NCBI taxonomy): Eukaryota > Metazoa > Echinodermata > Asteroidea > Valvatida > Goniasteridae > Hippasteria > Hippasteria phrygiana. Next base: position 1,814,877 of record JAZGUH010000008.1, on the reverse strand, counting down.
CCACCACTTTCAAATGGCATTCCAGTAGCTCATTTATTTGATTGTCAAGCTAATTGTGTTGTTGTAATGTCCATGTTTTGATTATGTGTATCTTTGTTCCCTTTGTTTTTGTTCTCTGCGCCTTGAGCATCTCATTAAGGTGGATAATGGCGCATTATAAATTGCCCATATTATTATTATTCTGGGAAGAGGATTTGTGAAGATTTCAAATTCACCTCGGAAAGATGGTGTCATCGGGTTTTGAAAGAAAACTATTTAAAGACGGCATAAATATATTAGGTGCTGTGATATAAATCCAGGTTTTTTAAACTTTGATTTCCACTATTCAGTTTCGATTTTGGAAACCGGATATTCAAAGGCAACCTCAAACAAATTAAGCCTTCCATTCTATTTTGTGACACGGGCTAAAGAAAACAACTGGAACATCCTCCAATTTGTCCCTTTTTTTTGCATTAACAAATTTTTGAAGCGTTTAAAATGATTACAGTATTCTTAACTTATTTTAGAAAGTAATAGGCCGGAACTTTCTTTTTTTTGGCCGAGTGTCTATTGTTCTTGAATGGTAGTGTGATGGATAGATGGAGCTTGTTCAAACAAAGCATTCATTCACACGAAAGGGGGGGGGGAGGGGGCTCCAAGTGCGATGAATAGGACCGCTCTATTCAGTGTGGTGCCTATTGTTTGTGTTTACATTTGGCATACCAAACCCCCCCCCCGTAACGCATTTAGTGCACGTGACGTCATGAGTACGCGGTATTTACACAGAATACATGTTGAATTAACTTCGTCTCTGTATGCCATCATGTAAGCCTACTATTTCAATTCAAAATCTGAGTTTAGTATGGATGACGTCAAGGCTAACAGCAGGCAGCAGGGGGAGAACTTGGAGTAAGCGCGAAATTTGAATATTTAATTAGCATCTTTCTCTCGTCCGTTAATTAATAATGATGGATAGACAATGGCAATATTTAGCACGAATTTGGTTTCTTGTATTAATTCATAATCAAGATACTAATCTTTTTTAGAGAATTCAACTTTGGTTATAGTAGGTCTTTAAGGGGTTAATAATTTACAAGAGCAGCATTGTGTACTGTACACTGCAAGGGCTCTGGCCGTCCAATCCCTCGGCACATATCATGTTCTCCGTGACGATGCCAAACAGTCCCAGGTCAATGACGGACTGGAGGCAGCGGTGCTGAGGAATGAGACGAATTTCCACTTCCTGCATAGAATTGGATGCATTCGCTGCGGAAGGAAAAATTTGAAAACAAGGCATTGCAGAAAAACAAGCAAAAATAATAAATGCATTTTAGGGAGCACTGCCTAACCCATGGTCGGGCCAGGCCGTTGAAAAGCCTGGCCAAACCCGAGCCTTCTGGATTTTAGTCTTGCCACAAATCACCTAACAATAGAGCATTCTGCTCGATGATTGCTTTTGTTGTCATTCCATTCACAAGCCGGAGATCAAGGGATTATAGAAGCCTGAAGGCCCGGGCGTTCCCGGGGCTTGGCCAGGCTTTTCAATGGCCTGGCCCGACCATGGGTTAAGGCAGTGCCCCCCCCCCTTATCTAAAACTTATTTTGCAGAATCGTAATCAAGTTATCACAAGTGAATCATATCTTGAAGTCACATCGCAAGTCGCACTGTACGTCTTGTCTCAAACCAAATCACAAGCTATACAAATGAACTGTGACAAAAGCATTCCTTTGTCATTGCTCATAATCCTCCCGGGTCTATAGGTCTGAAAATTGGGATCAATTTTATTTTACTACCTATTGAAGATTAATCCTCTCTTTAGATGTGGACCCAGGAAAACCATAAGGATGGTAGGGCTGGCAACTTAAAATGTGGCCAACCCCACCACCTCTGGCTTTTAAGAACCAAGCTGGACAAGCCGGTGGAAGATTTACCATGAAAATATCTGTGGACAGACTAAGAGCAGCAACAGATCTCCGGTGGGAGAGTGATCGTAAAGATGAACACAACATACAGGCATTACTTCAACACCAATATCATTTCTTTCTCTTTCCAAATTTCACAGCCCCCTAAAAAATACCTGTGGTTTACATGAAATGCGTTGGGATATCATTACCTGCTGTAAGGGCTGTAAGTCCCCATCCAGCTATATAGCACAGGCTGGAATTGGTGACTTCATCACTGGCCGTCTCCAGACATATCGGCCTCACGTGATCGGTGTACGCGACGGGACGCGTCAGCTTCAGCAAGGCAATGTCGTGCTCCGTCGTGATGTAGTTGTAGCCCGGGTGCGGGTGCACAGACTCGACCGGGACCCCAACGTGATTGGCCGTTGTCTCATTCAGATTCGGATCGCCGAAGACCACCATGATCCTACCCTTCTTGTAGCTGCGCAGAACCAACAAGTATTCAATATATAATGTATCCTCTGTACCAATTTTGTATGCTTGAAACTCACAAAAAAATTTCAGTAATGATATTTTAGGATGGTTTTAAGTTGACAAAAGGAAGACCATGATGTTGCCAACGGTGCATGTTGCATTGCCCGACATACCAACTAGATTGCTGGATTGATCACGTAATGCAGGATAGATAGGTATATTTAATTACCTGTATCAGCCTTTCAAGCAGACCCAGGTGGAAAAAAAAGTAGGAGAATAGTAGGAAAACAAATTTAAAATCAGGACTTTCGAGGACAAAATCAGGATAAAAGTAGGATTTTTGCGGGCTTTCAGTAGTTTTTGTTGATAGTCACCAATATCCACAGCATCACAAGCTTGTATGTACTCATTAAAACACTTGTGCTCCATCCTCAACTAAGCTCTTTGAAGTAAAAGTTGCTGTACTCCTGCACCCAAGCCATTTATTGTGCGATTCTCATATGAGTGTTTAACACTGTTATGAAAACAAAATTCAATGAGATTTTATTATTTTGAAGTTGTGGGACAAAAGAGTAGGAAAAAATAGGAATTTCAGGAAAAAAATTAGGAAAAGTAAGAGTAAGGGTAAAAAATAATTAGGAAAAAGTAGGAAAATTAGGAATACTTCAAAGCCTGCAATGGATCCGAACGGAAGTGCAGTGCAAACAAATGATGTACACCAGCCTGTTGCTTCACATGCTGTCCACAGAGCCCCTGCTCCTATTTAAACCTTGAAGTTAATGCTAGTTAATACTAAGAAGATAATCAATAGACTTACAATGGTGAGTCAACACAGTGAGCAGCAGTGACCACCCACTCGGGTGTGATGAGCGTCACTGCGCACCCGTGAGCCATGTCTCCATCATCAAGTTGGTATCGTAGCGATCCCAGCCACGGCCACTGACCATGCTCTGCTGCTGACCCCCCGACGATCCGAAACGATGACCCCATTGGCTGGACACCACAGCCATCTCCATTTAGGGCATCTGCAGGGCAGATTAACTACTGTAACTTAAGTGCTGTAGTCGGGAGCTGTTGTCAGTCGCTGTACGGTCGGCGGACGGTCGCTGGACAGTCGGCATTCGGTCAGTCGGTCGGTCAGTCGGCGGTCGGTCGGTCAGTCGGCGGTCGGTCGGTCAGTCGGCGGTCGGTCGGTCAATCGCCGGTCGGTCGGTCAATCGCCGGTCTATCGGTCAGTCGCCGGTGGGTCGCAGGTCGGTCGGTCGCCGATCGGTCGGTCGCTGGTCAGTCGGGCGGTCGTCGGGAGGTCGCCAGTCGGTCGTCGGTCGGTCGGTCGTCGGGAGGTCGCCAGTCGGTCGTCGGTCGGTCGGTCGTCGGTCGCAAGTCAGTCGCAAGTCAGTCGCAAGTCAGTTGCAAGTTGGTCGCAAGTCCAATTACACATCAACCACAAGTGAATTTGGTGAAAAGATCATTTACATACCCGATGGCAATGTGGAATTGTCCATCTCCGGTATCAAGGTTGTAGACATTGTGGGTACTGAAGAAAAAAAATGTGTTAAATATAATTTTTCAGTACCGCTTGCTTTTTGGTCCGATACTGAAAGGATGTGTCAAAGGTAGAATGTAACTCGTCGTCTTCCTACAGGTTTCTTCAGGCTTTCGAGCTACAGTGCAATATGTGCTTTTGAGGAATCCTTGGTTTCATTCAATTTTTTGAATTTACAAAATCTATATCATACCTTTTTAGAATTTCAGCACTTCTTGAACTCAATTAAGAATGCATGCAGGGCCCCAATGGAAACCAGTTTTGAACTGTTTGGGCAGAGCCTGGGTATGGAAACGTAATAAATACATAACCAAAATGACCCAGATCAAGTATTATATTGTTCTAAGGAAGGAGGTTTTGGGGTGAGCTAACTGCGGACCAAAATCCAGCCAAATTTGTTGGTACGCGTGAGGGAGAATAAAAACATTACACCACTTGCCGTGTGTGGTCGGTGGGAGTGTTGTAGGGCAACCCTCCTCGTCCACCCCTCCTGGACAATCGACTATCCCGTCACAAAGCCACCACTCAGGTGGCGAATAGGGAAACTGGGTCGATTCATTGCTGCACAGGCGTGCTATTGCTGGAACACGAAAAAAAATTAAAAAGACAAATACTGGAATTATTATTCATAACTCGTAATTATTCATTAATATGTGACCCGCTCTACAAAAAAGGTGTTATGTCGCACTCTGTGAAAACACACACAGGGCTGGCTGTTCTATGTGAAGAGGCCGAAAAAATCTTCATGTCAGTCATTTCTTGGTTTTGGGTTTATTGGCTTCCATTATATATATATTTTCATAATTTATTTTCAGAAACATTAATATTGATGAGTAAAAATGAAAAAAAAAAAATGTTGATAGAAAATTTTCCGATTTCTTTTTCCTTGATATAGGCACGGTTCGAAAAAGACCACCTGGCCGGTTGACATCTATATGTGTATTCTTGCACAAACTCAATCCATTCATGCTTCAACTATATCGTTCTTTTCCAAACAAAGCTTGATTGATCTGAGTCTTGAGATACTCAACAAACATTTTCGCTATATCTCTAAACGTACTTCCGTTAATATGAGTAATGCAAATGTCAAGATATCTTGAGAACACAAAATGCAACGGGGGTGAAACTTACACTAAATTAAAGCTTATGATGTGACAACTATGTATACAACTCTTTTTTTCAAATTTGGCAACATAATACCCATTTTTGTAGAAAGCTACTGTCCTTAGGGCTAACGACTGCTGATCGATGAGCTTCTTCTTGGGAAGCGATCATTTGCTGAATCGCGATAATTATTTGAACAGAATCTCTTGTGACAGCGCCATGTTCACAGTAATGCATGTAATGGTGGTGCGCGCAATCCTAGCGATGAATGCATGTATTATGAAGTGTTAGGGCCATGTCACACGAGACAATTTACGGGCAATCTGTTACAGGCAATCTCAAAGTGGAAAAACATTCACATTACAATTTTCAAATAATTTTCCTAGGAACGTCGATACACTGTCAGAAAAATGTTCTCTTGTGCCACCGAAGCATTCCTTTTAGTCTGCAGTGTCGTTTGTTGCCTCCAAGTTGCCTGTAAAAATTGCCTCGTGTGACAAGGCTCTTAGGAAGCACGTACGCCGGCAACCAGTTGAAAGCTGTGCACGCACATTACATGATGCATCCCATTTACACAATTTTATGATGTACACACGAACTAGCACGCTCTATGAGCGGAAGTTCTACGTGACCTCAAAACGGAGATAAACCACTTAGAGTTGAACTCGCTATACTTAATTAAAACGGTGTCTGGACGCTCGGTAGGTTTTAATTTTATGACCGGCCACCCGTGGTGAGTGACCATTTAACTTTTATCGTTTTAACTAAAACGATGTCTAAACATAGCCAATCTCAATTTTCTAGTTACACTTAGGCTGTGTCCGAATTACTTGGCTACGGCTTGAAATTATGCACATGTCTATGGTAGTGGCTGCAGCCACGTTGCATAGACATGTGTGCAATTTCAAGCCGTAGCCAAGTAATTCGGAGACGGCGTAAGTTTCTCTCTTACCAGTCCTGTTCACAGCATACACGTCCAGCGAATAGCCCCTTCCCTCGGCAGATGGGTTGTTGCGTGAAGTGAACCGCACCCAGAGAAACACGCCTGGGGTCGTGACCAATCGCACGTCCCCTTCTCGATGGAACTTGGCCAGCGTTGATCTCTTGTCGTGTGCGTCGCGGCCCACGCCGAATGCCAGCGTCTCGCAGCACGCTTCAACGTCCAGGTCGCGCACCTTGACAAGGACGCGATGGCCAGGGGGCGCTGTGACCAGCACGGTGCAGTCCAGGTACATGCCGTAGTGGTCAGGGTAGTTGTGCGACTGGAGGTTGAAGCTGCCCCCTGGAGGCAGGAGGATGTCGGTCTGGTTCCCGCAGCGGGCATCCTCGTCTATCATTCAAAACAAAGCAAAGCTGCATTCGGATTAAAGGCCTAATCTTCTTGATAAGTGTGACATCATTTGGACCAGTTGTAAACAATTGGAGTTTTTGCACGTAAAGTGTTGCTTCATGCACTGGAAAGATTTTACTTTATTAAATATCAACCTTTACCACATTTCACAGACAAGTTGAGATTTCTATTACCGGTACCAATTAATTACTGTCTCTCTTACAAAAAAAAGCATGATGCATGTCAACGCACACATGAAATACCCTTTTCTATCTGTGATGTCATCAATGGTAAAATCATTGTGTGCCAAGCCCCACACACACACACACACACACACACACAGTCATGTAAACGGGTGCAATCGTGGACCTCTCATTGTTCCTCTTTTGTTTATACTCTATAACTTTTTCGGAAGGCCTCCCATTGGTTTTGTACACGATTTTCAATCGTGGACCTTGACACAATCGCGGACCCTATTGTCCTCTTTGTTAAAGTTCCACGGTCTGAATAGCTATACAAACGCACACACACACATCCACGTTTTTGCATCCCTGTGGAGACATGGCATTGTTCTCCCTCTTGTCCCTGTACTTAAGCAAACCCCTATAGACTTTGTACACAAAATTCCTTGTGGAGACAACCTAACCTATAGAATTGCCCTGTGGAGACCTATTCAGTCCCTTTGTCTCTATTTTTTCATGTCTCCACAGGGTACGGTATATCTCTCCACCCAGTCATGTAAACGGGTGCAATCGTGGACCTCCTATTGTTCCTCTTTTCTGAAGACCTCCCATTGGTTTTGCACAAGATTTTCAATCGTGGACGTTCGGTTAAACGTGGACCCCTTTGTCTACGCCCGAATTATTTTGTCCTAGGTCCACGATTGCCGGTATATACATACTCGCCCATACCCCCAGGTGTGTATCCACCATCGAACGGGGGCATCCTATTGTTCCCTCTTTTGTTTGTACTTTAACTTTTTTGAAAGACTCCCATAGGTTTTGTACACGATCTCAATCGCGGACGTATTTTGGGAATTGCGGACGATATTGTTCCCTTTGTTATACGTCCACGTTTGTTTGGGAGAACAAACGCACCCAGTCGTACTTTCCTATACTCGTGAGGACAATGCTTTGTGTTTCCTATTCTTCCTTTAATATAACCCAACCCCATAGACTAAGCACGTATCTTTACGTTCGAGGACCGATTTTAACAAAAGATTCCTTTGTATTTTCTTTCTTCTCTTGTCCTCGAACGTAGTACAATACAAGAGCACAATGATTTTTGTACACAGATATTATGGGCGCTGCAAGCTATATTTTTATGCCCCATAGAATCGCGGCCAGATAGGGTAGTTTTTTATTGGCTGGAGTATGCCTCATGACTTTTTTCTATTTTAAGACTTGACAAATTACTAATACACAACATTGCATCAGAACCTCTTTATGTATTCTTCATCGTTTTAGAACATTGTTTTCTCGAAACCTTTACATAAACTGTAACCATTAAATTCCCCCTTCCTTCGGTTGGCATGACAACTGGTTCTATGAATTTATATAAAAGGCTGTCGAGTGTTCAATATTGTGAAAATGTTTGTCTACTTGTAACCATGTTTTTGAAACTGTTTCTTTGTTAATAACTTGATGCAAAAAAAATATCGCATAATAAGCTAGTTCGGTATTTCAACTGCGCATGTGCACAATGACATTTTATCCCGAATGACCCGCGTGACCTAACACGCGCGTGTAAACGCAAAAGGTGGCCGCACAACGCGCACGTGTTAAATTCAATCAGAATGGGCATTCGCGTAACATGGCGCGACAGCAATTTTATCCCGAATAACCTTTGACCTTTGAGATACCAAACTGGCTTATTTACACAATGGCGTCACCACTTATTTTTTACGCACCCTTGTAGCACATCATCTGATCCGGCCTGCCCGCGTCTGGTAACTTCATGCACTTCGCGATGATGTTGTGCGACAAGGTCGTACCGTTGTAATACACCGTGTTAATACACTGACTCATGACCCCAAAACAGTACTCCCGGCAGGGCACCAGGGCCCGTCCGTCGTCGGTGCAGCCCTCGAAGAGCAGCAGGCAAGCAAAGAGGGTGAGGTTGGCCGCGGGACAGGTCACGTTCTCCAGCATGGTGGCAATGACGGGTTCGTATGCTTCTTGGCTGGTTGGGAAGGTTTGACCGAAGGGCAGCAGCCCAGAGCAGGTCTCGGACTGGAGTGGGACACACTTGACAGGCTGTGGGTCTGCGATACCGCAAAAAGTCAACCAAAAAAACAAACATGTACAGACTTTCAAGTAGACCCAGGTGAAAAAGTAGGAGAATAGTGGGATCAAACTTACAACAAAAAAACAGGACAAAAGTAGGACTTTGGACGACAAAATCGGGATACTCAACCACGTCCACAGCAACACAAACCTCATTTTACATGTTCTGTACTTACAACACTTGTGCTCCATCCTCAACTAAGCTCTTGGAAGTAAAGTTGCAGTATTCCTGCACCCAAGCCCTTTATTGTGTAATTTTCATAAATTATGACAGTGTGGAGCGCCGTCACGAAAAATATTCAGCGAGATTTCATTTTTCGGAGTTGAGGGACAAAAAAAGTAGGAAAAAACAGGAATTTCAAGAAAAAAGTAGGAAAAGTAGGAAAAAGGTAAAAATAATTAGGGAAAAAAAGTGGGAAAAGTAGGAATACCCGAAAGCCGGCTTTTCATCATTTCTACTTACGCCCCTCAATGATATTGGCGATGTAGTCAATGTAGGCCGAGACACGAGTCACCACAACCGGATGGCTGGAACACCGCACACCCAGACTGATGATACCCACCATGTTCCATCGTCCGTCGGTAGCCTGACACATCACTGGTCCCCCGCTATCCCCCTGTAAGGAAATGTATCTATTTATAGAATGCCATTAATAACGAACATCACGAGATCCACAAAAATTTTCAATGTAGTGGTCGTTCATAGTGAATAATGGTATGTATTGAATACATAAATTTTGGAGCCAGAGAATGTTTATAAAAGGGCCATACTTTGTAAAGTGAGCGAAATGTTACACACCTGACCAGACATTAATTACATAACAAATTCTTGTAAGAGATTTATTTGATTTATTGCTATTTTCTAACATACAGATCTATAATGCATGCCTAACATAGATATAAACATTCAAGGTTTTTAAAATTCACCGAGTCTTTAAACCTAACTACCCAATGTCTCACAAACTCCAACGGCAGATTGTGTTGAATTTTGATGGGTTCAGGACTGTAGCGCCTTGGCACCATTACTTTACATGGAGCTATGATGCTCCAATTTGTCCAAGTCCAAAGAATGTGCCATAGGTATACTGCACAGTGTAGGATTTTGACCGGTTGAAAAATGCCTGGGGGGTTAGGGTTATTGATGAAACTACTTTTTTAAAAATTGGCTTTCGTGTGATGTCACACATGTGACCAGCAATATTTGACCTCTGACCCTAAAAAACATTGTCAGCTAAACATAAGTCATATATTCAGGAGAAAAAGAAACACCTTTAATGTTTTTAGAATGAGAAGGGATGTATTACATAATTTTCCATGTTTTTGGCCACACGAAATAAAGGGCCGGTTCATACTGGCTGGGTATTCACTGCATACGCAGCTCGCTGGTCCATTTTCAGCGGTCTTCAGTGCGCAAAAGGACAGGCAGTGCGTAAACAAAGTTTGTATGTGTACGCACACTTTTGAAAATATTTTGAAAGTGCGTACACACTGATTCTATGCGTAGTTGGACATATTGAAATTACTTAACATTTGAAATCGAGTTCATACTTTGGCCAAGTATAAACGCTCCATCCATGGAATGTGTGGATGCGCAGTCGCAGCGAGTATGAACTGGCCTTAAGAATGGCCCTATAGCCAAATGTTAGATACAGCGGTGTTCGTCATAGTGAATTTCTACTATATTCCGGTATATATCTTTATTGTGCCAGTGCAGCACAAATGCCGAACTGTACAATATTAACAATATTGTTCTGTGCATAAAAATCACCTATATATACAAAATCAATACAAGGAAAATGGGATATTAATGAAATATTTTACAATCGTCAGTGCCCTTAAATGTTTAACTAAGACTGACCGTTCCACTCCAAAGATGTGAGTTCAGTATGTTAAATATCAAAAGTGTGAAAAATACCAGGAACAAAGTTCAAAGTTCAATGGCCACGAGCCACGAGCCACGAGCCACAAGTTTGACGAAACGGAGGAACATGTATCTCATGTGTATTAAATACAACTGAATGTACCACTTTGAGCCACCAAAAGATTTAACTCGGGACTGATAAGGTATTACGTGCTGAAAAACCCACCTAACAAAGAGGTTGAATCCTAAATCCAACGGTCGGAACCTATTCCCGCATCGACGTTGGTTGGAAAATCAACTCACATTGCAAGCGGTAGCTGACACGTTGGAGTCCGCAGGCTTGACACAGATGACCCTGTCCGTAATCGTCAACCCCCACATCTGGAAGCCTTCGTAGATGTCCGTACAATCTTCAAGCTCAACCAGTGCCATGTCCGCTTCCAGAAGATCATTGGAACGTCTTCCTAAAACCATAAAGACCAATATACACATAAGAGGTTCGGCTGAAAAGTTTGTAGGTCGACTCTGAAGGAGTAGTGCCAGATCAATGAAACTTAGCATGCATTTATTTCAACCCTTTTGATAACTAGTTGCATTGTTTGTTTTCAGGTAAGGCCGTATTTGGTGGTTCGTAGACGACTTTGTAAAAAATTGACAAAATTTGGCATCGAAACGACCTTGGCCTTCTTTGGAGGGGGTGAGGACGTGTGTTTCCACTGCATGGATTACCTCTTTGTCTCTGGCTCAAAGTGATGGACCCAGCACTCATCCTGGGTTAGGAAACGTTCGATGAAATCAGCTGGATCTGCTTCAAAATGCTCCAAGTTATCCCTTGATGACATGACCAGAGGCTGGTGCGCTTTTGATCAGGGGGTCAGAGGGCGCGGCACCCACCGAGCAGAAACCTTTGACATTCCAAGTTCTGTACTCAGAATGTTCTCAACTCTCTCACGGGAGATTCCAACAGCATGCAATTAGTTATTAAAATGGTTGAAATAAATGCATGCTAAGTTTCATTGATCTGGCATTACTCCTTCAAGAGTCAACCTACGAACTTTTCAGCCGACCCTCGTATATATGCTGTACATTTTAAAAACATGTACAAATCAATCAGCATGCTTCAATTTAGCCAACAATTCATGCGATTTGGAGCGTACAACGTTACGAGACGCCCTAATCTACAAAAGCGCAACCCGACGAGAATTTAAGGTCTGACATCCCGACTTCTTAACATCCAGCTCACCTTGGTACTGTGTGTGGCCCCAGCCTGCTGTGTAGCATTTTGTATACTTCTGCATGATGTCATCGTGGCTTTCGACGTCCAGGCACACAGGCCGGGCGTAGTCGGTGATCTCTACCGGCCTGACCAACTTCAAGATGGCAATGTCGTTGGTCAGTATATTGCTGTGAAAGCCTGGGTGGACAAAGATGCGCTCGATGGGGACAGTCTGGTGGTGTGGCGACTCCTGCATGAGATGGACGTCGCCTATGACGATGTTGCTCATCAGCATTCCGAGGGCACTGGGTGCAAGACAATGCGGTAAGACACAGTGACCCAACAAAGGGGTCAATATTTTGGAATTAGTTTGGGGGGAATTTTGTGGGGAAGCATTATGGGTTTATGACTTCTGACTAGTGCCCCACCCGAACAAAGACACTGACAATTTGGGAGACCACCAACATAGGGCAAGATAGCTCAGTTGGTAGAGCTCTGGTACGGTATTCCGAAGGGTCGCATGTTCGAATCCCGCTCCTGTCAGTTTTCTTTGTTCACTTTGAAAATTTATTCAAATTCACCTGGTCAGTTTCCCTTGTGGGTTGTTTTGACGAAAAAGTTATCTACATACACCACTAGCAGGCCTTGAATTTGGTAATTTTTAGGGCAAGGCCACTTTGGCCTTGGATAAAGCAAAATTATGGAGGGCACCAAGGCCAGTAAGTAGGGCACCAAGGCCAAATTATATCTGCAGAAAGGGCACGGAGGGCGCGGCACTGTTGATGTTTTTCCGTTCAAAACGTATTTAACTAAGAGTAAGAGTAAGACTATGAGGCCAAAAACATACTGCTTCCGATCACATGGGTATTCAATTATATGTGAATTCCAGCCTAAACTATTTCCGTTTACGCTACGAAAGCTATAACAAAAAATTGCCAAAAAAATTATCAAAACTTGCCCTAATTAATGTCAAAAATATTTACGGTCGATAATTCTTAAAAATCATGGAGAATTTAGGTCGTACACATCACTATGCACAACGCTAATTTATAACCATAACGCTAACCACGATGGGAAACTGGCCAACACTGTCCGTTTATCCATGGAGAAATAAATTTCTCCATGGTTTATCGTACGGTGGTAATGCGTGCGTGATGCACTTTGTGTGGCGGGCGATAAACCTCGTGTTGCGGCAGGAAATGTCGGGGAAACACGCTGCGGTGTACAAGCGGTACAACCTCAAAATAAATTCATGAACACGGAAAATGCATACACAGACAAAATAGATCAAGTTCTGTGAATTAACGTGCAGAAATCTTCTTTCTCTATCGATTTTTTGGGCCTAATTATTCATCGAAACTTTTGACAATCGGAACACCGCGTGTTGTGACCAAAGTTCATGAAGTTACTGTACGTATGTAGCGCGCCGAAGGCGTGCTTCATAGCACCGCCTACAGGGCGCGTTTCCTCGTACACGAACATCGATGCGTATTGTGAGGCGCGCACGTGCAAGTACTGAGAAAAAGAAAGTCAGTTGACTGCACGTAAACGTTGCCGTACATGTACATGTACATACTCCTGCTGCTTTGTGTGTACGTACGAATACACACATTTAATCTTGCGGTGGGGGTGTTGATGCTTGAAGTATCGGCACACTCCGAAACTGGACCAGATTAATAGTTTGTGTGCGACGTGCATGAACTGTGATTCTGTACGCGCGATCGTCAACGTGTTGTGCAGCGAGATTTTATGAAGGGCTGGCATGACATCGAAAAAACAAATGATATGAAGGATTGTACTTGTAGTGGCTGTGTTTTTGCAAAAAGGGCACGACGGCCAAGGTAAATTTGGGGCAAGGCAAAACTGGCCGTGAAGACGGAGATTTTGTGTGGGGCACCGCGGCCAGTAAGAAGGCAACGACGGCACTGGCCGTCGTGGCCGTCGTTCATTTCAAGCCCTGCACTAGTATGTGCTCGGACTGAGAAAAAAATAAACTTGAAACCAAATTACCAGTGTAATTTTCGTTCAATTCCATTCACTCAATTTTATTGGGATTTTTGGCAGATTTTATCTTTGGATTTTTTACATTTTTCATGCAGGCCTGTACCCAGGGGGGTGCGGGAGATGCAAGCACACCCAAAACTTCCCCCCCACCCACCCACCCAAAAAAAATTTTCCCCAAAAGGTCCACTTTTTAATTTAATTTTTAATTTTTTTTTGAATCAGTGATGGCCCACCATATTGTACATTGACATGTTTGGAAGTATGTGTAAAGCTTACTGGAGTGCCACTCTTAAAAACAAAACCCTGCCCCCCCCCCCCCGCTTCCGTACTACTGAGCGTGCTGAAAACTTCATGACTTGATTGCAGCAAACTGAAAGACAAAACTAATATCTCTATTTGATGCATTAATATTTATGTGTTTTTTTTATGTATTCCGGGGCCCTGGCGGAAAAATAAACAAATCCAACTTACCTTGGATCTACCACACAGTGGGCAGCGGTGGTCAACCATCGGTCACCGATCAGGGAGGCGCCGCAAACAATGTGGCCGTTGGTGACGTTGTCCAGCCGCAGATAGGCCATCCAGGGCCAGACTCCCAAGTCCACTTTGGTGCCGTTCACTATCCGAAACAGGAAGTCAGGATTCCTACGAGGGACGGACGGCCGGAGACCGCAGGCTGCGGTGTTGAGGACATCTGACGGGAAAACCAGACATTTCAAACATTTTTGAGACGGCCCACTGGTTAATTGAGTGGACAGTCCGAGCGAGTCACACCATGGCATAATACAAGCAAAAAATATTTTTTAGTGGAAAAGTGATCCCCGAAACACCGCACTTGTGTTTCAGGGGTCGCGGGTTCGAATCCCGCTCCTGCCAGTTTTCTTTGTTCACTTTGGAAATTTATCCAAATTTATCTGGTCAGTTTCCCTTGTGGTTTGTCTGACGGAAAAAAAAGGGCACACAAAAATATGACATGCTCTATGAACAGATGTGAACTATTTCCCATCATGCAATGCTTTAACAGGATTTGCGTTACCAACGGCAACTCCCTTGTGTTTTGGAAGATGTGTCCCAATTATTACCTGGTAGGGGCCTGCTACATTTGGCCTCGTCCAGTCCTGTGGGGCAGTCGACGATACCGTCGCAGTTCCACCAATCAGGAGTGGTAAACGTGCCATCCACCGTATCATTGCTGCAAAGCGCAGACACATCTGAGAGACGAGTGTTAATAGTCGGGTTTAAATACATGCGCAGCGATGTTAATAACTGTCTGCAAATAAATGCCCTCAACTGGGGGAGATGAGTTGGTCCCACCGACGGTGGAAGTTACCCCCGCCTGGGTCTATGGGTCTGAAAATTGAGATAATTTCTTTGGAATCTATTGAAGATTTATCCTCTATTTATATCTGGACACAGAAAAATGTAAGGGTGGTGGGGCTGGCAACCTAAGATGTGGCCAACCCTACCAACTCTGTTGTAGCCCGGCCTTTACATAGAGTGGCTTTTAGCCTTGTATTGGGCGACTTCCCCCGCCCCCCCCCAAAAAGAAATTAGTTCCCCCGTCCATTCCATAAAATTACAAAAACATCTAAAGCCTTGTTTCCAGGTAATCGCAATGAACCTTGACGGCAAGTCGCCGACTGTCAGGATAGAGACGGTTCATGACTTCATTCCGCTGACAAAATTGTGTCCCAAATTTTTTTTCTTCTAAATGGCATTTTTTGGTAGTTGTAAGTTTAAAACAAAAATGAACCGATACTTCATTTTGATGAATATCAATTATGGCAAGCTACTTTACTGACATTTGTGACCCGCTCTACAAAAAAAGGGTATTATGTCGCACTGTGAAAACACACACAGGGCTGTTCTATGTGAAGCGGGCGAAAAAATCTTCACATAAGTGATTTTTTTGTTGGTTTCTGTTACATCTATTATTTTCAGAAACATTAATATTAACCCTAACCCCCTAGACCCTTTTTGCTAGGAACCATCCTCAATCCTCCAAAATCCTCCGATTACCCTGCCCCAAAAAATGCATTCATCCTCAATCCTCCAAAATCCTCATGTGCTTTAAACACCGTTCATCCTCAATCCTCCAATATCCTCTGCTTGAAACACCATTCATCCTCAATCTTCCAAAATCCTCTTTTAAAAAAAATACCATTCATCCTCAATCCTCCAAAATCCTCCAAAACTGCAAGGAGGATTTTGGAGGATTGAGGTGGGTTAGGGTTAATGAATAAAGATGAAAAAATAAACGTTTATAAAAATTAGTTCTATCGGATTTCTTTGCACTTTTTGTGTTTAAAGGGCTATATCTCTAAACGCACTTCCATGAAATTGGAAAAGATGAGTATTCAAATGTCAAGATATCTCGAGAACACAAAATGCCACAGGGGTCAAACCTACACCAAATTAAAGCTTAGGATGTGACAAATTCAACTATGTATATAACTCATTTTTCAAATTTTGCGACATAATACCGGTCACATTTACGCTCTTTTTTCTTGGTCAAGAGGATACAATGGGCCAAATTTATGGCTCTCAAGCGGAGAGAACGTGTACTTGAATAGGCCTGCTCGCACAACTCAATGTAGACAGTCAGTGAAGCTGAACTTGGTTCAACTTTGCTGACTATCGCTGACCCTGTTTTGTACATTTGTGACCGGCTCTGGCAAAGCCCGACGCTTCTCGGCATTTCTCATTACGCGGTATGGGCCCGTACAACGTTAGAAAATGGCATCAGTGATACTAAAACCCCAATATAAGTGTTCGGTTTTGCTAGAGCTGGTCACAAACGTTGTGGGCCCATACCGCGTAATGGGAAATGCCGAGAAGCGTCGGGTTTGGCCAGAGCCGGTCACATTTGGTATGTCCCAGCAAAAAAACTTTTCCATTTGTGGGCATTGCATGGGGGTTCTTTGGCAAGCTGTCAACGATTACGACGACTTTGTGGAAACCAGGCATTATTAGGCGTGTACTGACTCTCGTTACTGAGCGCATGAAGTTCTAGATCGTATCCCTCAACATCAGACGTGTCAAAGCTTCCCGATGTCAACCGTAGCCAGAGGAATTCCCCCTCCGACACAATCACGGGATGTTGCTTCAGCCCCCAAATCCTCGCGATGATCGTCGTCTTGTTGTGGGCATCCTGGCCGTCACCGATCACCAAAATGTCGTTCTCCTCAAGGCTCAACTGGTTGGTCTTGACGAGAACGCGGTGCCCGGAGGGTGCCCTCACGAGGTGCACGCAGTTCAGGTTTGTGCCGTATGGCCCGCCGAAGTTGTGGGATTGCAGATGAACGTAGCCAGTTCTTGGAAGCGTGACGACGGATTGGTTGCCACAGCGAGAATCCTCATCTGACAATGAGACAATGAAGTTCAATTCTGTCTAAAAGAAATCCTGGCTGTTTTTTTAAGACCAGGATTTCATTGCTGGGAATTCCGAGATTTCTTTATCACTGTCCTCCCTAAACAGGTATTTTCTGCTAAATCTGCTTTGAGTAATCTAGGAAAAAACATGTACGCCCCACAATTCCTAAAATCTGTCTTTCCATTGTTTGTGCACCCATTACAGTGATCACAAAAAAAAAAGGACGACAGTTTCATTATAGTACAAACAAATATTCCACTGGATATTCTAGACCTTTTTCGCGTGTCGTCATGGATGGCACAGTGTAGTGAGGCTTATGAAGTGCTAATGAAGTAAAGTAGTCAAGCGTGCCAAATGCGCGCACGTTGGTTATCTGGCCCCCACAAGATGCATGCAATTCCATACCTCAATGGCAGTCCACATGTCGTGGTTTTGTTTTCAATTAATGCATACTATCTAGCAGTGATGTAGTCAAGGCCATCACAAGGCCACACAAGACCCTGCAAGGCCAGCACAAGGCCAGCACAAGACCAGCAGTCTTAATCCAAGTCTCAAGCTATTCAAATGAGCTGTAATAAAAGCATTCCTTTGTCATGGTTTATGCCTGTTACTTGTGCCTGTTGCAAGCTGGCCTTGTGCCTGGCCTTGTGCCTGGCCTTGTGCCTGGCCTTGTGCCTGGCCTTGTGCCTGGCCTTGTGCCTGGCCTTGTGCCTGGCCTTGTGCCTGGCCTTGTGCCTGGCCTTGTGCCTGGCCTTGTGCCTGGCCTTGTGCCTGGCCTTGTGCCTGGCCTTGTGCCTGGCCTTGTGCCTGGCCTCGACTACAACACTGCTATGTAGTCATCACATGGGTGAAAAAAGGTCTCATTTCAAATCAGTATCTATTTACGCCACTGGGGAAAAATATACCAACTTATCATTCAGTCAAGCAATACTCTTGCTCCCTGCTGGTGGTCGGCATTTATCCGGTTATAATAATATTGTTCCAAAAGGAAAAATCTTCACGTCAGAGAAAGTTGAAATCCTAGTAGAGGTTTAGGTAAAAAAAACTTGAATATAAATTTTAAGGTCAGGTTTTCGTAAAACACATTTTTTGTCCTTTTTTTAATGGCCATTTTGACATGGTGAATGGTGAATGCAAAGAAATTGAAACTCCAAAAATATTTCTTCTGTAGAAATCCGCATACCTCGGTGGCAGATCATCTGCCGAGGATTCCACGCCTCGGGCAGCTGAAAGCATTTGGCAACAAGTTCCAACGGGATATCGTGTGCGTCCCGGTACGCATTGCTACATTCCTCTACAACGGCCTGGCAAAACGCCCTGCAGGGTACCAGCGCACTCTGGCCGTCCACGCATCCCAGGTACACGCGGGAGCACACCAGCGTCTCGAAGTGGTCACTGCACGATCGATTCAGCGACAGCATCAGTTCGAACACCGGCTCGAAGTTGTCCTGGCTCGTCGAGTAGATGCTCTGATATGGAAGGAGCCCAGAGCAACGTTCTGACTGAAGTTCCCCACACCGGCCATAAGCCACTTCTGAAAATCAAACATTTTTAATCTGTATTCAAATCATCAAGGGAAACTGACTAATAAATTTGAATACAATTTTAAAGTGTACAAAGAAAACTGGTAGGAGCAGGATTCGAACCTGCGACCTCCGGAATACCGTACCGGCGATCTACCAACTGAGATATATAATCTGGGCTATTAGTGAAGTGATGAACTGTCAACTCTTACAAAAGGGGGGGGGGGTGAAATGCGAAAGAAATTGGCAAAATATCATAAGTTGTTGCCCCCCCAAGAGATGACACTGGGTTGCGTGCAAATCTCAGTCATCAGAGTAGGGGGGTAAAAAGGCTACGTCTTGCGCATTAAGGAACTCACTGCCTTACCGTCATTCACAGCGGCTGCGATGAAGTCCCAGTACGCCGACACCCGCGTAGCTACCGTTGGGGCCCAGGTATTGTTGCAGGCTCTCCCGAGACTGACCAGGCCCACCATGTGCCACCTGCCGTCCGCCCCCTCACACATCAGCGGGCCACCGCTATCCCCCTGATGGGGGCGGAAGATAAATGCCGCATTAGGCCGAGTACAAAAATAAATCTCTTTTCTGAAGGCTGCACATGTCTTGTCTCCAAAATAATCCACACAAAATGATTTCAGAACAGAAGAAATTCCTCCTTTTTGTGTTTTGAATTGACTGGCAGGATTCTACTGTTTGAAGAAGCCATTTCGAAACAAAAAATAAGGGTGCCCATACAGCTTGGCAGGAACTGAAAAACAGAAATAAACAGAGGGCTCTGTTCCTTTTATTTTTTAAAGGCATCGACACAAAAAATTATTTAAAAAACAAATTAGAACACAGAATTTTCTCTTTTTGCCCATAATTATATGAAGCACTGTATGCTCAGTGCTTTCCGAGAGCCTGTGTGACGGGCTTACTCGGGTGGGATTTGGAACCCACGACTTCCTGCTTACTAGTGCGGACGTCTTAACCACTCGACCACCGAGCTTGCCGGGGTTGGCTGGCCGATTCAAATCTAATGCAGCAGCGGGTACCGCGTAATCAGTCAGAAGAAAAAAAATCTCTGTTCAAATTTACATCATCCCCGATGCAAATTCCTTCTTCTGACTGATTTTTTTATTATTATATTAGGGCTCATTTTTTTTTACAAACGAGCATTAAAAAGGTAGACTTGAAGTCTACTCGAGTCCAATACAATAGTGGTCATTCTTTAAAGTGAACAATGGTATGTATTGAATACATCAACAGCGGTGTTCGTTTTAGTGACGGTGTACTGTATTGGAAGAAATGGGTTCAAGTCTAATTTTATTTTTTAAGTCAAATCTGTAAAATATGTACGGGTCAAGCAGAGATTTGACTTTTTTGCCCCAAATGATGAACTTACATTACATGGACCCAAGCTCTCGACGTCATCGGCTGACTCGAAGCAAAGACTGCCCTCTGTTGGCAAGAACCCCGCCACCTTGGATTTCTCGTAACTCTGAATGCACGAGTTGAGATCAACCAACTTCATCTTGGCTTCAAGAAGGGTGTCCGACACATTCCCTGTGGTTGAAAACAAAAATACAGTTGCAGAGGATGTGTGAACTCGTTTCATCCGGACTCTTCGGAGCACCGAGTCCGTCAAGTTTGGACCAATTACCTCACTTCAGCTTTTAAACCTTTCACAAGTCAAATTGAAATAGTTTTGATGTGTGTCCTGTGAAAATGCTATTTTTTTAATAGAATTTGTGGACTGCGGTGGGTTGTGAAACACTTTATAACCTGGCAACATTAGGAGAGAATGACAGCATAAACACAAATTGACTGATATTCACTAGTGCCCTCAATACGTGTCATAATATGCATATTGACTGGCATTGAGGGCAATAGTGACCACAAGAAAACACTACTTCTTGAGAGGCTGAGGGCCCAGGGAATAGGTCCCTGTTGTGGTCACCCACAATTCCTCAGGGCACATATGTGACCCGCTCCAGAAAAAGGTGATATAAGTCGCGCTATGCATTTACGTGTAATGGCCCTTTCAACGTTGAGAGGGTGACATTTTTTGTCAAAATTCATTTTTTGTTTTTTTCTTTAATGACATCTTAAACATCTAAAGTTTCAGGTTTGGTGCACAACAATGTTGATTTCAGTGAATAAAGTGAAAAAACAACCTTTTTAGAGTGCATTGTTCCATTGCATTGTATTAGAACTAGCTATTTCAAAGCCTGTTTTTTCAGTTGTGCAATTTGAACTCCATAGAACTAATTAATGTGCAAAAACGCGATATCTCCAGAACGGAAAGGGCTTTGGAGCTCTATCATGTACCAAATGAAAGCCTACATTGTGGGCTTTCCAAACATAAATAAAACTCATTTTTCATATTTTGCGACATAATATACCTTTTTCCGGAGCGGGTCACATATGTGCACTAGTGCCCTCACTGCCAGTCAATATATACAGCTCTGGAAAAGAATATTGGACCACTAACAGTATCCATATTGATCAAACATCGTCTAAAACTATTACAAAACAACGTGATTTTATGTGATTTTGCCGTTTTTAGTTTTCTTTCAATACCGAGACATGCCTGGAAGAAACTACAGGCTTGTGCATCATAAACACAAGTAAGCGTCGAGTGACACTTACTTGCGATAAAAGTGTTGGTGGTCCAATATTTTTTTTCAGAACTGTATATATAACTATCCTGGCATGATGCAAGTTTTTAAGCACACCTTGAAATTGGGTGTGCCCCCATCCAGCGACGAAGCAGCTATCGTACTTCGCGGCCTCCGTCTGCCCCCTCTCTACACAGACCGGACGGACGTGGTCGGTCAACTCAATCGGATGGGCCAGTTTGATCAGCGCCAGGTCGTTGATGAAGTTGAAGGGGCTGTAACCGGGGTAGACCAGGATCCTCTCGATGGGGATGAGCTGCTGATGCGGGGAGGACACCTCCAGCTGGAGATCACCCATGACGGCATCGACGAGCCTTGTTGCAAGGGCGCTGACAGTAAAACAGTAAACTTTTAATTTGTGACATCACCACCAGTAGGGATGATTCACAAATCAAAAATCCTAAAACAGATCCGAGACCACCAACGAAAGATGATACAGTTGATACAGTGCTGCTACAGTAATCTGAATGATGCATGTTCATACCCTGCTCTTGAAAAAAAAATTTCACTATCAAATTTTACTTTGTGTTTCATTTGCTAAAAGCCACTCAAGGTATGGAGCTACAAGAGGAAAAAGAATCAAAGATACAAGATGTAGGAATTATTATATTCCTCTTGAAGCAGGAAAGATCGTAAGATGAAGGGAAACATGCACCAGGCAAAAAATTCCAAGGAGATACAGAACGAGGGAAAAAGCTACTGGCATATAGCTTTTTGTTCAACATCTAGCTACAGCCAGATTATATTGGTGGGAACAGGCGGAAAGCCGAGTTTCACGCTCAAACACCCTAACTGGAGGAACCAAGCTGGACAAGCCGGTGGAACATTTACCATGAAAATATCTGTAGAACAGACTAAGAGTAGCAACAGATCCCCCGTGGGAGAGTATATGGAAGGACGAGTCCGACTCTTCTCCAACCAAATTAACAATGCGCTTCTTGGTAGTCATAGTTTTACGTTTGATTGAAGCAGAAACCTTACAAGTTTTTGCAAACTTAATATTTGATATTTGTGACTTATACTCGGAATTTGACTCGACCTGCACAGCTCTGACTTGCGATTTCTCTCAAACCTGGTAACACAGACTCTAGATTTTAGAATCCAAATACAAATGTGACAGACAGCCAGCCAGATCACCGACAATCATCACATGACAGACAGACACACAACAAAACGTCCGGACAAACAGAACAACACACTAGAACAGGCCGGAATGGCAGCTCACTCTGGTGTGGACACGCAATGTGCGGCCGTGGTGGCCCACCGCTCCGAGATGAGCGTCGCCCCGCATGTGTGTCCTTTCTCCTCCCCGGTGCCCTGCTTCAGACTGCGGAGGGACACCAGCCACGGCCACTGGCCTTGCTCCGTTCGCTCTCCCTGCACGATGCGTTGCATCGGCGCATCGTAGGCCGGTCGCATCCCACAATTTTCGGAGTTGAGAGCTCCTATAAATAGATACAATACCCACTAGAATGAGTAATAAATGCTACTCACAACAAAGGTTATTATCTTGGCTTACTTCCAGTGAGAAATCACTGCCAACTATAGCAGAAAATTCTCTGTTAGTGGCTAGTGTATTTCATAGGCTAGTAAGGAATTTTAGCTTGTGTGCATGCGTACACGATGTAACTAAGAAGTCTGTGCTTATTAGGGCTGTATCGAATATTCAATCGATTATTCAAATGTTTTTTTTCGAGTTCGAATATTCGAAGTGAAATGCAAATTCAAGAAGGGGAAAAGCTCAAATAATTGCATGACAGCAGACTATCTATCTGTGTTACAAACACGCAATGATGAAGGTACGTGTTCCTACTTTTTGTCGGAAAAATAAGATTTTCTCACTAGGGTAAAAAATATTTTTGCACACGAGGGTAAAAAAGTATTTTTGCATGAGTGCTAAACCTTTACTAAGTGATTCCTTGGTGCTACGATAGTCACAAAAGTTAGAATCTGTTATAATGATGATAATGAGCAGTTTCGTGCGTTAATTAGTCTGCATCTCTGTACATACTTTGTTTCCCAAAATTTGATTGGATGGAAGGTCGAATATATGAATATTTAATTATTCGACTCATCTCTCCTGCTTATGTGGTTAGTTCATAATAATTTTTTTTTGGCTAGCTCGGTCAGCACAGAATTGCGCACAGAATCTGGCATTATGAAAATGTTCACAGCTGCCAACCTTTTCACACTTACTTCAGTATCCAGAAAACAATAAAATACCAGTATTTTGCTTAGAAAATCTGCATTTTCATGAATTTTTTTTTTCGCTTTGCTGAAACAGCAATGATGCTTAAGATTGAGAATGAAATTCGGCATTCTTAAATGGATTTTATCAAAAAAGGAGGGAAAGGTTATTTCTTCTGCTAAAGCGAAAGTTGCATCCGTTCAGTTCGGATCGCAATAATGAGCCAGTACACGTGCAGTATAATAGCATACTATGCATGACAACACATTATGATGGTCGTTTGCACAAAATCTGTATTCATAAACAAATTCATACTTTTGTAATTTTTTTTGTGAATTTCCGTACAGAATACGGAAAATTTGTACTGGTTGGTAGCTTTGACTTATTCACTGTAAATTGTATGTCTTGAGAAAAGTTGTAAAAATCATCCAGAGTTGTAAAAATACATCACCTTGGTACCCGTCTGTAGTGGTCGGAGAGGCTTCGGTCGAAGCCACACTGGTATCTGACGTCAGCAGAAGAACTGCAAATGGGAAAAAAAGATGTTGGGGAGAAATTGCACACGAAAAGGTACTAAATTGTGGTATCTCAACTCAACACTTGGGTACGAGTCAGATTTAGGCAAAGTCAATAAGACAGGATACTCGTAATATGATCCGTGGTGATAATTTACACTGTAATTTAATATACTGTTAAACCTACAGAGCTCACTGTACAGGGCGTATCAAAAAAAACGCAACAAAATAATCATGTCGAATTTGGTCAAAATTGTGTTAGGTACATAAAAGTGCCTAGTATCATCTTAAAGCCAAATATCTCCTCTTTCCAACGATAGGTCATTTGTTCACAGGCGGCAATGCTTGGCTGAACAGTCATTGTTTTTGCACAATGGGTCAAATTCAGCTTGGGACCAAGTTTTAGTGCAGTAAGCAATGATAAGTGGATGCAGTGCTATTGAAAGAAATTAAGTTAACACAAAACAGACGAAAAGTTAATACTCACAACATTTGTCCTCATCTCATTGTGAAGAAATGGGGGCCATGTTGAGGGGCATGGGATGTAATAATTGCTGAATAAACTGCACAATGAGATGAGGACAAACGTTGTGAGTATTAACTTTTCGTCTGTTTTGTGTTAACTTAATTTCTTTCAATAGCACTGCATCCACTTATCATTGCTTACTGCACTAAAACTTGGTCCCAAGCTGAATTTGACCCATTGTGCAAAAACAATGACTGTTCAGCCAAGCATTGCCGCCTGTGAACAAATGACCTATCGTTGGAAAGAGGAGATATGTGGCTTTAAGATGATACTAGGCACTTTTATGTACCTAACACAATTTTGACCAAATTCGACATGATTATTTTGTTGCGTTTTTTTTGATACGCCCTGTACACAACTGCATCTTAATTGCTGCATTGATGCACCAATGTGGTAGTATTAACGTGCAGGCCTTTACAAACAATATGAACAGCAATTTCCGAGATTAAATTTTATGGATTGGCTTTATTTAACAGGTAACTGGGTACCCATGCTTTTTTTTCAATGGCACAACTAGACCAGAACGCAGGTTGGGTTGGGTTGGGTCTTGAAAGGATGAATCCCTAATGGGTAAATGCAGTATGACGTCATTACATCAGAGGTCCATTTGTCTCTTAAACGTAGTATACATCAGTTGCTTTTGCTGTATTTTTCAGAAATAAATGGATTTGGGGGTTATTATTTTATAGCGAGCGAGCAAATACTGTAACACTGACCTGTTTAAAGTTTTGTGTGCACAGATGCTGGGAAATCAGAGAGAAAAAATTATGTTCTATTAGTCTGGTTCCCTGACCATAGGACAAAACGGAGCAATTTATAGAGTCAAGGAACTATCGGATCTGGGAACTAGACTATTTCCAACGATTGTCGGCCGACAATCGTTGGAAAACGATGTAAATTTCCACTTTTCTTAAAAAAACGACAGCACACCAGGTCCCATATTTTCACAGGATGCTTTAGGCTGCTATTTACGTACGGTATTTCATAATAATTCAGTAGTTTCATTTTTTGATGTTTGCAAATGCTGTATTCTAACTTTAACTCTGATCCAGGTTCTCTACCCGAATCCAGAAAGCAGACTGAGGTCTACAGGTCAGTCCTGGACAATGGTCTGGGTCCCAAACTCAAATTCCCATTCTGGAAGTACGCACTTACTGTCGGAGACGGATAACGAGCCCTCTACCACCACAAAGTCAGGTTCTTCGCCTTTTGATACACCCTCATTGAGTACATACTCAATGTCTGCTTTGATGATTGCTTGCAGGTAAGAGGTGTCGGACGATTCCTCGCTCGATGCTAGCTGCCGATTAAGTATGACGGTGAACTCGACGACGACACTGCCCGGCCTGAAGAAATGATAAAAGTATGAGGCCTAAAAGTGTAGCTAAATCTGTCTGATGGCTAAATAACATTAAGAAATTCAGGGGGTGCACATTTTAGGTCCGCAATAAACAAGGACTGTTTTGCGACAGAGCTCAAATGACAGTCTTTATGCATTCTGCCAGCAAATTAACAAGATCATCATCATGGTTATGTGGAGTACAGTGGCATCGTGGCCTAGTTGACTAGACCCAAGATCTCGTTGATATAGATCGTAGGTTCCAAGTCCAGAGGGGCCACAGTGCTCGTATCCTTGAGCAAGACACTTTGCCACATAATGCTTCACTCAACCCAGAAGTAAACGGTTACCAGTGAGGGCAGTGGTGTTTGGACATATGTTGACTTCTATTATATCCATATTTTCATAATTTATTTTCAGACACATTAATATTGATGAATATTTTTTTGTATTTAATGGGGGTATATAGATAACCCCATTAAACTTATGTCAAATTGGAAAATATGAGTATACAAATGTCAAGATATCTTGAGAATACAAAATGGCACAGGGGTCAAACTTACACCAAATTGAAGCTTAGGATGTGACAAATTCAAGTATGACTCATTTTTCAAATTTTGGTCACAAATATTCATCTTTTGCAGGTGTGTAAGTATTCATTTTTAATTTAAAATGTACTATGCAGGGCCCCGATGGAAACCAGTTTTAAACTGTTTTCGCACACCCTGGATAAAGAAATGTAATAAATAAATAAATAAATACATAAATAGACACTTAGGCTTACCGAAACCATGTTACATGAACACCTTCAAAACTGTCTTGCAAGTGACTACTCCGAAAAATCTCAGCAACCTAAAAAAAAAAAAAAATACCATACATAATCATTCCGGGAAACTGTAAAAAAAAAATTATAAAAAAAAATAAATAAATAAAAAATAAAACATTATAATAATAAATAAATAAATAAGTCAATAAAAAAAATTAGGAAAGAAAATAAATAAATATATACATCCATTAAAATACTATATTATATGTAATAAAAAGACTTGGAAAAACCTGGCTGTTCATATAATGGGAGACTTTTGGGATACGTGTGTTGTTCTGAGCATGTGCGTGTAGTTCAAAGCACGCGTGCGTGTAGTTCAAAGCACGCGTGCGTGTAGTTCAAAGCACGCATGCGTAGTTCTGCGCTTGTGCCCAACTGGCGAGAACAATGGAAAAGGACCGGTATGTCTGCTGCCACCAGCGTCTCAAAAGTCCCCCACTGACCAATCACGGTGGAATCGTGTGCATGCAGTCCTTCAACCAATGACTAATCAGATCATCTATGATGAATGCGGGATGGATGAAATCTGACACAAACAATATATATACCGGAGTTGTCCAAGGGGCATGTCTACACATTAATGACCACTGGGGCCATTTGGGGCGAATTTCACAGATGCTAAACACATAAAGCAGCGAGTTGGGCTGGCCTTGTGGTACTTTCCTCGCCTTCCACCACTGTGACCCGGGTTCGAATCCAACCAGGGCCGACATGTGGATTGGGTTTTCAGTCCCTGCCTGATTCCATGGGTTTTCTCTAGAATATCATTTTGGTTTCATTACCAGAAAGAATAACAAAACAAAAAAAAATAAAAATATAAAGTGTTCTGTGGGAAAAAAACAGATTTCAACAAAATTTCAAAATTTATACTGTTTGTGACTGGTATTGAGTTGACATTTGCTAAGCATGAAAATCACATGGATTTTTTTGGCTGGTAAGCTGTTTTTACTAAGCAAGACTTTGACGTATCCACGTCCACGTAGCCTCTCTGGTCAACCGCGACCTGCCTCAACTGCGTATATTCTGATTTTTAGGGGGTATACTTTCGGGTGGTGAGGTATTCTGCAATTACTCCGAAGCAGATGAGTCCTTACACGGCATACTCACGAGTAGGATTACTTGTGATAGTGCTTGGCACTTACATATGATACAAACTGGCGTTCGAGAGCTTGATATTCTGGAGATGTCGGATCACTGTACGCTGGGAGATACTGTTTCTGAAATCGCATCGATACTGAGGCTTGCACGGTTACTGATGGGCGGGTTGCTGGCAAAATATTTGAACAAAAAACGGGTGAACATTTGACAAGAATTAATGGGTTAATCTTGCCTCCGTCAGTGTGACAAGTATTCTTGGCCACACATATTTATACCATGGGTGAAACATCTGCATCAAACTGAATTCAGGTGAATGCTACGGAGAGGTTCTGGCCCATATATAACGCAACCACTATAATTTGTTTGATTTCGCAGGTAACACCAATTGCACTGTATGTTGGATTTTGTTGTATTTAGCAGGGTAGAAGCTAAATATACCTGTTGGATTTTGTCGTATTTAGGAGGGTGGAAGCCAAATATACCTGTTGGATTTTGTTGTATTTAGCAGGGTGGAAGCTAAATATACCTGTTGGATTTTGTTGTATTTAGTAGGGTGGAAGCTAAATATACCTGTTGGATTTTGTTGTATTTAGTAGGGTGGAAGCTAAATATACCTGTTGGATTTTGTTGTATTCAGCAGGGTAGCTGCAAAAAGCCAAGGCTGGTGTGTAAGGGGTACACTGCAGAATCCAACCAAATTTGCTGCTGGATTTTGTTGTATTTAGTAGGCTTCTCATTTGTTTTGTTGGAAATTGTTTGATTTTAGCAGGGCCATCTGAACAAAAATTGGAGTTGGCGTTAAGATTGTGTTTTGTGGCACATCAGTTCCTCTGCTACACATTCACCTGTGATGTTATCTGAACATTGTGGGAGATATTTAGTCATAAAACTGGACAACATGCACAGCTCATTGTATTTCATGACTTGTCCCAAAGGTATAGGGCTACCGGTTTCTGTTTCAAAACTTTCTTTTTTCTATTTGGGATAAACCTATAAATTACAAACAGACGATGGACTTGTGATTTCTGCTCTTTCTGACCTTAATTGTTGCTCTTTCTGACCTTAATTGTATGCTCAGTGTTCGCCGACAGCCTGTGGGAAAAACAATTCACAGGCTTACTCGGGTAGAGATCGAACCCACGACCTCCTGTTTGCTATGCAGACGTCTTTAACTTGACCATTAAGCTTGCTGGGGTTGGCTGGCCGATTTGAATCCAATATAGCAGCAGGCACCATCATGTAGCACATTTCTGCCCTTGCCAAACTGGTATTCATTTCAAGTTTAAAGATGATGTTGATTGTGGAGAGAAGTTTGTGTAATTTTTTTGTGTTATGTAGATTGTGTAAATATTGTAAAATAAAACAGCAAATTTTTTTCTGCCATGAAATAACAAAAAAAGTGAATTTTGATATGAGAGCTATTTTAATCAAGTCTCCTCTAGAGCAAGACAGCCCGCTGATGGCATTTGTCTAAAGTCGTCGCTGCGGGCAGCAAACAATTCTGACGTCATAGTACGAACTCCTCTTTTGTTCCTAGTGCTAGACAAATTGCACCAGCGGGCTAGAGGGGACTTGATAAAACTGCTCTCAAAAGTCCCTTTTGGCAGAAATAATTGGCTGTTTTATTTTACAATACGCAATCTACATAAAACTAAAAAATGACGTAGACTTCTCTCAGCAATCAACATCATCTTTAAACAGAGTTGGAAAATGGGGACAATGATTGGTACGTCTATTACAGCCATCTACACAGAATTGTTCATCACTGACATTTCACTTACTTGGTGATGGAGAATATGACGATAGCCTAACGAAAGGTGCTGCATCATTTTGAGACCATCCTGACGCTGAACAGAGAAAGAAAGATTTCATTTAAATACCCCACCAAAATTGGTCAGGAACAGCAACATTTTGGAAAATAACCGTCCATTCATGTTTAGAAATGTGTGAACAAATGGCACAACCTCTAATTTTGGGACTTTTTTCAGGAGTAATTACTAACCCACCTCAATCCTCCAAAATCCTCCTTGCAGTTTTGGAGGATTTTGGAGGATTGAGGATGAATGGTATTTTTTTTAAAGAGGATTTTGGAGGATTGAGGATGAATGGTGTTTTTATTAACCCTAACCTTCCCAAATCCTCCAAAATCCTCTTTGCAAAATGGAGGAATATGGAGGATTGAGGGCACTTGGAAGTTGATGCATCGGAGGATTTTGCAGGATTGAGGTTACTAGGGGTTTTTGCCCCTGCAGGAATATGGAGGATCCAGGTTATCAGGCTCAATGTGATACATGAGGATTTTGGAGGATTGAGGTTACTAGGGGTATGCAAAAAACACCTGGAGGATTTTGGAGGATTCATGCTATGGTCCCCATAAGAGGATTTTGGAGGATTCAGGTTACATGAGGGGAAAATGATGTAGGGAGTTAGGGTTAAAAGAGGATTTTGGAGGATTGAGGATGAATGGTGTTTCAAGCAGAGGATTTTGGAGGATTGAGGATGAACGGTGTTTAAAGCACATGAGGATTTTGGAGGATTGAGGATGAATGCATTTTTTGGGGCAGGGTAATTGGAGGATTGAGGATGGTTCCTAGCAAAAAGGGTCTAGGGGGTTAGGGTTAATTTTTGTGTGCAATACAGGGGTAGAAAGTTTGTGCTTTCTGTGTTAGATGCTGGCAGTTGGCACAGTTTACGATCTCTCAAAGTGTTCATATACACGTTGCTTTCTGCCTTTCCAAAAAGAAATGCAAAGTGAATTGAACTGAAACGAAAGCATCCCTACTTCAACATTTTAGAATTCAACTTAATGAATGAAACTCTCTAAGTTATGATGTGTTCAGCATCATTCATGTGGGCGACATGACAGGAATATTTGGTGAAAACAGATCTATTAGGCAAAATCAAAACAAAATGTGTAGTTTTATGTGCTTTTTGAAAGAGGAAAGAAGTGGGGGGGGGGCCCCTGTTTTAACTTCTATTTTTAGATTACGAGAATTATTTTTTTAAAGGAGGCGGCCTTGAAAAAAAAGCAAGTGGGCGGGGTAGGGACGTGCATTTACGGTAGTACGGAAATCCGGTACCCGATTGAATAAATGAATCTGAAGTTAAAGAAAACCAATCCCAAAAATCAAATCTCAGGAATTGCTGTTCATGTTGTTCGTAAAGGTCCGCACATTAATATGCAGCAAGGTGAAAGTGTGCACAGTGACCTCAATAGCAGTTAGTAGTCCCAGTTACAGTGTAAAATTGCATTTTCGCAAGCATCATGCTTGTTAATTATCTGTTTTGTTTTTCCATGCAT
Source organism: Hippasteria phrygiana (assembly GCA_037893225.1). Taxonomy (NCBI): domain Eukaryota; kingdom Metazoa; phylum Echinodermata; class Asteroidea; order Valvatida; family Goniasteridae; genus Hippasteria; species Hippasteria phrygiana. Next base: position 1,783,824 of record JAZGUH010000008.1, on the reverse strand, counting down.
TTTGAAAACTCCCTACACAAATGACATTCAAAAACTTTCTTTTTCATTGTCCGAGAAATTACCGAGTAATGTTAATTCGGATAATACGGGTACTCGATTCCATAATCTGGAACTAGGCCTAGTTCGGATGCCTAGTGCAGCACAGCCCTAGGGTGGGGACACTTGACAGTTTTCTTTTTTATTCTGCCTTTCACTTCAGCACATGATCTCAAGTCCCTCTTTCTGAAATCAGTGTAATCTTATTCCTCCATGGTGAAATTAAAACACTAACTTTAACGTTAGCCTTAACTTGCCAGAAAAATGGCCGACCATGAAGAAGACGACCGCAACTAAGACACAAGTGGTGATAGCCACCACTATCGCCACAAATGTCCGGCAGGAACAGTGGGGACAGCTGCTGCTCGGCTCGCTGATGTACGCATCCTTGGTCTTGCTGTAAGACGGCTGGCTGTACCTTGCCGTAAGGCCGTCGTCGTCGTGCACGAAGGCAGGGTTGATGAAACATCCTTCCGTCGGGCTCTGTATAAAGAATAGGCCTAACACTTTTATTACACAATATAGGGTGGGACGCTGTATTACCGCGGTACTTATCAGGGTGATATCACGTTTCCCGATCGGAATAGAGATTGCTCACTAACCTTCCCGAATTGTCCTGTCTTTTGTGTTGTATAACCCTTGCTTTTTTTAAACTGACATAAAACATCCGACGGTGGTTTGGTTTATTCCCATGCGATGCCTGTGAAAATAGACATGCTCGTCATTGCTCGTCATTGCTCGGCGGAGTACAGACTCTGTATTATCGCGGTATAACGTATGTGGGCAGTGTTTTTTACAATGTTTTCAACTTTTTTATTCATGGTTAATGTTTGACCAAAACATCCCCTGAATAAAGTCTGATATTTTCCCTGTAAAGTTCAAGTTGATTAAAGACGATTAGGCCCTGCAAGATGATTTCTTAACACCCTGTCCCCCCTCGAAGGCGACAAAATTCACTGAGACAAGTCTACTGATTGACGATTGGGGGCGCCATTCACTTTACACGGTGCGTCGTTTTATTTGTTTTACCGCACTGTCCTTATTTTGATCCCGTAAATGTTTCTACGATTTCGCGGTGGAAATATCGTCCTTCGGCGTCATTTTGCATTTGCAGCTGTAGAATGGGAACCAGACAATGGAACTTCCATGGACAGAGCACCATTAAAGATTCATGTTAAAATAGAGACGGTACCTTTTAGCAGACACGGTGAGGCAAAATGTACAAGTTTTGGAAAACGTGAATATTTATTAAAAATCGTTAAAAGTCCCGACACAACATTTTTTAATCGTCATTTTTTTACACAAATCAGCAGAAAGTCCTTAATGCTTGATGAATTGGATATAAAATTGCTAGTCGAAGGAGTTTTGGCAACGGAAAAAAAAGGAATTTCCGATGCCGCGATAATAGAGTTGCCGCGATAATAGGGAGTCTGACTATACAATTGTTTCACACAGATCCGGATCGCGTCGAAAGCTAAGAAAGCTCGCAAGATCCAAGATGGCGATGCGACGTGCGAGATGGAGAGAGAGAAAAAGCCTTGTTTTGAGTATTTTTTCGTAGATTTGAAGCATTTAATGAGCTTTTGTGACAGTATTTAGTCTTAATTCTTTTACAGTGTATTGTTGTTATTAAAGCTATGTACGATATCTTTACTTTTTCTGGAAATACTAGATAGTTTATCATCAAAATAACCCTTTTGCTTACAAAATCTGAAGCAGACGACAGTGCATATTCTCCCAGCATGCAACATACAGCGAGAGGGCGCCCTAAAGGATTCGCGATCCTGCCTGTTTGTTTTCGTCCGGCTCTGGATCATCACCTCCCGTTCTGTAAACAAACAGGCCCAATATGCCAATCTCAATACTTTACTTGAAACTTGCAAGCAATGCATTACGTATGATACGTATAAATGTGAGCAAAAACTAAAATAAAATCAATGTACTTCCAAGTTGCATCACGGAGGAATTTCTCCATGGTTGCATTTAATATTTTGAATCGACAGAAAAAAATCTAACCGTTTCACACTTGTTTGTAGAAAGAGGGCGTGTAAACAGAAAAGGCATGTCAGGTCAGCAAATATTCGACAATTTGACACTTTCGATATTTTTCATATATCTTTAGATAATAATTGTTACACATTGAGTTACACATTTTTTTGTTGGGGGGGGGGGGGGGGGGGGCAATTTCTAAAACATTCGCCTTTGGTTCCGAGGGGGGCGAGTGGTGGGGAGGGGGGGGGGGGTGGATGTTACAGCGGGGGAGTGGGGCGCTCACAGTGTTTATTTCTCTTTATATTACTATTTTTTCTGCGTTTGCGAAATGTTCAGTTAGGGGGAGACTGGGGGAGACGATTTTCTTATGGGGGCGCACTTGGTTTCTCCATCCACTTCGTGAAACTCGGCTTTCCGCCTCTTCCCACCAATTACTACAGCTGTACATAGACTGTATAGAACAAACAAATTAAGCTATCATGCTAACAGATTTTCCCTCTGGTATGGAATTCTTTGCCTGGTGCATGTTCCTGATCCTCTTCATCTCACGATCTTTCCTGCTTCAGAAAGAAAGATTCATTCCTACTTCTCAGTTGTTGTTTCTTTGATTTTCTTTTCTTTTTGTAGCTCCGTATGCCGTACCTAGCCCTACAAATAGGGCTGTAAATGGTTCCATTTTTAACTTCGGCTTTTTACTGACAGTAAAAAGCCAGAAGTTAAAAAAGGAACCATTTACAGTCCTATTTGTAGGGCTAATGCCGTACCATACTCTGAGTGGCTTTTGGCCTTGTTCGGGGCGAACTTTAGTGCATTCAAAAAAATCCTGGGAAACTATATGATTACCCGTACGGGAAACAAAGCCTAAACCAAAGCCATTAAAATTGTTCCAAAATTTCATACAAAGTGCAGGGAGGACGAGAGGCGCTTTTTCTTTGCATCGTCACCTCATTAATACGTGATGGACGGTGGAGTCTAAAAGTTTTCAAACAAACGCGCAAACTCTTTTTTTCCCCAGCTATCAAAACATGATTCCCGTGCCCCAAGCTGCGATACTGCGGCCATTTTTCAGCACTTACGCAAAAATGTGGACGGAATTGTTATCATTTATCGTCCACTTTTACGGGTTACCAACATAAACAGAAGACGTGCAAATAGTAGACTGAGAAAATATGGGTCTCCAAACACGTGTTTGTACGGTGCATCGTGCAGGATTTATACCAACAAACAAAGTGGTCGCCGGGGTCAGAGGCCAGTCGTTCGGTGACCTCAATTTTATTATTTACCACTGTACTTTTCTGTTGCAGGGTTGGATTGGCGAGGAGTGAAAGTCGCCTGAAAATATCACACCGTCCATCATAGCCTTGAGCTGCGTTTATTTATTTGCAACGGCATTAATGATAATGGCTTGTTGACCGAGTTGTTAAAATGCGTTCTCAGCCTGGAAATGAGGCTAATTACACTGCTTGACTTTGCCGTAACTGTACGGTCCAATCACAGGCTGGCATTTGTTTTCCTCTCATCGTCGTGGCGCGGCGATGGATCGAACCGTTTGATTGGTTGAAAGAGTGTGAACGTCACGCGTGCAACAGAGAATGAACTAATGAATTTCGATGGAGCGCGATCAGTTATCCGGAGCGTCGAAAGCTGCTCCGGATCACGTTTTTAGTGATCCTGCTCGCGAGGTGGGTTCGCAAGATCCAAGATGGCGACGTGCGAGACGGACAGAGAAAAGTGACGGTATTTTTTCGTAGATTTGAAGCATTTAACGAGCTATTGTGACAGTATTTACTCATAATTCTTTTACAGTGCATTTTTGTTATTAAAGCTATGTACGATATATTTACTTTTCTGGAAATACTAGATAGTTTATCATAAAAATAGCCCTACAGAATCGGAAGCAGACGACATTGTCGTGTAATACAAATTCTCCCAGCATGCAACATATAGAGGGGTATTCGCGATCCTGTTTGTTTTCGTTCGGATCTGGATCACCTCCCGATATGTGTGAAACAAACAGGCCCCTTTTAAAATGTCATTGATCACGGTGAGTGAAGAAACCCACTCAACGCCCACCCCACGCTTGCAATTCCCGCGTGGGCCATACAAAACATAATCGGTAATTTGTTTTATACACTGTAATCGTAAAAGTTCCCCTGTATAATAAATTTAGCCTACAGTCCGGACCGCTTTTCGAGTTTATTTGGACAGAACTGGGTGGTTTGGGGGATTTCAAAACGCGCAAGCGCTAGCTGGACTTTATAGCTGTGAAATAGCGCATAAACGTAGTATACAGCATTTGCTTTTGCTGTAATTTTCATAAATGAATGGATTTGGGGAAGTATTTTATAGCAAATACTGTAAAGTTTTGTGTGTATAGATGCTGGGAAAACAAATTTTAGAGAAAACAAAATGCTGTTCTTGTAGTCTGGTTCCCCGACGGTCACCCTTAAAACGGATCAAGTTATAGACGTCAGGGAATTATCATAAACAGTTTTTTCCAACGTCGGCCGGCTGGAAATTGATACAGAAATTCCATTTTATTGAAAATGACAGTACACCAGGTGCCATGATTTCACAGAACGCTTGAGACTTTAAAGTCAAGTTAAAGGTATTTCATTATAATTCAGTAAGGTTTGTTTTTCGACGTTTGCAATTGTATACCTTTACTGCTCACCATTAATCACCCTATTTGAAATTGAGCCGACAATAATTGCAACCATGTTCGGTTATAGCTTCAATTGCCGGAGTGTACAATTACGCGCATAAATGCATTTCATTACCGCGGAGAAGCAATCTGTTGACAGAAACTCAGACGATCTGCAGTGAAAAAGTCCACAAGGCCAAAGGCATACAAACCTTCTTCTAAACAGAAAAAAAATGACACTGGAATGCAAATCCCCTGTGCTAAGAAAAGGGGAGAATTCCTCACAGGTGAATGACTTTTGTTTTTTGGAACAACATCAAACTGCATTATGACCATAATAATAGTCATATTGAACATTCTCAAAAGGAGGACAATTTTCATATTGTTCTGCCCGGTGCAACTCCTCGAAAAAAAGGCGGCATGTTCAGCCAAGTACGGTGTTGGCTATGGAATTCCATAGTTGACCGTGCAAATCTCCCGTTTAAAGATGTGTGTTCGTGCTTTTGGGTATGGTACCCTGAGAAATAAATGTTCAAATTGAACTGCTAATTTGTTAGCAGAAAGTTATAATTGCAATTGTGACCATAACAATATAGTCATGGAACATTCTCAAGAAGCTGACAATTTTCAAATTGTTCTGCCCCGCACAACTCCTCGAAAAAGGCGGCATGTTCAGCCAAGTACGGTGTTGGCTATGGAATTCCATAGTTGGCCGTGCAAATCTCCCGTTTAAAGATGTGTGTTCGTGCTTTTTGGGTATGGTACCCTGAGAAATAAATTTTCAAATTGAACTGCTAATTTGTTAGCATGAAGTTATAAGTTTCCATTGATAAATTCCATAAAATGAAGTATAAGGTATGCGTGTACGCCTGGCACAACATTTTAGGAAGACCGGCCAATATGCGCAGTGTATAGTTTTCTTTCGAAATTCATTGCAGTGATTTATCCAGCGGGGAGGGGGAGGGGTGGGGGACCCCCCCCCCCCCGGGAAGGGGACTTTAAGTTAGTGGGAAACAGCTAGGGTATTTAGGTAAAGCCAATGTCACCTTTGATCCCCGACAAACTGAGATCATCGGGCCCACCATGGAGCTTCGCAACGAAGTCAAGTACATCTGCAGATGAGCCATGCAATTTGATTGGAATTACATGTTTGTAAATTTTATAACCACGAAAGTTCAGGACTTTTCTAAATTACTTTCAGCACGTTGAAGCTAACCCCGTGGCCTGATGCAGTTAAATCTTTGAACTATTGGCAGACACCGAGGGGGGTGTATTCGATTTAACCGTTCTCGGGAACCCGTGAATAGCGTTCTCTGGTTGCCGATTGCGAACGCCGATTAACTTGTAGAGTACATCTGGGCGAAAATTCAAGATGGTATAGCCGCCGTATTAATATAGGGTGTTGATTCGAAGCCGCCTATACTATAGTACTTCGAATGACAAGAAAGGAAAATTCACGATCTTACAAAAATAATTGAAATCCTGGACCAGCAATAAAAATTGGCAAAGAAAATTCCACTCCTATGATCACATATAACTTTATTATTTAACTTTTACTGTTCCTGGACTGAGTGATTACTCGAGTCCTTCCAATTTTACAAAAATTACACAGACGGAGTGGCACGACTAACACACATAACATTTTATTTTTAATGTAGAATTTGCGATGTGTATGAAATGAATAAACATTTAAATAAATATCGGATATTCTTCAGCCCCGGAAGATAAGTAATCCCTACAAGTCACGGGTAAACCAACTTTCTTCGCTGTAAATCCACCGAGCCTATTCCCAGAGCTCCCACGTCTGCCAACACCGTGGTATACCGAGCAGGTTCATCACCTATGCCTAACGCTCCGCTGCCGGGCTGTTTGCGTTCTCTTAGTGCCTGCATGGCCGCTGATCCCTATTTTGACCGACCTCACTGGGGTAATCTTCCAGTGTTTTAAAGAGAACATGCTATAGATTTCATATTCAACTTTTCTTTTTTATTACAAAAGTACCAACAAGATAAAGGCTTGTTTTCATCGAAGTAAAAAGAGGGTGGTGGACTTGTTTTTCAATTCTTACAAAAGCCTGCCACCAATTTATGCAAAAGGGCGCTTTTTTGTTTGGTATAAGGAGCTTTTGTTTTATAAAGAGTATTTAGAACATTTCCTTGAAAATAATCCTACCAACACAGTTTTTGAGAAATATTGGCTTTTGGACATGACTCGCGTCAAGCATTATCATATAACCTACGGTATAATACAGGAAAATTGAGAAAATTTTGATATTAAAATAATTATTTGTTGATGACATCTCGTTTGAGTCATGAATATGGAAATGTATTAGCATACATACAAAAATGTTGAAACTAAACTCCCTGTAGTCTGGTACCCTGATCTAAAGATTCCCTGACGTATATATCTTAGGTCAGGTAGCTACCACGGTAAGCACTTATCCAGAACCACCAAAATGACATCGTCATGTATTACTGAAAATGCACTAGGCCTTATTGAATAGGCACAAGGCCTTATTGAATAGGCACAAGGCCTTATTGAATAGGCACAAGGCGCGATGCGCGCGACGATGTGATTTTGGTGGTTCTGGATAAGTGCGGTTTAAAATAGATCATGACGTACAGTGTTAGTCCGAGTGACGTCAGTGGCATCATTCAAATTAAATATTCTGGCAAACTCTAGTCGGCAAAATACTGCAAGAGTGTGGCATTGATTTTTCAGTTTTTATATGTAATTGAGAAATCAAATTCCAGGATCTGTAACGGGCCTGACAGACATTTTTTTTATTGCGAACATCAACGTTAACAGCCGAATGTTACCGAAAACAAGTTCGGAAAACCTCGGACGTTTTTGGAAACTGGCAGATTTCTCCCAGTTTTCGTCACGTGACATTGGCGGCTGCCGGACCTGATATTCATCAGAAATAGTCAGAATATTTTGGTCTGGGAACCAGACTATACTCCCTGCAATAGGAAACTTTTAAGACGCTGGTGGCAGCAGACATACCGGTCCTTTTTGCTAGTTCTGACCATGCGCGCGATTGCGCCACCAGCGTCTCAAAAGGAGATGCAAATCATAGAGGCGCATGCATGGCAGCTGTCCTGCACTTTTGTCAGAGAAAATGTTATTGCATAGATCCTTTAATCGCCTTTGCGTGGGGGATATACATGTAGTACCCACCTGTTGTGCGCCAACCATTTAAATGTCATGTTAGACGGCTCCTGGGAATTTGTATATACAGACATTTAGCATGTTGAGAAAGAATCTTTCACTGAAGGAATCTTTCACTGAACATTAAAAAGAAGGTCTATGAGCGGTTTGGAAAATATATCATCGCTTATACTCCCTTTTCGAATTTTTGATAGATTCGAGCGTCACTTTGGGATCGGTATAGAATGTTTTCCCACAATGTGCAGATAATGTTGCATTTGCATTATGACCCCCGGTCAGAAAAACAGGAAAATCAAGCTTTTTGAGGTTCACCGTATATCAAAACAGGAACGCTGGAAACGTTTCTGAAATAATGAAGACGACACATGAAATGTGAATAATGGATGGCATTTGTGTCCGAGTAATTTACTGAGACCGCGGGCATTATGAATAACCGACTCGCTTGAATATACCCATGCTATTGCAATTGTGCTTTTAAGCTTTTTTATGAACACAATAAATGTTGGCAATGGAGCAAACTTTAACCTCATCCAAACCCTATCTATAAACCCCAATTCCAACCCCAACCATATTTCTCACACTTGTCCTAACCCTCACCCTATGTTTTCTCGTTGTTTTGGTATAAACGGGGGCCTACCATGCGCAATATAAACAAGTAAAATTTTTCAGTTATTTAATAGTCTGATATTCACGCGACAACGGTCATTGGCAGTTAACAGTAAGCATGTTTTTCTTTATGCGGAACTGCCAAAAGTGGGAGGGGAGGGGGTATTTCCCCTAAGTGGAAAAAGTTCTGCCGCCAGTGTCCGCAGGCCCATTATGTCTGCATGCCTATTTTCTGCAGGCGCAGCCCATTATGTTCCCAGGCCCATTATGTCCCCAGGCCCATTATGTCCACAGGCCCATTATGTCCCCAGGCCCATTATGTCCCCAGGCCCATTATGTCCGCAGGCCCATTATGTCCGCAGGCCCATTATGTCCGCAGGCCCATTATGTCCGCAGGCCCATTATGTCCGCAGGCCCATTATGTCCGCGGGCCCATTATGTCCTCGGGTCCATTATGTCCACATGCCCATTATGTCCACATGCCCATTATGTCCACATGCCCATTATGTCCACATACCCATTATGTCCACATGCCCATTATGTCCTCAAACCCATTCTGTCCTCAAACCCATTCTGTCCGCAGGCCTATACGCGCGACTCCATAATGTCCGCAGGCCCATTATGCCCGGCAATTATTATGTTCGCGAAAAGCCTCTGGACATAATGGGCATGCGGTTGACGTAACCCGGCCCCGTCACCGTCACACACGTACCTTCCGTGTTGCATGAAGCGCTCCGTCTTGTGAGGCCACATCAAAGCCATCCACCGACGTGTCCACCGAAGTCACGGCTCCGTTATTCCAGGTAGCTTCATCATCGCGGCTCTCATCCACCACCACCACCACCCCGGGCTGATTGGCGTTAACGTCGGGCGGCTGCTTCGGCTTCTTCGCGGTGCCGCTCTCCGGGGCTCGCCCTATTGGCGTCAGGGACAGTTTCTCTTCCGGACCTGGTGGATCTTTCTCGTGACCGATGTCCGTGTCACGCATGGACGCTATGTTCAGAGTAATCCTCTCGCTCAAAACTTCAGTCATTATTACGCGTCACTTGGCATGATATAAACTGACGTGTAGGCCTACCCAGTAGAATTCTGTTGTTGTTTTTTGAGTGTTTGGCGTGTCGTGTTCGCTCCTTTGTACTAATTGTCGACAGACTTCAGTCCCAAGAAGTTGAGCTGCTCCGACGAAAATCGCCCACGAGTGAACTGAACTTGTAATTCAACTAGAGGAAATCGTTACGAACAATGTGTGCATAAACAGCATGATTCTGTCACCACACGCGGTACGTGAGCGCTTTTGACTGAAGTATCATGCAGAGCCTTATAAACTTGAAGTCCCGCGCTAGCGAGTTTTTCTTATATCGTCACGCACCACGTACCGTAACTGAGGCGCGCACTACACTGGCTCGTTGTCAAAGACGTGCCAACACCACAAGCTAAAAATTCGTCTTTTGGCGTGTCAACGTTGCCACGGTAACCAATTCATGATTAATGGGGTTTTTGTACGACTGGCAAAGATATCGAGATGGCGGACGGTATGAGTGTATTGAAATCTCCCTTGGCGATGCGTGAGAGACAAGGAGTCGATTGTACTGCGCAGCACGACTGTAGGTGCTAGAACGCAACCAATTCAGCGAAAAGTTGTGTCAGCGAAAAGTTGAATAACGCGTTATACCTGCGAAGGCGGTTTGCAGTTTAAACAGGCGTGGTTTAGGATTGAAAAGGGGGGGGGCGGTAACTAAATTTCGGGCGGGAAACAAGTAGTAGTGAAATTTTCGGAAAATCTTAGATTTCATACAGAAAGGCAACTGTTCACATCACTGCAAAGAAACAACGTCGTACATGTACTTTGTTTACACGTGTCACTAGTTTTGATGGGCGCAGTCGTTCCTCCTAGACTTGCCCCAAGTCTGGCACCTTTCTTTGGTGTGTTCCCACAATACGGTCTTATGAATTAATATCATTCACATTGCTATATGGATGAAGACAGACTAGACGAGTCTAGCAAATGACTTCACTTGTCCGTGTTTAGTACCAAAGAAGCTAAGATGCTCACGTGAAAAGTGATGAGACGCGATCATTATGTCGCGAGATTTGCGCCCTCTATTGGTTATGAACGATTGCAGGGGCCAATTCTTGAAAGAAAAACAGAATTTACCCAACCAACTTTTGATTTATGTTAGTTGCGACTGGTATCATCAGCTGTTTTGGCTTAGCATGGTAAATCACGCGGAGTTTTGGCTGGTAATCTAAGTTTGACGAGGCAAGCCTTTTTTTGTGCTATGCATTTTGTGTGTGCTATATCAGCTTCCACCGGCCCTTGAATCTCATGAGAGATGATTTAAGACAGTTCCTGGGGAATCAAGGAAACGTTGATTTACACCCTGCCTACGGCTTGGACGGATCGGCTGCCGCAGTCCAGCACTTTGGGCTTCGATGGTTGTCTCAATGACACCACCATCAGAGCCAAGTTTTGACATCGACACCAATACATCATTCTGATCAGATGACGGAGCGCCCTCATTAAAAACGACTTCGAAAACTTTCACAGAAAACACGCCCATTTTTAAAGGCAAAATGCAATGCTCATTTTGCTTTTACGCATTACCACCCACGTTAACGTTACATTATTACCAGGTTACAAAAAAAACAAATCTATTTTTTGGTGGTATTTTTATTTGATCGCGGTATTAAAAACCTTTTTATTTTGTGACGTAATTCTTTCAGAGGATGCGCCCTCTGACGTCACGTGTTACATCTATTGAACGCGCCCGGTGGTATGCGCACGCATCGTGTTTTGCATAAAATTTGGTTTATAAGGATGACGTCGCAGGGAAGATCGCGTATAAAAAAATGTTACTCCTTAACCAGATTTATGCAAAACACGATGCGTGCGCATTCCGCTGGGTACTTTTGAATAATTATAGAGCGATTTAGATGACACATGGTCTATATATAACGCCTAATAGGCGTTGTTCTAGTTTTAAATTTTGAGTGCATTTGAACAGATTTTTACGAAATTTGCGCTCAAGGATGACTAAAATTCAATGATTTGTTTGAGAGGGTTTATATTTTATCCCCTGCCACCCACCCATCCACCCCCAGCTGAACTGTCAATATTAATATAACTATGGAAAATTTGTGGTGTTCAGTATTAGCTCACATAGTATTAGCTCTAATAGGGTCTTATAACTAAAAAAAAACTGACAGCAAACTCGTTGCGTGCGTGGGTTGGTTTTCTGGCCGTAAATTACAGAAAAGGTGACAATTTTGCGTCAGTTGCGGACTTGTAATTTCAGTGAACGCCGGGGTTTCACCTCTACCCCCCATTACGGAGTCGTTTTGGTCCCACCTAGGGCTAGACTGGCTCCAAGTTCTTTGAGGTTTTTTTCTGTTTTTGTTTTTCATCTAGATAAGTTGTTTTTACTGAGGAAAGGGGTAAATCTTTTGAAGAAGTCTGAGGCAGACAAATTAAAAATGATCTTTGTTTCTGACACTGTGCATGAATACCGTGAAAACATTTTACAAATAGTTAATGTTCATGTTTATTCCACGAGGCGAAGCCGAGTGGAATGGGACATTCCATCAGTCTCCGAATGAAATTATTCATACCATTGCACGAATGTAAAACATTCATTATTTGTTTTATACAACGCCTGAATAAATCCTCGTGGGATTGCATGCATAGATTTCTTTCTGTACAATGTGCCGTTTTCCATTCTCAGTCCCGCGACTCCCGCATAAAACCGCGACAAAAACTTGTTCAGTTCCGAATCAGTTAAAGCTCAATTGTTGTTCCTGCGTGTCTTGCAAATTCATCTAATCGTCTGACTGCGTATTTAATTTGTTTCTTTGTGTTAGCAGTGTCAGCATCACTTACGAGTTCCTATATTTTATCGTCCAGAGAACAAACGGTGATTCGCGAACATCGTCCGCCATTTTGTGTGAATGACAGCCGTGGCGTACGTAGCGCCACCAATAGTGTGACCGTAGAATTATGGAAGTTCTATTCAACGCGTACCGTTGCATAGAACTTCTATTTTTGCAGTGTCGTGCTTTGGTAATCTACCAATCAGATGCAGGGATTTATTCACGTGTTCTATAAAGTCAAATAATTAAGCCAAGACTGTATTTCACTAGTTTTAGTGCTTTTTAATATACATACATGTATTATAAATATACAATTGGCTATTAAAATCTATGGGATTAAAAACACACATTTTCAGGTGAGAACAAAATATAGTAAGATAGATTTCATCATTGCTAATAACAATGTCAGGCTTGTGGAGCCTCAGGCTGGTTTTTCAAAGGGGTGGTTGTGTCTGTCCCGCTCCTGGAAGTAGGGAAGCGGAGCAGGGTGGGGAGAGGGGAGGGGAGGGGAGAGGGGAGGTGTGGGGAGAGGGGAGGGGGTGGGGATGGGGAGGGGGTGGGGATGAGGTGGGGATAGGGAAGGTGTGGATTGGATGGGATGGGTGGGGAAGGGGAGGACCAGGAAGTCAGAGAGGTGGGGAGAGGGGGGTTTGGGAGGAGGTATAGGTCCTGAGCATGAGGATAAAAAAGATCATCCTGTCAATATTCAAACTTGAAGGAAGGGGTGGGGGGAGGTTCGTGAGGGCGGGATTTGAGTGATTGGAAATGAACTGAAGTCTACAACTGAAGTGTTTCACAATCTATCACCCAACACACAGCAAATCAAATATTTCATAGTAAGCAACTAACTGTCCGGAAGCTGCAAAATCACGCAGCAGGGTCGACTTGGTGCAATGGTACTTATCGAGCCTTCCAATTTGATGACCCAAGTTCGAATCCCGCTAGGGCTGATGTGTACAGGCTTGTCAGTTTGTATTGCCTTCTGTTGGGTTTTCTTAAGAACATCCAACAGAAGACTTCCTTCCTCCTCTGTGGCTCGGGTTCGAATCCCGATCAGGCTGACTTGTGGACAGGCTTTTCAGTTCCTATTGGCACTGTTGGTTTTTCCCTGGAATACAGGACAGGAGAATTTTCTGTCTGCTCTAAAACTTAGAAAGTTGGCATAGTGGTAGTTTCCTTAGGCTCCATCTCTGTGACCCAGGTTCGAATCCCAACAGGCTTTTCAGTGTCTATTGCATTCTGTTGGTTTTTCCTAAGAATATCTGGCGGGGAATTTTCTTTTCACTATAAATTTAATCTAGTTGGCACAGTAGTAGTAGTTTCCTCATACTGAACATCTGTGGACCGGGTTCGAATCACGCCCGTGCCTCATTTTAATGTTCATGCTAGAATATTTAAGGTTTCCTCCAATCTCTAAACTAAACATTTCTTGTTCATCCTCTCAACACAAGTTTTTTTTAAAACTTTGCAGGCAAAAATCATTCCTCTATAGAACATTCCTCTAGAGAAATTACCAACTAACATGACAGGTGAATTCATTTATCATTTATGTACTGCAGTATTATATTCTATGTAGTAAAATTCGGCTTCGGCAGTAGATCAAAACTTAAGGGAGCACTGCCTAACCCATGGTCGGGCCAAACTGTTGAAAAGGCTGGCCAAGCCCCGGGCCTTCTGGCTTTTAGTCTTGCTATTGTGAGCCTCAAATCACCCAACAATAGAGCATCTACAAATCGATAAAGCCCGGCTGCTGCTGCAAGGCTAGGCCAGGCTGTGGCCCCTCTCGCACTAAACTGTAGTGATTGTTTTTGTTGTTATTCCATTCACAGGCCAGATATTAGGTCTGGGTGAATAATGGGAGCTGGTTCGACTCCAGCATCAGTGGGCAGTTTATTGTGTACAACCAGGGGATTATAGAAGCCCGAAGGCCCGGGCGTTGGCCAGGCTTTTCAACGGCCTGGCCTGACCATGGGTTAAGGCAGTGCTCCCTAAAAAGCTAACCTGAGCATTTCCGATTCATCCTACCTACAAAGGTCTCATCAAGCTTGCAAGCTTAATTCATCAACAACATTCAACTACAGAAATTGCCAACGTGACGAGTAAATATATTCATCACTTAGTATAAGCTTGAAGTTTCACTTTACTTTTAAATTCATAAGTCATATATTTTCAGAGTAATGCATTTTGTTTTCAGTGCTGCCATGACGGTTGCTTCATCTTGTTCGGAATCACTGCAACATGACGTCATCACCACTGTACTCCATCCAGGGGTGAGATTTGAGGAAAAATTATAAATCCACAAAACATTTGGAGGAATTTGCTTTGTATGACGTTACTGAAATATGCATGAGAAAACTGCATTTTCTACCAAAGGATACGGTCCAAAATTGCAACAACAAAAATATGATCATTAGAATGAAACACAGACTGTTTCAGGTTGCAGAGGTCATTTTGGAATGATAAAAACAATTTAATGATAACAAATCTTCCGGAAATCTGGAAGACGTCTCACCCAAAGTCCTGAAATCAGGAAAAATCTGAAGAAATCTCACCCCTGTCCGTTACAAATAAAATGTGCAATCAAGGTTTTGACTGCTTCAAACTGATGAAGTACTCATTTATGATTCGCTGACCTGGAAACGGTGAAGGGTCTTTTTAGATTTTGGTGGCTCTAGACCCTGGGAATCACTCTCATCAGTACTGCACCTTTAATACCCAGACTCTAGAACTTGGACTGGGGCTCCCCGGGGGACACAACAGTCTGCTGCCCCGGGTACATCACGTTACCTGAACGAGAAGAACAAAACGCAATCCACAATATTTAGAATTACAGTAGTTACAAAAACACTGCAATTTTAGTCGTGAGCGCGTCACAGTGATGTTCTGTCGGGGATGGGAAGATTATCAACAACGTAAGGGCTTTGTATTTCGACAACATGAAACAACTCTAATCACATGGTTTGTGTGCGGTATACAAAAGGGTATAGGCTTTAAACACATTACCAGCCGTGAGAGACTTCAATCGGATTTGGCCTTCGCGTTTCTACCGTAGAAAATGTGTACCGATGATCGGTACAGACAGGATTTGTGGGGTTTTTAAACACTGCTTTCGCTGAATTTGTTTTGCAGAAAAGAAATACCTTTACAAATCAAACTTCGGAGAAAAAAAATTGAAAAAGTTGTTATTCAGAAGATTAGTATCCGTCTCTAAAATCAAGCACAGAGCTGATAATATGAGTTAGAGAAAATGCGATAGGATTAAAGAAATTTCTGTGATGATGATTTTTTGTTTTCCTTTCCTCTGGAGCGAGTCGCGAAAGCTTCACCTATTTGACTGTCAAAGCCCTCGTGGGCTTGGGCTTGGAATCTGACCCTTGACCTTTGACTCACCAAACTGGGGCTGCTGGACATATTGCTGTTGGGGCATGGCAGAGTACTGGACCACACTCTGTGGCTGCTGAGCTGCATCAAGATTGGGGGCAGTGTAGGTCACCTGAAGTAATACAAAAAGAAGAGTCACACCGGGGTCAATCCAGGACTTTTGAACGGTAGGGTCTGGAAGCTTTTTTGTGCACCCCTCCCCACCTCCCAATTTCCCACTTGCAATTTTTTTTCACAAGCGGAAGGGGTCATTAACCCTTACCCCTGTGAGGCACTTTTACTGGGAAGTGTCCTGAACCTATCAAAATCCAACACTGTGCAGTAAACCTATGGCACATTCTTCGTACTTGAGACAAATTGGGGCATCATAGCTCCATGTAAAGTAATGTTGACAAGGCTCTACCAGTCCTGAACCCATCAAAATCCAACACAAGATAGTGTTGGATTTCGGCGGACTCGGGATGTCTTCGGTTCTTCACCAGAAGTGTTTCTAGACTTATACCAGGCTTTCAAGCAGACCCAGGTGAAAAGTAGGAGAATAGTAGGATCAACATCAAATTTAAAAAAAAGGACAAAAGTAGGACTTTGGAGGACAAAATCAGGGTAGGACTTTTGCAGGCTTTCAGGAGTAGTTTTCGTTGATACTTTACCCATTGTCCACAGCATCACAAGCCTCATTTGGCATGTTCTGCACTCACAACACTTGTGCTCCATCCTCAACTAAGCTCTCGGAAGTAGAGTTGCAGTACTCCTGCAATCAAGCTCTTTATTGTGTGATTTTCATGTGACAGTGTGTAACACTGTTATGAAAAATATATTCAATGAGATTTCGTTCTTGGTGTTGTGGGACAAAAAAAGTAGGACAAATTTGAATACGGCATTGTGTACCGACGCCAATGAAGCGTTCACTCAAGTATTCAAAGCAGTCAAGCGTGCCACATGCGCATGCGTGGTTTAACCCGTTCCATATGATACATGTACGATGATCACTGCCAGGCCGTCCATACGTGGTAATTTTATTTACATTTCATGCTACCTGGTCCACGCGTGGGTAAAAAAGGCCGATACGTTTCCGGGGGGTAAAACTGATTTTAAGCTACATGCCGCTAATCAACAGAGGCATTTTATGCCTATGAAATAATGGCGGACAGTGAAAGTCTAGCAGTTGCTACGCGTCTGGTGACCACTGCAGCCTTGGAAATGAAAACACAAATTCCACTGTTTAATAAGAGAACCAGACTACAAACGAAGGAAAACAAATTAGATCTGCCAAAAGTTACTGCCGTGGAAGGCTTACCACGTGCGTTGTAGGGGGGCCATAACACATGAAAGAGCACGTCAGGCTGGCGCCAACGATGCCCACGACCATTTCAGCAAAAGCGACCAGTACGATCAGGATGTTAATGGTCATGCGGACTTCCTACAAAAAAAAAATATTAAATTGGCATTGGTCAAGTGGGTTTACACTCATCGCGACAATACTGATTAGTAAATTTTACAGAAATCCTAATTGGAAAAACAAACGCGATAAATGCTTCTGGAACAAGGGTAAGCAGTTCAGAAATGAAACATTTTCAAGCAATTTTTTATTTAAAAAAAATATATATAAAGAGAGGTCGCAGGTTTCAATCCCGCTCCTGTCAGTTTTCTTTGTTTAAAAGTCATCGCTGCGGGCAGCCAACAAATCTGACGTCACAAGACGAACTCTAACTCCCCTTTTGAGTCTAGCACATATCGTGCTGGTATACAGTGCATATGTGCTGACAGCTCCACTTTGCTGGACTCCACACAAGTCAATGTGACAAAGTATGCAATCTGATGCGTCTGGCAGGGTTTCTAGCCAAAATGCCCTGGAGGGTTAGAGTAACATGCATAGCAAAACTGTGTACGGATATGTAGAAGTACTGATGAAATTGCCTCAAAAGGTTCTGGATGTACATGTAACAGGGACACCGTGTTCCAGCTCGGTTGAATTTGGTGTATACAGTCGAACACCTTTATAACAAGGTCCTTGGGACTTTACAATTTACCTTGTTATAACAGGTACCTTGTATTATCAGTAATGGAAAACAAAGAAAAACAAAGACTCAGGACCTATTTTTTTCCTTGTTATAAGCAGTATGTTGTATTAACAGTGCTCTTATTATCAGGGTTCAACTGTACATGCTAGTACTTACTAGGGTAGATGAGCAGCCCACTTGATCTTCCCAATAATAGGGGGCTGCACCAATCAGTGAATCAGGGCACAGCTCAAAAATGATAGCAAGACTGTGGGCAATGGTCAGACCGGACCCAACCACCGAGGCAAGAATGGACATAACCAAGTACGCAGTCACCTAGAAATAAACCAACCAACAGACCATGAGAAGGTACAAATACAAACGCAATACAAACGGCACCAAATCTGAGCATCAACTATTTGACTACCATTAAATGGTTGAGGTCCTATTGTAAACCCAAGTACAAAAATATATCTGATTTGGCACCATGGAAAAGATGGAAATTGGAAAGTACATGTCCCATACACAACCTGAAAATTCAGATTATGGTGTTTCCGTAAGTTATAATAAGCTTGTATTGCGTGTTGCTTTAGCTCATTCCCAAGCTGTAATCTTTTGCAGTTTTTGCTGTCATCGATCCCTTGTTTTTGAGAAAATTCTTGCTTTTATCGTCACATTGGTTCTTACAGCAATCCAAACAGTTCAAGCATTCAAACGTTTGCTTGATACTCATCACAACCTCAATTCTAAAAATGGTGAACAAGTACCTTAATACGCATTGACTGGTGTTCGGTCACAGGTATGCACCTATTGCCCCCCTTGGGCCTGTGAGTGACCACAAGATTTGTTTCCCCATCTTGTGAGTCACTCACAGTCCCTCATCGGGGGAAATAGACATGCACTTGTGATCTCATTACCAGTTTATACATGCACGCTTGCAAGCACCATCTTCCGTATGGAAACGCAATACCCATTTTACCACCGACATCAAACATTCTGCCTTCATTAGGCCAGCAATAAATAAGAGCTGTATAAGGGGCAATAGGACTATGACAACAGACAGAACCATCAGAGCCGCCAACTTTTTCAAACTCGTTTCAGTATTCAGAAAGCAACAAATTGGTATTTGGCTCAGAAAATCTGAAAATTCAAACTCTACCTGAAAACCTAATTTTTTTCTGAGCTCATGCTGTGCAAGTACTCCGCGTGCCTGGTGAGTTTTACAAACCCACACACTGGATTTACAAAGCTAAAGTTGCATCCGCTCGGTCGGGATCGAAAGAATAAGAAGGACACGTGCAGTGTGTAATAGCATAATATGAAAAACATTTATGGTTGGATTTCACAAAATCCGTATAAATAAAAAAAAATCATACTTCTGTATGCTCTTTTTTTTTTTTTTTTTATTATTGAATTTCCATACACGATATGGAAACAAACAAAAAAAAAGGAAAGAAAATAACAGCATGATTAACCTACCAGCTGCCTGTTCTGGTTTCCACCGCCCGCCGCTATGCCCAAAATTCCGGAGACGGTGTAAGACTGCAGTAAAAACAACAACAAAAATGTCATCACTGCCTGTTGGTTGATCACACTTTCAAAAAAGCTTCAAGGCAATTCCATCGTCACTAACATTACATTTCGTCACCGTTTTCCCGAACTGACACTCACGCGCAGCTGGGTGTCAGTTTGTGAAACCGCGTACTGAGTAAATTTCGGTTTCACGAACTGACACGCAAGCATGTAGTGGAAATAGCATTCCAAGAAAAAAGCTTTAAAAGCTTTGACACGAATCTACTCCATCTGTATACTTGTGGGGTTACAGAAACATTGAACTAAAAACCTCTGAACTCCTGAAATTAAGAATGGTTTCAGTTCGTGAAAATGAAAATGTGGTTAGCGCGCGCTTCTCTACTTGGTTGTCAGTTCGTGAAAAACGAAAACTACTCGGTTCTGTAAAATATGCGCATGTGCGGGCAGTCACGCGCTAGAGAGTGTCAGTTTGTGGTGTTGATGACGATTTATAGACTGTCATCATGTCACTTTCATCCCTCACAGCTGCAAAAAGCCTATTGACTAATCTAAGGCAAAAACTGCCACGACACAAAATGGTGGTGAGGCCTACAAAGTGACACAAAGAACAACCTTGGTTCCTTTTTTCTGAACATTCATTTTACTGCTCGTCACTAACGTTACCAAACATTTTTTTAAACAAAAATCGTCTTCTAAACTGGTTAAAACTCGCTTTAAAAGTACCTGTCTTTTTAAGCACATATGGGTCAGAGCTGAACATTTAAATTAACATTAACCCTAACCATCCCTAACCTGCCAAAATCAAACACCCCATTGTGTTGAATTTTGTGTGATTGGGTACTGTAGAGCCTTGGCACCATCACTTTGCATGGGACTTGATGCCCTGATTTTGTCTAAGTACAACGAATGTGCCATTGGTTTACTACACAGTGTTGGAGTTTGTGTGGTTAGGGAAGGATTCTAGTAAAAAGGCTTGGGCTGTTAGGGTTAATAAGCCAGTTCGGTATTTCAACTGCGCATGTGCACAACATTTTATCCTGAATGACCCGCGTGACCTAACACACGCGTGTGAACGCAAAATGTGGTCGCACAACGCGCATGTGTTCAATTCAATCAGAATGGGCGTTCGCGTATTAACATGGCGTGACATTACGTCAGCAATTTTATCCCGAAAAACCTTTGACCTTTGAGATACCGAACTGGCTTATTTCAAATCAATTAGCAATCGAGGCAGGACTGTACTACACGTAGGTGACGCCACTATTGTTACGTCACTAACGTTGGAGAAAACATGCAAAAGGTCCTATTGTTCAAACACATTTTTTTGAAAAACATTCAGAGCTAATTTTAGTCGAACAGAGATTTGTTATTCACATTTTAACCCTAACCCTCCAGAGTAATTTGGCTAGAAACCCTGCCAGACGCATCAGATTGCATACTTTGTCACATTGACTTGTGTGCAGAGTGCAGCAAGGTCAAGCTGTCACCACAGATGCACTGTGCTGCGTCTGGCAGGGTTAGGGATATGCAGAATGCAGAATGCAGAATGCAGAAATAAAAATCAAACATATTAAAGTGTTTGAATTTTTTGAGTTTCGCCCCTTTTGCTTTTTTTGACGTTTGGGAACACCTGCTGTTCCCACTGGGAACAAACAGCCTTGGAACACTATGCAATCCTGTGTGGGAAGTTGGTTTTTATATGTTAACCTGTTCGCGTCTGAGGACGTGTTCACACGATCTGGCTGTTTTTATACACGGGCACGGCTGACGGGTAAAAATGTCAAGCTTCCCTCAACTCACCTCCGGGTGACGTCTCAACACGCTAATCCCTCATTTGTTTTGTACACACACACAAAGTCCGAGAAGTCTGTGGAGGCGGACCGTGTGTTGAACTTGAACTTGGTCGCTGTGCACGGCCTGTTGTTCTACAATTTACGCTCCGGTGGGCGCACCCAGAGTATTGAAATATATGTGGTTTCGGGCTTTCGGCAAGAAATATTGTACAAATACTGTTGAAATGACTCTTGCAAATCAGTATTTGTGGCATTTGGCTGTATATATCAGAAGTTGGCTGCTATATTTTGCCTTTTTGGAAAATAGAAATTTTCGGCAAAAATAATCCCGCCGCGAAGTGGTTAAAAAAATTCACTCACTGCAATCCCGGCCCAAATTGGGTTGCCCAACTGGAACATGAATGGCTTGAAGACGAAGGCCACGATGCCAAGCAAGACAGAGATGATGCCGAGGAACAAATGCAGGTAGCCAGTGACCCGCAGGCCCTTCCAGTTACCGCGAGCTTTTGCCCTAACCGCTGCCGACGAAACAGGCTGGATCTCGACCTGCAAGACAAGCCCGAAACAATGGCAATTCACACACTGCTTTTGCAGCCCAAAAGTTGAATTGCAAACAGCTTTACATTCATGAACATACTTCACTTATTTACAAGAGTGTACAATGAAATAGCCGATTTAGTACACAGGGCTGTGCATCCGAACCACTAACCAGGCACCTGAGTACCCGACCGCTAATGGAACCACTTCCAGATTATGGAATCGAGTACCCATAACCGAATTAACATACGACTTAGTAATTTCTCAGATACATGTAGAGAAAAAGATAAGTTTTTGAATGTCATTTGTGGGGAATTTTCAAAATGAAAACCAGGGTAGGCCTACGTACATGGTAAAACACAACGGATTAACGTTTATGACGCTTGCGAAAATGCAATTTATACTGTAAAGCTATAGAGCTCACTGTACACACTTGCATCTTTACTGCAATAATAACCCACAATAATTAGGATCAGGTACAGAAAACTCTCCTTGATAACAACTGTCTGAACACATGGCACAACCCGTTAGTTCAGAATTTACGTCAGTAAAATACAGGAATATTACGCTTCGTACGCGATGTCTAAGTGACCACACACTGTGCACAGTAAGTTACATGTTTTGCCAAGACAATGAAGAAAATCTAACAAAGCAAACCCATTTTTCAAGCCCTTTCTTAAAAAAAAATGCTCAATCATGGTTTATACAATTCTAACCAAGAATGGATGGTTATGTTCAGTGCAATCTGGAGTCTTGCGCACGTTTACTGTACTCCCTCCCGAGTTCATATCCCTATGAATAGATTTCATTTAAAGGGAAATGAGCTCATCAGAACGGAGTACAATAAACTTTCGCAAGACCCCAGATTGCGCTCGACAGTTATTTTCCCAGATTTGTCCGGACACTTTATTCCTTGCAAATGGAACAAACTTCTCTTGCTTTGGCTTTCGCTTTTCAGGATTTGATGGCTGTGTGAGGATACTTACTGCCAGTTGCTGCTGAGGCGGCGTGTACGCTGGAGGTGGGCCGGCATAATTCATGATGTTTCGTTTCGTATCTTCCCACAATCCTAGTCAAAAAAACCAAAACACTTTTCCAGTTGAAAGCCTTGATACACATCGATTCAGTTGCAAATTTATACGTTATCACCAAAGCTATTTTCCGAGGTTTGATGAGACCCAGCCATTTGGTGATTGTGTAGTGTAGGGCCCCTCTTTAGTGGGGAAATTTTTGGGTAAAGCGATGATACAGACGACAAAATGCAATGCGAAAATAAAGATGGCGATCACCGTGACGCATAGTAAACACGCAAAACTGTGTTAATTCACATTTTCTACCGCAACAAGTTGTTCAAAATTACAAAAAGAGATGTCAACAGAATTAAGAAAAATCTGCTTTTGGTTGAAAAAATCACTTTGGAATGAGAAAAAAAATACCCTCGACTCTAATTTGATCAAAACTAAAGCCTTAATTTTGCTTTATAAAACGCCATTGACAAACCACCACAGACAAATATAACCTAACGTAGGGGCCTGTCTGTGCAAAAACCACGGCGTTAAGGCGACCTCTGTTTGACAACAAATGATGTCAAGTGGTCTTGGTAAGCGATATTCTCGTAAAATTTCACCATTTCCAGTGACATTTCAAGGAACTGAGCCTAACCTACGTACGTGTACATAGCCATATCATAGAGCAAGATATCAAGATATTAAGACATAGGCCTATGAATGATTATGAATGATTGAAATGTTGGGGCAGAACATTTCGCGACGAGAGTTATCTTAAAAAAATGGTTAAAAATCTTCCACAGCAGTTTCAATGTGAAAAGGCAGCGGTACACTCGATCAGTCTATTCTTGACCCTATTTAGGCCTGAAGGAAGTGTACTTACAACAAAATTCCTTCGAATTTCTGTGTCGCAGACGTCAATTGGGCTGACTTCGGGCGAGTTGTTCTTCTTCAAGAAGAACATAACAACTCGTCTTCGTTCGTATGTTTCGGCCGCTCGAACGCGACGAACGCCAAAGAACGTCCGATAGCCAAGAGCGCCATCTATCGCTGGTAACCACGCAAAATATAATGGCTGCGCCCATGTACGTTATT
Source organism: Hippasteria phrygiana (assembly GCA_037893225.1). Lineage (NCBI taxonomy): Eukaryota > Metazoa > Echinodermata > Asteroidea > Valvatida > Goniasteridae > Hippasteria > Hippasteria phrygiana. The sequence goes on along the minus strand of JAZGUH010000008.1, from coordinate 1,760,162 downwards.
CAAGCATTCGTTTAAAAAACCTGAATTTCAGACGCAAAATAATTTAACGGAAGCACAGTATTTAGACTGCATTTTCCCCTAGTTTGTTCAGAAAAAGCTTTATTTTTCAAAATGTTTGAAAGCGAATTTTAGGCAACATTACGCCGACTTTCCTGCTTCGTCAAATCATGGAGAAATAATTCTCCATAGACCTTATCGCAAATACCGCCTGGATGAGACGTCACAATGGTTACTAGGGACGTGGGAAAGAAACGCGCACCAAAATCGCTCCCATTTCCTTCCCACAATCCCTTATGACCATTGTGACGTCTCGACCAGGCGGTATTTGCGATATGGTCTATGGTCAAATCATCCGCCATATCTTTGTTCGTCTTCTACGTACGTCGCGTCGTGGATATCCATGGTCGCGTCAAATTACGTCATGTCAAATTACGTCATGTTCTTGTAAACCCCCGACTGCTGCGCTGGTGGTATAGGTAGGTGGTGTGTGATCTTGTTACGAGTGTAATGTTCGCGGGTGGCGTTCCTGCCGTTCGGGCGCTAGACTTGATTTCAAGTCCGAGATCGCTATCCAAGGTTAACTCACAAGAGGACGCAAGAGGGCGCTATTTCCGGCACTATTCTGTGATTGTATTGGCTATCAGGCCGACAAAAACCACGATCACAGACTTGGAACCAAGTCTATTCGGGCGCAAGAACAGGGAACTCAGCCCTAAAGCACAGAGAAAGGAAACTTTCACCACGACGACGCCCTCAACGGCCTCCCCAAAAAGGTAGACTTGCACAATACGCCCGCCTGCGATGGCCGTGCACCATATGGGGGAGGGGCGTGGGGGGGGGGGGGGGGGGGGGGCACTAAGGAAAGAAATTCAACTGGTTCAAGTTATGCGTTCTTAAACCCCCACGATAATAACTTTACTTACGTTTTGATATTCAGAATTCCGATGACACTACGATTTGATGAATGTATTTGTCTACTTCCTACAGAAGATAGCTTTTTGTCAAACTGTTTTTATCGTTTTGTTGTAAAGTCATCAATTCTAATTCTGCTTTTTTGTGTCGCTTCCTGCTCAGCAGAAAAACAAATCTGACTGCTTTATAGTATACCCCCTGACACTGCGATACCGAAGTAATCATGGTAATGTTTACCACAATTGTTTATGGATATCAATTGTTTCCCCACCGCTCCCTGTGCTGCCACACCCCAAACATGGCAACTGTCATTTCGGAAGTGGCCAAACCTCACCACCTCTGGAGCACCATTCTCCAGAGTTGTTATTCGAGTCATCACAAGTCTGGTCTCAAGCCATGTGACAATTTAACTATTCAAACACACTAACAAAAGCATTCGTCGTCGTTCATCTCATGGAGGAAGTCCTTCCTCCATCATGTTCATCTCAACTCACACTATGAACATCTAACAAAAGAAAACCACGCAGTCCTTTGTTTGTAACAAAGGACTGCGTGGGTTTTCTTTTGTTAGATCCTCCATGGATTGTCATAGTGTCATGTAGCTTCAACTGACTTGCCCGACTACTACCCTTACAATTTCCACCTTATGCAGTTGTATGAATGACGTCACTATATCTGGCGCCCTCGTGCTGTACTTATTATATAAGTTACCTTAATCATGAATATGCATGAGGCAATTCTGCCAAAGGTCGCTACCGGCGAAAGCAGTGCAGTGACTTCATTTTTTTACCAATCCTTTAACTGCCTGCTTTTGAAACTCCATTAAGAAATATTTTGATGGAAGTTGGAACACAATAAGAATCCATACACCAACATTGTAAAATATTTAATTTTCTCCTTTTTTGGAAGTTTAATATTGAAGACACGATGAAATGCCTTTAAGAACAATCCCACGGAAATATACATGTACACCTTTTTAATACGGAAATTTCTTACCCGACTAAGATGTTAATATTATTTTTGATAAACATTTTTCCCAAAAAAAGAAAATGAAGTCATGTTTGACATTTCCTTATCGTTCAATATCATTAAGATGCAACATTTCAGAACATTTCTGAAAATCTTTGGTTTAACTTAATTTTTTTGATCCGTTACATTTTCATAAAAGTAGCACAGGTTTGTTTGTTTTGTTTTTTGTTGAATTTTAACAGATTTGCCTGACCGGCTGATAAACCTACTGTTCTTAAAGGGCCCTCACAAAATACATACAATTAGGAGTAAAAGACATTAGAAATGGATAAAATTTAATATATTCATTAAAGTCCCAACAAATAATTAATAAGAAATGTTGTATATATAAATGTATTGGGATACATTTTAGTTGCCCCATATAAGTCGCGCAACTAGCTACAGCAGATCAGGTATTTCACAGATACCAATAACTTCGGATATTAAAAAGAGAAATGAGGCAAAATCATACAATATGATGATGCCCAATCACCATTCTTTCAGTACTGCAGCTGCAACGTATATGCTAAACAGCTTAGGCAAAATAAAACAAAAGTTTAACATTGTCATTTTAACATTGTTTTTTTTTCCAAGATGGCGGCCTCAGGTTTTTTTTTCCAGATGCTTGCACCGGCAATAGAATCCACCTAATTAATTTTAAACTTGCAGTTGTATTTTCTCTATGCCTTTTGCAATTTGTGTGGATTATTTTGGAGAAAAGTGGGTAAAAATAAGAAGAAAAAAGTAATTGGGGAGGATGCTAAACATGGGTGTTATTTTTTGCCTTATGGGAAAATTTAACTTTAAATTTAATAAAGATAAGCATCTAATGATGTCTGACAATAAGTGAACTAATAATGACATCGTGCAGTGATTCTATATTTTTTCTTAGTACTGTATCTATAGATATTATAAAAGTTGACAGGATGTCACACACACACACGCGCGCAGACAAAAACTTCACATATGCCGTGCACATAGTTCTGCACCTGAACTACAAAAACTGCCGGACCGAAAACATACATAAAAGTTATTAAAGCTGTATTTTATCAAGACAGAGATCTCTGTACATATTTCACCTATACACTGTTACACATGTACATCTTCTGAAACCACTGCCTACATATGTACGTACCATCTTCTAGTACTGCTAAAAATACAACATGAAGCAAGATTATAATTTTTAACTATATGCTATTCGCAGCCACAAGTAATGGGCTAGACATGATGGAAAGATACACGACAATTACATTAACCGTTTCTTTATTGCTGGGCAATATAAAGACAGGGATGACATTCAGTTAAAAAAAAAAAAATAATATTGCTATTGCCTGGTCAATATAAAGACCAGGGACGAAATTGAGAGTTGTTCTGTTGGAATTAGCCCTATGCACTGAACAGCAGCAAATGAGGTTGTATACTCTTCAGGGAAAAGAGATGGTATAACGAATGATTTAAGGGCCCGATGAGCAGGGGTAATAATGCAGTGCCTTGATGAGTGCCATCATGGTGGATATATGTGCATTATAAATCCAGATTATAAACATGATAATTATGATGCCTTCTGACTACTGTCGCTGAATGGCAATTCAATTTCCCCAATGACAAGTCGGCACATGTCGTTCTGGTGGTGAGCTCGTCAGAACCCGTGAACCTCTGACCTTTAGGTGATAAGTGGTTTGTTGTGATGATCTTCAGGTAAGTTGGACCCCTTGATGAAAGCGGAGTCTGTCGTTTCATAGGGCGGAGCATTGGCTTGGGCTTGGGCTTGGGCTTGGGCTTGGGCTTGGGCTTGGGCTTGGGCTTGGGCTTGGGCTTGGGCCTGGGCCTGGGCCTGGGCCTGGGCCTGGGCCTGGGCCTGGGCCTGGGCCTGTCCCTGGAGCATGGGCTGGTACTGAACCTGTCCCTGGGGCTGGTATTGTGGCTGTGGGGGTGCAACAATGACCTGCTGACCAGGGTACACCACGCTACCTACGAGAGAAACAAATATGGAATCTTTATATTTTTGCTGGTGCATTTATACAAAATAACCAGTAGTGTATCCAGCCTTTTGTGCCAGGGAGGGCAAACAACGTCAGAACCGTCTTAAAACATTTAAAAACACTATTGATTATAATTTTTTATATATATGCCTCGGGGTGGGGTGGGGGGGGGGGGCGGTTGGGTTTCCTTCTCCTATGATCTTTGCAACCATGGAAATTTCAGGATGAAAGTTTTTCATATCCTACTGTGTCCCCTTAAAGGTTAATTCACGATGATTTAAGAACAAATTCTGTTGTCTTCTTTTGACTTACAACCTTTGACCTTTCAACTTACCAAACTGGGGCTGCTGCATTAACTGCGGTTGAGGTGCGACAGCATACTGGACCACATTCTGTGGTTGCCCGGCAACGATCATATGGGGGGCACTCTGATAGTACACCTTATTAAAAAAACAAAAAACAAATGCAGTATCCGTGAGGCTTGTGATTTTGGTCCGATGTCTATGTGCTTCAGTGATTTCATTATGGTGTCAATAATTTTTTTTTTTTTTTTTTTAACAGCCAGGTTGCACGTACCATGGGATGAGAAGGGGCTTGATCACTGCACAGACTCGAGCAAGTCAAGCTCGCCCCGACGACAGCCACGATGACCTCCATGACGCCCACGACCAAAGTCAGTGCATCGATCGCGATGCGGCTTTCCTAAAAAACAGTTCCATGAACAAAAAATCATAACGACATACTTTTACGCCGCTTTAAGCATCGACTTCCTACTGCGTCAAATTCAAATAGATCCCAAATATAGATCTCAGGACCCTATATCTCCGCGACATGAAAGATCCAGAACAGACTTGGTGATAAAAAATCAACCACGTTAGCCTGGAAACCTGCACAACCATTTTTTCCCCCCAGTTTTTGACAAGCGTGCCTACCGCTTTATAGGTCGATGGCCGACTGTTCAGGGGTGAGATTTGCCAAAAATGAAAAAATCGAAGAAATCCACGAAAAATCCACGGGGACCCCAGATCAACATATAGTTTGTATTTACCTAAAGGCACCCCCTTAAAATATCCATTTCAGGGCATAATTTTGACAAGAAAATTAGCGTAGCAGTTATTGCTATGCAATATTAATATTGCATAGCAGTTTGCTATACATGCGTAGCAGTTTTGTCCAGAGTTGCACCTGTGCTTAATAAAGAAACATAATTTTGTCTCACAGCCGTTTACTAGTATAAAGCTTTTAAGAGAGGGCGCTGTCCACCGTATGACTAGCCTTTAGTCAAGGCGCGCGTGGCAATTCTGGTCGATCACATGCATTATTATATAAAAAGGAAAAACGTTTCTTGTGGAATTTTTTTCTTCTAACTGGTGTGGAGTTCTTGACTTTTTTCAGCGTAAATAAGTTCGAATTGTGACTAATTCACAGCGCCCTCTGTTGGTGAGGTCTATTTTGCAGTACCCGGTTGAAGCATGCTCATGCTCACTCTCGCTCAAGCGTAAACCACACCCCGCATGCATGGAAACAACACAGCTACGCAATCCAGGAAAATGGGGGCCGAGGTTGCTGCTTGTAGCGGGCATCTTTGATTAAGAGGTTTGGATTCTCACTGTTGGCTGTGCACATAACTTTAAACCCTCAACGTAGCCTTTTAAACACGCAGCATTAGTACTGCTAATATCGTACCGGTAATTGCAGGCATCAGTTTCCCACTTCAGGGCAGAAGTTGCGAGCCGAAACAGCACATTTTTTACACAGAACATTGTTGTTCAGTGTTTTAGGCTACATTTTAAGATCCTACTACTTCATTAAAGCAAGTTTGATGTATCGCAGTTTAATGCGATCCATTTTGGAAAATGCATTGCAAACTGCGATGCGATACCAGGAAAGTTATGCCCTGCATTTTTAATAGTCTATATCCACTTTTACAGGTAAAAACACCTCAGGAATTCCAGATTGCAAAAGAAAATTATTTTTAAAATTCTGAAATCCAGACAGAAAATCCTGAAATCAGGAAAAAATCCTGACAAATCTCGACCCCTGCTGTTATTAATGGGGTTGCTTGTATGCCAATACAGGCTTGGGCAGCCAAGCGTAACACACACACAATGGGCCAACAATGGATTAAGTATGCGCAAAAATGCGTGTATAGACGACAACCGGCCAGGTGGTCTTTTTTTTCAAACCGCGGCCACGGCCGTCGTTCATATTCAATGTTTATACTACTGTACATGTATGTGACAGGCCCTGACCTGTAAAAATGGTGGTATTTACAGTTTTGTAAAAAAAATTACCTTGGAGTATATTTACCTTGGAGGAAGTGCAAAGCTCTGGCCGTTCATAAGGTATGGGATAATTGCCATAATACCAGTCAGGGCAATAGTGCAGGTCGTTCTCAATATTTACTCCTGCTAAGACGATCATAGCAAATGCGGCCACTGCAGCGATGACGGACATAATTAGATACACAGTCACCTGCAAAAAGGAAGATATAACATCCACACTGAGATCAAAAAGGTCTGTGTTATTTTTCTTCATATAAAGTGGGAATCTGCCATCAGGAATAATGTAAATTAGGTGAGATTCCCCCCCCCCCCCTCCCCCTCCCCCCGTTCTAGTGTTAAGCACACTTTGGAAAGCCTGTCAAAAGAAATGTACAGGCTTAAGCCCGGTTCATACTTCATGCGAATGCAAAGCGAATTTCATGACGTCAAACAATTGTCGTTTTCGCATCAAGTACGAACCGGGCTCTACTCAGGCCAGCTGGATTTCTGGATTTTCATTTTAAAGATAAACACCTCCTTTACCTTTTAGAAAATTTTCCACGCGAAAAAAAATGAGGGATAAACTTTTTGGGGCAAAAAAATTAAATTAAAAATTCAGGAAAACCTTTCTTAAACAATTTTTCCGGCGGTAATAAATAAGCCGTTTCTTTTGCTCGATACAGCCACCTTTGGGAGGCAATGACAAGGACAATGCATGATCTCCGTGGAGATTATTTGCTTGCGCATGCACGAAGTGCATGCATGCGCCGCATGCCACTACTTTCCATGGAGATCATGCATTGTCATTGCGCTTTACCTCAGAACATGTGCAAAGATGGCGGTATCAAGCAAAGATGGCAGGATCAAGCAAAGATGGCGGTATCTGCTAAACAGCAAACTGAAGCAACCCAGGGCAATATTTTGGAACGATTTTCTTAGCGGGAACAATTTTTAGGTCACCTTTGGTAGGCACCCATTTATTGGGCACCCATTTATTGGGCACCCATTTATTGGGCACCCATTTATTGGGCACCCATTTATTGGGCACCCATTTATTGGGCACCCATTTATTGGGCACCCATTTATTGGGCACCCATTTATTGGGCACCCATTTATTGGGCACCCATTTATTGGGCACCCATTTATTGGGCACCCAGTATTGGGCACCCAGTATTGGGCACCCAGTATTGGGCACCCAGCATTGGGCACCTAGTATTGGGCACCCAGTATTGGGCACCCAGTATTGGGCACCCAGTATTGGGCACCCAGTATTGGGCACCCAGTATTGGGCAACCCGTATTGAGCAACCCGTATTGGGCAACCCGTATTGGGAACCCAAGGTCGCCCAGATGGGTTTAAGATTGCCCCAGCAACCGAGAAACCCGCCCATCATTTTGCACCCTGCCCGAATTACGAGTCATCATCACAAACACCACCGACGGAAAAGAAAAGACACCTTCCACCTACCAAGCCTTTCTTCTGCATTCCGCCAGTTGCTATGCCCAAGATGCCAGCCACGATATAGAACTGTAATCAAATGATTGAATACGAGAAAGAATTTGAAAAAAAATTCTCCATCTTTCAAAATAGATCCGCAGTGACTAATACATTAGAAAACTCCATGCCTTAAGTCACAAAAAACATCAAAAATGTAAATAAAGCATGGTTTTTTATGTATTTATGACGAGAAGAAAAGAAATAAAATGGCCTGATGTACCAAGCCCAGGAATTTCATTGTTGGACTAGCAGACTCCAAGTCCAAACTAGACCAGTGGGCAGGTGCTTTTCCTTTCAAAAGTCCTTTTTTTTTTTTATTAATCCTAGATTTCACTCTATGAATTCAGGCTGTCCAAAATATATACAGAATATTCGAATACTTTTTGACAGGTTCAAATATTTGAAGAAAAAAAATAAAAATGCACGTACAGATATGACTCTGCTGCTATTTTAACTGAAAATTTACCGCGCTTAGCAGTTTCAAATGCCGCAATTTTGTCGACGGTTACTTTTTGTAGACGGAGGTAAAACCATTAAGAAAATAACTGCAAAAACGCAGGCTGGAGTTTAATCATAACAATATAAAAACCTGTAATGATCAGGCGCATGCAAACAAAATGTCGATCGGGCGGTCCATAATATCTATCGCTGCACGTAAAACACAGGCTTGCTTTGCGTGCAACTTTTTACCAGCACTATGACGCAGCTGCAGCTGAGGCTTGAAAAACTTGATTGGCGAGTATCGAATATTTGAATATTCGGTCAAACCCAGTTTCCAATAATCGAATACTAAATTATTCGAAAATGAACACTCCTACTAATTTATTCACAGAAGTCGGCCCTCTTTATTTTCATTCACTTGACAGATTTACATTTTTAACACACTGGGATGCCAATTGTAAAATACATCTCAAGGCACTGGTCTTGAAGAAACTACTGATGGTCTGGTGGATATTTGTATAATATCTCAAGGACTGTTCATGCATGTCTAGTGTTCAGTTTACTTACGCAAATCCCGGTCCAGATTGGTAGACCGATGACATGCAGGTAGCATTTGAAGACAATGGCGATGATTCCAAGCAAGACGGCCATGACACCGGCAATCACTTGCAGGTAGCCAGTGACTCGGAGACCCTTCCAGTTACCACGCTTCCTGACCACATTCGACGTGGATGGGTCGTCAGGCTCAACTGTCACCTGATTGAATTAAGAGTTCAGAACATTTTGATGGAGGGGAAAATCTGAACGTTCCTGTTCTCTTTGGAATGCTTCTTTTGGGAACATTAACCTCCTATGCAAACATACATTCTGAGTCATGTTGTTGTATCGGTCAAAATCAGTCAAGGTGATTGTTTTTGACCCTCCTGCCATAGTACAAAACCACATGTAATCTGATCATGTCTGTGTAAAAGTATAGCAGGGGAGGTGGAAGGTAATTTTGACTGATTTTGACCTTTTAAATAGTAGGAGGGTTAAGGGAGCACTGCCGAACCCATGGTCGTCCAGGCCGTTAAAAAGCCTGGCCACGCCCGGGCCTTCTGGCTTTTAGTCTTGCTATTGTAAGCCACAAATCACCTGACAATATAGAGCATCTACTAGCGATTGCTTTTGTTGTCGTTCCATTCACGGGCCGGAGATCAAGTCTGGGTGAACAATGGGAGCTGGCTGGACTCCAGTATTAGTGGGCAGTTTATTGTGTACAACCAGGGGATTATAGATGCCCGAAGGCCCGGGCGTTCCCAGGGCTTGGCCATGCTTTTCAACGGCCTGGCCCGACCATGGGTTAGGCCGTGCTCACCTTTTGTGGGGGGTATTAAAGTAAAATCTTCCACTTTTTTTGTGATACAGGCTAAAGAAAACAACTGGAACATCCTCCAAATTGTAACTGCAATCACTCGCTAGTGGTCTTCTTGGTATATGAATAGCCTGCCCATCCATGGTTTTTTTTCCTCAACACTCAACATTACAGCACTGGAGTGTTCTTTGTAAAGGCCCAGTGAATAAAATTAGGATTGTAACCGGATTTTGTAATATCCAAATGCTCCTACCGCTATAAAATTCCCTTGGATTTGGGGTGTGTATTTACGGGTAGTACAGGAATCGGGTACCCGACTGAAAAACAAGTACGGGTTCCCGACTGAAAACAAGCACGGTTTCCAGACTGAAAACAAGCACGGGTTCCCGGGTACCTGTTGAAGAAAGCCAATCGAAAAATTCAAAAATTTAATATCGGAAATTGCTGTTCATATATTGTTTGTAAAGGTCTACACGTTAACCCTAACCATCCCTAACCTGCCAAAATCAAACACCCCATTTGTGTTGAATTTTGTGTGATTGGGTACTGTAGAGCCTTGGCACCATCACTTTGCATGGGACTTGATGCCCTGATTTTGTCTAAGTACAAAGAATGAGCCATTGGTTTACTACACAGTGTTGGAGTTTGTGTGGTTAGGGAAGGATTCTAGTAAAAAGCCTTGGGCTGTTAGGGTTAATACTACCACGTCGGTGCATCAATGCAGCAAGATGCAAGTGTGTACAGTGAGCTCTAAGGCTTTACCGTCACGTAAATTGCATTTTCGCTAGCTTCATATGGCGTCAACAAGTTTCCATGAAAATTCCCCATTGAAAATTCCCCACAGAAACTGCTAATTTGGTTATGGGTACTCGATTCCGCAATCTGGAACCGGTTCCGGACATGAGCGGTTGGGTACTCGGGTACCCGGTTTGGATGCACACAAGTGTATTAAATCATGCATATAGGCCTTACCATGGGCTGCTGAATGGCCGCTTGTGGCTCCATGTAAACAGTCTGTGGCACTGCTGTCATCATTAGGCTTGTAATTGGAGTTCACGCTCTCCCTGGAGAATTACGGACCAAATACGTGACGTCTCAAACAAAACTACTACGTGCATATACCTCATACATATGGGAAAGCTGAATTTCAAGTCTTGTAACTTGACCGACCCATTCAACCCCGCCCGTTTTTGTATTGACGGAAAGAGTTCCATATCTATATAGCCGTCACTTACTAGACCTTGTGCACAAAGTCTATGGGCCATGACAGAAAAAGTCAAAAGTATTTTCAAAGAATAAGTTGAAATTGTTTCCCTCTTAAATTTGTGTTTCTTCATCAGATTTACACTTGTTGTTAGTTTTTAAGTCATATTAACCCTCCTATGCAAACATGCATTCTGAGCCATGTTGTTGTATGGGTCAAAATCAGTCAAGGTGATTGTTTTTTTTACCCTTCTGCCACATGTACAAACCACATGTAATCTGATCATGTCTGTGTACAAAGTAAAGGCAGGGGCGGAGGTGGAAGGAAATTTTGACTGATTTTGACCTTTTAAATAGCACAAGGGAAAATAAGGCCAGATATGATACTCTTTCCGAAAATTGGATTTCTACCACAATAAACTGTTAAAATTACAAAAAAAGATGTCAGTAGAAATTCTACTGACATTTTTTTGGGTAATTTTAAACAGTTTATTGTGGTAGAAATGTTATCAACCTATAAACTAGCAGACTTCTTAGGCGAAATAAAAAAAAAAACATGTTTCTCGTCCCCGCCCGCTTCCTTTTTTGAGGCCGCCTGGATTTATTTTTTATTTTTTATTTCCAAAAAATGAGAAAAAAATATTAAAAACTGCAACAAATTCATCGGGAAAACTAAATACTTGCGAGTTCGAAGTCTTCTATGTAGACTCCCCGCGACTTTCTACAGCGTGTAGCTACTGTACCGTCGCTAAAAATGTCTTCGCATGAGTCTATAGCGAGTTCGAAGTCTTCTATGTAGGCTCCCCCCGACTTTCTACATCGTGTAGCTACTGTACCATCGCTAAATATGTCTTCGCACGAGTCTATTTAGTTTCGTTGTGGATTGTGTAAATATAATCATGTGATCGTGAGTGTAGTTTTTACATACAGTCGTTAAAGCTAACACTATTAAAACAATGTAAATATGTTCAGTTCTTGTAAAACATGGTGCTAACACTATTAAAACAATGTAAATATGTTCAGTTCTTGTGTGGCTAACAATTGTCCCTTTTATTTGTAACATTTCATTTATAGCGAACACATCAGGGATTGTCAGAAATCTCTAATGGCGGCCATCTTGAAAAATAAAAAATAAAAAATAAAAAGCCCCTCTTTTTCCTTTTTTTTGAAAACCCGGACGAGAAACATGTTTTTTTTTTTACTTGGCCTTACATGTCTTATTCTACTAGAATTAAGACATGTAAAAAGAAGTCTGCTAGTTTATAGGTTGATATGTGGCACAATCTTATATTTTAAGATTTATGTCAGCAGAATCTGTAAAAATGATGCAGAAATTAACATGTACGTGTATGACATGAGATCATCAGTTTTGTTAGTGATTATACTATGATGTAGGCCAGTAGTAGTAGTTACGTAACGCAACGTTAGTTCAGTACGCTGTGCATGTGCCAAACAAACTAGTGATAGGGAGTCTATCACTTTTTTCTTTTTTAAAGCAAACCCTATCAAATTTGGTACCATTGGAATGGAAAGAGAATTTAAAACAAACAGTATTTAAATCAGCTCAGTAGCATAAAGTATAGTGAAGTAATTCCCATTTCAAGTTGTGTGTGTACAGGTTTCGTGTCTGTCAGTCGGCCCACGAGAAGGTGTTCAATGATTGTCGATTTCTGTTTCACGATTCATTCAAAATCCAACACATTTGGTATTATTGGAAAGAGAATTAAAGAAGAAAACCAAGTGTTTAAATCAGTTCAGTTGCTTTTTTAAAGTATAGCAGATTTATGCTTCTTCAAAGTCTGGATGTGTATTTTACCATTGGTCTTTTTTCAATGCATGTACAATTATGATGCAACCACGACATACATGTACCACGTCTTAAAAAGTCTGTTAAGTGAAAATACTTACCAGAATACTTATATTAATAGTTGAAGAGATTCTTAAAAGATCATAGAATTGATTAAAAGAAGCAACACAAATTATGTCACAACAATATAAAAGTGGTCAAAATTTGGTCAAAATATTCTTAAAAGTCCATGTTTTCATTTAATATAACTAGATTTGACCCACAATTCTTTGCAACCGGAACTCTCATTCAGCAAGATGGCAATGTGTTGTGCCAACTGCTACTAAAGTACTAGTACTAGTAGTAGTACTGCTAGTGCTAGTGCTAGCCGGGTCGCTCTAAAAAGTACGCCATATTTATCGCTTTATTAAAGGCTTAAAATTATGTTTTAATGGAAAAAAAACATGATACAGTTTGAAAGATCTATCTTTAATCTCTTCAAATATTATTTCATTGTTCCATTTGACCATAAAAAACAAGTTTAAAACGGGACAATTCTTGCACGGTTTCCTGTACAAACGGATACGAAAACGGAAATCGCCATTTCGGTAGACTCCCCACACTCCCACTTGTCCCAGTACCACTGCCTAGCCGGCCCGCCAACACATTGAAGTAACATGATACTGTTGACTTTTTTGTGGGAAATAATTTTCAATTTGTTTATGATCCTTAACTCTTGTCACGAAATGTTGTGACCCAACATTCCATGTGCATTGATCCGACTACGGACTAGGTACCCACAGGCTACGTTCTATCATGTTTCCTTCCTCCATGGTTCTATTCCCTGAAATGTCACCCGATATGGTTAAATTTTAACGAGAATTTCGCTTACCAAGCATGACAGTTGACAGAATTCACCAACCCAAAATTTGACATCGTTTGTTTTCGACTGAGGGCGCCCTTATTTACTACTCGCGCTCGACACCAAATTCTTTAGTTTTTGACCCCAATGATAATACACCAATTTTTAAAAATCAGAAAAAAATACTTCGGACTCGCTAATGTTTGAGAAACACATTAAGTTAAAGCTTATTTCATCATTGTTCAGTTTCTATTCAATTTTGTTGGGATTAACCAATGACTTTTGGGAGAAATTTCCATCCAAAGATGACCCCCCTAAAAGTAGTTCCGTAGCACATCGCCAGCTTTCGGCCCACCCTCCCCTAGGTTTTTTTCGAAACCTTGGCTTCGTCTGCGGCGCGCGGCGCCTTCGGCATTAGCCTTTTGTGCCATACAAAAGGTATACCCAAATCAAATAGCGCCCTCCTATTGTGTCCGCCATACCTCTAAAAGGCTAATGAAGCAGCGCCGGTGCAATATCCGACTCCCTGAAAATTCAGACTCCTTTTCCCAATTATTGGTTAATAAACTACTCCATGGTTGAACCCTCACACTCGACCATGGCTGCTCAACTCACAGGCATGCGCAATACGTATAAGCCCATATTCCATGAAATTCAAGCTACTGCTGCCCTTTTGCGGAACTGCAAAAAAAAAAGTGGGGGGGGGGGGGGGGGGAACCAGTGCTACCCTACCCCCCTACCCCCCTACCCCCCTACCCCCCCCCCCCCCCCCCCAACCCGGCCTGTTCCGCCGCCAGTGGTTCAGGAGAGCTGCCGAGCACAAAAATGCTTAGCAAGGCTTGCTTATGACCTAGATTTGTTAAGTTCAGTTTAAGATTTTTTTGAAAGTTATTGTACATTTGGATTTGGTGGCAAGGCGGAGGTATATAACTCGGGGTGGACCAATTCTTCGGGGGAGGGGGACTTCATAAAGAAAATAAACTTGGGGTGGGGTGGTACGGGTGGTGCAAAACAGGTGAGGGAATTCGAAAGGCCCAATTCACTTTATATTGGCCAACTATACTCAGAATGCTGCTGACGAAACAAAAGAATGTCAAACTCGGGTAAAACACAAAATCCTTTTCTTTTACAAATTTTAACTTACATGTACACGAGTCAAATGTTCTAGCCTTCAGTACACGGGTACCGTTTATATATCAAAACTATATATGCAATTAACATTTAGAAGAAATAATTCATGTTCTACATGATGAGGCAGAGATAAACAGCTTTACAGTACCTGAATAAAAATGATATAAACACCGAGCACAGTTTTGTCGTTTTTTTATAGGAATTTATACAGACCATATGATAAACATTAAAATATGAAAACTTAAACTTAATAGGCCTACATGAAAAACTTGTTACAGGTTCGCAGAAATGAAAATAGAAAAACAAATCTATAAATCAGCTACGAAGATTTTCATGTATTTTTGTGTCCCGAGTCTTGGAACAGAAACAAAATAATTTGGCTACGACAACTTTGAAGTAAAACCACTACATGTACGAGGCATGTATCCCTGCAAACACATTCACTGAGTTTTTTTTTACACGACTTCATGGGCGTGGCTAGCAATCTTCTACTGGTGATCACAGCCACAAAGGTTTATTATTTTTGTAGGCGGGGCAAGTCTTCATTTTTGTATTATTTATATCCTATACTATATTTCAAGCAGATTTTGCAAGGTTTAAAAATACTGACAGCAATACTGCCTCAATCTTCTCAATCTACCGTCTCACGATGTAGTCAGCGATGTGGACTGCCACCTTTACGGGATTTTTCTTTTCTGGTTTGCTACGGTACCCAGGCATAGGCAAGGAATATTTAATTGGCAAGGAATGGGGGGGGGGGGGGTGTTTCGACCCCCACCCTAGAACCATGCCTGACAGCTAGTCTTCATCAGGCGATGAAATATTGTAAATGAATCACACAACAGAACACTTAAAGGGTGCCTTTAGACTGGCAATAGTCTCGCTTCATATAGTCCCCCCCAAAAAATATATATATATATATATTTATATATCAATTTAGTAATAAGAAACAAGTGAACAACCATAGTTTTACCCAGTGATTGAAATTTGTGCACGTTCATATAGGTTATTTTGATTGTTGAAATCACAATACACTACAACATTGTTGGTGGTCTTCAGAAGATGACACCAAGTTCAGATGGAAACATTTCACATTAGGATTGGTACTGGTATCATCTTCATAAACAGAAAGTTTTGAAATTGAAAAATAATCAGTTTGTTTTTTGCCGATACCTTTAACAGCCTGAAATTCTGTGACTGGGCACTTTTTGGGGGGAAGACACAGGGAACACACATTTCGCTCTCCGTGTTGTTGTCATATCTGTAGCCTAAGAGATGTAAGCATGTCTTTTTGACACCCTGTTTCACATACTGCTATTAACATACACGAGGTGTTTACAAATGATAACATTTGGACAACTTAGATGTGTATTTACAGACAAATTGAACACCGTTTCCAAATCCTGGCTAAAAACCTTGATTCATCACCTTATTTTTACAAACATTCAGGAAACCCGGAAAAATCTGCACCACTCATGCGGTACATTTTTATGTATACTTCAGGGCCCAATGTCATAGCACTGCTTAATGGTAAGCAGAAAAGTTGTGCTAACTATAGCAGGAAAATTTGCTTAAGCATTAGCGTATTTCATCATGGCCAAGTCGTGCTGACGCTTGCGCGTGCATGGAGATTTATATTGTTGCGTCACTAATTTAAGCAAATCCTGCTTCCGAAGTTAGCGGGCTCTTCGTTGTGCTTACTGCTTACAGTCTGTATGAAATGGGCGAGGGTTCCATTAGCAGAAAATCGTGTGTTATAAGCAGCGCTATGAAATTTGGCCCAGGTAACTAAGAAAAACAGTCTTGTGCCTTGTGAATATTTTACAAAAAGAAAACTAGTAAAACGAAAAAAAACAAAAAAACAACAAAACCATGAAATACTTTAATGGTTAAACACAAACTAAGTTGTTCTCAAAATTTTGAAAGTGAACAAAGAAACTGGAAGGAGCGGGATTCTAACCTGCGACCTCCGGGTTACCGTACCGGCACTCTACCAACTGAGCTATCTTGCCCTATGTTCTCAAAATGTTAGGTTTCTGTTACCAGGGGCGGATCCAGGTTTTTTTGCAGGGGGTTTTCTGTGAAAAAAATGTACAAGTGGGGGGGGGGGGGGAGGCTGGGGCTGACACACTTTCTCACCATTGGTGGCGCCATTTAACCTCTTTGTTTTGTTCTCACCCATAGACAAAATAAGACCTAGTCTGGTTCCCAGACCAAAATATTCCGACTATTTCTGATGAATATTAGGTCCGGTAGCCGCCAAAGTCACGTGACGAAAATTCTCAGATTCTGGCCCTTTCCGAAAATGTCCAAGGTTTTCCAAACTTGTTTTCGGTAACATTCGGCTATTAACGTTGATGTTCGCAATAACAAAATATCTGTCGGGCCCGTTACAGATCCTGGAATTTGAATTCTCAATTATATATAAAGACTCTTGCAGTATTTTGCGGTCTGGATTTTGCAAGAATGTTAAAATTTGAATGATGCCACTGACGTCACTCGGACTAACACTGTAGGTCATGATCTATTTTAAACCGTGGTAGCTGCCTGAACTAAGATTTAGACATCAGGGAATCTTCAGGTCAGGGAACCGGACTAAATAAGACCTGTATTTGCAAGGCGTAGGCCCCTACAAGAAAAGAAGAAAAAAGGAAAAATAGAAATATAGCACTGAGCAGGGGGGGGGGGGGGGTTGTTTCGACCGACCCCCCCCCCCCCCCCCCCCCACGCCCCTCCCCTGGATCCGTGCCTGGTTACCAGGGCTGTAGTCGAGTCCATCACAAGTCCACCACAAGTCCCTGCAAGTCCCTGCAAGTCCATCACAAACCCTCCAGTCCTAATTCCAATCACAAGCTATTCAAATGAGCTTTGACAAAGGCATTCCTTTGTCATTGTTCATCCAGTTACTTGTGACTGGCTTTATGAAAGGACTTGTGACTGGACTTGTGAAACTCGACTACAGCCCTGCTGGTTACTATACACATAATACGTATATTACTATCATGGTGTGACACATGCTATTTGAAATGCTATTTAGTACTGTAAAACCGAAAATGTTAACAATAATTTTAATTTTTTTTATACTACTTTTGGCTCTCATTATCTCAACTGAATTGACAAGAACTTGTCAATCCTAACTGCGTTGGCGGGGAGCCAGTTAAATGACCTCTGACCCTTAGGAGATGAGTGGCTTGTTGTCCTGGTCCCCTAGCAAGCTGGATACCGTGGAAGCGGGTCGTGGAGTTTCGTAAGCCGATGCGTCAGCTGGGGCTTGAGCCTGTGCTGGGGGCTGGGCGTATCCCTGGGGTTGGGCGTATCCCTGGGGTTGGGCGTATCCCTGGGGTTGGGCGTATCCCTGGGGCTGGGCGTATCCCTGGGGCTGGGCGTATCCCTGGGGCTGGGCGTATCCCTGGGGCTGGGCGTATCCCTGGGGCTGGGCATATCCCTGGGGCTGGGCGTATCCCTGGGGCTGATGGGCGTATCCCTGGGGTTGCAGGAGGGGTGAGGGAGCGACAAAGATTTGCTGGCCTGGGTACACCGCATTACCTGAATTGAATAAATCGTGACATGAGGTGAATTCGCCTTTCAAGAACTAGGGTCTTGTCCATACCAGGATTTCGTTTTTTTTTTTTACACACTCACTATACCAACATTTGGTTAATCCATTCAGCCAATTTGCTACACCACAGGTGGCCAGTCCCCCCACCCCCCCCCCCCCCCCCCCCCCCTTTGGCCTCGGGTAGGCACTGTTTATACAGTCAGAATACAATTTTGTCCCATGCAGTTAATTAGTGCACTTAAAGCAGGTTCGACAAATCAGGATTTCCGTTGTTTGTGCACCAATTTTAACGATCGAAACAAGAAAACATGGTTTCTATACTGGAAAGGTGCATTGGATATTGAATTTGTGAAAATCCTGGTGCGTTTAGGTCATTGAAAAAAGATTTAGGCATGCCCAACAAGTTGGTCAGTCAAGGGATATTTATTGCTCTCTGCCAGTGTTCGTCCTTCATCCAGTTATCAGCTCCCCCTAGGGGACTACAGCTTGAGATAAGAGAGGGTTGAAATCCTGGTAGGAGCTGGGGCAAAAACCTGAATTTAAGCTCTATACTCGGGTATTCTGGTGAAGGAAGATTCATGGCATGGAATAAAGTGTGGGTGGAAATGGCAGCAGCACCATCTCTGGGGGAGGGGGGGGGGGGGCACGGCACATTTTCTTTCGTTTGAAGAAATTCAACGCACAACCTGTAAATACCCCCAAATTATTCTTCTGGCCAACAAACTTTTGATTTTGCTCTCTGTTGACCCAATACCTGGGGGCCAATATCACAGATTTGCTTGACAAAAAATAAATTGCCTGCCCTAAAAACCCTTCCTTGGTAAAAACATGATTCCCAACCAAAGTTTCACGTCATGTATATATATATTGCTTATGACTGGTAGACATACTCGGTTGTTTTTCTTTAATACGGAAGTCGCCCAATATAAGGCTAAAAGCCACTCTAGGTAAAGGGCTACAACAGAGGTGGTGGGGTTGGCCACATTTTAGGTTGCCAGCCCTACCACCCTTACGGTTTTCCTGGGTCCAGATCTAAATAGAGGATAATTCTTCAATACATACCAAAGAAATTATCCCAATTTTCAGGGGTAACTTTCCACCGTTGGTGAGTGAGCAACTCAAATGCCAATCACATGGGATTTTGGCTGTTATTAAGTGGTTTCTACTAAGCAAAATTTTATGTGCTTATCACATTTTGGTGCCGAGCAGCTGCAGGGACATTGTCACTAGGATACGTCGCTTTATGCAAGGCTTGGACAAATCTCTCCTTGCTGGACAGGCAAAGTTTGAAAATCAAATCCCTACACATCCGTTATGAGGCAAATTTCCTCACAACGGATTCTTCTTCCCAGCAAAACCTATCGCCGTGGCTCCTTTTGACTTGCAACCTTTGACCTTTCAACTTACCAAACTGGGGCTGCTGCACAAACTGCGGTTGAGGTGCGACGGCATATTGGACCACATTCTGTGGTTGCCCGGCAACGATCATATTGGGGGCACCCCTGTAGTACACCTAAAATGGGAAGAGTACATGAGGGAATTGGAAGCGTAATATTGTCATCCAACAAACCACATGGCATTAAACAACCACATTGAAACTGACCAGACAATAAGCCAGTTCGGTATTTCAACTGCGCATGTGCACAATGACATTTTATCCCGAATGACCCGCGTGACCTGACGCGCGCGTGTAAACGCAAAAGGTGGTCGCACAACCCGCACGTGTTAAATTCAATCAGAATGGGCGTTCGCATAATGGCGTGACATTACGTCAGCAATTTTATCCCGAATAACCTTTGACCTTTGAGATACCGAACTGGCTTATTTTGGAGACCACCATCACAGAGCAAGCTATCTCAGTTTAAGTAGAGTGCCGGTACGGTATTCCAGAGGTCACAGGTTCAGATTCCGCCGCTGCCAGTTTTTCTTGTTCACTTCATTCAAAATTAACTTAGTTTCCCTTGTGTTTCGTTTCTAAAGTCGTATCCTCGTTGAGTGATCCCCACAATGTAGCTTCCCATGTTGTATCGTAAAGTTTGGATGATCCCTGGCTATATGGCATTATTCAGGCATGAGAATGGGTTGTGTTAGAAAAAACTGGAAAATAGCGATTCACTATTAATGACTCGATCAAGCCGTAGGCTTGGCCCGAACCGAAGGCGAGGCATGCCGGGGGTTTCAGGGGGCCGGGGGTTGAAGGGGTCAGCGCCCCCTTTAGAAAATTTTGACAATTGAGGTACTGTGATTTGCAAAAATTATTCTGAACTTTGATGGTTCATAACTCGAAAACGGAGACCCCTATGTACATGTGAACTGCATCCTGGGATACGGCTATTAAAAATAGATTTTTTTCCGAAAATTGGACAGAGCTTCGCCATCTGCGGGGGCTTTTGAGAAAAGCACCCGCGGAAACTAGCTCTGAACCTATTTAGCTGTTCCATCATATTTATTTTTTGACATCAATTTTTGAAGTCGGATGCCTCCGATATTTCACGATAATTTTACTATAACTTTTTTTCTTTCACGTACACAAAGGCCAAAGCGTTAACACGATGGCCCGCTCAATCAACAACACCATTTCCTAATGCTCATTATAGGGGATCGTTGATTGGACAATTTTTATGACGTTATGGAATACTTGATACCTAACGCGATCGTTGATTCGTTTAGTAAACTTCATCTCTGTAACAGCACTTCATCGCTCTGCGTTTGTCGTGTAAATAGGATCGGACAAACGGGTTTATAAAACAGCTGGGAGCGTCTAAAAACAGAGCTACGAAGCCGACTTTAAAAGTGCCGATCTCGGGGCGTTTCAGCAATGATATTCCACAATTTCCCCCAAAAAAATATCACCCTAGACCACCTCTACCCCCCAAATTTTAAACCGGATTCACATTGAACTCGGAGAGGACATATTTTGGCCTCCAAAAAGCGGGAAACCGCGGAACGGCGGGAAATTCGCATGCCTGATTATTGACTAGCGCCCCCCTGATACTAACAAATTGGTATAGGGTACTGGATAGCTTATAGCTGACAGACCACCAGTTCAATCTAAAAATATTATCGTTATTCATTACCACAGGTTGAGAGGGGGTTTGACTGCAGCACAGACTTGAGCAAGTCAAGCTTGCCCCAAGGGCGCCCACGGCTATCTCTGCGATGCCCATGACCAAGATCAAAACATCAATCGCTATGCGGCCGCCCTGAAGAAAAAACAGGTTGGAAGGAATAGCAGTGTCAACGAACCTTATCCTTAAATCACCAAACTAAAACTGCTGAAAAGATAAGTAAACCAGTAGTGTTGCGAGAAATTTTTCAAGGGAGGGGTTAACTTTGTTTTTTTGTTTTTGCTTAATTTTTAGGCCAGAAGGTTGCCGGAAATTTGTTTCTGCATGAATATAAAATAAGAATGGGGGATGGGGGAGAGGGGGGGGGGGGGCAGGAGGGGGATGATGGGAGGGGGATGATGGGAGGAGGAGGGGAGGAGGAGGAGGGGACTCGAGACTATTACAAGACCACACAAGACCCTGTAAGACCAGCACAAGACCTTCAGTCTTAATTCAAGTCTCAAGCTATTCAAATAAACTGTAACAAAAGCATTCCTTTGTCATGGTTTATGCCCGTTACTTGTGCCTGTAACAAGCTGGTCTTGTGAGTGGTCTTGTGCCTGGTCTGGTGCTGGTCTCGACTACATCACTGGTAGACAGGGACCAGTGGTTAAAACGTGCACCCTGAAAAAATAACGATTTTCACCCCGACTTTCAGATGGAGGTTTAAATTATTATTTGTTAAAAACTATTTCCTGAGCACCACTTTGTACATGCCGAAAGTATGTCTATAAATTTGTTTTGAATTGGTGTCTTTTTAAAGGAAACATGCTTCTCAAACTGGCCGGATCACATTTTATTTCATAAATAAATTCATTTATATGTATTAAATGTGAATTAAAAGCCAAACTGGTTCAAGTGAAGTTTTAGTGTGATTATTTGCCGCCCAAAAATTTACCCCTTTTTGGAATTTGTTGAGACTCAAATTGAGGGCGCTGTTCGTGACGTAGACCAAGGCACCAAAATTCATGGATCGACTCGATAGTCTGGACCCGTAAATGACGCATGTACATACACGTGCAATTTCGTAAGTTGCAACAACTAACATCGAACTTACACTGATTTTCTCCCTTTTAGCGAAGGCTCCTCGGGGAATGGGCCGTACCTTACTCACATCTGGGAACTTTGTTGGGATGGCAGTGGACTTGAGCATATTTTTAATGGTCATCCCATGATTTGAAAATACCAGTATCGAAACACGACGGCTCAAAGTGGTCGCTACATAACGCTGAGAAGCTGCTGGGGCCGGACCACTTCCCTCTTGTCACCTTCACTTTCGCCGTCCAAATTCTCCGATATTTCTCATCAGTTGGAAATAGATGAAGGCTTTACTCCATCCTTCGTTGTTCTGCTGCACCTAGCAGCCACACACCTTGTCGGCATGGCCGAAAAACACTATATTTTGCTTAGATTTTGGACGAAGAATTTTCGCCATTCTGCACACACACACACACAGTCATGTAAACGGGTGCAATCGTGGACCTCCCATTGTTCCTCTTTTGTTTATACTTTTTCGGAAGGCCTCCCATTGGTTTTGTACACGATTTTCAATCGTGGACGTTAGGTCAAACGTGGACCCCTTTGTCTACGCCCAAATTCTTTTGTCCTAGGTCCACGATTGCCGGCATATACAAACTCACACACACACACACACACACCCACTCAATGCGTGATGAATGGGGCCGGCTCTCGCGCAGCAGAATCTGTAATGTGCCTCGATCTACGTCACACACTTATGTTAATGAGGGTCCCACTCAGGGGGCGGAGTAGCTTGGACAAACATTTTCAATTCTTTTTTCTCATATTTTTTCTGGGAAATAATTGTCTCTCGACACAAAATATCATTGTCAAGATAATACTTTATTGTTTTAAGCAGGAATAATGCAATATAAATCCTAAATAATGTTTCCTTTAAACTTAAAGTAGTTTACCTTTGAAGATGAGCACCCGACGGAATTGGTAAAATCGTAGTCGGTATGTCCATAAAACCAGTCCGGGCAGAAATATTTGTCGTGAGCAATATTAATGCCCGCAATGAAGACCATCCCACATGCAAAACACGCAGCAACGATAGACATGATAAGGTATGCAGCCACCTGGAAAGAATAAAATGCACGTCGGTTATTGATTCCTCTCTTATAACCCGTGACTCTCCATTAAACCCTATTATAGTTGTAACTATCACAGCCTATCAAAAAATCTACCCACCAACTCTCACAGCCTGTGTGTGTTTCAACCTGTCACTTGATAGGTTTGATATAGGGTAGTTGGCTCCATTTTGCCCCCGAGAGAGGGAAGGTTATTTTTTTTCTGAACATTTTGTGCTTTTTTCCTGCAACGTTTTAGAGTGTTACTTAGAGCCATATACAGACTTTGAATTGGCCAGCTGATCACCATATCAAGGCAACCTCTGTGGTCGAGTGGTTAAGACATCTGCACTGGTAAGCAGGAGGTCGTGGGTTCGAGTCCCGCCCGAGTAAGCCTGTGACTTTTCCCCTCACATGCTGTGAAGTAGGGCATACATGCAGTAGAAAACGAGCAGGGCCATATTTGTGATGTGTAAATGGCCATGCACGTTTCATGTGATCAGTATCTTGCAATTCACTTAATATTTTATTCAGGAATGACAGGAAAATGTTTATCTCACCAAGCCCTTTTTCTGCTTTCCTCCAGCTGCTATGCCCAAAATGCCACTCACGATGTAGAACTGCAACAAGTTAAAAAGTACATTCAAATTCAGGAAAAAAACATGCAGAAACGCCTATAGAAAATTATTTTCTTCTTAACTGGTTGTCAGTGTGCCAACATTTCACCGCAGTGTTACATGTATCTTATCAGTGCAATGCACTAAATCAATGCAATGGAGATTTTCACCACGAAGAGCGCCCTCTATAGGTCATGCACACAGCAGCTAAACAGCCACTCTACACTACTACAACTCGTATACGTACGCAGATTCCTGTCCACACGGGCACCCCAATGAAGTAAAGGTACGTTTTGAGGACGATGGCGACGATACCAAAGAATGCCGAGATGACACCGGTGATCACTTGCAGGTAGCCGGTGACTCGTAAAGCCTTCCAGTTACCACGAGTCCCGGCTCCGCTCGATGGAGGCTGGTCGGACTGAACCATCACCTGATTAAAAAAATTCGAAAAGGAGTTCACAATATTGTGAGTGTCATTGTGTCAGGGCACACGATATTATTACAAAAAAACACTTGACAGTGGTTTCACTAAATTGTCAGCAATTTTAATAGTTTTTTAATCAAAAAATTGTATTCATGGGATGTCAACTTCTAAGAGAGAATTAATCAACGGCACCATCCTTATGTGAGGAGGGGCTACGCTCGTGGAGAGGGGGGCTTCAGTGTGGGTAGAGGTACGCTGCATTGAGGAGGGGCTCTGCTTGGGGAAGGGGTCTATTTCACTCTGGCCGAGCAAGACACGCAGGTTCAGAATGGTTCTTCTGCTTGTGCCCAGTGTGGCATCCGGGCTTGAAAGTGGGGGGCCAAAGCACCACCGGTGCTTTGTTTTTCTTTATGCGGAACTGCCAAAAGTGGGGGGGGGGGGGGAAATGCCCCAAGTGGAAAAAGTGGGAGACCAATGGCCCCCCTGGACCCCCTGTTCCGCCGCCAGTGCCTGGGAGAGCTTACTGATGGCTGTTGGAGGGTCACTTGTGGCTGCTGTGTTTCCATCTGACCAGCTGATAAGGGCACAGCTGTTATCCTGATTGCTTGCTGTCTGTTCAAACCAGTCCTGTAATAATGAAATGAAATCATTAAGTAAGGACAACTTAAAAAATAAAAGTTTAGTGTCCTCATCTGCTTCCTTTTCGAAGGCCACCCAACTGTTTTCATTTTTGTTTTTAGGTTTTTTGCTCTCCTCCAAAAACTCCAAAGGGAAAGAGACAATCTTACATGCTTTTTCTTAGAGCGTACTTCCAGAATTGCACTGTAAGGTTTTAACAACGCAGTGGCTATTGTTACGGCAGTTACGGAACTGCCTATTTCCCTGACGTAATGGTATTCAACGTCACGATGTTTTGCTGTTGGAACCCAGACTATCAACCACATGGTTCTCGGACTTTATTTTCCTTTTTTAAAAAAATTCTCTAAAACCACTCAAATCAAAGGGAAGAAAATTAAATCTAGGAGCCTACTTATAAAAATAACCATTTGATTAAAAAAAAAAAAAAAAAATCCCAAAACAATAAATAAAAAATTTGACAGTGCGGCAGGGATTTAATCCAAGGTCCCTAGCCATCACTGAAAATCTGACGCCTTACCAATCGAGCTACCGAAGTGCTCTGGCATGGGTAGTTGTAAATCTGATATACGTTCGCATTGTGTTTTTACCATGCCGTAACGGCGATTGTATAGTGTAGGGCCCTGTTCCCTATTTATAAGGGAACAAAAATCCACTTTTAGGTTACTGGAATTGCCAAACTAGTTAGCGACATTACAAACACAGGTATGCCATAGATAAAGGGCAGGGTTTTAGTTGTTTGTGGACATTTTTGGGGTAAAGCGGCGATGAGGACGACAAAACGCAACGTGAAAAAAAAGCATTCATCTATGTTCAGAATTGTATAAACACTTGGCACAACCTTTAAATTTGAGAATTGATTTGGAAAATTTTCGTGCAATATATGGGAAGAAAGTTTGTGTTTTCTGTGTTACAATGTAGATGTTCTTGGCACATTGTATCATGGTCAAAAGTCAAAGTGTTTACATAGCCTACAATAAATGTTAATTTCTGCCTCAATTTTACAGATTCTGCTGACATAAATCTTGAAATAACATGTTGTGCCACACATTTAGATAGTTGTTATCAAGGAGGGTTAATTATTTTCCAAGATTTTGCTGTTCCTGACTGATGGGGTGTATTAAAGGTGGGGGTTATTAAAGTAAAATCTTTTCCAACGGAGGAGTCCTATCTCGGCTACTGTGCATGCAGCAAAGATCGTAATAATGGCGGCGCGTAGCGGCGCTATACGCGGCGCGCGCTACAGGATCTTTGCTGTGCAGTGCATGTGCAGGTGACCATCCACGATACTGCGTTACTGCGATAAAATAACTTATAACGGAATTCCACGTTTCCAAGCTATCGCGGAATCGTAGAATTCTGTGATAATTGTTCGTGGAAACGTGGAATTATGTGATAGGCTATCACAGAAACGTGGAGTTCCGTGATAAGTTATCGCGGAATCGTGCAATTCCATGATAAGTTATCGTGGAAACGTGGAATTCCATGATGGACTATCACGGAAACGTGGAATACCGTGATAGGTTATCGTGGGAACCCGGATTGCCTCATGGAAAGACAGAATGGCGTGATATTTTATCTGGCAATGCGGATGCGGAATGTACGGAAGCGTATTTAGGACATGACGAAAAAAACATGGAGTCCAAGTTTAATGTCCAATATTTCGGAAAATGGTGAGTAAGATGACAAGCCGCTAGCAGTTTGGAATAGTTAAGAAGGTAGAGAACACAGCCAGACCGTTAAAACCGCGGTCCAGATAGCGCTACCCCACCGCACGAATTGTTGAAGTTCTCACCACACAAACATATGGGTAGGACGTGTGGCCGGCTAAGGATCAGCCCGATGTCGAATCCGCCAGCCACACTGGTGGGGCTAAGCATGGAGGAAGTGACAGTGTGCTGTGGGAGAAATTTTTCATTTTTTTTCAGGAGCCCCAACTCTCTTGTCACGAAATTTTCTGCCCCAACATTTCATAGGCCTATGCCTTATCTTGATATGGCTATGTACACGTAGGTTAGGTTCAGTTCCTTGAAATGTCACTGGAAATGGTAAAATTTTACGAAAATATCGCTCACCACATACACAGGTTAACGTTTCAGTCACCACTCCAAAGTTTGACATTGTTTGTTGTCGACAGAGGGCGCCTTAACACTGTGGGCGCGCGTCCGTACCGTGCCGTGCCGCGCCGCGCCCGCGCCCACTCCTTGGGATTTTTCCCAAGATGTTGGGAAGTTTGGTGAAAATTTGGATTGCACATGCGCAAAGTACTTATATACAGTGTTTGTCACCTACCTCGTACCTACCTGCGCATATGCAGCTATGGGAACGATGGCGTAAAGACATAAATCGATCGATGATGCGATGATGCGTGATCAGGTGATGGGATAGTCTTGGTTCAAGACGACAGTAATCGATAATGGATCGTGTAGCGTCGCGTTTATTCGTTCCGTGCAGTGCGCCCTCTGACGGTACGATTATACCAACTCATGGGCTCCACTAATCGTCTTGGGAATCCTGCTGCATCAGCGGTTTAACTTTTTCTTTATTTCTCCCCAGGCTTTCCTAGGGAGCCAATCAGCGATTCCAAAACGAATATGCATATGAATTATGTGATGACCTGAATATATTAACGGGTCGGGATCTACGGCTAAAATGTAAAGGGCTCGGACAACTCGACCGTTGGCCGACTCGACCGTTGAGACAACTCGACCGTTGAGACAACTCGACCGTTGAGACAACTCGACCGTTGAGACAACTCGACCGTTGAGACAACTCGACCGTTGAGACAACTCGACCGTTTTTTGTCAAATGGGAAGACAAGTCGTCCGTTGAGACAAGTCGTCCGTTGAGACAACTCGTTGAGACAAGTCGACTCGTAGATAGGGGAATTGGTTGTGGAAGGAACGGCACGGGGTGACTTTTGATGGGCAGGACAGCGCTGATGTCGTTTTGGACGGGGCTTGGGTACACAGGGGGCCGGGATGGACGCAGGCATGACAGGGGGCCGAGTAACGTGAATTGTCGTGCCGGTCTATATTTTGTGGCACGGGGCTGGGATTGGATATATATGCGAGGCCGGGAAGTTTTCTTTTTGCGGGGTGACATGGTTGATGGGCCGGACAGCGCTGTCGTTTTGGACGGGGCTGGGGTAGACAGGGGACCCGGGATGAGGGATTAGAATAACACTTTGATAACAAACTACATTTTGTAATCCACTAGCCTCTACACTGGCCATCATCAACTGAGATGTTTAAGAATTAATACATGTACCGGCCTATCACCGCATCGGTGCGGCGATAAATACCGGTGCGGCTGCCCGCCTGCGGCCGTGCACCGTGCATGCCGCGTCGCTCTCGCGGGCCTTGCACGCGCTGGGTCCCGGCGTCGCGCTCGCCGCGTGCATGCCGTGTCGCCGTACACCGACCGGGTCCCCGCGCACGGTAATACCACATATTCTGAACCATGGGCCACGCGCACACGCAAATACCCAAACATTGACGGGCAACCTGTGTTGAAAATACCACGCGCTCCGCTAGCTACATCATGTACAACGCATCGCACGGTCGAGTTGTCTCCATGTCAAAGTCGACTTGTCTCAACGGACGACTTGGTAAACGGTCGAGTTGTCTCAACGGTCGAGTTGTCTCGAGTCGAGTCGGCCAACGGTCGAGTTGTCCGACATCCAATGTAAACATGCATCACCGAGCGCGCGATATGCGATTATCGCACAACAATTGTGACTGGGAACGACCGTTTCGTGTGTTCATCTATGCAGGAAGGGTTTGTGTTTTTCATGGTGTGTTTACCGACTGGGTTCGGTAAACACTAAATTTTTGAACCTGTGACTCTCTGTTTTGATTTCAATAATTGAACTTCGCCTCCAATTTCCAACCGAATCACTCGTCGCAGCCTAGAAGTATCATACATGACAAAACCTCTCAAGTTGGCTTTGGATAAAGCCTGATCGACCGACGAGGTGCTGAAGAAGGACGCCCAGGGCCAGTATTAATTCGGTTTTTTTTAGCAAGCCCCCGAGGCCCTTTTTAGGAGCACGATCGAGGACGGGAATTCTTGCAGTCCGGGAGCCTTATGTCTCAGTACAATCGGGGTACGAGCTAGGCTAATCATGGCGAATTTTACATCCAGTTATTAGAGAGGTTGGGGCAAATACGTAGGAAAGAGTGGTTGGGGCAAATATGAATGGAAATAGGGATATTTAAAACCATCATATGAACCATTATTGAACTTAATTTTAGAGTACGAATTTCACTTTTAAAAATGCGTCCGTGATTCTCGACAGTGCTTTTGTACTTGTGACATGAATCACACATGTGATGCAGAAGTATAATCCCCAACGATATCCCCAATAAAACCATCAGTGTCACGTTTATTTAACAGAGAAATATGTTTTGCATGTTTATGTTCCTTCCAAAGATCTTATAGTATAAAACTACTCTGCTACGCTTATACATACGATCTTCGGTTTCTTCCTACAAACCTATCGCCGCGTATGTCATGGGGTCGCCGCGCCGACTGCTTGACGCGCCATGCATGTTGTTCGAAGGTTGGTTATGAATATTAACACAAACAAACCTATTTGCATATTACAGCCGCGCCCACATTTTGCAGGATTCCCAAGACGACAGATAGGGGGTTTTCGAAACGCTGGCTTCGGCTTGGCTTCGGCTTCGTCTCCGATTTCTGAATATCTGAGAAGCAAACAAAATGTAAGTATTCTAATTTGTACTTTCATAATCAACCGAATAAATGTTCCTGAAGCAGAACATGTACCAACATTTAGAATATTTTCATTTTGTTTGCTTCTCAGTTATTTAGAAGTCGGAGACGAAGCCGAAGCCAAGCCGAAGCCAGCGTTTCGAAAACCCCTTAGACTGAGTATCAGACTTTGCATGCATTGCATTGCATATCAACGTCTGATATATGCGGACATGCTAATTTATGCGACCCCGCGCGCCAGCCAATCGGAGTGGACTTTGCAAACTTGTGACGTCATTTCGATCAGAAATGTGGACGAAGGTACTGATTGGTTGGTGGGTGTCAACTGACCCAGTTTCTCTGTATTCATCACGGCGCGTATGTAGATATGGCAGTTATAAAATAATTCAAATGCTGCCGCGCGTGTCGCGTGCTCCCCGAGCACGCGTACGCAGTACGCAGTACGCAGTACTATACTACGCACAGTACAACTGCAACATGATTCCGTGCGCGTGCAGAAATTTTTACATTTCTCAAAGATATGCATATCCGGGGCGCGTTACGTGTCCGGGTAGCAACGC
Source organism: Hippasteria phrygiana (assembly GCA_037893225.1). Lineage (NCBI taxonomy): Eukaryota > Metazoa > Echinodermata > Asteroidea > Valvatida > Goniasteridae > Hippasteria > Hippasteria phrygiana. The sequence continues at coordinate 1,729,992 of JAZGUH010000008.1, read as the reverse complement.
GCGCCTTGATCAGCGGTTTCCCGAAGGTCCAAAAAACGAGCAGGCTGATTGGTCAAAATCTAGAGGTCAAGAGGCGGTTGTCTTGCATAATTAATCGTCAGATCTGCACACATATTATAGACGCTCGTCGCGTTGCACGAGCGGCTATTCCATAGACTAGACGACAGTGCGAGCCCATGAGTTATTCTAATCGTATCGTCAGAGGGCGCACTGCATGGAACGAATGGCGACGCTACACGATCCATTATCGATTACTGTCGTCTTGAACCAAGACTAGTGACTGTGCGTGTCATAATTACGAGAGAGCATTTTTAGATTTTTATATTCCCGTTGCTTTCTACACTACAGAGGAATTAACGTGAGCATTTTCAGGTAATTTCACAAGCAAAATGACCAAGATAATACAGATTGTTGTTCTGCCGATCATGCCGATCGCATACCGGCGGTATCCTCGTGTGACCAATATTCGCGCACTTAAGACTTTGACCGAAATTTTAACAGTATAAACTAAGCTTTACATGGTTTTGGTATTTACAATTGTTAGTATGACCATATGTTCCTTGCTCTATGGTCATGGTATGACCATAGAGCAAGTTGGTATAGTAATAATAGTAATATCTTACCTGGAATTTTTTTTAAGGAATACTAAAGTAATAACTGAAGCAACAGAACCGCCAAGCTATGCAAACGAGTCGGATTGGTTCTTCCAAAAGTTACGTGACCAAAATTCGCGCATGCGGGGTAAAGGTTGAATAAAAGCAGTCTCCGAACTTGAAAAATGAGATGAAAAAAAAATAATGGTTTTATTTCTGTATACATTGCATGTGATTTTGGACACGACAAACGTATTAAGTTTGGTCATATGCATTTTAAGTAGGCCTAATTTTAAGACATGTATGCCGACAAACAACTCAATAATGATATCGGTAATCTACGCAAAACGATCGTAAAATATTATAACTATAAGGCGCACGTCTTTTCTCAGGCTCCATATTTTTGATAACGCCCTTTGTTGTTTAGCGAAAGTAAACTGAAGACGTCATTTACGAGTTGGAGCTGGTCGTGCAACACTGACCGGGAGCTCGCAGTGAATTTTTTGTAGTCTTTTGGGAAATTTAAAACGAGCGGTGTTTTGTATTTAGTCTATATGGTAAGATTTTACTCTCTTTTTACATTTTGTCAAAATACTTACGGGAAAAGCTTTTACTTTCCACGTAACTGGACACAGAAGAAAGATGATGTGACGAACAATCATGACAGCAAATTTGATGTCAGTGCGTGCTACGTGCAAAAAGTTACGCGCCGAGAAAGTTGGTCGCGCGAATTTGGGACCCAGCACGATACATGTATCGATGTAACGTTAGGCCCCTCAGGGCAAAATTTGCGGGATCGGTAGATCAGTGCACTGCATGTAGTGCAGGAATGGTTTAAAATTTTAGAAAGATTATACTTTAAAATTCCTTCCTCCATGCTGTTCCTGACTGATTTCGGTAGGGGTACATGTATTAAAGTAAACGCAGTGGCTATTTTTACGGCAGGCGTAACGCGACTTTCAATATGCTATATTATACGGCATACAATGCGAACGTATAACTCAGATTTAAAGCTGCCCATCCTGCCAGAGCGCTTCGGTAGCTCGATTGGTAAGGCATCGGATTTTGATGGCTGGAGACCCTGGATCAAATCCCTGCCGCGCTGTCCGATTTAAAAAAAAGAAAAAGATTTCTTAAGTTTTAGGTTTTTAATCAAATTGTTATTTTTATTTAAGTAGATTTAATTTTCTTCCCTTTGATTTCAGTGGTTTTGGAGAATTTCTTTTTAAAGGAAAATAAAGTCTGAGAACCATTTGGTTGATTTGGTCTGGTTCCAACAGCAAAAAGCGTGACGTTTACGTCGGGGGAACTAGGCAGTTCCTTAATAAGGGCTGCCATAACAATAAAAGTAAAATCTTTCCAGCAGGTTTCCACAATTGATCGATCGTGCAAAGTGCCCTGTGCGATCGGTAGATGGTGCAAATTCTGCCTGGTGCGATTATCAGCTGATGCTTGCACACGATGCTTGCGTGATCAGCCCCGTGCACTCACCACAGAAACATGTGAAACGACCATACATGTAATTGAAATTTTTCTCCCCACTATCATACAGAGAAGAAGTAACAACCACAGCATCACCATGATTCAGCAACCACCTGCTTACTCTGCCAATCAGCCGCAGGGAACTGTATTCCAACAGGTGAAGTTTAACAGATACATGCTAGAGAAATGTCGGATAACTCGACCGTTGAGACAACTCGACCGTTGAGACAACTCGACCGTTGAGACAACTCGACCGTTGAGACAACTCGACCGTTGAGACAACTCGACCGTTGAGACAACTCGACCGTTGAGACAACTCGACCGTTGAGACAACTCGACCGTTGAGACAACTCGACCACAGTGGCGCACCCAAGGGGGGGGGGGGGGGGGGATTAACCACGGTGATATGTAAGTGGCCTATTTCAGAGTAGTATAAGGGGGGTGTAGAAGTATAATGAAAAAATTGGTGAGCCCCCCAAATTCAAATCCTGGGTGCGCCATTGCTCGACCAGTGTGACAATTCGACCAGTACAGTGTGACAATTCGACCAGTACAGTGTGACAACTCGACCAGTGCGACAACTCGACCAGTGCGACAACTCGAACGTTTACCAATTTGTCTGTAGAGACAAGTTAACTTTGACATGGAGACAACTCGACCGTGCGAGGCGTTGTATATCTGTGTAGCTAGCGGAGCACGTGGTATTTTCCACCCAGATTGCCCGATCGACCGAGCCCCCACCATCACGGCCACAGATTGTACCAGATGCCAATGCATCGCCCACAAAAAAAATTGCAAGTCGACTTGTCTCAACGGTCATCTTCTCTTTCCATTTGACGCACAGACGGTCGAGTTGTCGCACCGGTCGAGTTGTCGCACCGGTCGAGTTGTCGCACCGGTCGAGTTGTCGCACCGGTCGAGTTGTCGCACCGGTCGAGTTGTCGCACCGGTCGAGTTGTCCCGAGTCGAGTTGGCAAACGGTCGAGTTGTCTGAGCCCCATTAACGGGACCACACAGTCAAAATCCCAAATCTAGTTGATGTGTGTTTTTTTTTTCACAGTATACGTCTATGTATTAAACCATGTCTTACATGTACATGTAAGTGCTTGGCAGAATTTACATATCAGTTTTTGATCTACATTACATGTACCATGGCATAGCTATAATAATACACAAACCATTGCCATAGCAACCTATATTTTGTCAGTCCTTGAGGTAATTTTTTTTCCCAGGCTAGCCCACTGGACTAGCTCACTGCAGATTTTACTGGCCTCTTTAGAGTTTTACTATCTTGTAGATAGAAGGCATTAAAGACTGTGTCCGGATTTGCAAAATCTTATACCTACATGTCACTATGTAACAGGGACACCAAAAATGTCACACTTTTGGACCCCAAAAATTGATGAAATGATCCATATATATATGCACGTACATGTACAGTTAAAAGTGTGTCAACCTCCAAACGTGGACACCCTATTTTGTACTTCAACTTTTTCGGAAGACCTCCATATGTTTTGCACACACTCCCAATCGCGGACGTGTGCTGGGAATCGCGCACGATATTGTTCTCTTTTGTTCTCCAACATTTTTCATCCACGGTTTGAATACCCCAATGCCCCCATGTACAACACAGTCATGTTTTCCTATAATACTACTGATGAGGACAATGCTTTGTTTCATATTGTGCCTTTAATATTAACACAACCCCATCTTTAATATAACAGTACAACCCCATAGCACGTATTTTTACGTCCGAGGACCGATTTTAACAAAAGACTAACTCCCGAGGACGAGAAAGATTCCTTTGTATTTTCTTTCTCCTCTTTTCCTTGAACGTATATGTACATTGTACATGTACATGTATACATTGTACATGTACATGTATACATTGTATGTGTACAGATGTCCCTTGCCTCCATTGCATGCAGTGCACTGTTGTGGAATTTTTTATTAATTGAATGATGACTGCACAAGTATTCAAGCACTGACGTCAGCGTCTCATATTTGCGTACCAGTCCCTGTCTAGTACGGACAGTGTACATGCAGTCGTGCGCACAAACACCGCTCAGTGTTACTCTTGTTAACAACAATGTTGATTTAGCATTTCAGGATGTTTAAAATTTGTTTATAATGATTCAGTGTTCCAAATCTTGGCAAATCAAAAATGTTCCATTGTTTAAGTGGCATGATATTTTCAAAAAGGAAGAGGAAGAGATTTATTAATTTAGTTTTTTATTTTACTTCGACATATTTTAGATCATGCCAGGCAATATATTCCAAGGTGACTGGTCTAGTTTTATTTTTTTATAAGATGCCCTTTTTTCCTGCTGACATTAGAGTCTCCCAAATCGATAGAAGGCATAGAATAAATTGTGCAGTTTTATGGGTTTTTTTTTTAACCAAACAAAACATGAAAAAGAAGAGGCAGCCTAGAAAAAAGAACGGAGTGGGGATGTTAAACATGTTTCACTTTTAAAAATTTGCCTAAGGCCCAAAAACAAATGGTTCTGCTTCCGATTACATGGCATTTGGAAATAGGGAAGGTACATGTACATATAGGTAGGGACATTTTTTGGGGGGGGGTTGGGGCATTTTTGGTGTCCTGATCATATGTAGCAGGGATCGAAATATCCACTGGACCGCTGGACCGAGTCCAGTGATTTGAGCGTTGGTCCAGTGAACTCTTGATCTTGAAACTAGTCCGGTGGTCTTGAGATTTATTTTTCATAAACTGCGTAAAAATGCTATTCACTGAAGTCTATTTTTTTTCTAAATCTGGTGAACTGAAAAAGCCCCATAATTTCTAGAATGGCCATTTTTAGTTTTGAGGCAGGGAGTTTCATTCAAAACAGCATTTCTAACCCCTCCCCCCAACAAGGTCGGCAAAGGGGAACAAATATCGAAACAGCACACTCATTCAAAACACTGTGTGTTCTAATTGGCTGTTTCGGAAGTTTTCCGAAACCGCCTTTGTTTTCGTTAAGATTGTTATTATTATTATTATTATTATTATTAATTTTTTTTTCTTCTTCAGACTATTGCCCATAGCATTTGTACACGTTTTCTTTCTAACCGGCACTTTGTTTACATCTTTGTGATGTACATTGTCAGGGGTTTCAAAATAAGCCGGCAACCGGCGAATTTGACCGGCTATTTGAACTTTTGCGCCGGCTACTTTTGTTTCAATCATGAAAAAAGAACACCCTTCCCTGAGCTGCCGCTTTGGGGGAATAGATCCTTGTTTTTAGTAGAAATTATATTTTGTTTGTTCTCCCAAAAAAATACATCCTGGTCCATGGATCGTAATTTACGGGGGCTAGCATAGCATGCAGCGTGAAGTATACACGGCTCACTACCCGGACCGCATAACGCACACGTCTCTACGTTTACGCCGCCCAATATCGCGATATTATTGCTTTTCGCACGTTCAAGATTTATCTAAGATTTGTATTAAATGTGGATTAGTCCAGATTACCTTGCTCGAAATTCCAGTTATTTCCAATAAATTTGATGGTAGAATAGTACATACATGCACATGTAACGTATGATGTACCATAGAGGAATACAAAAAATACATTATGTACTAAATGTGTTGTTTCTTTGATCGTTTTCTAAACCCGGCCCGACAAAACGTCTCCGCAGTCCGCGCCGTTCATTTATAGCGCACATAGTGCATAATCCAACGTGGGTGCAGTTGTAGTCTTGGTCAAGTGCAAACAACCGCACTGAATGCTACCGTATTATCCCCAGTGTACAATGTACGTACATGCAGCTAACGTGTTGCGAACTTTAAGTCTTGAGAAAAGGCTACTCTGGGGGGTTAGAGCAATTGCTGCAATAAAGGCCGTGTCCGAATTACTTGGCTGTGGCTTGAAATTACACACAAGTCTATGTGACGTGGCTGCAGCCACAACCTTAGACTTGTGTGTAATTTCAAGCCGCAGCCAAGTAATTCGGACACGGCCTAACTCCAACCCCCTAAAGGCCGGTTTATAGTCGGTCGCGCGATGAGAATTGCCCGATGCTGATGGTCGCTGGACGCTAGGCATTTTTTGTGCAGTTTATAGGCGTAACGCGAAGTTTGTAAACACACGCGCAGCATACGCCCAGCGCGTCTGGAATTCGAATGCGACATGTGACGATCATTTTTATACATGTGGAGGTGATCGCCACTGCTGAACGTAAAATTATTTTAGCTGCGACCGACTATGCCGAAATAGAAACAAACAGCTATGGGTGATTGTTGCACAATCGCAAATGTTTTGATGTGAAATAGTTTACACGCAATTTGTCACCAAAGAAGCGTGACCCTGAATCTCTTTTGTTAGTAGCACAGCTTGTGCGACTGAAGGGGTTGAATAGAATTTAATTTCACGCTTGACTTAAAACAGTCGTAAACAAGTTTGACATAATGCGAACGAAATTTTGTTTTGGAATCTGGCTACGTACTGCTCTGAGCTACTCTGTTGGAATAGAATGACTAAAAACCAGCGTGTTTATCCCGAATAGGTTATATGTGATTTGGGGTTTTGATTATATGACTCGAGATTGCTGAGAATAGATTATATGTTTCGGGATTTCTGAGATTTGAATTTATAATTCGTAATTTTCGAATTTTGAATTTGAATTTAAGATTTTAAGATTTGGAATCTAAAATTTTAGAATTTGTAATTTATGATTTTTTTTATTTTTTGGGGGCGCGATTTTAGAGGGCAAATTTTAGAGAGAAATATTTCATTTTTTGGGCGCGATTTTAGAGGGCAAATTTTAGAGAGAAATATTTCATTTTTTGGGCGTGATTTTAGAGGGCAAATTTTAGAGAGAAATATTTCATTTTTTGGGGTGGACCAGTTTCGGCCTTTACCTACTACTTCTTCTTGTTGCATTTCAGAACATTTAACTCTGTTAATGAGAATTCAAGGGGTTTTGTGTGCATGAACAAAAAGGCATGCGGTGTAACTTACATTTCTATGACTGTAAAATAATAGGTTAATTAGGTTAAACCCTAACCCTGCCAGACGCAGCACAGTGCATCTGTGGTGACAGCTTGACCTTGCTGCACTCTGCACACAAGTCAATGTGACAAAGTATGCAATATGATGCGTCTGGCAGGGTTTCTAGCCAAAATACCCTGGAGGGTTAGGGTTGGCTGTTTTTCCCACATTTTCGGTAGATATGAATTACTCGGTAGATATGAATTACTCGGTAGATATGAATTACTCGGTAGATATGAATTACTCGGTAGATATGAATTACTCTTGCTAAATAGGCCTATATACAATGTTTACATGTACATTTACAATCAACTGGGAATCCTCTTGTCCATTTTTTAAGAAATTTTTTTTATGAAAATTAATTTTCTTCCAGCAGTCAGATAAATGGGTTAACCACCCAAAGGGAAACCCCCTGGCCATTCTTTTTTATTTTATATATGAATGCAACTTTATGTACAGTACTGTACAGTAGGATCTTTGAAAACCTAGTCTCAGATGCCAGGAAATGCCTAGATTGCACCAGAGAGCATCTACAATCCGAAAACTTCCGGGGCCCTCGGTGGGCCCCGGACCCCATGCCATTTGGGGCAAGGACTCACTGCCGCTTACTTCTATCCATCTGCCTGCTATTCTAAAACATTTTGAAACCCCTTATTGTACATGGGTGTATGTAAATGTGCATAAAATACAAGCTCTACATTCAAGACATTTGTTCAATCTTACACGTGCTCATTGTGAATTTTACACAATGCTCCGGCTGAAAATTTCAATTCAATGAATTTCACTGTACAAACGAATTTATGGAGAAAGAAAATATGAAAAGAAAATCACTTACTACACCAGCTGCACACTGTGTACAATTGGAACCAATTCATTTACCAATTGGAACATATTCAATAACCAATTGGAAACCAAAAACAAACCAATTGGAAACCAGTTGGTTTCAATTGGTTTGAATCTTAAATTGGGACCTTTTCTCAATTGGACCAATTGAAACCATTTCAATACCAATTCAAACCAACGCTAAAAAATTAGAAACCATTTCACGGAAACTGAAACTGAAACCATTTCACTACCAATTGAAAGTGAAGATGTGTCATGCTGCTTTTTTTACATGTTGGCATGGTTACGGTACTTTATACATGCATGTATGTTTTGTAATGATTTTTTTGTACTCATTTTGTTTACGTAATTATTTTTTTTAAGTGAGAGATGTAAATCTGTTTTTAATTCAGCCTGTTGTCTGCTATGAGCACTTTTCATAAAGTAGTATTGAATTGAATTGACAAGACAAATACAGTCATGTTTGTGAGTGTACATATCTTGTAAATTTCATGTATTGTATTTACATGTATACAGGGCTCAAAATTACCATTGTAGTGCTTGCGCAACGCAAGTGAAAAATAACCAAACGCTCGCACAATCCCTGCATGCAGATCGTAACGAAATCCGTGCAATGTTAATGTACATAGAACGGGGCAGACTGCACGTACAGTACATCATTGCCTTTTTATGCATGTCTTGCATTGGCATGGTTGGGGACCAGACATGCTGCTGGGCGATGTGTAACCTCGCTCCCATTCATACAAGTCAGTCGTTGAATGTAACTGAAACCGCCGGGTGCGAGCGTGCATTGCATAAAGCGGGGACTTTACACGTAAACGTTGTTGACATCGTTTCGCGCACTGATCGGCTTTTAAATGACGGAGAAGTGAGATATTTTGTGACATTTTTTTCTTGCATTTTGGGGTTTCCGATCATCATGAAACGTTCACCACCGAAGCAGAAAAGTCTGCTCTCTTTCTTCAAAAGTAAGCGGCCGGCATCCGAAGCTTTGCCTTTATTTCATATGTCATACATACATTGAATTACAAAAATTAGTGCAAGTTTCAAATGCCAACTTGCGCAAAGCACAAGTACATTTTTTTTGGAATTTCGAGCCCTGGTATATTGACATTTCATTGACAAATCAACTTGAATTTGTTTATAGAAATAAACCACCGAGCGATCAAAAACCAGCAAAGGAAGTGCTGCTTATGGGACACATGGACAAAATGGATCAATTTAGTTGGTTGATTAACCCCTTGGGCACGGTATTTTACGGGAGACGTCGGGGTGTTGCAGCGGTTCTGGCAGCCAAATCGAACCGCTACAATGTGTTCGTGCAGTCAAGCATGAAATACACAATAATCCAACAATGGATTGAAACTGCACAAACAGCGGCCAGTGGCGTCATCCGGCCTGGTGACACTGTTTTTTTTTTTTTGCGCCCTATGGCGTCATCCGTACGCAAGGGGTTAAGTAGACTAAGAATTTAAAATTTCCTTGTTTTGATGGAACAAATTGGTATAGCCAGTTCGTCATCTGCAAATTCAAAAACCATTTGAATGCAACTGGGAATTCCGAGGAGCAAGTTGATCAGCAGGATTTTAAATTGCTTTTCTTCAAATGGAAGCAATTGGCTTTTTCAGTGAGCAGTTAGGACAATTGGTTCCAAAAGGAATTTCCAATTGAGGATAAAAAGAAAGAATTTATGAGGAAAAAATAAACCAATTTGAACCAATTGAGGACCAATTGAAATTTCAAATTGAGAGGAAATATGGGGAGTTTTCGAAACGCTGGCTTCGGCTTTGTCTCCGATTTCAGAATAACTGAGAATAACGGGAAAGAACCCATTTTTGGACTTTATAAGCATGTACAAGTACACTAAGAGAGTACTGAAGTGATTTACATATTTGGTTCACACACTCGGTAAATACAACATGTGCATATGTCAGGGATGTATTCGAGTCCATCACAAGTCCCTGCAAGTCCATCACAAGTCCTCCAGTCCTAATCCTAATCACAAGCTATTGAAATGAGCTTTGACAAGGGCATTCCTTTGTTCATCCAGTTACTTGTGACCAGCTTTATGAAATGACTTCTGACTGGGCTTGCGAAAGGACTTGTAGGGACTCGAATACAACTCTGGCATATGTACATTGTATACATGTGTATGTGCGTAAAGACATTAGGACATGAACCAGTGCATGAACCAGAGTAATGACCTCACACTTCTATTCTCTATAAGAATTTAGATCCCATTAGATGGGGGCAACTTAATTATTTGCTAATCCGCACCTTTTGACCCTTCATTTATCATACAAACATTCACTAAATTCTGAACAAAATAAGTGTGCCACCAAATGATTTGCATTACATGTATGTGCTGGAATTTGGCAGGTAACTGTACAACCACCCCAGACAACCGTGATGGCCACCCAGCAGCCGCCGCCCGGTAACTGGCAGGGGATGAAAGTGACGGGGATCGCCCAGATTGTCATAGGCAGCTTGATCGTCATCCTGGGCATCGTCACCCTTGCGATTGAGACCTTTTTTGCTCCGATCGCGTCCCCAATTTGGTGCGGCCTCTTGGTAAGAGCTTTTATCAAAATTCCTCCAGAGGTCTGGCTCGGATAAATTCATCCGCACCAGTTTATATTAAGGGAATAAATATGTGCTGGGCCGGTTTTAAACGTACGTTTGGGGGGTTGGGGGCTTGCAAAGTGACCCTTCTTACAAAATTAACTCCCCTATTGTCTAGAATCCTGGTACTTGAGCAGTTGTGTTTCTGCAGTCCGATTCTAGGTAGGGCTGTCCAGAATATACCGAATATTTGAATATTTGATCACCAACTGAATATTCATTTATTTTTTGTATTGTGTCTGCAAAATTCTATCTCCACAGTTCTTCATTGTCGCTGGCATCTTGGGCACTCTTGCTGGGCAGAGAAGCAACTCGTGCGCCGTAAGTACATTTGTTGCACAGTTGGCTTAAATGAACCCTATGTTAAACATCCTAGGCATTCATTTGGGGTGAAGACCTGTGTACTACGAAATACTACTAATACCGGTTTCACACTACACCGAACTTCCCCGGGTAATTTATTACCCGGGTAGTTGTCATTACCCGGGTAGAAACTAACCCGGAGAATCGGTTTCACACTACAAAATTAACCCTGCAATTCTGCTTACCCGCTTCAGCGCGCACCCGGGTAACTTGTAGCCGCATTCACACTATGCGAATGGTAACCCGGAGAATGTGCATTGCTTGACCTCTGCCCTAGCCATTGTTTCGTCGGCGTAAAAGAGCGAAGTGAGAGCGGCGCGAGAGCATGCAATGCAAATTTTTAAAAAATCAGATCAGCATTGGTACATGTAGCGTGCACGCGTCATCCTTTAGACTTAAAGACAAGTCGTTTAGACTGTCGTGTTTTGTCTGCAGGCGCCGCATTTACCAGCGCGGTACGCAATAATATGCCCGCCTTTCGTGAAGTTCCGACAGGTCTTCTTTCCTTCATACCAGTCAGTGATTGGACAGTCGACACACACGCATCTTGGGGCCAAGGTTGCACGAACGTTCCCACATGTTATTATACCGCTCGCTACACGTAACCCATGCAAAGTGCATCATCTACGGAAGACTGGTGCCTTTCATTAAGTATACGTAAAAATAAACTTAAGGCGAAGTACCAGCCACGGAGGCCGTACTAATAAATTACGTCACCTTCGCAAAGTTGGCCGATAAAACACGACAAAGCGCATGCACCCACCCACGTACCTACCCGGGTAGAAGAAAACCCGGCGAGCATTCACACTACTGATGGTAACCCGGAGAATCGTCTCAAGGTCGTCGTTAACCCCGAGATTGGTGGGTTAACCCACCTCGCGAGCAGGGTTAGAAATTACCCGGGTAAGTGGCGTTTTTGGGCAATTAACCCGGAGAATTTCTAACCCGGCGAATTGTAGTGTGAACGCTCCACATTACCCGGGTAATTGCCGGGTTAAATTTTTCGTTAACCCGGCAATTACCCGGGTAAGAGCAGTGTGAAACCGGCATAAGTGAGACTCTCTGTCTTTGATGATTGAGTGTATCATGACAGCAGTCAAGATACTTGCAACTACAGAGTACTACTTCATTGTAATACAGTTCAGTTACTGGCTAAATTATATTTGTGTCAATGGATTGGATGGCTAAGATAAAAAAAATTGTATCATCACTGAAAACCAGTAGTTCATGCTTTGTTTCCGCCTTGGATGAAAACGGACATTTTGCCTCCAACCCCAGCAACAAACAGTAGTACTACATATTACTGCATACCTTATTTTGGGTGAAGTATCAAATACGAAAAACTACTACAAGCATTGTACACAAATGGGTAGTATTTTGTAGCTTTATGTGAGTTTGGGGTTCAAGGACCTGAAATCCCCAGAATTTCATCTTTATGGTTAGTTACCTAACCTGTTTCCAAGATCTGAGTGAAAAAGAAAATTGACCATAATGTGTAATATATATACAGGGAAAAGAGGGAAAAAAAACTGAATCATTGACAGCCGGAATTGAGACTGGTGCAGCCTGTTCACAACCAAAGCACTATAGACGAAAAGGGCACCAGTCTGAATTCCTTTGGTCCGAATTTTCTGAACCAAACTGGCATCTTTAAAATTACTTTCGTCAGTAATTTTCAGACAAACAGCACATTTTCAAGGGATCATGGTCGTGTACATTGTTAGATTCGACTTATGAATGAACCTTCCAGCTAGCAATTTTAGGATGAAAATATGACACCACCAAGACATTGTGTACCTTTAGATGTATGATATAGCATTAGTTATGTTAACCCTCCCTCTCTCAGGGCCAAAATGGAGCCAACTACCCTATAGCAAAACCTATCAAGTGACAGGTTGAAACACACACACAAGCTGTGAGAGTTGGTAGATAGATTTTTTGATAGGCTGTGATATAGTATGCAAATATTTTACTGCTTCAAGTGGTGCAGTAAAACTAGCCTCCCTCGGTAATCCATGGAGCATTCTATTTAAATAGAATGCTCCATGGATCACCTCGGGAGGCTAGTTTTACCACACCACGAGATAAAGCCGTAAATATTTGTTTTATAACACCTCACCCACAGATTCTGCTTGATTTTAAAATGTTAACATTATTTAAATCAAAATACAGTTAAATGGACTTCTATTTCAATACAAAATTAGTGGAAAATTTATCTGCTCTTTTCAAAACCACCCCTTAACGAAATGTTTGAACCCAGCTCTGCAGCGCTGGCACTTCGGAACAATACGTGTTACGCTCAACGCGCACACCCGCATGCATCTGCACACAAATACCGCGCCATGGGTATAGTACTTTGGTTGCTACGGGTATGGTACTTTTGGCCGTTTTCAGGAAGATAGCAAAAATAGAAAATGCCATGTGACTCGCTCTTGGCTAATCAAGACACAGAATCTGTGGATGAGGTGTTATAATTATAACTATAGGAGGGTTAATAGAGCCGAGTGATTCAACCTATGTATGAGATAACAAACGTGAAGTTTGAGCTCACTCCGTCTACTGAGTGACCAGAAAATAGTGAAAAACTGTTCTGTTGTAAAGTGTTTGCACGTTTATATGTGCGTATAGTTCGAGTGAAATAAGCCATGACATTTCTGGAGGTATTCATGCACAGTTTTCTCGACATTGACAGCATTTTTGACTAGACTTTCTCAGCAGGATTTGTGCTGGTGTCATCTTTCAAATTGAAACTAATAAAACCGGTTGCGATCATTACCAAACCTATATCATATCTTTAACCCTAACTACCCCAAGCCTTGCAAACTCCAACAGCAGGTTTTGTCAAGTTTTGATGGGTTCAGTACTGCAGGGCCTTGGCACCATTACTTTACATGGAGCTATGATGCCCTAATTTGTCCAAGTCCAAATAATGTGCCATAGGTTTGCTGCACAGTGTTGGATTTTGACAGGTTGAGGAAGTTTCCTGGTAAAAATGGCTAGGGAGTTAGGGTTAAAAGATAATTATTGCACTTGTGGGTGAAGTCAAAATAAGATCTTCAGACTGCATAGGACCAGACAAAAATACTGTAAATTTGTTTCTGTTTTTCCCGGCATCTATGCACACAAAACTTTAAACAGGTCAGTCTTACAGTATTGGCTAGCATGCTAACCCCCCCCCCCCCCCAATCCATTTATTTCTGAAAATTACAGCAAAAGCAAAAGATGAACATGTATACTACCTTTAATAATATTAATAAGTATTATCCCTAGCCCACACTATAACCCTTTGAATTTGTTAGAATTATGACCACTTGTTTGGAGAAAATAAAGCTCAGTCAGTTCTTGTTTGTAACTCAGAATCCCATTGTGCAACTTGTTTGAACATTGAGCCATGTAAGATATTATTAGTTATCCTCGAGTGGAACATGGAATAATGTAGTGCGTCTGTGTCCCATATACCACGAGGCCAAAGGCCGAGTGGTATATGGGACACAGACGCATCACACTTTCCGTGTTCCACGAGTGCGAGCGAGATAACGAATTTATCTGCAAGCAAACTTGACGAGCAGTAATTAAAGATGGAACACGCACGGTGCTGTGCGCGAAACCAGAATGTACAAGTGTGCGTCGAAACAGACGTGACGATCCACATGGGACGCAAACGCGCAGCTTTTGAATTTCAATGGATTTTGCAGCACTGCGTTTTGTATATTGCGCAATAGGCGGAGTTAGAACAGCGCAACACACGGAGTGCGATATGGACCGTGCAATATAGTGTGATATCACACTGTTGTTGCCATGGATCGACCAATCAGGATCGAGGATTCACATTTGCTTGAAGATATGTTATAAAGACGTGCATCATTGGCAATTAAAGAGCATACCTTGCACACTCATACACTGCGTTTTGTGCACAGTTCATCAGAATATATGAGCACGATAAGCATTTTTCTGAACTGCCGATGATGTGACAGCTAGAAATGAAAGGGGTCTTGTTAACAAAATGTTTTCTTTATGTCTTTGTTTCCATTGATAGGCTGTGGCCTACTTGGTCATGTCAATCTTTGCCTGTTTGGCCTCGTGTGTGGTCATCGGTTTCAGTGGTGGTGCCATAACGAGCGACCTCTTTTGCGCTGGATATTATCAATCGTCGTATAATTACTATTACTGTAATCCGGTAAGCAATAAGGGATCACTTCATATTGTCTCAAAGCGGTATCAATTGCGGTACCGCTGTCGTTTGCAATACCAGCATTTACACCCAGCTGTCTGATATAATAAGCTCATTCTATACAGGTCAGTGCACACAGGCAGTTTTGTCACCGCAATATTCATGAGGAGAGTGTGTAGTCCCCATGAGGGAAACACTCCACTAGAGAGAAAACAAACATTTCTAGGGCTGTTCATTTTCGAATAATTTAGTATTCGATTATTCGAGACTGGGCTTGGTCAAATATTTGATACATGCCGATCAAGTCTTTCAGGTGTCTGCTGCAACTGCATGCCACATCGGTAAAAAGTTGCACGCAAAGCACGCCGGTGTTTTACATGCGGCGATCGATATTATAGACCACCCGATGGACATTTTTTGCATTGTATCAAGATCATTACGAGTACGTATAACGTTCTGATAACAAGAAAGCAAACTCCAGCCTGAGTTTTTGCAGTAATTATTTGAGAAGTGTCAAGGGTTTTACGCTCGGGAACAATAAACCTCTGTTTTCCGACATTGTGTGGTATCCATTTCTATATAACATGTAGATTTGAATCGGTCAGCCGACCCCGGCAAGCTCGGTGGCTGATGAGTGGTTAAGACATATCTGCACTAAAGTAAGGAACAGATAGTGAGTTCAATTGCCGTCTGAGAGAGCCTGTGAATTTGTTCCGGCAGGCTCTCGGAAAACACTGAGTATACAGTGCATAATATCACACCGGGAAGGGCAAAAAACCTCGCTCCGACTTTTTTAGACGCTCCGTTTTCACGTAATTGCTTCCTTTTGTTCCCTCTGGTTTTAGGGCGGCCGCGTGGCCGTGGATGCCATGCTGGTTATTCTTGGCATCGTGGAGTTTGTCATGTCCATCGTCGGAGCCAGCATGACCTGTAGTGCACTCTGCTACTCTGCTCCTAGCCACACCGTGGTAGGTTAATTACCCCTCCGGCAACTGATTTCACGTAACTTAATGCAACTTTGTAACTCTATGCATAAGCCGGGTTTCCATAACAATTCAAATGAATGTCGACGGCAAGCAAGACACAAGTTTCGGACATGTCGGGGCAGAGATGGTTCACGATGTCACTCAGCTGAAGACAAAAAAAAATCAACAAATGGTGTCCGAATACATGTAGTTGAAAATGTCTCACTGAAATGGCATTTGGGGTAGTTTTTACTTTTCTGAAAGTTGAACTGATACTTCATTTTGATAGATTTCAATTATGGTTAGGTATTTTGCATTTTTTTTATGGGTATCGCCCAACACAAGGCCAAAAGGCCACTCAAGGTGTGGGCTACAAAAGACCAAAAAAAGACAGAAATCACAGGGTTTGAAGGTATCTATTCACATTTCATTTAAATTGTGAAAGATTATAGGTGGAAGGGAAACGGGTTTAATACAGGTATTAAGGAGTTCTGAAGAGCGGCAGTACGAGGGGAAACAAAACCATGGAGTATCTCACAGTACTAGCCTTTGGAACCACAACAGTGAAAGGATGTGATGAGACAGCCAGGCGAGTAGAGTGCCTGAAAGTTTGGACGGGGAGAACTAATGATAAAAGGCCACCGGAACACCTTCCATGATAGCATCGATATAATAGATCAATACAGCAACATTGGTTCAAATTTAAGCATAGAGAACATTGTTGAACACACGACATGCCAGAACGCGTATTTAAATGGGCCTGCTGTCATGACGCTGCGCAGATATTTGGCAAATTTGAACCGACTGTCACTGTCCGTGTTTTGTAACAGGAGTATCCCTTATCAAAGGTTTCCATTGGTCAGCTTTACATTGAGGGCACTTTGGCAGCGCCTTCGGAAATTATAACTATATAGAAACACAGATACTTCACATTTCAGTGAGTAAGTTGCAGATGGCGCCCTCAAGAGTTGGCAAAATGGAAAAAACCAATACCTCAAACATTAATTTGAAAGCTATAATTTTTGCCTGCAGATCCAGTACCAGGCTCAACCACAGGTGGTCATCGCTGGCCAACCCCAGGGCGTGCTGTACCACCACGCAGGCCAGCCGCAGTATGGTAATTAAGTAATAACTTTATTGTAATTGACCTCTGGCCATTCACAAGCGTAAGCCAATCATAGCATCTGTTGAGTATCATGTGACTCTTAAGCAAGCAAAAAACTTCCAAGCACGTTCGTCGAAACGCAATATGTGAGCGCACGTCAAATGAAATGTGATTAATTACAGGCACACTCGGTCCGTTAAGTTCATGCACGTAAACACGACGGGAAAGTTGTCTTGGGCGAATCCAAGACAACTCTGGTCGGAGATACGTTTAGCAATCGCTTTACGAGTGCTTGTGTGTGTGCATTGCGCCGTTATCAACGGTTGCGCGTTCTGGGACAGATATATACCATATTGCACGCAATGCATGCTGTCCAAGAATGCACAAACGACGATCGATTAGTTACCAAACTTTTCCTGTTGTGGGGTTAAAGGTCATGGCATAGTGCACACAAGTGTGAATCATTCATGCTCATCTTCGGGTTGAAGTTGCCCCGGCGCGAAATAAGCTCGGTTTGCCCATGTGAAAAGAGCTAATTGTGTCCATTCTGTTGAGGGTGCTCTAGCAATATAATAAGCACTGTGGAGCAGGAGTGAGATTTGTCAGGATTTTTTTGTCAGCATTCAATAATTTTTAAAGAATCTCTTTTGCAATCTTGAATTCCTGAGGTGTTGTCCTAAAGGTGTTTTTACCTGTAAAAGTGGATATAGACCAATAAAAATGGATATTTTAAAGGGGGGGGGGGTGTTTTTAGGCAAATACAAAATATATGTTGATCTGGGGTCCTCGTGGATTTTTCGTGGATTTTTCATGGATTTCATGGATTTTTCATTTTCGGCCAATCTCACCCCTGGTGGAGTTGGCGTTATATAGCCCTTCATTTTCTCCCCCTGTCCGTTGGTTATGTAGGCTATCCTCAACAGCAGGCTATGGGTGCCCCCCAGGGACAGTTCCAACCTCCACCCCAGACCTACCAGCCCCAGCCCCAGCCCCAGCCGAATGCCCCACCTCCACCAGGTGCCGTTGACGATCACCAGTACCAGCCCCTCACCAAATAGGTGACCTTTGACCTGCAAGGTACCTACGACCTTTTTTTCCCATAATGAGAGGGCGTCATTCTCGATCGAAACTTCATTCATACTCAAGCAACTCTGTGTTTGTAGTTTCGCATCGGATTTCAACGATTGGGCTACAGAAAAGCGTTAATCCTAAAATATGTGACCCGTTCTGGAAAAAGGTATATTATGTCGCAAAATATGAAAAATTAGTTTTATGTATGTTTAGAAAGCTTTCATTTGGTACATGATAGAGCTCCAAAGCCCTTTCCATTCTGGAGATATCGCGTTTTTGCATATTAATTAGCTCTATGGAGTTCAAATTGCACAACATAGAAAACAGGCTTTGAAATAGCTAGTTCTAATACAATGCAATGGAACAATGCAATGGAACAAGCACTCTAAAAAAAATATTTTTTCACTTTATTCACTGAAATCAACATTGTTGTGCACCCAACTTGAAACTTTAGATATTTAAGATGTCATTAAAGACAAATGTCACCCTCTCAATGTTGAAAGGGCCATTACACGTAAATGCATAGTGCGACTTATATCACCTTTTTCTGGAGCGGGTCACATATGGTTGGGAAGATCTTTAAAAAGTGGAATATAATAATGTACATGACCATGCCTTGAAAATGCGGCGCCAGGAAAGTCAGACCTTAGGAAAATTTGAAAATTCAGAGTGCTGCCCTTGGTCTGCAGCCCTTGTGCAGGCTACACTATGTGATGCAAAGGTCATAGGTCACTTCATTTTTGTGTCGCCTAAACTAATGTTTTGGCAGACACTTTATTACAAGTAATTCTGTGTGACCGTAGCTCTGTATATATAGCTAGCTCCGTATGTAAGTTAAGGTTTCAGGTTAAGTTTTTGGGAGAAAGTTTATAACATCTACATGCTTTTTCATGGATTTTGATGAAACTTATATGCAGTGACCCTTGGGTGGGAAGGCGCAATTTCTTCTTCGGAATGCTGAGGTCAAAGGTCATGTAGGGGTCATTAGTATGTCGGTATGTATGTGGGTATGTATGTGGGTATGTATGTGGGTATGTATGTGGGTATGTATGTGGCATTTTGGTTAGTTTCAGAAAAAATTGGGTCTCATAGGAAAAGCTCAAGTCCAATTGCAATCACACTTGGCTCATAGGTCCATTATGTTTGCCGTCATGTGATGGTGATGTGAAAGGTCACTTACTGGGGTCAAAGGTCATTTTAAGTTATAAAATAGGCTTAAAATGTAAAATTAGTCCAATTGCAATCAAACTTGAGCCAAACGTGCAACATGCAAATATATATGTAATGTTGGTGTTAAAGGTCACATATCAATGTCAAAGGTCATTTCAGGTCAAGTGGTAAAATAAGCTGAAAATTTTAAACTTCTCTCATTTTCAAAAGTTGAAACTTAGATGCAGTGACCAAAAAAGAGGTGACACGTGTGATCCACAGATCACCTTGTTTTGGAGATATTATCTGTTCATGCTTTATAGTGAGTGTCTCGGGTCTTTAACGAATAGTGCTGTTGAAAACACGCGTGTTACTTTCCGTGCACTCGTTGTCCTTTTTTATTTCCTTTTAGAGGTGTACGTAAGTTTCAAAGCAGTAAAATAATAATTTACACTCCTGAAATTGTTAATCACTTTTCAATTTATATGCAGTTTACAAGCATATTTAGATCAATGTGAGATAGTTTTGTGCTGTCTTTTGAAATAATTAGTAGAGCAGAATCTTAAAGTTTTCGCTTATTGTTATTCGTATTCAAACATAATTAATAAAAATACACAAATGTGGACTATTTACGAGCGACAGAGTAAAACTAGAGGCAAGTGTTTGTGGACAAACACAGGGCTGTTTCGAATTTTTTTATTGTTAGTTTGGATGTCAAATGTGTATGCAATATTTAAAGTTGTTTGTTAGTTAACAATGACGGAGGGATGAAGATGTTGTTATTGGATGTGTGAAGGATTGGTTTAAAAAAAGGAATCGTGTACAAATGCTATGGGAAATAGCCTAGCGAATGCCCCTTTAAGATGACATCACATAACATGTAATGACTTCATCATAACGTCATGTCAATTTTCATCTATGACACCGGGTGGCATACCTAAATGGTGTGTTTCAACTGAATCGGACTTGTACATTTGTAGATATATGGCTTCGAAAAATGCCCCTTTAAGATGACGTCACGTGACATGTGATGACGTCATCATGACGTAAAAGTTAGGCACACATTCTGAGCAGTTGGGGTAAGTGTCTGCCAAGTTTAAAAGTAGCCAAACTGGCCGGTAAGAAAGAAAACGTTTACAAATGCTATGGGCAATAATCTAGCGAGTGCCCCTTTAAGATGACACCACGTGACATGTTATGACTTGATCATAACGTCATGTCAATGTTCATCTATAACACCCGGTGGCATACCTAGATATTACGTTCCAACTTAATCGGACTTGTACTTTTGTAGATATATGGCTTCGAAAAATGCTCCTTTAAGATGGCGTCACGTGACATGTGATGACGTCATCATGACGTAAAAGTTAGGCACACATTCTGAGCAGTTGGGGTAAGTGTCTGCCAAGTTTAAAAGTAGCCAAAGTGGCCGGAAGGAAAGAAAACGTTTACAAATGCTATGTGCAATATTCTAAAGACTTGAAAAAATAATTTGTTTATGACGTCATCATGACGTCACACAATTTTCGCTTTTTATGGCATATCTTTGAGACATACCAAAGCTATAACAAAAAGAATTTTGAAAATATCTTGTTTTGTTCGCTAGATATATTGAAAAGAATGTTACGATTCTAAAACTTCAAAAATTCAGCGACTTGAAAAAAGACTACAAATCAACCCTTTTTATAAACAGCATGCACATTTAAGCCATGGTTATCAGCCCTTCCCATAATTCCTTTGTGTTATATTGAATTTGGTCAAAATTTTGAAATGGCTCTTATTTCTTACTTGAGTGAGCCACGATCATGAAATTTTGGAATTGGGTACAGAAAAATTCAATGAATGCATTTTTGTAATCGGATTGACCCTTACATGCGTTTAAAAAAAAAGATTTGTTGATGACGTCATCATGACGTCACACAATTTTCGCTTTTTAGGGCATATCTTTGAGACATACCAAAGCTATAACAAAAAGATTTTTGAAAATGTCTTGTTTTGTTCGCTAGATATATTGAAAAGAATGTTACGATTTTAGAACTTCAAAAATTTAGCGACTTGAAAAAAGACTAGAAATCAACCCCTTTTATAAACTGTAAGCACATCATAGCCATGGTTATCTGCCCGTCCCAGAATTCCTTTGTGTTATATTGAATTTGGTCTAAATTTTGAAATGGCTGTCATTTCTTACTTGAGTGAGCCACGATCATGAAATTTTGGAATTACGTACAGAAAAATTCAATGATTACATTTTTGTAATCGGATTGACCCTTACATGCGTTTAAAAAAAAAGATTTGTTGATGACGTCATCATGACGTCACACAATTTTCGCTTTTTAGGGCATATCTTTGAGACATACCAAAGCTATAACAAAAAGAATTTTGAAAATATCTTTTGTTCGCTAGATATATTGAAAAGAATGTTACGATTTTAAAACTTCAACAATTCAGCGACTTGAAAAAAGACTAGAAATCAACCCCTTTTATAAACAGCAAGCACATAATAGCCATGGTTATCTGCCCGTCCCAGAATTCCTTTGTGTTATATTGAATTTGGTCTAAATTTTGAAATGGCTCTTATTTCTTACTTGAGTAAGCCACGATCATGAAATTTTGGAATTGGGTACAGAAAAATTCAATGTATACATTTTTGTAATCGGATTGACCCTTACATGCGTTAACAAAAAAACACATTTTTGATGACGTCATCATGACGTCACAGAATTTTCGCTTTTTAGGGCATATCTTTGAGACATACCAAAGCTGTAACAAAAAGAATTTTGAAAATATCTTGTTTTGTTCGCTAGATATATTGAAAAGAATGTTACGATTTTCAAATTTCAAAAATTCATAAAAAATCACGTGATGACGTCATCATGACGTAAAAGTTCGGGGCACATTCTGAGCAGTTGGTCTAAGTGTCTGTTTAGTTTAAAGGCAATCGGCTGCATAAAAGTAGCCAAAGTGCCAGGCAGAAAGAAATCGTGTACAAATGCTATGGGCAAAAAGTCTGAAAAAGAAAAAAAAAAAAAAAGAAAAAAAAACAAATCTTAACGAAAACAAGGGCTGTTTCGAAAAACTTTCGAAACAGCCAACTAGCCTCCTGAGGTGATTCCGGGAGCGTTCTATTTTTCCTGGGGCGTATGCAGCCGAGGGGGGGGGGGGGGGGGGGGGATGCTACAGGAATCAATTTCGGGAGGCTAGTTTTACTGTGTCATGAGTGAACACAGTCCGTATTTGTTTTATAGCACCTCATTCATAGATTGTAAAAATAAATTAGGTCTTTACCTGCATACCATTTTTTCTTAATCCAAAAATAACAGCGTAAGAGTGTTGTGTCACTCGGAATTGAATATGCACGCTATCTGTCAGATTTTACATAGGATCTACATATGGCTACTAAAGTACTATGTACGTAACAACCAGAGTTGCTACGTACATAGTACTTTGGTAGCCATGGGACAGTACTTTGGTAGCCATGGGATAGTACTTTGGTAGCCATGGGATAGTACTTTGGTAGCCATGGGATAGTACTTTTTGGGCTGTAGTCTAGCCTTTTTTTAAAGTTACACATTCTAAGCCAGGCCAGAGACAGAGTCAAAGCATAAGGTGTTACAGTATACAAATAATGAATGTTTATGAGTGCAATGGTAAGATTAATTTCATGAGGTGACAGATGGAATGTTCCATTCCACGAGGCAAAGCCGAGTGGTATGGGACATTCCGTCTGTCACCGAATGAAATTATTCTTGCCATTGCATGAATGTAAAACATTCATTATTTGTTTTATACAACGCCTTAATCAATCCTCGTCGGATTGCATGCATGGATATTTTTGTGCACAACCTACCGTTTTCCCTTCTCAGTCCCGCATAAAACCGCAACAAAAAGTTGTCCAGTTCCGAAACAGTTAAAGCTCAATTGTGGTTCCTGCATGTCTTGCGAAGTCATCTAATCGTTTAACTGCGTATAATAATTTGTTTCTTTGTGATTTTTTCCCATTGATTTAAATAATGATTTAAATCAATGATTTAAATCGAGTGATTTAAATCAAACAACCCTGACTGCAGTATCCTTGTATTCTTTGAAAATATATTTTTATACGTGTGATTTTGTGCTTGTGATTTACTTTATTTGCTTCAATTTGGTTGTGGTGATTTTTCTGACCGGCAACTTCACAAAATGCTGGGCAACCATCCAGTAACCATATCCATGCCATCATACGACGGCAGCAAAAATGTATGGCGATAAATAATGAATAATGAAAAAAAAGCCTCGGCACTTTTCAAAATGTCTCGGACAGTAAACTCATACTTTCATTTTCATGGCCCTTACAACTCCGCTTGTGGGTCACCTTTACACAAAGACCAACTTGTGGAGTCCCATTGTTCCCATTGTGTGACGACCCCAGGAGGCAGTACTTTATATTGTATGAGACTTGTTTTCTGAAATCTTATCAGATAATCGTAAACTGAGAATTTCCATAGTTTAGATTTCACATATAACCAGTTTAATCCTTTATATCCAGGGTCCAATTTCACAGGGTTCCTTAACACACGATTTTCTGCTAATTATCTTTTCAAAGAGACTGTAGGCTTTACACAACCACCGTAAAACCCTTGCTATCTTCATAGGCAGAGTTTGCCTAAAATTGTGACACAACACTGAATAAAGATCTCCATGAGCGCGCAGGCGTAAGCAGGGCTTCAACCGTGAAATATAGTGCTTAAAGCTAGCAACATTTTTCTGCTATAATAAGACAGTTCGGTATCTCAAAGGTCAAAGGTTATTCGGAATAAAATTGCTGACTTAATGTCGCGCCATTACGCGAACGCCCATTCTGATTGAATTTAACACGTACGTACGTGTTGTGCGACCACCTTTTGCGTTGACAGGTGTGCGTTAGGTCATGCGGGATAAAATGTCATTGTGCACTTGCGCAGTTGAAATACCGAACTAGTTTATTCGCACAACTTTTCTGCTCACCGTTAAACAGTCCTATGAAATTGGGCCCTGTTTAATTCAAGTTTACAACCTGTATATACTATTACATGTTTTACTGTAGTGATTAGTGGTTCTGGTGTACAAAACTCAGATCTGTAAGCATTTATTTATTCTCACCTAGGGCCAATTTTAAGTCGTGGAGATGCTATTAGCACAAAAAGTCTTGCTTTACCATGTGAGTTTCATTGCACTCTGTAAAAAAAATCCCGTATATTTTACGGTAAAAAAAAATGGCAGCTGTGCTGCCACAATTTTACCGTAAAAATTACGGTCTAAGATAAAAATAACGGGCACTGTTTGTTTTTGGCCATAAACAGAATTATCAGAAATTAATAAAGTAGGAACCATGAACGGAAGTAACTTATTATACATTACTGTAGGGTAAAGTGTACAAAATGTATGCTACGATAACCTAAATACTACAAGCCGAATAATGTCGATCTTTATCTTTATATTCAGCTTCGATGCAGTCATGGTTTCCCATAATTTCAGTATAGGCCTATTTTAGTATAAAACTTGAAAGGAGATGTAATGAAATTCTTCACCCATGCTTGTAATTGTGGAATTGTTTGAATAAAACTTATTATGGTCAACAAAGTGTGTTTTTTGACAACGGTCAAATTTGACATGACTTTTGTGAACGGAAATCTCCTCGGTTCTGATTGGTCGTACTCCCCCACCCCCTAACATTGACGAGAAATCGCCACCGCTGGATCCGAGTACCAATCCTAAGAAATATCTCCGCTTGAAATACTGCCATATTTGAGACAATTGCATCTAAAGATTTCAACAATCGAAACGAGCGCATTATCACTTTTAAATTAAGCACCTGCTATCAACGGCTTTTCACTCGGATGACGGATTGAGCTCAAACTTCCACCGGTGTGTGACTTCTCGTAATATGCTGAATCACACAAAGCATAAATACCGTCTGCAACTTTCGTGCAAGCTCTGCCAATCCTGTATCGTGCATTTCAAAAGATATGATTTCTGTGGTGTTTACGTTTCAGGCAACTGAACATTTCCAATTCTGGGTTTACCAGTTTCCCCTGACTTTGAAAAAATCGAGCCATGTTATTATTCATGGGTTTGTCCTAAAGTGAATGCTAGCTAGTCCATTAGCCTTTTAGAGGTATGGCGGACACAATAGGAGGGCGCTATTTGATTTGGGTAAACCTTTTGTGAAACCACAAATTCCAGTGAAAGTCAGAATCAGATATTGTGTTGAGTTAAAGATGTATCAAAAGTACAATCCATAGATCATGCCTAATCTTCACCTTTGAGATTTCCTGTGGTTTCACAAAAGGTTTACCCAAATCAAATAGCGCCCTCTCCTATTGTGTCCGCCATACCTCTAAAAGGCTATTTGTAAGCCCGATTTGGCTTGGTTTATGATGACATCATTGTCACGAAAATAGTATTACTGTTCACCATCGTGCAATGCACCCAGTCAGAACAACTGTATTTGAACGTTATTGCCAGTGATCCCGAGCTGGTGGTGTAACCGAGTCCGTTCTGGAGGTAAGATATAACTGTGATTGGTTCAAAAAAGGTCTTCCATAAGGCAATTCTTCACAGAGGCACGTTGCTTTTGTGGACTCCAAGACTTAAAAGTAGTGTACACGATTGGTAATTCTCCAATTTGTTTTTACTGAATTATTACGAAATACCCTACTAGACTGTAAGTTAATAGTAGTCTCAATCATCCTGTGAAATTATGGCACCAGGTGAGCTGTCGTTGTCAAGAAAAGTGGGAATTTATATCGTCTTCCAACGATTTCCAGCTGGAAATCGTTGGGAAAACTGCCCTGTAGCCTTTAGTCAAGGCGCGCGTGGCTACCCGGACGAGTGGCGCGCTGGACATGCTATCATTCAGGGCGCGTCACGTGTCCAGCTGGTAGCCACGCGCGCATTAAGGCTATCATCCGCCCGACGGTTGAAAACGAGCGCCGTTTTTCTCTCGGTTTTTTTTGCCATCCAACAACGCAAAACTTTGAACAGGTGAGTGGAACGATATTTCCTATAACATAATAACCCCCAAATCCGCCCATTTTTGAAAATTGCAACCATGACCAATCATGTACACGGCCTTTAAGTCTGAACTGTCTGTCAATTCTATGTGTGCGGGGGGGGGGGGGGGGCGGGGGGGGGAGGTTGTAGGCCTACTTTAAATACGCACACAATTGCGCGTATGCGGAAGTATTAAATAACCACATTGCCATAACTTACGAACAAAAAACAGTATGGAAAATGGCTTCTATTGCAAAGGCTCAAAAACATTTGGGAACAATTTGGACATTTTTTATGGAAATCTTCAGGAATTTTCAAGCGGATTTGTGGAAATTTGGGGAATTTTCGTTTAGTCTTGTAAAAATGGTAAAATTACTTGTGTTCAGAGAGTAACAATATTATGTTTTTATGGCACTTTTCACATATTAAATAGAAGAGCTTTTACCTGTCTTTTACGTGGAACCTTCATAGATTATGGCTTAACTATAGGTTTAAATGATGTTTCTGCCTGCACGGACATAAATATACTGTTTAGGTTTTGTTTTGAAGTGATCATGTTGTCCTCACCTTTCTAGTAATTTCTGCTCCCAGACTACGTTATGCCATACCCCTTTCACTATTTAGATGAACTAGAACTCCCCCCTCCAACAAAATGGGGTTTCAGATTACTTATTGTTTAAATTTATAAAAAACTATAAATAGCCTGAAAACCCTATAAATCAAATTTTGAACCTTTGAAAATTTCCGAAGTTTCCGCAAAGTTTCCGAAAATTATCAATATTCCAGCAATAATCTTCAAATTCCCGGGAATTTTGCAACCCTAATGGTCACAAAGACAGGCCTTTGAAAAAAGAACAGTGCACAAATCAGTCCGCCAAAACAACCCATTTCTTTATTTATTTGCTATTCTTTTTCCAGGGTAGCCCCATCGGCTGTCAATGAGCTGTTCTCCCTCGGGCCAATAGAAGTAATGGTTTGAAGACAAAAAATCGTCGTTAGAACATGGTCATTTTATTATGGTATTAATTAAATCATGGCCCCCTTCTACAAGACATTATTAATTTGTTTACACTTCGCTATGGAAATTGAGACTGTGACCAATTTCCTGTTATGCCTATTCACAACCTCTTTAAAATTCCTAATTCCAGGAATATAACTTATACTTAGTCTTTATGTTCCCTTTTTAGGGCGAAACAAGATATAACATCGCTGTCATAATGATGCAAACTGGGGGACCACCACAGGCCACCGTAGCTACCCCAACCGGGGCTGTAGTGCAACTCCAACTGGTAAAGTCATACATACATGTACCGTATTTTCTCAAAGTAATTTTTGAAGGTCGTTTTGAGAGCCATATGCAGTTCGGGATTGTGAAGATACAGTGTACCACCGCAGTCAAGGATTGTACGCTTCCAGTTGCGACAATTTTAGATAATTATTTGGCCACGAGAATCAACCCTTAGCCAGCGATAATTATAAGGGGTCCTATTTTTCAAAATGGACGCTCTGCATGTTGCGCTGAAGCACTATATTTTAATTGTTTGTCTACTTTGGAGGGATTGTTTTGATTGAAATCACCCAATACAAGGCTAAAAGCGACTGTAGGTAAAGGGTTACGATCAGAGGTGTTAGGGTTGGCGACGTTTTGAATTGCCAACCCTTACGGTTTTCCATGGGGCCCAGATCTAAATAGAGGATAATTCTTCAACAGATTCGAGAAATATTATCCCAGTTTTCAGACATACAGACTCAGGCGGGGTAACTTCCACCGTCTGTGAGACCAACTCACTTCCCCAAAAATATCACCCAAGAGTTAGATGATCTCTTTAAATTGCTAAGATCGGGTAAGATGAAAAATCAAGCTTTAGTTTAGCCTGTGCTTGGAGAACACGTTTAATTGTAATTGTCACTATTCCCCTCTTTGTGTTTGGTTTTACTAACAGCAGCTACTAGACACTGGCTGAAATCGACTTCCTGCAACATTGGCTCCTTGCATGGAAAAGCATCGAGTAAATTCCCAATAGAAAGTTATAGTTGAAAACCGAGTTTTTGTGTTATTTATCGCTGGTGTCTGAGGGACTTAAAGGTACACATTGCTTTGGATTTTGCGATTTGGGCTATAAAACTGAAATGGATATGGTTGGGAAGCTTTTTTAAAGTAGAATATAAAGATTCACATAACTATCCCTTCAAATTGCGTGGTTTTTGTTTAATTTCGTGACAAATAACGGTCCGCCATTTTGTAGAACCAAATTTTTGACTCCACAAAATGGCGGACTGTGTTCACCAGTCGTATTTCCAGTCGCATCTGGTTGAAGTACGTTCTGTTGATCCATTTTTATGTACTGTGGCACGGCGCGCAGCGCACTGGCGATATATGTTGAGAGGTAGAGAATTGTACCTGGCGATCATCTGATAGGTTCACAAGGCCACTGGCTGCGGCGCCAGCCTAAAGACTCTTACAGCGTATTTTGCGCATTATTTAGACGGTGGTATTTAGTACTGGAAATAAGTCTATGTATCGCGGGTCAGATGTCAGGGGTAAGCGGCCAATGTTTTTGTTTCGTAATCACTAATCACTAATTACAACACATTATACGTATTTTTTTGCATGAACAACTCTTATAAAAGATAAGGAACATTTCCAAACAGTAAAATTTCATGACATTTGAAGGCAATATGTCCCTTTAAGTTTGCTTCCGTGCAAACCCGCCATGAAGTCAATGCATTGCATGACTGCTTGTTAACGCTGGAATGCAGCGCTGATTGTGCGAATGGGATTTGAAGCTTGCCTTTTATTGTGCACTGCCCGCTTCCATTCACCTCACTCAGTGTCAAGCGCATTCACACATTTTTTTTTCGAAAGCAACTTGAACCTCAGTTCAGTCTATTTGAAGGCAGAACCAGGCCAGGGATACACGCGGAATTTCTATTGAAGTACAGTCAAAGAGCAAATAGTCTGGGGCTGATCACGTGAAACAGCCATGAACTCTGAGCACACAGTTTTGCTTTGCAATTTTCATTGATTCATATCGCCAAATTCTTTTGACGAGGACTTCCTTCTATTGCCCCAAATAGCACCATCTTTCGTGAACAAACTGGGAAGTTGTCTTAATTTCTAAAGAATCGAAAACTGCGGTTTCTTTTCACTTCAAAAATGAAGGGGAAAAAAAGCATTTCAGATTGGGCTAGAATTTTTGTAACAGCTGGTTGCAATTATGTGTGAAAAAAAAGTTTGACTTGATATATTTACGGCATGATTGGAATTGAGATTGGGATTCCATTCCACTCGATTTGAAATAATTTTCCAAGTGGGGAGAGGGTGTTTTTGGCGTTGGTGGCGCCATCCAAACCCCTGTCTTTTATTCTTACCATACGGCATTTCTCAAACCCCTGGCTTGGGCTCGGGCTTCGGCTTCGCGTAATTTTATGTCCCCAGATTTGGCAAGATCTTGGGCACTGTTTTTGCTATATGTACAACAAAGTCTTAATAAGACTACTCTTATATTTTAATCCAGAGCCGGAGCCTGTTTATTTATTTACGTATTCAAGGCTTCAGATTGGCAATGGGGCTGGGGAATAGTTGGAGACGAAGCCCATGCAAGCCCAAGCCCAAGGGTTTGAGAAACGCCCTAATAGAGTACCGAAGTGTGACCGTCAGTTGGCGCGACAACTGGCTCTAAACAAATGGAGATTTCGACTGTTCCTTTTGAGCAAGCCATGCAAACACATTGACACAAAATAACAAAAGTATTCTGGTTCCAAACTTGGGTAATCGTTACCTTTAGGACACCTCTATTTTTTTACGAGTTCCATTTAAAACTGACTTTTGCAGATGACTTTACATTACAAAAGTGACTTTTGCAGGCTAAAGCAGTCTTTTTTTCTTCAGATTAACTCATGTTTGTTGTAATTTTGAAATGCACTTTCAAAGAAAATGTGACTTTCCTAGCTTTGTTTGCAGTCAGAGACGTTGACGTTTTACCCCATAATTTCCCTCATAAATCAAAACCCTGCCCTCTTTCCACAAAATTAAGCTTGCTCATATTCAACATGATATCTTAGCGAACTATTTAGATGATTTCAAGCACACAGAGTGACTTTTCCTGCCTGTATCATCGCAAAATAACTGCATCCTTCGTTCTCTTTATGGAACGGGGTCCTAAAGGTAACGATTACCCAAACTTGTATTGACGTCATCACTTCGGTAATCTATAACGGGACATTTAAGACATAAACAATGTTGCTGGATACGGTTTGCAGAGTGTAAAAATGGGGAGGGGGAGAAGGAAAAACGGCCGGGGGGTTCGACCTAGCTCCAAACCCCTTATGGCCTCTGGATCCACCACTGCATGCTGTGGTCGTACGTGAATCATTCGAATTCTTTGACACGTTGGAATTTTTCAGGTAACAGTTCAGCCAATCGAGGAAACTGTAACTGCCGTGGTGGTGGAGCCCCGGCAGGTTAACTGGAAGGGGATGGCGTCCACTGGAACCATTCAGATTATCCTCGGAATCTTGACCATATGCTTGGGCATCGTTGCCCGGGCGGTCCTGCACGTGTTTTATCGGATTGGATATCCGTTTTGGTGTGGCCTCGTGGTAAGTACAACGCAGAAACTGTGGTGTAAGAATGTACACCGTCGGTGTAGAATTTAACCATTCCTTGCATGGTGTATATTTTGAGCGAGGATTCAGGTATTCGTTAACACCAAACCAAACATTCCGGAGGCGAGTGGGTCTCACCAACGTTGGAAGTTACCCCGCCGGGTCGATAGGTCTGAAAATTGGGATATTTTCAGAGCTACCAGAATATCTATTGAATATTTATCCTCCACATCTGGAACCAGGAAACCCGTGGGGCTGGCAACCTAAAATGTGGCCAACCCCACCACCTCTCTTGTAGCCCTTTTCCTAGAGTGGCTTTTTAGCCTGGTATTGGGCGACTTAAAAAAAACAAGTTGAGTATTCGTTGGCGTTTAATTGTCGGAATAAAATAATAAGACCAGCTTGATTTTGATTTTAATTTCAAAACATGGAAAATAGTGTCATAAAATAATTTGAAAAAACAAAATAACACAAATGTTGGTGTTTCATTGACGATGTACAGAATCTGAATTAAAACAGACTTGTGAATGGACGCCATCCATCCAGTTGTTGTTGTTGTTGTTGCATAAGGGACATACGTTTTTTCAAGGCGCTGAGCAAACAAGTGGCGTCAGATAAAGTCCAAGTCAATCCCCTCCGGCCTGTCAAATCGTATTCATTTCCCGCGTTTCGCAGCAGCGGGAAATACTTGTCTTATTAGGAATTCGAGAAACGCATAGCGGGGCAAGTGTTACATAACACATGTTGAGATGAAGGTATAAATAGTGAAGGGAAAAGAATTGAGATCAGTTCTAGCAAACACTCCATACAGACACGTAACTTTCATTTTGTTTAATATTGGAATTGATTTCAGAGTGAAGCTCAACACTCTCGCTGAGGAGAATTCTGAACAGTTTTTGGGCACAGGTTTTCAGAGCATTTTAGTATTTTATCTCTGTTTTTTCCTGGACGTCGTCTTCTCCGACGAGGCGTTGGTATATTAAGAAACTGATATTTATAATTTTGTAAATCGGATATCTAAGTTCAGTGAACATTGTTCTGAGTTAACAATAATTGTTGACAATATTGCCTGAAAGTCCAGGAGTTTCCTTGTAATTATGTAAATACATGTACACTGGTCGTGACTCTAATACAGGCGACTTTCTGTCTCCTGTGCTTGGCTATCACCAATAAGAATTGATGAGTGTGATTTGTTTGTATACGTGGAGTAAAGATAAGAATTATTATTTTCCGGGTGGTAGTTGGTGATTTTATTCGTCTTTATTATTTTATTTGTCAAAATGTTGCGGGATATGAGAGGAGGTGGGGCAAAGTTGCCTCGTTGGATACACCACTATAGCCTCACGCTTTAAACCCAGGTAAGGGGCCAATTTTACGCGTACGGAGCTGCCTCGGCACATTAATTTGCTTTTACCGATGAAAACTGTTCATTCTTAGCAAGTTTTAGGGCTTAGCGCGCGGCTTTTTCTATTTAAATTCTTGGAAATCTATTAGGCCTTTGTGTTTTTGTTACTTTTGGTCAGAAAAGGATTTTTCTTTAAAACTTTTGCCTCAGTTCTACATTGTTGCTGGCATCGTGGGCGTGGTCGCTGGGAAGCAAAGGAGTTCACGTGTTGTAAGTATATAGTAATTAATTTCTGATTCCGCTCTGGCTCATGTTTATTGGAGCGAAAGTAATTTCACCTCGTCGGTGGGTTTTTATGTTTTTGCTCACGAACATGGATATTTTATTTAGCATACAGACTAAACCTTACAAATCACTCCTTACAATTGCTATACAAGATGTGGAAATTCGTAGTCACTTGTAAAGAAAGCTACCCTACACGTGTATCCTATAATACCGAAGTGATGACGTCAATCAATGCAATGCAATGTTTGGAACCAGAATACATTCTAAACTGCATGTGTGCAGAACCATTGCCCCGGCAACTGACGTCAGACTTCGGTCCGTACTCTATTGCAGAGCCATTTAAATTGTATTTGTAGGCCTACTTGTGGGCAAGGTGGGTTGATGACTTTCGATCAAAGGCTGTAATCGAGTCCCAATCCGAGTCCGACCCCACAACAGTAAAAATGGACCTATGTCCAACACCTATGTCCACAACCAAACTGAAATCTCGACTTCACCTGTCTCGAACGTATAGACTGAAAGCCGCAAACTATAAAAAGGACCTCTCAATAGCACTTTGGTCTATAGAGTCCGGACTCGCCGAGTCTATACATTTACAAAAATCTTCCATGCAAAATCCCCATGGGAAATCTCATAGATAATTTGGGCATAGGAATTGCATGGTGAATTGGACACCATGAGGATTTTCCGATGTTTTTTTCTTATGGGAATTTTACCCATGCTTTCGATTTCTTTCCCGTGCCCCCCATGGGGTTTTCCCCACTCGTTTTTTCAATATATCTCCTGCAATCCCATGGAGTTTCCCATGGGCCCCATGGTGCTATGTTTGACCCCCCGGCCCCCCTTGTCGCTGACACATCACGTGGTGTTCTTAATTTTGGTGATCACAAATTTTCCAATGGGATTCAATGTATTCTTGAAGGTCATGTCTGTTTCCCATAGTTTTCCATGTTTCTCCATGGTACTAACGTGTTCATAGGCAGCTCGTGGTATATTCCCATGGTGATCACAATATTTTTCATGGGGTTGCATGGTGTTCTTGAAGACCATGTCTGTTTCCCTTATTGTCCTACGGGTCCCCATGGCATTTGAGGCACCCCATGGTTTTCCAATGGTGTTCCCATGTGATCACACTTTTCCCCATAGGATTCTCATTGGGTTCCATGGTGTGTCTGGATAGTCCTTCGAATTTCCCATGACATTCCATGGTAATCACATGGGAGATTTTTGTAAGGGTAGACATGACGACAGGACCGTGAAGATATCCAAAAGTACATTAGAATCTAGCAGAGCTCAAGTACACATTTCAGTTAGTGGACTTATAGGTCCATGTTTCCCTGTTGTGGCATCTGACTCGGATCGAGACTCGACTACAGCCCTGCTGTCGATCACGGTCCATGTCTTCATGTTGCAGGCTACTCGCTACCTTGTCATGTCCATCCTGGCATGTTTGGCTTCATGTGCAGTCATCACGTTCACCGGCGTAGCCATAAGCCATCACAACCAGCTTTGCCCGGGCGACGAATTCTGCAAGCCAGTAAGTCATTATTTGTGTCATGGACTTGTGTCGCGGTCCAAGTAGGAATCTGCGAAACTTTCAATTCATAAATCAAACCACAACAGCAGTGCCTGCATAGCTTTGTGTGCACATGTTTATCACATTTTTTCCCTCTTATACATTCTTGCTGTCAGCTTCCATGTTTGAAGCTTGTATTCAAGTTATTTAAAACAGCTTGTTTAATTGGTTCCGATGGTAGCCAGTATTTCAACCATACGTCCAGCCATGGAATACTGCAGCCACATCTGGGCTGCTGCTCCGGCTTGCTATTTGTCCCACTTTGATAAGATTCAGCGGCGTGTTTTAGATCAGGTTGGTCAGGACCTGGCGTTTTCCCTGGAACCTCTTCATGTCGGACGCTCGGTTGCTTCGTTGAGCCTCTTTTATCGATACTATCATGTTCTCGTGGCTTTTTATCATTAGTTCCCCATGTCCATACATTCAGGTAATCTACTCGCCTGGCTGTCTCATCATGCACATCCTTTCACTGTTGTTGTTGTTGTTCCAAAGGCTAGTATACTGTGAGATATTGTTCAATTTTTCCCCATCGGACTGCCTCTCTTTGGAACTCGTTACCTGTTAATACCTGCTTCCCTTCCACCTACAATCTTTCACAGTTAAGTTAAAACCCTGCGGCGGCAAATCACAATATAGGCCTACACGCACTGTCTTGCCATCGTACTGAAAAGTTCAGCAGGTGTGAATAGCGTGTAATACGTTTGTTTTTGTAAACACAATCCCTTCTAAAACGGTCTAAACAGACTACAGAGGCCTTCTAGACCTTGGGAAACAATTTCAAGCAAAAAATCTTTGTACGGTATACACAGAAGCCAATACATCTTAGCCCCGCGCCCCTCCCCCAAGCATTTGGAGTTTTTTGTTGTCTTTGTTACATGCAGGTTAATCAGTACGTTGATGTCTTTCTGCTTGTTGCTGGTCTGATGGAATTATTTGTCTCCATTTCTGGTGCCAGCATGGCATGTGGCGCCGTTTGTTGTACCACACCAGGCCGGACTGTGGTAAGTGGCCCAATATACATGTAGACCTAGTACCTGTGCGCTCGTTTCAGAGTCCTGAACACGTGATCCACGTCAAGTGCATGAGGCGACTAATTGAAAAAAAGGGCCCAAAATGTTTGAGTCTGGTTCTATTTAATTAAACTTGACTCACCGCCTTCTTTTCACTTCCAATTACAACGGCGCCAACCTAGCTCCCCAAGTTTCAGAAGAAAACCTCAGAATGATATTCCGGGGAAAACCCACCGTACGGAATCGGGTTGGGACCACTGATCTCTATGTAAACTGGATAGCGCATCGGCTGTTCAAGTTGAAGCCACCGCGACCGCCAAACTCTCCCAATACAATGGGTTTTTCAACTGTGTACCCAGGGTCTACTTTAACCCTCGTTCTTCTTACATAGAGATCAGTGGTAAAATGGGAATGTTAATAATGACAGCTACTGGCTTCATTAATACCAGTTCTGCGCGCTATCCAGTTTATACAGAGATCATGTGGTTGTGACTGAAAACCCAATCCTGGTTGCGTTGATTTGTGCAGGCTTCATACCTGGGCTACCTGCGGAAGGTAAGGGAAGTACCGTGCACGTGGCCAGCCTGACTCCCCAACGAACGGAGTCGTATAGGATTAACGGACGAGATTGGAATCTATACGCACTATGAACATCTAACAAAAGAAAACCCACGCAGTCCTTTGTTACAAACAAAGGACTGCGTGTGTTTTCTTTTGTTAGATGTTCATAGTGACGGACACACAGATTACTGATGTGAGTTAGGGACCCTTAATGTTGAATAATCGGAACGCTTGTATTTTACGATGTTTACAGCTAGAAAATGTTTCTTTGACAGAACAATTACCAAGCTCGGCCACAGATGTTCGTAGCAGTCCAGCCACAGTTTGGTAAGGAACTATACTGACGAGATTTTGCGAGAATACGGGGTTTGGGTAGATGTACAGTGTATATAGTGTTCATCCACGCATCCAGATAGCGCGGGGTGTGATGTGGTGATCATATTACATGTATACAAATACGACGGACTTTGTTACGTTATTCGCCTGAGGTACACAATGAGGTCGAATATGGATTAGTGACGTCACATGTAAAGGGTGTATAGCAGCAAAAGTGTGTGCGGGCATCTGTTTTGGGGAAAATTTTGTTTTCCGGGTCGACTGAGCTGCTGACCTGCAATAAGGTTGGGGGTTGGGGGAAAGGGGGCATTTTTAATTTACAGCATGTTGAAAATATTGCAAACATTTGTCCAGAATAATGCCTTCAGTTAGAATTAACCCGTTCTTTTCTCCCCTCCTCCTGTTTTGCAGTCTGTCCTCCCCAGCAAGCCACAGGCGTTCAGCAAGGACAGCCACAAGCCAAGGCCTACCAGCTTCATCCCCTAGGACAGGCCACGCCCCAGGCTGAACCAGCCGCTGATTTCAAATACCATGTCCTCACCAATTAGGCGACCTTTGACCTGCAGTCGCCTATATGATCTACCAAACGAAAAATCAACCAAACCTCATGCATGTTAAGGTCAGGTCCATTATTAAATATCACATTAAATTTCAAATGAACGTTCTGCACGCCCCCGGTTCTTCCATTTTGCCTTTTGATTGCTTAATTTATTTTTCCATTATTCACAACAAATGAAACACAACCATTTAAAAAGCAAAATCCACCGGGCGATGCATGGAGGAAACCTGGCAAAAGCAAGCGCTAATTATACGAGGCCAGGTTCCTTTACAGATACAACATTTACTTATACAGATTAAAGAGGAACTAAAACGGCAATTTTTTTTGACTTTTTTGACTTATCTGATAGTTTATGCCTCCCCAAAACTAATGTAACAAGTTTCATGATTCTGAAAAATAAAAAAATAAAAAATTTGAGCCTTTTCTTTCTGAGCCACTTTGACTCGATTCAGAAAAGGCCGAGGTCAACTGCGTGCCGTATCGCGCGAGTATTGACGTATACGTGTAGAAACATATGACGTCACTGTAGTATACGACAATGTTTTACGTAGAGTCTGTACGTATTTTTTGTCTAAGGCTAGTATTACTTGCTGTGCTTTTTGCTCATGATTCAGGAGTAACACTACGATAAACATATTTTAAAGTGTTGACATCTTTGTGAGACACATTTAGAATTGGGGTTGTAGGCTTGTTCTTGCTGAAAAGCTAGTTATGAGTCATACTTTCCTTTGTTTGCAGTCGGCTTTTATTGGAACCTGCGCGGTAAGTTGTGTGTGAGCTGATGCTATACTCTAGTCTGGCGACTTTGCTTATGCAGCCCTCATAAGGACCCGCACCTTCTCAGAACCATACACACAATTTATGTTATAGGGTACCAGACTCAATCGCATGCAGCGCATGCGGTACCGTGCGTGTACAATGCATGTTGAGTCAAGTTAGCGTGGACAGGGAGACGGCCGGGGCTCTGGCTGCTCAAGACGGCAACCGCAGGCAACGTCGTCGCTGTGGTGCGCGTGAGTCCGGGCACGATTGGAATGCTCGGTGCCTAGAGTTGGAATGGCTCCAGCCTTCAAACGGAATTGTGCCTTCAAACCCAGCTGAGTTTTCATACTAACACTATCATCTATACAGTCTTTGGCGAAATGTTCTGCACATATTTTCGACCATTTCGACAGCCCAAAATCAGATATTGTATTGTCTACAAAGCGGACCCACTGTCGCCTTTGAGCTCCATTCAGCACTGGGAATCGCAGTAAGGTTAGGTCAGGGTTTTTGTCGCTGTTCCTCGTGCAACCCCCAACTACACACGATCGAGGCATAATGATTATCCCAGAACCATGCTCATACTGAAATAATATCAAAATTAGACAAAATAGACGGGAAAACGGAGGAGTTAGGTCGACAAAAACTCTTCAGCAGCATCAACTCCACGTACGTACATGCATAGTGTTTGGCTGTAGCATCAACCGACTCTACACGTACGTGTACGTCACGGGGTCACGTACATACATTTAACATACATAATGAGCTTTCGCGAAACAGGATAAATGGTTCAGAATAACAACCCTTTTTTTTTTTAAATAAAACAATTCCTCTCGTCTGCAAACTAATCTCCATCAGTTAAAAGAGTATTTAAACTGTCGGAAAAGTCAAAAAAGTCACAAAAAAATTGCCGTTTTAGTTCCTCTTTAAGTATTAAGAAAAGGAGGTATAGAGAGCCTTTATCTCGTATGGCCGTATCCCTTCCACAAGAAAAGTTGCTTAGCACAAAAAGTCTTGCTTAGTAAAAAGAGGTTACCAGCCAAACCTCCATGTGATTTAACGTGAAGCAAAAACGAAAGCTGAATACCAGTCACATGCAATATATACTTCACTTGAAAATCATGGTTGTAATCCTGTTTATACATACTATTCATGCTAAGCAATTGTTTGTGCTTTGCAGATCCATAAAGTCAGCCCCATATCTCTTTTTATCTCTATTTATAAATTCGTCGTCCCCTTGTGTTCCTGTCGATCACTTGATCCCGTCACCTCATTTTCTTTTTATTTTGTTTCTAAAGGGCTTCTGTCTTATTTAAATGGATTGTTTTTTTTTAGTCTTCCCATTTTATATATTTTATCTTCATTGTTTTGTATTTTAATTGATATTTTTCTGAGGTTTCTATAATTATGTGAAAAACAAAAACTGGCAGGAGCAGGATTTGAACCTACGACCTTAGTTTGTAGAATATCGTACCGGTGCTCTGCCAACTGAGCTATCTTGCTCTATACTATTTGGTGGTCTCCTGAACCGTCAGTGTCTTTATATTTTTTTTAACACCCTCCTGTGACGTCACACTATTGTTTTCCCTCTCCATTATTTTGCACGAATGGAGCGCGACGCGCCATTCTGCATTTTACGAATGGCGTGTTGCACTCAACCCCAGTAGGAGATATAGGGCAAAGTGCGAATTTTACAACTTATTTCCATGTTTATTTTGCTCCCAAACAAATACAGCATTGGACAAATATATGACAATTGATAAGGGTTTACAGTATAATTTTCCATTTACACATTGCCCAAAAATGTATTCATGACACGAATGAATAAATGAATGTGTTTTGCGTTAGAAAAATACTGCAGTCCCTGTCCGAACTCGCCATGTTCCCACCTTGGTGTCAAATGAAACGTTTGCCATTTGAATTCCCCTATTGATATCGTTCAAACTACTTGGAGTGCATAGGATAAAAGAGATTACGTGACCAACATACCAATGTATTGTCAACATTCCTTTACTAGCTTTCTTGATTTTACAAAAACACGACATTCGTTTATACAATAATGAAACATTCTTGGAGGGTGTTAAGACGGTTAATACACTCGGTAGCACGCCGTTCGTGGGTGACGAATGGCCCTCGGGCTGCGCCCTCGGGCCATTCTCACCCACGAACGGCGCGCTCCTTGTGTATTATCCTACTCTTAATTATTTGAATTTTAGATTAATTTATTTAAAGTTAGAAAGATTCTATCTAACCAATGTACCGGTATCTATAAAGAGGATTTTATCAGAAATCGAGCTTGCTCTAAATGAATAACGACTGAGAATGGATTGGGTTTTAGTACTTTAAAGTACTCTTGTAGGTTGTGAACTTATGTCAAAATAAAAGAAAGTATTCAGCAGCCGCATGCGTTTTTTTTATTTGCGATAAAAACTAGAAGTGCCTCGTGTTTTGAAGCAATTTGGGCGACCCCATGTCAGAGAAAACTATCTTCCATAATGATGGGAGCGGTCAACCTGGAACATAATTGGTGTACAAATAAAAATAATAAGGACCTTCTTTCTTCTTTCGAAAACGACGTAACCCGTTATTTTTCCTATAGGGTGGAATTAATGCTATGTCTTATATTTAATCAATTTGACATTGTAGATTTTTAAAATCAATATTTGAATATATAAACGTCTGTTTGAAAGGCAGTTGTTATTGATTTTGAATAAGGTAAGGGTATTTTGGGGTATTTTATATTTGTTCATTTGCGATTATGCCATTATCTCATAAATTATAAATAAACATTTTGAGTATGAGTCACATAATTCTCACACAATTCTCTTATTCCAAGATGGTTTCCAATTCAGGCCAAAAGAGTTGCTCATTCGTAAAGTTGTCGCTTCATTTCTTGGCAAGGGGGGAAAAGTTTGGTTACCAGTTTTTCCCCCACTGACTTTCCCACATTATTTACTGGCAAAAACAATGGCCTACTCATGCGCAATACTGTCGTATTTGTAATTCCGATTTGGCTTAAATATGATGACATCATGGACACAAAAATAGTATCAATGTGCACCGTGCATGCGCAAAGCACGAATCGATGAGCACTGCAATAATACTGCATAGACTTGAACGCCATCGCCAGTGACTCCGTTGTGTATATTGCGTCCGTCTTGCAGGTAAGATATAAGTTAATAAGATTGATTGGTGCAATATACAGTCTTCTATCAAACAACCATTCAACATTGACTCACCTTGCATAGATTCCAGGATAAACTTGCTGAAGGCATCGATTCCACGGAGAAGGTGAGGTTGTACACTGACTGTACACTGATCAATATTGCGGAAGTAGTTGTACAAAAAATGGTTTCACAAGTCTGCAGTCCTATATACATACAATACCTATTGTTGTCTTGCTTCATAAAATCTACACGGGGGTTGCTCGGTTGCATTTGTGGCGATTGTGTAGTTGTAGGGCCCCTCTTTAGTTTTGATCAAATTAGAGTCAAAGTTTTTTTCTCATTCCAAAATGACATTTTCAACCTAACAGACTTCTCTTAATTCTATTGACATTGTTTTTTGTAATTTTGAAAAGTTTATTGCGGTAGAAAATACAAATTTCTTACGCGCTTTACGGCAGTTGGCATGCGAATCGACGCGGCCGGTTTTGCGTGTTTATGTATTTATGTATGTAGGTGATCGCCATCTTTTTTTTCATCATGTTGGGTTATTGTGAATCTAATTTCATTTGGCAAAATTCCTCAACCTCTAAACACTTATTGACGTAGCTTGGACTAGTCTTTGTCGTCCCTTTTCAAGAAGTACGAGACACCATAACTGCCATCATTATGCAAGCTGGAGTCCAGGGCTTTGTAGCTGCCCCACAGGGCGCTGTGATGGGCCAACACCAAGTGGTAAGTCTGTTGAAGTGCATAAATCTCCTATAGTGATGCGAGATACAGGGGCCATTTCAAAAATGGCTTCAGCTTTGGCATCTCATAATTTAAAGTCCCCAGACGTAGCAAGATCCGGGAAACGTTTTTGGCGATTCCTGTAGACCTATCTTTTTTTTATTTATTTATTATTCGGCATTCAGCCGGGATAGCCCACGAAAGTCTTTCGACTTATTTCCAGTGGGGTCCCTGATAGAAGATGAGGAAGGAAGTTACAGTTTTAGACGTGGGAGGAAAACCCCAGATAACAATTCTGGAGAAAACCCACGGAATCAGGTAGGGACTGAAAACCCAATCCACATGTTGGCCCCAGCCGGGATTCGAACCGGGGTCACAGTGGTGGAAGGCGAGGAAAGTACCACTACACAAACCTGATCCCCCACCTACATCAGGCAGACACTGTCTGTTTTTAATTGCATGTGTAGTGTAATTATGTGAACTAATTAGGTTGTTTGCACAATAGGCCTCATTAGTTCTATATCCTCATTAGCCTTTTTGAGATAAAATTTCGTTGTTAAAAATAAATTCAAACAAATTCTGGTGTTTTTGTTCATATTAAAAAAAAATAATCTGCCTGATCTAGCAGCAAGCCTGGTAAAATTGTCACTCTGGATGTACATTTATCATGTACATTTGTATTATGAACAGCATTCCTAGTGTCATAATTGTCTCCAGATCTCCAACCCCACCCCCACCCCCACCCCCACCCCCACCCCCCCCCCCCCCCCCCACCCCTCCCCTCCCCCACACACACACACCTTATCGAATTTCTTTGGCCGGCCGGGTTTTTGGTCATCCCCGCCACTCGCCGACACTCTGGGTAGAGCTGTAGTTTACTATCACATTTATTGAGAAAGTAACATTCTATGAGCGCGTTCATTGCGATATCATTCTGACCTCCTACTTCCTTTTCTTCCTACTTCCTTTGTTCAAGTCAACATTATACATTAGCTGACTTTTTTTGAGCAGCTGAAGAGTACATACATATGCACGTACGCGTGGGCGTACTGACGTAAAGGTCAATGCTCACGACCCGCGCGCTGTGTGAATCGTCTCGATGGCTGCAACAAGCAGCGCACTAGTCTTGGTTCAAGACGTTACTGGTTGATACTTGTCATTAACAGAGGGCGCAATTTACAGGCTGTCACCGGCACCGGCGCGGCAGGCGTGCTTGCGATCAATCATGGATAAGTGAAGAACCGAGCAAAGAACAGTAGAATCGATTCTTATCAGAGCGCGTAATATCAAACATTTTAGATCGAA
Organism: Hippasteria phrygiana; assembly: GCA_037893225.1. NCBI lineage: Eukaryota > Metazoa > Echinodermata > Asteroidea > Valvatida > Goniasteridae > Hippasteria > Hippasteria phrygiana. Next base: position 1,687,380 of record JAZGUH010000008.1, on the reverse strand, counting down.
TACATTGCCGAGTCGATTTACTGAGAAACAGCGCCCTCGTTGTTTTAGCGGAAGGAAAAACGGAACACGAAGGTCTTGGAACCAAGACTAGCAGCACACATGTGTTGCAATAATTTCCAGCGGAAGTTGGTTAACCAGACTTGACGCATATAAGCCATGGCCAACACATTTTGTGTGTTATAAACAAAGCTCATCTGCCGAAAATGGTAGCGGCAAATCAAATTGCAGTATTCGAAAAAAATGCCTGCATAATCATGTTTGCATTTGCAAATATGAATAAAACTCTACTACGTTGAACACGTTCATATTTAACTGTTGATTTTCATGTTTGCCTTTTTAAAGATATAAGATCAAAATGTGGCTACTTTTTTCCGTAAAATGAAACGTCTTGGCTAAAAATCGATATCAGCCAATGTAGCCTCAAATTTGGCCCCAAATAAGACATGCATGCAAAACCACGAGTAACCTAACAATAGAAAAGTATTTGTGAAAAACGACAGTTGAATATAAACGTGTTGTTGGTGGTTCTCATTGGCGAATATAGTCAAGTTAGACTTACTGACTTAAGGCCGAGCGGAACGGCAACAAGAATAAAGCTGATGGCGTAATTGCTGCAGCTTTTTTCATAATTTCATGCGGCTAAATGAATTTAGCTTGAACAAAGGAAATGCGACTTGAGTCAAGTCTAGGGTGGCGTTGGACTTCCCTTTCTTGTGCCTTGACAACTGGTGCCTTTCTGTATGGTAATTCAACCCAACAATATGGGAATTACATTTCAGCCTCAAAGCTATTTATACCTCGTTTGTGAAAGAAGAGCGAATTTCCGTGTATGTGAAGGTGACACAAAACCCCCGCAGTAAATTCGAATGCAGGAAATGTATAAATGATGCCACAATCTAAATAGAAACCTTGCCCATTTCGCGGGATTGCTTAAAAGTACTGAAACGTACAAAATTGTTTCACAATTTGCTTTTTTCATTTAAGTATAACAAAATTAAGAACCACGATCTACAAACAAGTTGATGAGCTACGAAATAGACTCTTCCCCTACCCGTAGGACTAAAGCCAAGGCAAAAGTATAACCCCTAACCAAGGGCGGATCCAGGGAGGGGGGGGGGCAAAGGGGGCCATGCCACCCCCCCCCCCCCCCCAAAAAAAAATCTGACGTCGCAAAAAGGCAGCCACTGCGTACACCCACCCACAAAACTCAGCCAAAAATTATTTTGGCCCCTCCCAAAAAAATTGCAACATTTTTTGTTGGGCCCCCCAAGTGTGTTCTGGATCCGCCCTTTCCCCTTGCTCATATTGAACCCAACCCAAGCCGACCCAAGCATGTATACACCTTCAAGCAAAGATCTCCTATTGTTCATACTTTAACTTTGTTTGGCAAGGACCCTGATTGGTTTTTGTACACGGTTTTCAAACGGGGACCTTTCTCAACCGGGGACCCTATTTTCCTTTATTGTTAAAGGTCCCCTATTGGATGCAAAAAAAGAAAACCCAAAAAAAAAAAAAAAAACCAAGCCAAATAAAATGTTAATATAAAACTTAATTCCAATAATCCGCAAGGTGTGATTTTCGGGAGCTCAGTCAGGATATAGGATTTTATGATTTTGGAAACGTGTGAAAACAGGATGTGATTTTAGCCACGAGGCCAGACGCTGGATGTGATTTTGGAAAGGTGCCAACAAAAGATTTTGGAGTGACTTAATCTGAGATGTGATGTACAGCGAGGATGTGATTTTAAGGAGACAAGATTTGATTTCGGAGAAAGTTTTTTTGGGATTTTGAACCGTCTTTTGTTAGAAATCACACCCATGACCGTTTTGAATAGAAAATCGCATCTATAGTCCACCCCTATAGTCTGTAAACTTCTACACCAATTTTAAAGTCACACAAACGTGATTGCTTTAGTATCGAAAGTATAGCTCTCTGTAACTCAAATAATATTACAATAACCTATGGCCTATTTATACATGAGTCGCCGAAGATACATTAATGACTGCACTCTTCGTCAAGGTCACATGCAAATGAGCATCTGCAAAGAGAACAAATCTCAAACCCTGCATGGGTGCCTTTGGCTTTAGCTTACCGTAAATTTAAGTCTTACAATATTTCTGGAATATCTTAGACATTTGTTTCTACTAAGAATGGACATCCGAGTCTTAAATTTGTATCTCTATATTTTGTTCAAGTACTTAAAGGCTGGGGAACTCGAGGCTAAGGACGAAGCCGAAGCCGAGCCAAGGTTTGGGAAACGGCCTAGGATTTAAATAAATGTTAGATTTTGCATTACATTTGAATATGCAAGGTGACGGTGCAGCCGGGTCTGACGACTGTGACCGCCCCGAACCAGCAGCGGCCCGGTACCTGGAATGGTATGACCGTGACAGGAATCATTCAGATTGTCGCGGGTAGCCTGACCATCATCCTAGGCATCGCTGACTTGGTGATGGTTTCCTTACTTTCCGTGATTGGGTATCCCCTTTGGAGTGGCCTCTTGGTAAGTACCTAGGGTCTTCAAAGGGTTCGAACCATGGTGGTTCAAAGTATAAGTAAGATGAGTTCAGACAATAGGAATAGGCACGAGCCCAACTTTGAAAGGGTTTTAAAGGTATGATGCAGCTTTGGTAATGATCCGACGAAATATTGGGGTGTTTTTTTTTTAGTATAGCGACATTTATTTCTATAATTTATATGTACCTAAATCGAATTAACGATGATCTGTCCGTACTTTTGGAGCGCAGGACCCCGATAACAAATCTATGTTTAAATCAAATTTCTAATTTGCTCGCAACAGATAAGTTTTCAACAGATAAGCTTTCCAATGAGATTCAACAAAAATCGATTGAAGATAAGTCGCACAGTTAATAAGTTTCAAGTTTTGTAATAGGGGTGCGAGACGCAATCATCGCGCGTAAAGTTATACATGAGGCCAAATAGACTGCAAAGTGACGTAAGCGTTTTTTCGTTCATAGTTTTTTTTTGACGAAATCACTATTAAGACAATCGGTTTTTCACTATTTTCAAGTGGCTCGGATAAACGATTAGGCTCAAACTTTCACAGATTTATATGAATACTGCTTTCTTTTGTCACCATTACCAGTATACTGTATCATCCTGTAAGCTTTTGTATTATTTTTGAAATTAATGGTGCTGCGGAGATGACAGAAAGGCATAGATGTAGGATTGACATATAGTTTACTTACCCACTTTAATGCTGATTGATAACTTTATAACATAATTACCCATTATTTCCCTGTTTGAAAATTACTATAGGCTTGTGTCTTTTTGCTCCCCGAAATTTAAATAATTTATGATAGAGTTACGTTTTACGCTGGTAGGATCGTTTCTCTGTGTGAAGTGAAATACTTTGTCAAGCCAAAGTTCTTCTTTTCAATTTCTGTTTAAAAATGAACCCTGATTTTTTTTTATACAGTTCTACGTTGTCGCTGGCATCTTGGGCGTGGTCGCTGGGCCGAAGAAAAGTCGAGGTGTCGTAAGTCAAAATAAAAAGTCTGCTTGAACATGATGAGGATTATTGCATTCTTTGCACGAAGGATGGTCGCAAGTTTGAAGTTTTCCTACTGTCTCAAACTCTGGCGGAAAGTCACTCAAACTAAAGTTAACCTATTAAGAGATATAGAAAAATCCAGAAGCTTACTCGGGTGGGACTCGAACCTCGCGACTTTTACTGATAGTGCAGTTGTCTGAACCACTCGACTACCGAACTTACCGGTGCCGGCTAGCGGATTCGAATTCAATAGGCCTATAGCAGCGGAATTCTAACTTCACTTTGAATTGACCTATCGCGGTCGAATCGTGGCAACGGAGCTTGTGAATTATTGTCCAATCACATAAATTATAATTCCACGTGGAATGCGCAAAATCTGAGACCAACCAAAATTACCACACAAAATTCCCATAGGGTTGTCTAAGGGGCGTGGTTAACTCGTAAACGGCGATAGGTCAATTAGACGCGGCAGAAATTCGCCGTGTGAAGCAAATATACTAGATTTGTTGATGTATTAAATCAGTTGAATTAGGCCTAGATAGGCCTGTACACACATGGCAGAAATTGAAATTCTCTTGAATAGACATGGGCGGCGATCCGGGGGGGGGGGGGGGGGGACACGGGGATACCCCCCCCCCCCCCCCCGAGTTGGAGTCGAGTCACTGCAAGTACTTTCACAAGTACTTTCGCAAGCCCAGTCAGAAGTCCTTTCATAAAGCCGGTCACAAGTAAATGGAAGAACAATGACAAAGAAATGCCTTTGTCAAAGCTCATTTGAACAGTTGTGATTGGGATTAGGACTGGAGGGCTTGTGATGACTTGCAGGGACTTGCAGGGACTTGCATGGACTTGTGATGGACTCGACTACATCTCTGCCCCTCCCCCCCCCAATATTTTTTGGGGAGGGGACGGCTATGGCAGTGCCCCCCCCCCCCCCCCCCCTAATAAATAATTGCCCAATGGTCATATACATTTTATGGGTCATTGGCTTTTACATGCACCATAATGCACCAAAATAAACAAAGATCAGCACAGATTTTCTAAAATTTCCCAGTATACACAAGAGACACCCCGCCCCCCCCCCCCCCCCAACCTTGACGAGAAATCGCCGCCGCTGGATATAGACGTTTTTCACCCTACGTGTGCACCTACCTCCTTAAAGTGATCATCGTACACGTAGGCCTACACGTACCGTATGGAGTGGGTTAAACCACGTGGGGCGCGCGCGACTCACTTGACTGGTTTACTTGTGACTGAGCACTTCATCGGCACCACTACACGATGTAGTCCATCGACACGTGAAAAAGGTCTATAACGCTGTTTAGTCATGTTAAATTGTACAAGCCGATTTCTTAGGTCATTATTAGTCACCACTGCAGTTTTCAGAAAACGATGCATTGCGCAGGATTAGTACGTCCGATTGTTAGACATTTGGTTTTACTAAAATGTTCCTAAGATATTATGCAAACGAGATGAAATAGAAATATACTGACACTTTTGTGAAAAGAAAATACAGCTTTGGATTCCGCCCTAAACCAGATCTTTTCGGGTTAAACAGTCAGCTCTCATAGCTAGAATGTTTTCCCCAGCTATGATTATTAAATCAAGGCATATTTATCGACGGGGTAATTGGTGAATTAATTGTTTGGTGAATCTGCCGAGTATGGTGAAAGATTGTCCGATTCTTCTTTGTGTAGGCTATTGGCTACATGGTGATGTCCATCCTAGCCTGTCTGGCCTCATGTGTGGTCATCATCTTCAGCAGCATCGACCTCGCATTCAACATATCGTGCTCTTCAGGATACTCGTACGGATACAGCCGGTACTACCCGTACTGCAGCCCGGTAAGTCGATCATAGCTTGCAACAAGTTTTCAATGGCAAACCAAGTATGATACCGTATAGCTTTGTCAAAACATTTATAGAATTGAATTTTCCAAGTGAAAAAAAAACCTGGCAGGAGCGGGATGTTGAACCTGCGACTTCTATAGAATACCGTAACTGAGCTATCGTATTGCCTTATGTCGGTGGCAAATGCTGTCACCTGCGAGAGAGAGAGAGAGAGAGTTGTATCCAAGGGTATTCCTCGGGAATATGTCAGTAACATTATTTTGAAGCCTGGTAAAATCAGCAATAACGACCCGTCCAACATGTCAAACTACGGTTTTCGCGCGTATCACAGTAGCATTATCTGTGCCTCGTGCAACACATCATGCGAAAATGGCCTCTCCATGACAAACTCTAGGTGGCGCCTGTAGGCCCACTGTGAATCTTGAGTATTATGTAATTTGTATGGCGTACATCCCATCCATCAGTATTAAACGTGCGTTTTCTTCGGTTGTTTCTTTCGTTGCAGGGCTCTCGGGCTGTGCTTGTCTTACTGCTTATTCTCGGGATAGTGGAGTTCATTACCTCCATTACCGGCGCCAGCATGACGTGCAGTGCCGTCTGCTGCACCGAACCAACCCCAACGGTGGTAGGTGGCTTTATCGTAACTTAAGATATGAGGGACCCAAGTTGTAGAATTGTTCGATAATATTGCAAAAATTCGAAGAATATGCTTTTACTTTAAAATGCCGGTAAAAGCATTTTATTGAGGCACAAGTTCTTTCCCAGAAATTTCCACAATTTCATCTCTTTGGTTAGTTATTTCCAAGGTATGAGTGTAAGTTGTATACTGCAATTTGTGATGTTTACCTATAAATGAGGTAAAACTGAAGTATTGACATATGTGGTCTGACTTGATGCAATTCAATCTGTGATTGCCACATCTTGTCTTAAGAAATTAACCATTTAATAAACTGCATATGGCATCCCTGAAATAATTTTCGTCAATTATTTTGTATTCCTTTTTTTAAAAAGTGATATAGGGCCTACCTAAATTGTCGAATAAAATTGCACATCTAGGTCCGCTGATAACATTCAAGTGTAGATGACTTAATTCTAAAAGAGTTGGGCCTGGCAACTTTTTGGGGGTGGGTGCGGGTGGGTGGGTGGGATAATATTTTATTTTTTGTTAAAATGTGAAAGTAAAGCTGCTTATCGTATTTTTTAAATATTTATTTGACAGATCACATGTCAAACTTTGCCACAGATGGGGATTGCTGGTCAGCCGGGCCCCCAGCCTGGTAAGTTACAAGACAGGGTATGGGCCTTTAAAAAACAAAAACATGGAGGACTTAATATAGAGCGCGATACATGTATTTGAGATTTGTAAACCTTTCCCTACATGGCTATCCCAAGTAGCGCCCTCCTGTTGTGTCCTCCACATAACAAGAAGAATAATTGGAGACGTTGAGGCGCTGGTGACAGCAGACTTAAGTGGTCCTTTTCCAAACCCTGGCTTCGGCTTGGGCTTTGGCTTTGGCTTTGGGTAATTTGATGTCCCCAGATTTAGCAAGATCTGGGATACTGTTTTTGCTATACATGTACATCAAAGTCTTGTTTTAATCCAGAGCAAAATTTTGTTTATTTGTTTACGTATTCAATGTTTCAGATTGGCAATGGGACTTGGAAAGAGTTTGAGAAATGCCCTAAGTGGTCCTTTTCCATTGTTCCTACTAGTCGTGCGCATGCTCAGAACTATGCGGGCATGCTCACCAACGTCTCAAAAGTCTTACTGGGCTATATTCGATGTAGACATTTTCCATTCTCGCGCTACAAACAATCCGACAGACAGTGGTCCGACAGGCGTTCATTATTAATCTGGAAGTCACAAGGGCACCGCCTATAGTCTAAAAGTAGACGTTCACACGCCACGAAACCCGACAAACGCCACCCACGACCGACTATAATAATGCTTTCGGGATAAGATATGAATCGGTTATCTTCAGTACAAAAGTGGACCGAAGGTGGACAGACTATACAGTGGCGTATCCACTGGTAACTTATAGCCAGAATATGTAAGAATCCTCTTCTCAAGCTCCACCACTGCACAGTTGGTGGGTAATTAATTGACATCCCCCTACTGCTTTTAAAAACATTTCTTTCTCCCCTCCTCCTGTTATGCAGTCTGTCCTCCCCAGCAAGCCACCGGCGCTCCCCAGGGACAGCCACAAGCCAATGCCTACCAGCTTTATCCCCTAGGACAGGCCACGCCCCAGGATGAACCAGCCGCTGATTTTAAATACCATGTCCTCAACAATTAGGTGACCTTTGACCTAACCTGCAGTCTTGCCCTACCAAACCAGGAATCAACCAAACTCCACGCATTGTAGGCCGAGTCGGGTTTTATTCAGTTTCACATTAAATTTCAAATGAATGCTGTGCACCCCCTGGCCCTTCCTCTTTGCCTTTTGATTGCTAGATTTATTGTTTCCATTAATCATAAATGAAAATTTATAAGGAAAATCCACCGTGCGATGCATGGAAGAAACCTGGCAAAAGCAAGCGCTTATACGAGGCCAGCCTACAGATAGCAAAACTTTTACTTACAGATTACGTACGTAATTAAGAAAAGGAGAAAGAGAGCCTTTATTCCTTATGTTCATGTCCTTTCCTCTTGTCCAGGGGTCAACTTCACGAAGCTGCGGAGCACACAAATTTGCTTTAGCACCAAGAAAGTCTTGCTTAGTTACAACAGGTTACTTACCAAAAGGCCATAGTTTTTCCATGCTAAGCAAACAACAGCTGAATGCCAGCCACAAGCGATTCACTTCGCATCGAAATTTGGTTGGTAATCTTGTATTTACCAGGGAAGACTTTTCATGCTAAGCAAATATTTTTGTGCTTAGCATCGCTGTGAAATTGGCCCCAAAACACATGCAACATATTCCACTTGAAATTGTTGGTTGTAATAGTTACCGACGATGGGTCATTTGGGAGACTTTGCCATAGACGATTTTGGTATATTTTCGTTTTGGACCATCCTCTATCGATATAACTCACTTTCGACAGTAACATTCTCACTCCTTAGGGGGCTGGGTACTTAGGGAGACACTGAAATGTCTCCCAAATTCCACTTGTCTCCCTAAGGAATAGAACATGACGACAAAGTGTCTCCTGAAGGGTACTTTTGTCATTATAATCCTGTTTCTACCAAACTTTGCCAAGAATTTGTTTTGCTTGGCAGATCCATATCTCTTTTTATAAATTTGTCTCCTCATAAGGCCTTGTGTACCTACCTGTCGATCACTTGTTCCTGTCTCGTCATATTTCTCCTTTGTTTCTAAAGAGATTTCTAAAGTATTTTTTAGTCTTATCCTATTGTTTTATATAGTTTCTTTTTTCTCTGAATTTTCTAAGTGAAAAAGGAAAAGTGACAGGAGCGGGACGACCTCCGGAATACCGTACCGGTGCTCCATCAACCGAGCTGTCTTGCCCTATATTGACAGTCTCCCAAATTGTCAGGGTCGTAGTTGGGGGGGGGGGGGGGGGGGGCACAAGTCAGAAGTCATAAACTTATAATGTCGTTTAACCAGGGATCACGCCCGATTTTACGATGCAAACTAGGAAGCGATCGACATTGTGGGGATCAAGCACTCAATGAGGATACTAAATTTCAACGTATGATATTGTTAAATACATCACAAGGGAAACTAACTAGGTAATTTTGAATGAATTTTCAAAGTGAACAAAGAAAACTGGCATGAGCGGGATTTGAACCTGTGACCTCCGGAAAAACCGTACCGGCGCTCTACCAACTGAGCTATCTTATCTTGCCCTATGTTTGCAGACTGCAAAATTGTTAGTGTCTTAATAATTTGTTTAAGTCATGTCTTTTAATGTTTCTTAATAATGTGTAAAGAAGACGGCAAATAAATAAATAGGCGGAATTGTTTTAACGCCCAAAGATGCAAAGGCGAGCATTGTAAATTTCAAAGTGGAGTTAAAATAGAATACCATCGTGTTTCGGTGTAACCTTCCTATGCGATGTACTTGCTTTTTGCTATGACGTATTTAGCTGCTTTTTTTATATTTTTTTATTTCCCCAATGGTGTGCTATTGAACTATATACACAGATTTGATTATATTAATTGAAAATAGATTTTTAGTTGTGTTTAACTATTAAATTCAGTATGTGATGTATTTGTAAAGAGGATTTGAACAGAAATCATGTTTGCTCTAAATGAATATTAATGGTGTCTATTAACGCGCCCACAAATTGAGAATGGACTGGGTTTAATTATCACTTTAACTGCTCTTTAGGCTGTGAACTTATGGCCAAAAAAAACAAAAAATCGTTTTCAACAGCCGAATGTGGATTTTCTTCCAAGATGCGATAAAAGACGAGAAGAAATGCGTCACATGTTTTAAAGCGATTGGGGCGAACCCATGTCAGAGAAAGCTATCTTGCACAACAATGGGAGCGACCATCTTGGAAAATAATTGTCAGTCATGATCTAAAAATAGAAGTATAAAGGGCCGTCTTCTTTTGAAAACGACGTCACCCGTTATTTTGCTTAGTAGAGTGGAATTAATAATATGTCCTTAATGCTGTAATGGGAATATATCTAATCAGTATGACATTTGTAGATTTTTATAATCGGTACTTGAGTGTATCGAAAGGCAGTTGTTATTAATTTTGAATGAATATTATAATATTTGTTTGATTGAAATTGTACCACATCCCATTAGAAAATATAAATAAACATTTCAGTGTTAATTAGCAAAGTCACATAATTCTCACACACTTTTTCTATTCCGAGATATGCATGGTTTCCAATTAACGAGTTTCTCATTCACAAAGTAATTACTTCATTTATTGAGAAAACTGCATGAAAAAGAGAAAAGTTTGGTTACCATTTTCCACACTGACTTGCCCACAGTATTTTTTACTGGCACAGATGGCCGACTTCTCATGCGCTATACAGTCGTACTTGTAATTTCAATTTGGCTTAAATGTGATGACATCATGGACACAAAAATAGTATCAATGTGCATCGTGAATGCGCAAAGCACGAATCAGTGAGCACTGGACTTGAAGTTGAACGCCATTCCCAGTGATACTCCAGCAGGTTGTGTAACCGCGTCCGTCTTGCAGGTAAGATATAAGATTAAGTGGTGAAAATGACAGTTTTCCATCAAACAACCATTCAACATTGACTCACCTTGCTTCTATAGACTCAAAGACAAACTTGCTGAAGGAATCGGTTCCACGGAGAAGGTGAGGTTGTACACAAACTGTACACTGATCAATTGCGGAAGTAGCTGTACAAAAAATGGTTACACAAGCCTGTAGAACTGTTGTCTCGCTTTATCAAATCTACCGGGAGGTTGCTCGGTTGTATTTGTGACCACTCGGTCTTTGTCTTCGGTGAAATTTATCTTAATTTAGGGAAGGTACTTTTTAAAAGCAAACGTAATTTTGTCAAAACAAACAAGAGCAAATTATACACCAATATTGTTTTCATCATATTGTAATTGGTTATTGTTTATCTAATTTCATTTGGCAGCTATCCTATATTTCCCCCATTCACAGCTGCCTCTTTTGAGATACCACTGTAAACATTTGTGATTTCCAGGGCGTAACTTAGTCTTTTTGTACGAGACCCCACAACTGTCATCATGATGCAAGCTGGGGCACCACAGGGGGCTGTGGTCCAAAACCAACAAGTGGTAAGTCAAAACGGTAGATTAATGTCCTTGACGAAAAGGGCCATTCCTATGACTTCAGCTGTGGCTGTGGCTTCGCGTAATTTAAAGTCCTCAGAAGTAAGATGCGGGAAACGTTTCTGAACCGAGAACCAATTTCAAAAATACATGTGTAGTGTAAAGTTCCACCAACAACCGTGATTTTACTTGTTTGCACAAATAGGTTTATATCCTCATTGCTGTTTTATAATTCTATTTTAATAGTAGTCTCGTGTTAGTGTATAGCTATATTTAACTCACGTCTGTAGTTTTCTCACGTCTATTTGAACGAAAAAAAACAGCATTCTATACATGGGCGTATTCATTATTATTGTGGCCTCATACTTCACGAACTTTCGTTTCTCGACTAATTCATTCGACTCCACATTACACAGCCGTCCTTTTGTGTTGCCGCGGCATAGAGTGCACGCATGTACACAACATTATGATGCACGACGGATATGGGGCAGAGGGAAACCCCCTTCCCCTCTTTTGTGTTGGTCATTGTGTTCCCGGAATCTCAGGAATTCTTTTCAGATCTCTAGGGGGGATGTGTTAGGTTAACAACAGTCTGGAGAGTGTATAGGGTATAGGGACAGGGGGGGGGGGGGGGGGGGGGGGTACCCCTCTGCCCCATATCGTGCTGGGTATCACAAAGGTCAATGCTGACTACCCGCTGTTGAAACGTCTCCGTAACGGTTGAGTCTGCCTTTATTGTGCTTTGACAATTGACGTGTTTTTATCATGGTAATTCAACCGAACCATGGGAACATTTCAACCTCGAAGCTATTCATACCTTGTTTGTGAAAGAAGAGCCAATTTCTGTGTACGTGAAGTTCACCCAAAACTGGCAGTAAATTCTTATGCACAAAAATGATGCCACGATCAAAATAGCAACTTTTGCTCATTTCGTGCAAATTGCTGAAAAGCACGAAAAGCGCACACATTTCAAGTTCCAGAGCACAGAGAAAGCTTTTACTTCGCAATTTTTATTTCATTCACGTATATAAAAATTAAGAACCACCGATCCACAAATAAATCCATGAGCTACGGAATAGACTTTTCTCGAGACCATCCGCAGGACTAAAACCAACCACAAAGCACTAAAATACCACTAAAAAGCAAAACCCAAACCAACACTTAGTGTGTAAACAACTTCAATTGGGGGCCTCCTATTATCCTCCTATTAATTGTTCATACTTAAACTTGTTGGCAAGGACTTTCATTGGTTTGTACACGATTTTCAAACGGGGACCTTTCTCAACCGGACCCTATTGTCCTCTGTTGATAAATTTTCACTTTACGTTTCCTTGAAATGCGATAATAAAGCAGGCGAACATATCAATGTACTTTACTCCATTAAATATAACATTTGAATTTGATGTTTTCCCACTAATGACACTGAATCTAAGTATAATTCAATACCGTACATTTCCAATTACATGGAGCCAATGAATCAACTTAATCTTAAATCGATTTAATTTTGAAAAGATTAAAAGTAATACAATACCTTGGCCAACTTAGTCGATTGGAGGTTCTTGATATCGCAATTTAGCAAGGAAACGTAAAGTCAAAATGGCTGTTTAAAACTCACCTTGTGATTTATCATCTATACCTGCCTGCTGGAAATTAAGGTTGGATTAATTATTTGTACATTTCATCCCAAAATTGTTATTTTATTCGTCAGCATTTTTTTTTATGTGTATTTTTGCTATCCTTGACAGATATTCCTGTGATCTGGTAGCTTTGCTTTGCTGTATTTGGGGTTGCTTTCAAGCTAAAGCCGGATTTTGGATTTTGCATAGTGCCGAAACTTAAATTAGTTGAATAAATTGCCTGCTGTTGTAGTTATCGGACCTGAACATCTAGCCTTGCCTGCCTATTTTGTTAGTTGTAATTTCAATTATTTTCTCCAAAGTTAAGGCTTGCTCGGTTACACATGGCGTAGTCGGCAGGATTCTCGGTTTACAATATACAGAATATATCACAATATAGGTTTGTAAGCGAATGTGCTTAAAAGGAAATTCCAATACCCCAAAAGAATTTTGAGTAAGTGACCAATTGACCAAATTCCAAAGTCAGTTGGTCACAAAGGTCACAAAGGTCACATATTGAATGCAAAAACAAACCCAACCCAACCCGACCCGACCCAACCCAACCCATCCCAACCCACACAGTCATGTAAACGGGTGCAATCGTGGTCAAACGTGGACCCCTTTGTCTACGCTCGACTAATTCCTTTGTCCTAGGTCCACGATTGCCGGCATATACAAACTCAACCCAACCCAACTTCTAATATGAAACGAAAATCCAATATCACATCTCCAAGGTGTGACTGATGCATGGGATCTCAGAAAATGAATTTCAGTTTTCTAATTTTGGTCACGAGGCCAGACATTGCATATGATTTTGAATTATCTTTTGTGAAAAACCACATCCACATCAGTTTGGAATAGAAAATCACATCTAGTCCATTCCCAGAGTTACACTTCTATAATACATCAAAAGTGATCTGAAGTCACCCAAAAGTGATCTGAAGTAGCTCCCCGGAACGAAAATATTACAATAAATTGTGGCCTATTTATATCGCCAAAGAAACAATATGCACTCAGTCAAGGTCTCATGCAAATGGCATCTGCAAAGAGAAAAATTCTCAAACCCTGGGCGGCTTTGTGCTTCCCGTAATTTTAGGTCTTGAGATGTAGCTACGTCATCTGTAACGCTTTTTACCACGGCGGCGTGAAACGCGCCGTGGTCTACTGCTGCTTTGGCCCAAAAAAAATGTTTGGTTGTCCTTCACACGTCCTTTTTTTTTTTTTTTTTTTTACATTCCCCGGAAGTCCAACTTTAAACCATACACAAAGTAAAACAAACACACAAATGTTGTCAGGCCGATAAACAGTTTAATATACGTAATACGGCTGCCTCTTCAGCGATGGCCGCCAGGTCCTTCACTCCATCCAAACAACACATATACCGTATACATATACAGGCTGCCAGTGCTGACACTATCTCCTGGGGCTCAATATCACTCTATTTACCACTTTTTGTTGGACGCGACCTTTGTGTGTTTCAGCTGTATTTGAGCTGGCTCAATATTCGACCAAAAACCTCACGAAGTTTCGATGTGGTAGCCACACTGCACATACAATCAAACAAGACTTTTACACCCAGTTTGCAATGAATGCTGAGCGTGTATTAAAGACGCCATATTTGCTTCCCCTGTGCATACACGTTCAGTTGATGCATTTTTGTGTTTGAATATTTATTATTTAATCGTTTTTGTAAATATACCCAAACAAAAATCCAAACTAAATATTAAAATATATAGTGATTAAAGAATATAATTAGAAAAATTTTGAGATTTTATTTTTTCATAAGTTTATTTCTCAAAGAGCGATTTTCATAACATTTTAGCCTCGTGCGTTATACATGTGTGCACTGTGGCCACTCCTTGGGATTTTTCCCAAGATCTTGGGAATTTTGGTGGGGAAAAATATGGATTGCACATGCGCAAAGTGCTTATTCCGATGCTCTTTGCACAGTGTTTTCCCATCGCCTTGGGAATTCTTGGGAATTTTACTGGATGAATCTAGAGAATTTGAAATTTGATGAGTGGCCACCACTAATCTCTATACACTCAATTGGCTGCGAAGCTCCGCGAATGAAGCCAACGCGCGGCCATCTTGCTATATTCAAAACAATGGCCTTTTTCCAAGCCCCTGGCTTCAGCTCCGTCTCCGAATTCAGCCCATTGCCAAACTGCATTCATGCATGTAGTTTGTGAATGGGCTGAAGTTGGAGACGGAGTTGAAGCCTGGAGCTTGGGAAACGACATTGTTTTGAATATAGCAAGATGGCCGCGCGGTGGCTTCAATTCACGCATAGGCAATCACTGCCACGCTGCCAACCCAGTGTATAGAGATGGTGGTCACGCTGCATTTGTGTATTTCTGTGTGTGGCTATGGCTATGGCTTTTGAGAATTCAATTGGGACAAAGGAAGAATAAAACAAGGGATTAGGAGAACACAATAGATGGACCCCATAAGTACCTGTGTGTGAGCTTGAGTTTGTATATGCCGGCAATCGTGGACCTAGGACAAAAGAATTCGGGCGTAGACAAAGGCTTCCACGTTTGACCTAACGTCCACGATTGAAAATCGTGTACAAAACCAATGGGAGGCCTTCCGAAAAAGTTAGAGTATAAACAAAAGAGGAACAATGGGAGGTCCACGATTGCACCCGTTAACATGACTGTGTGGGTGTGTGTGAGAGAGTATGTATATACCGGCAATCGTGGACTACGGACAAAAGGGTTAGGTCATAGACAAAGGGTCCACGTTTCACCGAACGTCCACGATTGAAAATCGTGTACAAAACATATGGAAGGCCTTCCGAAAAAGTAGTACAAACAAAAGAGGAACAATGGGACGTCCACGATTGCAGGTATTAACACACACGCGTGTATCACGGCTTTGTAAGTGAGTTGGGAATAGCTGTTTTGGTAACACTGATGCGCATGCGTCTAATCTGGTCTAATCTGCATATTAGATCACGCCCCATTACATTGCAAAATTCGCGGCTGTACGGTTTGTGGACCGAGTAAAGTTTTAACGCGTAAACCCGCCGTGGGCTGTACCACTTTACTTGTTTTTCATACCGAATCTTAAATCTGTACCCAAAGACGGAGCCCTATCCTTTTTTCAAGTACTCAAGGCTGGGGAACTCGAGGCTGAAGACGAAGCCGAAGCATAAGCCTAGCCAAGGTTTGGGAAATATCTTATAGCTTTAAATTATGACTTTGCATTACATCTTGAATATGAAAGGTGACAGTGCAGCCGGGGCTGACGACTGTGACAGCCCCGAACCAGCAGCGGCCCGGTAACTGGAATGGTATGACCGCGACAGGAATCATTCAGATTGTCGCGGGTAGCCTGACCATCATCCTAGGTATCGCTGACTTGGTGATCTTTTCTATTTTTTCCGTGATTGGGTATCACCTTTGGAGTGGCCTCTTGGTAAGTACATAGGGTCTTCATAGGGTTCGAACCATTGTGGTTCAAAGTATAAGTAGGATGAGTTCAGACAATAGGAATAGGCACGAGCCCAACTTTGAAAGGGTTTCAAAGGTATGATGCAGACGAAATATTGTTGTTGTTTTTTCAGTATAGCGACATTTATTTCTATATATGTAAATCGAATTAACGATGCTGTGTCCGTGGTTTTGGAGCGCAGCAATCCGAAGAAAACAAATTCAAATCGAATTGCTAGTTTGCTCGGAACAGATACGTTTTCAACAGATAAACTTTCCAATGAGATTCATCAAAAATCGATTGAAGATATTAAGTCACACAGTTAATACAGTTTTGTAACAGGTGCGGGGCGCAATCATAGCGCGTAAAGTTATGAGACCGAATAGACTGCAGACTGACGTTCTTTTTCGTCCAAAAATAGTTTTAGCAATAACAGTTAACGCATATCTGAAATTATAAACGGCTTAAAGTAAAGGCGAGGCTTGTAGAGAGCAGTCTTTACAGACAAGGTGAACACAAAAACAAACACACAAGGAGAAAACGGAAGAAATAAAAACCAAGACTGGACAATCAAGACAGAGACATGATGATAATGAAAATAAATAATATTCAATCGGAGAAATGACGCAAATAATTGAAAAACGAAGGATGCGTACGGAACGCTCTTTTGTACAACGACTTGAGACGGTAGATAAGTTTCAATCTAAGGCTTACTGTTTATAACAATGGTACCAGGAGCAACAATCCTCCTGTGAAATATTTCCATCTGAAATGTTATCTTTAAGAAAATCTCAAGAAGCCCCCCCCCCCCCCCCCCCCCAAAAAAAAAAAAAAAAAAAAGTATTTCAGTATTTTGTCGTGGCTGGGATAAACGATTCAGCTCAAACTTTCACAGATTTATATGAATACTGCTTCCTTTTGTGACCATGCCCTGTATCATCCTTTAAGATATAGAATATTTTTTTAAATCAATGGTGCTGCGGGTAAGTTTACTTACCGACTTTAATGCTGATTTATAACTTTTCGATAATTACTATACAGTGTTTTTTTATTTGCTCCCCGAAATTCAAATAATGTATGATAGTCTTACGCTGGTAGGATCGTTTTTTCTGTACGAAGTTAATTACTTTGTCAAGCCAATGTTCTTCTTTTAAATTTCCGTAAACGAACACTTATTTTTGTGAATATTTTTTTTTTGCATTCACTCTTGATACAGTTCTACGTTGTCGCTGGCATCTTGGGCGTGGTCGCTGGTACGAAGAAAATTAGAAGTGTCGTAAGTAAAAAATAACTGCTTGAACGGAATGAGGATTATTGCATTCGTTGCAGGAAGGAGTGTCGCAAGTTTGAAGTTTTCCTGCTGTCCTAAACTCTAGCGGAAAGAGTCTCTCATAACCTGAACGTTTACGTTTTGGAAATCCTGCGTGTGTAGACATTCTAAAAGCGATATAGAAAAATCCAGAAGCTTACTCAGGTGGGACTTGAACACGCGACTTTCTGCTTCTAGTGCAGACGTCTGAACCACTCGACGACCGAGCTGGTCTTACCGGGGTCTGCTGGCGGATTCGAATCCGGTATAGGCCTCATAGCAGCGAAATTCTATCTTCATCACTTAGAATTGAATTAGAGTAAGACGCTGCAGAAATTCGCCGTGTGAAGCAAATACTGGATTTTGTTGACGTAAATCAGTTGAATTAGATACACATGGCAGAAATCGAAATTCTCAAAAATATAGACCTTTTTCACTCACGTGTGGACCTCCTCGGAGTGATCATCGTACACGTATCGTATGGAGTGGGTTAAACCACGTGGGCGCACGCGACTTACTTGACTGGTTTACTTGTGACTAAGCACTTCATTAGCATCTTTCGAGGAGCCATATAAGGGACAACTCTAAAAAGAGTTGTCCTTTATATGGCTCCGCGAAAGAGTGGAAATTTCACTCTTTTGGAGTGGTTTTCACTCTTTTCGAGTGGTTTTTATTAGAGATTCACTCTTTTGGAGTGTTTTGAGAAGGGGGAGTGAGTTTGTCACTCTTTTACATTAAGAGAGTATTGACTGGGTAATTGGTGAATTAATTGTCTGGTGAATCTGTCGATTATAATGAAAGATTGTCCGATTCTTCATTGTGTAGGCTATTGGCTACATGGTGATGTCCATCCTAGCCTGTCTGGCCTCATGTGTGGTCATCGGCTTCAGCAGCGCCGACTTCTCATTCAACCTATCGTGCTTAGGTTACTCATACGGATACAACTGCATCTTCTCGGTGAGTCGGTCATAGCTTGCAACAGGTTTTCGAATGGCAAACCAAGTATGATATAGCTTTGTTAATGATCAAAATAGGAATTGATTTTTCAAACTGAACAAATAGAACTGGCAGGAGCGGGATTTGAACCTGCGACTTCTAGAATACCGTACCAGCGCTCTACCAAAGAGCTATCTTACCCTATGTTGGCGGTCTCCCAAATTGTCAGTATCTTTGTTCCGGTGGGCGCTAGTCAGAATTCATAAACCCAGAATGCCGTATAGCCAGGATCCGCGCACCCAACATAGGAGACCGCCAACATAGGGCAAGATAGCTCAGTTGGTAGAGCGCCGGTATACGGTATTCCGGAGGTCGCAGGTTCGAATCCCGCTCCTGCCAGTTTTCTTTGTTCACTTTGGAAATGTATTCAAATTTACCTAATCAGTTTCCCTTGTGGGTTGTTTGACGAGTGAAAATAATCTGACTAAACTGTATAACTGACACCTGAAGTATGCTTCCAAGGACTTAGGGGATGATTGGATGAAGAGTAATATCACAATACAGTGCGCCACCAAGCGGTTGCACCCGAGAGGCCATTTTCAAACTGCCCGCACGACATGTAAACCATGGGGTATTCCTCGGGATTATGTCAATAACATTATTTGGAAGCCTGGTAAAATCAGCAATAACGACCCGTCCAACATGTCAAACTACGGTTTTCGCGCGTATCATAGTAGCATTCTCTGTGCCTCGTGCAACGCATCATGCGAAAATGGCCTCTCAGTGACAAACTCTTAGGTGGCGCCTGTACTGTGAATTTTGAGTATTATGTATAATTTGTATGATGTGCATCTCATCCGTCAGTATTAAACGTGCGTTTTCTTCTGTTGTTTCAGTCGTTGCAGGGCTCTCTGGCTGTGCATGTCTTGCTGCTTATTTTCGGAGTAGTGGAGTTCGTTACCTCCATTACCGGCGCCAGCATGACGTGCAGTGCCGTCTGCTGCACCAAACCAACCCCAACGGTGGCACTGGTAGGTGGCTTTATCGTAACTTAAAGGGACACATTGCCTTCAAATGTCATGAAATTTTGCTGTTTGGAAATGTTCCTTATCTTTTATAAGAGTTGTTCATGCAAAAAACACGTATAATGTGTTGTAATTAGTGAGTAGTGCTTACAAAACCAAAAATTGGCCGCTTACCCCTGACATCTGACCTGCGAAACATAGACTTATTTCCAGTACTAAATACCACCGTCTAAATAACGTCTTTAGGCTGGCGCCGCAGCCAGTGGCCTTAATTGTGAACCTATCAGATGATCGCCAGGTACAATTTTCTACCTCGCGACACATATCGCGAGTGCTGCGCGCCGTGCCACAGTACATCCAAATGGATCAACAGAACGTACTTCAACCAGATGCGACTGGAAATACGACTGGTGAACACGGTCCGCCATTTTGTGGAGTATACAATTTGGTTCTACAAAATGGCGGACCGTTATTTGTCACGAAATTAAACAAAAACCACGCAATTTGAAGGGATAGTTATGTGATTCTTTATATTCTAGTATTAAAAAAGCTTCCCAACCATATCCATTTCAGTTTTATGGCCCAAATCGCAACATCCAAAGCAATGTGTCCCTTTAAGATATGTGAGGGACCCAAGTTGTAGAATTGTTCGATAATACTCAACAAATTCGAAGAATATGCTTTTACTTTAAAATGCCGGTAAAAGCATTATATTCAGGCACAAGTCCTTTCCCAGAAATTCCCACAATTTCATCTCTTTGGTTAGTTATTTCCAAGGTATGAGTGTAAGTTGTATACTGCAATTTGTGATGTTTACCTATAAATGAGGAGAAACTGAAGTATTGACATAATTTTTATGTGGTCTGACTTGATGCAATTCAATCTGTGATTGCCACATCTTGTCTTAAGAAATAAACCATTTAATAAAAAATAAAAAACAAAAACAAAACTGCATATGGCATCCATGAAATGATTTTGAGTTGGGCTGGCAACTTTTTGGGGTGGGTGTAAGTGGGTGGGATAATAATGTTATTTTATTTTTTGTTTAAATGTGAAAGTAAAGTAAGTCAGGAAACCTTACTCATAAAGCTGCTTATCGTATATTTTTAATATTTATTTGACAGATCACATGTCAAACTTTGCCACAGATGGGGATTGCTGGTCAGCCGGGCCCCCAGCTTGGTAAGTTACAAGACCGGGTATGGGCCTTAAAAAAAAAAAACATGGAGGACTTAATATTAGCCCGATACATGTATTTGAGATTTGTAAACCTTTCTCTGTTGGCTATTCCAAGTAGCGCCCTCCTGTTGGAGACTTTGAGGCGCTGGTGACAGCAGACTAAGTGGTCCTTTTTCAAACCCTGGCTTCGGTTTGGGCTTTGGCTTCGGGTAATTTTATGTCCCCAGATTCAGCAAGATCTGGGATACTGTTTTTGCTACATGTACATCAAAGTCTTGTCAAATTTTATTTGTTTGTTTATTTATTTATTTACGTATTCAATGTTTCAGATTGGCAATGGGACTGGGGAAGAGTTTGAGAAATGCCCTATAAGTGGTCCTTTTCCATTGTTCTCACTAGTAGTGCGCATGCTCAGAACTATGCGGGCATGCTCACCAACGTCTTAAAAGTCTTACTGGGCTATATTCGATGTAGACATTTTCCATTCTCGCGCTACAAACAATCCGACAGACAGTGGTCCGACAGGCGTTCATTAATAATCTGGAAGTCACAAGGGCGCCGCCTATAGTCTAAAAGTAGACGTTCACACGCCACGAAACCCGACAAACGCCACCGCCCACTATAATAATGCTTTCGCCTTAGGATAAGAAATGAATCAGTTATCTCCAGTACATTAAAGGTGGACAGACTACATTAAAGGTGGACAGACTACATTAAAGGTGGACAGACTACATTAAAGGTGGACAGACTACAGTGGCGTACCCAACTGGTGGCTTTTAGCCAGAATATGTAAGAATCAGCTTCTCAAGCGCCACAACTGCACAGTTGGTGCGTTGACAACACCCTCCTGCTTTTAAAAACATTTCTTTCTCCCCTCCTCCTGTTATGCAGTCTGTCCTCCCCAGCAAGCCACCGGCGCTCCCCAGGGACAGCCACAAGCCCATGCCTACCAGCTTCATCCCCTAGGACAGGCCACGCCCCAGGCTGAACCAGCCGCTGATTTCAAATACCATGTCATCACCAATTAGGTGACCTTTGACCTAACCTGCAGTCTTGCCCTACAAAACCAGGGATCTTTATCAACCAAACTCCACGCATTGTAGGCGAAGTCTGGTTTCATTCAGTTTCACATTAAATTTCAAATGAATGCTGTGCACCCCTGGCCCTTCCTCTTTGCCTTTTGATTGCTAGATATATTTTTTCCATTAATCATAAATGAAAATTTAAAAGCAAAATCCACCGTGCGATGCATGGAAGAAACCTGGCAAAAGCAAGCGCTTATACGAGGCCAGCCTACAGATAAGAAAACTTTTACTTACAGATTACGTACGTAATTAAGAAAAGGAGAAAGAGAGCCTTTATTCCTTTGTCCGTGTCCTTTCCTCTTGTCCAGGGGTCAACTTCACGGAGCTGCTGAGCACACAAATTTGCTTAGCACCAAAAGAGTCTTGCTTAGTTACAACAGGTTACTTGCCAAAAGGCCATGGTTTTTCCATGCTAAGCAAACAACAGCTGAATGCCAGCCACAAGCGATACACTTCGCATCGAAATTTGGTTGGTAATCTTGTATTTACCAAGGAAGACTTTTCATGCTAAGCAAATATTTTTGTGCTTAGCATCGCTGTGAAATTGGCCCCAAAACACATGCAACATACTTCACTTGAAATGTTTGGTTGTAATCCTGTTTCTATACCAAACTCTGCCAAGAAATGTGTTTGTGTTTAGCACATCCATGAAGTCAGCCCAATATCTCTTTTTAGAAATTCGTCTCCTCCTTGTGTACTTGTCTCGTCATATTTCCCCTTTGTTTCAAAAGAGTTTTCTAAAGGATTTTTTTAGTCTTGTCCTATATTTTATATATTTTAATCTTCATTGTTTTGTGTTTTAACAAAGTGAATTTTCAAAGTGAACAAATAAAAGTAACAGGAGCGGAATTTGAACCTGCGACCTCCGGAATACCGTGCCGATGCTCTATCAACTGAGCTGTCTTGCCCTATGTTGGCGGTCTCCCAAATTGTAAGTGTCTTTGTTCGGGGGAGGGGGGGGGGGGGAACAAGTCAGAGGTCATAAACTCATAATGCCGTATAGCCAGGGATCACGCCCAATTTTACGATACAATGAGAATACGATTTGTTTACGTATATTGTCAAATACATCACAACGGAAACTGACTATAGGTTATTTTGAATGAATTTTCAAAGTGAACACAGAAAACTGTCATGAGCGGGATTTGAGCCTGTGACCTCCGGAAAACCGTACCGGTGCTCTACCAACTGAGCTATCTTGCCCTATGTTTGCAGTCTCTCAAATTGTTAGTGTCTTAATTTGTATTCTGTTAATTTGTTTTGTTAATGCCTTTTAATGTTTTTAGTTAACTTTTTAATTTGAGTTTTGTAATTTTAAACAGGGCCCTTATGGAAAGCTGTTTGTAAGTGATAAAGCCAATAAAGAAGACGGCAAATAAATAAATAGGCGGAATTATTTTAATGCCCAAAGATGCAAGGCAAGCGTTGACAATTTCAAAGTAGAATTAAAATACAATACCATCCTGTTTCAGTGTTAAACCTTCCTATGCGATGTATGCTTTTTGCTATGGCGTATTTAGCTGCTATATTTTTTTATTTCCCCAATGGTTTAGCTATTGAACTATATACACAGATTTAATAATATTAATTGAAAATTGATTTTCAGTTGTGTTTAACGATTAATGTCAGAAAGATTCTGTCTATGTGCTGTTGTAATGAGGATTCTATTAACCCTGCGAGCTGCGAAGCCAAATAAATCACGCCGAGCGCAGTTTCGATATCGCGTATAAAATACATCCCCTACCACCCCCCCCCCCCCCCCCCCACCCCCACCCCACCCTCACAGTACAGCCTTTGGTGCCTTTAGGCCAGCAGTAGGATGATTGATGATATTGTTGTGAGCGCAAAGTCAACTAGGCGGTGAACAAAACAAAAAATGATTTGTGCACAACTAAATGGGTTTTTTGTTTGGGGGGGGGGGGGGGGGGGGGGGGCTGGAGGGCCAACTTTCCCAGGGTCGGCTGACCGCGACTGAACTCCTACATGGAAAGCGACGATACCATCTCAAACGACAAGGTTCCCGTGAGGATTACATGTAGTTTCAATGGAATTGGGCAAAAGCTTCATATACAAAAAGAAAAGAAAAGTGCCCCTCGTGTGGGCACCTTTGAAGCTCGCAGGGTTCTTAAACAGAAATCATGTTTGCTCTAAATGAATATTATTGGTGTATCTTCTTAATGCGCCCACAAATTGAGAATGGACTGAGTTTATTTAGCACTTTAAACTGCTCTTTATGTTGTGAACTTATGGCAAAATAAAAAAAAACGTTTTAAGCAGCCGAATGTGTTTTTATTGTAAAGCGATTTTCTTCCAAAATGCGATAAAAGACGAATAGAAATGTATCAGGCGCCCTTTATGACTATTGAGAAACAAAATATATAGAGCTCGACAAATATATATATAGGACCAAAATGATGGGAGCGACCATCTTGGCTAGAAGATATTTGTCAGTCGTGATCTAAAAATAGAAGTATAAAGGGCTGTTGTCATATCATAACAAAAACATTCCGGAATTTTGTAACGGCGACGATATGAATATCCGACTCCCATGAATAACCGACTCCTCTTCCCTATTATTGGCAGCGGCGTAGCCAGTATGGTGCACTATAAGCCAGGGGGGGGGGGGGGTGCGAGTGGGGGGCGGGGCGAGTGGGGGGGGGGGCGACTGGATGCTACAGTGGGGGCGCTCACAGTGATTTTTCTTTATAATGCTATTATTTTCGACGTTTGCGAAATTTTCAGTTGGGGGTGACTTGCCTGGGGACGATTTTTTTTAGGGGGGGGGGGGCGTGCCCCCCCCCCCTAACCTTATGCACCACCTTAGCTGCGCCGCTGATTATTGGTTAAACCCTCTGACCGGCCACTCTCCCAATAATCGATTCATCGATCACTTAAGGCATGTGCAATACTGCAATTATATTTCATGGTGACAACATTTTACGCTACACCGTCTTTCTTCTTTTGAATACAACGTCACCCGTTGTTTTGCCTAGTAGAGTGGAATTAATTATTTGTCCTTAATGCTGTGACATTTGTAGATTAAAAAAAATAATATAAACATCAGCTGGGCCCAATTTCATAGCGCTGCTTAACGGCCGATTTTGTGCTTAACCAAACTGACTGAAGACAAAACATAAGCAAATAATTATGGTTGAACTGATTTATGTGACATGCGTGCATAAACTAACTAAATTATTGAGGGCGCTCTTTACCCTGGCTCTCTGTCATAGACATAGTCTACCAACTCTTGTTCACCATAACAAAAACATGAAAACGAGCGTTACACTTTCTTGTACACAGATGATATTGTTCTGAACCCAAAGTAATCGGTGTCAACAACTCTTTCAAATGGGCCCTCTGGAAGCAACCAATTATTTAATCAACCATAGAACAATGCATGGCGTAAAATGCATTTAGCGCATGCGCACATCAACTTGACAACCAGCATAGCTTGCTGGGGAAAAAAATCGCGTCAAAAAATCACGACCGGATGGCAGGGATTTTTCGACGCGAATATTGACGTCAATATTCACGATTTACGATGTCCCTTCACGGCCACCATACAAAGGTCACTGCACACAAAACGCTAAATTGCCACACCGCAACGATGAAACTGAATGTCGAACTCGCAGTGTAGGACGATTACTTCTAAAACCGAATAGCTATGCGAGCAAGGAGAATCGATTACTACCGAATAACGACAAGCCGCAGAATAGAAGGGTGAAATTGCCATACAAAACGGCGAAATTGCCGAACGGAATGGTGAAATGCCAAACGGAATGGTGATATTGCCGAATGTAATGATGAAGTTGCCGAGTTGAATGATGATATTGCCGAAATGAATGATGATTTTGCCAAATGCAATGATAAGTTGCCGAATTTAATGATGATAAGGCCAAAACAAAGTTTGGTTGTCCTTGAATTGACCACCCGCCCCTATTTTTCGGCCCGCGCCAATTTTTTATTTTTTATTTTATCCCAAAACTCGTTTTCATCTTTATTTTGTTATTTGTAATGCACAAACACGAACCTACCTTTTACTCCAGAGTTTGAAAGTTCATACTTTAGTATCAGTGTGTGACTTCGCACTAAAAATATCTCGACGGAAATACACGCGGTACAGAAATACACAAATGCAGCGTGGCCACTCATCAAATTTCAAATTCCCAAGATTCATCCAGTAAAATTCCCAAGAATTCCCAAGGCGATGGGAAAACACTGTGCAAAGAGCATCGGAATAAGCACTTTGCGCATGTGCAATTCACATTTTTCCCACCAATTCCCAAGATCTTGGGAAAAATCGCAAGGAGTGCACACATGTATAACGCACGAGGCTAAAATGTTACGAAAATCGCTTTTTGAGAAATAAATTTAAGAAGAAAATAAAATCTTAAAATGTTTCTAATTATATTCTTCAATCACTATATATTTTAATATTAAGTTTGGAATTTTGTTGTTGTATATTTACACAAACGATTAAAAAATAAATATTTAAGCAAAAAGTTCATCAACTGAACGTGTATATATGCACAGGGGAAGCCAAGATGGCGTCTTTAATACACGCTCAGCATTCTTTTCAAACTGGGTGTAAAAGTCTTTTTTGATTGTATGTGCAGTGTGGCTGCACATCGACTGAACTTTGTGAGGTTTTTTTGGTCGAATGTTGAGCCAGCTCAAATACAGCTGAAACACACAAAGGTCGCGTCCACCAAAAAGTGGTCCATAGAGTGACATTGAGCCCCAGGAGACAGTGTCAGCACTGGCATCCTCAGGGCTACGGTATGCGTTGTTCGGATGGAGTGAAGGACCCGGCGGCCATCGCTGAAGAGGCAGCCGTATTACGTATATTAAACTGTTTATCGGCCTAACAAAATTTGTGTGTTTGTTTTACTTTGTGTATGGTTTGAAGTTGGACTTCCGGGGAATGTTTGAAGCCAAAAAAATAGAAAATCCCGCCCGCCCCCGACTGGCGAAGGGGTGTGGAGGACAACCAAACCATTCTTTTTTGGCCTAATGCCGAACAGAATGGTGACATGCCAAACGGAAGAGTGATATTGCCGAATTGAATGATAAAATTGCCGAACGGAATGATGAAATTGGCGAACGGAATGGTGAAATTGCCGAATGGAATGTCGAAATGCAAAACGAAATGGCGAAATTGCCAAATGGAATGATGATATTGCCAAATTGAATGATGGAATTGCCGAACGGAATGATGAAAATGACGAAGCCAACGATCTGAAGCCACCGAATATAGCTATGGCGTTCCATACTGTTCAATTGGCCACTCCTCAACTATGCGTGTACGTATGGTGGGGACTGGGCACGTACGTACATATCATGTACATTGTACATGTACAGTGTCATGTATAATTATACTGTATTCTACATTCTGTTTACAGATATATGGATATGTGTGGGAGGACGTACATACGTACATGTACGTACAGGCTCTGCCCCAGCACTGGGCGCTCGCTCGTTAATGGGGAACAAGCTTGACAGCCTTGATCAGTCCATGGAGGAAGGAATTCCTCCATGATCAGTCGTACTTGTAATTCCGATTTGGCTTAAATATGATGACGTCATGGGCA
Organism: Hippasteria phrygiana; assembly: GCA_037893225.1. NCBI lineage: Eukaryota > Metazoa > Echinodermata > Asteroidea > Valvatida > Goniasteridae > Hippasteria > Hippasteria phrygiana. Next base: position 1,660,137 of record JAZGUH010000008.1, on the reverse strand, counting down.
CACAAATAGTATCAATGTGCATCGTGACGCGTGATGCGCAAAGCACGAATCATCAGTGAGCACTGCACTGGACACCGGATGATATAATATTCCCAGTGATACTCCATGCAGCAAGTTGTGTAACCGCGTCCGTCTTGCAGGTAAGATATAATTAATCTTATAATTAATCTGTCTTCCATCAAACAACCATTCAACATTGACTCACCTTGCTTCTGCAGACTCCAAAGGGCCCCTCTTTAGTTTTGATGAAATTAGATTCAAGGGTATTTTTTCTCGTTCCAAAATGACCTTTTCAACCTAAAGCAGACTTCTCGTAAGGCAACCTAAAATAAATAACTTGTTTCTCATCAGCGGCCGGGCGGATTTTTCGTGCCGGGTAGATATTTTTTTATATTTAATAATTATAAAAGTTAAAATATAAATGTACCGGACGCCCATAATTTCCGAGCAGAATTTTTTTTATATACGCTATAAAACACGCTATGGTAAACAATGCCATGTAAACCCGTTCCCACTAGATCCACCTATTGGGGGATCTGATCCAAATTTTGCCAAATTGCCGGATCAGATCCCCCAATTGGTGGATCAGATCCTGCAATTGTGTTATAGTGGGAACGCTAACCGTTATAAGGTGGATCAGGATCTAATCCACCTTTCTTGATCCACCTTTTGCGTTCCCACTTGATCGTGATCCACCAATTGCAGGATCTGATCCACCAATTGGGGGATCTGTATCCTGGTCTTTAGATGGATCAAGAAAGGTGGATCAGATCCTGATCCACCTTATAACGGTTAGCGTTCCCACTTACACAATTGCAGGATCTGATCCACCAATTGGGGGATCTGATCCGGCAATTTGGCAAAAGGTGGATCAGATCCGGCAATTGGTGGATCTAGTGGGAACGGGGTCCTAAAGACCAGGATACAGATCCCCCAATTGGTGGATCACGATCAAGTGGGAACGCAAAAGGTGGATCTGATCCGGCAATTTGACCTGTCAACATCCGGCTGGTGCACGAGTGGCGCGAAAAGTTTGCGGTCTGATGAACGAAGAAATACGTTTAGGCGTGTAGCTCATGTGAAAATTTCCCACGTGCACGACATGCACAATAAACAACTACTGAACTACGGGCTGTATACAAAATGTGTCACCACGCGTGCGCGATGCAAGCGTGCATGCATCCATTCAGCGTACATGTGTATTCCTTTCGTTCCGTACTGGAAAGTCGTCCGCTTCTAAACCTTTTTCATTCGTGTAATTTTACTTATTTTTCCATCCACAAATAATTCCGTGTTAGTGTATAGCCTGCAGCGTGTCATAGAACAACAACCGTAGCAAAGTTTGAAGAAAATACGTTTTACGATCCGATTCGAGCCAGTACTTATAATATTACGATTAAGTTTGGACTGCTCTCCGCATCCATGGGCAAAATCAGACCGAGAAGCATTTGGATTTCTTCCTCCATGTTAAAACTTCGAACATCAAAACATCGCACATGTATTTGACCCGTCCCAGCATGCAACGCAGCCACACAGCGCGCGCTCAGCACGCAAGCGCATGCGTAATACCGAACTCGGTGACCTTTCGGACTCGACACTTCCGTTCGAAAAGGTGGATCAAGCATAAGTGGGAACGCGACTTGCGGTTTCGTTGCGGTTAGACAACGGTCACACCAAAATGCCGGATCTTGATCCACCTTTTCCCAATTCGAGTGGGAACGCGGTCTAAGACCTAGTCATATTATACTGCAGGATTATACCAAGCCTGGAACGATTGCGGCATCGATGTCAAATTTCAGGCATTTGTTGAAACATCTACTTTTATACTGCATTTAATTTCAATTTTCTCGTAACTCAATTGACGTGGAATCAAGTCAGATCTACGGCCGGCTTCATGCTGTACGCACGTGCAGAAAGTAAATATTTCTGTTTTAGGCCAAAACGAAAGCTACGAAAGCTACGAAAGCTATAACAAAAAATGATCACAAAAAGTGATAAAAACTTGCCTTAAATAATGTCAAAAATATTTACGGTCGATAATTCTTAAAAATAATGAGAATTTAGGTCGTGCATATACACACCACACTAAGCACATACAACGCCAGCAAAGACGGGAAACTGGCCAACACTGTCCGTTTGTCGTGCGGTAAGCGTGCGTGATGCAGGCGGGCGACAAACCTCGTGTTGCGGCAGGAAATGTCGGGGAAACACGCTGCGCTAATCACTTCAAGTACCGTATTAGCGGTACAACCTCGAAATAAATTTATGAACACAGAACATACCTCCAGACAAGAGAGATCAAGTTCTGTGAATTAATTTAACTTGCAGAGATCTTATTTATCCATCGATGTTTATTTGGCATGTTTACGATGTCAGATCATGGAGGAAGGAACACTGTTCCTTCCTCCATGGTCAGATCTAACTGCAGTGCATGCATAGACTGGTTGCCGCATTCCCATCATGCCTTCTTTGGCACTTAGTGGGCGGCGCGGCGGGAACCAGTACAGCATTGAGCATTACACACGTGTTTTCATCACGGTGATAAGAAATCACGCACCGAAAGGAACTTGTAATCGCGAAGGGAACTTGTAAAAACAACGGAGGTTTCTTTGCAAAAAATAGCGAATGTAAGTAGGCAAACAAATTACAAGCGTTTTTGACGGAAATATGTTATTGAGAGGCGTTTTGTGAAGACGGAAAATACAACAGGATTATTTGTTTTATTGATTTTTTAATGTTTTTTTTTTACTTGCCGATAAAAAAATTAGGGTCGCGGCCGTAAAATTAGGGTAGATCGGGTAACCGGAAGCAAAACTTTTTTTGCGGGGCCTTTTAGCGGCCGCACGGTGCACACAAGGACATTACAAACCTTGCTCTATGATTAGACAGTGCTTTTTTTTAAATTTATTTTTTATTTATTTTTTTGTTAATTTTTGTTTTTTAACGGTCCACTTTCGGGTACCCGAGAACCGAACCAGTGTGGCGTTCGGGTACCCGGATCCAAAATTACCCGTGAACGCACACAGTCGTGTACCGACCTCCAAACGCGGACGTCCCATTGTTCCTCTTTTGTTTATACTCTAACTTTTTCGGAAGGCCTCCATAGACTTTGTACACACTTCCAATCGCGGACGTATGCTGGGAATCGCGGACGATATTGTTCTCTTTTGTTCTCTGGCATTTTACGTCCGCGGTTTGAATACGCCAACGCGCCCACACATGTGCACTTCGAAGCGTTCCTCTTTTGAGGTCAGCTGTATGTCATGTGCATTTTGGAATGAACGCATGATTACTTTTCGATTGATGATGCGTACATACAAAACACAGCAACGCGTGTAAATTTGCCCCGTAAGCAAGATGGCGCATATTACCGTGAAAGTGCTTATTCTATTGACATCGTTTTTTGTAATTTTGAACAGTTTAAATGCAATTTTCTTACGCGCTTTATGGCAGTTGCCATTCGAATAAATGCGGTGTTGCGTGTTTACTGTACGTCGCGGTGATCGCCATCTTTATTTTCGCGTTGCGTTTTGTCGTCCTCATCGCCGCTTTACCCCAAAATTTCCCTCAAAAACTAAAACCCTGCCCTTTATCTACGAGATACCTGTTGGTTTGTAATGTCGCTAACTAGTTTGCCAATTCCATTAACCTAAAAGTGGATTTTTGTTTCCTTATAGGGAACCGACAGGGCCCTACACTACACAATCGCCGACAAAATTGCTAAAGGAATCGATTCTACCGTACGGAGAAGGTGAGGTTGTACACTAATAGATGTACACTGAGCAATTGCGGAAGTAGCTGTACACAAAATGGTTACAAAAGCCTGCAGAACTGGACAGGGGTCTGTCCTCTCTAAAGGGACCATTTAGCATCAAAAGATAGCAATGGGAGTAAGACATGGAAGAGGGACCCACATTACAATCCTCTGTTAGTCTCGCTTTATCAAATCTACCGGGAGGTTGCTCGGTTGTATTTGTGACTACTCGGTCTTTGTCTTCGGTGAAATTTATCTTAATTTAGGGAAGGTAATTTTGTCAAAACAAAAGCTAACAAGAGCAAATTATACAATAATTTGTTTCTTCATCATATTGTAATTGGTTATTGTTTATCTAATTTCATTTGGCAGCTATCCTATATTTCCCCCATTCACAGCTGCCTCTGTTGAGATACCACTGTAAACATTTGTGATTTTCAGGGCGTAAACTTGTCCAAGTCTCTTTGTACGAGACACCACAACTGTCATCATGATGCAAGCTGGGGCCCCACAAGTGGTAAGTCAACACGAAAAAGGCCATTTCTATGACTTTAGCTGTGGCTTCTCGTAATTTAAAGTCTTTAGATGTAGCAAGATTCGAGAAACGTTTCTGAACCGAGAACAGATTTCAAAAACTTCCACCAACAACCGTGATTTTACTTGTTTGCACAAAATTTGTAGGTCTATATCCTCATTTCTGTTTTATGGTTTTATTTTAATAGTTGTCTGGTGTTAGTGTAGCCTATAGTTATATTTAACTCACGTCTGTAGTTTTCTCACTTCTATTTGAAAAAAAAAAAAACCAGCATTCTATATATGGGCGTGTTCATTATTAGGCCTATTTTGGCCTCATACTTAAAGGGACACATTGCCTTCAAATGTCATGAAATTTTGCCGTTTGGAAATGTTCCTTATCTTTTATAAGAGTTGTTCATGCAAAAAAACACGTATAATGTGTTGTAATTAGTGAGTAGTGATTACAAAACAAAAAAGTTGCCTCTGACTCCTGACATCTGACCCGCAAATCATAGACTTATTTCCACCGTCTAAATAATGCGCAAAATACGCTGTAAGAGTCTTTAGGCTGGCGCCGCAGCCAGTGGCCTTGTAAACCTATCAGATGATCGCCAGGTACCATTCTCTACCTCGCGACACATATCGCCAGTGCTGCGCGCCGTGCCACATCACAGTACATCAAAATGGATCAACAGAACGTACTTCAACCAGCTGCGACTGGAAATACGACTGGTGGACACGGTCCGCCATTTTGTGGAGTCAAAAATTTGGTTCTACAAAATGGCGGACCGTTATTTGTCACGAAATTAAACAAAAACCACGCAATTAGAAGGGATAGTTATATGAATCTTTATATTCTACTTTTAAGAAAGCTTCCCAACCATATCCATTTCAGTTTTATAGCCCAAATCGCAAAATCCAAAGCAATGTGTCCCTTTAACGCACTTTCGTTTCTCGACTAATTCTTTCAACTCCACATTACACCCGTCCCTTTGTGTTGCCGCGTATATAATATGTGAGCGCATGCACGCGTGTACACAAAGGTCAATGCTGACTACCCGCTGTTGAATCGTCTCCGTAACGGTTGAATCTGCCTTTATTGTGCTTTGACAATTGAGGTGTTTTTATATGGTAATTCAACCCAACCACAGGAACATTTTAACCTCGAAGCTATTCATACCTTGTTTGTCAAAGAAGGGCCAATTTCTGTGTACGTGAAGTTCACCCAAAACTGGCAGTAAATTCTTATGCACAAAAATGATGCCACGATCAAAATAGCAACTTTTGCTCATTTCGTGCAAATTGCTGAAAAGCACGAAAAGCGCACAAATTTCAAGTTCCAGAGCACAGAGAAAGCTTTTACTTTGCAATTTTTATTTCATTCCCGTATATAAAAATTAAGAACCAGCGATCCACAAATAAATCCATGAGCTACGGAATAGACTTTTCTCGAGACTATCCGCAGGACTAAAACCAACCACAAAGCACTAAAACCCCACTAAAAAGCAAAACCCAAACCAACCCACACAAATGTGCAAACAACTTCAATTGGGGGCCTCCTTATTATCCTCATATTAATTGTTCATACTTAAACATTTTGGCAAGGACTTTCATTGGTTTGTACACGATTTTCAAACGGGGACATTTCTCAACCGGGGACCCTATTGTCCTCTGTTGTTAAAGGTCACATATTGAATGCAAAAACAAACCCAACCCGACCCGACCCGACCCGACCCAACCCGACCCGACCCAACCCGACCCGACCCGACCCGACCCGACCCGACCCGACCCGACCCAACACAACCCAACCCACACAGTCATGTAAACGGGTGCAATCGTGGACCTCCCATTGTTCCTCTTTTGTTTATACTCTAACTTTTTCGGAAGGCCTCCCATTGGTTTTGTACACGATTTTCAATCGTGGACGTTAGGTCAAACGTGGACCCCTTTGTCTACGCCCGAATTCTTTTGTCCTAGGTCCACGATTGCCGGCATATACAAACTCATCCCAACCCAACCCAACCCAACCCAACTTCTAATATAAAACGAAAATCAAATATCACATCTCCAAGGTGTGACTGACGCATGGGATCTCAGCAAATGAATTTTAATTTTATGATTTTTGGAAACGTGCAAAAACGGAATGTGATTTTGGTCACGAGGCCAGACACTGCATGTGATTTTGAACTATCTTTTGTGAAAAACCACATCCACATCAGTTTGGAAAAGAAAATCACATCAATACCGCGTTCGATTACTTTACCCAGCGCTTACTCATGCAAGCGCGAGCCCGTTCGATTTAGCTCTCACGTGACTTCTCGCGCTTACTCGGGCCTGGCCCAACTAACCGACTCGCCGAGCCGGTTACTTGGGTATTAAATATCCCATAAGGCCATGCTAAAAACATGGCTGCCACGTCCGGCGATGTTCCAGCGGTGGGAAATTAATTCAAAACAGCGACAAATATTTCTTTCCAAATTACTTTGGACGATTGACGTAAATGTGTACATATTGCGAATGAAGCACCATGGCTTCAGTCAAGTATGTCACCTTATTTAAAACCAATCCACTTTAAAATGGGGCTCCGATTCTGTCTGTCCATTAAGCATTGACACTTCGCCTAACAAGGCAGATTCATGAAAATTTAAGTTGCTTCAATTCTTTTAAATATTATATCACTGGAAAGAGCAAAAGAAATATAGAAATAAATTGAGGGGTCAATGGTCATCAAAGGTTAACCCTATGCAAAGCTATGGATTTTTGTTGATTTCATTTTTTGGTAATTTTGGAGCAATTTCTGTTAAAAAGTTGTGACCATATTGTTAAATAATATTGCTATAATATTTTTTTTTATTGAAAATTTTAGCCTCATTCTATTTATCAATTTGTTATAAAAATAAATATAATTCTATGAGTCATTTCAAATAGTAACAATTAAGAAACACAAATTCTTTGTCAATAAATGATCAAAAACTAAATAAAAAACAAATTATGAGCTGGTCACGGCGCTGACAGAAAATGGGGATCGCAAATAGCGCCATTTATAGGCCTACAGAGATGTTGTCACTAGCCGCATTGACGTGACTCGGGTGACTTGAGATCGTTCGTTGACTCTAACGTACTGCGCATGGTGCGCATGTGCAATTTTCCCCGATTTGGAGGCACGAGTAAGCGCGGGTAAGTAATCGAACACGCTGCTAGTCCATTCCCAGAGTTACACTTTTATAAATACACCAAAAGTGATCTGAAGTCACCCAAAAGTGATCTGAATAGCTCTCCGGAACGAAAATATTACAATAAATTGTGGCCTATTTATATCGCCAAAGAAACAATATGCACTCAGTCAAGGTCACATGTAAATGCATCTGCAAAGAGAAAAATTCTCAAACCCTGGGAGGCTTTGGCCTTAGCTTCCCGTAATTTTAGGTCTTAAGATGTGGCTACGTCACATCTGAATCTTAAATTTCTACCCAAAGGCGGAGCCTATTGATTTTGTTCACTGAGTACTCAAGGCTAGGGAACTCAAGGCTGAAGACGAAGGCGAACTATAAGCCGGCCAAGGTTTGGGAAATGTTCTAGGATTTAAATTATGACTTTTCATTACCATTTGAATATGAAAGGTGACAGTGCAGCCGGGCCTGACGACTGTGACCGCCCCGAACCAGCAGCGGCCCGGTAACTGGAAGGGTATGACCGTGACAGGAATCATTCAGATTGTCGCGGGTAGCCTGACTGTCATCCTAGGTATCGCTGACTTGGTGAACTTAGTCCTTTATATTTCCGTGATTGGGTATAACATTTGGAGTGGCCTCTTGGTAAGTACATAGGGTCTTCAAAGGTTTCGAACCATGGCGGTTCAAAGTAAGCTATTCAACACAAGAATGAGTTCAGACATAGGAATAGGCACTAGCCCAACTATGTATGATCAGCTTAGGTAATGATCCCACACAAATTTAGTCGAATTGTTTTTATCAGTCCGGATGTAAATCAAAAAATAATGATGCTGTCTCTGTGCTTTTGGGGCGCAGCACCCCCCCCCCCCCCCAAAACAAAAAAAAAACACACAAAACAAACAAACAAACGCGCTGTGGATTAGTTTAGTTTCAACAATCGAAAGAAGTAAATTATGCACGTGTATATACGAAATTAATTTTGTGAAGCCAAACTTCGTCTAAAAGCGAACCATGATTATTTTCTTTTGCATTCACTCTTGATACAGTTCTACGTTGTCGCTGGCATCTTGGGCGTGGTCGCTGGGACGAAGAAAATTAGGGGTGTCGTAAGTAAAAAGAAAGTCGGCTAATATACGTAATAGACGATGATCATTGCATTCGTTGCTCGAAGGATTTTCGCATGGTTGAAGTTTTCCTACCTCCTTTTGGAAATAATCGTGCTTGTATACCCAATCCATCATGATGGATCTTTTTTTAAGAGATGCAGAAAAATCGACAGGTTTACTCGGGTGGAACTCGAACCCACGACCACCTGCTTACTATAGTATATACAGACGTCTAAACAACTCGACTACCGAGCTTAATTGCCGTGGTCGGCTGGCTGATTCGAATCCAATAATGGCATCGAAATTTCATTTATTCACTTTGAATTTAATTACACGCGTCAGAAATTAGTTGACGTAAATCGGTTGAATCAGATACACAGGGCAGAAATCGAAATTCTCCTAAATATAGACCCTTTTCACTCACGTGGACCGCCTTGGAGTGATCATCGTACACGTACTGTATGGAGCGGGATAAACCACACGCGCGCACGCGGCTAGCTTGACTGGTTTACGTAATAAGCACTTCATTATAGCATCACTAAAAGTGGTCCATGACGTCATGTGAAAATTGTCTATAACGCTGTACATAGTCATGGTACATCGTACAAGTCCCAGCATGTTCTATAGATGTACAGTCATTGTTACTAAGGACGTCATTAAATAACCACCGCAGTTTTCACCCCACCTCAGAAAACGTTGCATTGGGCAGGATTAGTACGTCTGATTCTTATAAGTTTATTTTTTTTAAATGTCCATAAGATATTATCCAAAAGAGTCACTCGGGACGAAATGAAAGTTCGCTGCTACACTATTGCCAAACAAAAATACATGGTTGGCTTCCGCCCCAAACCAGATCTTTTCGGGTTAAACTATCGGCTCTTATAGCCAGAATGCTTTTTCCATCAGGTATGACTATGATTAAAGGTAGTGTACACGATTGGCAATCCTCCAATTTGTTTTACTGAATTATTACGAAATACCTTACTACTATAAGTTAATAGCAATCTCAATCACCCATGAAAATGATGGCACATGGTGTGCTGTCGTTTTTTAAAGAAAAGTTGAAATTTATATTCTTTTCCAACGATTGTTCCGCGTAACAATCGTTGGAAAATATGTTTTAAATACTGCCCTCTATTGACTGAATGTAGTTAGTCCGCGTTGCGTCTAAAATGGGTTAACAATCCGAAAACGGGCGCAATTATAGTACAAGTGTGTGTCGTGTAGTGTATCGAAGCGACGGGTTGTAACCAGTCGGCTCGCGTAGTTATAAAAACGACCCCCGTTTACAAAAATTTTGCATATTTTACAAGAGGGTGCCATAAAAAAAATCCAGTTAACTGCCGCCCGAAGGTTCAAAATACACGCCGTTTTTCTCTCCTTTTTTTCGCCATCCAAGAACGCCAAACTTTGAACAGGTCAGTGAAACGATATTTCCTATAACATACTAACCCCCAAATCCGCCTATTTTTTGAAAATTGCAGCAATGGCCAATCATGTCCACTGCCTTTAAATCAAGGCATATTTATGGGTGATTTACTTGTTTGGTGAAAGTGTTGATTGTCCGATTCTTCGTTTACACGGTAGGCTATTGCCTACATGGTGATGTCCATCCTAGCCTGTCTGGCCTCATGTGTGGTCATCGGCTTCAGCAGCATCGCCCTGGAGTTTTTAACAGGTTGCTACTTGTGTTCGGTAAGTCATAATTTGCTGATAACTTGCAACCACTTTTCAGTATATAGCTTTGGTAATGATCCAAAATAAAATTGATTAGTTTCAATCTGAAAGCTGACTGTTTATAAAGGTGGTACCAGTACCAATGCTCCTAAGAATTATTTCCGTCTGAAATGCTGTCACCTGCGAGATAGTTGTATCTGAAGCTTTATACCTCAAAAACACTCTGATGGCTTATTTCAATCTCAACTATCGAAATAGGCACATGTGAATGTATACAAATCAGTGTTAAATCACAACGGTTTTTCACTATTTTTGTGTCATTGTGGGGTGACAGATTGAGCTCAAACGTTCACAAGTTAGTTTGTTTGTTTGTTTGTTTGTTTTATTTATGTTAAATCGCACAGAGTATGAACGCTGCTATCAAATGCACTACAGACCATGTGCCATTCTAAACCGCCCTCTTTTTGAATGCGCCCGCGGTAGTATGCGCACGCATCCGTGTTTTGCATACATTTGGTTAAGGAGCGATATCAAAGGTCACATGATTCAAAGGCGATCAGATCGTCTCTGAATTATGTAACCTCTGAAAGTATTTGGAAGCCTCAATAACTAAGGCCTACCCGACGTACCCGTTTGAAATGTTAAACTTCGTAAGTTCGCGCGTATCACTGTACCATTCTTTGTATCTCGTGCAAACGCATAGTGCGAAAATAATGTCCTCTTCGTGACAAACTCTTGGTGGCGCACACAATCTTGAGTGTGTTTAATTTCTGTAGTGTGCACCTCTTCTTCTTCATTCTGTATTAAAAGTGCGTATTTCTCTTTTTTCTTTGATTATAGGGTTATACGGCTGTGCATGCCTTACTGCTTATTTTCGGGATAGTGGAGTTCGTTACCTCAATTACCGGCGCCAGCATGACGTGCAGTGCCGTCTGCTACACCGAACCAACCCCAACGGTGGTAGGTGGCTGTACCGTTAAATATGGGGGACCAAAGTTGAAGAATTGTTCGATGATTCTTCTAAACAAAATTGAAGAATGTACTTTAAAATGTCGGCAAAAGTAAATTGTTAAAGGCACACATTGCCCTGAAATCACCCCAAATTTCATCTCTTTGGGTGAGTTACCTGAGTTTGGGTGTAAAGTCTACCATAATGTCTGATATGTTTACGGAGAAATGAGGAAAAACCGAAACTTTGACATCTGACATTCAGACTGTAGGCAGCCAAAGCCCACACAGCCAATTGGCACCACTCTGAATTTAACATTGTTTTCAGGGGTCCCTGAACTTGAATGGTTTTCGTCAACGATTTTCAAACAAACGGCGTATTTTCAAGGGATGGTCGTGTACGTTATTATATTCTACTTTTGAACATTTGTGTGGGTGGTTGGGTTTGTGGGATATTGTTTTAAGTGAAAGTAGTTAGGGTACCTTGCTCATAAAGCTGAATATCTAATCCTTGTTAAGATTTTCAAATCTTTATTTGACAGATTACATACCAAGCTCAGCCACAGATGGTGGTCGCTGGCCAGCCCCAGCTTGGTAAGTTACAGGATAGCCTTTTTTTTAACATGGAGGACTTGAAGGGCGCGGCGATGTTTGGAAATTGTAAACCCTTCTCCATTGTGGCTTTCCCAAGTATAGCGCCCTCATGTTGTGTCCACCATAACAAGAATAATAATGGGAGATGTTGAGGCGTAACCGGTCCTTATTTTTAAGAATCCACCTCACGAGCGCCACCAGTGCTTTTTACAATATTTTTCAGGGCGAAAAAAAGATTTGAGCAACTTTGTCAGAACAATTTCCGATTTTCCCCCGGCCCCCGACCCAAACACTGACTAAATACCGGTCTCATACGGCACCTATAGCATGTGCTGAACGATGGCGAAAGAGCTGGAGATTTTGTATATACTTGCCTTACTGTAAATAATGTATAGAGCTACAACGATCGGCTGTTAACGCTCCAATATGGCTGCATTGCCGCTTCTGGTCACGTGGGTGAATACGGTCCATCTTAAGGTGCCACGCAGTATCATGTTGAGGTAGCTTTTCAAACTATAATGCGTTTGCAATGCTAACTTTTCTTCTCCCCCTTCTTGGTTGATGCAGCCTACGCTCCGCCGGCACAGTATCAGCCACTTCTTCAAGCGCAGGCCATGTCCCAAGCTCAACCAACCGGTGATTACAAGTACTAGGCCCTCACTGGATAGGTGGCCTTTGACCTACAGCCACGTGGCCTTTAATATAAGTGGTCATTCTGAATAAAACTTCATTGTGTTGATCACATTTACAGTGTCACGTCACAATGCCATGCATGCAGAGTTCATTGTAACTACGTATGATAGGTAGATGGGCCTATAAAAGCGATTTAAATTTTAACAGTTCGTTCTTACTGGAATTTTCAAAACATAATTTTGGTACAATATAGCTGACCCTTGACCTGCAGCCTCGTGGCTTTTAAATTGTTGTGGTCATTCTGAATAAAACTTCATCCTAATGCATGCTACGCAGAAATTATTGTAACTATGATAGGTAGACCAGCATTTTAGAGATTTAACTTGACTAATTTGGACATCGTTTTGGTTATACGATACCGGTATGCATAGTGTTTGTTTTATTTTTGTATATTGTCATAACGCATAGTATGATGCTGTTAAGTTCTGTATTTCATTATCTATATGTAGTGTGCTCATTCTTTCAATATTTAGTTTATTTTATCAAGAGAATCATGCAGTATACCCAGTTCAACTTGTCTTGTACGACCTTGATATTAATGTTGGTTTTCATTTGAAGTATAAAGAGGTGACGGTTTTCAGTTCCTTTAAATTGATGTTTGTTTGGTAAAAAAGGTTTGAAGGTTTGAAGGTGTGCATGGTGAAAGTATAGCAATAAGGTAAAGGTTCGCGGTGGCACCATGTGGAATTTTTCTCTTCTGTGAGTTTATTGAGTTTATTATGGTTCTGAAAAGAACCGAGTTTCCAATTATAAAGTCACAAAAGAGACGAATTCCACATGGTGCTACCGCAAACCTTTACCTTATTGGTACAAAAGGGAACTCCGTGCCAAAAGAACATTATAGGGCTGCGTCAGCTCCGGTCGTCCCAATGAGTGAGATTATAAAATAAAAGGTTCTTTGAGCCCGCGTCTGTATGGTTCCAGCGGACGGTCGTCTAAGCCTGGTGAAGCTCACCGTGCGGCACTATAGCGGCAGGGTTGGATTTGGCGAGGCGGTCAGGAATGCTAAATCGGCGACTCGCCATCCGACGGAGGATGATCCGCCTCGCAGTGTGCTGTGCACTTGTACACCGCGAGAATGGCGAACTGTGAATATCGTCGACACTGAACCTTGAAATGTCGTTCCAGGGCTAGTGTACAAAAACCGCACGATATGCCGATAGTATTGTATTATTAATATACTGCCAGTGCAGACAGACACTCAGCCCACCCTAAAGGGCCGGTCACACTGCAACGATAAACGATAACGAAAACGATGTGAATAAACGCTCTCTGTTGGTGGATGGAACGTGCGGTAATACGCGCGCGTTCCACCCACCAATAGAGAGCGTTTATTCACATCGTTTTCGTTATCGTTATCGTGGCCAGTGTGACCGGCCCTTAAGGTCGGGATAGAATCCGATCTAAATTTAAACCACTCTCGCTCTCCATAAATGTTGCTGGCCTGAATTTGTTTCACATGATACATGCACCATATTTCTTAAGTGATTGTTGTGTGTCCCTTAGCAAGGATTCCAGCTTCAACGAGCCGAATTCCGGATTCACTCAGAAGAATGTTTGTTTTCAACTTTCAATGAGAAAACCCTCCGCCAAAAGTCCCCTCCTATCCAAAATACTCAATGTGGGTGACAATGGCTCATTAAGAAATCATCACAGTAGTAAATACCTTTGTATTATTTGTTTATTATTATTTATTTAAGAAATCGAAAGCGCCACCACTTCACAACTGGTACTTACCTCCCCCCCCCCCCCCCCATGCAGCCTTTAAATTTATTTCTGGGCAAAAATCAATTTCTGATAAACCCTTTTTGGTTTGTCAGTGCGCGTTTTGTGTCATTTTAACATTGATGTTTGCTTTATGAATGTAAAAGCATTTCTGTATACATTTTAAGACGTTGGAATGGTTGGACTAAGTTCAATAGCCTTCCCTCATGCACTAAATGACTGTCAAATGACTGTGATAAGACATTTCATTGTCAAAGGGTAGATAGAGTGGCTATTCATGCAATAAATATTTTCCAACTTTATGCCTAGTTTCAGTCGTTGTTATTGTTATTGTGCAATTTGTTCTTCTGCAGAGTAAACGCGTAATATAATGGAAATTGAACGAATTTGGGACAATAAATAACACGACTTCTGTTTTAGAACACAACATGAGTTGGGTAAAGAATAAGCAGTCTTTTCTGAGGGTAAAATATTTGCACAAGCCGGGAGTATAATTTGACACAACCTCGGTGTGATCGAGTTTTACACTCTAAACGAACCAGTTCCCTCCTTACTACCCCAAAATGTAAGATTTTACGCAATACTGCGTATTTTTGTCTCGGGGTGTAATTATATGATTGGTGTAATCTTCTTTCATTTCTTTGTTGAGTCTAGATATTTCTGGAAACTTTACCATAAACTGGTTTTAGTGATTTCATTTCATCCATATTTCTCTTGATGATATTCCTGTAAATTCATTTGTTTGGCGAATTTTTCCCATCTCGGAAAGCACTGAGCATCCATGCAGTGCTTCAAACACTAGGGCAAACAAAAAATCCTCTTTTAAAATATCTGTGGGTTCTGAGGTTAGCTTCCACGCTCTGTTGCTTGGTTATTCTGTCTGTGTATGCGATTCACGATGGACCAGGCCGCAAGCAGGCGCCCTGTCGTCACCCTAGCCATGGTGCTCCCCCGGCCAGCGTAGCCGCCTAACAGGCTGTCCAACAGCAACTGGTAAGTCGGGCTACGCCCTATCAACCGTGCTGTTAAATTTACACCATGCCGTACGTATACATTATAGATAGCACGTGGTGTTAAATGAGCACCACAGATTTTGCGGTGTGTGTTCCTCGCCCGGGGTGGGGGGGGGGGGGGGGGGGGTACTCAGTACAAATGGCCACACGGGGACGTGCCGCAAACATGGGTCGCATTTTCGACAGTCCGGTATATCAATGACCCCTTTTTCCCCCCAATTAGTGGTATACTCATCGGTTGTAATTCTATCCTCTGTAGGCCTATTGACATGGGAATTTTATCACATACTGGTATATAAATAGGTCGTCAATTTTCCAGATTGAGTGGTAGTAATAACGTTAAAGATCGCCCGAGAGAGATCATTATTCCCGACAGCAAAATATTAAAACGTGTGCGTTCGTATAGGCCTATACACTATGAACATCTAACAACAAAAAACCACGCAGTCCTTTGTTTGTAACAAAGGACTGCGTGGGTTTTCTTTTGTTAGATGTTCATAGTAATATCATAGAGCTTGCTCTATGCATGGAGGAAGGGTTCCTTCCTCCATGCTCTATGGTAATAATTTATATACAGTGATTGCAAATGTCTGCGTTGTGTGCATTATATGCTCACCGTACCACGTATAATATACGTGGTACCATGTATGGTATAGTACCAGGCAGCTCGTACCGCGCACGCGTCGAGTGTGCGCATAAACATTCCGACCTCTGACCACGACCTGCCGATTTGTACTTATAGGGGTGGCTGTATATGCATGGAGGAAGGAAACAGACTGTTTCCTTCCTCCATGGTATATGGTATTTGGATGGGTCAATATCTAGGGTTGGTATATCAATGGGTGGTATTTTAATCTAGTATCATGGGAACGTATTATATATTGGTTTATGCATGGGTAGTAAAATCAAGTTCAAAGTGGTATAGCCATCATGTTCTAATGGGCCACTCCTCAACTATGCGTGTACGTATGGTGGGGACTGGGCACGTACGTATATGTTCAGTGTCATGTATAATTATACTGTATTCTACATTCTGTTTACAGATGTGTGTGGGGGGGGGGGGGGGGGACGTACGTACGTACATGTACGTGCAGGCTCGGCCCTAGCATGGCGCTCGCTCGTTTATGGGGAACAAGCTTGACAGCCTTGATCAAGGCTTAAATATGATGACGTCATGGACACAAAAATAGTATCAATGTGCATCGTGATGCGCAAAGCACGAATCAGTGAGCACTGGACACCGGACTTGAAACGCCATATTATATTCCCAGTGATACTCCATGCAGCAGGTTGTGTTACCGCGTCTGTCTTGCAGGTAAGATATAAGATTAATTGGTGAATGCCAACAGTCTTCCATCAAACAACCATTCAACATTGACTCACCTTGCTTCTGTAGACTCCAAAGGGCCCCTCTTTAGTTTTGATGAAATTATATTCAAGGGTACTTTTTCTCATTCCTAAATGACTTTTTCAACCTAGAAGCAGACTTCTCTTAATTCTATTGACATCGTTTTTTGTAATTTTGAACAGTTTAAATGCAATTTTCTTACGCGCTTTATGGCAGTTGCCATACGAATCAATGCGGTTTTGCGTGTTTTCTTCCTCCATGGTTTACCGTACGTCGCGGTGATCGCCATCTTTATTTTCGCGTTGCGTTTTGTCGTCCTCATCGCCGCTTTACCCCAAAACTTCCCTTAAAAACTAAAACCCTGCCCTTTATCTACGAGATACCTGTTGTTGGTTTGTAATGTCGCTAACTAGTTTGGCAATTCCATTAACCTAAAAGTGGAATTTTGTTTCCTTATAGGGAACCGACAGGGCCCTATACACTACACAATCGCCGACAAAATTGCTAAAGGAATCGATTCTACCGTACGGAGAAGGTGAGGTTGTACACTAATAGATGTACACTGAGCAATTGCGGAAGTAGCTGTACACAAAATGGTTACAAAAGCCTGCAGAACTGGACAGGGGTCTGTTTACACTAAAGGGACCATTTAGCATCAAAAGATAGCAATGGGAGTAAGACATGGAAGAGGGACATCAAATCAAGTGTTTTTCCCAAATGTTTTTCTGATGCTTTCCAGAGTTGTTAGTGATT
Organism: Hippasteria phrygiana; assembly: GCA_037893225.1. NCBI lineage: Eukaryota > Metazoa > Echinodermata > Asteroidea > Valvatida > Goniasteridae > Hippasteria > Hippasteria phrygiana. The sequence continues at coordinate 1,642,837 of JAZGUH010000008.1, read as the reverse complement.
ACTCTGACATACAAATTAGGATAACACTCAGGATATATGAGAAATTAGAGGGTCATCTTCAAGACATTATGTTTGTAACATGGACGGACATTTGTTTATTATTGACTGGAAAAAGAATAGAGGAATTTAGTAACATTCCAAAATGTTGGTCAGTTTACATCTCTAACAATGTCAGGATTGTTATCAGTGGGAATTATGACAAATATTTAAGTATTTTAACAAATTAAGATGTGATATAAATTATGTTCAAACATGGACGGACATTTTGTGACAAATGTCCGTCCAGAAATTGTACACGTTTGATATGTTACAAACCGATTGTAACATATCAAACGTGTACAATTTCTGGACGGACAATATCTTGAAGATGATTCCAGGTCTAACTTCTTAAATGCTCTGTGAGATGTTGATTATTTTGCTATACAAACTTGTTGATGGGTACTGAATGTATTGTGACAAAAATCAATGGAAAATTATTTTATATAATAACTACAATCTGAAATTCTCCTCCCATGTCACACCAAATGGGGTCATTAGTGTGGATAGACTTACATACAATCCTCTATGTTAGTCTCGCTTTATCAAATCTACCGGGAGGTTGCTCGGTTGTATTTGTGACCACTCGGTCTTTGTCTTCGTTGAAATTTATCTTAATTTAGGAAAGGTAATTTTGTCAAAACAAAAGCTAACAAGAGCAAATTATACAACCATTTTTTGTTCATCATATTGTAATTGGTTATTGTTTATCTAATTTCATTAGGCAGCTATCCTATATTTCCCCCATTCACAGCTGCCTCTTTTGAGATACCACTCCACTGTAAACATTTGTGATTTCCAGGGCGTAAACTTGGACAAGTCTTTTTGTACGAGACCCCAGAACTGTCATCATGATGCAAGCTGGGGCCCCACAAGTGGTAAGTCAAAACGGTAGATTAATGTCCTTGACGAAAAAGGCCATTCCTATGACTTCAGCTGTGGCTGTGGCTTCTCGTAATTTAAAGTCATCAGATGTAGCAAGATTCGGGAAACGTTTCTGAACCGAGAACAGATTTCAAAAACTTCCACCAACAACCGTGATTTTACTTGTTTGCACAAATCGGTCTATATCCTCATTGCTGTTTTATGGTTTTATTTTAATAGTAGTCTGGTGTTAGTGTATAGCTATATTTAACTCACGTATGGAGTTTTCTCACGTCTATTTGAACAAAAAAAAAAGCATTCTATATATGGGCGTATTTATTATTATTTTGGCCTTATACTTCACGCACTTTCGTTTCTCGACTAATTTATTCAACTCCACATTACACCCGTCCCTTTGCCGCGTATATATGTGAGTTTGTATATGCCGGCAATCGTGGACCTAGGACAAAAGAATTCGGGCGTAGACAAAGGGGTCCACGTTTGACCTAACGTCCACGATTGAAAATCGTGTACAAAACCAATAGGAGGCCTTCTGAAAAAGTTAGAGTATAAACAAAAGAGGAACAATGGGAGGTCCACGATTGCACCCGTTTACATGACTGTGTGAGTGCACGCGTGTACGTACACAAAGGTCAATGCTGACTACCCGCTGTTGAAACGTCTCCGTAACGGTTGAATCTGCCTTTATTGTGCTTTGACAATTGACGTGTTTTTATATGGTAATTCAACCCAACCATAGAAACATTTCAACCTCGAAGCTATTTATACCTTGTTTGTCAAAGAAGGGCCAATTTCTGTGTACGTGAAGTTCACCCAAAACTGGCAGTAAATTCTTATGCACAGAAATGATGCCACGATCAAAATAGCAACTTTTGCTCATTTCGTGCAAATTGCTGAAAAGCACGAAAAGCGCACAAATTTCAAGTTCCAGAGCACAGAGAAAGCTTTTACTTTGCAATTTCATTCACGTATATAAAAATTATAAACCACCGATCCACAAATAAATCCATGAGCTACGGAATAGACTTTTCCAGAGACTATCCGCAGGACTAAAACCAACCACAAAGCACTAAAACCCCACTAAAAAGCAGAACCCAAACCAACCCACACAAGTGTGTAAACAACTTCAATTGGGTCCTCCTTATTATCCTCCTATTAATTCTTCATACTTAAACATTTTGGCAAGGACTTTCATTGGTTTGTACACGATTTTCAAACGGGGACATTTCTCAACCGGGGACCCTATTGTCCTCTGTTGTTAAAGGTCACATATTGAATGCAAAAACAAACCCAACCCAACCCAACCCAACCCGACCCGACCCGACCCGACCCAACCCAACCCAACCCAACTTCTAATATAAAACGAAAATAAAATATCACATCTCCAAGGTGTGACTGACGCATGGGATCTCAGCAAATGAATTTCAATTTTATGATTTTTGGAAACGTGCAAAAACGAGATGTGATTTTGGTCACGAGGCCAGACAATGCATGTGATTTTGAACTATCAGTTTGGAAAAGAAAATCACATCAATACCGCGTTCGATTACTTACCCCGCGCTTACTCATGCAAGCGTGAGCCCGTTCGATTTAGCTCTCACGTGACTTCTCGCGCTTACTCGGGCCTGGCCCAACTAACCGACTCGCCGAGCCGGTTACTTGGGTATTAAATATCCCATAAGGCCATGCTAAAAACATGGCTGCCACGTCCGGCGATGTGCCAGCGGTGGGAAATTAATTCAAAACAGCGACAAATATCTTTTTCCTAATTACTTTGGACGATTGACGTAAATGTGTACATTATTGCGAATGAAGCACCATGGCTTCAGTCAATATGTCACCTTATTTAAAACCAATCCACTTTAAAATGGGGCTCCGATTCTATCTGTCCATAGTGGACACTTCGCCTAACAAGGCAGATTCATGAACATTTTAAGTTGCTTCAATTCTTTTAAATATTATATCACTGGAAAGAGTTTTAAAAAATAGAAATAAATTGAGGGGTCAATGGTCATCAAAGGTTAACCCTATGCAAAGCTATGGATTTTTGTTGATTTAATTTTTTGGTAATTTTGGAGCAATTTCAGTAAAAAAGTTGTGACCATATTGTAAAATAATATTGCTAAATTTTTTAATTTAAAATTTGAGCCTCATTCATTTATTAATTTGTTATAAAAATAAAAATAATTCTATGAGTCATTTAAAATAGTAACAATTAAGAAACACCAATTATTTGTCAATAAATGATCACAAACTAAATAAAAAAACAAATTATGAGCTGGTCACAGCGCTGACAGAAAATTGGGATCGCAAATAGCGCCACAAGGCCTACAGAGATGTTGTCACAAGCCGCGTTGACATCACTCGAGTGCCCGAGATCGTTCGTTTACTCTAACGTACTGCGCATGTGCAATTTTCCCCGATTTGGAGGCACGAGTAAGCGCGGGTAAGTAATCGAACACGCTAGTCCATTTATTTATTTATTTATTTATTTATTTATTAATTTATTTATTTATTTATTTATTTATTACATGTATTTACCCAGGGTGTGCCCAAACTGTTTAAAACTGGTTTCCATTGGGGCCCTGCATATTATTAGTTAAAACTGAATATTTACATATTCATACAAATTATTTAAACAAATACAATAACGTGATTTGAAGTCACCCAAATTTGATCTGATGTAGCTCTCCGGAACGAAAATATTACAATAAATTTTGGCCTATTTATATCGCCAAAGAAACAATATGCACTCAGTAAAGGTCACATGCAAATGGCATCTGCAAAGAGAACAATTCTCAAACCCTGGGCGGCTTTGGCCTTAGCTTCCCGTAATTTTAGGTCTTAAGATGTGGCTACGTCACATCTGAATCTTAAATTTCTACCCAAAGGCGGAGCCTATTGATTTTGTTCACTGAGTACTCAAGGCTAGGGAACTCAAGGCTGAAGACGAAGGCGAACTATAAGCCGGCCAAGGTTTGGGAAATGTTCTAGGATTTAAATTATGACTTTTCATTACCATTTGAATATGAAAGGTGACAGTGCAGCCGGGCCTGATGACTGTGACCGCCCCGAACCAGCAGCGGCCCGGTAACTGGAAGGGTATGACCGTGACAGGAATCATTCAGATTGTCGCGGGTAGCCTGACTGTCATCCTAGGCATCGCTGACTTGGTGAACTTATCCCTTATTATTGCCGTGATTGGGTATAACATTTGGAGTGGCCTCTTGGTAAGTACATAGGGTCTTCAAAGGTTTCGAACCATGGTGGTTCAAAGTAAGCTATTCAACACAAGAATGAGTTCAGACATAGGAATAGGCACTAGCCCAACTATGTATGATCAGCTTAGGTAATGATCCCACACAAATTTAGTCGAATTGTTTTTATCAGTCCGGATGTAAATCAAATTAATGATGCTGTCTCTGTGCTTTTGGGGCGCAGGCACCCCCCAAAAAAATGTTCAAATCAAATTGCTAATTTGTTTGCAGTAGATAGGCCTAAGTTACGGGCCTCCAATGAGACATTTAAAAACACGAGACGCTCCCATTCTTACAGCGTTAATGTATAGGGCAATCATTGCGCCTAAAGTTAAGACCAAATTAATTGCAGGTTGTAGTAGGCCTAACCAGTTTCCTTTTTTCGGGCATTGCAGCTTTTTAAGTTACATGCAGAAAATAACTGAATATGTGAAATTATAAAAGAAGTAGGTTGTAAAGTATAAGGCTATTCATAGAAGCCGAAGGAGAGAACTAATAAAGAAATAATAAAGACGAGACAATCAAGACAGGATAAAATGAAAATGATAATTGAAAAACGAAGTATGAGTGCATCAAAAAAGAGAAGGCTATATACGAAGCGCTCTTTTGTAGAAAGGACTTGAAACGGCCCATGGACGTTAGACGAGTTTCAATCTAAAGTTTACTGTTTCTAACAAAGGTACCAGGACCGATCCTGAGAAATATTTCCCTCTGAAATGCTGTCATCTTTGTATCTCAAGACCCCTCCCCCACAAAAAAACAAAAAACAAAAAACAGAAAAGAAACGAAAAAAAAAACGCGCTGTGGATTAGTTTAGTTTCAACAATCGAAAGAAGTAAATTATGCACGTGTATATACGAAATTTATTTTGTGAAGCCAAACTTCGTCTAAAAGCGAACCATGATTATTTTCTTTTGCATTCACTCTTGATACAGTTCTACGTTGTCGCTGGCATCTTGGGCGTGGTCGCTGGGACGAAGAAAATTAGGGGTGTCGTAAGTAAAAAGAAAGTCGGCTAGTACGTAATAAACGATGATCATTGCATTCGTTGCTCGAAGGATTTGCGCATGGTTGAAGTTTTCCTACTTCCTTTTGGAAATAATCATGCTTGTATACCCAATCCATCATAATGGATCCTTTTTTAAGAGATGCAGAAAGATCGACAGGTTTACTCGTGTGGAACTCGAACCCACGACCTCCTGCTTACTATAGTATATACAGCGGTAAGCACTTAAAAAGACCAACCAAAATGACATCGTCACGCCTTGTGCCTATTCAATAAAGCCTTGTGCCTATTCAGTAAGGCCCAGTGCGCTTTCAGTAATACATGACGATGTCGTTTTGGTGGTTCTGAAACAGTGCCTTCCATATACAGACGTCTAAACAACTCGACTACCGAGCTTAATTGCCGTGGTCGGCTGGCTGATTCGAATCCAATAATGGCATAAAAAATTCCATTTATTCACTTTGAATTGAATTACACGCGTCAGAAATACGACGCTTCAAGCAATGACCGGATTAGTTGACGTAAATCAGTTGAATCAGATACACAGGGCAGAAATCGAAATTCTCCTAAATATAGACCCTTTTCACTCACGTGGACCGCCTTGGAGTGATCATCGTACGCGTACCGTATGGAGCGGGGTAAACCACATGCGCGCACGCGGCTAGCTTGACTGGTTTACGTAATAAGCACTTCATTATAGCATCACTAAACGCGGTCCATGACGTCATGTGAAAATTGTCTATAACGCTGTACATAGTCATGGTACATTGTACAAGTCCCAGCATGTTATATAGATGTACAGTCATTGTTACTAAGGACATCATTAAAGTAACCACCGCAGTTTTCACCCCACCTCAGAAAACGTTGCATTGGGCAGGATTATAGTACGTCTGATTCTTATAAGTTTAGTTTTTAAAAATGCCCATAAGATATTATCCAAAAGAGTCACTCGGGACGAAATAAAAGTTCGCTGCTACACTATTGCCAAGAAAAAATACATGGTTGGCTTCCGCCCCAAACCAGATCTTTTCGGGTTAAACTATCGACTCTTATAGGCAGAATGCTTTTTCCATCAGGTATGACTATGATTAAATGTAGTGTACACGATTGGTAATACTTTTACTGAGTTATTACGAAATACCTTACTAGACTGTAAGTTAATAGCAATCTCAATCACCCATGAAAATGATGGCACATGGTGTGCTGTCGTTTTCAAGAAAAGTTGAAATTTGTATTCTTTTCCAACGATTGGTCCGCGTAACAATCGTTGGAAAAAATATCAGATTCTTTTAAATACTGCCCTCTATTGACCGAATGTAGTTAGTCCGCGTTGCGTCTAAAATGGGTTAACAATCCGAAAACGGGCGCAATTATAGTACAAGTGTGTGTCGCGTGGTGTATCGAAGCGACGGGTTGTAACTAGTCGGCTCGCGTAGTCTAGTTATATGTTATATTAATTGAAAACGACCCCCGTTTACAAAAATTTGGCTTATTTTACAAGAGGGTGCCATAAAAAGATCCAGTTAACTGCCGCCCGAAGGTTCAAAATACACGCCGTTTTTCTCTCCTTTTTTTCGCCATCCAAGAACGCCAAACTTTGAACAGGTCAGTGAAACGATATTTCCTATAAAATACTAACCCCCAAATCCGCCCATTTCTGAAAATTGCAGCAATGACCAATCATGTCCACTGCCTTTATCAAGGCATATTTATGGGTGATTTACTTGTTTGGTGAAAGTGTCGATTGTCCGATTCTTCGTTTACACGGTAGGCTATTGGCTACATGGTGATGTCCATCCTAGCCTGTCTGGCCTCATGTGTGGTCATCGGCTTCAGCAGCACCGCCCTGAGTATTTTATCAGGTTGCTACTTGTGTTCGGTAAGTCATAATTTGCTGATAACTATAGCTTTGGTAATAATCCAAAATAAAATTGATTAGTTTAAATATGAAAGCTGACTGTTTATAAAGGTAGTACCAGTACCAATGCTCCCGATAATTATTTCCGTCTGAAATGCTGTCACTTGCGAGATAGTTGTATCTGAAGCTTAGTAAGTAGCTTTTTACCTCAAAAACACTCTGATGGCTCATTTCAATCTCAACTATCGAAATAGGCACGTGTGAATGTATACAAATCAGTGTTAAATCACAACGGTTTTTCACTATTTTTGTGTCATTGTGGGGTGACAGATTGAGCTCAAACGTTCACAAGTTAGTTTGTTTGTTTCATTTATGTTAAATCGCACAGAGTATGAACGCTGCTATCAAATGCACTACAGACCATGTGCCATTCTAAACCGCCCTCTTTTTGAATGCGCCCGCGGTAGTATGCGCACGCATCCGTGTTTTGCATACATTTGGTTAAGGAGCGATATCAAAGGTCACATGATTCAAAGGCGACCAGATCGTCTCTGAATTATGTAACCTCTGAAAGTATTTGGAAGCCTCAATAACTACTAAGGCCTACCCGACGTACCCGTTTGAAATGTCAAACTTCGTAAGTTCGCGCGTATGTGTGTACCATTCTGTGTATCTCGTGCAAACGCATAGTGCGAAAATAATGTCCTCTTCGTGACAAACTCTTGGTGGCGCACACAATCTTGAGTGTGTTTAATTTATGTAGTGTGCACCTCTTCTTTTTCATTCTGTATTAAAAGTGCGTATTTCTCTTTTTTCTTTGATTATAGGGTTATACGACTGTGCATGCCTTTCTGCTTATTCTAGGGCTAGTGGAGTTCGTTGCCTCAATTACCGGCGCCAGCATGACGTGCAGTGCCGTCTGCTACACCGAACCAACCCAAACGGTGGTAGGTGGCTGTACCGTTACATATGAGGGACCAAAGTTGAAGAATTGTTCGATGATTCTTCTAAAAAAAGATAGGAATGTACTTTAAAATGTCGGCAAAAGTAAATTGTTAAAGGCACACATTGCCCTGAAATCACCCCAAATTTCATCTCTTTGGGTGAGTTACCTGAGCTTGGGTGTAAAGTCTACCATAATGTCTGATATGTTTACGAAGAAATGAGGAAAAACCGAAAATCTGACATTCAGACTGTGGGCAGCCAAAGCCCACACAGCCAATTGGCACCACTCTGAATTTAACATTGTTTTCAGGGGTCCCTGAACTTGAATGGTTTTCGTCAACGATTTTCAGACAAACGGTGCATTTTCAAGGGATGGTCGTGTACGGTATTATATTTTACTTTTGAATATTTCAAAGCGCAGTAGTTTGAGGACGAACGCTTTTTGTAGCCCAATTGGGCGCCTCCAAGGCAACGCGTCTTTGTCAGTAGGCACAATATAGGGGGTTTCTCAAACCTTGGCTTCCGCTTGGGCTTCGGCTTCGTCTCCAGCTATTCCCCAGTCCCATTGCCAATCTGAAGCCTTGAATACGTAAATATATTAACAGACTCTGGCTCCGGATTAAAACATCAGACTTTGATATACATGTAGCAAAACAGTATCCAGGATCTTGCCAAATCTGGGGACATAAAATTGCGCGAAGCCGAACCCCGAGCCCAAGCCAGGGTTTGAGAAATGCCCCTTGATGTATTGTTAATGTCTTTTCTTGATCAGAGCCCAAAAGCCAACTAAAGTTTAATATCAAGTGCCTTCAGCACCAGATATTTGTTACTTATATTAGTTAACCAAACCATTATTTATTTATTTGGAAGAGTGATGTACTTAAAATATCGAATAATTTGCTCATTCGGGTCTGTTGATAACATTCAAGTGTCTTTTTGACTAATTCCAAAAGAGGTGGGCCTGGCAACATTTTTGTGGGTGGTTGGGCGGGTGGGATATTTTTTAAAGTGAAAGTAGTTAGGGTACCTTGCTCATGAAGCTGAATATCGAATTCTTGTTAAGATTTTCAAATCTTTATTTGACAGATCGCATACCAAGCTCAGCCACAGATGGTGGTCGCTGGCCAGCCCCAGCTTGGTAAGTTACAGGATAGCCTTCTTTTTTTTAACATGGAGGACTTGGAGGGCGCGGCGATGTTTGGGAATTGTAAACCCTTCTCCATTGTGGCTGTCCCAAGTATAGCAAGTATATATTTTTTTATATACTTGCTTGAATCGCCTTACTGTAAATAATGTATAGAGCTACAACGATCGGTTGTTAACGCTCCAATATGGCTGCATTGCCGCTTCTAGTCACGTGGGTGAATACGGTCCATCTTAAGGTGCCACGCAGTATCATGTTGAGGTAGCTTTTCAAACTATAATGCGTTTGCAATGCTAACTTTTCTTCTTCCTCTTCTTGATGCAGCCTACGCTCCGCCGGCACAGTATCAGCCGGCACAGTATCAGCCACATCTCCAAGCGCAGGCCATGTCTCAAGCTCAACCTACCGGTGATTACAAGTACTAGGCCCTCACTAGATAGGTGGCCTTTGACCTGCAGCCACGTGGCCTTTAATATGAGTGGTCATTCTGAATATAACTTCATTGTGTTGATCACATTTACAGTGTCACGTCACAATGCCATGCATGCAGAGTTCATTATAACTACATATGATAGGTAGACGGGCCTATACAAGCGATTTAAATTTTAACAGTTCGTTCTTACTGGAATTTTAAAAACATAATTTTGGTACAATATATCTGACCCTTGACCTGCAGCCTCGTGGCTTTTAAATTTTTGTGGTCATTCTGAATAAAACTTCATCCTAATGCTACGCAGAAATTATTGTAACTGATAGGTAGACCAGCGTTTTAGAGATTTAACTTGACTATTTTGCACATCGTTTTAAATGGTGTGCATAGTGTATTTTTATGAATATTGTCATAACGCATAGTATATGATGCTGTTAAGTTCTGTATTTCATTATCTATGTAGTGTGCTTATTCTTTTAAATTCTTTTACATTTTTGTGGTCATTCTGAATAGAACTTCATCATAATGCTACGCAGAGATTATTGTAACTATGATAGGTAGACCAGCGTTTTAGAGATTTAACTTGACTAATTTGTACATCGTTTTGGTAATACGATACCGGTATGCATAGTATTATTATTTTTTTTTTATATTGTCATAACGCATAGTATGATGCTGTTAAGTTCTGTATTTCATTATCTATATGTAGTGTGGTCATTATTTCAATATTTAGTTTATTTTATCCAGAGAATCATGCAGTATACCCAGTTCAACTTGTGTTGTACGACCATGATAATAATGTTGGTTTTCATTTGAAGTATAAAGAGGTGACGGTTTTCAGTTCCGCTAAATTGATGTTTGTTTGGTAAAAAAGGTTTGAAGTTGTGCATGGTGAAAGTACAGCAATAAGGTAAAGGTTCGCGGTGGCACCATGTGGAATTGTTCTCTTCTGTGAGTTTAATGAGTTTATTATGGTTCTGAAAAGAACCGAGTTTCTAATTATAAAGTCACAAAAGAGACGAATTCCACATGGTGCTACCGCAAACCTTTACCTTATTGGTACAAAAGGGAACTCCGTGCCAAAAGAACATTATAGGGCTGCGTCAGCTCCGGTCGTCCCAATGAGTGAGATTATAAAATAAAAGGTTCTTTGAGCCCGCGTCTGTATGGTTCCAGCGGACGGTCGTCTAAGCCTGGTGAAGCTCACCGTGCGGCACTATAGCGGCAGGGTTGGCAGGGTGGGATTTGGCGAGGCGATCAGGAATGCTAAATCGGCGACTCTCCATCCGACGGAGGATGATCCGCCTCGCAGTGTGCTGTGCACTTGTACACCGCGAGAATGGCGAACTGTGAATATCGTCGACACTGAACCTTGAAATGTCGTTCCAGGGCTAGTGTACAAAAACCGCACGATGTGCCGATAGTATTAATATACTGCCAGTGCAGACAGACACTCAGCCCACCCTAAGGTCGGGATAGAATCCAATCTAAATTTAATCCACTCTCCATGAATGTTGCTGGCCTAAATTTGTTTCACATGATACATGTGCCATATTTCTTAAGTGATTGTTGTGTGTCCCTTAGCAAGGATTCCAGCTTCAACGAGCAGAATTCCGCATTCACTCAGAAGAATTTTTGTTTTTAACTTTCAACGAGAGAACCCTCCGCCAAAAGTCCCCTCCTATCCAAAATACTCAATGTGGGTGACGATGCCTCATTAAGAAATCATCACAGTAGTAAATACTCTTTTATTATTTGTTTATTATTATTTATTTAAGAAATCGAAAGCGCCACCACTTCACAACTGGTATACTCACCCCCCCCCCCTCCCATGCAGCCTTTAAAATTATTTCTGGGCAAAAATCTATTTCTGATACACTTTTTGGTTTGTCATTGCGCGTTTTGTGTCATTTTAACATTGATGTTTGCTTTATGAATGTAAAAGCATTTCTGTATACATTTTAAGACGTTGGAATGGTTGGACTAAGTTCAATAGCCTTCCCTCATGCACTAAATGACTGTCAAATGACTGTGATAAGACATTGCATTGTCAAAGGGTAGATCGAGTGGCTATTCATGCAATAAATATTTTCCAACTTTATGCCTAATTTCTTTGTTGAGTCTAGATATTTCTGGAAACTTTACCATAAACTGGTTTCAGGGATTTAATTTCATCCATATTTCTCTTGATGATATTCCTGTAAATTCATTTGTTTGGCGAATTTTTCCCATCTCGGAAAGCACTGAGCATCCATGCAGTGTTTCAAACGGTAAGCACTTAAAAAGACCAACCAAAATGACATCGTCACGCCTTGTGCCTATTCAATAAAGCCTTGTGCCTATTCAGTAAGGCCCAGTGCGCTTTCAGTAATACATGACGATGTCGTTTTGGTGGTTCTGAAACAGTGCCTTCCGCTTCAAACACTATGGGCAAACAAAAAATCCTCTTTTAAAATATCTGTGGGTTCTGAGGTTAGCTTCCACGCTCTGTTGCTTGGTTATTCTGTCTGTGTATGCGATGGACCAGGCCGCAAGCAGGCGCCCTGTCGTCACCCTAGCCAGGGTTGCTCCCCCGGCCAGCGTAGCCGCCTCACAGGCTGTCCAACAGCAACTGGTAAGTCGGGCTACGCCCTATCAACCGTGCTGTTAAATTAACACCATGCATATACGTATACATATAGATAGCACGTGGTGTTAAATGAGCACCACAGATTTTGCGGTGTGTGTTCCTCGCCCGGGGGGGGGGGGTACTCAGTACAAATGGCCACACGGGGACGTGCCGCAAACATGGGTCGCATTTTCGACAGTCCGGTATATCAATGACCCCTTTTTCTCCCCAATTAGTGGTATACTCATCGGTTGTAATTCTATCCTCTGTAGGCCTATTGACATGGGAATTTTATCACATACTGGTATATCAATGGGTCGTCAATTTTCCAGATTGAGTGGTAGTAATAACGTTAAAGATCGCCCGAGAGAATTCTTTATTCCCGACAGTAAAATAGTAAAACGTGTGCGTTCGTATATATATATATACAGTGATTGCAAATGTCTGCGTTGTGTGCATTGTGATCACCGTACGTATACACCATGTATAGTATAGTACCAGGCAGCTCGTACCGCGCACGCGTCGAGTGTGCACATAACCTTCCGACCATGACCTGCTAATTTGTAATTTTTATATGGTATTTGGATGGGTCAATATCTAGGGTTGGTATATCAATGGGTGGTATTTTAATCTAGTATCATGGGAACCTATTATATATTGGTTTATGCATGGTAGTAAAAGCAAGTTCAAAGTGGTATAGCCATCGGTCTTACCTCAAAATCACGAGAGGCACCCCCCTATACCCTAAAAAAAAGTGAGGTCCCCCCCCCCCCGGGGGTTCCTCGGTGCATGCCTCCTGTACTGTGCAGGATTTGCTGGGATATGTTGATGAAAATGGAGAGCAACGATTGATTACCTGCACAATTCTTTACGGTGTCATGTAAATATCAGACTCTTTATAGCATGGTGGAATGCACCAAAATAATGTGTAATGAACCATGGAGGAAGGATATATCCTTCCTCCATGAATGAACGCAACAAATTTTTGCAATGGAATAGCCCTAAACCTTTATGCTGAACCCTAACCCTGACACCTTTCCGTACTCTAATCCTCACCCCTACTGCACCGAGTCAATAGGTCGGCTTTCGGATTATGTGAACACTAACTTTTTCTCACCACTTTCAAATGAAATTCATCACGACGGAGGGAACCTCATACTGACTCTTTTTGGAACTCCTCACCTGTAACCTGCTTCCCTTCTATAATCTTTCAGAATTCACAAACGAAACGTGAATAGATACCTTCTATCCCTGTGATTTCTGGGTTTTTTCTTGTCTTTTGTAGCCCACAACTTAATTAAGTGGCCTTCTGGCCTTGTGTTGGGCGATAAAAAATGATAAAATTGTTATATAGATTTGTTGACAAGCCTGCATGGATAACTGGTGTAAGTATGTATGTGTCTCTCTAGTGTGGTGAATACAGAAGTTTGCATTTTTTGCCAAAGATCGTATAGCGCCGCGTAGCGGCCCATACGCACACGAAGTTCAGTACCCCCCCCCCCCCCCCCATACGTGGTTTTCACAGGCTGTGGACCATTTTGAATACTTTTTTGTGCACTGAGAACTGACATGCTTTCATATGATAATTCGTTCTGATTAAGGGAAAACAGGCCTGTACGTGTGTTTGGAAACGGGTGGACGTGTTCCAAGGTCACAGAAGTGTTATATGGATATTCCCAAAATACAGTAACTGTTGGTTTAGAGGCGGCCTTTGGTAAAATATCAACAAGGAGAGGGGAAATGCTTTTGAGTATTTGAAACCTATCGAACTGAAATATTTGAACAAATGCTTTATTCGACCCGGGAACACGATGGGGATTTTGCCTGTGCAGTTCGAGATGTTGGCTGTGATATAGCAGGGCTCACAGTATAGTGTACGGTACGTAATGTAATAAACAGCTCATGGTGTACGTGTCGTATATTATGACAATAACACACAATCACTGAAAAAACATAACAATGCATACGCGCAAATATGGTCCAATCCAAAGCTTTAAATCAGAGCTACCTATACCGACCCCCCACATTAAATAAAGCAGGAACCAGTGTAATATTAATTGTGGTCATGTTTAAGGTAACTGTGCAGCCGACCCAGACTGCGGGTGACACAGATCAGCTTGGTAAAACATGGAAGGCTATGAAGGTGACTGGTATCCTCCAGATCGTCCTGGGGAGCTTGACCATCATCCTCGGCGTCGTTAGCTTGCTGCTGCGAACCACATTTTCCGTGGTCGGATATCCACTTTGGTGTGGTCTCTTTGTAAGTACACGGCCTCAGAGTATTGGGGGGGGGGGGGGGGGGGTTGCGGTGATCGAGTTAGTCTTACCAACAGCGCTAGTGGAAGTTATCCCGCCTGGGCCTATAGGTCTAAACATTAGGATGATTTCTTTGTTATCTCTTGAAGATTTATCCTCTAATTATGTCTGGACGCAGGAAAACCGTAAGGGTAGGGCTGGCAACTTCAACTGTAGCCCTTCACCCAAGAGTAGCTTTTACAAAACATGAGGTTTGAATTCGACCATAGTTCTTGATTGAGACATAGATTGCAATTTGCTTTTCTCCATAGGAATAGAGGGAATTCATACAAGTGTATAGCATTGATTGTTCGCTGATGTCAAAAGAAATTCTAAAGCCGGAGAAGCAAAAAGCTTTGCGAAATAATAAGTGAATTCACGATTTAAAAAGGCTGTATAGTTCTCACGCACTATCATAGAGAATCCGGTCAGGTCCGACTTGGTCCGGCAGATCCGACTTTCACCAACACGTACCCCACTATGAGTAACCTAAGTACAGATGAAACTTACCGACGGTACACATAAAAACCATGTAATGTTTTGTGTCAAATGAAATCCTTTATGGCTACAAACTCCTAGCAGTCGGTATTAAACATTACATTTTACATTTGGCCCTTGATATACAGTTCTATATTGTTGCTGGTAGCTTGGGCGTGATCACTGGGCGAACGAGGAGTTCATGTTCCGTAAGTAGTGTACCGTATCCTTGGCTCGTAGTCTTTTCTTTAAAACCCTTTGCGTATACGGAAGACGCCATGCATGGCGTCAAAAAAAGGTATCACCAGGCCGAAAGACGCCATTTGCCGCTCTTTGTGCAGTTTCAATCCATTGTTGGATTATTGTGTATGTTATATGCTTGACTGCACAAACACATTGTAGCGGTTCGCTTGGCTGCCAGAACTGCCGCGACACCCCGACGTCTCCCATAAAAAACCGTACTCAAGGGGTTAAGTGTAGTGTACATGATTGGTTATTGTTGCAATTTTCAGAAATTGACGGATTTGGGGGGTTAGTATTTTATATAAAATATCGTTTCACTGACCTGTTCAAAGTTTTGCGTTCTTGGATGGCGAAAAAAACGAGACAAAAACGGCGTTCGTTTTCAATTCCGTCAGGCGGCAGTTAACTGGATTTTCTATAGCGCCCTCTTGTAAAAGAAGCCCAATTTTTGGAAACGGGATCGTTTTAATTTGTTCACATAACTGCGCGAGCCGACTGGTTAACTTAAACCCCGTCGCTTGATCGGTATGCACTACGCGACACACACTTGTACTATAATTGGAACCTTGCGCCTGTTTTCTGATTTTGTTAACCCATTTTAGACACAACGCGGACTGACTACATTCGGACAATAGAGGGCAGTATTTTTAAAATCCGTAATTGTT
Source organism: Hippasteria phrygiana (assembly GCA_037893225.1). NCBI lineage: Eukaryota > Metazoa > Echinodermata > Asteroidea > Valvatida > Goniasteridae > Hippasteria > Hippasteria phrygiana. Next base: position 1,626,988 of record JAZGUH010000008.1, on the reverse strand, counting down.
TTCCAACGATTGTTCGGCCGAACTTACAGTTTACTCGATTCTCCATTTCAAGGCCATCGGCTACATGGTCATGTCCATCTTTGCCTGTCTGGCCTCGTGTGTGGTCATTGGTCTGAGTGGCGGCTCAATGTCAGACGACCTCCACTGCAGTGAGGAATCGTCCTGCAACACGGTAAGTAATGGTCAACCAGCGGTCAACTGGTGGTCAACAGATTGCCTATGAGCAACATATTTAGACACCAACATTAAAGATCAAACGAAATTTAATGAAAGTCTATCTCAGATTTCTGAATTGTGTAACTAAAATTCCCTTTTGGACTCGAGGTATAAGGATTGTCTTTTCACCTTTCAAAATGTTCGAGGTATTTCCCTACATGTGAGGGCGCTGTTGCTGCGATGTCAACCAACTTATTGTGCAGTTCAGTTTAGGCACTTACAGTACACCCTCCCTACACAGAGAAAAAAGGATTCATGTAAGAACTTGTCTCTATTATATTTGGTTCTAGGCGGGTCTTGTGGCCGTGAATGCCACGCTGATTTGTCTTGGCCTGGTGGAGTTCGTGATGTCCATCATTGGTGCCAGCTTGACGTGCGGCGCCGTTTGCTGCTTCACACCAGCACAGACTGTGGTAGGAAGTGTGACATGGTGCGCCACCAAGCGGTTGCACCGGCAGTGGTGTAACTACGGTGGGGGGGGGGGGGGGGGCACGGGGCACGTTCCCCTAGCTGACGTTCCCCAAGGTTCCCCCATATAAAATCTTGAAATGTACAAAGGATTAAACAACTGTTCATGTACTTTCAGTTCCCCCTTGAAAAAAATGTCGTAATTTCACCCAGTTACGCCACTGTGCACCGGAGAGGTTATTTTCCAGCTCCGGGCATCGGAAGGGGGGGGGGGGGGGCACAGTACCAGCTATAATAAGGGGTCCCATCAAAAGAAAAAAACACAACTATTATAGAATTCTGATGCTTTTGGTTTTTACCAACGGCACGGGGGGCCAATTCAAAGCAAATTTTTGTTAGTCCGAGTCCCTGTATTATACCGAGTCTTTTAATTTTAATTTTAATTTTGGCGGCAGCTTTAGGCCTACCTGTCTTCATCGATAATGACCACAGGGAGTGATCATCGATAGTGATAACCCCCACCACCCACATAGACACCACCATCAAAATTCATTGTGATGAGGGTAGGCCTATACTGATGAAGTTTATTGAAAGATCTTCTGGCACAAATTGTCAAGGAAAATTCATATCTTTTTCCCGGATCACAGTTCTGTCTCCACGTCCCATAATCCGTACAGTTTTAATACCTTATTTTTGGGCAACGTCAAATAGTGGAAAAGTTCAGTTTGCTTTTCCCCATTGCATTGTGCACCGTGTTAATTGATGCGCTGTACGGTCATTATTTTGTAATTCTGGTTGGCTTATTGGTTTTGATGGGAATCTCTTAGGTAAGAACAGGACAGCCCGGCCAGGCAGCTGCTGACCAGCCTAGTGACTGGAAGGGGATGAAGATGACCGGAATCACGCAGATTGTCCTGGGTTGCTTGACCGTCGCAGCTGGGGTCATCAGCATAGTAGTTGGTGCTGGCTTTTCTTATACTGGATACCCGATTTGGTGTGGCTTCGCGGTAAGTATCGCGCTTGCGTCCTCCTCGTGCGAGACTGCAAAACCGGTCGCCTGCGCCTGTACGGTCCTTGTGTATTCTTGTTATGCATTGACTGGAGTGTCATTGGAATGGTCTGAAAGTATCGATGACGTCATGTCCTACAAGTGTTTACCGCATGACGTTGCAGTTTTCAGTAGGGGTCACCGCTCGACGCTTAATATACTTTTACGTGGAGAATGCCGACATACGATCGGTTTTCGACCAAAAGACAGTCAATGTGCAGTTTTAGCCCTCTCTAGTCGTGGAAGATAACACCGTTATAAACTATCAAAGATGATTAATGTGAAGGGGATTTTACTCGGGAGCCACAAGGTCGAAAAATGAGCGTGGAAATGATATAAAGTGTATGTGAAAATCTTATATTACGAGCCGCGGCGGTGACCCCCCCCCCCCCCCCGTGATGCATTGCGCGCGGTAAACATGCAGCAAGAAACGTCAATACATTGGGTTCTTGTCAATGTTATAATTGGTACAGAAACGCCAATTGCGCCGGAGAGGCCATTTTCAAACTTCACGGTCAACAACTCGGTGTATTTCTTGTGGAAATTTAGTATGTAGGCCTATCTAAAAGGAATTGGAAGCCTGGTAAATATTACCACCCAGTGAAAATGTCAAACTGCTTAAGAGTGCGCGCGTACCATCAGTTGTTTTGCCTCGGGAAAAATGACGTGTTCTGTTTAGTGCGAAAATAGCCTCTCTTTGACAAGCTTGGTGGCGCACTGCGAATCACTCCTATTGAAGTCCTTTGGCATTATAACCTTTTTTTTCGAGTTTTAATTACTTGCGATTCCTGATTTCAGATTTCTTTTGCTCGTAACTTGCAGTTCTTCAATGTCGCTGGCATCTTGGGCGTGGTCGCTGGACGCAAGCGGAGTCAATGCATGGTAAGTAAAAAAAACCGTCAGGCGTCAGATTAAAACTGAACAAGTCAAAGGTCATTACAACGTACGGGTACGTTTTCAATTTCTGATGTAATTCTTCATTTCTTTATTTATTGCAGGCTATTGGCTATACGGTCATGTCCGTCTTCGCCTGTTTGACTGCAGCTTTGGTCATCGCTTTGTCTATTACGTCCTTAGCCTTTTACTATGGCTATTGCGGTCAGCGTGAGTCCTGCGCTAACCCTGTAAGTAGCCAACCTTTTTGGGAAATATGAGTCACCGCATATTGTCAGAACAAAATAACCTTTCCACTGTGTTCAGTGACAATGGGCGCATTTCCTCTTTACCAGTTCTCTCCGAACGAGGGCTATAAAAGAAACTCGAGGTACGGACCTGCAAAAAGAAAACAAATCAAAGATAGGATATGGGAATAAATATTCCTCTTGAAGCAGGAAAGGTCGTAAGATGATGGGAAACATGCATCACATCTAACAAGTTATGCCTGTTCTCTTTGGCGACAGGGCCGTGTGGGCGTCAATGCCACACTGATTGTTCTTGGCTTGTTGGAGTCCGTCATGTCCATCGTCGGTGCCTGCATGACGAAATGCACTTCCCCCTCCAACAGACCCAAAACGCCTGCACTGTACCACACTGTGGTAGGTAAACCTTAACAGAATAGTGCAGTAGACATTTTATGACTTAAACACTATCCGCACTTTACCGTTTCCCATTCGATCATGGCAAACGGCGCCCATCCAGGACGTCCGCGATCATCCTAGCTATCTTACAGCGCCGGCGGGTGCGTTTTGGCGGTCATAACCGAAAATTGGTTCTAAAAATTGTTTCTCTTTTGTTAATCATTTTGGGGATTTGAGAATTTCATATTGAGGTGCGTAATTCTCGCCAGTTTACAATTTCAAAAGAAATTCACCGACAAGAAAAGACAGAACCAATTATTGGTTGTGACTGCCGGTAGTTAGTTATGACCACCAAAACGGGACGGGAATACATCTGTGATGCGCTAGGAAAGAAGACATAGCAAGCCTAGCGCAAGATCGACGTCTATGGAAGACATTCAAGTCGCCTGCTTCGTAGCCGATTGCTAATGACGATATTGCGGATGACGATGCCGATACAATGACGATGCCGATAACGATGCCGATGACGATGGCAATAACGACATTATGTCAGGGAGCTTTCTATGTTTTCCAAAATAATATTAAACACGGATTCCTATATTCGGCATCCGTGAACGCAAAACTTTGAACAGTTCAGTGGAGCGATATTTCCCATAAAATACTATAAACCCCAGATCCGCCGATTTCTGACAATTACAGCTGTCATTCCCTTTAACAGATCAGCTACCATGCTCAGCCGCAAGACTTAGTGGTTACGACCGGACAGCCCAATGATAGTAAGTTAATGTTAAAGTAAATAATAGTTATAAATGATTCTTATAATGTAGGCCTACAGGAGCACCAGTCCACGCGTTGTAAGCCTCGTTGGCTCTCTAGGACTGTATGAGTACCTGGATGGGATTCCACAAAGTAGATTTGTATTGTCCAGAGAGAGGATGGACTGGTTATTACCTGTGGTTTGACAAACTGTCTTATGTGATAAAACCATTTAATGTTGGATCAGTCGAGAATAAATAACGAAATCCATGGTTGATATGATAAAGGTCAGGATTTCCAAGGAAAAAGTATAACATATATGCGTGCTTATTGCATAAATCTCTTGTCTTTTCCTCCCTGTTTGCGCAGCCTACCCTTCCCAGCAGGCCATCGGCACCACCCAGGGACAGTTACAACCTCCGCCTCAGGGCTGCCAACCACAAATCCAAGGACAGACCATTGCTCGGGCTCCACCAGCCAATGATCCCCAGTACGAGACCATCGGATAGGCGACCTTTGACCTGTAGGAAACCCAGGTCTCAACATCTAACGGGTGAAACGACTCGAAATCGTAATCGGAAATGAATAAGGCTTTCATGAGAGATGACAATAATGCTACATTGGTGGATTATTTTTATGTATACGGTTATTGTACGTTTAAATGCACGTGGCTCTTACGCCATTGGTAATTCACAGCGCAGTGCTATAATCATTGGGGATGGGAAAACGGTCATTTTAATGACTTTAAATTCCGACGGTGCATTTAACTAATACACTGTATTTTACAAGTGAGCCATATCACTTTTCTAGTACTAAGTTAATAGGTGTTCGGGCATACTAAGTTCCGATTGAAATATTGTTCGAGTTTTTTCTTTTATTAATCTCGATAATATTTCTCTGCAGCATATTTCTTGAAAACGGGATAAGATATGAACTTGAAAGTTGGTACCAACATTAGCCCTGATCCCGAGGTGTGCTAATTATTTTTGCGACGTCATGATGACGTCATACGTTATGGGATGTTACATTACGACCAATTAAAAATTTAAAAATGCAACTAATAAAATCACAGTACTACTAACCCAAATTGATAAATTCTTCAACTTTTGTATATAGATTTAAATATTTAACATTTTAAAAGTAACTTTGGTTACAGAAATGGTCTTCACTTCCGGGTGGCCATTTATTTGTCAAATGAGGGCGGTATATATCTCTAATGGTTTCTTCGGCCGGCCGGCAGGCTGAATGAAGCTGGCTGCACTGGTGAAATAATCGTTTGCAAAATTTATTTCAAGTAGGCTATTCTGATTTCAAATATTTTTAAATTTAGTGTAAATCAATAGAGAATGTACTCAGTTTTCTGAATTATGCCATCATCTAGCTAACCAAGACAGTGTGAAACAGGAAAATGGATTGTACTTCTATGTGCATGATGTGTGTGTAATATTGATTTAAATGCTAGATATTCTGAATTAAATTGAAATCTTTCAAATGAATTTAATTCAGTATTGGAAAATTCCCATTCATTTTCCATTGCAATATATTTTGTACAATGTACATTGCACATAGAAAATATTTACAAATTCAAACGGGGCTGTGAATATTTTATGACATTCAAATGACTAAGTAATGAGATATAGTCTGTGTTCAAATTATAATCTTAGTTTTAAATCAAATGAAATAAAGACAAAATAACATGGTCACACAAATATATTATTTTAAAGTCTGACTTCTTTTTAATTGGAAATAATTTGACGATTTCAATTTTGTTGGAGAATAAACTCATGGAACCAAAGAGCGTAGCGCGCCGCTGTGTGGCGCTGTTACGCCCCAACTACGGTCATGGTACCAACTATACTTGGGCCAGTCCCATCTATAGTTGGGCCGGTACCAACTAGAACCGGACAGTTGGGAAATCCCAACTATAGTTGGGACTAAACGCGACGGGGGGTGTCGTATTTATTGTAAGGCGCATGACTGAAAAAGTCATTCGTCATGATTATGCAAGATCACAGGGTTGGGGGGGGGGGGGGGGGCTGCACTGTTATGCAAATCTCTGGCCGGGCCACGTGTATAATCATGGTACAATGGTGCATGGACGGGTATGAAAAATTGAAGGCCGGGAGTAAGGTGGGGTCATTATTGATCTCCAAGGGGGGGGGGGGGGGGGGGGGATGGTCGCTTTCATGCTATTTCGCGTCGCTCATACACATGAAAAACAGTTTCACACTCTTGAACAAAAGGAAACAGACATAATGTTTTGTTTCCTCAAATATTTAATTAGCATGTGATTGGGGTAATAGTCTCAGAGTGCCGATACACTTATCTCGATTTCTTCACATTTTTCGTCTGTAACAATACAAAAATACACTGCAATTTTATATCAATTCGTTAATTATTTGTTATTTAAATAAAGTGAAATGTGTTCAAGTAATAAGAATGAGTTTTCAGTGCCTATTGCAGTCCATCCCTCCCAACCATAGTTGGGACCACCACTTTGTGGCAGGCAATGCATAACATGGCTGATAATTTTTAAATACAGTGAAATTGTGTTCAAGTAATAAGAATGACTTTTCAGTGCCCAGTGCAGTCCCAGCCATAGTTGGGACCCTGGCCCAACTGTGGCAGGCAGTAACCATAACATGGCTGATAATTTTTTTAATGCAGTGAAATTGTGTTCAAGTAATAAGAATGACTTTTCAGTGCCCAGTGCAGTCCCAGCCATAGTTGGGACCCTGGCCCAACTGTGGCAGGCAGTAACCATAACATGGCTGATAATTTTTTAATAAAGTGAAATTGTGTTCAAGTAATAAGAATGAGTATTCAGAGCTTATAGTGCAGTCCCAACCATAGTTGGGACCACTACTTCAATCCTGGCCCAACTGTGGCAGGCAGCAACCATAACATGGTTGATAATTTTTTAATAAAGTGAAATTGTGTTTAAGTGATACGAATGAGTATTCAGTGCTTAGTGCAGTCCCAACCATACACTGTACAATGTAGTTGGGACCACTACTTCAATCCTGGCCCAGTCGTGGCAGGCAGTAATCACAACATGGCTGATAATTTTTTTAATAAATGATGAAATTATGTTCAAATTGGTTAAATAGTAAAGCGTTGGCGTTGCTGATTTCGTCCATGGTATGATGTTTAGCAAGCTTGGCCTACTAACCATAAATAATAGCCGGCTGGCAAGCCACGTGCGTCGAACCCACGAAACTTCCTTTCCAAGCCTGGTGCGCGCCATACGATTTTCGTAATTTATGCATATATTCACGTGCGGTTCCAATCCCCGCCCCTTCAGTCCCAACTGTAGTTGGGATTTCCCAACTACTCCGTCGCAGTTGGGACCGGTCCCAACTACAGTTGGAGCCGGCCCAGGTATAGTTGGGACAATGCCATAGTTGGGGCGTAACAGCGCTACACAACTTTGCATTCATTCAATTAGGTGAATCCCCACGTTTTTAGTACAAGGGAGAAATGTGCAGTATTTCACAAATCAATTGTGTTTTCTATTGCCCAAGATTGAAGACAGGGTATATATTTTGTATAACCAGTTAAAGCTGGTGGAGCAAAACATATTTCATAGTGGTTGGTTGTTCTTATAAATAATGGGTAAACAGTCAAATCAAGTACTTTTTTGCCACCCCTTTGTTAGAATAGAATGGTCTATGTTTACATCTGTAATGATAGGCTGGCGCCCACTATGCCGTTAACAATTCGTGTACTTAATAATACGACAAGAAAAGGTGACCAGATCATGGTATCAATTTGTTGTTAGCCAGTTTGTTTTGATCGGGAGCTCTGAGCTTCGATTTTGGGGTTCCAAATGGCGAATCTTAGGCGGCTTGGTGTTTTGAGTAGACACATTTGTCCACAGAAAGCTAACAGACCAGTTATTGGTGCCGTTAATACAGTGTTACAACGACAACAGTTGTCTTCGACCTCAGAAACAGGTCTGGTCTGCGTGACGTACAGTGTGTCTTAATACTCCTCTATCTATGACTATGCTATGATGAGCAGTGATGAGTGGCGTAATTTATAACTGGGTGGAAATTTCTGGGGGGGGGGGGGGGGGGTAACCGGTACCTGGGGGCCGGGCGCACACATTTGGGAAAGATTTTGGAAAGAGTTCCATATCCGGACAACACTTATTTTCCCTTAATATAACTTAAAAACTACAAAAAAGTGTAAATCTGATGAAGAAACACGAATTTAGGAGGGAAAAATGTTCAACTTATTCTTTGAAAATACTTTGACTTTTTCTGTCATGGCCCGTAGACTTTGTGCACGAGGTATAAGTGATGTCCGGATATGGAACTCTTTCCAAAAACACAAACTTTCTTCCCCTATATTTCACAAAAATTTCCCAACATAATTCTCAAATTTAAACGTTGTGCCAAGTGTTTATACAATTCTGAACACAGATGGACTAGTTATTTTCCAGGATTTGCCGGTCCTGACTGATTTTGGTAGGGGGTATTAAAGTAAAATCTTTCCGCCAGTTGAAGTAGGACTGTAATGGTGACAGTAAAAAGACAGAAGTTAAAAAAGGAACCATTTACAGCCCTATTTGTAGTGCTTGGGGGAACGTGTGGTGCTGCCCCTATCCCCCCTGTGCCCGTTCCCCCCTCTAGTTATGGTACTGGCGACGAAACTAGCGAGGATCACGAGCTGGCGCAAAGACCTTCATGTCATCACAAAATTATTTTCTAATTTTAATATTTTATAATTAAATTATATGACTGAGTAATGTTTCTCAAAATTGCTATTTTTCAGAAGATACTGTTACCACAGAGAAGCAAGGAAACATCTTTCTGATAGGACTGAACCGGCCTGGAAATCGCAATGCAGTGAACAGGGAGACTGCATTTCGTCTTCGACGAGCATTTGAAGATTTTGAGAAGGACAAGGAATTGAATGCGGCCGTCTTCTATGGTGTAGGAAAGTCGCCATTTTTTTTTCTTTTTTGTTAAAACATTTTCAGGAGAGAAAAAAATCTGGATATGCTAAACCCGCTTATTTTTCTACATGGCCATATTTTTTGTGGTCTGATATTTTTATGAAGTTGTTTATTTTCTCATCACTGTAGTCTTTACCAATATTAGGGCTGTCCCGAATATACCGAATATTCGATCGTCAAGCGATTATTCGAATACCATTTTGCCAGTTCGAATATTCAAAAAGATATATATGCATGTACAGATACGACTCTGATGATATTTTAATAGAAAAGTTATGGCGCTTAGCAGTGTCAAATGCCGCATTTTTTGTCAATCGTAATTTTTTGTGGACGGAGGTTTATTGTTCCTGTCCGTAAAACCCTTGATACAACAGGGGCATGCAAACAAAATGCCGTTTGAATGGTCCATAATATCAATCGCCATACGTAAAACACCGGCGTGCTTTTACGTGCAATGTTTTTTTTACCGGTGCGGCATGCACTGAAAAACATGATCGGCGAGTATCGAATATTCGGTCAAACCCAGTTTCGAATATTCAAATACTAAATTATTCGAATACTAAATTATTCGAATACTAAATTATTCGAATACTAAATTATTCGAAAATGAACAGCCCTAACCAATATTATCGTAATTGTCCATGTCTTGGTTGTCATCGAAATCATGATCAATCACCCATCGCCAAAGTCACTGTTATTACTGTCAGCATGCCATGATCATTATCATAATCATCCTTCATCATCATCATCATCATCGTTGTCAATATCACTACTCATCGTTGTCAATATCACTGACCACTATCAACACACTGTCACATGATCAAATTCATCATCATTGTCACTATGAAGTATGATCACGCCATTGTCAGCAATGCATCATCATTAAAGGGATTAAATGGGATAATCCTCATCATTATACATTAGTATAACGCTACGATATGGAGCACATGAAAAATGGCAAATGCCAGGCGCCATTGCACTCAAAAGCTGCATTACAGAAACATGCTGTGTAGTCTGGCTGGGACTGCACACAGGACCGAATCAACACAAACGCCATTCACCGTTTTTCCTGTTTTCTGCATGGTAATACTGTCATAGTCAATCATTCTAATTCTAAACTCTCCCAACTTGACTAAGCATTCAATTTTCAAATCTGGTTAACTGCCTTTTTTTTTTTTTTTTATAAATTCTCAGGCGGAACATTTTGCGCCGGCTATGATCTCAAGGAACTATCTTCATATGAGCAGTACAACCTGACGGACGTCAAATTAGATCCATATGGTCCAATGGTAATCTGTGATTTCAATAAAAATATTTCTTTGGGTAGAACATTTTTTTTTTTTTATAAGATAATGGGATTACAGTTTAAATGTACATTTTGTATTAAGATAATTTCAAGCTCTGCATTAAGATCGGAATTACAATACACCTGCGCCGGACCAAAAACAGTTTTGGTAAAAACAAAAACTTCTTTTATGTACAAGTGATATATGGGTAAATAAAGTGTATTTTAAAAAACTATTACTCGCAGGCTTTGATGCAAAAAAGTAATTTTATCTTCAACAGGTCACAGTTCCAAAATTCTGCTTTTTGTATAAAAAGTAACTGATAAGTAACTGAAATTGCGTGAAAAATTGATTGAAAAATTGCAAAAATTCCCAATTGGTTGCCATTGACTTATGCACAAAATCAAGCCGTGTCTGTCCATGGGTTTGTCATTATGTGGATACACACCGTGCAGTCTTTTTTTGTATACAAATTCTGGTTTGGCTTATGACCACCTGCAGCTCTGAACTAACTGTCAGAAACTAGACCAATTTTTGTTTTATTTAACTGTCCATAATTCAGGGTCCCAGCAAGATGCAGCTAAGCAAGCCGGTGATTGCGGCTGTCAGTGGGTACGCAGTAGCTGGCGGGCTGGAACTCGCCCTCATGTGCGACATGAGGGTCGCCGAGAAGAGTGCCGTCTTTGGAGTCTTTTGTAGAAGATTCGGTAAATACTCCAACCTTCACAGGGAATTAATAGGTACCATCATCATGAGACGAAAAGGTTGGCCTCCCAGCTGTCTGTCACAAGTTATGAGCAGTTCCGTCTTACTGTTCGTAACCCCCGCTGTTATTAATCGGGTGCTGGTATGCCAATACGGGCTTGTGCGGCCACGAGTAACGCAAACAATAGGCAAACAATGGATTGAGTATGTGGAGGAATGCGCATATAGAGGCCAACCGGCCAGGTGGTCTTTTTCAAACCTCAGCTCTGGCCGTCGTCAGTATTCAAGAGCTTGAAAACGGATGTTTTATATCCCTACCAGGGGCCAATTTCATAGAGCTGTTAAGCACAAACATTTGCTTAGCATGAAAATGTCTTGCTTAGTTAAAACAGGTTACCAGCCAAAAGTCCATGTAATTTTCATGCTAAGCAAACAACAGCTGGATGCCAGTCAAAAGCAATATTCCACACATGGAAATCTGGTTGGTAATCCAGTTTTTAATAAGGAAGCATTTGCATGCTAAGCAAATGTTTGTGCTTAACAGCTTTATGATTGACCAGTCTGAGTGAGTTGAAGCCTATTAACTCTACCTACCCCAAGCCTTGCAAACTCCAACAGCAGGTTTTGTCAAGTTTTGATGGGTTCAGTACTGCAGGGCCTTGGCACCATTACTTTACATGGAGCTATGATGCCCCAATTTGTCCAAGTCCAAAGAATGTGCCATAGGTATACTGCACAGTGTTGGATTTTGACAGGTTGAGGAAGCCTCCTAGTAAAAATGCCTTTGGGGTTATTAGGGTTAACCCTAACCCCCTAGACCCTTTTTGCTAGGAACCATCCTCAATCCTTCAAAATCCTCCGATTATTTACCCTGCCCCCCCCCCCCCCCAAAAATGCATTCATTCTCAATCCTCCAAAATCCTCATGTGCTTGAAACACCATTCATCCTCAATCCTCCAAAATCCACTTTTTCTTTTTTTTTTCATTCATCAATCCTCCAAAATCCTCCTTGCTTGAAACACCATTCATCCTCAATCCTCCAAAATCCTCTTTTAAAAAAAATACCATTCATCCTCAATTCCTTCAAAATCCTCTAAAACTGCAAGGAGGATTTTGGAGGATTGAGGTGGGTTAGGGTTAATCTACATTTGGCCCCACACAGTTTGCTCAGTGGAAGAGCAAATGGCAGATTATCGACATAAGGCTTGGGCGTTTTTATTCACCGCGAGTGTTGATATTACAAGCTATCGTTCGTCCCAGATCCCATTTTGGGAATCGTTATCAAAAATAACAGAGATTGGCATGACAGACGCACAGGCATTTAGAATTGTGAGTATTCCGTGAGTGACATTGCAATTCGTCATTGACATTGTCAGCATATTTCACCCGTACCCAGGTGTTCCTCTGATAGACGGCGGTACGGTCCGTCTCCCCAGGCTGATCGGTCTGTCCAGGGCACTGGATATGATCCTGACGGGGCGGCCTGTCAGTGCAGAAGAGGCCCTCAGTTTCGGTCTGGTCAACCGAGTGGTGCCCGATGGAGAGGGTAAGACTTGAATTGATATCTGAAGTTAATGATACATGAATGCTGTCTGTGTACTTCAACAAATTGGATTCATGTTTTTATAGTGAATTTCCATATTGTATGTGTTATTTTACAAAGGTGAGTTCAGGATTTTTTGTGAGGATTTTTAACTGATTTCAGAATGTTTAAAGAATCTCTTTTGAAATCTGGAATTCCTGAGGTTTTTACCCCAAAAAAGTGGATATAGACCAATAGATACGGGGTATTTTAAAGCCTGGGGAGTCTTTAGGCAAATGCAAACCATAGACTCTACATTGCTCTGGGGTCCTCGGCAACCCCCCGCCCAAACACTGTAGATTTCATGGATTTTTTCATTTTTGGCTAATCTCACCCATGATTTTAACAAGTCAAAATATTTCTTTTTTCATTTTAGTGTCTGTAACCCTCCAAAAAAGGCGTTTGTTCTTGGTTGCTTTTGTACCTCTAATGGACAAAAATATCCGCCCTGCTGGAACTGAATTATTTTGAGGCTACAAATAATTCAACATTCAAATTAATTATTCAATAACTAAACAAGGACAGATGGTTTTGTTTTTGTCGGATGTCTCATTCAAAAGTGAGTAACCATTGCTAGAAAATTGGCAATTTAGGGTGTGGTTCAGACGGAGGGCTACCTCTTGAGATAGCCACGAAGCTGGCTAACTCCACCTAAAAGAGTTGTCGTTAGAACGCAACTTAACGCCCCTTCTTAGCCAGCTCCGGGGCTAGCCAGCTTAGGGGCTAGCCCCGCTTTCAGCTCAGCGGGGCTTCTTTTTATGACCTAGCCCACACTGAGGAAGGTAGGCCTACATGTACCGCCACCCGATGAACACATAATACATCACATATTTGGGGACCTTTTAGCTCCAATTGCAACTCTGGCTCCAGAGCTAACCATCATTGTATGAACGTGAGCGCATTTTAGATTTTATCCCCAGCTCTACAGAACCCCCGTTGAGTTCATTAATTGGAACAGAGCTAGCTGAAAAGCTGCCCTCCGTCTGAACAGCTAAGAAACAGAATCATTTGTCGGGGTGAGAATAGACTGGAGACACAGTGCCCTTTTACTCGTACTTTGCGCCCATCGGAAGACTCAAATTTAATTATTGGACTTCGACAAAAACAGGTTACTAGCCCAAACTCCACGTGAAGTTCACGCTAAAGCAACAACAGCGTATACTATTTACAAGCAAAATATATCACATGGAAATTTGGACGGTAATCCTGTTTTTAACCGAGGAGAAGTTATCATGCTAAATGTTTGTACAGCTCTGTAAAATTCGGTCCCAGTACGGTCTTGAGGTCTTCGCTGCAGTTGTGCGCCCAAAAAACTAAATTCTACAACTGAGCAATTCCACAGCGATAGGGACAATTATTTTTAAATCCAAACAGACGGTGGAATTACCCAACTATGTTTTGTCCCTACAGCCCTTCAGCATGCAATTAGTCTTGCCAAGCAGATAGCCAGCTTCCCCCAGGGCTGCATGCAGGCTGACAGGCGGTCGGCCTACAACAGCACGTATGACGGCAAGAGCATCGAAGAAGCCTTGAAGTTTGAATTCAGAACAGGTACGGATGGTTTCGTCCAGAATCTGCCTGTCCAAAACCAGCCAAAAATTGCCTATGATCCTGTGAGGCAATCTGAGCCTTTGATACCATTTTACCCACTATTTTGGGCGGAGATATTGAGATTTATTTACCTGTGTTAAGATTGATGTAGAAAAAGGGGAGTTTGTACATTTTTTTTACAAGCAAATGAGGGGAGGTGAGTTCACCAACCCGGATCTGTAGGTCTTAAAATTGGTATCATTTCTTTGGTATCTATTGATATCTGATAGCAAATCAGCAATGCTAATTAGGGATCATTTCATATTGCCTGCAAGCAGTATCAATTGCAGTACTGCTGTTTTTGTTAATGGTACCAGCATCAAATGCTCAGCTGTCCAAGATAATGAGCTCGTTCTGCACAGGTCTATGCACACAGGTAGTTTCATCGCCGCAATATTCTTGAGGAGTGTACATGTGTGGTCCTCTGGACGCTAGTGATTTTCAAAGAATCCATTTGCACCATCAGTAATCCTCGGACTGTCTGGCTAATCTCGGTTGCAAACGGGGAATTTCAGTATTCTGAGCCAGAGGTCTTGATAAACCGTCATTGCAACAATGCCAGCCCTCCGCTAACGGGGTTCTTTGTTCATCGATTACGCCCCATGCCTGTTCAGCATTCAATGACTGCTGCAAACTGGAAATCTTTGACAAGCATGACAAGCTGGTGGGTCTTTAACCCTCCCTCTTTCAGGGCCAAAATGGAGCCAAACTACCCTATATCAAAACTTATCAAGTGACAGGTTGAAACACACACAAGCTGTGAGAGTTGGTCCATAGATTTTTTGATAGTTATAATTATAGGAGGGTTAATGAGCTCCAATTTTGACCTCATGATTATTCAGTTATTCAAGCCGCCTGGCTTACCATTCATCAGCTATAGGTTTGAGGTACGGAATGCAGCACCGCAAGAAAAAACAGCGGTATCGCAATCAATACTTTGCAAAGTTGTGGGTTCGAGCCCAGTCCTGGGCTATAGCACTTCTACGCTTAATAGAGCACCAAAGTGATGACGTCAATGCAATGTTTGGAACCAGAATACTTTTATGTGTTTGCGTGACTGGCTGTTAACAAAGGAACAGTCGAAATTCACATTTGTTTGGAACCAGTTGTCATGCCAACTGACATCAGACCTCGGTACTCTATATGGGTAGAGGCATTATTAATGCCTTGCAGTGGACTAGTTACCCATCCCGACCCTATTCATACCGTGAAGAGATCAGATTATCTTGTTTCAGTGTGAGGGGCTGGTTCTTCCACACTTTCCTCTGTAGCCCACACCTCGAGTGGCCTTTGGCCTTGTGATGGGTGATTTCTCTAAGCCAGGTTCCAAGCCTCACTGACACACATGCCACCCTCATCACCTTTCATTTTTAAATCTGCTTGGTGCCATGGAAATTTTTGTTCTCGTGTCATTCCTGTCCTTTCTTGTGGTTTCAGGTTCAGAGGTGCTGAGTACGGAGTCTTTGCCAGGGGCGGCCAAGTTTGCCAGCGGACAGGGCCGAAGTGGTACTTTTAAAATGGAGTGAAATATGATTATGACAACAATACATCACGTTGCGCAAAGATCCTCCGCTAAAGTTATCAAAAACGACAGAGACTGACCCATTATTGAATTTATCATGTGGTAAACTTTACCATTAGTGTATTTCAGTATCAAAAAAGCTTTTCTTTCCCTAAAAAGGAGTTTATTCTTGTTTGAGGCTGTGCATTAAAAAAAAATAATTTTAATTTTGTTTGGGAAAGTCTTTGCGTGCCGTTAATTTTATTAACATAATTTAGTTTTATTAACATAATTTAGTGTAATACTTTGCATTTTCATTTTCTAAATCAGAAAAACTGGATTGTTAATTATATATTTACTGTTTTGAACTAATCTGGTGTATATTTTTGTATGGTAGCAAAAGTTATAATTGTTCAGTTAGTATCAATTGTAAATTTCATTTGTGATATCTTCAAATTAGAAAAAAAGACACTAAACATTTTCAGTTGAAAATAAATATTTTTTTATTTAAACACACAAGGTGAATACTCGAAAACTAACATGTGACATAGTAATCCAAAACCAGGCGGAATTGGGCAGAACTACAGCTGCAAAATGCCTTAAGGGCGATTTTAAGATTTTTGGAAATTTATACTGCAAATGTTTAAAATGTCCTGTTAACCCTCCTACTATTTAAAAGGTCAAAATCAGTCACAATTTCCTTCCACCTCCCCTGCTATACTTTTACACAGACATGATCAGATTACATGTGGTTTTGCAGGAGGGTCAAAAACAATCACCTTGACTGATTTTGACCCATACAACAACATGGCTCAGAATGTATGTTTGCATAGGAGGGTTTTAAAGTTTCTAACTGAAATTTCATCGACAAAGTATTTTTTTTAAACACTTTTAGAGAGGCATATAATATCTTCATACATTATAAAAGAAGACACCAAACATTTTCACTTGATATTAAACTATACTTTTTATTTGAACAACACAAGGTGAACACTGGAATACTAACAAGAAAACCGACATTTGATATGAGAATGCAACGTTAGTTCACAGTCCGTCTATAGCATACGACCAAGACATCATAGCAGAACTACGTATACAAAATTCATACTAGCCACGACTGCAGCACAAACTTCTTTATCATAAGCGAGTCAAAAACAACCAGCCTACAAACTTGACTGCCACCGTCAAGCGAAAATGTTAACTTTTTTTGTATTCTTGGATTTTTATAGGCAATGGGTCAATAAACAAAGCAACTGCAATATATTTCTCCACTTGGTGTTTCTAACTTTCTTCCTGCAGGTTATGCAATTGAGCTTCTGCATCATGCTTCTGCATCATGATTCAGGGGGGGAAAAAGTCCGTCGGGTTCCCTCAAAAAAACATTTAAGACGGAAAACTTTCAAACATGTTAAAATCTACAATAACTTTTTTCTTCGAATGGTCAAAAACCAGGTTCTTAACCCCTTGCGTACGGATGATGCCAAATGGGGGGGGGGGGGGGGGGGGGGGTTGGCGCAAAAGAAAACAGTGGCACCAGGTCCGATGACACTATTTGTGCAGTTTCAATCCATTGTTGGATTATTGTGTATGTTATGCTTGACTGCACACACACACACATTGTGGCTGTTTCGCTTGGCTGCACCCCGATGCCTCAGGGGGTTAAAACCTGGTTACTTTCCAGAGCTGTAATCAAGTCAATCACAAGCTACACGGGATGAACAATGACAAAGGAATGATTTTAGTGTTTAAATAGCTTGTTACATGGCTTGAGACCAGAATTGTGATGACTGATTACAACTCTGTTACTTTCCCAACGTACTTTTAGTTCCCAAAATTTTTTCGGTGTAAAACAAGATTACATGTATGACTGGTTGTAACGAAGGAAAGGAATGCTCTCCCTGCATTATCCCGAGAAGATTGTTCAATACGTTAAAATTCAATTCGATTCAAGACGATCAATATATTTCCATGCTACGCAAACAACTTTATACCAGTCATAAGCAATAGACATGAAAGTTTGGCTGGTAATCCTGTTTATAACCAAAGAGGATTTTTCATGCTAAGCTGTTTTTTTGTGTTTTTTTAGTAGCTCTATGACATTGGCCCCTGGCCAATAGATTTGTCAGGAATCGCAGGCATATTTGATTTTTCTTCCAAGCCCAGTCATTCTCCTCTCAAATTCATAGCAAAAAAATGTTCACACCCAAAAACTAATCTCCTAAAATCCAGACAAGGTCCATACAACCTGAGTAAACAAAAAATATATATATATTTTTTCTTCTATTTCAGGAGCTTTGATAGTACATATTTTTCACTATTCAATATCAGTTTGATTGAACCGCATACAAAATAGTCGTACCTCATTAATACGAGGGATCCTCCGGACCTACGCAAATATATGTACCTCGTATTAACCGGGATCTCATCCTATCCGGACGCATGCAAAGAGCTGCATGTGACTGATGAAGTGTTTTCGAAATTGCTCATGTTGAGCACATTTCCTCCCACAGGAATGTGTGCAATTCAGCCGGGACCTTAGAAAAATGTTCATCTCACCCAGGATCTGTTCCTAACTCCTATTAAAACCCTCCTGTTCTCAGGGCCAAAATCGACCCAGCTGCTGTACAGATCAAAACCTATCAAATGACAGGTTGAAACACACACAAACTGTGAGAGTTGGTGTTTTAGAGTTTTTGATAGGCGGTGATAGTTATAAGTATCGGAGGGTTAATGAAGTTGAACTGTACTCGTAATATATCCCTTCTGACATGCTTGAAATGAGTCCCGACATTTCATTATAAAAGGTGCTTAATCAAACAGAATACTTACGCATACATGTACTGCAATTTAAAGAGATTCGATTCTCTATGGGATTTGGCACTATAGAATTGGAAAATTCAACAAAAAAAAATAAATTGGCCCTTAGTACAGGTTTTTGGATCTACTTTTTAACCGACCCCGTACATTCACTATGACCATCCCTGATATAGCCCGTTATTCTTAAAATGTGCAGCTTCATATAACATAATCTACTTATTTTCACCATAGCTAAATGTACCATGTATAAATACAATGTACAGTATATTTATCCACATTTTCATAATTCTATTCAAACAATAGATACAACCCGGTCCTATCGGCCAGTTGTTGCATGTACATGTATATTGTCATGTCCTCGTTGACCGGTAGATTTCAGGTCAATCCAGTCAGCAGTTTAATTCATTTTCATTTTGTGTATTTCAGTTAAATCCAGGGGCCAGTTTCATAGAGCTGCTTAAGCAAAAAATTGCTTAAGCGCAAAAAAACCTTGCTTAAATAAAATCATGTCGCCAGCCAAAATTCCATGTGATTTTATTGCTTGTGACTGGTATTTAGCTGTTGTTTTCTTATCATAAAAATCACATGGAATTTTGGCTGCTAACCTGATTTTTAATAAGCAAGGTTTTTGCGCTTAAGCAATTTTTTTTGCTTAAGCAGCTCTATGAAATTGGCCCAAGGCTTACCCAACAATCCAACCCAGTGTGACCAGCCCGTATATGGTTGGTCACCTACTTTTCCATCCATTATACTTATGACAATAGGCCACATAGTTCATACTGCTGCCTCCTGGTTGATTGTTCCCTGTGATTGTCCTTTGGTTTGGCATTCCAGTATCTCTGGGAACAGTCACCTGGGCAGCGGTTGGACTGTGTGGCATGTCTTATTACATAACTTGATGCTTGCCATACCTTTTGTATTTATTGACTGTGGGTAATAGACCATGGACGTGCACCATTTATAAGGGGGTAGTTTTGGGGTGGTGGCCAGTTTTCTGTGCTGGCTGCCACCGAGTGTACTGGTTGAGACTATATCCATCTCTTGTGCATGAGCCGTAGTGCTGTGAAAATTACGCTTGGATAATTAGATTATCACTGCGTCTTTACGCTGTTTATGCCGTTTGTACATGTATACTTGGTAAATGAGAATGTATATAGAATAACACAAATCCAATTTATTTCTCTAAAAAGGAGCTGTTTCGTGCATGTTCTTTGTAAACGCCCTCTGTTTGTCATCATGATTCGATTTTATATATCCCCCATCACCGCATGGTTACACAATTTTACGCACACACATATTTGATCAACCTTTACTGCCGATAAAGTACACAAATATTTCACCGACAGTGACCGACTATACAAAATTCAAACAATACTGAATATTTAGAGTTTTTTTTGTTTGGTTTGTACACGGGAGCAAGATGACGCATAAATTAAACTACATGTATACGTTTATGCATGAAAACTATTCTTCTCTCTGCTGTGGATTTCTGAGAGATGTTTGGGTCGGGGTGGGAAAACACGTGTGTGATGCACAAACCATATCAGGGCCACATGAAGTTAGAGTTAAAAAAAATTCGGATCTTTAAACTCCAACCAAAAATGCGATTTGCAGCAGTCATGAGTTGTAATCAAAACAACTTTCTGATAAACACACCGATATGCTAGTTAATTAAACAACTTATATACATATGATGATGAACAACTGCTTATGCTTAATCTGGAATGCCTAATGTTCACAAATGTTCGGTTTACAAAATGTACTATTGCTGTCAAGTCACTGTATTAACTGTGCGTACATTTGAAATGCATACATCCTGTGAATTGCCGTGGTACTGTGTTGTACAGTCCATTGTGTATTTTTTTTTTATTACTCCGTCATTCTTTTCTTTAAAAATTCTAAAACTGTTCAAGTTCTATGTTCAAATATCAGTCGAACCCTGATAATAAGAGCCCTGTTAATACAACATCCTGCTTATAACAAGGACAAAAAATAGGTCCCAAGTTTTTCTTTGTTTTCCATTACTGATAATACAAGGTACCTGTTATAACAAGGTAAATTGTAAAGTCCCAAGGACCTTGTTAGAAAGGTGTTCGACTGTATATCTCTTTAAACAATTTCAGATTTTTTGAAGAAAAAAAATGACGGAGTAATAAAAACAAAATGCACAATGGACTGTACAAAACAGTACCATGGCAATTCGCAGGGATAATCAGGTGGTTTTTAATGTGTACACTATAGACACTGTACACAAGTAGACTGTGGGGGCGGTATGTAAATACCGGCAATCGTGGACTATGGACAAAAGGATTAGGGTGTAGACAAAAGGGTCCGCGTTTGACCGAACGTCCACGATTAAAATTCGTGTACAAAACATATGGGAGGCCTTCCGAAAAAGTTAAAGTACAAACAGAAGAGGGACAATAGGGACTCCACGATTGCCGGTACATGTAATTACACACTTGTGTAAGTTGTCTCAGGGAGGCGAGCTGGTCTCCCCAACCGTGAAAGTTACCCCGCCTGGGTCTATAACTGTAGGCCTGAAAATTAGGATAAATTCTCTGGACTCGGTTGAATTATCCTCTACGTCTATTTAGATCTTGGCCCAGAAAAAAAAAACCTAAGGTTGATAAGGTCGGCAATTCAAAATGTCGCCAACCCTACCACCTCTCATCGTAATTTACCTAGAGTGGCTTTTAGTTTCGTATTGGGAGATTTCAATAAAAAGGTATTAAGTTTGTATTTTTTCAAAGTGAACAAAGAAACTTGCGGGATTCGAACCTGCGACCTCCGGGTTACCGTACCGGCGCTCTACCAACTGAGCTATCTTGCCCTACATGTATGTTGGCGGTCTCCCAAATTGTCAGTATCTTTGTTCGTGATGTACAATTGCTTCTACAGAAATTTGAAAAATACATTTATAATTTATGTATATATATCTTTTGTCAGTTACAGATTACACTATACAGACTACTGTACATGTATACAGACCATGGCACACACACACACTTGTACCATCTCCTACAATGCACAAACCAGCATTTGCAAGACTGAATTTCTTCGTGCTATCACAGCCTATCAAAAAATCTACCCACCAACTCTCACAGCCTGTGTGTGTTTCAACCTGTCACTTGATGGGTTTTGGTATATAGGGTAAGTTGGCTCCATTTTGGCCCTGAGAGAGGGAGGGTTAATGAAATAATTTGGCTATTAGTGACAATCCTGCCCCATGGACACGTAGCACACATTTATCCAATAATAAAATAAGACTCGACAGAAACTAAATCGCCAGACTAGATCATGGAGTTCACCAAACAAAATTCAAAGTAAATAGACTGTCCGGAGAACCAGTCCCCACTATTTTGAGTGCCACAGCGCTCCAAGGAACTAGGTAGTAATTCCCTGTATCTACATGTAAGCCAAATTTCTACTCCTGCACTCCACTAAGGTCCACCCCTTGATGTGTCGATTAATCAAAGCAAAAGTCTGACAAAATTCGATGCGCGGCACGCACAGCTCTGATTGGTCAGTGCGTTGGGGGGGGGGGGTGCTTAACCCTAACTCTACTACATCCAACCGAATCCAACAATGGTAAAAAGCAGATGAAATTTTTGGATTTAGCAGTCGGCACAAACTACATGGTGTGTTGGATTTTGCCGTAATGGGAGGGTGGGAGCAGACCTCTGGTCAAATTTCAGTTGTTGGATTTGGCAGGACTCATGCAAACAAACACCCGTTGTATTTTGTTGGATTCAGCAGGGTAGCTGCAAAAATGCCAAGGCTGGTGTGTAGGTGGTACACTGCAGAATCCAACCAAATTTGCTGTTGGATTTTGTTGGATTTATTAGCAGGCTTCTCATTTCAGTTTTGTTGGAAATTGTTGGAATTAGCCGGACCATATAAAAAGCACAGAAGGGGGTTAGGGTAAAATGAATCCATCTCTTAACACCACCTTGTGACACCCTGTATTAAGTAGCCTAGATATGATGAACCGTCCAACAACCGGACACCAAATTATTTAAATAAAAAAATCTGAATACAAGGTACCGACAAATTCTCATAATATATTTGTAAATGGAACGTGATCAGTATAAATTACATTTAAGTATAGATCACTAAATAAAATGAACTTAATAAAGGGTTCGTTCGATTAGCTTAGTGAAACTTACACGAGACCGTTCGATTAGTCAGCACGTGATACTCGTGTCTGCCCCGGTGTCAACCACCACTACCCCAAGCTAGCGAGTGGGTCTCTGGTGGCTGCCCGGGTGTAATGACGTCACCGGCTAGCTGAAAACGTAAACATGGCGGGGAACTCGAATTCAACGTGAGTAAATGTACAAATTGTGACACAAATTGGAAAGCAAAGAGTGTATTTTTGCTGACATTGACAACAGTTGGGGACTAGACTGTGTGTAAATTATGAATTTCATAATTATCATGTTGTCATGGTTAAGATTATGCCGGTAGAGCAGACGACAGTGAGCCTGTGTTAACATTTTAGTATTTTTTTTAAGTTCCCGCCCCCAAACGACGTTTGACCTTAATTTTCCCAGCATGCCTTGGCGAATACACCGCAGCGTTCGATTTGCCTCATTTCGTGGCTTCCCCGCGGTGTAAGCTAATCGAACACACCCAAAGATAGGCTGCTGAATAAAACAATGGGAAGGACACACAAGCAAAATAGTACTGAAAATTTGTCAGTTTAGGTTTGAAGCGGAACAGTTTCTGGTCTGCATAAGAGTTTCCCCGGTTCTTTTCAGAACCATGCATACAAACTCACATAGTAGCTACCGCAAACCTTTACCTTATTGTACAACATCAACAACGGAATTGCTCAGGACTCTGTTGACAATTAAGCAACAGTTAAACCATTTCTCCAAAGAAATAATCATTTCAATTTGCAAGCCCGGTGTAAAACAAAAATCCTCTGCAATGTTACTTTGGTGGGAGAATAGAACGGGGCTTTAAAACTCGATAAAACACTCGCTCAGTACGTGTACAACGTAAACAAGCAAACATAAGTACAACTGAACGAAACTAAACTAAAAAAATTTCAGCACCATAAAGTCGCCAAATTCCAAGTTTGGATTTCTGAAAAACCAAAACCGAGATGAAAAAGCAAATTTGATAAATGTGATATGTGCGATATGGCAAAAATTATTTTCAATCCTATATGAAACATAAGATAACGGCTTCCCAATTGCAGAATCTGCTGGGCACCGGGTGACCTTACATGTAAACACATTGCTAAAAGTCCAATGCAGGGCACCAGTGAAGCTCCTTTACTTCAGAGATGTGCACGAAATCTCCGACAAATCACTAGTGTTCTCAACTTTCACTGGCCTTTTTTTGTTATGGGGGGGCAGGGATAATTTAAGTTCACTGTTCAAGGTATATAAGTCATCAACTGTTTGAGATGACAATCGATAGAATACAATATATTAACCTTTCTCTATACATGTATTCACAAAGGTAGACCATCCCTCAGACAAACGACCCGTTTTCTTCATCAATATCTCCGTCTGCAGTCTGGCAGCTGACCTCTGCACTATGACCCTGCCTAGTCAGGATGACCCCCGACACAGCAAATACCTCTCCGCCATTATTACTTGCCTTTCGGGAGTGTTCTGGGCTAAATACCTCAATGTCCTGCTCGTGCGCCGTTTGGGCGACATCTGATGCCTCGACTGTCGGGTCACCACCCTGCTCTTGTGCCGTTTGCCCGATGCCCAAATTCTCGGTGATGTCTTTGCCGTTGAAGCTCGTGCTGCGGGAGTGCCCCGGTGTCGAAAGCATGCTATCTACGTCCGACATATCACCATCCAGGTTGTCCAACGAGTAGCAGCTGGCCGTGTCGGACATCTCGTCCAGTTTGTCCACCAACTCAAACGCCTTGAGTATGGAGTGCGGGTCCGGCGGGGACAGGTCTGACTCCTGCAGGCTGAGCGGCCGGCGCAGCATGCGTAGTTTCGGGGCGCGCACGTACATGTCGTCCCTGCACAGCGCCTCGGGGATGAAACCCTTCGGGGAGCTGGGGCTCTCCTGGCAATGAGTCAGTGGGATCTGGTCGAACGGGAAGCTGTGGCGATACGTCGGGCTGTGGGGGGCCTCCGGGAGTACCCTGGGGCTGGATTCCGCCCCCACCCCTGTCCCTCGCTCACCCAGCTTAGCGGCCTGGTAACGTCGCTGCTCGTGGATTTCATCGCTGATTTTTTCCAGGTTGTGTAGAGCGTTGGAGTAAGCCTCTTTGGATCGAGTCACTCTCTCTTGAAGCTCTTCAACTCTCTTCTTTTTACTCTACAAACAACATTTGAAAAAACTACCTATTAACCCTAACCTACATGAATCCATCAAAATCCATACCCATGTTTTGAAGGATTTCGGCAGATTCGGGATACCTCCATATTGAAACCTGGGGGATTTTGATGGATTGAGGATTGTAAGCCTAGCGGTACTGCAGGATTTTGATGGATTCAGGATACCTCCATATTGAGCAGTCACCAAAACCAACTTCTTGTGCATGACAAAATAGGTGGATTTTGGTAGATTCAGGATGCTTTCTAGTAAAGTTACCCAAGAGTTTAGGCTTAATATAAAATTTGATTATTCTGCTGAGGGATCCAAGCTTTGAGGTACTACATGATGGTGGAGTGTCGTATCGGCATTAGTTTCAGTTTGTAGTTTCACCGAGTAATACTCAGCGGTCGTCGTTATCGTGGCCAGTGTGACGTGGCCAGTGTGACCCGACCCTTTGGGGTTATCTGATTTCACCAGAAGGTCCCATCTAGCTCATAAGTCATGCCAACAAAAAGCGTATTTTTTATGCAGCAGTTGGCAGTGATTTTTTTCATCGTTACGGATTCCGTGCAATTGGGCCAAGACGTGAGGTGCGTTCCACCGGGGTGAACAACGGAACACGGCACATCCGGGATATGACAAGACTTTACTTACCTCCAGCTGTTGGTTGAAGCTGGTCTTCATCTCAAAATAGGGTCTAGAGAAGATAAAGAAGTGCAACGGAATGGAAAGAAAACGGACAAGAATGATCAATGACAATCTCTCTGAACAGTTCAGGGAATGGGGTTGTTTAAAAGGCTACATGAAACAGAATTTTCTTTAAATCAAACCCATACCAATTTTCAACCTTTGGTTGGTCTTTCTGAAGGCATCTATGCACCTTTTAGCAAAATCTTGGATTTTATGCTAATGTGGGTTTACATATTCATGAGCACAGGAGTTAATTCACTTGGGAAAAGCTTTAGTATCATAGCTGATTTGTGCATAAAACATTGAAGAATTTTGTAGTTTTTCAAGGGTTTAATTTTCTAAACATTTGTGTTTCTGCCTTATTTGAGTTTTTAGTAGCCAGTAAATATATTTAATGCACATTTTAATCAAAATAATGTTAACTTCTTTTTTTGTACTTGTAGGTGCCACTGTAGGTACAGTTGACTTACATCACAGAAACATCACCGTCAAATAATAATAATAATAATAATAATAAATATATATTGCACAAATTCCTTAACAAATATGTTCAAATGCGCATTACACATTAAAACCCTCCTATGCAAACATGCATTCTGAGCCATGTTGTTGTATGGGTCAAAATCAGTCAAGGTGATTGTTTTTGACCCTCCTGCCATAGTACAAAACCACATGTAATCTGATCATGTCTGTGTAAAAGTATAGCAGGGGAGGTGGAAGGAAATTTTGACTGATTTTGACCTTCTAAATAGTAGGAGGGTTATGAACAATTATAAGATAAAACATCAAATTTACATTTGTCGGGAAATAACTTGAGCATTTTAAATAGAAATAAAGCCAACTGAATTGTTACGTCCAGTCAAAGAGGGGAATTCACTTCTGCTTACACAGTTCAGAAGCATCAATATTTTTGCAAACTATCTCTGAGAAAGATTTTCATTTCTTGTGACCTTTGTCAAGTTCGGCTGAGAGACTTTGACTTGGATACATCGATAATCACATCTGGTGACTTTAATACTCATTTTGTAAGAGCAAGTTTGGTCTTGTACCTTGACTTGTTGATGGCTCGCCTCAATGACTTCTGCAGGTGTTTCAGGTGCTGCTCCACTTGGTGGAACTCCCCTGCCGTGGTCATGTGTTCCTTCTCGCTCAACCGCTTCTCGTTTTCAGCTTCACCAACCTGTCAATGTTGACAAATTTAACCTTAGTAAGTCATGTATGTTTTAACCCCTTGCGTACGAATGACAGAATATGGCGCAAAAAAAAACAGTTGGCCGCTGTTTGTGCAGTTTCAATCCATTGTTGGATTAAACAGTGCCACCAGGCCGGATGACGCCATTGGCCACTGTTTGTGCAGTTTCAAATCCATAGTTGGATTATTGTGTAAAGGTTACGCTTGACTGCACAAACACATTGTAGCGGTTCGCTTGGCTGCCATAACCGCCGCGGCACCCCGACGCCTCCCGTAAAATACCGTACTCAAGGGCACTCATAGGCACCACACTGAATAGAATAGTCATATTCATCGCACTCCGATCCCCCTTTCATATGAATAAAAGCTTTGCTTGAAAAAGCTCCACCTATTCACGACACTCCCATTCAAGAACAATATAGTTGAAACATGAATGGATTAAGTATGCGCAGAAATGCGCATATCGACGACAACCGGCCAGGTGGTCTTTTTTGTCAATGGCAGTCGTCCGAGTTCAAGAGGTTAAAATCCAAGTCTGCGTCTGATTTGTTTTACCTTCATAGTGGCGTGGTTCAGCATCTCCTGCCAGTTGGCGTCAAACTTCCGCCCCTCCTGGATCAGTCCCTGCTCGGCCAGGTCTACCATCTCCTTGGCGGCTGCCAGCATGCTATTGGCCCGTTCAAACCTGACCGCTGCCTTCTGGGTCTCCTGTTGGCACTGTGATAAAGAGGACCAATACCAGATGTAGGCTTGCGGTGGGATATAATTGTTTTTTTTTTGTCTCTTGCCCACTTGGCCACATGGGGTTGTCTTTCCATTTCCTGTTTATCCTTGCCACTTCCCTTTGTTCCTTCTCTTGCCCTATTACCACCTTCTATTTACCCCCCCCCCCCTCACCACACTCCTTTGTCCCCTTTCCCCAGCTTCATCCTTCATCTTAATCCCTCCACTCCTTCATCCTTACCCTCACCACACTTCTTTGTTCCTTTCTTCCTGGCTGTCCTTTCCCCTCCCTTTGATGTTCACCCACTGCCAGGCTCCTTTGCATCCCTCTTTTGTGTTTCTCCACCCACCCCCTCACGCATGTGTGTTCCCCACATGTTTGTTTCTTGTACTCTGTCATTTGCCTTTGAGATTGAACTTGCCTATGTTCGAAACGTCAGGCCAGCTAATTTTTTGATTTGTATATTTCAGGTCATTCAGTCAGTCAGCAGTTTGCAACAGTTTAATTCATTTTCATCTGAAATTTTTTAACGGTAATGTAATATACAACAGTTGCAAATATATAAAAAAAAATATTAAATGCTGAATTATTATAACAAACCTTACTTGACTTAAATAATACATGTAGTCTCAAGCATCCTGTGAAATCATTGCACTTGGTGTGCTGCCATTTTCAAGTAAAGTGGAATTCATCAATTTCCAGCATTCGAAAAAAACCTGTCTGTTTTCAAATACTGCACCCAATTTACCAACTTTTTGTTTGGCATTTGGTTACACATCTGTAAACGGGTGCAAGCCAGCTAGTCTAGTTCCCCAACCTAACTCCCTGATGTCTATAAATGACTCCATTTTGTCTGAAGTACATGTAGGGCCAGAGAACCAGACTACAAGAACAGCATTATTTCTCTGTTTTCCCAGCATCTATGCACACAAAACTTTAAACAGGTCAGTGTTACAGTATTTGCTATAAAATACCAACCCCCAAATCCATTCATTTCTGAAAATTACAGCAAAAGCAAATATCGCATACTATGTGTACCTTTAACATTCGGTGTGAATTTCACTATTTGTTTTCGATTTTGCAAACCGGATATTTGAAAGCAACCTTAAGAAAAATTAAGCCTTCCATATATTTTGTGGCACAGGTTAAAGCAACCAACTGGAACATCCTCCAATTTGCTTCACGGTCTCCGATTGTAACTGCATTCACTCGCTAGTGGTCTTCTTGGTATATGAATAGCCCGCCCATCAATTTTGTTCAACATTACAGCTCGGCAGCATTTTTGTAAAGGCCCAGTGGTCACTGAATCCAGTTTTATTTGTTTTGGACGTTTACCTCCTTAGCTTTCTGTCTGGATTCATAGTATGGCCGCGCCTTCTCAATACAGCTGCCTAATTTCTTGGAGATGCCGTTCAAGCTCTGTGTTGACTCGGTCAAGGACTGTCTAAATGATGCCCTGGACTCCTAGCAGAAAAAAAAAATGGAGAAATTCTGGTGAAGTCAAAACTACAAGAAGAATAAAAAAAGAATAGTTGATCGAGGATGCTGTTCAATTAACCCTAACGTCCTAGGCATTACTTTGGTATAAAGAACTGAGTACTACAGAATACCACTTAGTATTTTGTAGCGCTGAGTCTCTCTGTGACTGATGAATGGGTGTGTAATGACAGCAGTCTAGATACTGGCAACTACAAAATACTACTTGTTTGTAATAGTGGTAATAAAGGTAAGTTACTGACTACTACCATTTACTAATAGGATGTACATTGTAGTATTACAGGTACCAACCCAAATATATTTAAAAATGTATCATCTCTGAAAACCAGTAATTCATACTCTTTTCGCCTCAGATGATAAAATATTTTCCTCTAAACCCAGCAACCGTAGTACTACATATTACTACGTACACTATTTGAGGTGAAGTACCGAATACTAAAAATTACTACAGGCATTGCACACAAGTAGGTGAGAGTACTGCATACTACATTTTACTACTAGTAGTATTTTGTAGTATTCGGTGAAGTTAGGGTTAAACTTGAGGGGGTGGGGAGGGGTTAACCTTGTCTGAATGAAACAGAAGAGCACGAAAAGGTGACTTACATCCAGCTGCAATTCCATGGAGTTGATTTCATCGGTGGCAGTGTTTAACCTCTCCAGCTCCAACTGCAAGGTGGACCAAACAAAAAAGCAAGGATGAGTCAATCCACGCTATTCATCAATTCGGCAATTAACCCTGCATTTAACTCCCTACATCATTTTCCTACATGTAACCTGAATCCTCCAATATCCTCCGATTTCCAAAATCCTCCAATGTTTGTTACTGGGGACCACTGCCTGAATCCTGCAAAATCCTCCAGTAAGGTTTTGGATAAACACCCCAGTAGCCTCAATCCTCCGAAATCATCCAGCATCAGATTGGGCCTGATGACCTGGATCCTCCATTTTCCTCCAGAGGCAAAAATCATCTTATGCACTCAATCCTGCAAAATCCTCTGATGCTTCAACTTCTAAAGAGACTCAATCCTCCAAATTCCTCCATCTGGAGGAATTGGAAAGGTTAGGGTTCATCTGTAAACCTGTGATTTTGTTTTCCCAGTGCGAGATCTTAGAAAGGATTGTGCATCAAATGCTTGACACCACATTGGGAACAGCATAAATGTCTTCCAAGACATTGAGCCTCTTTTACAAATACTATCATGGAAGGTGTTCCAGTGGCCTTTTATCATTAGTTCTCCCCATCCAAACTTTCAGGCACTCTACTCGCCTGGCTGTCTCATCACATCCTTTCACTGTTGTTCCAAAGGCTAGTACTTTAAGTTACTCTTCCAGTTTTTTCCCCTCATACTGCCTTTCTTTGGAACTCCTGTAACCTACTTCCCTTCCGAGTATAATCTTTTATAATTCAAACAAAATGTGGATAGATGTTCCTTCTACATATCCTGTGATTTCTGTCTTTTTGTGTCATTTTGTAGCCCGCACCTTGAGTGACCTTTTGGCCTCGTGTTGGGTGATACCCATTTTTAAAAAAAGTCCAGTTTAGCATTTATACTGTCCCCTTTACATGCTTTATGTGTTCATGCCAGACGGGAAATCCTTTACAATTTCACTGTCGGGTTAACATCTGAACAGACAGTTTCACTTGTATACAAGTTCCTGGTAAAATACTACATCCTGTACATGTTGGTCTATGTACAAGTAGCAATATTTACTTTTCTGACGAGTTCTCCAAACTTTGTTACTAGAACTGGGTCACCAGTCACAATGTAACTTCCGACAAAATTGACTTCACTGAGCACACAGCTCCAATCCCAAATGTCGCCAGACTCTCAGTTAATGTAACTTGGCCCATTCAGGAAAACATGTTTCAGCCGGAAACTTTCGGTATTTCAGAATATATCCACTTTCTACTGGGAGGTCCGTTTTGACGACTTTGACAGGCCTGTGTGTCATTTTAGACAAATTTGATTGCTGTGTGCCAGGATTTCCATATGAGCTAATATGCCCTGAACTACTACATGTGGGTTGAAGGAGAGGTCATCGGTTTTAAGAATATACACATAGATCTACTAGTTTAGTACATGTAAAATTGTATTAAAAACATGAAGACGTGGTAGATCTTCTCCTAAATTTCACCAAGTTCCTTGTGCCAAGAACCCACTAAATAAATAAGTATAATGTACACGTGATGCACTGCGGTAAACAGTACATAACATCATCAGTACTTCTAGGTCATTGAAAGCACCATCACATCCAAACTGAAACAGAAATTATGAGCCTCTTCACATTCACACAAAAAGCCTTTTGCCATTCCTTAATGCCTACCATAACAGTTACCCATTCCGAATTTGTCAATGGGAGGTCATCCTTTGTTGTAAAGTGGGCCACCCATTGTCCAGCATTCCATTCAATAAAAGACCCTTGTGGGTTTTTTTTTCTAGGCATGACTCATGTCTGAAAACCTGTTTGAGGACCACACCACCTTGCTCAATCACCCAACAGCTGTTGGGACTTTTCCATTTGTCACTAGTGCAAACAATCATTGTGATTTGAAATGGTTTATGGGGATTAAAGAGTTCATGTTTTTCAAGGTTACGTGTACATGTTTGCAATGGTTCAACTACATGTGTACTATACAAATCATGCATGTTCATGTCTTCAAAGAGAATCATTTTCACCTAGACTAGGACTGTGCATCCGTACTAGGTACCCAAGTACATGTACCTGACCACTAATGTTAGAAATCGGTTCCAGAAATGGAATTATGGAATCGAGTACGTGTAAACGTGTACTAATAAAAGTACTCAATACACAATGTACATTATATATGTATGCAGGTAATGCAAAGCAAAGTGCATGTATATGTACAATATTGCAAGTGTTTTCTGAGTGTGGACATTATACATGTATGTACGTTATATGCATAAGCTGTAACATAATGCACAGTATCAATTGTATGACGCACCCCCCTCCCCCTCCCCCCCCCCCCCCCCCCCCCCCCCCCCGGAGAGGTGCATCATGTCACTCTCATGTTCAGTCAGATTGTAACGAAGGGGGTGCGTCAAGTACGACTTTGGCTCGTCATAAACACATAGCGTGATGCGTTATGGTGCGTCATGCACTTTCAAACTGCATGACACATTACATGTACAATGTATGTCTATCATAGGTCTGTCCAGTGAGTTGTTGTCTGATCATGGTGCGTAAAAGAAAACGTGGTTTATAGCGTCAATTGTACATGAATGGTTCGTCACGAACATGACACAAGGGTGCGTCATGGGACCCCAAAAAATGGCCTCACATTGGACACTGACGCACCTCCCCCGGGGGTGCGTCATAAAATTTATACATGTACATGTACATGTAGGTGCATAACAGATCAATTGCGTTCCTAAACTACACATTCAACTTTAGCTCAAGTTACACTAGTCCAGAAAGCAGTTTTGGAAGTGAAAAATTTGTTTACTCTTTGAACAAAATATTTTAAAAACAAGAATTCAAAAAAATAATAAATTTGTTATAGTCTTTCAAACTCTAGGTTATTGGTCAGTTGTACCGTGGAATGACAGGTACATGGGTACAAATAGTTGATGGTTAAACTATGCGTACTCCCCGATACAACTTTGATTTGAACAAGGTTGACCGATTTTGTATAGGACTGTTGTGCTGCAGCGCAGGCCCCCCTGACACAGCAAAATGTCCATTGTCGCAAAACAGACTTTGTATGATAGTGCGAGGTCCCGGCTGGTACATGTACATAATGGCAGGGAAAGATTACGTCATGCAGGAAACGGGGATTTTCTTATCAAAATTTGTAACTTAAGCTGTGTATATGTTAGCTCACTGACACTTTTTGCACCTTCCTTATAGGGTTAATTGTTGGTCATTGCAAAAACTACAAGTACATTGTAAGTGTACATGTGGATCGGATAATCCTTGTGTAGTTATATATTATAGGACACGGAATGCATGAAAGAATGGTGAATGTTTAACCCTAACCCACATCAATCCTCCAAAATCCTCCTTGCAGTTTTGGAGGATTTTGGAGGATTGAGGATGAATGGTATTTTTTTTTTAAAGAGGATTTTGGAGGATTGAGGATGAATGGTGTTTCAAGCAGAGGATTTTAGAGGATTGAGGATGAACGGTGTTTAACCCTAACAGCCCAAGCCTTTTTACTAGAATCCTTCCCTAACCACACAAACTCCAACACTGTGTAGTAAACCAATGGCACATTCTTTGTACTTAAGACAAAATCAGGGCATCAAGTCCCATGCAAAGTGATGGTGCCAAGGCTCTACAGTACTCAATCACACAAAATTCAACACAATGGGGTGTTTGATTTTGGCAGGTTAGGGATGGTTAGGGTTAAAGCACATGAGGATTTTGGAGGATTGAGGATGAATGCATTTTTTGGGGCAGGGTAATCGGAGGATTTTGGAGGATTGAGGATGGTTCCTAGCAAAAAGGGTCTAGGGGTTAGGGGTGTATACACTTTGTTGCACTTCATAGAGAAACATGTGAGTCTGGCTGGGACTGCACACAAGACCAAATAAACAGAAATGTCATTCACCATTCTTCCGTGTGTTCTGCATTCTAGTACAAAATGTACAATGTAGTCATGATGTTTCAGTATTATAATGCCACAGCAATAATGTACAAGTACAACATCGTAAATTGGTTTTTTTTATTATTTTTTTGGGGAAAAATTATTGTGTGTTAAGCCAATTCTGGATTTATTTTCACCCTCCAAAACAAAAAAACTAATTCTTGCAAATTGATTTATGTCCCAAAGAGTCAGACATACGTGTACACGTACATAGTAACAATTTAGTTGTAAATTAAAGATTGGAAGGCAACTCAGAGCCAGTTTATATCATTGCCACAAATGCAAGACTGATTGACTATCATTCCTGCATTAACCCCTTGCGTACAGACGACGGAATTTGGCGCAAAAAAAAACAGTGCCACCAGGCCGGATGACGCAATTGGCCGCTGTTTGTGCAGTTTCAATCCATTGTTGGATTATTGTGTATAGGTTACGCTTGACTGCACAAACACATTGTAGCGGTTCGCTTGGCTGCCAGAGCCGCCGCAGCACCCTGACTTCTCCCGTAAAATACCGTACTCAAGGGGTTGAGCTGAACTTTTCCATAGCAGGGAATAACATTTCCAAGGCAAACCCAAATTCTAGCTGCTAGCTGTTAACACATTGAAAAACACATGGGAACGAGAAATGTTTTCAGAATTAATTGAAAACGAATAACATTAAAAATAATTCACAACTTACATTATTTTAACTTTGCACATCAAATGTTTACAATCTGACTATACATCACTGTACATGTATGTATTAATTGTAAGTGAAGGGCAGAATGAATTAAAAATGAATGCCAACATATACTCGTATAAACAATTTTTATCTAAATAAAAATAAAATAAAGAATAGGCCTATACGGAGAAGCATAGTCACACTTTGTACTGTTGCGAAATGCATGCATTCCATATTTCCATGCAGAAAAAAATGCACAATTTGACCATGTTCGATAACATTTACAGCAATTCACATGTAGATGTACAGTTATTCCTTTAATTCTTGTTCAAGCAATCTGAATTCATGGGCGGGTACTGCATTGTGGTGTCATTTAAATGCCGCATCATTCGACAAGAATTTAATATCGATCCACAACATACGATTCAGCATGCGCGGCCAAAAAATCTACACACACACGTACTACCACGTACACACTGCAAATCATGTTATTTTCAAACGGCAATTTCTGCACAAAATCAGCCGTGTCAAACCCTATAATTTTACTACACAGTCGAAAATACCTGACTTTATTATGTCATCTATGACTAGTAGGAAATTCGACATTTCTTTGGAGTGAAATCTTACCCTGATTCTTGGATCGATTTCTTCCTCTTCTGTAGCTGCCATGATGATGCGTACGCGTTGTTGACGTTGCAAATGTGTACATTGTATATTTATTTGTGTGCATCTTATTGAACACAAGGGGGCGCTGTTGAATACAAGACATTGAAGACAGAAAGCGCAGTTGGCGGCGGTCGATCATACCCATAGAGTTATATAGTCTTTCTATTATAACTCTATGATCATACCATGGTCATACCGAAAACTGCATGTTCTGCTGTTTCTCATTGGTTAAACAAATTAATTATTAAACAAAATTGAGTATTTGAGTATTCCATTATGGGTGCAAAATTCTCGCCTGTTTAAAATTCCTGAAGAAATTTTGGGGAGTCGGGTTGGCCAAGTGCAGCGGTACTTTCCTCGCCTTCCACCGCTCAGTGCCCCGGGTTCGAATCCCACCAGGGCCGACATGTGGATTGGGTTTTCAGTCCCTGCCTGATTCCCTGGGATTTCCCCAGAATATCCGATTCTAAAACTGAACATTTCCTCGTCGTGTTCTTCAGGCTTTCGAGCTACAGTGCGATAAAAAATATATTCAAACTAACAGGAACCAGTCTATCCACGGGGTTTTCGAAACATTGCCTTTGTCTCCGTCACGCGTCCGTCTTCGGCTTTGTTTCCGACTTGTGAATAACCATCCTCCATGGAATAACTGAGAACGGTGGCGTAAACTGGGTGAAATTTCGGTGGGGGGGGGGGGCACCCGGGGTGCACACATTTGTTGAAGGGCGGGGCACTGAAAGTACATGAACTGCAGCTTGTTAATTGTTTGTGCATTTGAAGATTTCAAATGGGGGGGGTGGGTGAACCCGGGGGAACGGATGTCAGCTGGGTGGGCACGTCTCGCCCCCCCCCCCCTCCCCCCCCCCCCCCCCCCCCCCCCCCCCCCCCCGTAGTTCTGTAGATAGTTACGCCACTGACTGAGTGAACTGGACCCCGCGCTGCGTTCCACTTACGCGAACAATGCAAACGTTTGCCAACGTTCGTCAAATGTGTGTGCACATCAAATGTCAAATTGTTCGCGTAGTTGGCAAACGTTCGCGTTGTTCGCGTGAGTGGAACGCAGGCCTGGAACCAGTCTATTTGGCTCTAAAATAGCGCCACCACTCGTCAATGCATGGTCATGACGCCATTTTACTCAATCAAGACAAGGTGAGAATTTTTCGCGCCGTTCCAGTTTCCCTCCCGTTGTGAAGTCCCAATCTATTGTCCTTCTAAATTAATGAACAGTTATTTGAATAAACTATTGGTTTGTATAATTGTGTGTCTGTTTATTAAATGTGGAGTATGCTGGCAATTTACTACCATGAAGAAAATTGCAAGAGACAATTGTCCGGAAACTGGGCAAAAGGTACATTTTTTCGGACTTGTTGCAATTAATTGGATACAAACAATGTGCAGCCGATGTCGGTATAAACACATTATTCCAGGAGTTTTCTGTGATTGGTTAATATCAATCACGTATACAACATATGCTATGGTGTAAATATTCTTCTCATTGCCGGGAATTTTATGAAGAAAATAAAAATCTGAAATAAACAAACAAGATTGATACAACTTTGATTAATATAATACTAAATAACACTACAGTTGAGTGTTTTTCTCTTATGCATGTAGATGCCATTTTTGGACTTGTTCAGTGCTACTGCTAGTAAGAAAAAAATTCTGTACCGATGTACACTGTACAAGACTGGCTTAGCGAACAGCGTACATGTACATGATCGGAAATTGATCATCGTGGCAGTGGAGTAAGAAGCAACAGACAGTGTGATGGAGGAGGAGGCATCTGGTATCTTTGGAGCCAGTGGGATGCTGAGAGAATTTCCCAAAGACGAAGATGAACAAAAATTGGAAAAGACGACCGAGGTGATTGACGTCGAAGGAAATTCTGACTCGGAATCCGAGGGAGGGGATCCAACAGCGAGCCAAAAACCTAATAAACAGGATGGAAAGTTTGAATCGGAAGAAGGTGGCCATTCTATAGGAGACACGGCCGTAGAAAAGGTCGGAGTGGATTCCTCGGAGAAACACAAAGAGCCCGCGTCAGATCAGAAATCTGAGAAACGAGGGATTGGCTCTTTGGAAAACTTATCCGATGTACCACAAGAGCAACTGGATGATAAGAAACCAACACAGAGCCAGGAAAAGGAAACATTAAAGGAAAAGAGTAAGAAAGACCCTGATGTTCAGAGTGGACAAACCGAATTCACAGTAGGAGAGGTGCCCGGACTGAGCTCTGGCAAAACTCTGAAGGCTGGCGAGCAGGAGCAAGATGTGAATGCGATTATGATTTCTGGTTCTGGTCTAGTCACACTGACAAAATCAAAGGTTGGCGGGAAGATGACTACCCAGAAGACTCCCACTACGACTCAAGCTCGGTCCAAAGAAAAGGGACCATACTTCGAAGCAAAGACAACTGACAGACATCGACAGAAATTGAATTCGTTTGAAGACGCCTTCAAAGCAAGCTTGGAGAAGTTGAATGTGGAAATTCCACATCCCAGCAAACCAATCAAACCGAAGTCAGCTGACACTGCTTCTTCAAGACCTTTAGGGAAAACCTTGCACCCTCGAGACACTGGAAGAATTATTGATCTGACGGATGAAGAAGAGGAGTTAACAGAAACAAAAGGGACATGCCCGACTTTAATCTCTGCCTCAAAGAAGGCCCTAGCCAGTCAGCCAATTGCAACCATCGATCTGACAACCAAGGGAGTTTTAGAATCCATGAATAATCAGCCAATCAGTGTGGGCTCATCTGATGATGGAGATGATGATGATTCCAAAGACATCGATAACTTGAGCTCAGATTCGTCGTCGACCATCATCGACATCGAGCTGGCAGCTAAAGAATCCACTGAAGAAGAGATACCAAGAAAATCGGGCAAATCTTTAGCGAGCCGCCAGTTAAGTGCAGATGTGCAAGATGACCAACCCAGCAAATCTGTGATCACAGGGGAGGCAGAATCTGCAAATAAATCAGCAGAAGAGGAGCTCAAGCCCAAATCAGATCCCACTTCTGACACCAAATCAGGAGCTAAAGCATCAAAACAGCTAGAGTGTTTACCAGCAGATCCACGTTTGAAAGGTGACCGTCGTACTCTTAGCGAAATGACAGCTAGTGATTCTAAAAAGAAAGAATCAAAATGCACAGAATTAGCAGTGCAAGACACAGACTCTGTAGGGCAAGGAGACCAAGATCAGGTCAACAAAAGCACAAGAGCTGTCAAACATAGATCAGGTAGCACTAGTGTGGCTCCACTACCCACAAACCAGGAACGTTCCAGGAAGACAGAGCAGTCAGACACAAAAATAGAGACGAAGACAGATGGGAAAGCAAAGCTTAGGGAAAGGTCCAAGAGTGACGAAAGCCAGATTGTTTCTAGTAAGAAGTACCATGTCTCCAAGCATGGAATCATCCTACAGCCGGGAGTCAAATTGGAGGCTATGGACTATTCCAAAAAGTGGTAATTTGTTTTGAATAATTCAGAATAGGCCTTTTTTTTTTTATTATATATGTCTAAGCCTTATGCTATTAAAAAATGATCAAAATTATAAACTTTCAAATCTGTGTGCCCACCAAACATAAAAAGACACCTGTTTGTTCATGTAAAATGTGATGTTATACCTTGTGACTGAAGATGACCTTTTCCCATGTAACACCGAAATTAAAAAAATGGCCTCGTCAAGGCAAACTACTATATTAAGAGTAGCCGAAATTGCATTTTCCCCTTTAGATATATTTCATCCTTTCTGGATTGTTTTTGGGCAGGTATTTGGCAAAGATCGTCAGTATTGACGAGACGGACGACACCGTGCTGATCCATTTTGACGGCTGGAACTCGAGGTTTGACGAGTGGCTGGAGTTTGACAGTGACCGACTGCGGCCTCTTGCTCGAGTCTCAGCCCGCCGAGAGACTGCCAAAGAAGTGAAAGCCTTCGGGGTAATGTCTATAGAACAACATATATACATTAAATCACTACAGCTTTATTTAAACGCACTGTATGAAGTGAAGCCTGCTAGATCCATGTTTATGCACAAGTCTTTGGAATATCCAAAAATGAATACAGTGGAACGCCGCTATAACGAACATCGTGGGATCCACAGATTTTGTTCGGTATAAGCGATTGTTCGGGATAGCGATTTTCAGCCGCCGGTTAATGAACATGTGCCGGCCATTGAATCATGTGAATGACATGTTCATACTTTGTAAGCTTATCGAATTCTAAAGCAACAGTTGGCTTTTCCCTTCTATTCCTTGAGGAAATAATAGCCACCTGTCACTCTTCAACATAAAGCTGCGGTCGTTCTGAATTGCAAACAGCCCAAATACCCATTACATTTTTTAATCCGTTGCCTTTTTTTTTGCCAACAACAATGTTCGGTAAGTTTTGTATGCAAAATTTGGGAGCCAAGGATGGTGTTCGGTATAGCCGAATGTTCGGTATAGCGGTGTTCGTTATAACGGCGTTCCACTTGTACATGTACTTTTTGAGCAGGACTATATGTGTTTCATACTGATTTTCATGAATTTGAGAACACAGCATTGTTGATATCAACAGAAGTCAAAACTAAGCAAGATAAACGCACCACTGTGAATGAATCAATGTGATTTTCTACATAATTTTCAAAGGGAAAAACAAAAACTGGCAGGAGCGGGTTTTGAACCTGCGATCACCGGAATAATGTCTCGGCGCTTCCTACATGTACGTTGGCAGTCTCTCAAATTGTCAGTGTCTCTGTTCGGGGGGGGGGGGGGGGGGGGGGGGGGGGGGGGGAGCACGGGCACGGGGCACGGCACGGCACTAGTCAGAAGTCATAAACCCATAATGCTGTATAACTAGGGATCTCGCCCACTTTTACAAATGTCTTGGTGATGCACTATTGGGTATCAACCCTAATCAAATTTTGAAACTTAACAAATGCGTTTATTTTCCTCGGTCCATTTTTTGGGAGGAATGTCTCATTGGTGATCTCAAACTCCTCTAATAAAAAATTAGGAATTCAGTGTGAAAATTCATTTTTCAGGGTGATTACAACCTGAATGCACGGAAACGACAACTTCAACCCTAACCTACCTGAATCCATCAAAATCCATACCCCAGGATTTCGGCGGATTCAGGATACCTCCATATTGAAACCTGGGGGATTTTGATGGATTGAGATTGAGGATTGTAAGCCTAGCGGTACTGCAGGATTTTGATAGATTCAGGATGCCTCCAATCCATATTGGGCAGTCGCCAAAACCAACTTTTTGTGCATGACAAAATAGGTGGATTTTGGCGGATTCGGGATACTTTCTAGTAAACCAAGGGGTTAGGGTTTATAATAAACAACTCTTTTTCTTGTGGTTAAAATCTTGTAGGGTTACAAGGTCGGTGATGAAGTTCTGGCTCGCTGGTCGGATTGTCGGTACTACCCAGCCAAGATACTCGGGATTAAGACCAATGGATCCTACAGGGTGCTGTTCTATGATGGGATTGAGAAAACCGTGATGGGGATCAACGTACGAGACATGCCCGAATCCCTGAAATCGCAGGTAAAAAACGGAAAGATTTTACTTTAATACCCCCCACCAAAATCGGTTAGAAACAACAAATCTTGAAAAATAACCATCCATTTGTGTTCATAATTGTATAAACACTTGGCACAACCTTTATTTTTGAGAATTTTGTTGGGACATTTTAGTGCAATATAGGGGAAGAAAGTTTGTGTTTTCTGTGTTAGAAGTTCTTGGCAGTTGGCACCATGTATAGTCACTCCAAAGTGTGCACATACATGTTGATTTCTTCCTCATTTTTTACAGATTTTGCTGAAATATATCTTGAAATAACAGGTTGTGCCACATGTTTAGACAGTTGTTATCAAGGAGGGTTGGTTATTTTCCAAGATTTTGCTGTTCTTGACCGATTTTGGTGCGGGGTATTAAAGTAAAATCTTTCCAAAACAAATTGTGTCTGTGGTAGGCCTGTGACTGTGTGTTTAATTTTCTAAGTATTTAAACTCATATGTTGTGAGTGTTGTCAAACATTTAAAAACAAATTTGTGGCATGCATATTGCAAATTTGCTGAACATGTCATAGCAGTACTGATTCACCATTTGCTTTTGCTGTAATTTTCAGAAATAAATGGATTTAGGGGTTAGTATTATTTTGTGTGCTAGCAAATACTGTAACGCTGACCTGTTTAGTTTTGTGCGCATAGATGATTGAAAAACGGGGGGACAAGAATCTGTTCTAGTAGTCTTGTTCCCTGACCATACTTAAGACAAAATGGAGCAATTTATGGACATCCAGGAATTATCAGGTCGGGGAACTAGACTATTTCAAACGATTGTCGGCTGACAATCATTGGGAAATAATATAAATTTCTTGAAAACGTCAGCACACCGGGTGCCATGATTTCACAGGATGCTTGAGACTGCTATTTACTTAGTCAAGTACGGTATTTCGTAATAATTCAGTAGTTTTTGTTTTTTGATGTTTGCAAATGTTGTATTCTACCTTTAAAACTTAAAATCAACCTTCTACATTCTTCCCCTCCTTGAACAACTTCTACCCTTTCATTATCACTGGAAAATTACTTTGAAAAAGGATGGTCCGATTTTGCTCTATAGGTTTCATTTACCGGTAATTGTTTGAAGATTACTAAACATATAAAAAAAAAAAAAAGTAGAAACCCGTAGAAATTGGAGGCCAAATCTGTTGTGCAAAATGTTGTGCAATTCTTTGAAAAGATACGGCGTGCGAGTCTGTATTTTAATTTTTTATGATCATTTTTTCATGTTAACCTCTTGGTACCAGACTCCCTGAATATAAGGCAAATAGAGCGAGACCCCCCTGATCATACTCCTGACAATGAATAGGCCAGTGCGGTATTTCAACTGCGCATGTGCACAATGACATTTTATCCCGAATGACCCGCGTGACCTAACGCACGCGTGTGAACGCAAAAGGTGGTCGCACAACGCGCATCGACGTTAAATTCAATCAGAATGGGCGTTCGCGTAACATGGCGTGATATTACGTCAGCAATTTTATCCCGAGTAACCTTTGACCTTTGAGATACCGAACTGGATTATTATTATCATCCTAATTATTTTATTACACTTTGCAGCATTTCTTCAGTAATTTGGAGCATCAGTTCCGCGCCTTGGTCAACAAGAAGAGGAGAAGCTCCAAGGATGCTGAGGGTAAACCTAAGGAAAGTCGATTAACGAAAGATACATATCGATAAGGCTTGAGCAGGCATGCCACTTTTCCTCGGATCAGCTGATTTCCTCGTTTTTCACTTCACACTTACGCCATTGAAAATTTAAAAAAACACTGTACAAAGTCTTGTAAAGATTAGAATTTCCTTGTTTTTTTGTTAATTCCAAGTTGCATGCCTGCTTGAGAGCTTAAAGAAATAATCCTCCAAAATGTTGGCCCCTTTTTGTATGATATTTATAATCTGAAAGTGTCCCCAAGTGAATGTCTAAAAAGAAATACTAGTCCCCAGAATTTGTTGGGTCTAAACTTGAAGTGAAATTATTTGGTTGAAGCTTCGGTGTCTGTGCTTTTATGGCGATTCAACCTGGAAAATTAATTTTCAAAATAAATTGCTAATTTGTTGGGTTTTTTCAGTTGTGAGATGTCCAGTCAGGCAAAACAAAACGACAATAAGTAATAGATTTAATAAAGAGTCAAATTCTAAATTAATATTAATGCATATAAATCTTCGTGCAGAGCACAAAAACTCCCTACATCATTTTTCTTCCATGTAACCTGAATCCCCCAATATCCTCCGATTTCAAAGTGTTAAAGCTTCATGTAACCTGAATCCTCTAAAATCCTCTTATGGGGACTATTGCATGAATCCTCAAAAATCCTCTTGGGGTTTTCGTAAACACCCTATTAACCTCAATCCTCCGAAATCAACCAGGATCAGATTGGGCCTGATGACCTGGATCCTCCATTTTCCTCCAAATGCAAAATCCTCTTATGTCCTCAATCCTGCAAAATCCTCCGATGCTTCAACTTCCAAAGACCCTCAATCCTCCACATTCCTGATTTTGGCAAAGAGGATTTTTGAGGATTTGGGAAGGTTAGGGTTAAAAAAAGGTTTTTTAGCAGACCAAATAGAGCACACATTTGTTTTTTGCTCAAGATTCAGTTGTTTGGTTTTTGTGGTAAATATTCTTCAGGGTCGACATCGGGCAGCAGGCCGTCAAGCCCCGCACCTCTTCAGCAACCCCAGAAGCGACGTAACCCATCAACCTCACAGCCCCCTGAATCCCAGCCGGCCAAACGCAGTCGCCAGGACCAGGCCCAGACCCAGACCCAGACCCAGACCCCGGTCCAGACCCAGACCCAGGCCCAGACCCAGGCCCAGGCCCGAATCAGAAAACTCACCCTGCATAAGGTATGACAATCTGCACGAGTTCAAATCCCACCTCTGACACCATTTTTAAAGTGTCATAAATTGCACGTTTCGCTTACAAATTAGATACTGCAAGGGAAATGGGAAGGTGCCAAAAAGGAGGGCCCTGTTTGAAATAGTATTTGCTTTGTAAAGATGAAATTTGTAAAGGGGAAACTGACTTGGTAATTTGAATGAACTCGTGACCTTCGAGTGACCCTCGGTTTCTCTGACCAACAAGCTCAATGGTCTAGTGATTTTTTTAGCAGGTTTCTCTCACTAACCTCTTATAGAAGACACCACAGCAGTGTTTTCAGTTTTGCTTAATGATATATCAGAGCTGCCAACTCTCCCTGATTTTGCGGACTTATATTAGTATTCAGGCAATAGCAGTTACAAAATACAGGTAAATTAAGATGAAAAATTGACAATCCGGGAGATTTTTTAGTTGTCGGAAGTCGGGAGATCGACCAATTTTCCGGGATTCTTCTGTAAAATCAGGGGGAGTTAGCAGCTCTGGATATATAGAGTAAGGCTGCAATGTTTATGT
This sequence comes from Hippasteria phrygiana, assembly GCA_037893225.1. Lineage (NCBI taxonomy): Eukaryota > Metazoa > Echinodermata > Asteroidea > Valvatida > Goniasteridae > Hippasteria > Hippasteria phrygiana. The sequence goes on along the minus strand of JAZGUH010000008.1, from coordinate 1,583,310 downwards.
TCTTTTGCTTATCGTGTTTATCTTGGAAATCTCTTTGTTGAGCTACTAGCCCTGTAGTCGAGCAGATTTTTCTCGAAATTTGAGCCTTGCTTTTGTCTACCATCGTCCATTGTTTTTTTTTTATTATCAGGGTCAGAAGATAGTCCAGTCACCAGGGCCTGTTCCCCCCTCTCCAATCACCCCCCAGGACCAGTCGGATCTGCTCCCTTCCCCTACCTCGTCGGAGGCCAGCGAGCTGATGTCTGCCTTGGAGCACGGCATGATGGGAGGCAGGAAGCGATATCGGGAACCGCGTGAGTTATGAAGCTTTGTGTTTTGTACTTGCCACATAATTTTCTTGTTGTCATACTCGTTTGTTAATTTGCCGAACTGTTATGATTTGGTTGTTTTGGCTAATCGTGTTTCTGAAAATTGGATTTGATTTTTGTATTCAATATTTGGAATCATTTATGAAATGCTTTATTAATGTTATTTTAGTATTGAAAATTTTTTTCTAATTCTTGAAAAACTAAATTATTTTAAACCCCCGTTTTGAGTTGTAAGCCAGTGGTGTACTGAAGTCTTACCAAATCGTACAGATTTTCTTTTTACTAAATGGGTCACGAGTCATTGGATTTATCTGTGCGTCCAAACATTTCCTGTGTGTGAATTCCCTAACATGCCATGAATGTATTGTACTTATCCTTTGTTCTTTTTTTGTTTTAATTAACATTCGTGCTTTCGTGTGAACATGTTGACAATTTGATTTGATAATTGGTTTTATAATTAGCCTATGATGTAATTTTCAACTGATTTTCCTGAATTTCTTTTGCACATTCTTCATGGAACATTCCACTTTGCCAATCTTCCCTGCAAGACAAACAAGCACAAACATTCACAGTTAAAATTTTTTCCCTTTGACTTTGCCGTTTCGACAAGAAATGGTTTATATTTTTTATACATACATGTATACATATACAGGGTTTTTTCACACAAAAAAACGTTACTGAGAAGAAATGAGAAATTTTACCAAAATTATTGAATCTGTAGATTTTAGGCTGAAGTCATCTTTGGTGGGATAATCTCTGGTGTACAGTAAAATAAAGTTTATTGAAAGACAGTCATGTTTGACTGAGCCGGGATCAGTTAAACAAAACAGCATAAAAGTGGACTTGCACCAGGTTTGGGCAGTGTTGTACACGTACACCCATGTAACCTTTGCAGTTAGTCTGGGTTATGTTGAATGTTGTTATGTATTGATACAGGCTGATATGCACCCTCTCACTTTGTGTTGTGACATAAAGAGAGTAGGTCTACCGTCAGTAAGCATTGCACCTTCTTACGTACATGTAGGCTCTGCCTTAATTTGATAATCTCCGAACCAATCCTGCAATGATCTGACGAGTGGTAGCAGCTATGGCATCTCGGGCCCGACTTTGTGTCATGAGAGATGGAGGCCACGTTGAGGGTCATGGCCCATGAACTCTGACAATGTAGTACAAGTGGTTTTGCGCACTTTACTCCCTGTACGTAGAACACGTGTACACCAGGAAATCATTTAGCAGATGGATTGAATTGTCTTTGCTAAAATTGGTGCAAGTGCACTTTTATGCTGTTTTGTTTAACTGATCCCGGCTCAGTCAAGCATGACTTCAGCTAAAATCCACAGATTCAATCATTTTGGTAAAATTTCTAATTTCTTCTCGGTAATGTTTTTTATGTGAAACACCCTGTATTGTATATTTGTGGTAATGAAATCAACGATTTCTCAAATGCATGGAAGGCCCCCAAGGCCAACAATAGTTCAAGTTTCAGGTTTTGATGGAAGAGCCGCAGGCGAACATTCTTGGAGAAACATACAGAATTCAGAGAATGACAAACCGATCCACATGTCGGCCTTGGTGGGATTCGAACCTGGGTCCACCGACGTGGAAGATTATCAAAATGCCACTTTGCCGATATTTCCTGTGCTTGTCCGGGAGATCAAGTTACAGAACAGAGACAGAAGCAATTTGTTCACAAATGTCTTGATTATTAAAGCAAAAGCATTGTTTGTTATTTTTTCAGTGATATTCGACAAAAACTCTGGACTCATCCGAGACCCTAGACGGTGTAAGTTGATTGTCCCTAAAAATTGTTGCGATAGTATTTAATGAGAATGAAACAAAAAGGTTATATTAAAAGTTTTTTACAATGAGTATTGGCAGGAGTTCTTCTCAATCCAGTGACAAATATACAATGTTTCATTTTTCATCAGCATTAAAGCGATAGATTTGTTTTAATTTTTGCAACTGAAGCATGAAACGAAATTGTTTCAGTGGGATCTCTTGATTTTGTTTTGCATGCTTGTATTGACTTTTTATTTTATTCCGTTGAATTTTGTTTCTCATTTGCATGCCATCAAAGTTTAGTTGGAAATTTGGATTTTAACATATTTGTTGTGAAAAGTTATGGAAAGCAATGTAATGTATCATGCCTGTACTGTTTTATATTGACTTGCATAGTACATTTACATACAGTTAAACGCCGCTATAACGAACATCGCGGGATCCACAGATTTTGTTCGGTATAGCGATTGTTCTGTATAGCGATTTTCAGCCGCCAGTCTGCCAACATGGTGTCCGTTCTTTTAAATAGCGCCTTCTTGCATCGTATTTGAAATGCGCCCTCTTTTGATTGAATTGAACATGTACCGACCATTGAATCATGTAATTAAATGTTCATACTTTCTATAAGCTTAGCGAATTCTAAAGCAACAGTTGGCTTTTCCCTTCTATTTCTTAGGGAAATAATTATAGCCACCTGCCACTCTTCAACATAAAGCTGCGGCTGTTTGGGAATTACAAACAGCCAAAATACCGAGTACATTATTTTTTAATCCGTTGCCTTTTTTTCAACAACAATGTTCGGTAAGTTTTTTACACAAAATTTGGGAGCCCAGGATGGTGTTCGGTATAGCCGAATGTTCGGTATAGCGGTGTTCGTTATAGCGGCGTTCGTTATAGCGGCGTTCGTTATAGCGGCGTTCCACTGTACTGCAACCATCGTGGTCTGGTACCTTGGAGCCTAGGGTGAAGACCAGCATGAGATGGTCAGCAGCACCACCCTACTGTAGGCAAGAGCCTTTTTTGTGTAGGAAAATCACAACGTTCTCTGCATGCAAAAATGCTCAGTATGCAAAAAGATGTCAGTTCCATTATGCAGTTAATTATTAAATCAAGTACTTTTAACCATTACACTGTGATTTTGACTTAAGTACAGTTTTTTTTCTCCAATATACAGACTGAAATTTCAGAAATGGTATTGGTAAAAGCTGTAGATAATGCAAATGTTGTATTGGCCTCAGGGAATATATCCGTTCACAATCACAGACGGATAATGCCTGTGTTTATGCAGGTGGTTACAACCCCACCTGGGTCTACAGGTCTGAAAATTGGGATAATTTCTCCGGAATCTGTTGAAGAATTATTCTCTATTTAGAAAACCGTAAGGGTGGTAGGGTTGGCAATTTCAAATGTCGCCAACCCCACCACCTCTGATCGTAACCCTTTACCAAGAGTAGCTTTTAGCCTTGTATTGTATCGGTTTTGTGTGGCAGGCATGAGATTTTTCAGAATTCAGACTTTTTAATCTCGGAGAAAGACATTATTATAATAGAAAGATATGTACTTTTCAGACATTTCATCAATTTTCAGACTTTTTTCTTCATTGACAATCTCATCCCCGGTATGGGTGTAATATTCAGACAGAAAAAAACATTGTCGATCACTGTTTAGCTGTTATAAATGCACTTGTGTGGTGAAGCGAGATGTTTTACTCCTCCGCGGCCGCTTTCTTTTTAAATCGCAGAAGCCCTCACTAGCTACATTTACCAGACTTGGCATGGTCGGGAACCAGACTAGTCACGTTTCCCTCCCTCCCTCCAATGAAAAAAGGCCGTGTCCGATTAGGGTGTTTGGGGCTGCAGCTTAGAGCAATTTCGATCAAGGACCATTGGTTAACTAGTGGTTGGTTCGTGACGTACGTAGCGCATGAGCACTGAAGTTGAAGTGCGCACGACTCTAGTCGAACTATTGTCATGTCAACGCGACCATGAGAAAATGGCGGTGGCGAGTTCATAGATAAAAGCGAGACGGACGATATTTGCTCAGTATATTAACAATGTCACAAGTGGTAACGTGTGCATTATTTCAACATGTTCAAAGAAAGACAAAGTAACAAAAAAACGATCGTTCACTGCTGCTGAGTATTTGTTTTTTCGCCATTTTTCTGATAACTGGTCCTCTCTGCACTGTGCTATTAAAACGGCTATTGGTAACCAGCAATGCGACCAACCTCGCTAGGCTGGTCGCGAATCGTCGACTAGCGTGCGTTCGATCAGAGTTAGTCGAACTATGGTTAACTATAGTCCTTGATCGAACTTGCTCTTAGTCTTTGCCATTGGCGCTCTACAGTGAGTAGCCGTAGCCATAGTCGTTGGAAAAAAAAAGCACATTGTGGCTACAGCTTGGTCTTTTGCCATTGGCACTCTGCAGTGAGTAGCCGTAGCCATAGCCGTAAAGCACATTAGGGCTACAACTTGGTCTTTTGCCAATGGCACTCTATAGTAAGTAGCATTAGCCATAGCCATCGCTGTAGACCAAAAAAAGCACATTGAGGGTACAGCTTGGTCTCTTGCCATGATCTACAGTGAGTAGCTATAGCCGTAGACAAAATGGCAGGTTTCGGACACGGCCTAACCCTCCGAGAGTGGCAAGTAATATGTCTGGGTTTTGTTTATCTGAATCTCATGTCTATCCACTAGTAATAGCCCCGAAGGAGCTCATCATTGATCTCGACCACAACAAGTACAAGTGTGAGGTGCCGGATTGCGGGAAGGCCTTCCGCAAGGCCAGCCTGCTGGAGTACCACAAGAAGTACTACCATATCAATAAGCCGGCTACCAGCACGTCCGCGATGACGGCGGCCAAGAATGCAGTGACCAGAAGCCGCAAGAGGCTCTCAACCTGTGAGTTGTCAGTTATTTTCGCCAGCTGAGTCGGTTCACATTAAGGGAGCACTGCCTAACCCATGGTCGGGCCAGGCCATGAAAAGCCTGGCCAAGCCTCAGAAACGCCGGGGCCTTCGGGCTTCTATAACCCCTCTGGTTGTACACAATAAACTGCCCACTAATGCTGGAGTCCAGCCAGCTCCCATTCTTCACCCAGACTTGTTCTCTCTGGCCCGTGAATGGATTGACAACAAAAAGCAATCACTACCCTTTCAGCCTTGCATCCAACAGGTTGACTGTATCCGTTCAAACATGAAACTTCTCTGATGCGAAAATAAATCTTGTTAATATTCTGCAGCTGCCATGACGCCTGGAAGCAGCAAGATTCGTCGCGCCGAGAGCATGGACCGGTCCCCCGACAAGGTCGCAAGCCGCCAGCTGCGTACTTCCGCCCCGGGCATCATGACGACGAGCTACAAGCGCCCTGTACCCTCGGCAAAGCTTGATGCCCCGGCGCAACCTGCCCAGCCCTTGAAGGTGATCGATAGTGGCCAGTTCCTGGAGAGGCAGCCCGTACTCCATTCCCGAACACCGGCGCCCCGCACCGAACGACCAGCTGTCAAGCCGGAACCTCCACCCCAGCCTGCTCAGAAGCCGCGGACACTGAACCCGCCTAAGGCACTGAACCCGCCTAAGGCACTGAACCCGCCTAAGGCACTGAACCCGCCTAAGGCACTGGAGGCGGAGGTCGTTCCAAAGGTCATGGAGAGGTCACGGAGGGTGTCGGGGTCGGCCGTAAACAAAGAGGACAAGGCCAGCACAAGCAGTGTGAGTCACAAAAGTACACCGCAATTGAACCCAGGGGGTGTGCATTTACGGGTAATACGGGAATCGGGTACCTAATTGAAGAACAGAAAGCCAATCCCAAAAAAGTAAATCTTGGAAATTGCTGTTCATATTGCACGTAAAGGTCCGCACGTTAATACTACCACATCGGTGCACCAAAGTGTGTACAGTGAGCTATATAGTTTTACGGTGTAAATGTTAATCTGTTTTGTTTTTCCATCTACTGGTTTTGAATTTGAAAATTCCCTACAAATGACATTCAAAAACTTTCTTTTTCATTTGACTGAGTAGTAATTTGTTAATTCGGTTACGGGTACTCGATTCTATAATCTGGAACTGGTTCCTGACATTTAGCGGTCGGCTACTCGGGTACCCGGTTCGGATGCACAGCTCTAATTGAACCTCCAATATATCTTGTACGAATCAAATGTCAAATTAGCGTTATGTGGCCTACCATATTCTTTTAATCACTGCTCAGCACACACACAAATTGCTTAGCACGAAAAGGCTTCCCTAGTTAAAATAGGATCACCGACCAAACATTCATGTGATTTATATTCCTGGGGACTGGTATTCAGCTTTTTTTGCTAAGTATGAACATACTTTGTGGATAACCTGTGTTTACTAATTAAGAATTTTTGTACTAAGCAAATTTTTGCTTCATGAAATTGGCCTGAGATCAGTTAGCCCCAAGCAAATTGGCAAAATCAAATTTTGTAAATTTTTGTTTGATTACAGTCGAATATTGCTACAACAAGCGCCGAAAAAACTAAGCCTTTAGAAAAAGTAATAGCTTCATCACCAGAAGCACACATTAAAGACGAGCCAAGTGCAGCACTGCCGTCTGAGATTACCGAGACCAAACCCGAAGAGAAAGTTACACCGGACAGTAAGGTTGAGCCCAAGGGCGAGGTCGTAGGTTGTGTGACCACAGGAGACAAGGCAGACGACAAGGCAGACGACGTTACCGAGGCTGCCGTTGCCGCTGGCAACGGCCCAAAGAAGGAAAGACGGAGCAAGCCCCACAAGAAGCACAAGAGACACAAGACACGGACGCGGGACCGGCGCTCGCGTGAGCAGAGCCGCAACGATCGGCGCCGGGCTGCCGAGCGCGCCAAGCAGCGACGGCTGGAACAACGGCAGAGAGAGTTGGCGGAGGGACCAGGGCATCAGCCCGAGGACGTGATGGAATGGACCGCCAAATATCTGCCTCCAGGCGGTATGTTCCTTTTTGCTCTTTAACACCTGCTCCTTTTTACTCTTTAACACCTGTTCCTCTTTACTCTTTAACACCTGTTCCTCTTTACTCTTTAACACCTGTTCCTTTTTACTCTTTAACACCTGTTCCTCTTTACTCTTTAACACCTGTTCCTCTTTACTCTTTAACACCTGTTCCTCTTTACTCTTTAACACCTGTTCCTCTTTACTCTTTAACACCTGTTCCTCTTTACTCTTTAACACCTGTTCCTTTTTACTCTTTAACACCTGTTCCTTTTTACTCTTTAACACCTGTTCCTTTTTACTCTTTAACACCTGTTCCTTTTTACTCTTTAACACCTGTTCCTTTTACTCTTTTTAACACCTGTTCCTTTTTAATCCTTAACACCTGTTCCGTTTTACTCTTTAACACCTTGTCCTTTTTACTCTTTAACACCTTGTCCTTTTTACTCTTTAACACCTTGTCCTTTTTACTCTTTAACACCTGTTCTCTTTACTCTTTAACACCTGTTCCTTTTTACTCTTTAACACCTGTTCCTTTTTACTCTTTAACACCTGTTCCTTTTTACTCTTTAACACCTGTTCCTTTTTACTCTTTAACACCTGTTCCTTTTTACTCTTTAACACCTGTTCCTTTTTACTCTTTAACTTCTTGAATAGAGACGACGGCCTTAACCCTAACCCTCCAGGGTACATTGTATTTTGGCTAGAAACCCTGCCAGACGCATCAGGTTGCATACTTTTTGTCACATTGACTTGTGTGGGGAGTGCAGCAAAGTGGAGCTGTCAGCACAGATGCACTGTGCTGCATCTGGGTTAGGGTTAGGGTTAACCGCGGTTTGAAAAAGACCATCTGTCCAGTTGTCGTCTATACACGCATTCCTGCACATACTCGGTCTATTTTTTGCCTATTGTTTACGCTTGGCTGCACAAGCCCATCTTGACATACTGGCACCCCATTAATAACGGGTGGACATAAGGGGTTAATTCATAGAATTGGTTTTTTTGGGGGGGTGGGGGAGGGTGGGTAGAGGAAAGGTTTTAGCAATTCAACTCCTACTCCCTACTTCCTAAATTTGGTTTCCCCTCTTCTTTTTTTTAGCTGACAAAAATCTCCCCCACCCTCCAGCCCAAAGTTACGAGGACCCGAATGCGAAGCAGGAGGCCGCGGACTCTTCCACTACGGAAGAGGGTGGGCCAAGGGACATGATCAGCTGCGTGTGCCGCAGCCAGGAAGAGGAGGGTTTCATGATCCAATGCGAGGCCTGTTACGGCTGGCAGCACGGCGGCTGCGTGGGACTGACTGAGAACACCATACCCAAGCAGTATATCTGCAGCTTTTGCGTCTACCCAGAGAGTGAGTCGGACGCATCAGGCCAAAAAATAAAAATAGTTCGGTTTCCTATTACATGGCATTTGAAAAAAGGGTAGTTAGGTATTTGTTTTTTGGGGCACTTTTTGGTGCACATCTTATGTAGGTGTCTACGTATAGTCAACGTTAAAGCAGTAATTGATGGTTTTTTGGGGGGTTTTTTGTCCTTTTTTTCTGAAAAAAGATTAGGGTCAGGCCGTTAAAATAGCGTAGGTTGGGTAACTTCTAGTTACCCAACCTACGCTATTTTAACTATAGGCCTAATGCACTGAACAATTCCCAACAAAATTCTCAAAATTAATGGCTGTGCCAAGTGTTGATGCAATTCTGAACACAAATGGATAGTTATTTTCCAAGATTTGCTGTTCCTTACAAATTTTGGTGGGGGTATATAAGTAAAATCTCTCCCAGGCAGTTTCATCTCGGCAATATTCATGAGAAGTGTGTAATCCCCTGACTGCCAGTTCTTTACAAAGAATCCAATTGCAGCTCTCTGGCTAATCCGTCTCTCTGGACAGTGGGGGATTAAAGTATTCCAAGCCAGAGCTGTTAATATTAAATATTCACTGCAACAATGCAAGACCTCCACTAATTGGTTTTTTTTCGCCCATGGTCTGGCCCATGCGTCTTCAGCATTTAATGACCACCGCAAACTGGAAATCTTTGACGATCCGACAGGGTTGGTGCCCCAAAGAAAAATAGCGGTACCACGTAGTAGGACACGGCAGGGGTTGTTTTTTACATAGGGATAACAATTTCACCCTGGTCACGACTCCGTATATCTTGGGTGTGGAATTTAAAGTTTGCTCACTATCAAGACTTGATATATATTATATCTCAACGTCAGATTTGCGAACGCACGCCAGACACCGTTACGACTTGGAGTGGTTTCAGACGGGGAGCCTCCCATGCCTCGTCCAGCCCACAGAACCCACTGAGGAGTCTAGCGATCTGACCGACGCCATGCTGAAGACGCACCAGCTCATGGCCGACATGCTCAACGTGACCGAAGCACTGGACGGGTTGCAGCACAAGCTGCAGATACTGAAGTGAGTTTGGTGGGTTAGTCACGGGGAAGTGGGTGGGGTTAGACTCGTTGTAGAGGGCGTGGCTAATCTGCTTAATGTGGCCGAGACACTGAACAAATTGCAGTACAAGCTACAGATATTGAAGTGAGTTTAACCCCCTCTCTCCAGCTGTTATTAACCCTAACCCTGCCAGACGCAGCACAGTGCATCTGTGCTGACAGCTCCACTTTGCTGCACTCTGCACACAAGTCAATGTGACAAAGTATGCAATCTGATGCGTCTGGCCGGGTTTCTGGCCAAAATACCCTGGAGGGTTAGGGTTAATGGGGCTTGCACAGCCAAGCTTTAGGCCCCCCAAAAAATAGTTGTGTTGCCCTCCGCGACCGACCCTAAAAGTCACAAAAGTCGGGTCGCTTAAAAAATAATTATATATATATATTTTATATTTATTTTATTTTGAAAGGAATTTTCAAAATTTCACCTTTTCTCGCACAAAATGAACATGTTTTATTAAAATCGTTGTCTTTAAATACAGCTACGACGGCACAATCGTGCATTTTGCCATCTCACTTTAAAATAAGCTTACTTTTTGCCTCCCGACTTCCGAGTTACACGACATGTAGTATTGTTTCGACCGACTGACCCTACATCCCGATTTTTCCCATTTAAGCGCAACACAAGTAATAGGTAAACAATAGATTGAGTACATGCAGGAATGGGCTGATAGAGGACAACTGGCCAGGTGGTCTTTTCCAAACCGCGGCTATGGCCGTCGTCCGTATTCAAGAGGTTACCTGGACAGTCATAGCAGATGGAGGGGGCGGGGTTAAGATTTATTGTCGAGGGCGTTGCTTACTTGCTCAATGTGACTAAAGGCACTGGATGGATTACGGCACAAGCTACAGATATTTAAGTAACGTTAATTAAAATTTACTTTTTCTTTCCAAAAAAAATAATAAATTAAGGAGTGACAATCACCCCGACCTGAAACTCTGGTCCTACCACTGGGGTCTGAAAGACGAGACTACCCCCTTGAATGACTCCGCCCGGGACCAGCAACTCCAGAACAGTCTAGAGGAGATGCACCTCCAGCAATCGTCTGCCGAGACCAGTGCCCTCACCGAGTCGATGAGAAGCGATGTTGCAGTTGATGGTGTGACGGAAGAGGTTGTCATAGAAGACTCCAGCACAGGCATCAGTGAGATTCACCCAAAGAGTGGCAGCGCCGTCGTGGGTGAGCAGCCTGGCATTGGTTCTGAAATGCTTCAACCACAAGAGGGCAGCACACCTGCAGCAGACACGGTCTTAACTGCCAGTGAGCAAAATCCAAACCCCGAAAACACTACTCGGACTTCGGATCACCAAAACATCAAAGAGAGCCTGAAGGAGAGAACACCGCAGGGTGCAAGCCTTTCAAGTCAAACATGCGTATCCGAGCAGAAGATCACGCCCTCTGGCGATTCACCATGGTTACCTTTTGTTCCAGATGACGGTGCACTCTCGGGTTCAAAACCGCAAGAACCAGATGGAAAAATGCCACCCTCTGGAAAACCAACAGCGTGCCTTGTCCCAGATACGCAAACATCCACCGAAGGAGCAAGGGATGTGGTTACCGCTGAAATCGGGAAACCAGGGACGACCGAGCATGATGGGAAAACCGACAGTGGGGATAAGGATTACGGGCGCAACGGATGTCGGCCTCGGGACGAAGCTATCAGAAATGGCAGCAAGCCGTTCCAATCCACAGAGGCAGGGAGGGGTGGGGTTACCGCTGAGGCAGGGGAACCGGGCACACCAAGGGACGATGGGAAGGCAGACGTTGCCAAGACGGATTGCAAGACTCGAGACAATGGAAACTCATCGGACGATGAGCCTCTGATCAAGTACAGACAGACGCCAGCCAGCCAAACAACAGAGTGTAGTGAGTTAACAGCGGATAAGGTTTGTAAAAACAAATATCCCTTACTATTAACCCCTTAGGCATTTTTCTGTGAACCGTCTTGAATCCCCCAAATCCTTTGACACGATCTTTATACTTGCACCATGTAAGATCCAACACCAGTAATTTAATATACTATCCGTCGTACTTTAGGAAGTAAATTTTAACCCAACCCCAGTACAAAGAGTAAACATAACAAAAAAATTAAAAAATCCTTTTGTGACAGGTCTCCGCATCTCCCAAATCGAGCCCAACAGCGGTTGCTGTTCAAGCCGAGCTGGCGCCCTCTAGTGACCCAACCATGCCAGCCAGCGTCTGCCGGCTGAATCTCTTCAACCACATAGTGTGCATGGAGGAAGAGGTAAAACGTCGCATGGACTATGTCGGGGAACAGATTGAAGGTAAGGAGAATGACGACTCAGTAGATCGCGTGCTGGACTCATAGAGGGCGCTCTAATCATGGATAAAATATCACAATATATATGTGGGGCGCCGTGGTCCTTTGGTTTACCTTACCGTGTCTGACTCATGTGCGATGATGGTATGTATGTTGCTTGTGTGCTTGAGCAAGACACTTTACTACAATTGCCTCTCTCCACCCAGGAGTATAAAGTGGTACCTGTGAGGGTAGAGAACAGATGGCACTGATCTCGATCTGCTGCATAGAATTGAACTCATGGCCTGATGACCAGGGGTAATAATTGTACAGCACTTTGAGACATTTGTATGAAGCCCTATACAGGGTGGTCCAAAAAAATACGGAACGGCATACTTCCGCTACCTTGAGTCTAACCATCTGTACCGATGGATAGAGAATCTTTCTAAAAAGAAAAATGATACTCAGACCTCCCGATTCGGTCCAGTAGTTTTTGCCGCAGAGCCTATTTTGTGAAGCAAAGTCGGGGGTCAGTTGGTCCCGAGATGCTATCATCATCGTCTTTTCTGCATGGAACAAATGGCCAAGTGACCCGACTTTGCTTCACAAAATTGGCTCTGGAGCAAAAACTACTGGACTGAATCGGGAGGTCTTAGTATCATTTTTCTTCTAGAAAGATTCTCCATCCATCGGTACAGATGGTTTGACTCTAAAGGTAGTGGAAGTATGCCGTTCCGTGTTTTGTTTTACCACCCTGTATAAGCACCACATTATTATTATTATTATTATTAACAAGTTGCGGCAACCCCAACCTCATAGAGCCCCAAGTGCTGCATGCCACGATGTAGACAGTCTGTGTGTTTCATACTTTATGAAGTCGGAAGCCAGTGTAAAAAGGCCAGTGGCTAGACTATATCGTTTCTTTTGAGCTACAGTAAAACAAAAATTGCAAAGGGGGTTTTTTGTTTTTCTCTTGGCGTTGAGACTAATTGACCTATCGCGGTCGAATCGCGTCAACGCAGCTTGTGAATTATTGTCCAATCACATCAATTATAATTTCACGTGGAACGCGCAAAATCTGAGACAAGCAAAAATTACCACACAAAATTCCCATAGGGTTGTCTAAGGGGCGTGGTTAACTCGTAAACGGCGATAGGTCAATTAGCATTGATGCAATGTGGCAGTAGTCCTGGGTATATAAGACGTCACACCTTGTTTACCTCGTTTGCCAAGTGGGGACTTGCGGAAAGATTACTGCATAGTCTGTGGGCTTCTCCGATGAAACGCGTGTCTGTACCTGTTTTGAGGATTATTTTTAATTCGTATTAGGGAGCTGAAAGAAACCATTGTTGTGTCCCGAGTTTTAAAAATGTAGTGTCGGTGTTGGTTGGAAAAAATGGGCAGAAATTGACATGATCCCAACTTGTATGTGCTGAAATGCATGGCGTGATACCCCGCCATGCATTTTGCTACGTTTTCCTACTTTTTGTCCCACAAAGAAAATGAATGAAATCTTATTGAATATTTTTCATAAGTGTTACACAGTCATATGTAAATAACACAGTGAAGGGCTTGGGTGCAGGAGTCCTGTCAAATGAGGCTTGTGATGCTCTGTGGACGTGGTTGAGTATCAACGAAAACTACTCCTGAGAGCCCGCAAAAGTCTGCTAATTTTATCCTGATTTTATTCTCCAAAGTCCAACTTTTGTCCTGTTTTTTATTTTATCCTACTATTCTACTTTTTCAGCTGGGTTTGCTCAAAAGCCTGTTATTTGTACTAGAGCTGTCCCGAATATAGCGAATATTCAAATATTCAATCATCAACCGAATATTTGAATAGCTTTTAAATATTCAAAAAAAATATATATATATGCACGTACAGTTTATGACTATGATGCTATTTTAATAGAAAAGTTATGGCACCTAGCAGTGTCAAATGCCACATTTTTTGTGGACAGAGTTTATAGTTCCTGACCGAAAAACCCTTGACGCTTCTAAAATAATTATTGCAAAAACTCGGGCTGGAGTTTGGTTTTTTGTTATCAGAATGTTATAAGTACTCGAAATGATCTTGATACAATGCAAAAAATGTTCATCGGGTGGTCGCTAACTTTTTGCAACTTTTTACCGGCGCGGCATGCAGTTGCAGCAGACGCCTGAAAGACTTGATCGGCGAGTATCGAATATTCGGTCAAGCCCAGTCTCGAATAAGAACAATAAGAACAGTTCAATCCCGTCAGGGAATGGCCCATGTTCATGGGAACTGGAATGTTTCTGGAATAATTTTCTCCACACTGCCGAGTTTTTATTGGCTGCGGAGCTTGGTAGTTCAATCATTATCCTCTTCCCCTTTTTGCAGCCTTGGAGCTTGCGTTCAGCCAATCAGCTGGCAGCAAGGACCAGCCCTACGTCCCTCCACACCCTTTACAGATGAAGCAGACGATCGGCATTCTCATGAAGGACCTGGAACGTGTCAATAAACTTGTTTCCATTTGAAATCAACGCAACAAGGGGTGAGGGAACTCTATTTAAACCGGTTGTAGCCGGACGACGCCAATAGCCTCAGTATGTGGCAAGACATCTGGGCTGGTTGATGTGAAAAGCTCGCACACAATCCATTCATTACTCAACTATATTGTTCTTGAATGGGAGTGCAATGAATAGATGAGCTTTTTCAAACAAAGCTTTCCTTCACACGAAAGAAGGGGGGGGGGGGGGGGGCCCTCAAATGAATAGGACCACTCTATTCAGTGTGGTGCCTATTGTTCGCGTTTACACTCGGCTGCACATCTCTTTATGTGAGAGCCTGGCTCCCGGGCATGCCATCAATAACGGCTGACTGCAAAGGGTTAACTTGTTCTATACAAAAATCAGTCAACAAGTTGAGTGAGCAGAGAACATATTCTTTGGATTTTGCATAAAGCATTTATTATGTTCTGTCATCCTTGGACTGAAAAAAGTACCGTCATGTAGTAAACATTCCTAATGGCCGCCTTTGATACATCAAGATGATGCCTTTAAAGGTATGGTATGGCTTTAGTAATAACCAAAAATGAAACCGAATAGTTTCAATCTGAAAACTTAGTTTATAAAGATATTACCGGTACCAATCAAGAGAAATATATGCATCTAAGGGAGCACTGCCTTAACCCATGGTCGGGCCAGGCCAGGCCGTTGAAAAGCCTGGCCAAGCCCCGGGAATGCCCGGACCCCCAAGAATGCCCGGACCCCCAGGAATGCCCGGACCCCCAGGAATGCCCGGACCTTCGGGCTTCTATAATCCCCTGGTTGTACACAATAAACTGCCCACTAATGCTGGAGTCCAGCCAGCTCCGATTGTTCACCCCCCAGACTTGATCTCCGGCCCGTGAATAGGTGATTTGTGGCTCACAATAGCAAGACTAAAAGCCAGAAAGCCCGGGCTTGGCCAAGCTTTTCAACAGGCCTGGCCCGACCATGGGTTAGGCAGTGCTCCCTAAAATGCTGTCATCTTCCAGAAATGTGTTTCTGAAGACCGTCAATGATGCCTTGGTTTATTTCAATTTCCGCAATGGGAAAGAAGCCCACACGAACATGCACAAAATCACTGTTAAAAACCGAACACTTGTTCACTCGTCTCTTGCGACTCGGTTGACGGATCGAGCTCAAATTTTCACTGGCTTGTCATTTCATGTATGAATCCCATGTCAGCTCTACCATATCATACCTTTAAATTGCATTCTGTCGGAGCCGGAGCATTTTACGAGTCAAGTAAACTTTTGCCTCCATAGGACAAACAGGAGGAAACTAGATGAATAATTCTGAAATATTAAATAGAGCTGCTTTGGGCAATTTAGTTATGAGAGTTGCAGTAAAATTTATACAATGAAATTTTTTTTTTCTTTAATGGCCTTTAAAACTCATTTAGTAGGATTCGTTGATATCGGTTATTGATGGTCACATTTACTAAGTGTTTATGTAGATTGTACATACTAACTTGGCAAAAATGAGCTGAGAGTCGAGCACAAGCTTATATACATCACATGCCATTTTGGCTGGTAACCTGCTGTTGTTAGGCCATCAGCCTCGGTAGAAAAATTGGGCCACCGCGGTATCAAATGATCGAGAGGAGTAATGCTCGTAGCGATTTTTGGCAAGGTATGCACACCTGGAGTTGGAAAATGTGTGATAGCATTGCAGCGTGAGCGGTGGCAGCTTTTTAGGTGGCAGCATTTTTAAATTTTGTTTTTCAAAATGGCCGCCAATATGCTTGTTACCGGATTAATTATATGTGGTAACATATCACATATTTTCCAACTACAGGGGTGCATACCTTGCCAGAAATCACCATGAGCATTATTACCCTCATTTGATACCGACCAACCCCCCAGGCTGATAGCCCATGTTTAATTTGCACACTTAGTAGTTCCATGAAAATGGCCCATAAGCCGTTTCGGGGATACCACCTTCTTTATGGGGGGGGCAAGATCTCCATGGAGATCGTGTATCAAATTTTGCACTTTGCCCTCTAATGATGGCGGTATTGAGCAAAGATGGAGGTATCCGTGAAACGGCTTATTGTCCTATGATGACATTTTAGGGTAGAAATACTGTCCCTACCAGCTTCCACTTCGGAGGCCAAAAAACAAACAGAAATTTGAAGAGGAAAAAATGTGTAAATAGTATTTTTTTTTTTATGGCTTCAGTTATTTTTAGTTTAAAGAAATCGGCCAAGAGAAAAACCATGCGTTAAGATTAAAAAACATTCCTTAAGTTATGCCATGATATTACTACCATTCATGTTTGGTCACTTGTTGGCTATATTTTGGGATAATTTGTAGAGTATAACTTAAAATTAAGGGGAGCATCAGAAAATCTTTGTCTTTATATATTTTTTTATGCAATTTCGCCCCGAACAAGGCTAAAAATCTACTCGAGGTATGGAGCTACAAAAAGAAATAAAGTCCTCAAAAAAAGTTCGGAAACTCAAGTTTGACAGACAATTTCTCTCTTGTTTCCAACTCCTTATCCTTGAATTTGGTATCATTGGAAAGCCCTGTTATTCTTCTTTACAATGATGTGTCATTTGTATAATGATTAAGCAATTGGGGGATGTTCAGCACAGCTGAATATGGGGGTGGGTGTAATGCCCCCTTCCCACTTACACGATTTTTGCTACGGTAGAGCACGTTTTTTCAAAGTTGAAAAATCGTGCTCAGTCGTGCTCTACCGTAGTAATTCACACTCAAAAAGTTCAAGGTCAATCGAATTCTACGTCTTGTCAAGACGCTATCAAGACGCCGTCAAGATGTGGTACAGCAGTAGTGCGATACGTAGAGTTACGTAGAGTTACGACATCGTCCAGATTTGTCACGGCGTACCAAGAAATGCCAAGATTGTACTACGACGTCACAACGGCGTCAGTACAATTTCAGAAGACGCCAGTGCGACGCCAGTATGATTTAACAAGACGCCTGTACGATTTAATTAATCACATGACGGAAAAGGTCCCCTTTTGCGCGTCTTTCTCAAGTTCGGCATGGCAGCTTGTGTGCACTTTTATTAAACAAGAGACAAGAGACATTTGATAAAAAACACACATGATCAGCAAGAGACACGTGATAATAAAATCATGTTCTTGCTGCCGTCTTGTTGGCGTCTTGCTAGGTCGCAGCACCATCGTAGCGGCATCGTATCAGCATCGTATCAGCATCGTAGCGAAGTCTTGGCCTACCGTAGCTGTTGCGGCCACCACGAATGAGTACGAATGAACAAGACGCCGTCACGACATACCACGACAACGTCAAGACAACGTTACGACGATGCTGCTGCGGTGGACCACGATTTTTTCCACCGCTACGGTAGAGCACGATTTTTTTGAACATTCCAAAAAAATCGTGCTACTCCACGGTGCCATCAAGATCTACTACGGTGCGCTACGGTGGACCACGATTGACCACGATTAGGCCACGACGCCGTTGCGATTGTAAATAATTGAAAAATCATGCTCTACCGTAGCAAAAATCGTGTAAGTGGGAAAGGGGCATAAAGTGAAATGTTACAAAATGCAGAATCAAAGATACAAAAGGTAGGAATGAATATTTCTCTTGAAGCAGGAAAGATCGTAAGATGAAGGGAAACATGCACCAGGCAAAGAATTCCATAGAGATACAGAACGAGGGGGAAAACTATTGGCACAGTAATATAGTTTTTCGTTCCACATCCAGGTTGGGCTAGAGTATATTAGTGGGAACAGGCGGAAAGCCGAGTTTCAATGCATTTACAAGTTCAACGTTTATTTAATCACGCTTGAATGTTAGCATGTTACACGTGTATCAAAGGCTGTTTATTTCTTGATATGTAAAGTAAAATAGGTGCATGTAGTAAACATAACTCGGTATCGGTTGATGTACAGTCTATTGAAATAATTATCACGGTATACCGTTTAGTGGCAAGGAGTTGATTAAACCAAATGTTCCACTGATTATTGAATGCAATTGGGTTGTGTTTTTTTTTTCGTGACTTATGACCTCAAAGAGCAAAGTACATGTATTCATAAATGAAGTCATCAGAGTTGTAATCAAGTCAATCACAAGTCAGATCACAAGCTACATGGGATGAACAATGACTAAGGAATGCTTTTGTCATTATAGTGTGTTTGGATAGCTTGTTACATGGCTTGAGATGACTTGTGATTAACTTGATTACAACTCTGGAAGTCATTGAATTTAAGTACATTGTATTTGATAAAATGGTTAAGTAATCATTTGACACACTTTGAATGCTCATAAAGATGACAAAGAAAAAACATTATGGGTTATTAATGATAGATATACCATTGTTTAAATCCTATAAAAAAAAGTTGAGATATACAATACCAGGCTAGTCATTCGTGAAAAGATATCTATAGCAGTTTTCTTATATATTACAGCTTACAGTTACACATCAAAAGTCCTAAAGCACCCATGTTATGTTAATATGCAGAGTAAATTTGCAAATTGCTAATTTTTGGTAGTTTTCCCAAAGACTTATAATGCCACTTCTAGAGAAATACGAGACTTTTGCGATGATGGTGGCAGCAGACATACCGATCCTTTTTTTGCTAGTTCTGAGCATGCCTGGTGAGAACGGAAAAGTAACTGTCTGCTGCCACCAGCGTGTCAAAAGTCTCTCTTTTATTCAGTGCTGCAACGACAGTTTTAACAGGAATGGTTGCAAAAAAGGGGACGGAGGGACATGATAAAAATAGGGAGTGCACAGCAAAAAAGAAAGAAAACTAAGTACATGTTAATAGAAAGTTGTGGATTTCTGAATATTTTCTAAAAGAGGGCTGAATCCCCCCCCCCCCCCCCCCCCATCTCAATCGGCTATATTAAACAGATCGGGAAATATTTCCCAATCGATCTTGTTGATCTCAAGCCCCCCCATTGCATTGCGAGTATCCCAAATGGGATATAACCAATCGATATTAACCCCATTGGGGGTAAGAATATAACATCAATTGAAGAGGAAGTTCAGTGGTGAGAGAAGTCTGCGTCATTTTTCATTTTTATGTAGATTGCGTATTGTAAAATCAAACGGCAAATTATTTCTGCCATAAAATAACCAAAAAGAGGGAGCTTTTGAGAGCTATTTTTAACCATGCCCTCCAGCCCGCTGGTGCATCTGTCTAAAGGTCGTCGCTGCGGGCAGCAAACAATTTGACATCATAGGACGAACTCCCCTTTTGTGTGTAGCACTAGGCACAAAAGGGAAGTTCGTCCTATGACGTCGATTTGTTTGCTGCCCGCTGCAACGACTTTTAGACAAATGGTACCAGCGGGCTGTGCTGCGCAAGAGGGGACTTGATAAAAATAGCTCTCAAAAGTCACTTGTTTTGGTATTTCATGGCAGAAATAATTTTGTTTGATTTTACAATATGCAATCTACATAAAAATAAAAAATGACGCAGATTTATCATAGCAATCAACATCATCTTTAAATTAGAGTACATGTACCTTATCTGGGGGTGCATACATTTCCATTGATCATTTTTCTTGTATTAAATTAAATGTACCCACTGCTCAAGTTGTAACTTGGAGGGGGAGAGTTGCTGTACTCTGGTAGGACTGGCTCATTACCTCCATCGGGGGTAACCAAGTCTAGGACAAAAAAGGTAGCAGAATTGAATCAAATTTGCAAATCTTTAGCTATCTTACCAAACATTAAGTATTTTAGTAGCCTCCTCTGAATAATAGAGAGGTTTCGTTAGCGCACGGTTAGCGCACACACCAAAAATGGCAAACAAATGTTTGTCTGTTCCTTGCTCTATGGTTGGTTTTACCATACTTTTGTCCGCATATAACACAATGAGAAAAGTCTCCGAAAAAAAAGACAAGAGCATGCAGCCAACGCTTAACGACTGCTTGTCTTTGCAGTGTGCTATTAGTATACCGTTGCGCGTGCTGCACGTGTGCAAAGTTGTCCAACAACTCGCAAACGGCGAGAGGTCATCAATTGGTGTCGTCTACAAAAAGCTAAACTGGAATAATTCTGACAAAGTGAGCTGATTTGTTGGGTAAGACTGGACTTGGACTTACTGCTGATGTTGGATGAGTGTGTAGTCTGTATAGATTGAGGTGCACTCCCGACGTGCTGTGCATTTTGGACAAGGTAGCCAGTCATTTGCTGTTGTTGCACCCTCATTAGCTGCTGCTGCTGTTGTTGTTGCTGTTGCACTTGGTACGGCATGGCACGTTGCATGTTCATGTTTGGCTGGGCTACGTATTGGACTGGGGGTGCATATTGTACCTATTGAAATAGGGAAGGATAAGAGTATATCACATTTCTCTGTCAAATCATAGCCACGTTTGAAAATAATGTCTGCTTAGTAAAGCTCTTCATAAGCCTTGTTTAGTTTTGTATCCCATTTTTATAGCGATGGTTTTTAACTGTTTGTCATCGTAGTATTTGCCTCCACCTCATTGCATTCAGCCACACCCCTTTTTTCAGCCACACCCCTTTTTTCAGCCACACCCCCTTTTTCAGCCACACCCCTTTTTGACCCCTTTGGCCTCCTGCACCCTACCCCACTCAGGCACACCACATTTTGGTGCACCACTTGTACCTCTCCTTTGCCTCCTGCACCCCATCCCACTCAACCACACCCATTTCTGATTTACGTACCACTTGTACCTCTTTGGCCTTCATGCACCCATCCAACTCAGCCAGACCCCCCTATGCACCATGTTGGCCTGACTTTGGCCTCCATACACCCCATCCCACTCACACACACCCCTTTTTGAAGCACTACTTGTACCTCCCTTTGGCCGTCCTGCACCCCATCCCACTCAGCCAGACCCTTTTTGATGCACCACTTAAATTGTACCTCTCTTTGGCCTTCAACCACCCCATCCCACTCAGCCAGACCTTTTATATGCACTACTTGTACCTCTGTTTGGCCTACATGCACCCCATCCCACTCAGCCAGACCCTTTTTGATGCACCACTTGTACCCCCCTTTGGCCTCCATGCACCCCATCCCACTCAGCCACACCCCTTTTTGATGCACCACTTGTACCCCCTTTGGCCTTCATGCACCCCATCCCACGCACGCAGACACTTTTCTATTTACCACTGGGATCTTTGTCCTCTTTAACTGTTTGCCAGAATTGTCCATTCACCCCACCAGCCACACCCCGTTTATTAGATGCACCACTTTAACTGATCAAACCTCACCACTTCATTTGGTTTAGAGTAGCAGCAGTTACATCTAACATGACAGCAGTACGCTGACTGCACGATGGCAACTATCAACTCTCCAAACGCAGTAACAGCCAGTACCGCGTCCAGTATGATGTTCCCCACCTGGACAAAATAAGACAAGAAAAAAAACTTCACCCCATTCATTTCTCAATGTGAACAATGAAAACAGGCAGGAGCGGGATTTGAACCTGTGACCTCCGGAATACCGTACCGGTGCTCTACCAAATTGCTCTCAAATGTATTTTGCACAAATATCAATGTTTCTGAAATGTGTAAGCATAAAGGAATGCCCCTTTTGGACTTGATATAAAGATTAAGTGGTTTTTATCACTTCAAAATGTCCAAGCTATTCTGTGACGTGTGAGGGCAAGGGCGGATCCAGGGGGGCCAAAGGGGGCCATGGCGCCCCCCCCCCCACCTCCCCATTTTTTTTTTTTTTTTAATTTTTTTTTAACTGACGTCGCAAAAAGGCAGCCACTGCGTACACCTACCCATAAAACTCAGCCCAAAATTGTTTTGGCCCCTCCCAAAAACATTGCACACAAAAAATTGTTTGGCCCCCCAAAAATTGTGTTCTGGATCCGCCCTTGTGTGGGTGCTGTCACTGTTTCATGGCACCAAGGGTACTCACTTAAAACACCTGCAGTGCAAAAACGGGTCAAAATTTAATATATTGCTGCAGCTTCTACTTTAACGATGTTTATTTACAACCATTTAGAAAATTGAACCAGGGAAAAGTGAACAAAATACTTCAATTTTTATGCACACATACTTCAATTTTATGCACAAATCAACTATGATACTGAAGCTTCCCCCTTGTGTGACATCACCCCTGCTATTTTGTTTAATACTCACAACGCGGTAGCCTATCCCAGTGATGTAGTCGTAATAATACTCGCTGGAAGATGCTATACTGGCTACGATCACGTTGGCACCGGCAACTACTGCAGCGATTATAGACATGATCAAACAGCCGTTGATCTGTGGGATAGAAAATCTACCAGATATAGGCGTGTAAAAACACACTGGGATTGGAATAGGCAAGATGTACATTTCTAATAGGATTTGAATGTTTACAATAAATGGTGAAGATTCAACTCGCTCTTTTGTGAGTTAGGGTTCTGATGAAACTCAACGTTTCGGGCAGTTCCCTCTGCCAGTCATCAGGAGACAACGGGCATTAGAAGTATAATGTGATTTCCAACAAAAAGATGTTTAAAAATCCCATTTCCCAAAATCACACCCTTGATCCAAATCACATTAAGATTAGAGAGATACTGTACGTGCTCTTTCTGATTTTTACCCCGAAAAATAAATAAGCTTTTCTTTCTAGCAAAACAAACTGATTTACTTTTGAATGAGACATCGACCGATAAAATCCGTCCACGTTTAGTTAATACCGTATCGAATAATTACTTCATAAATGTCGAATATTTGCGGTCCGACAATAATTCAGTTCCCGCAGCGCAGATATCTTTTACGCTTTTTTGCGAGTTGGAGTTGTTTTTATTTTATTATTTTTTTGGGTGGGGGGAGGGTGGTGGTTGCAGACGCCAAAAAGAGAAAAACGTAGGCCTATTTTGTTTCGTTAAAATATTAAAAGCATATACAAACTGAAAATTCGTTAAAAGGAAAATTCTTTAGTCGTAAAAATGCAAAACGCAACCTTTTTGCACGCAGATTTATTCCAAAGTCACATCTCGGATCGATTAGGGAAATCCAAATTAATGATATCGCGAAGATGTGATTTTGGGGAGCCCAAGATATCAATTTGGATTTTACGACCACGATATCAACCGAAATGTTAGCCTTTTCACTGTGCATACTAGGATACGCAATCTTTAGGAATGTAGTCCCAAGGAGCAAATTACTACCCCTGAAAATTATTTATTGTCAACTTACCACGCAAGTTTGCATATTGGTAGGTTTTGCAGACAACACACCAAGTATACCAGCGGGTAGGTAGAACTGTGTATGGACAAACGAACACGCAGGTTTCAGCCCCAGGGATATACATTACAAACAAGATCGACAAGACGACAAACAGACTGATTGAGAGAAAATACCTCAGCAGGCAGCTCGGCAGGCACACAGATGTGCTGTTTCAATGTGAAACTCAAGGTACCCCATTGAAGAAAAAAGTTTATGATTTTTTTCTATACGGATATATCTATTGTGTGCGTGTGCGTTTGTGTATGATGTAGGCCTATGGGGATCCACCCGATGTTCCCCATTTTAACAATGTAAGCATAGGTTTACTCGTGCCTAAGGGTAACAGTAAGGTCGACGCATGAGGACTATCGAGAGCATGCAGGAAACAGAATAACATCAGGGCCGCGCCTCGATAGACCAATCCAGTAAGCTCCGCCCCTTGAGGTATTGACCAATCGCCGGTGTGACTAGTCCAATGGGTGTCACTAGTCCAATGTGCGTGACTCACATGGGGCGCGCGCGGATGTGATTGGTCCAGGGGCGGTGCTTAATAAACCGGTTATTGACAAGCTCTCTTCTGATACAAAACCAATGAGGGTTTGCAAAACTATAGGGGCCTAAACAATACAAAGTCCTCGATGAACACCATAAACAAACCCCATAGCATAAATGTGTGTGTTTTTGTGGGAGGGCTGTTTTCTTTCTTCAATTTGAATTTCTCTATTTCATTGATTAATGATGTATAATTTGTTTTGGTAATATCGAAATGAAATAAAATAAATCAAATTCAATCAAGGAGTGGTCTTCTGGATGACTTACTAAAATTCCGCTCCATATCGGCGCCCCGACGAAAGACGCGACTGTGCCGACAGCGGCCATAGCGATACCAAGCAAGACCGATGCGATGGAGATGGCAATCTGCAAGCCACCCAGTGTCTTGGCCGTCTTGGCGCGGTACCGTCTGGCGGGGGAGGTCGGGCTCACGGGGCCCAGGATGACGGCCCGTTGCTGCTGCGGGGGGCCGGGGAACTGGCGGGTATGTGAAACATAGGGCGGCGGTTGGGCTGTTGATGCTGGGTTGTTGGTCGGGAACGGCTGCATGGCTACGAACTGCTGCTGTTGTTGCTGCTGTTGTTGCTGCTGCTGGCTGACAGTATATGGCTGCATCGTGTGGAGCTTGAGTTGTTGGTTTGAATGTGATACTGGTGTGCTTGCTGTTGCGGCTATTGCTGCTGCTCTTTCTGTTGCTTCTGCTGTTTCTGCTGCTTATGCTGTTTCTGCTGCTGGTGCTGCTGCTGTTGCTGCTGGTGTTGGTGTTGTTTCTGTTCTTTCTGCTGTTGCTACTGGTGCTGCTGATGTGAGGAAGGCGGGTCTGTTTGGTGGGGCCTGCTGTAAGGGCTCGATTTGGACTGTTGACTGTTCAATGTCGGCGTCTCTTGATGACATCGTCTATTCCTAATTCCTGCGGCAAGCGATCTCCGTGCCCAACTCCTTTTCCTTGGAAAAGTCCTACTTTTACATGCTGGTGGGACATGTTTCAATGGGAATGGCTGATTTTGGCATTTCAATTCCCACGGGTGAAAAACAGGCCGGCAGTATGGCGGCCGCGTCAAAACAAGATATGAGCTGAGTTTTTGCAACCTTTATACCCTATATCAAAACACAAACAGTCTGACTAATCTGCTTGTGACTAAGGCTGCGTCCGAATCGCTTGTCTAGGGCTATTGTCTAGGTGTTCGTCCATTACAACTACGCGTGACGTAGCCGTAGCTGTAGCTCTAGACGCCCATTTCGGACACGGCCTAACACCGACGTGCACATCACTTGTATCGTGCGTACGCATAATTCATCCATGGTTACGACGTCAATGTGTTAAGCGTTATAATTGCGGTTTAATCTTGGAAGTGTTTATGACGATACATCATCAATCGATTCACAAACATTTCAAAGATGGGGCGGACAAAATGTTTATCCTAGAATTCATTGATTGGACAGATCATTAATAAGTAGAATATAAAATGTCCATGATGACTGTCATGAAAATGCGCCGTTTGTCTGAAAATCATTGACGAAAAACAACGCGCGATTGGGTTACCATTGGCTTTCCAACGGGTCCTTCTTTGCCGAACCAAACTGGCGTCCCCGAAATGATTTTCGTCAGTATTTTCAGACAAACTTATGGTCGTGTACATTATTATTTAATATATACTACTTTTTAATTAATGATCTTTCCAAGCAGAGCAGTTTTAGGACAAATGCTTTTTGTAGCCGAATTCGGCTAGAAAAAGACTCCTTTAAGCGCTTGATCATACCTGTGGACCGGAATACATTATTTATAATAGTACCGATAGTCGGCGTCTGCCACACCGGCTCACATTTAAATGTTCCTACGAACAGTTTCAAAATGTTGACACAAAATGCGGCTCCAAAAGTGCATCGTTGTACGAAAAAGGAGATCTAGAAAATTTTGTTCAGGAGTACTTGCTTAGTGAATTTTCAGCGTTTTAAAGTGCATCACTGTCCTGCATTTGAATTACAAAAATTCTCCACAAAACTTAGATGAATGGTTTTCTTTTTTTGCACTTACCTCGCACTGCACGTAACTTTAAGTTATAATTCCAGTTGAAACTCTCTTTTGACGATTATTAAAATTCCAGTCCTTCAGGAAATAAGTAGGCAGGAATGAAAGACCTAGCCAGGAAATATTAATTCGTTGTGTCCTTACAAAAATTAATCCGCGAAGAAAGCTCATACAGGTACGGACTTTGGACCGCCCCATATGGCGTACTTGAAATTGTCACATGAACGTATACGGGTCAGGTGTCAATAATATTCTGGCTCGCTCTACAATAGAGACCTCACCTAAAAAAAAACTCGAGAGATAATTATTAACTAGTTGTGTTTACACATGGTGGGTTCAAAGTTAAACGTGGCGTGCGATGAAAAAAAAAATCTTTTGGTGTGATTTGAAATGATTAATGGCGTGAGTCCATGACTAAGCCTTTGTCTTCGTGGACCGCATAGTGTAGTGATTCTGATGAAGTACTCCTCCAAGTAAACTAACAAAACTTAACGGAAGAATCAATTCATTGAGGTCATTTTACAATGATCAAATCAATCTTTATATTCGACAAATACAGTTTATACATACTCTTCCAAAAAGTTACACTCATACGTCTGTGAAATAAAAATAAAATAGATGCGGCAACCATTTTCTTAAGATTACATAGTTACTGACGTTAAAGCCCATAGGCCTATTGTTGTACCGGTAACTGATGCACTCGACAAGAAACGCTAAATTGTTCAAACACACTTCTTGTGACATCCCCAATAAAATTTATATTGACTTCGTACACAAGAACCAGAACTGATACGAATCGTATATAATATACCAATTAAGGTATACATAAAGATCTCACCCTCAAGAGACAATTTTCAGTGTCAATGGGTGTATGGTTCCCAGTTCGTCTTTTGCTGTGAGACACTGAATCAAAACAGCATTATCGGGTGCCAGTCTATTGATCCAGGGACGCACTGGTTGACGCGCAAGTGACCTTTGACCGGAGGCGAAGTTCAAAACGCGACCTACAAACGAATTGACCTATCGCCGTTTGTGAGTTAGCCACGCCCCTTAGACAACTTTACAGACGTGCAACACGTAGATGCGATGCGCGAAACGCGCAGTAGCGTATTACGGGGAATTATTCCATACACGCTCTCTCTGACCGGATGCAGGAGTTGTCTCAGATTTCTGAGACAACTTTGCCCACATGTGCAACTGTGCTTGCAAACTTTCCTGCCACCATTTCTTGCAAAACGTGGGAAAATATCTTTTCCCAATTTCCAGCTGCTCATCTGAAATACAATTTCACCGACTACTAAAATGGTACATTATTAACGTAAAAAAATACATATTGTATAATTCAAATTAGGCCTACATGTACAATGTCGGGTTATTTTAGCGCATTAATATTAATTTCCATATTGTCAGAACAACTGTATGTGCGTTTTATTTACTTTACTCGGTTACAGAACGTCTAAAACTAAAGCATGAAAAAACTATACATTAGAATATAGCTCTAATTAAACACACTGACAAACTTTTCCCCCCGGTTAAAACCAAAATTTAGATATTCCAACGGAATCCCACAAAATGCATACCGAATACAATTAGTTTATCATAATCAGGATAGCAATTAACTTTCAACGACTTTATATGACTTACCTAAGTTGATTAATTGAGGCCTGCATCTACTTTGCATTAGCATTTTGTTTGCAAGGGCGATTTTACTATCCTTGCGGGCGCCGTTTAAAAAAAGGCGTTGGATTTTCCCTATTTTGTTTCTGTTTTTCCAGCATATATCTGATAATATTCCGGGGGGAAACGCGGAATCGGGCAGGAATTGAAACCCAGTCCAAATGTATTACATTTCTTTGCTCAGGATGTGCCTGGTTTACATTGGGGCACTGCATGCTTTTCTTAATTAAAAATAAATATATACACATACAAAAACTAAATATTTACACACATAAAAAAATATTTACAGAAATAAATGTTGACCCAGTTTGGTGTCAGTTTCCTTATACAAAAAGGCCGTGCAAAAAAAATGCTTCCAAAATATGACCTTGTGCATGTTTGTGTAGAGCGCCCTCAACTTATCAATGAAGGGCTCATCCCAACCCAACCCCATGATTTTAGAATTATTTTCCGGAGAATAAAGTTCTCGAAACGTTTGGGGAAAAATTTCATTTTTGCAAAGAAAAATGTGAAGCCCCCCCCCCCCCCCCCCCCTTCCAACCTAAACGTCAACACGTAATAAACGAGGTGCCAGGAACTTGGGGGCGCTGTTCAACACTTACATGAAGAGTTCGCCGAGCAACCGTATCTATGTCAAATACACTGGTTTCTTTTTAACATGTTCTGAAAATTATAGGAGATGGGCCTGTAATTATAATCAATCCCTGCCCGTCCTAAAGGGAGGATATTGTCGTCCTATCACCAGCCTATAAGATATAAGAATTTAAGCCCATTTACTTAGCGGTGTATACAGCGGGGGGGGGGGGGGGGGGGGGGGGGGGGGAGCAACAGGCTTCCTCCGATATTTTGTAATTTGTTTGCGTTTTTTGTTTTTGCTTTATGTTGTTTTTTTTTTTTGGGGGGGGGGTGTTTTTTTTTGTATTTAGTAGCCCAACCCCTTTACAACGTGTATACCTTCCCCTACCCGGTACTTTACCAATTATATTTCCGGGCAAGAAAAAAATTACGTCACCTTTAAAAAAGACGGCCGTAAAAACTTGGGTCACTTGCAGTTTTAGCCCTGCCGGACCCAAACTCTGGACACACCATAGCAAGCGCTGCAGTTCAACAATGCCTGATGCACGGGCCATGCCTATACAAATCAGTTGCCCTTTGCACTACAGCAGTGTTTGTCGAATGGTTAATAAGTCAACCAATAAAGCTGTGGAATCCAAACCAGTTGAAGATTGCTCTGCGAGCCAGTTGTGCAATTGTAAAGTGGTGTGTCCTTGGAACAGCACTGGAACGCGCAGGAATTTCTGGTTTCTACTGCGACGGAAGGCGTTTGTCTCGGAGATGAAGGTTCACATTGCCTGCCTCTTACTCGTGATGGCTGGAGGTAAGAATCTGCATCACGTTGGAAACTATAAACCGTTATGATAAAGTTACCGTTCTATAAAATAATGGAACTCTGGTATTATTCCTATCTAAAGGGAGTACTCTGGTCAACTGCCAGACGATGGGTAAAGATGGCAGCAAATCACCACCAACCGCTACCGCAGCAAAAACAACCTCCAGTGACACGGTCACGGTAAAAACAACCGCTGTCTATACAACCGCGGCGAAGTCAACCACAATTAGTGCTACCCTGGCGAAGACAACCGCTAGTGGCCCTACCCCGGCGAAGACAACCGCTAGTGGTCCTACCCCGGCAAAGACAACCGCCAGTGGTCCTACCGCGTCAAAGACAACCGCTAGTGGTACTGCTGCGGCAACGACAACCGCTAGTGGTACTACCGCGGCAAACACAACCGCTAGTGGTACTACCGCGGCAAACACAACCGCTAGTGGTACTACTACGGCAAACACAACCAATACGACCGCTTCCTCGTCCGAAACTACCGTTGTGGCCACCACTGCTGCCGCTGGAGAAAGCATTATACCCAGGTAAAGAAATAACCAATTGCTAAGCAGAATGGGTCGTTTGGTTTAACTATAGAATGTACTTGAATATATGGGAGTTGAAATGATTCTCAACTTAATTTTGAAATTCCGTATTAATGCCAGAATTGTGCTCTGCAACTCTAACAAACAGTCAGTACTCTCCTTCAAATTGGTCGAAACGTTGAGACTTCCACATCTTCTGTGAAATTGTTTGGCTGGCAACTTATAACCGAAACCTAAACTGTACTCTGGAAAGGTCCAAATCTTATCTATTAAAGTGGTCATCTGCGTCGACACTTTAAAGGCCGTGTACATGATTGGTCATTGTTGCAATTTTCAAAAATGGGCGGATTTGGGGGTTAGTATGTTATAGGAAATATCGTTCCACTGACCTGTTGAAAGTTTTGCGTTGTTGGATGGCGAAAAACCGAGAGAAAAACGGCGCTCGTTTCCAACCGTCGGGCGGACGATAGCCTTTTAATAGTCAAAGCGCGCATGGCTACCAGCTGGACACGTGACGCGCCCTGAATGCCAGCATGTCACGCGCGCCTTGACTAAAGGCTACAGGGCAGTTTTCCAACGATTTCCAGCTGGAAATCGTTGGAAAACGAAAGCACACCTGGTGCCATCATTTCACAGGATGATTGAGACTACTATTAACTTACAGTCTAGTAAGGTATTTTGTAATAATTCATAAAAACAAAATTGAGGATTACCAATCGTGTACACACTATACCTTTAAACTTCAAAGTGTGTTTGTTGTAAAATCTGCATCTGTTGTTACAAAATTAGAGCATATTTATACATTTCCATATCCGGCCGCATAATTTTCTGTTGTTTGCTGATAATTCCAAGATATGCATACATGTAAACCTATAACTGAATTATCTGCAACAACATTTATTTAAACAGATCAAAAAGAGCTTAATTTCGAGTCGGCTGTTTTTCATGGTGTCTTATTTTCGTTTTAGCTATCAGTTTAAAAATCTGAACAAGGACGTGTGCATGCTGTTCGTTCTAAACGCAACATTGAAAGTAGATTACAAAACGAAAGATGGCAAGGTGGGTGGTATTTGTCTTGTTTAGGCGATTGCGTAGTGTATAGGGCCCCTCTTTGTTTCGATCAAATTAGAGTCAATGGTATTTTTTCTCGTTCCAAAATGACTTTTTCAACCTAAAGCAGACTTCTCTTAACTCTATTGACATCGTTTTTTGTAATTTTGAACAGTTTGTTGCGGTAGAAAACGCAATTTTCTTACGCGCTTTACGGCAGTTGCCATTCAAATCAATGCGGTTTTGCGTGTTTACTGTACGTCGCGGTGATCGCCATCTTTATTTTCGCGTTGCGTTTTATCGTCCTAATCGTCGCTTTACCCCAAAACTTCCCTCAAAAACTAAAACCCTGCCCTTTATCTACGACATACCTGTTGGTGTGTAATGTCGCTAACTAGTTTGGCAATTCCAATAACCTAAAAGTGGATTTTTGTTCCCTTATAGGGAACAGGGCCCTATATGGCGATTGTGTATACACTACACAATCGCCCTTGTTTAGATAGCTATCATGATTCTATCTCACTAACGTCACCGTATTATAGATTGCTTCTTATAAAAGAATATAATCAAAGATAATGGCGGTTACAAAGTACATGCAGCATTTCTCATCAGATGTACCCCTGTGTGACCCGCTCCAGAAAAAGGTGATTTAAAGGGACACATTGCTTTGGATTTTGCGATTTGGGCTATAAAACTGAAATGGATATGGTTGGGAAGCTTTTTTTACAGTAGAATATAAAGATTCACATAACTATCCCTTCAAATTGCGTGGTTTTTGTTTAATTTCGTGACAAATAACGGTCCGCCATTTTGTAGAACCAAATTTTTGACTCCACAAAATGGCGGACCATGTTCACCAGTCGTATTTCCAGTCGCATCTGGTTGAAGTACGTTCTGTTGATCCATTTTGATGTACTGTGGCACGGCGCGCAGCACTGGCGATATGTGTCGCGAGGTAGAGAATTGTACCTGGCGATCATCTGATAGGTTCACAAGGCCACTGGCTGCGGTGCCAGCCTAAAGACTCTTACAGCGTATTTTGCGCATTATTTAGACGGTGGTATTTAGTACTGGAAATAAGTCTATGTTTCGCAGGTCAGATGTCAGGGGTAAGCGGCAAATTTTTTGTTTTGTAATCACTACTCACTAATTACAACACATTATACGTGTTTTTTTGCATGAACAACTCTTATAAAAGATAAGGAACATTTGTAAACTGCAAAATTTCATGACATTTGAAGGCAATGTGTCCCTTTAAGTCGCGCGATGCATTTACGTGTAATGGCCCTTTCAACGTTGAGAGGGTGACATTTTTCGTCAAAATTCATTTTTGTTTCTTTAATGACATCTTTAATATCTAAAGTTTCAGGTTTGGTGCACAACAATGTTGATTTCAGTGAATAAAGTGATACAAAAATAACTTTTTTAGAGTCCATTGTTCCATTGCATTGTATTAGAACTAGCTATTTCAAAGCCTGTTTTCTCTGTTGTGCAATTTAACCTCCAACTAATATGGAAAAACGCGATATCTCCAGAACGGAAAGGGCTTTGGAGCTCTATCATAGGCTATACCAAATGAAATGAAATAAAAGCTTACATTGCCGGCTTTCCAAATATACATAAAACTTATTTTTCATATTTTGCGATATAGGCCTAACATACCTTTTTCCAGAGCGGGTCACATTCATTGGATGCTGATTGACATCTGCGCATGCTGTAGTTTTATTATATTTAGATTCCATCTGATGAATAGATCGAGGTACATTAAAATATAACAGGAAAGTCCCGTCTAGCCCGCTGCTGTCATTTGTCTAAAGTCGTCGCTGCGAGCAGCAAACAAATCTGACGTCATAAAATGACCTCCCCTTTTGTGTCTAGCCATAGAGGAATTTCACATTAGCCCCTTCTGCGAACTTCCGGGTTGAAAGCGAGAATGTCAGTGGCAAACAAAACAACGATTTTTCCTATCAAATAATTGGTCAGTCGGTTGGACGGTTGGTTGGTTGGTTGTTCTTGTATTTATTTCCTGTTTATTTTATTTCTTTATTTCTTTATTTATTTTTTGTGTTAATCCTGTTTTTAACAGACAAAGACGGCAGTGATTCCGCTGGCTAAGCTAGCCAATTCGTCGACGGATTCTGCGTTGCTTCCGGATGGAGACTGTTACAGCAAGCCGAGATATTTCGATATTGGTAATCTCTACATA
Source organism: Hippasteria phrygiana (assembly GCA_037893225.1). Lineage (NCBI taxonomy): Eukaryota > Metazoa > Echinodermata > Asteroidea > Valvatida > Goniasteridae > Hippasteria > Hippasteria phrygiana. Next base: position 1,550,467 of record JAZGUH010000008.1, on the reverse strand, counting down.
CCGAAAGGCGCCGGCTTCACAGTAACCGAAGGCCTGAGATTCGTGTTTGAAAAACAAAACCAGAAAAGTTATGCTTTGAGTAAGCTCATAATTTCTCTGACTTACCACGAACCATGGTTCGAAGACGATGCAGAAAAATACGGTGAGTGTGTTAAAGTGTGTGTGCGCGTAAGTGTAGTTTCGTTGTGGATGTAAACTTTACTCGGTTTCTGTAACCTCGTTTTACTCCCACGTGATGCAGTCCTTTTTAAATAGGAAATAACATGAGTATAATATTACTTTTCAAATAATGACTTTATATTGCAAATCTTTCACCTCGCGCATGTACAGATACTGTCCGTGCCTTTCACAAATTTGATTATTTGTGTCTTTATTGTAATCCAACATGTTTCATTTGATCAAAAGCCTACTTTTCCCTCCTTTTTGGCGTCTGCAACTCTCCAAAGAAGGCTTTGATTACTAGTTCCTTTCGAGTGGCATAGTGTATACACAAAAATACGCCGGAATAATTGTCGGGCCGCAAATAATTCATTAGTAAACTAATTATTTGATAATCAAAATGGACTAGGTTGGTTTTTGTTTGGTTTAATGTCTTATTCAAAAGTGAATAACATTTGCATTGCTAGAAAATACGCAATACAAAAAATAACATTATTTTTCGGGTTGAAACTTAAAAAGGGCGCGGACAGTGTACCATTAAGTTAATTGATTTTCAGATGTTTTTCTAATGACCCTCTTTTCTTATCTTTGACTTTCCGATTAGGTAAATTCGAGCTCAAAACCATGGATGACATATTGGACGGCACAATCGGGAAGACGCTCAAGTGCACGTTGATGATGTACACACAGGGCTCAGTGACGGTCATGTTGGATCATGTCATGTTGCAACCGTACGCCGACTTTGCAAATGGCACTTTTGGTGAAAGTAGGTTTTAACTTAGGCCTAGGAGGGGTGCATTGGGAATTAAGATTAAATAATACAGTTACAAAAAAAAACTTTTTCGGTTATTAGGGGTTCGATCCCGGCTAAGAAACATTTAAAAATACTACAAGCGTGTTTTTTCTTTTGGGGGGGGGGGGGGGGGGGGCTCACCAAACCTAGAAGTATATTATCTGTTTAATTAATTAATTTCTGATCATAAAATCGTAATTAAAAAGTTAATATCATCACATTAAATACAACTGCAGGAGCTTTATACACATGTACAGTTTTTGTACACTGTAAAAATCGTGTTTGGAATTTTAACACAAAATTTGCAACACTTTCTTTTAATAAATACCCACTTGTTCATGTGAGCCTGTAACGTGCTTGGATGTGACTTTGTCTGACATTTTTAGGCTTTACGCGTTCAGCCTCATTAAAATGTATTAGAAACAATATATAATATATCCTTAATGTAAACAGATTTAAAGCCTAAAAATACGTGTGATGACTGAGCAGGTGTGAATGTCATAAAGCTAGGTAGGTTAGATGTTGACGTTTACACGGAATGGTTGTTTAGCGTGATTATAAAAAAAACCCTTAGGAAGTTTACTTTGTATGTGTTCATGTGTTTAAAGTCTGAAGACCATTTTTACAGTATACGGGCCTGTTTCCAATGCTGTTTTATAACAGACGAAGAATGCGGTGGCAAAGTCCCCACAACAATGGCGCCCTCCACCCAAACTCCGCCCTCCACCCAAACTCCGCCCTCCACCCAAACTCCGCCCTCCACCGAGGCCAGTCCCAACAACGGCGGGATGATTGCAGGCATTGTCATCGGCGTCTTGGCTGCTGTCGCCATCATCTTTGGGATCGCCGTGTACTTGGTCAGGAAGAGACGAATGAAGGCAGCTTACGGAAACCTTCAAGATGAGCTATAGAGGGCGCCGTCTAGATCTTACAAACTACCAATTCCAGTATCTCCTAGCTAGCTCTTATGTGATTTTTGTATTAAAAATGACATGAAGATTGGGACGATGTTATTTCGACGATGGGTCGGGCGTCCACAATCACACCCTACTCTATCCAAAGTCACATTGGAAGCCATATCCCTATATGTCTATAGGTCTGAAAATTGGGATAATATCTCTGGAATCTGTTAAAAAAGAATTATCCTCTATTTAGATCTGGGCGTATAATGTTGGCATAACTTGGCAATTCATAATGTTGCCAACCCTACCACCTGTGATCGTAACCCTTTACCCAGAGTGACTTTTAGCCTTGTATTGGATCATTTTTAAAAGAAAAATCAAATCAAAACAAAATAAGCTCTAGTTGTGATTTTGGACCCTCATTGTTAAAATCGCGTAATCCTGCTATCCATTTGGAATATAAAATCACATTCAAGCGTTTCCAGTATTATTATTGTTAACAATTTTTTTCTGATAAGCAAATTTCAGCTGAAATCTATAGCAAATCCAAGCAAATCTTTTTTCTTTTGCTCGTTTAAATCGTAGGCCTATGCTTCAGCCGCATGAAAATTGCCCCTGGCTGATTGCCGAGATGGGGAGCAATGGCGTCCGATGACGTCACCCAACTTACAAACTACTTTCCCAGTCCATTTGTTCCAAACACAATAGCCTACAAGCCAGCGGCGGCGATTTCTCGTCAAGGTTTGGGGGGGGGGGGGGACGGAAAAAAAAAACCACAACCAATAACAACTTTGACGCGCTAGTTGTGCAATGACGTCACCCTTATTGTATTTCTTTGTTATCAACACGTATGAAGTACTACATGTATGGGGATGCTAAAAATAGGTAAACTTTATACTTACCTCTTGAAATACAAACAACAAATATTGGAGATTACATGCAGATCCATTCCTGACCAATACTTTTTCAAAAGAACGCACAATCAGTTCAACTGTTATTAGAGAGATCATGTAATCGGAAATTTTGTATTTGGTGTCTCTTGTGTCTCCTGGGAAATTTTAGAAAATGTGTGTTGATGTTTGTGTTTTGGTGCACACTGGTGCACGGTAAAAGTCAATGACCCATGGCAAAATATTGGGGGGGGGGGGGCGGACACTGCCATAGCCGTCCCCTCTACAAAAAATAGAACGTGTCCCCCCGTCCCCCCGGGATCGCTGCCCATGGAACAGGCTGTACAAACTAAGTAATTACAGTCAACATTTTAAACTCACCGTATATCCATCTGCCTGATAATGGCACAAATGTTTGTCGTTTTCAATTTACCTTTTTTTCTACGTATTTCTTTATATTGTAGTCTCCATTCTTCAATGTGTTAAAATGACATGTGCCTGTTATATATTTGTTTTTAAATTCATTTTATAGTAGGGCCTACATGTAATTGTTTATGCTGATTTTGACTTGAGCCAAAAGAATTTTCTAATTATTTCCCCCCATTTCGTTTGCTCTTTTTGTATCAAAATTTCAATAATTATTGTTTGGGTCTCATAAATTGTTTATTTTATTCTTCTTAATAGCTTTTATACATCGTTTACCTTTAAATGTGTAATTTGTTAAGGACCATTCAAAGGAAAATTAAAGATATCATTACATAGATGACTATTGGCAATTTGTCGTACTTTTTTGTTGGACGTCAGATAAACGTTTAGTATCTATGGTGGGAGAGAAGCCGGGTTGGCAATTACCATTTTAGTTTTTAACTGAAGTGCTCTTGACAGTATGTCATAATCCTCATACACGACACTCGGACAAAAAAGAAAGTTCCCGCCTTGTACTTTTTGGAATAAATCAAGAATACTGTAGTCATTTTAAACACTTCGAAAGTCATAAATGCAGAAAAAGGTTCTGTTTCTAATGATGCGTCATTTATGGCACACGACGTTTGCTTAAGGGGAGAAACAAATGAGATTTGTCAAATTGGGTGCACAAATTAAAGTGGCATTTTTAAAAAATGCAGGCAATAGATTACATTGAAATTGTGTCTTCATCCTTTCTTAGCAAAAGCCCCCTTAAATGTCAAACAATCTCCAATTGGCTTATCAAGTCGGCTAGTGAAATCGATAATTGTGTTTATCCGCAAAGAACAGAAATTTTGGGACCCACAAAACCTTTGTAACGAAGAGTTTCTCTCATGTAACACAAGTTGAAATCACAGATGGCTCTTTCATGAAAGATTTGCATGCTGTGAAAAAAACATGTTTGCTTCATCTAAAGTTTAGGTAGTATTTCAGTAAATGATTAGGTTCTGCAGAAATTATGCCGTTGTCATATGAATATCCGACTCGTGAATATCCGACTCCTCTTCTCGATTATTGGTTAAACCCTCTCACGTGACCGACCACTCTCCCGATAATCGATTCATCGATCACTTAAGGCATGTACAATACTACAATATTTCAAAGTGACAAACTTTCACGCTGCACCGTGAATGAAACTTGTTGATATACCCAGCACGATATGGGGCAGAGGGGTACCCCCCTTTTTGTCTCTATACCCTATACACTCTCCAGACTATTGTTACCTAACACATCCCCCCTAGACTTCTGAAAATAATTCCTGAGATTCCGGGAACACAATGACCAACACAAAAGAGGGGAGGTTCCCTCTTTTGAACGAGGAAGGGCTACGGTCTTTGTTCTTAAAACCCCTTGAGCAAGGTTTTTTACGGGAGGCGTCGGGGTGCCGGGCCGGCTTTGGCAGCAAAGCGAAACGGCCACAATGTACTTGTGCAGTCAAGCGTGACATACACAATAATCCAACAATAGATTGAAACTGCACAAATAGCGGAAAAATCCGAGCTGGTGCCCCTGTTTTTTTGCGCCATATGGCGTCATCCGTACGCAAAGGGTATTAATTAACGATGGTCTTATCTGTTCGAGAAGTTGCCAGAAGACTAATTTTGGAGTATCACCGAACGCCATACGACCGTAAACTCAGAACAAAGTTTCGGCTGACTGGAGATGTTAAAGATATGCCTAAAACTGGTCGTCCAAGGGTCACAACTTTATTGATTAGTGTGTAACACCTCACGATTTCAGCAGCAGTTTTGATAAACCATGTTGGCATTAATGAAAACGTTTGTATAGGCCTACATACAGTTTCAAACTTTGCACTCAATTCGTCAAATAAACCGTCGTGTGCCATAAATGAAGCGTCATTAGAAGCAGAACCTGTTTCTGCATTTATGACTTGTTGAGGTGGCGGAGTGTATTTGTACAATAAAACGGTCCAAAGAACAAATTTCGACTTTTAGCTCTGGTTCATTTCAGAATTTCGCATTCTACGATAGGAATTTTTCTATTCTCCAATTTTTTCCTGTTTTTTTCTTCAATATCCTTTTAAGAATATAGTCAACTTAAAACATTTATTTTATTTTATTTAGAATTAATGGCTTAGCCCAGGCTTCTGTGATTTTATTATCATACCATGCGTAACAAGGAACTGGTGACTTAACACTGCCATAAAGAATGGGTAGGGGTCCCTTTAAACAAATTTACGCTACAATCAATTGATCTTTTTTTATTTTATTTTTATTATGGAAAATATTTAGATCACAAAATATTCCTTTAAGACTGCTGCACCGCATGAAAGAATTCATTGTAATTCGCTCCACGAAAAGATGACGAATTTGAAAAATCAATAAAGGAAAACCAAAATTGTTACAAGATTTGTTACAAGAATTCCGCAGCTCGAGCAAACTATCGACCTACATGAACTGATGCATTAGTATGCATTATATGTAAATTAATATGCAAATTACTGCCATGATCAGTTAGTACAACTATCCAAATCAACTTCTACAAGAAAAGACCACAGGCTATTAAGTACACTAAAAATATTTTCAAAATTCAAAGAAGACGGCTTAATATCTGGAATCCTACCTATAAGCAAGAGTGGGTGCAATCGTAAAAACTGTCCTCTCAAAAACTATTCTCATTTTAGGAAACAGATTCATTTGAAAAAAAAACATCTAGTAAGTAATCAAAATCACGTATATATCAAAATGAAAAACAGATATCATGTAAACTGCTGCGAATTTACAAAAAACTACGGATTGGCTATAGATTTTGGACTGATGATTTTTTTTTTCTTGTTAAAGACAATTGATAACACTCCTGTATTTATTTTCAAAGTGAACGAAGAAAACTGGCAGGAGCGGGATTCGAACCTGCGACCTCCGGAACACCGTACCGGGGCTCGCTCTACCAACTAAGCTATCTTGCCCCATGTTGGTGGTTTCCCAAATTGTCAGTTTTTAATGAAATAAAATTAAATACAATAACGAACAAAGTTTAATAAATCACATTAAGATGTATCGCAAAGGCTTTGGCCCTCGAGGCCAAGGCTTCGACCATCATACCCAAAAGGCCAGGGTTTAACACCCCAAGGCCTAGGCCAAGGCGCTATACAAGGCCCCATTTTGTATAGGGACTTGGCCTTGAGGGGCAAAGCCTTGGTCTGGGCCTTGGCTAGGGGCGAGGCCTTGGTCTGGGCCTTGAGGGATGAAGCCTTGTATACCCAGCACGATATGGGGCAGAGGGGTACCCCCCCCCCCCCCCCCCCCCCCCATTTTGTCCCTATACCCTATACACTCTCCAGACTATTGTTACCTAACACAACATCTCCCTACACCTCTGAAAAGAATTCCTGAGATTCCGGGAACACAATGACCAACACAAAAGGGGGGGGGGGGGGGGGGGGGTTCCCTCTGCCCCATATCGCGCATCATATGAAGCCTTGCCTCGAGGTTCAAAGCCTTTGTTCCAACACTTATTTGGCCAAATCAGAATTATAAATACGGCTGTACACACATATGTGCAGTACGCCACGTTTGAACAGACACGGCCTTGTCAACATGTTTACTGATCTGTAAATTTCTATTTTGCTTTTTTGGGGGGTAACGCGTGAAAAAGTGAAAAGTTTCAATTTGTTTACCAGTTTCCCATTGACTTGTGCACTGTGTTAATAATCACATCTATAATTCGGATTTGGCTTATATAAGGAAAAGAAATGGTCCTTTGTGAATTGCAGAAAAGGTTGGACAAAATGAAACCTACAGACCTAAAGCCTACATGTATTTCACACGCATAGTTTTGAGAGAAATTCTTTGTGATTATCAAATTACATATTATTGAAATGAACTGTGATATTAGATTCTTGTAATATTAATTTTAAAAGCTTTGTGTGGAGGTCGTATAAAACAATATATACCCTTAACAGCTACCATATTAGGAAATTATAGTTTTTTAAGTATATTGTATAAAAACTGATTGCATGCACTGATGATCAGTGTTCATAACATCGAAGGGCTTTGATTTCTGTAAAGCGATTATGTAAGCACCATGTCATTATAAATGTAAATATCTCTTCCATGTCCAATATACTTTCGTTAGATACTAGAACTTGATAACATTAATGGATTACAAAGCTTGCTTTGTAAAAAAGTTTGTTTTCTTTCCGAATAAACTGTGACCTATGACCCACGCAGGTTCACTACATGATTTAACACAGACAAGTCAAACTAAAGGGTCTTACATAACACATGCACCAAATATGGTACTAAACAAGCACACAAATTGTATGGTTTCAATTCATTTAAAGTAAGGAAAAAGTCAATTTAGCACACTTCATTATCAAAAAGAACTGGTTTGAATCGCAAAAAAAAAGAAGAGAAAAAAGCTATTAAATTAGGAAATATCTGAGTAAATATGAGAGGTTATCAAGGCAGTACACGTAAAAGCATTTCACGGTGACTGAAAGTACACGGCACACACAATATACAGCGTCAAAAACGCAGTTATCTGTGGAAGACGTGGGATACTTAAAGCTGCGCATAAATCTTTCTTCTGTACAAACTCGATTTGTACAATTACAACTTTATAAAAACGGCACCCCGATTTTGATATTTGAAATGAGGATTTCAATTCATTTGTGATCAGCACTTTTTGCGCAGCACCTCATCGCATTTTCTTCCAAAAATGACGGCTTAACCCTGTCCAAGAAAACTAAAAATACAAAGACGGCAAATTTCAAAATGAGAATATAGTGCAGCTGCATGTATACGATGAGAGGGAATCTTGAATAACGGGATTTGCACCAGTGTGATATTACAGCTCTCGCTTTTTGACTTGTCGAGGACCGACGGTGAGAAGGTTTCAGATTTGATGGTAAGAAAGACTTTCTCGTATTCTTGTAGTTGAAGCTTAAAGACAGAGGGTTCGAATCCCGCTGTGGTTAACACACTGTGTTAACACTCTGTGCCGTTAATCACTCTGATTTGATTTACTTGCTTTAAGCTTCCAAGTAATTTCACAGAGCTACGGGACTTACACAGAGCTAGGTATACAATTATGCTACGCACAATGCAGATTTGCTTAGCAAAACGGGTTACAAAGTAGTTCTGTGCATGCGCGCGTAGTTCTAAGCATGCGCACCCAACTGGTGAGAACAGTGGAAAAGGACCGGTATGTCTGCTGCCACCACGCGTCTCAAAAATCTTCCATTACAATCTCTAAGTCAGCCCAAGTACCGTCATAATCCTGGGCCCACGTTTATTGAGCTGCTATAAGCACAAAATATTGATTAATATTGCTTAGCACGAATTGGCCAAGTCGTGCGCATGCTTATTAGAACTACGCGCATGCTCAGAGCGAGCAAAAAAAACAGGTATCTCTGCTGTGATCAGCGTCTCGAGAGTTTCCCATTGAATAAGCTAGTCCGGTCCTTCAACTGCGCACGTGCACAATGACATGGGCCGCAGGGATAACTAATATGCGCGCATACGAAGGCGCAAGGTGGTCGCACAACGCGCACATGTTAAATTCAATCAGAATGGGCATTCGCGTAATATCGCCTGACATTACGTCGGTAATTTTATCCCGAATAACCTTTGAACTATTAATACTTTTGGGATACCGAACTGGCTAATTGTTACACAATTCTGTTCGGAAGGGAAAATTGATAGTTAGCTCTTCTATATACTCATCAATGGCAAGAAAGAAAAAACTGTTCCATACGGAACAAAAAGTACTTCCGAACAGCTGAAGGCAAAGATGGCAATAAGAAAACGCTTTTAGTTTATACTTTTCTTTAAATAGACAAAAGAATATCTAAATGTAGAAAATGGCTACATTCCATACTCATGCAAAAGTTTCAAGACTAATATATAAAAACCGGGTTAGCACACAACAAAAAGTAATCGGAAGTTAAAAGCTCTAGAAATATATTCCTGGAAGATTGCATTATGAAGGTCAAAATACTTATAAAGGCAATGATAAACTGCACATGCATGCACAAAATCTAATGAATATAATGCCGTTTCCAAATTAGCAGTTACGGCTATGGCTAAGGGCAACCATTGTGACATCTTAGCAACCCTTTAGCAACGGCTGTAGCCGTAGCTGCTAATCCGGACACGGCCTAAGGTAAGCTAATAAGATGGCTGCCATGTTCTACCAACCCACTGATCTCCAAGTACAAAAATCTGGATAGCTCTCTGGCCGTTGCACGCTGTACGAACAACTGTCTCCAGCAGCTGCCATATTACCACTCGTGGAACATCCATAAATCATTGCTGCCCAGCCTAGCGCCTGCTTGCATCATGCTTGTACGAGTTTTACATACGTTCGCGCATCGAGTGCAGTGGAAAGATGGCGGATGGTGTCGTCAACTTGAACAGCCAATGATCTATCCAGATTTTGATACATGGAGATCAGTGTACCAATGGTCCCCTGTCTGTAAAATGGGTACCAGGGAAAACTTGCTAATGTATCAAAACCATCTATGTCTAAATGTGAGACAGACTCACTTTAAAAAGGTTAACGTTTCTGGCCTTTTTTGGTTAAAAACTCACACTGTGCAGTTCCGATTACCGGGTAGCTGTTACAAAATGTGAACTTTGTTCCCAGAAAGGTTTACAATTAAGGATTTAGGCTTCGGTCAATGACTGATTTAGACACTTGGCCTCTGTAGTTGACAGCCAAAATGAAGAACGAAAGGGAGCACTTCCTAACCCATGGTCGGGCCAGGCCGTTGAAAAGCCTGGCCAAGCCCCAGGAACGCCCGGGCCTTCGGGGTTTTTATAATCCCCTAGTTGTACACAATAAACTGCCCACTAATGCTGGAGTCCAGCCAGCTCCCATTGTTCACCCAGACTTGATCTCCGGCCCGTGAATGGAACGACAACAAAAGCAATCGCTAGTATATGCTCTATTGTCAGGTGATTTGTGGCTTACAATAGCAAGACTAAAAGCGCAGAAGGCCCGGGCGTGGCCAGGCTTTGCAACAGCCTGGCCCAACCATGGGTTAGGCAGTGCTCCCTAAACATGTGATTTTCTGACACAAGGTGAAAGGATGGAATAACCCCAAAAAAAAAAAAAAAGCTTAGAAAAAGAAAACAAAAAGAACAAAAAGCTTAAGTTTAAGTAACACTTATGGCGCAACAATACAAAAATGAAGAAAAAGACAACAAAAACGAACAATAAATCTAAACAATTTTTGACAAATTGGAGCATTCTCCATCTATTTAAAATGTAAACGGCAGGCACCTGGCAGAACAATATCCAGCAGTGTGCGAATCTTGCCTGCCAGACAAAAACCTGAACGATACGGGAACCGATATTAAAGCTACCCAGAATGCAATGCGTAACAGCAATAAATGCCGTTGCTGAAAGAGAACAGAGAGCCCGTTGAGAATTTAGAAGAATACAGTAGATTTTCTTGCCTGCCGCATGCCGATTCTCACCACAAGAGGCCGCTTTGGACATTTACTGCAATCAGGAGCATGTTATTATACACAGGAGTCTCGGTCTATGCCTGCGCTCCCGTAGAAAAAGCACTCGTGGCATTTGTCAGACGTTATGAAAATTTTGTCGCCATGCAGGTTGCTTATAATTTGTACCACCAGGTTTTCCTCCATTGCTGAAACAATGCACAGAGTGTTTGGTGTTCACAGCAAATTATTACCAGGCTAGGTACATGAAAGTACCTGAATAACATTCAAGGACGCTGCAACCGGATGCAATATTTGCTTTTTTATGCAAGTTTGCCCTAAACAAGGCGATAAGCCACTTGAGGTATGGGGGCTACAAATTACACATTACCCATGACTTCCTGGTGAATTTTAAGCTTACACTGTTGAAAATAATATAAAATCATCAACAGACCACAAGGGAAAAAAAACAAACAAAAACTGGCAGGAGCGGGATTTGAACCTGCGACCTCCGGAATACCGTACCGGTGGTCTACCAGCTATCTTGTCAGTTAGCGGTCTCCCAAATTGTCAGTGTCTTTGTTCGGGGGGGGGGGGGGGGGGGGGGCACTAGTCAGAAGTCATAAATCCATAATGCCGTATAGCTAGGGATCACGCCCCAACTTTACGATACAACCTGGGAAGCAACATCGTTGGGGATCACTCAATGAGGACACGACTTTTAACTTATGATCTAGTCAAACACACCACAAGGGAAACTGACTACGTAATAATCAGTTTTAAATAAAATGATGAAGTTGATAAATGACTCGTCCAAAATTAAGCAACGCCGACTAACCAAACGGCTCAGACCGAGACTCCTCCTAACATACTCCTGCTTCAACCCGAAGTCCAAACGCAAGCCAGGCCCTCGGCCTGTCGGTGTTAAATTGCCGTCAGCTGTTGTTGCTGGTGCTCCGTCAGGTCTGGATGCCACAGGTCAACGATGAGAACCAGGCGCACCGACTTGGCATCCTGCCAAACCTCGTGCTCAAACGAATCGTCGAAGATCATCAGCCGACCTTCTTGCCACGTCCTATTGAAATAAATGCAGGACAGATATTGTCTAACAGGCAAAGAAGCGAAGGGGACCACTCTTTTTCGCATGGAAATATTAAACAGTTTGGTTGAGGACCCATCAAATTCTGATGTAACTAATACACTTGCTGGGGTCGATTTCACGAAGCACTACGATCGATCGTAACTCAACTTACGATGGATAACCCATCGCAACTTACGATGCTTCTTAAAATCGATTTCACAAAACTTACGATGAGTTGAACCCATCGTAAGTACCTTGACAACGGCGTGAAACACGTCATAAGTTAAGACGTGTCTGTGGGTCGTCGTAAGTTATGAAGTGTCTTTTTGAAGCCAGTTTTACGGCATGACAAGTGAAAAAATAAGACCAACATCATGTGATAATAATCGTAAAATTATCTACGTACATGTGATTTACCTCGACAAATTAGCAGAAAATTCCAGTCAAACAACTGTTTGTCTCGAGCATTATTTTGTAGTCGAATCAACCATTATCGACCGCCATTTTGTTTTAGTGAAAATGAGCCGACTCTTTGCTGGTAACCAGACGACTGTTTCTTGTTCAAATAATACATACATGAAACAGTCACCGTAATGTGCTAAAAATAGTCTTGCGATACATCGCTGTTACGATGAGTTTGGTGAAATCGATCGCAGGACGCATCGCAGCTGCGATTAATCGCAGCGCTAAGACACATCGCAACTGTACGATGCATCGTAAGTTACGATGAGTTTCATGAAATCGACCCCAGGTCTGATAGTCGTTGATATTGTAAGAGCAAGAACTCTTAGTCCACCAATGGTGGATTTGTGACGTACCATACCTAAAACCCCTATGCAAAGGCATCCCAGTGCCAACAACTCTTCTTTTTTTAAAGCAATACTTATCTACGGTCTCATGATGTAGTCACCGACTCTAGTCCAACTACTGTGTCACTGGTCCCCACTTCACTTGTCACAGTTTAGCATGACAAATGTTGCTATCGATAACCAGGCAACCATGCCCTGTAGGCTGGTTCCGGAAAGTCGTGGTCGACTAGACAGGGTTTGGGCAAAGTTAGTCCAACACTTGTCAACCCCTTCTGATCGGCCGTTATTAACAACGCTGGTATGCCAATACGGACTGGTATTCTGTACGGGCTTGAGCAATCAAGCGTAACACAAACAATAGGCAAACAATGAGTGAGTACGTGCAAGAATGGGTGTATAGATGACAACCGGCCAGGTTTTTTTTTCTTTTTTCAAACTGAGGCCACGACCATCATCTGTTTTCAAGAGGTTTACTGTATACATGTACTTCTTGCTGACTTGCTACACAGTTAATATCTTGTTTCAACAGCAGGTTGTACTCTTTACTCACTATGGAATGACCGAACCCACATGAGCGTGCAATCGAGCGTTATTTCTTACCTTGTCTCGTTGGCAACTCGCATCCTCACTCCCTCCGGAATGACAAGACCCAAATGAGAGCGCAATCGACAGTTCGTTGGGCCACAGTGGGGCCAGACATGAGTGTCTGGGTGCATAACTGAAAATTTCACCTGGAGTGGTAAAAAATAAAAATTAGATTAACAAATGAATGTCTTTTTTGCAGTTTTCTACAAAAGTTCGGCACTCACTGAGCTCAAATTTTCATGGTGCAGTCTCTGTATACCCCTCTCTTGAAAATTGGTTCATGAATAATAACGTATACACAATTAGGCCCACACATCCACCAATCATGCCACTTAAGGTGCTACATTATTACCCCTTAACCCTGCGATGTGCAAAATCGTGAACACCAACGTGGCACAGCGCTGTAAACGACAGTGTGTGCAATTAGCATGTAATAGCTGCACTGCTGTCTGTTTGTATAGCTCCATGTCGGTGAGCACAATACTCTCACACACTGTCTAAATACAAAATGTAGATTTCAAGCCCTAAAAAGTCTATACATGCTGACATTGATGTTTACTTTTGGCACTGCTCAAAGCCCTTGAAAAATTGATAGATTGCAGACGTCTGGTGACACAACCCCCCCCACCCAATCAACCTCCCAGCCCCACAGTGATTCCCTGCCTGACCTGGAACTCACCATCTGTAGTAATCTCCCAAACCCCCCCCCCCGCCCCCCCAAAAAAAACTAAAAAAACCCCCCCCCCCCAAAAAAAAAATATAAAAAAAAATAAAAAATCAAAAGAACATTTTCTCTAGATCTGCCCTTGACACTGGGCTGCATTCTAACAATTGATTCCTACCTGGCCTCGCTTGCAGCCACTAGACTGAGTGATGCCCTCAATTATTGCACAAGTCTTTGGCGCTTGCTTGCAGTTAGGGTCCACCTTCCGACCTATAAAATAAGACCAAATAAGAATGAAGAATCCGAAAAACCAAGCCAGAAATACGATCGTCGGTATTCGGGTTTGATCTACATGCTTGTCAGTTGAGAAAGGATTATAGAGCTATATTAACCTCTTGAATACGGATGAGCACCATAGCCGCGATTTGAAAAAGACCACCTGGCCGGTTGACGTCCATAGGCGCATTCCTGCACATACCCAATCCAATCATGTTTCAACTGTACTGTTCTTGAAAGGGAGTGTAATGAATAGATGGAGCTTTTTCAAACAAAGCTTTCATTCACAGGAAAGACGATCTTCCAAGTGCGATGAATAGGATTATTGCATCCACTATTGTTTGCGTTCACACTTGGCTGATCTTGGCAAACCAGCACCCCATCAATAACAGCAGGACACAAGGGGTCTAATTACTAGAGTGCTAACTCACCATATGAAGTGAAGCTTGCTGTGCACATCCACGTTTGTGCACAAACCTATTGACAACTTTAACATTTATTTTGGGTTCAATATGGCTACATGCATATCTACATCTGTACTGATTTTCATGCGTTTTTAAAGAACACGTTTATAAAAACATGTTTTTTTTCCTCAACAATAGTCAAAGCCAAGCAAGACACACATGCCAATTTTGTGTGCGTTCAAGACTAAAGTGCGCAGAAGATAGCGAAAACCTTTCAGGAGAAACTTCTAGATGTTTAGACACGCGCGGGAGACGCATGCAGAACGGACACGCAAGGACATTTTCAGATAATTTTAAATTGTTTCAAGGTCACGCACACAACATGCAAATCCTCCCATCATGGCCGCGCCCAGGGCGGCTTCAAAGCATATGTGTGAGGGCATGGGGAGTTAGTACTCTAGGATTCATTTTTTACCTTGTCGGAAGAGAGTAAACTGTTTCCAGTCTCCCGTACTCCTTAGGTTTTCATCCTCTGGAGTGAATGTTTCTGTCTCCTTGTTTAAGAGAGCAAGCCCTTCGTCTCTGATCATCAGCCAGTTACCCTCAAGTTGCTACGCGGAAATTTCAGTGAAATGAAAATAATTACATTAGAGTAGAACTTCAGGCTACGTGCCGCCGATTTCACCAAACTGTATGTAACTTATGCCATTACATAGGATTTACACTACATAATGTTGCATGGACTTGCATGTTGCCCGTAATACATTTCATGAAACATTTCGTAGCTACGCAATTTTGTTTGTTTGTTTGTTTGTTTTTTCACACATTGCAGCCGATGCTGTTTGAGTATTATGTCATTTTGAAATTTTTCATGACCTTTGCTCAGAAAAATTGGTGGAACTTCACAAGGTGACAATCTGACACAAATATGCACAAGACTTGAATGATATAAGCAATTTCACAACCGCTTATACAAAGCCCAAAGTGACGGCCAGCTGTCTGATATAATGAGCTTATTCTATACAGGTCAGTGCACACAGGCAGTTTAGTCAGCGCAATATTCATGAGGAGTGTGTGGCCCTCTGGCCGCGAGTGCTTTACAAAGAATCCGATTGCGGCATGACTGATGTCCTGGCTCTCTGTCTAAACCATTTTGGTGGATAGTGGGGAATTATAGCATTCCAAGCCACAGCTCTTAATAAACATTCGTTGCAGCAAGACCTCCACTAATAGGGTTCTTTGTCCATAGTCTGACCGCTGCAAACTGGAAATCTTTGACAAGCCGACTGGGTTTTGATGAGCTCTAAGCTTCAGTTTTAAGCTCACGAATATTCAGTTATATAAACCTCCTGGCTTCCCATTCATCAGCAAGGTTTGAGGTACGAAATGCGGCGCAGCAAAGAGAAACAGGGGCACCGCAATCAATACCGTGTCTAGACAATATGAAATGTTCCCTTATCAGAGCCACCTGGTGATGTATACCAGTACCTCAAAAAACAGCGGTACTGCAATCAATACCGTGTCTGGACAATATGAAATGTTCCCTTATCAGAGCCACCTGGTGATGTGTACCAGTACCTCAAAAAACAGCGGTACTGCAATCAATACCGCGTCTGGACAATATGAAATGTTCCCTTATCAGAGCCACCTGGTGATGTGTACCAGTACCTCAAAAAACAGCGATACTGCAATCAATACCGCGTCTGGACAATATGAAGTGTTCCCTTATCAGAGCCACCTGGCGATGTACACCAGTACCTCAAAAAACAGTGGTACCGCAATCAATACCGCATCTGGACAATATGAAATGCTCCCTTATCACAGCCACCTGGTGATGTATACCAGTACCTAAAAAAACAGCGGTACCGCAATCAATACCGCATCTGGACAATATGAAGTGTTCCCTTATCAGAGCCACCTGGTGATGTATACCAGTACCTCAAAAAACAGCGGTACCGCAATCAATACCGCATCTGGACAATATGAAATGTTCCCTTATCAGAGCCACTCGGTGATGTATACCAGTACCTCAAAAAACAGCGGTACTGCAATCAATACCGCAACTGGACAATATGAAGTGTTCCCTTATCAGAGCCACCTGGTGATGTATACCAGTACCTCAAAAAACAGCGGTACCGCAATCAATACCGCATCTGGACAATATGAAATGTTCCCTTATCAGAGCCACTCGGTGATGTATACCAGTACCTCAAAAAACAGCGGTACTGCAATCAATACCGCATCTGGACAATATGAAGTGTTCCCTTATCAGAGCCACCTGGCGATGTACACCAGTACCTCAAAAAACAGTGGTACCGCAATCAATACCGCATCTGGACAATATGAAATGTTCCCTTATCAGAGCCACTCGGTGATGTATACCAGTAACTAAAAAAACAGCGGTACTGCAATCAATACCGCCTGTGGACAATATGAAGTGCTCCCTTACCTTTGCAGCTTCCACATATTTGGCCTGTTCGACGGTCCACCAGGGTCGAGCAGAAAGGTTATCGACATTGTAGATTGATCGCTGGTAGCGGGATGTGAAATGCCCCTTCTCCGCTCCTTGGTCGTACACTTTATAGGACTGGGGTAGACAAAATCAATGTACTCATTTGTGACCCGCTCTACAAGGAAGGGTATTATGTGAAAACACACATAAGGCTCTTCTATGTAAAGAGGGTGAAAACACAAGGCTCTTCTATGTAAAGAGGGTGAAAAAAGTCTTCATATAAGTGATTTTTGTTTCTATAATTTATTTTTAGAAAAGTAAATATTGATGAATAAAGTTGACAAAAATAAATGTTGGGAGACATTACGTCTATTTCATTTCTTTCCATTGCTATAGTTTAACGGGCTATATCTCAAAATTGGAAAAAAATAGTATGCAAATATTATATTTTCTATTTCCCTTTGGCTCCGCCGCAGGAAAATAGAATATTCTGGGAATCACCTTGGTAACGTACAGTCCTATTGTATATTCCATACCAGTCAACATTGGTATATCATACCTCATCAGACCGCCCCGTTCTGTACAAGGCGTCACCGAGGTGCACGTAGTATTTCCCCTCATTGGTGCCCTCCTCCCCTGATGCAATCCCCTCTTTCAGTAATGGAATAGCCTCCTCATGGTTGTTCTCTGCCTTCAGTATGAAGCCCATGTGGACCTGTGCAAAGCCATCCGAGGGGTTGACCTTTAAGACCTGTTGGAAGGAAGGGCGGAAGGAAAATAAATAAATATCAATTGGACATCACACAGCCTTAGAATTATGGGTACATGCTCTCAGACACTCACAAAAGCACTTTTTTGCCTCAAAGTAGACACACAGGACTTTAAAGATTTGGATTTTGTCTGAGTAGTAACAGTTTTTCTCAACACCAACTAAAACTGATTCTTGCAATACCCAAATACTTATAAAGTCGAGTGTGAAACTCGGCTCTTGACCCGTTCTCACCAATATATACTCTAGCTGTCCCTAGTTCTGTATCTCTATGGAATTCTTTGCCTGGTGCCTGCTTATCATCATCTTACAATCTTTTCTGCTTCAAGAGGAATCTCTTGTGACAATAATCTCTTTGATTATTTTCTTTTGGTAGCTCCGTACCTTGAGTGGCTAAACCTTGTTTGGAGCGAACTTTCAGTAAAAAAAAAAAAAATTCCTTCGATCCTCTACTAATAAACTTGAGTTTCATAGTACCTCTTGAAAGATGGGCTTAGCCCGGATATTCTTCCCGGCAATCAGCAGAGCCACCCCAAGGTCCTTCTTGAATTGAATGTCCGATGGAAACAAGATGGTGCCTTCTTGCAGGACGCGAGCTGCCTGCAGTGCCTTGCCTGTCTCAATCAAATCAGGGGAAAAAGAGGAATTAACCCTAACCCTCCAGGGTATTTTGGCTAGAAACCCTGCCAGACGCATCAGATTGCATGCTTTGTCACATTGACTTGTGTGCAGAGTGCAGCAAAGTGGAGCTGTCAGCACAGATGCACTGTGCTGCATATGGCAGGGTTAGGGTTAAGAAAGGGGTAACTCAAGAGGTTGCCCTCAACGTTTTATTTAAGGTTGGAGCGCCACGTGCTGTGCGGTACCCTTAAAAATCCAGCATTTAAAATGGGGTGGAACCTTGCGTAACCCCTACTTTAATTCTGCAATTCCCCTAATACAATTTAGGTTAGCCTAGCAGTACTTTTCTTGCCTTCAAAGAGTGCGATATAAACTTTTTAGGAATTATTAGTTTTCTTCCCTGAAAGGAATTGAATAAAAAAAAATTTAAAACTCCACAAGCCTAGGCTCATTTTTATAGCTTTGCTAAAGTGAAGAATCTCAGCTTTTCACTGAGCAAAAGATTCTGCAATTTTCACGGTAGCCCCTGCAAATGAATATTTCCGTCGACCAAAGAATTCAAATAATGAATGAATGAACAAAAATGACTTCTGACTAGCGCCCACCCGAACAAAGATACTGACAATTTGGGAGACCGCCAACATAGGGCAAGATAGCTCAGTTGGTAGAGCGCCGGTACAGTATTCCGGAGGTCGCAGGTTCGAATCCCGCTCCTGCCAGTTTCTTTGTTCACTTTAAAAATGTTTTGTGTCGGCATGGCGATGATTGATTCGTTTTTGTTTATACCGAGAAAGGTGAGTCGGTTGGCCTGACGAGACATGGCTAGCTTCTTCAGCTGCGGAGGACAGTTGGATGCAGAAGTGACTTCTGCGTACGCAACGGTGGCCCTGGATTGAGAGAGGATTGAGAGAACAATGAGAGAAGAGAGAACAACGGTTCCAAAAAATGTTTCATTGCAAGAATCTACCAAAGTAGTGAGACATATACAAAAACTCCTTTGCAGGCACGTCGGGTGGCATCAGGTTGGCGTATTCACACTTACACTTTCCCTTTCAACTTTGTGACCCCAGTTCGAACCCCACCGGGTCGGTGTAAAATACTTGATTGTGTGACGATTCCCTCCTCGCTTTCTATCATCTGAATCTGGGTCCTGGGGGGGAACAGTGTCTGCACACTGATCAGGCTACCCGCAACTCCAATACAATTTCTCATCCCAAATCACTGGTTGAACTTCCTACGGGGCACTGCACTATCAAAGAAAGATTAATGTATTGGTTTTCAGGGTTTGAGTGCCATGCACCAAAAGGTACCTTTAAAAACCTTGTGTTACTGCTGGGGTGAACCTTGAGTTCTACCCCTTCTTTAATTCCACATTTTCCCCAGTGAATCACTTCAGGGTTCCAGAACATGTTCTTGGACTTGGGAAATGTTTGTGTATACATAATATGGAATATCCCACTGTGGAAGGTGCAGGGGGAGTGAAGACTGTATACTTACGCATTGAGAATCTCGTTGCTGCGGCGGACTTCTGACAGCATGTCGAGTGACCTGGCCCGACCGTAGCGAGCTCGGGGACTGTCTACGTGATTCTCGAGAAGCTTCTCAAACTTCCGCAGTGCCTTCTGAACTTCATTCTGCAAGCAGAAGAAAATATTTGGCAGCATTCAATACAATTCCACAACGTTATAACCGATTTTTCATCAACTGCAAGTAGACCCAGATCTAAAAGGGCATGAATCAACATCCTAAGTACGAGCTTAATTTTCAAGTGCCATCCCAGAGTCAGCCACATTGTTGAAATAAAGAAATAAATTACTCACTTTCTCCAGCAAATCTTCTGCTTCTTTCAGTTCCGGCAGGATCTTTAGGTCTGCGGCTGTAAATGAATCCCCTTCATCAACTTCCTCTACTTCTGGAGTCTTTAGTTCTTCTTTGGGCCGTTCTGGTTTGGAGTCTTGTTTAGGGTCTTCTTTCTTAAGCTCTTCTTTCTTGGGCGTTTCATTTTTCTTGGATGCTTCTTGTTTATGTGTTTCTTTCTTTAGCTCATCTTTCTTGGGCGCTTCCCGTTTAGGCTCATCTTTCTTGAGTGCTTCTTGTTTGGGCTCCTCTCTCTTGGGTGCTTCTTGTTGGGTTGCTTCTTGTTTGGGTGCTTCTTTCTTCAGTGCTTCTTGTTTTGGTTCGTCTTTCTTAGGTGCTTCTTGTTTAGGCACTTCTTTCTTGGGATCTTCTTTTTTGGGTGTTTCTTCCTTAGGTGCTTCTTTCTTCAGTGATTCTTGTTTAGGTGCTTCTTTCTTGGGCTCTTCCTTCTTGGGTACTTCTTGTTTAGGTGTTTCTTGCTTGGGTGCTTCTTGTTTAGGTGCTTCTTTCTTGGGCTCTTCCTTTTTAGGTGCTTCTTTCTTGGGTGTTTCTTGTCGAGGTGGTTCTTGTTTAGGTGCTTCTTTCTTAGGTGCTTCTTGTTTAGGTGCTTCTTGTTTAGGCACTTCTTTCTTGGGCACTTCTTCATGTGGTTCTTTCTTAGGTGTTTCCTTCTTAGGTAATTCTTGTTCTTTCCTGGGTGGTTCTTGTTTAGGTTCTTCTTTCTTTGGTACTTCTTGTTTATGTGCTTCTTTCTTGGGTGCTTCTTGTTTAGGTACTTCTTGTTTGGGTGCTTCTTGTTTGGGTACTTCTTGTTTGGGTGCTTCTTCCTTGGGTGCTTCTTGTTTGGGTGCTTCTTTCTTTGGTACTTCTTGTTTAGGTGCTTCTTTCTTGGGTGCTTCTTGTTTAGGTGCTTCTTTCTTGGGTACTTCTTGTTTAGGTGCTTCTTTCCTGGGTGCTTCTTGTTTAGGTGCTTCTTTTCTGGGTGGTTCTTGTTTGGGTTCTTCTTTCCTGGGTACTTCTTGTTTAGGTGCTTCTTTCTTGGGTGCTTCTTGTTTAGGTGCTTCTTTCTTGGGTGCTTCTTGTTTAGGTGCTTCTTTTCTGGGTGGTTCTTGTTTGGGTTCTTCTTTCCTGGGTACTTCTTGTTTAGGTGCTTCTTTCTTGGGTGCTTCTTGTTTAGGTACTTCTTCTTTGGGTGCTTCTTCCTTGGGTGCTTCTTGTTTGGGTTCTTCTTTCTTGGGTATTTCTTGTTTAGGTGCTTCTTTCTTTGGTACTTCTTGTTTGGGTGCTTCTTTCTTTGGTACTTCTTGTTTAGGTACTTCTTGTTTAGGTACTTCTTGTTTAGGTGCTTCTTTCTTGGGTGCTTCTTGTTTAGGTGCTTCTTTCTTGGGTACTTCTTGTTTAGGTGCTTCTTTCTTGGGTGCTTCTTGTTTAGGTGCTTCTTTCTTGGGTACTTCTTGTTTAGGTGCTTCTTTCCTGGGTGCTTCTTGTTTAGGTGCTTCTTTTCTGGGTGGTTCTTGTTTGGGTTCTTCTTTCCTGGGTACTTCTTGTTTAGGTGCTTCTTTCTTGGGTGCTTCCTGTTTAGGTGCTTCTTTCTTGGGTGCTTCTTGTTTAGGTACTTCTTGTTTAGGTGCTTCTTTCTTGGGTGCTTCTTGTTTGGGTTCTTCTTTCCTTGGTACTTCTTGTTTAGGTGCTTCTTTCTTGGGTGCTTCTTGTTTAGGTGCTTTTTTCTTGGGTGCTTCTTGTTTAGGGGCTTCTTTCTTGGGTGCTTCCTGTTTAGGTGCTTCTTTCTTGGGTGCTTCTTGTTTAGGTACTTCTTGTTTAGGTGCTTCTTTCTTGGGTGCTTCTTGTTTGGGTTCTTCTTTCCTTGGTACTTCTTGTTTAGGTGCTTCTTTCTTGGGTGCTTCTTGTTTAGGTGCTTTTTTCTTGGGTGCTTCTTGTTTAGGGGCTTCTTTCCTGGGTGGTTCTTGTTCGGTTGCTTCTTTCCTGGGTGGTTCTTGTTTGGGTTCTTCTTTCTTGGTTGCTTCCTGTTTAAGTGCTTCTTTCTTGGGTGTTTCTTGTTTACGTTCTTTCTTGGTTGCATCCTGTTTAGGTGCCTCTTTCTTAGATGCTTCTTGTTTAGGTGCTTCTGTCCTGGGTGTTTCTTTTTTTGGTTCGACCCTGGGCTCCACTTTAGGTTCTACTTTGGGTTCAACCTTTGGTGCAGCTGTTTGCTCAGACTTTGGTTTCTGTTTTGGTTCCTCTTTTGTTTTTACTTTTGGTTCAACCTTTGGGGAAGACTTTGGCTTTGTCTCTGGTTTGGTCTTATGTTCAACTTTTGGTTCCACCTTGGGTTCAACTTTAGGTTCTATCTTTGGTTCAACTTTGGACTCACTTTTCCCTTCCGGTTTTGTCTGTGTGGCAGCACCTAGTTTAGAGAAGGAAAATCCAGCAACTGACGTCAAGGTATATACATGTATGTCTGAGTCATGTGTAAGGCCAGTGTCTATAAAGTTTGACCAATTCCAATAAAATTCACTGATCAGACCCAGTGTCTGTAAAATGCGATGTGTAAATTAAAGACCAATGTTTGAAACTTAGTTCTGACTTCATTCTCTGAATGTTCTTTAGAAAGCTACAAATGTGCATGGTTATTTGGGAACTTTTGCACTGAGTTATACATGTAATTAAACAGTCTATAGATTTTTAAAATGAACACAGAAAACTGACAAGAGGGGGATTTGAACCTGCCACCTCCAAAACACCGTACTGGTAAGCAACCTTGTCCTCCAAATTTGTTTATGTGTTCAAGAGGCGCCAGTATGTACATACATGTAAGCGAGAAATGCTACACAGCCTATAGTAAGTGTCCGTTTGGTCTACTTGAAGACGGAATCTTCCAATGAAGGTCACATGAAATGGAATTTTAAATACTTTAACACACACCATGCACCTGTACATGTACGCGTAAAGATAATCCAGCACTGCATATACATGTAAAATGTACACTATGTATTTTCAACCTTTAGCTTGCATTCTGAAGGTGTCTGCATGTACAATGTATACATGTGTGCGTTCCTTTTAATAAGCAATCTTTTGGATTTTATGCTAATATTAATTTACATATATTCATGAACACAAGGGTGATGTCACACAGGGGAAAAAGTTCAGTACCACAGCTGATTTGTGTCAAAAACATTGCTTTGTAGCCAGTGAGTAACACATTAAAGTATGAACTGCTACAAAACATGTACATGTAAGTCAAATTTTAAATACTTTTGTTAAGTGGCCAAACTGTATAGCGAGTACCTTGTTTGACATCATAGCAACAGCGCCCTCACATATAGGAAATACAGGGTAGCTTGAACATTTTGAATAAACAATGTGGTACTGAAAGGGTTTTTAAAAATCCATACCCCTGTTTTGGAGGATTTCGGCGGATTCAGGATACCTCCATATTGAAAACTGGGGGATTTTGATGGATTGAGGATTGTAAGCCTAGCGGTACTGCAGGATTTGGACGGATTGAGGATACCTCCATATTGAGCAGTCACCAAAACCAACTTTTTGTGCATGACAAATTAGGTGGATTTTAGCGGATTCGGGATACTTTCTAGTAAAGTTACCCAAGGGGTTCGGGTTAAAGAACTACAACTTCATAATCAACTACCCTTCTGGATATTTTGTCCAAGGCAAAAATAAAAACTGGTCTGACCCATTAATTAAAAAAGAAATGAATACACATTTCTAGTTGGCAGTGACTATCATGATGTACATTCAATACCGGTGTAAATTATAGGAATTTGAAGAGAGAAAAAAGAAGATATTTCACTACAGCGTACCTTTGTCAGCTGTTTGTGGCTCTGGGGGAGGAGGAATGGTCTCGGTGGATTTCTTGAAAATAGACAGCTTATCACCTCCTGTTCCAATCAAGAAAAGAAGAAAGAGAGTACTATGAGACCGTTCCAAAGGTTATCGAGTGACAAAGACAAGCCATTTTCATGTTTCCAAAAAGTGATTGTTATGGAGTGACTGTTAAAGAGTGACAATTGAATAACAATACAAAATGGCAATTGATCAACTACAAATTGTAAATTATGGTTTAAACATGCATAATAGTAGTGTATTTAAAGTACAATGTAGTGTATCAATTGTTCCACCCCCCCCCCCCCCCCCCCTATACCACATTTGTCTGTGATGTCATCAGATGTGTGAAACATTACTTGCATTACTTCTCTGCCGTCCCTTTATTTTAACATTCTCTTATAGACTAAGTACACATCTGTGCCAATTTGCCCTTTACAGCCCTATTGTATTAACACGGAGTTCAAATTCGTCTCTTCGTAAAAACCTAAAATAAATTTTCTGGCAATTTTGCTCTTCACAGCCATGAGTTCGAAATTGGCTCTTCGTGAAAACCCAAAATCCATTTTCTGGCAATTTTGCCCTTCTCAGCCATAATATACGCTATGGCTGAGAAGGGCAAAATTGCCAGAAAATTGGGGCAAAATGGGCCATTTCTCGCTTCTGAGTTTTCACGAAGAGACAAATTTATTAATCAATTAATAACTCTGTAATTAATTGACTTATCGCTCAGCTGCCAATGACTTGTGAAAGACCGAGAACTGAACTTTAACATAGTGTCAACAATGAATCAACATGTGGTATAAATGCCGGTAATATCTTCAATTTAAAAAGTGAGCAGCTTAAAACCTGATTTTCTTGTAACTTTAGTTTAGTGCGGAGAGGCAAAATTTGTCTGTTCGTGAAAACTGTGACGATCACCCTGAGTTTTGTACATTCTCTGGGCATCAAGTTGTACGTGAACATGTACGTTAACCAGACACTTATCACTTTTTTAAGATGCACTACATGTAAACTTGTGCATCTTTAAAAAAAAAGTGATAATTTTTTTTTTTAATTGATAAATTTTCAATACTTTCATCACTGCATGAAACTCTAAGCCATTACAAACTATGAAATTGATAAGGCCAAAAAAGAAATTGGTGTGTTTACGGTAACCCGACCTGCCTGGATTTTTGGCGGCCAAATTGCCAACCTCAAACTTTTTATTGCTGTTTTGCTAGTTGATAATTGTACATGAACACTAGTTTCAATTATTTGTCACGAACATAATCATTTTTCACACTTAAAGCTCAACTGAAATGAAACAAAAAAAAATTATTTCCGTATCTACCTACCTGAATTTTTTTCAAGCCGTTACCGTAAACACACCATTTATTTTGTTTGGCCTAATTTCTCTTCAAGGTGAGATACAGTTACATGTAGGTGGTAATAGTTACACATTAACTGTTAGTATTTAACAACGGTGATAACCATCAGCATTCTATAAATACTACTAGCAACAGCTGTGTATGACAAGCATCCAATTTATCAGCAAAAAATGTGATTTCAATAAAGGAGATATCACTAACACCATCAACCTATATTTAATCACATTGTTCATATAACAGCCATTCAACAACTTACAAATATTTAATTGCACAGCAAAAACTGATTTTAATAAAGGAGATATCACCAACACCATCAACCAATATTTAATCTAATTGCTCATATAACAGCCATTCAACAACTTACAAATATTTAATTGCACAGCAAAGTAATATTCAGCCTAGTTCCCTATGCCAGTGAACAACAATGGCAACATTTTAATTAGACAACGATAACAATTTCAATGATTAAATCTTACATGTAACAGGGGTTGCACTTGGTCTTTTGAAAATATTACCAAGAAGGTGCATAAAGTAACCAGGCTAGCAATAATGGTAAATGCTCCCTGGCTTGTCTAGCCGGTTAGGGTTTTTTAGCGTGAAACTGGGCTCGGGGAAAAATAACAGAGGAAAAAAATTCCCTGGCTGTTCCCACTGGACTTGAAATGGGAAAAGTACCTATCATCTTAGTAATCGTTACAAAAAAACAAAAAACCTCAGCTTACCAGGAATTTGTTCGATTTTGATGATGCCGAGGCCGATGGATGCAACCAAAGCTGCCGCAATGAGGACGACAACGATGACCAACTTGAAACACAGTCCAGAGGAAGAACTTGCCTTGGATTTACTGGAAGCTCCAACATTCTTGTTCACATCTGAAAAGGAGAGAGGCATATTTTAACGAAGGAAAACCACATGTACAACTTGAATTTTTGTACTCTAACAGCATGCACGCGAACGTTCGTTCTAACTCTTCACAGGAAACAGTCGCAGGCATATTGAAGCAACGCGGTGCATTATGCATGCGCAGGAGTGATGTCGTGCCGTAATGATATGCGAGGTTGAGCGGGTCGTGATATTTGAACTCTACAGCAAACAAGATGACATGCCTTGCGTGTGCTAATCAGAATTGAATGGGAAATTTCACTTTTCATCGGATCATTAGTGAACCTTAGTACCTCCATTTTTAATATTGGAACTCTCCTTGTATCTTAGGTGGCGTATCTAGTATTGTGGTTGTATCGTTGTATAAAGGGTGAAATCGGATGTTTTCGTTGGGTCTTCAGACATATTGTATTAATGGATAGTCAATGGGGGCACATCTGCCTTGGACCCTACTATCGCCAGATCACGTTCAAATGTTGAAAAAGGTGACAAAGAGTCCAAGTTACTGGGACTAGACCAGATCATAAAAAGGTTGTTTTATTTCACTAGGCCATATCACTCGGACTAAATTTTTAACCCTAACCCTCCAGGGTATTTTGGCTAGAAACCCTGCCAGACGCATCAGATTGCATACTTTGTCACATTGACTTGTGTGCAGAGTGCAGAAAGGTCAAGCTGTCACCACAGATGCACTGTGCTGCGTCTGGCAGGGTTAGGGATTATGAGGATAGCTAATAACAGGGCTTGAAATGAACGACGGCCACGACGGCCAGTGCCGTCCTTGCCTTCTTACTGGCTGAGGTGCCCCACAAAAAATCTCCGTCTTCATTTAAGGCATATGTCAGTCAAATAATTCTTTTTAGAAACATGACAAAGTCCTACATCAAATTAAAGCTCTCGATCAGAGAAATACAATAGTGAAAACAGAACTGAAATCGAAGTTTCCGTTTGGTTGTTACGGCTTCTTAAAGACACGCTAAGCCTGGACCTCTTCTGTTAAGTTCTGTCGATGCAAGGAGCAATTTCTTGAAACTTGATTTACATTCATTTAATTTTCATTTCTTGTCTCAAATTTAGTCACATTATATATCCAATTGAAGTGCTTGATGAGAGCAATACAATGATGAAAACAAAACTGAAATAAATGCCTCCAATCAGAAGTTCTATTTTGAGATATGCCACGTGCCATCACCAACTGAACAAGGTCAAATTTCATGGAGCTGTTAAGCACAAAAATTTGCTTAGCATAAAAAAATCTTCCCTGGTAAAAATAGGATTAACAAGCGAAATGATGTATATTGATTGTGATTGGTACTTTGCTCTTGCTTGCTTAGCATGGAAATCATGTGAAGTTTTGGCAGGTAATCTGTTTTTACTAAGCAAGACTTTTTGGTGCTCGGCAAATGTTTATGCTTAACAGGTCCATAAAATTGGACCCAAGTTTTATTTTTGTCATGGAGCATCTATGAGAAACAGATTTTAGCCAAAAAAATACACTTTTTAAACAGAAAATAAGTCAATAAATCCATTTATGAGCGTATAAAAAGAATCCCCTGGGGTCTTACCTTCTGAAAAATGCTTCAAACCCAAGAAAAAGTATTATTTTTTATCAAGTTACAAAAAAACTTCTCTATGGCTATAGTCCATCGATTTGGATAATTTAAAAGGCCTCCACACCAACAACAGCTCCTTAACGTGACATCTGACTTTTTAAACCGAGTTTAGAGGTCAAACTCAGCAGAAATACATAATTTTTTCATGACACTCTCAACCCAAAAATTCGGGGTCATTTCAACAAAAATGGCGATCGCGAGGTGCGACACGGAAAATCATTGATTTAAAAAACTCATCAAAAGTCACCGTATATTACGTCCGAAATGTAAGAAAATCTTACAGAAACATATAAGTTTGGAAAGTTTGGGAGCGAAAAAGTGAAAGGTAAGTGTTTAGTATAGTAGCTTTTTCAATTTTGATAATTTTACACATTGTAAGAATAGGAAATGTTATTATCGCAAACCCTCTAACATTGCTACAAAGTGGCCTTGCCCTAAAAATTACCAAATACAAGGCTTGTAAATAATATAACTCCAATTTCCCAAACTATCATTTAAAAAAAATCACTAGGCCTAACGTTACATTTTTAAACAAATGCTGATCGCCACTTCCCCCAAGTACAGGTACACGTACACTGAAACACATTGATCTTTACCGCACAAAAGTGACAGTATTAAAACAACTACATTGTATTTTTACCTTTCGCATTGACATTCCCCTTCGATTTCGAGCCATTTTTGCTGGCAACTTTCCTCTGTCTAGCTTCTTGTCCGGACTTTGCCATCGCAGCACTTTGTTGCAAAATATGCAGCTAGATCCGGATGTTGCCGTCTTGTTTTGGCCGAAACAAAACCATAAACGAGAGGATACATGTATATTACAAGAAACTTTTGCGTGTGTGTGTACGTCGTTCGCTACTTTAATTTGCAAATTAGCAAAGTTGACACGTGTGACATGCCTGGATAAGTACAGTCGGGCACCTTTTACCAATGACATAAGCTCTTCGTATTGGCTCACAGGATTTCAGACCAATTAATGACGAAATGTAAACTTTCCGCGATTTTTTCAATAGAGGGCGCTGTGTTAAGTCAACAGATGTTTATTTTTTCGGCGCGGGTGGGGTGTTTAATTTGGACAACAAAATAACCTTTAGAAAAAAGTTAGGGTAACGATTAATTGGAAGTTCGGAACAAAAACGTAGAGAAGACCAGCAATACGGTAAGTATTGAAAATTTGAGTGGGGTCATCTGAAACTTAACAAGGATGGCAGTTAGTCCAGGTTCCAGAACTAGCTGTGGCCGGCTGTTGTTACTTCCAAAAATGTAAGGCTCTCCGTTTATAGCCTTACAACGCTATTCTTTTTTGGACCCCGTAACTCAATGGGATTTGCAATACGCTCTTGATAGGTCAGTTACAATGTTCTAGAATTCCACTTTCCCAAACGTTAATCGCCCCAGAAAGTTATCCAATCCCTCCTACAGATCTTTGAGACTTTTGCGGCACATTTGCGGAACATTGAAACGGACAATTTATTGAGAAATCAGAGTTTTTACTCACCAACCGACGTATTCAGCTGAGATGAACATGTACCACACAGCTGACGACTATAGTCCACCAGACTGCGCATGCGCGTGGAGTTGTGGAAGAGATGTGGGGCTCAACCATTTTTTGAAGGGGGGGGGTCATCTTTTCTACATCGCGCAACAGTGATGTGTGTGTGGAATGTGGATAATTAATGGCGCGCTATTATACCTAGTGTGGTTCCTTGGCCTGACAATGTTTGTTATGCCCAGACGTCTAAATTGTAGGGCAGGTAGCCACGTAGCTATTTTTAGATGATGCAACAAATCAAATTATATTAACGACTTTTCCTAAATAGGCACAACCCCTAGCTGCAGTGGCTTTAAATATATAGTGATATTTGGCATTTTGTCTGATGTTGTTTTTGGCCAATGCAAGCTTTTATTTTATGCAAATCAGAAAAAAACAGAATCTGGATCGATGGTCATTATTTTGTTCACGTTGTTCATTTGAAAACCGAAGGAATGTTCAAACACACACAACACTGTGTAAAGCGCGTCATGCACACATCACCGTTGCGCGATGTAGAAAAGATGACCCCCCCCCCCCTTCATTCCATACATTTCAAGTAAAATTGGTAAATCACTCAAACTCTTTGAATTTCAGGTAGTCATCATATTTGTGGGAAAGGTTGGATGAAGAAAGATTCTGTTGAGCAAGGTCTCATTATCGGTTTTTATGTAAGTGACTGGTCTTGCAGAAATTGTTTTTGTATATTTACGAATAAGTTTTCGCCGGTCGTAATCCGCTCGAAAACAAATCAAATAATTGAAGACATCATATAGTCCGAAATCGGGTATATTCGAGAAATCCTTCGTGAATCCAGGAAGATTAAATGGGTCGGAAAATGTGCAGCCAGCGTCTTTCAATCTTTTGTCAAGAGTCTCCTTCAAGTTGGGGCTTGAAAGATTCGGGTCGGTTGTCAATTTCAGATTGGCCACGCACTTGCACAGTTCAACCAGTTCTTTCTTCAGGTAACCCGTTATTGAAACCCCTCTCTCTTGAAGAAATTTCTGCAGTTTCTTCACGTTCCAACCTTCGAAGTTGTTATCCATTAACCCTAACTCCCTAGGGTGTGTGGAAAATCGTATTGAAATTGGAGGATTCAAGACTGTTAGGGTTAAAGAAACTATAATTGCTAAAAATAGGCCGCGTTTCGAGAAGAACATACAACATGTACTGTAACGATTCGAGCGGTTGTTGTGTTTTAGAGTGGTGACAATCTCTATCGTGCGCTGTTTCACCCAGCGGTAGTTCCAGATACCAGACAGGGAAACCACCACTTGCTACTTACCACTTGCCGTGCGTCGCCACGTTGCGGCTTGCCCCGAATCACGTGGTCTAGCAACAATGGTACTGACATGCATAATAATGATCAGTCTGGCACGACCGGCGCACGCTGTGCATCTTAGATTGAGCGAAGACGGGGTACAAGGATCTATGCAAATCAACGCGCAAAAGGCTTATTGGTTTTGTTTTTAAATGTACAATGTACATAATTATAACATGTTTTGGACATACATGTACATCCCATCTACATGTGTTTGTTTTCTTGAACTAAAACCCAGATTTGTTTCATGAAATTGGAGCCTTGCTTTAAAAAATTTCAAATTGGACCAAAAAACTGATTGTTTTGTATCAAAAAGTTAAGTTCATAATCGTATGTGAGCTTTAAACTTTTTCTCAGCGCTATATTCCAGGCAAAATATCCACCAATGCAACTTCCTCATTGTTTTTTTTTTTTGTATCCTACAGATCCACAATGCAATAGTTCTGAGGCCAATTTCATAGAGCTGTTAAGCACAAAAATTTGCTTAGCATGAAAATGTCTTGCTTTTAAGTAAGAACAGGTTACCAGCCAAAAGTCCGTAATGTTCATGCTAAGCAAACAACAGCTGAATGCCAGTCAAAAGCAATATTCCACACATGCTGGTTGGTAATCCAGTTTTTATCAAGGAAGCATTTGCATGCTAAGCAAATTTTTGTGCTTAACCCTAACCATCCCTAACCTGCCAAAATCAAACACCCCTTTGTGTTGAATTTTGTGTGATTGGGTACTGTGAGCCTTGGCACCATCACTTTGCATGGGACTTGATGCCCTGATTTTGTCTAAGTACAAAGAATGTGCCATTGGTTTACTACACAGTGTTGGAGTTTGTGTGGTTAGGGAAGGATTCTAGTAAAAAGTCTTGGGCTGTTAGGGTTAACAGCTTTATGAAATTGGCCCCTGGTAATTATTTTTAGCCTATCGATATAAAAACTACCATGCAGTTTAGAAATCACATCATCTACACGTACCTGTATGCATGTAAATGTGCCTAGTGCAGTAGCCTTTACCATATGTTTTGGGCACAAATGCCAGAAAGTGAATTTAGATATAACAGGGTACGTGACGTGTACACATTTGTACATGTACACATGTAGGTACATGTAATTGTACATGTACACGTACATACGTGATATTTTTACATTGTACTGAATGTAACAGGTTGCATGCGTTATAGACGTGAGTGACATTTGTGCTTTAGACACATTTCAGCTAATCACAAAATCATCAGGACAATCACTTCGTAGCATGAATAATATGCACCTTTATTCTGCAAGTCTGAATGCAAATTTCCATGGAAACACGCCTCTGAATAATTCATTCACTTGTTTAAATCAGCAGATTTGTCATTCAAGTGAAGAAATTTGATGCCCGCAGTAAAGACAGTTTTCGCTAATGAGCATCTGCTGGGTTAGTCATCATTAATCCAAGCATTGAATTCCTGCAAATTGAAATGAATACCACATCATTATCGTCAACTGCATATAAAATGCTAACAGCGTCACCCACCAAACACGTACAAAAATACAAAGTCAGTCTATTTTTATTTATTAAATTTTTTATATTTGAGGGGGGAGGGGGTCGCTTTTGCCCTCATCAGCTTATGAATATTCATGTTGATGTCACAGCTGCCTGTTACATTTTTCTGAATGAAACGCATCACCTTTTGGCTGCCGTCCGTCCCCCCCCCCCCCCCCCCCCCCCCCCCCCGTGTGGTGTTGTAAGAGATGACTCATGCCGTAATGTAACATGCATTGTAGTGAGTCTGTAATGTTTTTTATGCCGTCGGATCAGTGTGGAGTTAATAGTGGCAGGGTGTTCACTTCAGTTCCAGCTGCCGTCATCACTAGAAGCATTATATAGACTTGTTAGTATTATGCAATGTCTGACACACCGTTTGGACACTGTGAGCTCAAATAAAATTTAAATTCTGTACAGATGTGTACTAGAGTTTTGGCACAAGCTGCTTGTACAGTTTATTTCAACTTGAACACCTTTTTAGACGGTGTGAACTCTAAAGCTGAAAAAACTCGTTTTGAAATTTTTCCCGAGAATTGTTCGGTCACTAGCACTGTTTGGGTGGCTCTAACAGAAAAAAAAAGTGGCTTTGGTGGGATTCAAACCCCGAACCTCCTATTTGCTAGTGCAGCCATCTTAACTACTCAACCACTTGGCAGCCAATTGAAATACTGATACATGTATGTGCAATGTTACTACACACATGTATGTGTGGGCGTACGTGTTGGGGTATTCAAACCGTGGATGGAAAATGCCGGAGAACAAAAGAGAACAATATCGTCCGTGATTCCCAGCGATTGGGAGTGTGTACAAAACATGGAGGTCTTCCGAAAAAGTACAAACAAAAGATGAACAGTAGGACGTCTACGTTTAGAGGTTGATACACGACTGCGTGTGTTGCATCATGGAGGAAGAAAATGGTTGCATCCAGTGTTGTAAAGTGTAGTGGATTGTAACGACGGTGAACACATAATATGGTTGATTTTGCACCTGAAACTTTGTCAGCAGGATGTTGAATTATTGTGTATAGTTACATGTACATTCGTGTACGTGCACTGTATATCTCCGAGGACAAGAGAAGAAAGGAAACACAAAGAAACCTTTCAGTCCTCGAACGTAGAGTCTTTTGTTGAAATCGGTCCTCGAATGTAAGGATACGTGCTTAGTCTATAAGGGTTGGTTATGAACAATAGGAAACACAAAGCATTGTCCTCGGACGTATTGGAGAAGTAGGAATCTGTGTACATATGTATGTGGGCCATTCCGTAAATTTGGGGTCCAAAAGTGTGACAATTTGTTGGTTTTGCTGTCCCTGTTACATGTACACCTGACCTGTGTAATTTCCCATCAAGTATCATTACAATTGACTTCACACTTTATTTTGTTTACTTGTTTGGGCAGGTACTTTGCTTTACACAATCACTCTTGGGGATAGAAGGCATTAAATGTAGTGTACACGATTGGTAATCCTCTAAAAATAAATTACTAAATTATTTTGAAATACCTTACTAGACTGTAAGTTAATAGTAGTCTCAATCATCCTGTGAAATGATAGCACCTGGTGTGCCGTCGTTGTCAAGACAATTTGAAATTTATATCGTTTTCCAACGATTTCCGGCCGGCAATCGTTGGAAAACTGCCCTGTAGCCTTTAGTCAAGGCTCGCGTGGCTACCCGGACGAGTGGCGCGCCCCGGACATGATAGCATATATCCGGGGCGCGTCACGTGCCCAGATAGCCACGCGCGCCTTGACTAAAGGCTATCATCTGCCCGGCGGTTGAAAATGAGTGCAGTTTTTCTCTCGTTTTTTTCGCCATCCAACAACGCGAAACTTTGAACAGGTCAGTGGAACGATATTTCCTATAAAATACTGACCCCCAAATCCGCCCATTTCTGAAAAATGCAACAATGACCAATCATGTACACTACGTTTAAATACTGCACCCTGAATTGCAAAGTCTTCTACATGTCACTATGTAACAGGGACACTAAAAATGTCACCCTAATTTGGACCCTAAATTTATGGAATGACCCTTATGTGTACATGTGCGTTTGTTCTCCCAAACAAACGTGGACGTACATGTATAACGAAGAGAACAATATCGTCCGCGATTCCTAGAATACGTCCGCGATCTCAATCGTGTACAAAACCTATGGGAGTCTTCCGAAAAAGTTAAAGTACAAACAAAAGAGGGAACAATAGGACGTCCGCGTTTGGAGGTCGATACACGTTTGGGTGTACCTATATGCAGGAATAACAAGCTTGTTAACCCTAACGTACATAAATCCATCAAAATCCTCTTCCTGTTTTGGAGGATTTCGGCGGATTCAGGATTCCTCCATATTGAAACCTGGGGGATTTTGATGGATTGAGGATTGTAAGCCTAGCGTTACTGCAGGATTTTGATGGATTCAGGATACCTCCATATTGAGCAGTCACCAAAACCAACTTTTTGTGCATGACAAAATAGGTGGATTTTGGTGGATTCAGGATACTTTCTAGTAAAGTTACCTAAGGAGTTAGGGTTAACCCTAACTCCCTACATCATTTTCCCCCCATGTAACCTGAATCCTCCAACATCCTCTGATTTCAAAGTGTTAAAACTCCATATAACCTGAATCCTCCAAAATCCTCTTATGGGGACCATAGCACGAATCCTCCAAAATCCTCCAGGTTGTTTTTGCATACCCCTAGTAACCTCAATCCTCCAAAATCCTCATGTATCACATTGAGCCTGATAACCTGGATCCTCCATATTCCTGCAGGGGCAAAAACCCCTAGTAACCTCAATCCTGCAAAATCCTCCGATGCATCAACTTCCAAGTGCCCTCAATCCTCCAAATTCCTCCATTTTGCAAAGAGGATTTTGGAGGATTTGGGAAGGTTAGGGTTAATAGAGCAATGTGATTTGTGAAATCGATTCGAAAATGACTGAACTACATGTACATCTACACACCAGTAATTATAACACTGCTCATCACTTTGTTTACAAGATTCTTTGTATTAAGATACTTTGATTTTTGTTTTTCCGCAGGGTTGGTGTGGTTGGATTGAACAGCTCGGACACGTTTGAATGTTGCACGTGCATACATACGTGTGTGTGTGACGTGCATGTACTTGGCTCCTTGAAATTTCACCACGGGAGTCAAAAGGGATCTATATATATATACAGAAGTCGTTTGGGGTTTCTACTTGTCATGGAAACAGGATTTTGATTGGATCTACAAAATGCGGGCAGCATGCACCTTCCCAGAAAAACTGAAGATCGTTTGGAGGAGGATAGTCATTAATTACACCCCCTGAATCGGTACATGTATGTATTGTTTCAGCATCTTTGCAGGAAAATGTCAGTGGGACAATTTTGGGTATTTTTCTGATAACCAAGGTCGACGTGTACGCCATCTCTCAAGAAACCCTCTGCAACAAATTGCCAACCATGTTCGTAGGCTGCGAGATGAGTTGAAGGATTTGAACTTTATAGAAGGTCTGAACTGAACATGTAAAAGAAGTTGTGTTTAGAATCAGCTTAAGAAAATTGGTTTCTACTCAGTGACGTACATTACTCAGTTCACGCAAATGTGCAAGCTTAAACATCTGTAGCGAATTTTTTTTTTAACAAAGTGGGCTACATGTGCTTGTACAATGTAAATCAAGTTAAAGGTCTGTGACAGAGACGACACAAGCCCATTTGGACCCACTGACACTTGATTGAGGCATCGTTTATGAGAAGGAGTTTGAGAATTTCATTTTGAGCAGATTGAATCTGTTGCCAGAATTGACATCAGTAGAATCACAAATTACAATTTGACCTTCCTCTTGCAGACTCTGTGACCAAAAAAAAATAAGAAAGTGCAAAATTCCATCGGGTCGTTACGGTTGTTTAAGGGTCTTGATCAAATCACAAACGGCGATAGGTCAATTTGCACTTAGACTACAAAAAGCTGCCGCGTTCAGCCGCACACAATCACCCTTATGCATCTGAAAATGATCCACTCGCGCACCTATACCATCACTCTGCACACGCACAGTGCCTTCACCGTCATGAATGAACTGCGACAACGACAGGAGCTGTGCGACATCGTGCTGTGCCTGGAGGACCAAGTCTTCCGCGCCCACAAGGTGGTGTTGGCGGGCTGCTCGCCCTACCTGCGGGCCATGTTCACCAACGGCATGAAGGAGACGGCCAAGAACCATGTGGAGATCCACGGTGTGGATCCTGTCGCCATGGAGATCATCCTGACCTTTATGTACACAGGTGAGTGTTGGGTCAATGGTCTGTCTACATTAGTCTCCTTACGGGGTACCGGGAAGAAATGGTAACAATGGGGACAATGGTACCCCACAAGGGAGTCTTTAGGAATCCAGGTACCCCACAAAGTTAATGCTATGGAGTTCGAGATTTCTATAGGGACAAAGGAGAATAAAATAATTAAAGTAAAGTCTGCAATAGAGGTACCCCATATGGGTGCATATGTGAGTGTGTAAATACCGGCAATCGTGGACTAGGGACAAAAGGGTTAGGGCATAGACAAAGGATCCACAATTGACCGAATGTCCACGATTGAAAATCATGTACAAAACATATGCGAGGCCATCCAAAAAAGTTACCAAAAGAGGGATAATAGAAGGTCCGCGATCGCAGGTATTTACACACTTGTGTGTGTTTGGTTGTGTTTGAAGCCAAAAAATTCCACGATGAAAAGAGCATTGTACATTATGGTTCTCTTCCATGCGAGCAATTTTTACAAAACCATTTTCCCCCTCTCCTATCTTACCATTGCAGGCTTCATTGAGATCAACGTGGAGAACGTGCAGATCGTGTTAGCGGGAGCCAGCATGCTGACAATGAGCAGCCTGCGCAACGTGTGCTGCACGTTCCTTCAGTCGCAGCTGGATGCCAGCAACTGCCTTGGTAAGACGGAAGGCTTCACTCTGTTGGCATGAAACGTTTGAACTATCGTTGGTCGTCAGAATCAGTGTTTTATATTCAGCAAGCCTTGCAGACGTGTGCTGCACGACCTGTTTTTGTAAATTTGGGCGCAAGAACATGAAGAGTTTCAAACATGTCAAAATGGCGCTGCCGCAGTTACTTCACAACTGTTTGACCCCTTCTGGTCAGCTATTATTAACCCTCCTTCAGCCGATTTCACGAAACCGTGCGCAACTTACGCCATTGCGTAAGACTTGCGCTATAAAAATGTTGCGCAGCTGCGCTACATTCTTGCGATCTATTTCACGAAACAGTGCCTAGCTGCGCAATGTGTTATTTATTTTATACATCGCGGACGAGGCTGAATGCCGCTTTTACGATGACTGTTTTAGTACAACAATAAAAATACATGGAACAGTCGTAAAATTGAACTGTGGGGCGCCATTTTTGAAACTTTTCACTTTTGAAAAATCGCTCCGAAAAAAAAATTACTGGCAACTTTCAGAAGTATCTCACAGGTAAACCTGCAGCGGATGATCATTTCATTACTCTCTAAAATAATCTGGTGAATTTAATTAATGATTTGAACAACTAACGGCTCTGCTGTGCTCACGCTTAGCTAGCTAAGTTATTATTTCGGTGTTTTGTGCCAACAACTTAGGCCACCTAAAACGAGTGCGTAAGTTACGCCATAATTTGTGGCGCAAGTCAGCGACTTACGCACTGCGTAACTTACGTGAAATCGATTTTTAAAATATCACAGATGTTGCGCAACTTGCGCAATAAATTGTGGCGTAAGTAGAGTTGCGCAATTGCGCAAGGTTTCGTGAAATCGGCTGCTGCTGTTATAACTATCAGTATCATAACCTAAGCCCTTCTTCTCCAACAGCTTGTGTTTCAACCTGAAACTGGATAGGTTTTGATAGGTAGGGTAGTTGGCTCCATTTTGGCACCGAGAGAGGGAGGGTTAATGCGGTACTGGTATGCCAAGGCGGGCTTTTACAGCCAAGTGTAATGCAAACAATAGGCAAAGAATGGATTGAGTATGCACAGGAATGCGCATATAGACAACAACCAGCCAGGTTTTTTTAAAAGTTTTTTTTAAACCGTGGCCATGGCCGTCGTTCGTATTCCAGAGGTTAATGATTTCAATTGTTGTACTCAAAACAGTTAGCAGTAAGCTGTGACCAGCCTCGTCTGCGATATCTAAAAAAAATAACTACTGAGCAGCTTACATGTACGCAATATTTCCTGGAATAGATCCAAATATTGAACAGGTGCGCAACATTTATTATGTGGCATTAATCCTACATGGCGTTATTAGTGACACGTTTTTTCGTAAAATCGGCTGCCGATTCCTCAGTTCGACCATTAACGTAACGACGTCACACTGATTGACCATTCCTCAGGCATCCACTCCTTCGCGGACATGTACTCCTGCACGGATCTGGAGAACTCGTCGCGACGCTTCATCTACCAGCACTTCCGGGAGGTGATCCAGGCGGAGGAATTCTTCCTCCTGGCCGAGCAGGACGTGGTAGCACTCTTGAAGAGTGACCAACTTCAGGTGGACGGCGAGGAAGAGGTCAGTGCTTGTTTCATATTCATAATTATTTCCATATTCATGTATGTATGCATATTCATTACGACTAAATAAATATTCATGATGCCACGTGCCTTTAGAGAATTCCTGCATACTTTTCAAGCCAGGTGGGGAGTCCTTGAGTGAACACACTTCACTGATGTCTAGCGAGATATTCCCCCTAATCACTTAAATATCAACCTCTTGTGGACAAGACAGCTGGCTGGGGTGAATGTCAAACAGTGAAATTATTCTTTGCCATTACTTTACTGTGTTTTAAAGAAACAAACAAGTCGTACACATAATTACTTTGATATTTATATCAACTCTTTGTTCACTTTAAAAATGTATTCAAATTTACCTAGTCAGTTTCCCTTGTGGATTGTTTGATGAATTATAAGTTAAAAAGTCGTATCCTCATTGAGTGATCCCCACAATGTCGCTTTCCCGGTTGTATCGTAAAATTGGGTGTGATCCCTGGCTACACGACATTCTGGGTTAATGACTTTTCTGACTAGCGCCCACCCGAACAAAGATACTGACAATTTGGGAGACCGCCAACATAGGGCAATATAGCTCAGTTGGTAGAGCGCCGTTACGGTAACCCGAAGGTCGCAGGTTCGAATCCCGCTCCTGCCAGTTTCTTTGTTCACTTTGAAAACTTATATAACTATTATAACTGTCAAAGCCTATCCAAAAACCAACCCCCTTCCTCTTTCATAGCTTGTGTGTTTCAACCTGTCACTCGGTTTTGATAGATAGGGTAGTTGGCTGCATTTTGGCACCCTGAGAGGGAGGGTTAACCCCTTGCGTAAAAAAGAAAGGTGCCACCAGGCCAGATGACGCCATTTGCCGCCGTTTGTGCAGTTTCAATCCATTGTTGGATTATTGTGTATGATACGCTTGACTGCACAAACACATTGTAGCGGTTCGCTTTCCTGCCAGAACCGCCGCGACACCCCGACGTCTCCCATAAAAAAACGTACTCGAGGGGTTAATTAATTAAGTTGCATTTTCCTTTTCAAGTTTTTAAATGTGATTGTACGTGTTCATGGCTTATTTCTTAACCTGTTCCATACAGTGGTGATATTTATCAGGATTTTTTTCTGATTTCAGGATTTCAGGATTTTTAAAGAATCTCTTTTGCAATCTGGAATTCCTGAGGTGTTGTCTTGAAGGTGTTTTTACCTGTAAAAGTGGATATAGACCCAAAAAACGGATATTTTAAAGGGTTGCCTTTAGGCAAATACAAACTATAATGTTGATGTGAGGTCCTCGTGGATTTTTCATGGATTTTTCATTTTGGGCCAAACTCACCCCTGGGGCCAATTTCATAGAGCTGTTAAGCACAAAAATTTGCTTAGCATGAAAATGTCTTGCTTAGTAAAAACAGGTTACCAGCCAAAATTCCATGTAATTTTCATGCTAAGCAAACAACAGCTGAATGCCAGTCAAAAGCAAATATTCCACACATGGAAATCTGGTTGGTAATCCAGTTTTTATCAAGGAAGCATTTGCATGCTAAGCACATTTTTGTGCTTAACAGCTTTATAACTACAAAACAAACCACAAAGGAAACTTAGCGGGTAATTTGAGTGAACTTTGAACCTGCAACCTCCGGAACACCATATACCAGCGCTCTACCAACTGAGCTGTCTTGCCCTATAATGTTTGGTGGTCTCCCAAATTCAGTGTCTTTGTTCAGGAGGCGCTAGTCAGAAGACTATTTTGGTAGACCGCCGACACAGGGCAGGATATACATGTAGCTCAGTTGGTAGAGCTACAATACGGTCTTCCGGAGGTCGCAGGTTGTGGAAACCGAGAATCTGAAAACGTCTAAATATTTGTCAACTTTCAAACGGAATTATAAATCGATCTTGTTGAATATTTATTGTGATCCCATGTAACTTATCAATCTCAAGGTTCCCCATGCTACACATTTTACACATTTTATATTGCTTGTTAACTGACATGTAAAGTACATGTATTGTCCTTGTCTATTGTTTGTTTGGTGCTCTATGTATTATAAGCAACTTTAAATTTGTATAAGGGGCCTACGATTACAAGCTTTGCATCTCAGTGGGTCCCTCTACAGTTTCTCTATTTGTCTAACAAGTACCTTTTTGTATCAATTACCATAATTAAAATGTTTGACACTGTGGAAATAAATGAACAATGAACAACAAAATCCCATTCCCAGTTTTCTTTGTTCACTTGAAAAATACAAAACAATTTGTTAGTTAGAATAAAAGGTGTCCTCATTTGCATACAAAATTTCCTGTAAAATCATTAATATTTGGCAGAGACCTGACGGGCATTCATTTAAAAGGCAGTGAATTTACATCTGCAGTCATCCACATCACTTGCAGGTGTACGAGGCGGCGATTTCGTGGCTGAGCTACGACCTCTTAAACCGCAGTCGCTGCTGCTGCACGGTGCTGCAGAACATCCGCTTTGCCCTGCTGGACAAGGACTACCTGCTGCAGCGGGTGCACCAGTCGGAGCTGATCAACCAGTGCTCCAGGTGCCGCGACCGGCTGGCCAACGCCCTGCGGATCCGCAATGACAACCAGGCGCTGGCGCTCATTGGTAGCCGGTCCCATCCCCAGAGTATCTATGTGGTGGGTGGCCGCAACAGCGTGGACTGCCAGCTCAGCAGCTGCGAGCGGTACGACGTCTCCAGGGACCGGTGGGTGCCTCAGGTGAGTCTTTCATTTGTTATCCTTGCAGTGCTGTAATACTCACTTGAATACTACGTGAGTACCTATTTGAAGCTACTCCTATATATGTTAGTAGCAATTGTACTCGCACCTCAATTTCTTGAATAGGAAAATGTGTTGACCAGTCAAAGTAATGGCTTATAATGATTGTACATATGGGCCCAATTTCATAGCGCTGCACACGATTTTCTGCTAACGGAACCCTCGCCCATTTCATAGAGACTGTAAGCAGTAAGCACAGCGAAGAGCCTGCTAACTTCGCAAGGGTGATTTGCTTAAATTAGTGACGCAACAATTTAAATCTCCATGCACGCGCAAGTGTTAGCACGACTTGTCCATGAAATACGCTAATGCTTAATCAAATGTTCCTGCTATAGTTAGCACAACTTTTCTGCTTACCGTTAAGCAGCACTATGAAATTGGGCCATGGTTGTATTACATCCAGGGACATACTTTCAGACTTTGGTCCGGGACCCGACAACAAATTTGTGTTTATTTAGAAAGTTCTCTTCAGGAATTATGAAACGAAATGTTCAAGACGACATGCATTTCTTTCTGTAATACCCAGGAAAGCATGTCTATATCACGCACAGCAGTCGGCGCCGCCACCGTGAATGGACTGCTCTATGCTGTGGGAGGAGAATGTGCCTTCAGTGGTAGCCGTGACGACCAGACCATGTACTTGGGTCAGGTGGAGTGCTACGATCCACTACTCAAGCGCTGGAGTCCTCGCTCCAACCTCAATGTGTCTCGGTCGTTCATGGCCCTCGCGAGCCTCGGCGGTCACCTGTATGCCTTAGGTGAGTGTCATGGTACGCAAGGTGCAGGGCGGAAAAACAAGATGTCAAGTAACGGATTGTTGACAACCAATCTGTCCGACTCTTTACCCATTGTGCATCACAACAAGATTGTGATTGTAAGCATTTTTGCTATGGCATAATCCTAAACCTCAACCTAACCCTTATCTTTAACCTGAAGCGTATTTCCCATCCTTATCTCCACCCCTTACCCTGTGTTTGTCATTGTTTTGATATGGGGGCCTACTGAGTTTGCGCAGTGATTCCACCGAGTCTTCAGCGGTCGGCTGTTATTGATGGAAAGCTGGGGTCAGCAGTGGATCTAGCCTTTCATATAGGGAGGGGTTGTACGTTCCCACTAGGGGGTCCGGGGCATGCCTACCGGAAAAATTTGAAATCCACAGGCTTATTCTCCTGCAATCTAAGGCATCTCGGGCACCGTTTTAAGCTGCATAATTGTGTGGTTTTTAAAGAAGAATTTGCTCATATTGTGCTGAAAAACAACCTTGCTCAGCAGCCCAAGGGGGGGGGGGGGGGGTTGCAACCCCCACAACCCCCCCCTCTAGATCCGCCCCTAGGGTTGCCAGGCTCTCTCTTTAAATGCTGTGCAGCTGAGCATAAATGCCAACAACAGGTGTCTCACTGAAAAGAGTGGCCCTATTCATCGTACACGCTGAAACACCCCCCCCCCCCCCCCCAATTTCGTTGAATGAAAGCTTCGATTGAAAAAGCTACATGTATTCATCTATTCATTATACTCCCATTCAAGAACAATACAGTTGAAGAAAGATTGTGTATGAGCAGGAATGCGGCCGTTCACGTCAACCGGCCCAGATGTCTGGTTACAAGGGGTTAATATTGTCTGATTTTGACGTGAAATTGGCTCTGCATGACCAAAAGGAGGACTGACGTCCATGTCTGCTGTAACGGAACATTTTAAGAATTCTTGGCGCTTTTTTTTATTGCACAGGGGGAGAAAACGCCAGTAGCAGTTACAACGTTGTGGAGCGGTATAACTCCAACGCTGACAAGTGGAACTTCATGCCCAGCATGAAGCAGAAGAGATCGGGCTCTGGGGTGGCTGTATGCGATGGCAAAGTCTACGTCGCAGGTATATGACAAACGTGTCAAAAGTTTACACATTCGAATTTCTGTCAATATTTCCACGTTGACTTTCCTTTACAAGTCATGTGATGAAGATATTTGGGAAACGCTCATTCAAAATTGCATTCAGGGCATCATATGAGGAATTGAGATTGTGAGATCTTTTGCACATTTGTTCACATATTTTAGTGTCCGGAAAAATAAGTTTGTGTTCTGTGCTAGTTCGTGTTTTGTTTCCAAATTGGCCAGAAGCTGTATATACATGTATTGCAGGTGGGTTGAGAAGCACATGTCACACAGAAAGACACACTATAGATTTTGAGTTATATGGGAAGAAACAGTCGTTTTTTTCACTAGAATGTCGATTTTTGAGATTTTAACATTTTTACAACAAAAAACGTTTTCCAGCATCCAGTTTCCAGTTTCAGTTTTCTAGAATTTAGTCTCAGAATTTTGTTTTTGAGTGATTCTATTTTGCCAATGAGAGTAAAATGTCCACAGCTTACTGACTTTTTTTTAGCTTTATTTTCTCAAAACAAGTGCATGTGTCTCTTGCAACTTCAAAGTATATAGGAAAGATCAACCTGTTTATAACCTGGGCCCAATTTCATGGCTCTGCTTACCGTTAGAGCGAAAAATCCCCGCTTACTGTAGCAGAAAATTCTATGCTGACGGCAAGCCTATTTCACACGTTAGCGGAGAATTTTGGCTCCTGAGCAGGCGTACATCCCGTTACTAAAGATTCTGTGCTTACAGGGTTAGCGCAGATTTTTTCCGCTAGCGCTGTTAGCGCAAAATGGTGATCGTAAGCGCGGAAAGCTGTGGTTAGCAGAGCCAATGAAATTGGGCCCTGTACTTGCAGGAAATACCATAATCTCAATTTTTAAAATGTTGTTACTTGTGATACCAGGTCCCAATTTCATAAAGCTGTTTAGCACAAAAATTTGCTTAGCATGAAAATGTCTTGCTTAATAAAAACAGGTTACCAGCCAAAAATCCATGTCATTTTCATGCTAAGCAAACAACAGCTGAATACCAGTCAAAAGAAATATTCCACACATGGAAATCTGGTTGGTAATCCAGTTTTTATCAAGGAAGCATTTGCATGCTAAGCAAATTTGTGTGCTTAACAGCGTTATAAAATTGGCCCTAGGTCACATACGCAGCTCATTCATTCAGAATAACCGATAACTGTTCTCGTTCTTCCAAGGTGGGTATGACAAGAGCTACCACACGGACCGGGCCAGCGTGGAGTGCTTCGATCCCGAGACGGAAGAGTGGACCTTTGTGGCCGAGATGGAGAAAGCCAGATCAGGCCTAGCCCTAGTGGCTATGGATCACTACATCTATGCCTTTGGTGGCCGGCTACGACACACCGACCAGTATTTCAATATAGCTGAAAGGTGGGTACCAGGTTGATTTTAAAGACTTACTTTGTGCCAGATTTTTTTTCTCTGCTAACAGAACCTTCATCCATTTTACGGAGATCGTTTGCTGCAAGTTTTCCCACATGAGGAAATATTTTCAAAAACTACAACATAAGGG
Organism: Hippasteria phrygiana; assembly: GCA_037893225.1. Classification (NCBI taxonomy): domain Eukaryota; kingdom Metazoa; phylum Echinodermata; class Asteroidea; order Valvatida; family Goniasteridae; genus Hippasteria; species Hippasteria phrygiana. The sequence continues at coordinate 1,505,577 of JAZGUH010000008.1, read as the reverse complement.
CCTGGTGTTAAACTTTAATCCTCCATTAAAACAAATTCTTGACAGGATAGCGTCTTTAATCCTAATAGTCCCAAATCCTTCGGTTTTATTAAGATTTAGGGTTAACGCAAATATTTGTTGTGTGTTTTTGGCAGGTACAACACGCAAACGCATCAGTGGTCTTCCATACGCTCCCTCCAGACGCCTCGTGCCTGGCCCGCAGTGGCCATCTTTGACAACAAGATCTACGTCATCGGCGGTTTCGACGGAACCAATCGCCTGCGGGGAGTGGAGATCTACGACCCGTACACGGACAAGTGGACGGTGGCTACTAACATGAACGTTGCCAGGGCTGGCTGTGGGGCCGCAGTGGTCTGACAGATTGGGTGCCATGGTGTCACGTAGCACAAATACCGTGTGGGGCAGATCAAGAAATTTTCAATTTGTCCAACAACAGGCATGCAACTTTTCCTCGGATCAGCTGATTTCCTCGTTTTTCACTTCATACTTTTGCCATTGAAAATTGAAAAAACACTGTACAAAGTCTTGTAAAGATTGGAATTTCCTCGTTTTTTGTTAATTCCAAGTTGCATGCCTGCAACAAGTTGACCTCCCCCCCCAAAAAAAAAGTGTTTGGAGGTCAACCTAGCTTGATCTGTAAAACTTTGCAGTTTATTCCAATTTTGTTTTTCACATAAGCGGAAATTTCAGATTGTGTTTATTTGTATTTTTTGTTTTTTTCATTAGAAAAGCTCAAGCAAGTTTTGGCATTTTTGTTTTTTCTTTCCGGCAAATCATCTTTGGGAAAATAAGCGAAGTTTCTTTTTAGTTTGGTTATTAGAAATTATTTGATTTTTCATTTTTTAATCATAGAAGTGGCTCAGAAGATGTGTTCAATTTTATTTTTGTATTCATGGCGAACTTGAGGGCGAAAAAAAGTAAGCTTCGTTTTTTTTTTTTTTATCACGGATATGACTTGGTGGAACTGCATAAATTTGGGGTGGTTTTTTTTCATTGGAAATGCAGACAACTTTATGGATCTTTAATTTTTTGTTTTGGAAAAAGGGTGCATAAATTACAAATATTTCATGTGGCACGAGGTTGAATTTTTACACCGTTTCGCACTGATTCAATTCCCTAGTTATTCGGACCACAAGGTTGGAATTTTCAAGGTTGGAATATTGGTTTGTGGCATACATGCGTGATTTTTATTTTTTTATTTTTTTTTATTTAGCATGAGTAACGCCTGATTTCCACATAGTCATTATAACCACTGACAGTGTTACTGAAGAGCACCTGATGCAATGTTAATATCTGTAAATGTTTTATCTGGTTTTTATGTGAGGGTCCGCTGTCAAAATATTTGACCAAGCAAATAAAAGGGGAGTGCGTGGGCGTAACCGGTCTAATAAAATTAGGGGTGTAAGAGCCTGATCAGGCTAACAAAGAAATCACACAATTTTTGTTTGCATATTCACACAAGGAATTGGTATCAACAAACATGGCAAATAACTTAATTCAAGAACCAACACTTGGTACTTGGACTTAAATTCAGAATCCATATATTTTCAGGTGCTAACTTCATTGTACACTGTCAAAGATTTGCTTTGGAAGTCGTCCCAATACAAGGTGAAAAGCCTCTCTATTTAAAGGGGTACAAACAGAGGTGGTGGGGTTGGCGACATTTTTTAGGCTGCCAGCCCTACCACCTTGATGGTTTTCCAGGGTCCAAATCTAAGTAGAGGATAAATATTCAATAGATACCAAAGAAATTGTCCCAATTTTCAGACCTATAGACCCAGGCGGGGTAATTTCCACCGTTGGTGAGACAAATCCCCCCCCCCCCCCAAAAAAAAACACTGAAAGGGGTATATGTACAAGTACTCCAGAAGACACCAGACTCAAATATACTGGAAATTCCTCCAACTTGGGCCTGCTTCAGTCAAATAACACCAGCAAAATTCTTTAGCCTGTCTGTTATCGACACATATCTCTAAAAGACTAAATCTATTGGTGATATTATGACCTCTCATAACTCCTAACTACAAGGCCTCAGGTTCTGACCCACGATTGTCAGTAGCTTCCTGAAAATCCTCATCACTTGGAATAAATTAGAAGTGCAATTATCTAGTTCCTCCAATCCACTTATATTTATCCTGGAACTAAGCTCCATTTCTGCTCCTCAATAAGCTCCTGCTCTTCCGTACATATTGGATGATTTAAGCCTTAAAATTATATAACTCTAATTATATAAAGCTCCTCTGTGCTCGACTCCTCCAAACCTCTGAAAGAAAAATTAGAGAACAGTAATACAAGCAACAACCATAACCCTAAATAAAATAAAAAGTGCCCAAATTAGTTGCGCGTCCTCTAATTATGCACGAAAGCTCTAAATAAGCCACGCCCATAAATTGTACAATCTGCGAAAATTACTATGCACAACAACGTTTCAAACCTTCTGAAATTAAAACCAATTATTTAGTCAGTCAGTCACGGTATTCCTGTACAAAAGTACTCCGTTACTCCTGAAAATCCACTCTTTATTAAGTAGGGGATCGTAAATAACTCCGTAATTGCTTTAATTTCTCGGGGAAAACCCTATTCAAGTTGACGAATGAATGTAAACACTCTAATTTCATTGAACAAAATGCAGTGATGTCATCTCATTAATATTCATGATAATCTCTGAAAAGTTATTAGCATTTTCTTACTCTTGGGTCGCTTGCAGTAAATCACATCCAAGTGTAAAATAGGATCGATAATAAATCTTGGAAACTTTCTACTCTTTAGTTACAACTGTGTGGTATCTGGTCAAAATGGAGAAATAATTTTGGACCGGTTTTGGTCCAAAACTTTGGACCAATCCCAGTGATCCTAAGAAAATGACAAGGCGGCCATCTTGGATTAGCATGCAGTACGTTGTCGATACGTACGTACACGTACACGTTGTTGGTTGTACCATGGAGGAAGAAATGGTTGTACCATGTTTCCTTCCTCCATGGTTGTACGTACGTGAGCTGCTGAGCTGCTGAGCTCGGGCGCCTGGTAAATAAGCATCGGAAAACTGGTATGTTATGGCAGAGTATTTCCGCTTGTACTTGTAAGTTGTAACTTAAGTCTTAAGTTGTATAGTTTTGTAGTTTTTGAAAGTCACTTGTATAGTTGTAAATGCACCAAAAAGAGTAATTTCTCAGGCCTCATATGTCCCATTCTGTGAACAGGTATGGCACTATAGTATTGCTATAGTATTGGCAGTCAGGATATTGCATTATTACAACTTGCAAGACTCTCGATAAATTAACTGATTATAACATCCCGGTCGGCATGACGTCACATATTCCCCTTCGTCCTATTATAATTACACGGCGCCCGAAGCAAAGTTCCCTGATGTCTGACCTCGTGAATTCAGTAAGACAGTATGCATTGTACTTCCAATTCAAGTGCCTTTAAATATTTAAAAATCTTTCCCCACATGACACTGACAGCCTTTACAAATCCCCCCCCCACCCCCTCCTTCCTCCACTGAACCTGTTAAAAACAGTATTACACACAATTTTCATAAATAAGGTATCTTTTCTGAAAGAAACAAAATAGTTCATGTACATATTATTAAGATGTTGGAGCCTTACAATGTATTTGCTGCTTCAATCCTCTCCCCAAAATAATTTAGGCTTCAGAAGCTGCTTTGCTTGCATTTAAATCTACAGTTGGTAACACAAATTGCCTTGAGAAAAGATGCAAGTGATACAAGTCTTCAAGAAATGTCGGTGCGGTAGAGATCTTGGTCCTTTTGGAATTTTGGTAATTTACCCAATTGCTTAAATTGGTTTGTGCCCACCACGGCCATACGACATGTGTTTTTGGTGAATTTGGAATAGACTAGAAGTCAGTTGTGGATATATTCGGTTTTTGATTTCAGATTTGTAAAATCTTGAAAATGGTCAGTCAATTTTTGTCAAATTTGTAGTGTTAGGAATAGGAGTCCAAAGAGTTACCCAAAAAATCAGAGTATGTCTGTAGAGAATAGTGTAGGTAGCATTTGCTATTGAATGCTGTCAAATTCGCAAGAATAATTCTGCCGTTTCCGTGTCATTTTCCAGGCAGAATTTTGCAATGATTTAGTCCAAATCTGTTCTGTCCAAGAATTGTTCACAAGAATTTTCAGTGGCCTGGGTATCATTTTCAAAGCTATAAAATGCACCTATCAATTGCTTCTCCCCCCCCCCCTCCCCCTCCGGGCTGCCCCACCCAAGATGTGGGGATTGTCACTTTTGAAGTAACAAAATCCCCACCCCTGGGGCAAAATTTTAGTGACAATCCCTGACATACATGGGTGCATGGGGCACCCCCACCTCTTGGATTTTAGATAATGGGGAAACAATGGCAAAATGAGTGAAAAACGTGACCAAACCCCCACATAAGCAATTGATAGGCGCATAACATCAGATCTTCAATGGTGCAGTTTGGCGTTATTTTCTTATTTCCCAAGCTGCTTAATTTTTTGCAAAAACACTACACTACTGTATGTATTGGGAATGCAAATAGTGTATACCAGAGGAGATAGATTGATCCACATGTAGGAAGCCTGGCACAAAGTACTGTACATGGTACATGCATATAACGCTCTGTAAACTGTAAAAAGAATGAAGTATTCGGAGCACCCAGAACAAAATGTTCTTTTTAAATTATTTTATTGCAAAAAAGCTGAAATGCATAACTTGTAAAAAGTAAATACTTGGCTTTTTATTTTTAAACAAATTATGTAATGCAAACATTGGTGATGGTGTGTATTTCAGTGCTTGTATATATTAATTTCCTGTTCAAAATTATCTGCACGCTTAAAGTCTTTTATTTTTATGTAAAAAAAAGTTGAATAAAAGGTTTGGTGTTTGAAATCAGTCCTGGGAGAACCGTTTATTACCTTGTTCAGATTTTGGAGTAACCCTAACCCTTCAAAATCCCTGGTTTGGGAAGAGTTTGCAGTACAGGTGATCACTTGTACTTTAGATGGGGGCATGATGTACCTTCACTACCTTGATTCCTGATGTACAAAGAAATTAGCATTAATTAAGACCCCTGCAGATGTTTTGACGATTCGTGAAGATTCTTAAGAAAAATTTCCAATGGAGCGTCTGCCTCGACAACGACCGGTTTAACCCAAACAAATAAAATATCAAGACAGTCACATAAACACTATGGTTAAGTGCAATGCGATACTCTTGAAAAAGTTGTTTGATAGCTGAGATCTAGTGCCATAATTTGCGACCATCCCCAACTTCATAGCATAAGAACCGTATCGAGTGAGAAAATTCCGGTCTTGCAACAATTTTATTTCCCGCGGCCGTGTGTATTCGCCATGCTACTGTGTTGTGACTGCTCCAATAACAAAAGGTGGGCAGAGTTCCCGCCGACTGCACCTCATTTCCTCAATAATAATTGAACGGAATGTAAACCAAATCCGGTATCTTTTTACACATGGGAGAAGCTTATCTGGCGCTACAATTTTCGACCATCCCTAGTTTTTTTGTGTACGTGATGTTTGACTGTTAGAAGACTGCCTAAATAATTTCACGGCTATGCGGCGCCTTTATATTAATAATTGAATGGAATAATCAAATCCACTAATGTTTATATACGGATAGCTTAAATAGTGTTCCTTCCTCCATGCTTAGATCTAGCGCTAAAATTTGCGACCATCTCCAGTTTTACAACATAACTCATTATTAATTAAGACAATTCCAATTATAATCACAGCAATTTCTTTCCCGCGACTACTATGCATCTGTCCCGTGATACTGTCTCGAGATTGCCAGAAGGCGGCCCATGATTTAACCAAATGTAAGCCAAATCCAGTAGGTTTTACTTGTATGGATATCCTGGCGCTACAATTTCCAACCACCCCCAGCTTCAAAGTGTTAGAATTATGAAGAAATACCAATCTTGCAACAAATGTGTGTCCCACGAATGTGTGTGGGCGAGTATGTAAATACTGGCAATCGTGGACTAGGAACAATTAAAAGGATTAGGGCATAGACAAAGGGTCCACGATTAAAATTCGTGTACAAAACATATTGGAGGCCTTCAGAAAAAGTTAAGTACAACCAAATAAAAGGGGGACAATAAGGAGTCCGCGATTGCCGGTATTTACACACTTGTGTGTGTGCGCGCACTTCCGTGCTACTGTATTGGCCGCTTTTACCAACACTGAATGGAAGATTAATCCCAGAAGTTGGGGAAGCGGGTTGATGAGGAACACTTTTCTCCTTTGGTATTATTCAACTTTTCATCGTGATGAAATTCTACAATTTGTTGTGCCGTATTGTTATTGTAAATAAATGTTTATTGTTGCATCCTGCCAAAAAAAAGGACTTTAAACTTGACATAATTATACGCACCGAACCCTTGCAAAGGAGAAACAAAAATGTACAATTTGTGTAGGTATATGCAGTGCTTTATTTAACATCAATCTCTCACCTCTTCCAGGACAATTGTAATACAATTATGCACGTTGTACCATGAGTTGTTACAATCACCATGAAAACTGATTAATTCAAGTCCAACATTAGAGCTGTAGTCCAATATTTAATACATTTTGTTTCCAAAAGTTTTCAGCTGTTTTCAAAAGAAGCCTCTACACTTGTTAAAAAGAATACATTTAAGTGCTGTTTGAAATAAGTTAGAACCAAAAAGGAAAAAAATATATAAATATTTCAGGATAAAACCGAATAAAAGCTGGATATATTTTAAAATCTGGTTACTAAGAATACTGCACATATGGACCAAAGTTGTGTTTCAATTAACTTACGACAGTAAAATCTTTAGACACTAAAACACAACCCCGAGAAAGTTCAACAATAATCCAAATCTAAACAAACACCACAAAGACAAAAATAGTGGAACCGTTCCCCACATTTCCATTTGGCCTAGATTTCCTTGAATAAATAACATGAGCACTTCAGCTCGGAATTTCTTTTACTTGGAATGGTGGGAACCTAAAGCCTTAAGGATGACACAACGTGATTGAATAATTGTAAAGAGAAAAAAGACAGAAACAATGCTAAAACAAAATATCTCCTCCAAAAAAAACCCCTCATATTACCCTTCCAATACACTCGCCCTGTATCTTGTACAAAACACAACTCGCACTTCATAGCTACAAACTGAAAACTTTATACTAATGAAATACATAATGACACAGCAAACAAATGCAGCAATTACTTTTTAACACTTTTTGAGTATAGCCATGTTCCCACTGGACTTTTTCTCATGGTAAGTTACCGTGACTCACTGTCAACATTCCTTTGCGTCATCTTACAGTGGTTCCCACTTTTTTTTACGCAGATGGACTGTTAAGTTTGCTGTATTCAGCTGGTGTATTCCCATTAATCGATGCAGTAATCAGTGTCCCTGTTAAACTACTGCGGCTGGGCGGAAGTCTACCATGCCCCCTGTTTTACATCACGGTAAGTTGATAGGGATGTTAGTTTTATACAGCGTGTCCCCATTGGACTTCATTTTGTCATTCTACAGAAAAGTCGCGGTAGATTGACCAAAACAAAAACAATTTGGAACACGGCTTAAGACAAACAAAACTAGCATGATTTTAAATGAATTTTTAAATCTTGCTGTTCGTTTAACCCAACACTTTTTTAGGTCTATAGTAACACAAACAGTACTGTTGTTTTATATATTTATCTATTTATTGTTTTGGTAGCAGCCTTCGGTGCAAGTGAAGAAAAGAACTATTTACAACCCGAAAATGTACCAGCAAGTCATCGGTAAACATATAGGCTCAAAAATGCCTTGATCATGTTGGTGACAAACATACAGATCTACGGAATTTAGAACTGGGAAATTGCAGAACAATGCAAAAGTCCCAGAGCTGGTGTTCCGGGGATTGCTTAATTTTCAAGGTTGAATGGAAGCAATCTGACATTAAAAACCCTGTCGCTCAACTGATGATATATGTGACCCGCTCTGGAAAAAGGTATATTATGTCGCAAAATATGAAAAATTAGTTTTATGTATGTTTGGAAAGCCCGCAATGTAAGCTTTCATTTGGTACATGATAGAGCTCCAAAGCCCTTTCCGTTCTGGGGATATCGCGTTTTTGCATATTAATTAGTTCTATGGAGTTCAAATTCCACAACAGAAAAAAGGGGCTTTGAAATAGCTTGTTCCAATACAATGCAATGGAACAATGTACTCTAAAAGGTTTTTTTTTCACTTTATTCACTGAAATCAACATTGTTGTGCACCAAACCTGAAACTTTAGATATTTAAGATGTCATTAAGGGCAAAAAACAAAAAATGAATTTTGACAAAAAATGTCACCCTCTCAACATTGAAAGGGCCATTACACGTAAATGCATAGCGCGACTTATATCACCTTTTTCTGGAGCGGGTCACATATACACACTTGAGATCATCCATCGTGTACATTATTCTACCAGAAGAGAAGTACATGTATTTAGAATATTTAACACCCATGGCCACTACAAATGGACCTTGAACATGCTGCACTGTAAAATATACATGTATATTTGAAGTCCGATATCTCATATTTTTATGTCTATTTTTATGGCATTTTTGATATGTGTAGTTTAACTTTTTTTGGGTATAAGAAAATTTATTTTGTTAAAAGAAGCCTCTAAAAGTCTGATACTAAGTTCCTATTCTTAATTTTTGTTCACTTGCACATTCTTCACTGTTCGTTTTCTGGGCTTGTTCATTACTGACAAATGGGAGACCACCCAACACAGGGCAAGATAGCTCAGTTGGTAGAGTGCCGGTACGGTATGATCTGGATGTCACGGGTGCAATCCCCCATTGTCAATTTCCTGTGTGGTTTATATGATGACAGAAAAACTATATATCTACCGAAAACAATACATATATTCATATTAAAGGGACACATTGCTTTGGATTTTGCGATTTTGGCTATAAAACTGAAATGGATATGGTTGGGAAGCTTTTTATAAAGTAGAATATATAGATTCACATAACTATCCCTTCAAATTGCGTGGTTTTTGTTTAATTTCGTGACAAATAACGGTCCGCCATTTTGTAGAACCAAATCTTTGACTCCACAAAATGGCGGACCGTGTTCACCAGTCGTATTTCCAGTCGCAGCTGGTTGAAGTACGTTCTGTTGAACCATTTTGATGTACTGTGGCACGGCGCGCAGCACTGGCGATATGTGTCGCGAGGTAGAGAATGGTACCTGGCGATCATCTGATAGGTTTACAAGGCCACAAGGCTGCGGCGCCAGCCTAAAGACTCTTACAGCGTATTTTGCACATTATTTAGACGGTGGTATTTAATACTGGAAATAAGTCTATGTTTCGCGGGTCAGATGTCAGGGATCAGCGGCCAATTGTTTGTTTTGTAGTCACTACTCACTAATTACAACACATTATACATGATTTGTTTGCATGAACAACTCTTATAAAAGATAAGGAACATTTCCAAACAGCAAAATTTCATGACATATGAAGGCAATGTGTCCCTTTAAAATATCTCAGTTTTACATGTATACATGTCTTTTTCTACTTTTAAAGAATAATTGCACATAAAATGTGGAAGAATTTCACTGCTTGGCAATTCAGACTAGTGCACTACTTTGGACGGTTCAAAGCGAGTCTTATAGATGCTACTCAGTAGACATGACGCAAGATCATTCCAAATCTTTACTTAACTCCATGCACAGGCATGCAACTTGGAATTAAAACAAAAAAACGAGGAAATTCCAATCTTTACAAGACAGTGTTTTTCCATTTTCAATGGCATAAAGTGTGAAGTGAAAAACGAGGAAATTAGCTGATCCGAGGATTGCTTAACCCCAACCCCATCAGGTTCTCTCTAGGCACACTGCTAAATTCAACAAAATGCACTGGTGGGTTTCGTGGCCTTGTGCAGTGCACTGAATAAACACCAGCCTTGGCAATAGGCAACTTTTCACCTCTTGCATTCTATTGCCTTCATCAGCAGGGTTAGGGTTGACCCTTTTGCGTACGGAAGACGCCATATGGTGCAAAAAGAACAGTGCCACCAGGCCGGATGACGCCATTTGCCGCTGTTTGTGCAGTTTCAATCCATTGTTGGATTATTGTGTATGCTACGCTTGACTGCACAAACACATTGTGGACGTTTCGCTTTGGCTGCCAGAGACGCCGCGACACCCTGGCGTCTCCCGTAAAAAAAAACGTATTGGAATTGTTAGCTACCATTTGATAGTATCACCCTCATAATTCTTCAATTCCGAAACTATACATGTATTTATTTACCCATAAACCGTTTCTTGAAGCCAGAATACTACAGCATGTTGATATATCTTGAAATGTATGTGCAGTGTTACGAGTGCTGTACAGTACTTGTGAAAAATTACATTTTACTGAAGGACCACCTTCTGGTGCACTTTTAACTTGAAAGCACATTTATAATCTTAAGGTACCATTAGTCCATTACTATGGAAACTGGTTAATTAATTAATTCCGACAGCAGGTGTCTGCACTGCACTCCATGAATCAATTTGATGTGATAGGATGAAAACAAATTAGTTTGAATTCCATCCGACTCCATGTGTTTTATAAAATGATGAAACAATCAATCAAATATATACAATCAACCTCTTGACAGTTTTACCGATTGTCTCTAAAAAGGATGCAATTTTTTATTTTTTTAGTCGAGTTTGAAGGTTACTCGTGCTACCTTTCTTATGAGGGCTCTTGCCTTTTTTTCGCTGCTTTAAGCCTCGGCGATGGGCAGGCCGTGTGCCTTCTCATCCTTGTAGTTGTATGGAGGCGGGGCAGACATCAGGTGACCGCCATGGGATGTCTGGGGAGTCATGCTGTATGCCTGGTTGTTGTAGCACTGGGAAGGAGGCATTGGCTGCGGCTGCGGCTGCGGCTGCTGGATGTAGCCTGAACACCAGAGGAAATGATGAAGACCACAATGAAGAAGAAATGTGATATGGGCTCAACTTTTTGGAGCTGCTTAACCCATTGAATATGGATGGCGAGAGCCGCGGTTTGAAAAAGACCACCTGGCCGGTTGTCGTCTGTACGCGCATTCCTGCACGTACTCAATCCAGTATTTGCCTACTGTTTGCATTACGCTCAGCTGCACAAACCTGTATTGGCATACCAGCACCCCATTAATAGCAGCCGGACAGAAGGGATTAAACAACTCGCTATGGGCTTTAAACAACTCGCTATGGGCTTTAAACAACTCGCTATGGGCTTTAAACAACTCGCTATGGGCTTTAAACAACTCGCTATGGGCTTTAAACAACTCGCTATGGGCATTAACCGGAGGTAAGACATGTAAAACTAACACATTTATGAATAAGCCCTATATTCTATCTCAGGAATATTTTTAGATGTAGGCTTGGCCCCCATCCTGAATTTGTTGTCCGAATCTTGCAGATTCGAGATCTGAACTTACCATGCTGTTGAGCCAAGTGTTGACCATACGGCTGTGGATTAGTCATGATGGTCAGGTTACCCTGGTTGGGAACATAGTGGTGTACCTGTGAGTAGCAATCAAAGGTAAACGATAAGTTCGTTTTAATTGTTTAAAAATAGCACAGTAATTTTGATCCGTTAGTATTCAAGGATACAAAGACTAGGTATGAAAGTTCACTAAGTTTTACAAAATTGAGAAAACTATAAAGGTTAAAATAGATTGTTGTTGGGCCTCGGCAGTGCTGACTATTTAGTGAATACAAATTGTGAAAACTTTGGACTGTTAACCCTAACTCCCTAGGTGGTGTGAAAAAATTTTTCAAATTGGAAGATTCAGGACTGTTAGGGTTAAAAAGCAGCATATATCCTAAAAACAATCTCATCTACAGACAAAATTTGAAAAAAAAAAATTAAAGTATAAAATGCACGTTTGTACGGTTCCTCCACCAAGCCTTCATCAACTACACCCCCTCGCTTGAACTACGGCGAAATTTGACGGAATCTGTGATACCGCATTCTTTGCTAACGTCCCGCAATTCTGTGCCAGCAAAGATATTCTTCGCTAACTCAGAAAGCACAGACTCCTTGGTTATGGGATATCCACCGTCCACACAAGCCAAAATTCTTTGTTAATCTGACAAATACACTAACTGTTAACGCAGAGTTGTCTGCTATAATTAGTAGAGCCATGAAATTAGGCCCCATATATTCAGTTTGGGAGCATTTCATATTGTCTACATTCGGTATTGATTGCGGTACCGCTGATTTTCTTTGCGGAACCGGTGCACCACATTCCGTACCTCAAACCTTACTGATGAATGGGAAGCCAGGCAGCTTGAATAAGTGAATAATCATGAGGTAGAAACTGGAGTTTGGAGCTCATTAAAGCGGATTGTCAAAGATTTCCAGTTTGCAGTCATCATTAAATGCTGAATAGCCATGGGCCAGACCATGAACAAAGTGGAGGTCTTGAATTGTTGTAATGAATGTTTGTTAACAGCTCTGACTTTAGAGACGATTGGCCAGAGAGCCAGGGGATTAGTGATGCATCAATTAGATTCTTTATTAACCCTAACCCCTTGGGTAACTTTACTACAAAGTATCCTGAATCCGCCAAAATCCACCTATTTTGTCATGCACAAAAAGGTTTTGGTGACTGCTCAATATGGAGGTATCCTGAATCCATCAAAATCCTGCAGTAACGCTGGGCTTACAATCCTCAATCCATCAAAATCCCCCAAGTTTCAATACCTCAGTATCCTGAATCCGCCGAAATCCTCCAAAACAGGGGAAGGATTTTAATGGATTTATGTACGTTAGGGTTAATGAATATTGCTACATGTAGGACGAAATTGCCTATGTGCACTGACCTGTATGGAACAAGCTCATTATCTCAACCAGCTGGGCATTAATGCTGGTACAAAAAAAAGAAATGGGTACTGCAATTGATTCCGCTTTCAGGCAATATGAAACGATCCCTTACCACAGTCTGCTGGGTAGCAATGGTTTCGGAGCCGCAGCTACCACGGCAACAGAGAGCAGATGCAATGATGGCCACAATGAACTCCACCAGTGCCACAATACTGCCGATGCTGTCCACTGCAATGCAGCCATACTAATCAAAGAAAGGAAAACGTATATAAGCCAGAGATGTATGTAGTCATCAAGTCCCTGCAAGTCCATCACAAGCCCTCCAGTCCTAATCCAAATCACAAGCTATTCAAATGAGCTTTGACAAAGGCATTCCTTTGTCATTGTTCATTCAGTTGACCATACTTGTGACCGGCTATATAAAAAGGACTTCTGACTGGGCTTGTGAAAGTACTTGTAAAAGGACTTGCAGAGACTCGACTCCAACTCTGAAAGCTGGCCTCGAAATAGTACTAGTAGCCCGGCATATACATTCTTGTGAAAATCACTCTGAGCTACCCAAACTTGCTTCCTTTGGTTGCCCGGTGGGCCTAGTGAAAAAATTCAGTAACCTGCGTGTTAAAATTTAGATTAAAAAAATGCTATCGGGATTAATAAATACAGGATCGCAATAAACTGAGTCATTATGTGGTTTTATTTGTGGTTTTATTTGTGGTTTTATTTGTGGTTTTATTTGTGGTTTTATTTGTGGTTTTATTTGTGGTTTTATTTGTGGTTTTATTTGTGGTTTTATTTGTGTTTTTCCGGCATTTTTCCGGCATTTTGGTTTTTCTAGATAGCAGTTTATCTAGACAGTATGAAAATGCCTTCTAAGCCACTTTTCCGAAATATCAACTTCATGACTGGTGCACCAAATAGAACTTTGTCTAAAAGGAAAAAAAAATATAATAGAACGCAAAAATATACACAGGCTAGTAAATCTCTAAACGGGCCAGTAAAATCTGCACTTAGCGGCTAGCCAGGGGAAAAGTTAGCACAAGGCCTATTAAGGCTCGAAGAACATCGATCGTAGGATAGGGTGGGGTGGGGGAGGAAAGCTGTTAAATAATATTCCGGAAAACTGGGCACACCTGATAACGGAGACTGAGGGAGAGGGAGGGGGTAGGGTAGAGAACTGGGGTGGGAAATGCATTTCGAAGATGCTGTAACTTGTTTGAGATGTTGGTTACATCTTAAACAGCTTACATTGGCGTTGCAGTGGCTGCTGTGATATCCAAAGACGTTGTAAGAGTGGCGGCAGTCGGGCATCTCGTTCAGAGCGGCAACGATCATGATGCACATCAGCTGGAATGCAGCCAAGGAGGCTAGGATGGACATGACCAGATGGCCGATAATCTGCAAGAAGAATGGAAAACTAAACCGTCAGGGTTAAAAGTCCGGCGTATGACATTCCAACTCAGCCTGCGCTATAAGGATATGCCTCCATTTCATCATTGACCTATTGGTTGTTTTTTTATATTAACCAGTTCGCGTTGGATGACATGTATACACACGCAAAGGTTTTGCGGTATTCGGAACGGATGACGGATAAACACGCACTCAAGCGAGGCCGGAAATATCTGTCAGCGACCCACTTGCAGTGAGCGAGGCCGGAAATATCAGGGTGTGCTACCCGCACATGATGGCCTGAACCCGTCTGGCATAGAGGTTAATGAAAAATAATCCCGCGCCTGGGTCCGGTCAAAATAATCCCGGCGTGAACTGGTTAACCCTAACCTTCCCAAATCATCAAAAATCCTCTTTGTCAAATGGACGAATTTGAAGGATTGAGGGTCTTTGGAAGTTGAAGCATCAGAGGATTTTTGCCTCTGAAGGAACGTGGAGGATCCAGGTCATTAGGCCCAATCTGATGCTGGGTGATTTTAGAGGATTGAGGTTACTGGGGTGTTTATCCAAAACCCACTGGATGATTTTGCAGGATTCAGGCAGTGGTCCCCAGTAACAAACATTGGAGCATTTTGGAATTAGACAATATTGGAGGAGTTAGGTAACATGTAAGAAAAATGATGTAGGGGAGTTCGGGTTAATTACTTACCACACAGTTGTTCTTGTTAACAGAAGATGCGATCCCAAGAATTCCAGCCACAACGAAAAACTGAAATGGTGATGAAAAAATTTTAAATCCTAAACTGTTTGTTCACAGAGCATAATTTATAAAATGCCATGCCGGCATTTTAAAATAAAATCATCGATTTCAATAAAAAAATCCAAGGAATTTAAATTTGTAACCGAGGATTTTATCATTTTTTTTCTTTTCACTCCCTGGCATGCCTGGCTTAAAAAAAAATTTGATTTACACATCATTGGTTAATGAAGCATGGTGTGAGGCGCGAGAGCAAGAACATAGCAATGGATTATAACAATTCTACATGTACATTTGAAGTTCCATACGTTGCCCAAAATGTACTCAGTGAAACACATTCATAAAGTTATAGAAACTTTGATGCAAACATGCCATATATAGCACATACAATTGTTTAATAATAATGAGATGTACATCTCAAGGGTGGGGGATTTTGGTCGTTTCTGAGTGAAAATAAAAATCGAAGTTTTGTCACTTAATTAACCCTAACCCTGCTGAATCCAACACGACAGTTTGATATTTCCGTTGGACACTGTTGGATTGAGCAGCTAACTCATAGTGTTATAATTAATCCTGTTGGATTCAGCAGGCAAGAGAAAAATATGTCACAGTTGGATTCAGTTGGATTCTGTTGGATTTCGCAGGCAAGTAATTTTATTATTTTTTATTTACCGGTACACAAAAATCACAAGCATCACAAGCCTCATTTGGCATGTTCCTTACTCGCAACACTTGTGCTCCATCCTCAACTAAGCTCTTGGAAGTAAAGCTGCAGCACATACCTTCATTGTGTGATTTTCATATGACAGTGTGTAACACTTTAAATGGGATTTCATTTTTTCGGAGTTCCAGGAAAAAGTAGGAATAAAAAAAAAAATTTTTTTGGGGAAAAGTTGGAATTGATGGCCCGTGTAGGGTTACACAGTTCACTTAAAACAAAGCCGTTCCTAGCCAAGTACATAGGAAACATTCTTATTACCCCTATGCCACTCCAGATGGGACTGGCCACCGCGGAGATGCTGCAGTCCATGACGATGGCCGCAATGCCAATAGACACCGACACCACCCCGCACGTCACCTGGACGTAGCCAGTCTGCCGGGCACCGATCGCGCTGTAGTTGCTGATCACGGCACCGACCTGCTGCGGCTGGGCCTGCACTGTCTGGTAAGTGATCGTCTGCTGTTGCTGTTGTTGCTGGTGGCGGGGTACGGCCTGGGGTTGGGGGGCCACCTCAACGGCATGAAGGGTAGTCATTCTGGATCGGAAGGGTGCCCGCGGTGCTCAGCTTGCTGGTATTCTTCTCAATGCCTGGTTACACAAGGTTAGAAATAATCTTACTTGTAAGCCCATGGAGTTTTGGGTTGTACGCTTTAGCATGTTAAAATGTTGATGCCTACATGTACGTGTACACTATGTGAAAAGTATATCTACTGCCACCAGCAGACTAGTGATAAGCCATCCTTAGTGGCAGGTTTGTGCTATATGCCTGGTAAGCTCATGCCATGCAGTACACATGTATGTACACACATGGCTCATTCAATAAATTTGGGGTCCAGCAGTGTGACATTTTTGGTATCCCTGTTACAGAGGGACATGTACAAGATTTTGCAATTCAGGACACATTCTTTAACCCTAACCCTCCAGGGTATTTTGGCTAGAAACCCTGCCAGACGCATCAGATTGCATACTTTGTCACATTGACTTGTGTGCAGAGTGCAGCAAGGTCAAGCTGTCACCACAGATGCACTGTGCTGCGTCTGGCAGGGTTAGGGTTAATGCCTTCTATCTCCAAGAGTGATGATGTATTAAATGTACCTGCCAAACAAGTAAACAAATAGTGCGAGGTCAATTTTAATGATACTTGATGGGAAATTACACATGTCAGGCGTAACAGGGACACCAAAAAATGTCACACCTTTTTGGACCCAACATTTCTGGAATAACCCTTATATAGCCTTTTTATAGGGGTTTCACACTACTCTGATGAACTCACCTGGGTAAGAAACTAACCCGGAGAATCGGTTTCACACTACAAAATTAACCCTGCAATTCAGCTTATCCACTTTAGCGCGCGCACCCAGGTAACTTGTAACCGCATTCACACTATGCGAATGGTAACCCGGAGAATGTGCATTGCTTGACCTCTGCCCTCCCAAAACCCCGAACCATAATGTAATTTTCACTTGGAGACTTGCAAGTGAGACTAAACAAAATACATCTTAATTATTTGTCTTCCCACGTCAGCATTAAATAGTGCCATAAATCGTGTCCAAAAATTGGGGATAGGGGAATCCAGAATCTCGTAATAGGCCTCGAAAGTGACAACCCCCCCCCCCCCCCCCCCCCCCAACCCTCATTGATAACAACCATCTAAACATCCGTCACAACCTACTATTTCAAGCATTGAAGAGTTTATACAATAACAATTCTGAACACAAATAGGTGGGGTTTTTCTTTCCCCAAGATTTTGCTGTTCCTGACCAATTTTGGTGGGGTATTAAAGTAAAATCTTACCTAGCAAATTTTGGAAAATAACCATCCATCTGTGTTCAGAATTGTATAAACACTTGGCACAACCTTTAAATTTGATAATTTATTTTGGAAATTTCCGTGCAATATAGGGGAAGAAAGTTTGTGTTTTCTGTGTTCTTGGAATCTTGGCACAGTGTATGGTCACTCAAAGTGTTCACATACATGTTAATTTCTGCCTCAATTTTACAGATTCTGCTGACATCTTAAATAACAGGTTGTGCCACACATTTAGATAGTTGTTATCAAGGAGGAATTATTTTCCAAGATTTTGCTGTTCCTGACCGATTTTGGTGGGGGGGGTATTAAAGTATAATCTTTCCATTTGCTATTCCTGACCAATTTTTGTGGGGGTTATTAAAGTAAAATCTTTCCATGAACATTGATCAATTTGCATCCTAATTTCATAAATACTTTAGGTTACTTTAATGTTAAGTGATAACAATTTTACATTAAATGAGTAAAATGGAACAAGGTCTAGATTAATTATAACAAGAATGATCCTAGAATGTCAGTCCATGTTATGAACATAATATCTTTTTTTTATGTCATCTTGAAGATGGCCTAGTAATTTCCTACATATCCAGTGAATCAGCCTATTTATTTATCAGTTCAATCACAAATGATACAGCCTGTATCATTCGTGATTGCACTGATAAAATACAGGAATGTCTAACAAAACCAAAATTAGCAAAAAACCTGATTTGAAATCCACCTCCCATGTCTCACCCACAAAGTTATCAGTTGTAACCGAAGACGTAGATACCGCCTGGTTGATTTGTTACAATGATCAAAATGCATTGTGGGAAGGAAAAGGAGCAATGTTTGTGCCTTTTTCCTTCCCTAATAACACAATGACAATGCCTTTTTTGACCATTGTGTTGTGATGACGAATCACCCAGACGGTATTTGCGATTTTAGGACGGAACCGTTTTCCTTGTATGGAGGTCCTACGTATACCTCCCCATGAATTACCTAACCATGCTAACGTGGTCAAATCATAATGAGCCTAGTAAAATTAGTATGATATTTCCAATATGATACTTGCCGATCGAGGTGCTTGTTTGATGACAAATTGTGATTCACAAAATATTTTAGTTCTACGCGATGATAACCACCACCTTGTTGTCGCGACGTCATAAAATGAATTTGGGTCAACTTGGGGCCCAATTGCAACTCGTGCCGAAGTCAACTCGTACCTGATTAATGCGTATAGTCTACTTAAATCAATGTACGTACCCGTGTCAACTCGTACCCAGTAGGTAATGGGTCAACTCGAATTAATGTACACGATTGGTAATCCTCAATTTTTTTTACTGAATTATTACGAAATACCTTATTAGGCTGTAAGTTAATATTAGTCTCATATCATCCTGTGAAATGATGGCAGGTGTGCTGTCGTTGTCAAGAAAAGTGAACATTTATATCGTTTTCCAACGATTGTTACGCGTAAATGGTCTAACAAATGTAGCCTTTAGTCAAGGCAACCCGGACGAGTGGCGCGCCCCGGACATGCTGTAATGATGGCGCTTCACGCGACGGTCCAGGTAGCCACACGCGCCTTGACTAAAGGCTATCATCCGCCCGACGGTTCAAAACGAACGCCGTTTTTCTCTCGGTTATTTTTCGCCATCCAAAAACGCAAAACTTTGAACAGGTCAGTGGAACGATATTTCCTATAAAATACTTACCCCCCAAATCCGCCAATTTTCTGAAAATTGCAACAATGACAAATCAATGAAATCACACATGAGAAAAGATGAAGGGAAACATGCACCAGGAAAAAGATAATTTTATGATCATTGAAACAAACTTTCATCATGTTTCGAGCAACACATTTGGAAGTCTCCCTCGTATTTCATTTTTGTTAACAAAAAGTAAAAAAAGTAAAAAAACGAAAGCCCCCAAACAAAGCCAAAAACAAAAGAGGAAAACGAGAGGCCGAGAGATAATTTACAAAAATTCACGTAAAATTCCCAGTATTATCGGAAGCTAAGGGATAATATACAGCGCCCTCCATCATATCCACCCCGACCCGGCCCCCAACTTTTCGAAACTCCGCGAGAATACGCAAAGGTACGAGTTGATGCAGGTACGAGTTCATCTGGGTACGAGTTGACGTTAATAACCAGATACTGTATGTAGGTACGACTTGACTTCTATAGAGTCATATAGGGTACGAGCCGAGCTCGGTATAAATGTTTTTCGGGTGAGTTTTTCTTTGAAAACAACTGGTACTTGCCCTCTATGTAAACAATGCATTCATTTTTCACATGAATAACTCAGGTTACCACCGTATAGTGAAATCATGGGGTATTATTACAAACATTACTCATTCCAGGCCTAGTAATATTTTTCCCGTTTAGTTGGCATGTTGTCACCTACTTTGGATGGCAGAATTAAGGAGGGAAAACAGCAGTTAACAAGAGTACACCATACAAATCAAATTTTATTCTCTGCTGACTACTCAAGGACTAACATTTAAAATTCAATAAAATTAAAGACTTTTACTAAATTTCCCCAAGGCGAAAAAAAAAAACATGTTTCGCGTCCCCGCCCGCTTCCTTTTTGGAGGCGGCCTGATTTTTAAAATATTTTTACCACATAAAAATGATGTATAAAAAAACAAAAATGTCAACCAGTCAATCGGAAAATAAATACTTGCGAGTCAGATTTTTTTGTTTTTGTTTTTTTGCTGATATGGTGCTACAAACATACTAAAAAACACTTTGAATATGTTCAGTTCTCTTGTCCAACATGTCTCTTTCATTTTTAATGTGGGAAACACCAACGGTTGCCAGAATTTTTTGTAAATGACGGACATCTTGAAAATAAAAAATATAAAGCCCCTCTTCCTCCTTTTTTATTAAAATCCGGACGTGAAACATGTTTTTTTTTTACTCGGCCTAACAAAAATCAAGCCCCGCCCCCACCAAAGCCCATTGTAAATACATGTAATGACCTGTTAATTAATGTATGGGTCCCTGCTCTGACTTTGGGTGAGCAGATTGGCAGCATTCAGATCTTGCTTATAAACTTAAGCCTTGCTGGAAAATTACTCCTAAATATAAAGTGACACAGACAACTCTTTAAAACATTATGTAGAGTGTTTTGTGTTTAATATAAAACCATGGGCATATATATATTTCATGTACTGCAAATCAAAACACGTTAAATTCATGAACATATCTCCAAGTCATCCGGCCAATGATTGTTTCTAACAGCCTTTATTAAAAATATTGTGATAAATTGTCCTGCTTAAGGACACAAGAAGCATGCAGATGCCCTGGTATTAGTCCAACAAACATATACACATAAGTCTGGCACCCAAGGCGACACCCGACGTGACATACAGTGCAGCGCATTCAGAAATTTGCCGCAAGCTCAATGCTCCAAGTTCTAAGTTCTTTTTCTACAACCAGATTTGCATTTACCAATAAAATCCAGTCTTGGCTCTTAATGTTGGTAGATTTAAATGCTTTAAATACAAATTACAATATAACTAATACCTAAAAAAAATGTTCTGAAACATTTTGTCCATATTCCTTAATGAATGAGAGTATACAATGTAGATTACAATGTACTAATTTTGCCAACTTTCCCCTTATTTCTGTGTTGATTGCTGTAAAAAAAAATGTTCTTGCACAAGTTCCTACTTCGGACATTGGCAAGTAAGGGGTGGGAGCCCCTTTAGTCAGGGGGTTTGCATTGAACCAGAAATTCCTGCCAGAAAACTCCCTTAGCTGACTGTGTTCACAAGTCCGGTTCAATGCTAGGCATCCACCAGTGGCGTGCCACGTGTGACTAATCGTCCATTCCATTGGCCTGCTCCAGGGCCATCATTAAAAGATTACTTTGACCAATAAATAAACACCCTTAGACACGGGCCTGGGGGAAAGGATAAAGGTGGGGCTTCTACAACAAGCCATTCATTACATCAACTAAAACAAGCTGGTCAGGCTTGTGTCACAAATGTTTGGATTTTGTTTAAGTGGAGATAGAGTTGGGATGAGATTTCAATTGTAAAAGTGCAATGTCTGTGGCTCTGGCTGAAAATAAAATGTCAATGGTTTTCTTCCAACAGACGAATTATGGGAGGGGGGCTATTTTGAGCAACAAAAAACTGCTCACTGCACTCTGCAATCTCTATGATCATAACTTCACGTGGGATGACTGCGCTATACATTAACAATATAATAAGCCAGTTCGGTATTTCAACTGCGCATGTGCACAATGACATTTTATCCCGAATGACCCGCGTGACCTAACGCGCGCGTGTGAACGCAAAAGGTGGTCGCACAACACGCATAACCTTTGAGATACTAAAGTGGCTTGTTACAGGAACATCGTGCTCTCATTGCTAAAATTGAAACTTATTCACATCGTCGGTCCATTTGTTTGTGAAATGTCTTCTTGGAAAGCTCACAACTTTTCCAATGCCACACTCCAAAAAACATAGACACAGCATCTGTAAAGAGACGGCAAGTGCATACAGGGGTGCAATTTGGCGGTCATAACTAAAAACTGTTTCTGATTTTTCTCTTTGGTTAGTCATTTTGGGTATTTGAGTATTTCATTACAGTGTGTAATTCTCGCCTATTGAAAGTTCCCAAAGAAATTCACAGACAAGAAACAACCGAACCAATTCTTGGTTATGACGGTTGCTGTAGAGTTGCTGCATATGACTTTTGGATATATATGAATATTTAATGTTCTCTGATCTACTGCTAGCACTAGCCTCTTTGTAACACAAGCCCATTCACACTCATTATACATGTATATCTGTACTTGGCAGGGAATAGTCTAATTTTACAGTTCTTCCAACGTGTCCAAATCATGTTCTGCCATCCTTAGATGTGATCTGTCCGTCCCATGTCTCATTTCGTCCCTGCCTCGGATCATCGTCGTCAACTGTTCCTTCCACTCCTTGTCCCCCAGGGCCCTCGCCCACGGCGGAATGGCCGTCCCTGGCAAGGAAAATCCGGCCATAGCCTTCTGGATCTCATCGTCGGCTGCCATGGCTTGCCGGCGATCCTTGAGAGATCCGGGTGTGTCAGTGAATGAGACGAGAGTCGATGGGTCTGGGGCGGGTGTCTCAGTCGGCATGAGCTTGGTAAGGTGAGATGGAAGCTCGGGCTGCTGCTGCTGTTGTAGTTCCTGCTGTTGCTGATTGCTTGGGGCGGCAGCACATTCATCATCAGCATCCATCCCCTGCAATTTTATAGGAACAAGGGTACAGATAACACCATATCAAATCATGACCTTTAACCTTAACCTTAACCCTAACCCTCCAGGGAATTTTGGCTAGAACCCTGCCGGACGCTTCAGCAGAATGCATAGTTTGTCATATTGATTTGTCTGTAGAGTGCAGAAAAGTGGAGCTGTCAGCACAGATGCAGTGTGCTGCGTCTGGCAGGGTTAACCTCTTCAAATACCAATGACGGCCATGGCCATGGTTTGAAAAAGACAACCTGGCCAGTTGTGATCTATATGCCCATTCCTGCACATACTCGATCCATATTGTTTGCATTACGCTTGGCTGCACAAGCCTGTCTTGGGCATACAAGCACCCCATTACTAACACCCAGCCAGTGTTTTTCATACGGCCCTGCGAAAATCCAACAATTTCCAACCAAACTGAAATGAGAAGCTTGCTACATTGTAAATACAAGAAGATCCTAAAGCAAATTTGGTTGGATTCTGCAGTGTACCATCTGCACACCATCCTTGGCATTTTACAGCTACCCTGCTGAATCCTACAAAATACAACAGGTATTTGTTTGTATGAGCAATGCTAAATCCAACAAAATCCAACTAAAATATTACTAGAAGTCTGCTACCACACTCCTAAATGCAACAAAATCCAGCAGGTATATTTAGCCTCCACCATGTAGTTTCTGTTAACTGCTAAATCCAACAAACAGCTTTTCACTATTGGTGGATTTTGTTGGATTTAGCAGGGTTAGGGTTTAATGGAACTCAATTTTTGTTTAAATAAAAGTGGTAATACCAGGTATTACATGTACGTTGAAAGAGAAGTGCAATGTATGTAACATCACAGCAAGGACCAAGGACCTATGACCTATGACCTGTACCACTGTGGAAGTAAACGTACTTCATTTTCGGCAAGCTCCACATCCTGATCAACGTCTGGTAACAGCATGTATCCATCTCCTTGCGGCCCCGCCCCCTCGTTATCATCGCTGTCGACCTCATCGCTGCTGTCGTTTCCCAGGGCAACCACCATCTGGGGCATCTCCAAGTCACGGTCTGATGAGGCGTCGTTATTGGGGTCTTCCTCTTTCCGACGGTCTGGTCCCATTCTGGATCTGTGTTTTTCAATGTCGGACATCTACGTGTACGTCACCTCGCATTCCTTGGTGTGAATGACTTGCTCAGTCAGTCGAGGTTCTATGTAAAGCCACACAGTAGTCCAATCTTACAAAATACTGAAAACTATGACGACCATGACGACAGCAAATTGAGCAACCTTGGAAAAAAGAAAGAAAAAAAAACATTTTTAGAGGGAAATTTATTTTTCCTCAGTCCATCTCTAGTCTAGACTCTGCATACACAAAAACCACACATGTATAAGGTATATCGCAAATACCGCCTGGTTGATTCTTCACAATGACCAAAAGGCATTGTGGGAAGGAAAAGGGGGCCATTGTTTGTGCCTTTTTCCTTCCCACAATGCCTTTTGGCCATCGCAAATACCGCCAGCTTGATTGTGGGAAGGAAAAGTGATCAAACATTGATCCTTTTTCCTTCCCACAATGCCTTGTGACTATTGTGACGTCACAACCATGCGGTAACCGCCGGTGACGAATCACCAAGGCGGTATTTGCGATAGGCTAAGAAGGACTTCAACTTTAATATTCAAGTTAAGTCTTAGTCCGAGTATTAAACTGGGACCCTAAAAATTACTTATCACCTTTTTAACATTGGGACATGTCAGTAAAGTACCAATTTTCCGTTCGTACCGGCACCGAACTGAAGGTTTGGCGACTCGATCGTCCCGAAACGCTTGCTTGCTCTTGGTCTTCGCACACGGTGCCGGTGACGTTAATAATTAATAGGCATGTACATGTATATCGAAACATTGATCTTCGCGTATCAACATCTGAAAATCTGGATAGCTCATTGGCCGTTGCGCGCTGTACGAACAACTGTCGCCAGCAGCCGCCATGTTACCACTCTTGAAACATCCATAAATCAATGCTGTCTAGCCAAGCGCGCGCCTGCTGCATGCTGCGTCATGCTTGCGCTACTGCTAGTTTACGTACGTTCGCGCATCGCCGCGCTTAGAGTGGAAAGATGGCGGACAGCACCGTCAACTGAAACAGCCAATGATCTATCCGTGGAGATCAGCGATTCGAAAGGGGACCTGCTGCAGACTCGACTCTCACCTTGTTTTGCTCTTTACTTATTTTTGCAACGAGTATTTCACGCGAAAATTATAAATTACATAATTGCCAATTCAAGGAAATTTACACCTTAATTTTAGAAAATTTTCCTGAAAATTGTTGTTTTTTGTCGTAAGATGCATGAATTGAACTTGAATATGCATCAGTGCGTACGTACACGACGAGTCATCAACTACTTGGAAATTAATTAAAAAAATGTAGCTGCAAGAAAGGCTTTTGTGTGTTTCTCCATGGCAAGATCAAGATGAGGGAGGAAGATCACCTGATTTCCCTTGGACGTTTGAGATGAAACGAGAGTTATCATTTGGAAGTTTTCTTTAAGTTCAAGGTAAATCAATATATGATTATAATGTATAGGAGTAGGCTAGGAGTAGACTAATTCAGAAAATGATGTACAGTGTGTATGAGACTAAATGACAAAAAAAGTAATTAAATTAGGCCTAGGTCCTAAGCCCAATAAAATTACGTTATTTTCAGGAGGGGAGGGGTGATGACAGAAGGGAGGGGACAAAATCACCAAAAAGTCTTAAAGTAACTTAACAGGTGAACCCTTTTTTTTGCCAAGAATAAAAAAGAACCAAAAACCGAATATTCGAATACCTTTTTGCCAGTTCGAATATTCGAAAACATATATAGGCCCTATGCATGTACAGATGCTATTTTAATAGAAAAGTTATGACCAATTAGCATTGTCAAATGCTGCATTTGTTCAAATGGTATAAAACTTGCCCAAATCTGTCCAAGTTCCAAGACAAATCTTAGCTTAGGAATAAATAGCCAATATAAACAATTTAGGAAACGTAGCAAAATAGTGTCCCAACTTCGTGGCATGACCCTTATCCCGACAGCAAATTGTAAAACCTGGAGGAGAAGCTATGAGCTACCGCCAGACCCCGGCATCTTCCAACTTGTCCCTGGAGACTTGGCAGAAGGCCCAACGCGAACTCAACGAGGACCTGTCCACCCTGGACACATCCATCCAAGCCGTCCGAGACCTCATCGTCACCCGACCGGACGTCCGGTTCCTCCGCACGGACAACGAGTTCATCCTCCGTTTCCTGCGTGCCAAGAAATTTGACATCACCGAGGCGTTCAAAGTCTTGGCGAGATACTTTGACATCCGGCAGACGAGAGATTCCTTCCTGAGGAACGTCTCGGCCGAAGATGCCAACATTCGAGAGGCGCTGCTTGGAGGATTCCCGGGCGTCTTAGACAACCTGGACCCTTTTGGGCGCCGGATTATCGTTTTCTTTGCAGCGAACTGGGAGAAGTGGCTATTTGGCTCCTTGCACATTCTACAAGCATTGATGCTAAGTTTGGAGTTCATGCTCGAAGATGAAGAGACACAAGTGAACGGTTTTAGTGTCATCATCGACTGGACAGGGGTGACCTTCAGACAAGTGTCCAACCTCAATCCGGCCACAATGAAACGTACAATCGATATATTCCAGGTAAGAAGTAAGAGAGATTTTGTTGGATTTTGTTGTATTTAGCAGGCTTCTCATTTCAGTTTTGTTGGAAATTGTTGGATTTAGCAGGGCCATATAAGAAAAAAATGAAGGCAGTTAGGATTAATATATAGTTTACTCTTTAATTAATTTGTAGGACTGTTTCCCGGGACGACTTGGAGGGCTCCATATGATCAACCAGCCATGGTATGTAGAGGGTGCCATGAAAATATGTAAACCGTTCCTGAAAGATTCCACCAAACGAAAGGTCAGTTTAATTGACGTCAGTTGCAGATATCTCTGTTAAACTTGTTGGAAACTGAACAATTGAAACCCGGGGTGCTTTTTGGCGGTCCATAAACACTCATAACTAAGAATTGGCTCATTTTTTTTCTTGTCAGTGAATTTCTTTGGGAATTTTAAATAGGTGAGAATTATGCACCATAATAAAATACACAAATCCCCAAAATGATTAACCAACGAGAAACAACTGAACCAAAACGCACCCCAGATGGAGACATTCCATACGGTCTGTTCCGAACATATCTATTAAAGCTGCTATGAAAATTTCAACGTACCGGATTTTCTTTTAAATGAATAAATTATGGAACATTATGGTATTTTTGAACGAAAAAGGCATGTACTACACAGTGGACTCTATTTAGTCTTCCTAAATATTGTTTTATTATGTGTTGTGCCTGAAGATTGATGTACAGGTTAATACTGTAGGAATTAAGGAGATTCCCGGTTTTAATTCACAATGTGAAACTAACTCACTCTGTTAATTATCGTCGGTTGATTTTATTTTTTTTGCGGAATGCTCAACACTTATCTAATGTTAACAAATTATTTATTCAAGTTCAAATTGTATTTTCAGCGTGAATCTCTCACAGCGGGAAATTGATGTATTTATGTAGTTACACAGTGAAGTTTGTAAGATTCCGTCATTCTTTGCAACAGATACATCTCCATGGAAACAACCTCTCGACTCTGCATGCCAAGATACACAAGGAAATGCTGCCAGCAGAATTGGGCGGGGCCAAGCCGCCGTACAATCACTTCTCCTGGGCCAAGAAGCTGATTGGCTGTAATTTCAAACCCAGTTTGCATAATAACGCCCCAGTGCATCATGGGCAGTCGGATCGCGAATCGGAAAGGTACATGGGCTCTGTGTTCGGTCGTACAGCCTAGAGAAACATCCGACCTTAAAAGAGATAATTTTTGGACTTTCCCGATGTAGTGTATGAAGCACTGTATACTCGGTGCTTTACTGTTCACAGGCTTACTATAGACCCCGGCGGGGTAACTTCCACCGTCGATGAGACCAAGTCACCTCCCCCAAATGCCAGGTTTTTTTAGCCTGTGCTCTAGGTTTAAAGAGGATTCGTGATCAATTTTCTGTGCTCTTCAACAAATTAGATTTTTTAATATTGTTTTTTCTAAATGTGTTCTGACATGTTTTATTTTTAAAAAAAATACTACTTTTTGGGCAACTACAATCCTCCAATTGAGGCTTTCATCCTTGGTTGCCTTCGTGGATCTAAAGCACAGAAAGATACGCCCGAATTATTGTCGGGCTGTACGTAATTTGACATTTGTAAAGTAGTTATTTGAAAACTTTACGTGGATGGCTTTTTTTATATTCCATTTACTAATTTAAAAGTGAATAACTTTTGCATTGCTATAAATATAGCAATTTATTTTATTTTATTTGTTTGGTTTTTTTTTAGGGGGTGTGAAAAGAATATATGCATGAACAGTATTTTTAAGTTGACCCTCCTATAGTTATAACTATCACAGCCTATCAAAAGAATCTACCCACCAACTCTCACAGCTTGTGTGTGTTTCAACCTGTCATTTGATGGGTTTTGATATATAGGGTAGCTGGCTCCATTTTGGCCCTGAGCGAGGGAGGGTTTTAAAGAACTGAAGTATTTCCTGAAATAGTGTAATAACGTGTGTTTTTGCATCTTTTTTCTTTTTTGGGCTTAGGTTTAACCTTTCCTCCGGTAAGCCCAACATAGCAACGCTGGAAGTGAGCAGTACAGAGCAGAAGCAACCCACCGACAGCAGGCCGCTCATCTCGTTGGAATAGTGGTACAAAAAAAAGTTGCATTTATAGGTGAGATTTGAGGAAAATGAAAAATCCATGAAACATTCGGAGGATTGATTTGTATGGCGTTGCTGAAAAATGCATTATAAAGAAAACTGCATTGCCAAAATTGCCCAAAAATAGGGTCATTTTAGGATGAATAGAAGACCGTTTCAGGTTGCAGAATGATCATCTTGGAATGATTTAAGGACCAACAAAAAATCTTCTGGGAAATCTTGAAGCATCTCACCCAAAATCCTGAAATCGGGTAAAATTTCGGGGAAATCTCTGGATTTGGGGTAAATGGAAATTTGACCTATCGCCATTCATAAGCATTAGCCAGTCACAGTGTGCGTTGGATGTCATCCTATATCTTAGACAAACCCCAAAAACTTACAAACAAGTACACGCACCTTCATGTTCGCCTTGTTCGTTGAAACGCACTACACAAACCCACGTCAAATGTAAATAAGGGAATAAATATGTGCTGGGCCGGTTTTAAACGTACGTTTAAAACCGCCTTGGGGCCTGGGCGCTTGATAATGACCCGAGCCGAAGGCGAGGGTCATTATCAGCGTACAGGCCCCAAGGCGGTTTTAAACGTACATTTAAAACCGGCCCAGCACATATTTATTCCCATTCATAAAATACCTTTTTGTATAATCAAGCAAAAAACACCGAAAATTATAACTTTCCAATGATTTTGTTTAATTTGTTTTACCTTGGTTTGTAAAACACCCCTTCAGCTATTTAATGGTTCGTGCCACCCGCGGGTAGTGGTAAACAAGTCCTTATATGGAAATTGACGCGCGCGCTCGCCAGGTGGTGCAAGAACGCAGCAGTGCCGGTGTAGCGTGAAATTATGGACTCTAAATACGGACGCATCGGTAGTATTGCGCTTGCGTTATTAGGAGAGTGACTGGTCGCTCGAGTGTTCAACCAATAAAATGGACCAGATTTTGTAGGACTCTACATTTCGTGTGACACCGGGAAAAAATGTTTCAAACCGCGCCGTGTTTAAACAACTTCCAGCCGTGTTTAAACAACCGTTTAAACACACCCACGTGACAGGCTCTCAACCAATAGGCATAGTGAAACTCGCTGAGGTATTTATGAATAGTGATTCAACTACAGGCACTGTTCTCTTATTATTCTGTACACTTCTGGCCCAAGGTTGAATTGTTTGTTTAACATACCTGTTTCAGCGCCTTGAGGTGGAATTCTGTCCGCGATTTTGTTGCGCTTTATAGATTTCTTTTTCTTATTATTACAACTTCGGTCAGCGATACGTTCACACTGTGAATCCCTTGGATGTGATTTCCTATTCAAAATGGACATGAGGATTAAGAGGATGTGATTTTAACAATGAGGGTCCAAAATCACATCCAACTCTATTTAAAAATCACATCTGAAGCCTGTGAACTGTTATCCCACCGTGACAAAGAGTACATTGTGACTTCTGGGTTTAACAGCTTTAACCGCATTGTGATTCTGGACTCTGGATGTGATTTTGGACCCTCATTGGTAAAATCACATTCTCTTAATCCTCCGGTCCATTCTGAATAGGAAATCACATCCAAGGGGTTTCATAGTGTCATCAGCAAACGCTTTATGAGCACTTGTATAATTTACAGTGCGCTATATGCTTGCTGCATGGGTTTGAGTCTAAGAAGTTGTCTAACAACTAGAAAATCGCAATAGGTCAATGAGGAAGTTTTCTTGAGGATTTTTTGTACAATTCAGGACTGCATGCCAGCCTAAGAATCCAGTGCTTTTTTGTTTTTGTTTTGAGGTCCACTGGCAGTACTAATTCTATAGGCAAGCTTACCCTTGGCAAGTCCAATAGTTGAGTTGGATTTTGTCAATTTTTTAAAAAGTTTGTCAAACAATCTACAACTTTTTTTAAGTTGCTGGTTCGAATCCCAAAGCAGTGTTTTTATTTATTTTTTTATTTTTATTTAATTAATTAATTAATATTTTTTTTTTAATCGGATAAATTTTGATGAGATTTCCACCTCTGTAAAGGATTGCCTCTGTGTACTTGTATCACTATGTATACAAGGTATTGTCATTTATAATTGTGCAATAGTCATGGTGCAGTGTTATTTTGTGCAGTACTATTTCGGGCAAAATTTGAAACCAAATGATCTACATTAAATATGGCATTTTTTTTCACAATAGTTAGTGTCAAACTGAAACTATAGGTATATTACTGTGTAATATTAGAGTTCTGTGTATAAAATGCTAGTTAGATTGTGTTAAGAGCATAGATATTTACAAAAAAAAGTCTTGAATATTTGAAAAATACTTTTTTGTTAGATACACTGTCCATGCTTTTCAACAAATCTGATTTTATTTATTTCAACAAATCTGATTTTATTTATTTTACCCAAACAACTTTCTTTTTTCTTTTTGGGCAGTGTGTAGCTCAACAAATTCGATTTAATAAAAATATTTTGTCCATGTTTTGTATTCTCAAAAAGAGGTGTTTATTCTTATATGATTGCACACAAAGATGTGATTGAATTATTGTCGGGCTGCAAATAATTCAAGTTATCAAATAACTAAACGTAGGTTGTTCCTTTTTGTTCATTTGATGTCTCATTCAAAAGTGATTAACTTTGCTTTAAAAAAAGAAGCATTTTTTAGGGTGAAACTTGAAGAGCATGGACAGTATATCTTTAATGCGTTCATAGAAAATTTGCGTCCAGTTTAATATATGGTAATTCAAAGTTTGGTGCAATCTTGTTTTGTGCAATATTTAAGACTGGAAACAGTATCAAGTGTCAACCAATTTAAACAATAAAACAGGTGAAATGATTTCCAATTTCCATAATAAACTACTTTTGTATTTATTTAAAAATTCAGGTGATTTACCGAAACCGTTTCTAAACATTCCCCAATTGTTGATGTATCTGGTTCAAAATACATGTACAATTTACATCCTTCCAGTATTACACACACTCAATAGGCCAAGGCACATTAGCTACAATACATGTATCTAATTATTACCAACCATTATTGTATTTTTTTTGTAATGGTAAAAGGGTGGTATAGAGCATGCAAGTTCAGCTCAAAATCCATGGAGATTTGGCGGGAATACAATACTTCCAGGCACTTTTGATGTACTCCAACTTGATTTCCGGTTCTTTCAAGTTCTCTCGGACTCATTTTCTTGCAATTGTACTCAACAATGAAGTACTCAACTTGATTTTCAGGAATCGGTGCTTTAAAGCTCATTAATAAGAGAACAATCACTTTAAATTCACCGTGTTTTGATGCATCCATGACTCAAGTATATCTAATTTTTGAAGTACTCATACTAGGCTTTGTAAACTTGTACTTTGGCTCAAACACTCGGACTCAAATAGTACTCGACCACTTCAGTACTTGACACCACATCTAAAGGATTCACATCTGTAAGAAATTATTTTAAATTATTCGATTCCATTGTGCTTGAAATGGAAATGATCATTTCTTGAATTCAACTGAATTCATCCCAGATAAAAAAAGGAACCTTAATATTTTGTACTGTGCAAAATACATGTAATTACACATGTAATTTCATATTTTGAAAAAAGTCAAACAACATTTTTAAATTTAACGGAATATCACAAAACTATGTGCACGTGTAGAAACAATACAAAAATTAAATTATGCAGCCTAAAGACACACATTGCACATGATCCTCTATACATAACTCCGTAAAACAATTACAAAACAAATATTAATCTAAGTAACTTTCACCTCTTATGTTACGATGAATTTGGATAGTATGCAAAAAACATTCCTTTTGAAACCAATTTCTCTGGCAAAAATTGGCATCCCTGGATATCCAAAGAAAAAATTCATCAGTGTACACATTTCCTGTTAACAAGAGCCCACATACACCAAGACATAAGCTAGTTACATGTACATTGCACAATGGTGCCTTCCTTTATGTAGCATTTAGGTAACTATAAGCTTTTGTAGTACATTCGGTGGCTCTAAATGTGGCACCAGCAAGCTAAATCAGACATAAGTTGGAAATTTTGAAAATTGTGATTTCCATTCCATAATAAAATATATAATGTATGCTTTGTAATGGTGAAAAAATTACTGTTATACAATATTTTGGTTTTTGAAGAGAGCCGTAAATTCAGCATCGAGAATGGAAAATAATACGTAGTTTACACACTTTTTTCGGAAGTACTCCACACTAAAATGTCAAATTGTACACATTTAATGGTCTCAACACAAAAGCAAACCAGGTATTTTTAATTAAATATGCTTTAAACTACAGTACATGTATTTTTACAAAAACAGGAATCATGATCTATTGACGATTTTCATGTAAATGGCAATTACTCAAAAATAGGTCATGCGACTTATGTCCAATTTTCCTTGCGGATGTACAACTTTTGCTTTTAGCACTGAAGTGACAGGCCTGTATAAAGTTGGGTGTTTTTTTGTGGGGGAGGGGTGCATATCAGCGATGTAGTCGAGACCATCGCAAGGCCACGCAAGACCAGCATAAGACCTTCAGTCTTAATTCAAGTCTCAAGCTATTCAAATGAACTGTAATAAAAGCATTCCTTTGTCATGGTTCATGCCTGTTACAAGCTGGTCTTGTGCCTGGTCTTGTGATGGTCTCGACTACATCACTGGTGCATATCCAAGTTTTCCCACACAAAATGTTACACAAAAAATTCGTAAAAAATAAAATGTACCAATAAAATGAAGGGGGTGTCCAATTTTTCAATAGCCTTTACACATACTTCCAAACAGGATGCATATCAACGAATCTTGTTGAAAATTTAAAAAGTGGACCTTTGGAGGAATTGTGGGGGGTGGGGGGGGTTTATTTACACTTTTTTCCCCTTGCACCTGTGTTTTGAGCACAAATTACTTTCAACATATACAACCTATTTGAGTCAAGATGATGGTGAATTAAACCTTTTTTCTGCCTTAACATTTTCTATAAACCTTCAGCACCAAACTTCTGATTAAATCCACAGTTTCCATTTGGGAAAATATATGGCACTACACTTGTAATAATATGCTAAGAATACAAAGGAAAAACGGGACATCCCAAGACGTCCGCATTTTATCAATCTTCCCTATAGCAATTTTTTTTTTTTACAAAGCCGAATGTGTAAAGTACACACAAAGCTAAGATGTATTTTTACACTGCTTCGCACACACTTGCTTTCCACGCCAAATCAGGCACTCATGTGCACACGGGCATCCAAGAAAATATACACAAAAATAAATACAATTTGCGTGGACTGTATGTATAATTATATGCAATTAATTCAATGCAAATATCCACTGCATTTATGTACAGAATCTTAACAGCAAAATAGTTTAGAAAAGTACATGTACATTGTACTTTAGATTTTGATTGGCAAACTAGTACTCATCCGTTATTATTGCAGAGAGCTGCCACTCTTTTTCAAACTTATTTCAACATTCAGAAAGCAAAACAAATATCAATATTTTTCTCAAGAAATTTAAACTTTACCCGAAAAATCAGATATTTTTTTCTGAGCTCTTGCTATGCGTGTATGCCGTGTGCCTGGTGAGTTTAACGAACCCACACGCTGTATGGTCCGTCTGATTATGGTCCGTCTGAGTTGCGAACCAGCACACGCACAGTATACAGTCGAACCCTGATAATAAGAGCACTGTTAATACAACATACTGCTTATAACGAGGAAAAAAATAGGTCCCGAGTCTTTTTTTATATTTTTATTTTTATTACTGATAATACAAGGTACCTGTTATAACAAGGTAAATTATAAAGTCCCAAGGACCTTGTTATTAAGGTGTTTGACTGTAATAGCATAATATGCATGGCAAAACATTATCATGGTCGGATTTCACAAAATCCATATTTATGAACAAAAATTCATACTTCCGTAATACGGAAAATCCGTACTGGTTGGCAGCTCTGTTAAAGCTTTTGTATACTTTCCTCCAAAATCCACCACTGTGCAATCACCCAATGACATAATGGTTTTGACTTCGACATCAAACACTTGTCCCGACCATGAAACCTTCTCATTCTCTCAGAATCATTCAAAAAAACTCCTCAAGTCCGTATGCAAAATGATAGTAATATGGCAGGGTGGTTAAAAATGCTGTGTCTGTGCTGCTGAAAAATATTAAAATGTTCAAATTCAATTGGTTAAAGTGTAGTAAGTCCTGTTTTTCCCCCAAGACGGTTTCCGTCCATAATTCGTTACTGAGGTAAAGCCATTAGGTTCAGATTTTAATAAGAGCAGACATAGCTGCTTTATGGCAGCACATACAAAGTTTACTGTTGACAGTTTCTCCACAGTGCTCCATGCGAATTCTAATCAGAAGGCCACAGGAGCTTCATCAATGTAGCGTGCCGGAAATATTTCTCGCTAGAAGACTCCAATATCCTGCACCTCCAACAGATCCCAAATCAAACTCAAGAATAACCTAAGGCCGTCTGCTACGAACACCAAGTGAAACGGACACTCGCGCGTGTACAGCGTTCTGGCCGTTCAAATCAACAACATCCTCAGTAGGTAAGTTGCCAAGACGGCATTTTAAAATGCAATTGCATTTTGGCAATTTTAAACCGAAGCTGGGCAGTGAAATAAATACAGAACGAAGAAGTACTTTCAGATAATCCATCAGCATTGTCGTTGCGCTGGTAATTAGATTTGCTGTAACGATGGGAGGGGAGATGCACCCCTGCAGAGATTCTGATTACAGATACCGTTGCCAAGGATACCATCTTCATCACCATAGTTACAGCAGCAGAGATAGGATCAGTGGATACCTCTTGGTCTGCAAACCAAATAGAGGGAAACAGATATGACGATTTACTTCAAAGATATTATTCCTTCATTCTCCGCTGAAACAATTTTGGGTTGTTGAAAGTTGCGGGGATTTTCATTTAATCTTATAAAAAAAATCATAACTGTTTTGTTGGTTACCCGAGGCCTTCATATGGCTTGAATGAAACAATATGTCATTACCTGTCAGCACTCATTTTGCAATGATCGTGTCCTCACCATTCTAGTAATTTCTGTACCCAGACTACATTGTAATGCAACTGGAAAGTACATATCTAATTTCATTTCGGCAAATGTAATTACCTCGTCCAACCCATCATTTGTGTAAAATCTACATTTACAGAGCTGCCAATCTTTCTAAACTTATTTCAGTATTCAGAAAGCAAACAAAATCAGTATTTTGCTCAGAAAATCCATATTTTTCATGAAAATCTATTTTTTTTTCAGGCAGCGTAGTCCACACCGCTGAAATGGCAATGGTTCTTAATAGTGAGAATGAAATTAGGCATACTTACATCAATCAAAAAGGGGAGGAAAAGGTTTTTTCTTCTGCTAAAGCTAAAGTTGCATCCGTTCGGTTGGGATCGCAATAATTAGCCAGTACACGTGCAGTATAATAGCATAACATGCATGACAACACATTATTATGGTCGGATTTCACAAAATCCATATTTATTTTACAAAAAATCATACCACCGTATTTTTTTGGGAATTTCCGTACAAAATATGGAAAATCAGTACTGGTTGGCAGCCCTGCATTTAGACATGGAATTCCCCCACTAAAAACATGCAAGATGAATAGATTAATTAGTCACCGTTTTGTTTTATTAACCCTAACCCCCCCCCCTCAGTCCTCAAAAATCCTCTATGCGGTTTTGGTTGATTTTGGAGGATTGAGGAGAAATGGTGATTTAGTACCGGTTGATTTTTGAGGATTGAGGAGAAATGGTGATTTAGTACAGCATCACCCACCATTTATATTTTCCTATTGTTTATACATGTACTTTAACTTTTTGGGAAAAACTTCATAGGTTTTGTACACTGGTTGATTTTGAAGGATTAAGGAAATGGGGAACATGCATCAGAACACAAGTCCTAAATTTTAGAGGAATTTGGAGGATTGAGGGTGAATGCAACTTTTTTGGGGGAGCAATTGGAGGATTTTGAAGGATTGAGGAAGGTTCCTAGCCAAAAGGGCCTGGTGGGTTAGGGTTAATGAAAGTTTTTCTTAGGCAATCAGTGAGCTACCCTGAAAGCCCTATTCCAAGATCAACCATCTTTTTAAAAATGTCCACGGCTGGCAAGTTTCTGAAATTTTATCATCATCCCCAGACTTGTTAAATGCCCATCAATCACAACCAAAAACACATGAAGGGGAAAGCAAGACCAATCCAGAATAAAGACTATCTTGAAGACTCGGCTTACATATACACAGGCTGCATGGGGACGTCCGGCTCCTTCTGCTGGGCGTGTGAATTGTAGCTGGAGTAATTAGAATCAAACCCGCCGATAAAATCAACTGTGGATTGAAAAGAAATATAAAAAATACAAGACGTGCTCAACTTAGTACAAATTATAACTATGAGTATTTCTGTACGACGCATAAATAACTTATCACTGTAAACAAAAAGGTCTCGTTATAGTCTAAGGTCATCTAATAACGGTCTTCTCTTGAACATCCCAAGGGTAGAATGTTAACCACACTCGGTGCATGGGCTTTTTTTCACATCAGCCCCGACACTGTGGAACTCACTTCCCAATCATTTAAGAGAAGAACACAACCTCGCAGTTTTTAAACTTAAGTTAAAGAATTTTCTTTTTACGGATGCTTTTGCAAAGTAACTGTTTATATTTTTAGACTGGTACCGGTATGAATCTTAAATGTTTAGTTTTTTTTAAAGGAGAATATTTTATCATTCTGCTTATTATTAGGTATTTTTACTTTAAGTTGGATTTCTAAAAATAGATTTTCTTTTAAAGATTTGATCATTTTGTGACAATGGAAATAGCGCAATATAAATGTAAAATTATTATTATTATTATTATTATCCAATCTCAATTTTATGAAAATGAATTAAAATGCTGCAAACTGACTGAACTGACCTGAAATATACAAATCAGCTGGCCCAACATTTCAAGCTTAAGCAAGTTCTTTCTCAAAGGCAAATTACAAGCGATCTTTGCTCTTTTCTCGACACAGTGTATATTTCATCCCCGACGCAAATTCCATCTTCTCACTAACCAATCTTGGCAGAAATGAATGAATGCAGACAATGACGTCTAGTCGCAATCCCTATAAATGAACACGGAACGTGCGCAACCAAGGCTTCTACACGACAATGATAAAATAAGTCAATAACTACACGTACATGTGTTAAACGAGACCAGGACATTTATTTTTTACAGAGGCCATAGGATACTTACAACTATCTTCTTCCTCTGCAAATTTCACATTCACCAAAATAGCACCAATTATTCCAAGTATCTGTAACAGCGATAAGCAAAACATATAAAAGTCATGCAGATTAAAAAACCTTCCGATAAACAAAATCTCTATTTCTTTAACCCCAACCTTCCCAAATCCTCTAAAATCCTCTTTGCCAAATGGAGGAATTCGGAGGATTGGGGGTCTTTGGAATTTGAAGCATCGATGGATTTTGCAGGATTGAGGGCATGAGAGGATTTTGGCCTCCGGAGGAAAATGGAGGATCCAGGTCATCAGGCCCAATCTGATGCTGGATGATTTCGAAGGATTGAGGTTACTAGGGTGTTTACGAAAACCCCTGGAGGATTTTGCAGGATTCATGCAATGGTCCCCATAAGAGAATTGTTGAGGATTCAGGTTACATGCAGCTTTAACACTTTGAAATCAGAGGATGTTGGAGGATTCAGGGTACTCGGAGGAAAACTGATGTTGGGAGTTAGGGTTAATGTATTTCCTTTTTGAAATATTTTGCGGGGCTAAAAAATAGAGTGGTACATTTTTTATGAACATTTTAACATTTGGTCCACAAAAAAAAATCACGCATACAGGCCTGTATCGGCAGCACGAATGCACATTATCTGCCTTTTTATTCTGCATCAAATCGCTCCATGTTGTTTCAATTTGGTGTTTTTTGGTTTGTTTTTCAGTTCCCCAATGAAGAGTCTCTTGATGAAGCCCAAAAAGTCAAATTAAAGCAAGCCATCTAAAACAGTAAATGAATCATTCAGCATCAACCCCCTAGATCTGTTCATGCATTTACCGCTAATAAGATCTGCACACCGGCGTGTATGACCTCCGTGTATCGCCCGTCCAAGACACATCCCGTGACCGACACCTGCTCATTTTCGACGTGCGTGGCGCCATCCTCGATGAAGGTAGTGGATCGTGTTTTAACCATGCAGCCGAATCCGTGCGTCAGCCACCAACTCTCGCTCGAAACGCCCATGCTCAGGATATTGCTGTTTTTCTGCAGACAAACGAAAAATTGCAAGACGGACAAATTTAATGCTAGCCACATTTAGTGCCCTTAAATACAGGAAAGAATTTCAATCCTATAAAGTCTTTTCAGAGGCGAGGTTGCGAGTGTAACAGTTGCCTGGTTGCCCAGGGCAACCTAAGATCCGTCCGGTGAATGAACACTGGTTGCCGAGCAACCTCAATACATGTAGATTTGTTGTAAGTGAGTGAAGGATTATAAAATGCTAGCTCAGACTGTGCTCAGACGGATCATTTAGTGATTTTTTTAAAGCATAAAACAGTGAAAACTTGTTGAAACGCTCAATAATCTCCATGGTCATGAAGGGAGCCATCTTGTATACCTTGTATACCATCTTGTATACCAGCATTTTGGGCAGCCGCACTTGACTGTCGGGTAACTGCAGCTTTACATGTAGTTGGCGAGTGCCAAGGGTGAACCACACATTTTCTTAATTTTGCACCCCGAAACATCACTTAATGTTTGTCCCCATACTAAACCATGCACAGGA
This sequence comes from Hippasteria phrygiana, assembly GCA_037893225.1. Taxonomy (NCBI): domain Eukaryota; kingdom Metazoa; phylum Echinodermata; class Asteroidea; order Valvatida; family Goniasteridae; genus Hippasteria; species Hippasteria phrygiana. The sequence goes on along the minus strand of JAZGUH010000008.1, from coordinate 1,466,338 downwards.
ATATGATGGGGGGTTCGATTGCCACAAAGTACAGGTGGTCTTAATAGGCAGGTGGCCTCAATGGGTAGGTGGCCACACTGGACAGATGGCCACAATGACCATGTGGCCATAATAAGCAGGTGGCCTCAACGGGATAAGTGGTCACTCTGGACAGGTGGTCACTCTGGACAGGTAGGCACACTGGACAGATGGCCAGAATGACCAGGTGGCTAATATAGGGGGGATAAGTGGCCTCGATGGGTAAGTGGCCTCGGTGGTAAGTGGCCTCGATGGGTAAGTGGCCTCGATGGGTAAGTGGCCTCGATGGGTAAGTGGCCTCGATGGGTAAGAGGCCACACTGGACAGATGGCACAATGACCATGTGGCCATAATAAGCAGGTGGCCTCAACGGGATAAGTGGTCACTCTGGACAGGTAGTCACTCTGGACAGGTAGGCACACTGGACAGATGGCCACAATGACCAGGTGGCTAATATAGGGGGGATAAGTGGCCTCGATGGGTAAGTGGCCTCGGTGGTAAGTGGCCTCGATGGGTAAGTGGCCTCGATGGGTAAGTGGCCTCGATGGGTAAGTGGCCTCGATGGGTAAGTGGCCTCGATGGGTAAGTGGCCTCGATGGGTAAGAGGCCACACTGGACAGATGGCACAATGACCAGGGGGCCAATATACATGTAGGCAGGTGGCCTCAATGGGTACGTGGCCTCAATGGCGGGGGCGGATCTAGGTTTTAACTAAGGGGGGGGTTTACCTGAGGTGATTGGCCTACACACCCCAGCGTGCCAAATTTTTGACACCCGACACTGGTTATTTTAATTTTTTCTCAGCCCAAGGGGGGGGGTTTAAACCCCCAAAACCCCCCGCCACTGATCCGCCACTGAATGGGTACTTAGCCTGAATGGGTAATTGGTCACAATGGGTAAGTTGGTATTTGGGAGTTTGTTTTAAGGCCAAGGTACATGTGGCTTACTCTCCAAGTGGCCACAAAAAAATATGTCTACATCTTTAACAAAATATGGAACAATACTGACCTCTAATGTGAGGACTCCCGCTTCCAGATACAGACAAATGATAAAGATGTTCCATCCAATCCACAGGATGTGCCAAATACCATACTGTACAAAGAAAGAAAACAAAATGATCGACAGATTAACCCTAACCTTCCCAAATCCTCAAAAAAATCCTCCTTGCCAAGTGGAGGAATTTGAAGGAACAAGGGTCTTTGGAAGTTGAAGCATCGGAGGATTTTGCAGGATTGAGGGCATTAGAGGATTTTTACCTCTGGAGGAAAATGGAGGATCCAGGTCATCAGGCCAAATCTAGTGCTTGATGATTTTGGAGGATTGAGGTTACTAGGGTGCTTACCAAAACCACTGAAGGATTTTGCAGGATTCATGCAATGGCGGATTCAGGTTATATGTTAACACTTTGAAATTGAAGGATATTGGAGGATTCAGGTTACATGTAGCAAAAAAGATGCAGGAAGTTAAGGGTTTTTGTTAATATTTTGTGACTTAAGCTAACAATTGCTTGTTATTACATGTACATCTCTACATTAGCGCTGTTCATGTAATGCTGTTCATTTACATTGAAATTTCTTTCAGCGTTGAAAATAGGAGCACTTTATAAGAACACTCATTATGACCACATTATTGGCTACAGTGCTGTTTGTAAAGTACATGATGGCAGTGAGTTCAAAGATAACAATTCCTTTATCTCTTTTAGACTAAACATCTCATCCGTCTGCCATTTCGCATTGCACAACTCCACATAAATGTAGGCCTATAATCTCCCTTAGCAAAAAAAATAATCTGTAATGTCAAGCGTCTCAAATAGGAAAAGAAAACAAAAGGTGTGGGACTGCCTTGGAGTGAACATTGCAAGTATAGTATGGAGCAGGATTTATACATGTAAGCCTTGTGCATGCACACACAGCACGCTTGACTGATTTACTTGAATAAAGCACTTCATTAGCACCACTACACAACCTGTGAAAGGTCTAATTATATGGAATGATTCAGATTCAACAGTTGTCCCATCTGTCACATTTTCATTAGCAAACAAATGAACTACATGCATTGTACATGTATGTATTATACACATTGCCAAACTGACTGCCAATCCACTATGTATACGTGGGTATTCAATAATGCGTATTAGGCATATTATGTACACATGCACCTTGTGATAATTATCAGTATGTACGTGTTCCCGTGCATGTATTCACAGCACATGTGTGCAAAGTTTACAAGTAGATCTGTTAACCCCTTGCGTACGGATGACGGAATATGGCGCAACAAAAACAGTGCCACCAGGCCGGATGACGCAATTGGCCGCTGTTTGTGCAGTTTCAATCCATTGTTGGATTAAACAGTGCCACCAGGCCGGATGACGCAATTGGCCGCTGTTTGTGCAGTTTCAATCTATTGTTGGATTAAACAGTGCCACCAGGCCGGATGACGCAATTGGCCGCTGTTTGTGCAGTTTCAATCCATTGTTGGATTAAACAGTGCCACCAGGCCGGATGATGCAATTGGCCGCTGTTTGTGCAGTTTCAATCCATTGTTGGATTAAACAGTGCCACCAGGCCGGATGACGCCATTGGCCGCCGTTTGTGCAGTTTCAATCCATTGTTGGATTATTGTGTATAGGTTACGCTTGACTGCACAAACACATTGTAGCGGTTCGCTTGGCTGCCAGAGCCGCTGCGGCACCACGACGCCTCCCGTAAAATACCGTACTCAAGGGGTTAAATTGGAACCCGTCTGCCATGCTAACTATAACCAGTGAGCAAGGAACTAACCATTAACAATGATATACATGTTATACCAGCAGGTCTAGAAAAGAACTACATGTACATGTACAATGTACTGTATGCTCACCAGAGTGAATTTAATCTGCAACCATGCTTGTACTTGACACATACAGTCGATCTTCAAGCAAGATTCCCCATAACAGACCAATATCTTTTGGCCTTAATTCGCTGATCCTAAAATGTGGTTGACATATCAACAATCTACATGTACTTGCCAAACTGAGTGCGAACATAGCAATGGGGTAAAGTAAATGTATGTATGCAAGTCTGTCATGTCCGCAGTTATTTATTCAAAGCTGTAAATAAATTACGATTGATTTCAGGCAGACGGTGCATGTGTATTTAAACAAACAGAGCAAACTGAGGCACATTGAGGCACATGAGGCAATTTTGTTCCAAATACGTGGCTCCACGGATCTCTGTTCCACTCACCAGATAAATGAATTTGGTCCTGTACTGATGGACACCGAACATTCCGAATAAGATGGCGATGATGTCGATGACCCCTACGAGGACCGGCGTCCACATGAAGCCCACCATGTCGAAGACAAACCGTTCGACCGAGGCAAGCTGCAAAAGCAAGCAAAACATGAACAAAAAAATTTAATTATTAACCTCCTATCAAAAACTCTAAACACCAACTCTCACAGTTTGTGTGTGTTTCAATCTGTCATTTGATAGGTTTTGATCTGTACAACAACTGGGTCGATTTTGGCCAGGTGCACAGGAGGGTTAAAGAAAGTAGAATTTCTGATGTACCTGTAGAGAGTTTTTGTATTCGCATTCAGCATGTCTAGGCGTGGGTGGAGTATACATGTCAAAGATAGGGTCTATGGTTGAGTCTCGGTACATAGTTGAAAATCGTGTACAAAATTAATGACATTCTTTCCCATCAAGTTTAAGTACACCTATAAGAAATAAGCGGACAATAGGAGAGTGTGAGACATTTTTTGGTGTCCCTATTACACCTGACCTGTGTAATTTCCCATCAAGTATCATTAAAAATTGACTTCACACTATTTTTTTTACTTGTTTGGCAGGTACTTTGCTTTACACAATCACTCTTGGAGATAAAAGGCATAAAAGGATGTGTCCGGAATTGCAAAATCTTACACATGTCACTATGTAACTTCAAACGATTTTCAAGTGAATGTGTGAAATTATAAATGCTTTTTATTTTTTCAATTAAGAAGTTTGAGGTAGTACATGTACATGTATGTTACTTTGTAAAATGATCTGCATGGCAAACCTCCACTTTCACACAGTTTTCAATTAAGTTTTAGATTTTTGTTTTAACCCCTTGGGCACGGTATTTTACGGGAGACGTCGGGGTGTCGCAAAGTGCTTATTCCGATGCTCTTTGCACAATGTTTTCTCATCGCCTTCAGAATTCTTGGGAATTTTACTGGGTGAATCTTGGGAATTTGAAATTTGATGAGTGGCCACGCTGCATTTGTGTATTTCTGTACCGCGTGTATTTCCATCGAGATATTTATTGTGCGAAGTCACACACTGATACTAGAATATGAACTTTCAAACTCTGGAGTAAAAGGTATGGTCGTGTTTGTGCATTACAAATAACAAAATAAAGATGGAAACAAGATTAGAACGAATCAACCAGCGAAATTTATTCGAGTTTTGGGATAAAATTGAAAAAAAAAAAAATGAAAAAAAAAAAAAACTTTTTGGGTGCGAGCCGAAAAATAGGGGCGGGTGGTCGAGGACAACCAAACAATTTTGTTTTTTGGCCTAAATACACTGAAGTGCTGCAGTTGTGTCAGACAGATGTACAACAAACTCATGCAGTACATTGTATGTACACTGTTGTCGTAGGTCTGAAGTTTTATATAGATCTGTATATATATTACTGCCAATGCATACATGCATAACTAAACAAAAGGAATTTGCATTGACTTAAGAGAATCCACTTTACCTAGAATACGACATAAACATAAGCCGACGAGCGTGACTCACGTCAATACTACGTTGTATTTATGATTGCTCTCTGTATGGCTAATTAGCGGGGTGTAGTCCTCAAAGTGTGATGCTTACATTTATCTTATTTTTGTTAACAGGCCTACATTACATATAGAGTGTATACATGTATGCATGTTTCACAAAATTCCCAGTTTTGTGGAGATTGGTTTTTTTGGGGCAATAATTATGACTCAAATAATTTATTATCAGGTGTTTGTAAATTGACATACGCCCATGGGCTTCTGTGTACTGATGACAAATAATGTAAACAACATTTTTAGTTCATGCACAACAGGAAGTGGTTTTAAATTCTTCCGCAAATCCATCTCCCTGTACCAACAAATGTTTGTGCCCAAGGGTGGGGACTTTGGTCACTTCTGAAATGACAATCCCCACATTGGGGTGGGGCAGCCCAGGGTAGAGGGGGATGACCGATAAACCTGTGCATACATGTAATCATCAAGGAATTCGTGACCTGTCAATCCACCCCCCAAAGCAGGAAGTGGCCTTATCTTTGGCACACAAATAATTAGACTTAACTGCAAACAAATCCCTTTGAACTTCACACAAAGCCGGAGCACAGCATTGGTTCCACAGCTACTGTATTTCTGCTGTAGTTTCTTTTTCCCCTGTCAGCTGCATACGTGTCCATTGTACGTGGAGAAATTTTATTTCTCCATGATTGTACATGCCAGCACAATGCTCACTCTACCACAATGTAACATGTCCACCAATCAGGGTCATCACGCCCTCTCCATTCACCAGAGTTATTTTTTTAAGTTTCAGGAACGGATCAACAGAGTACTTTTCCCATGGACTGTGGGCAGTATTACCGGAGGCTATTGTTCAATTTTGGTACAGGTGTATACATGTACATGTGTGTAGGTTCTTTTTTCAAATGAACGCTTAGCCAATATTATTTCAAGCGCACTGTGCAGTTGCATACATTGTGAGCCACACAATGCTCACATCACACTGACAAGTACCTGTAACAGTATAATAAATTCTGCACAGAAATGTTAGTTTCTCCCGCCGTCAAATTCTAGAAGTCCCTGAAAAGGGTACAATTATTTATAATCATAACGTGTACCGTTCATCAACTGAGAACGCTACACTTGCATCGGATCAAGAATTTCTATTTTTGGTACAATGGTTTTGGCCAGAGCGATCTGGCGTTTTGATGGAAACAAAATTCCCTGATTTTTCTCCCCGAGTTTTCCCTGATGAATTTTCAAAATTCCAGGATAATTATTTCGACCTATAATATCAAGTTTGACACGTCTTCATTGTTGTTGAAAGAGAGATAAAGAGGGATTTCCACACTAAAAAAACAACAGCCAATCATCCAGTGAAGACGCTGTTTGGCCATGAGACAAAATATAATGGACTGATTTTACTTTAATACCCCCCACCAAAATCGGTAAGGAACAGCAAATCTTGGAAAATAACCATCCATTTGTGTTCATAATTGTATAAGCACTTGGCACAACCTTTAATTTTGAGAATTTTGTTGGGACATTTTAGTGTAATATAGGGGAAGAAAGTTTGTGTTTTCTGTGTTAGAAGTTCTTGGCACCATGTACATGTAATAGTCACTCCAAAGTGTTCACATTCATGTTGATTTCTTCCTCATTTTTCACAGATTTTGCTGACATAAATCTTGAAATAACAGGTTGTGCCACATGTTTAGACAGTTGTTATCACGGAGGGTTGGTTATTTTCCAAGATTTTGCTGTTCTTGACCGATTTTGGTGGGGGGTATTAAAGTAAAATCTTTCCCTTTTCCCTTACACTGGAAAAAGCGAAACTCACTTTCCAGGTTTTCCCTGATTTCCAGGATGTGGTGGGAACGCTGCTTATGGACACCCTGCTTTTATTTTGTTGGACTGTTCGGACACCGTTGGTTTTTGTCATTTCATGTACAAGATTGTATGTATTACAGCTGTGAAATCTGGACACCCTGTGTTTCAATTTACAGCAAATTTGGACTCCCCGTTTTCATATACTGGCTAAAGCCCTGGGTACCGGTGTTGCATGAATATCAGACTCCCTGAAAATTCAACTTGTTGGTTATACCAGTGTATACCGCGCATGGTCAGTTACATGTACATGTAAGTCCTGTGTGTTCTTATTCCTCCATGTGTACACCATGCAGAGTCCCTGCAAGTCCTTTCACAAGTCCTTTAACAAGTCCTTTCGCAAGTCCTTTCACAAGTCCAGTCAGAAGTCCTTTCATAAAGCCGATCACAAGTAACTGGATGAACAATGACAAAGGAATGCCTTTGTCAAAGCTCATTTGAATAGCTTGTGATTGGGATTAGGACTGTAGGGCTTGTGATGGACTTGCAGGGACTTGTGATGGACTCGACTACATCCCTGACCATGTACCAAAAACAATGAGAGACGTACATGTCAGGTTAAGGTTAGGGTTGGGATGAAGTTAAAAGTTATTCACTGCCAAAATATTGTGTTCATATGAAAGCACAATTATGTTGCAACGCATCATGGTAAAGATTAAGATATTTGTGGGAGTCGGATATATATTCACGACACCTGTACTGTATGAACAGAAAATAGTTGTACTGTACATGTACAGACTGTTATGCATGCGAGTCATTGTTCATGTTATTCTGATTAATTAAATTTACATGTATACATATGCATGCAGTTTGTGCAATTTTTGAGACCAAACAAATACATGTATTGTACTGTTTGTCGTTTAGAATGTACAATAAATGTAAATTTTACATAAATTTACATATAAATATAAAGATTCACAAAACTGCCAGATGGTCCATAAGACTCTTCGATCTTAAATCCTTTGTCAGAGTAGAGAAACTGTTCAGGAGCCTGAGAGGTCTGAACAAAGGATTTCAATCACGCATTTCTTTTCACAAGGGAATAATGAAATTGTACACAGGTGTCAGGTAGGCCCTATTCATTCACAATAGAAAAGGGAGTACGTGTACATGTACATGTACTGGTATTTATAACCAATGTGTACAGTACATGTACATGTATGAAAGACTAAATTGGTTTTTTTCTCTTAAAACCCTAACCCTCCAGGGTATTTTGGCTAGAAACCCTGCCAGACGCATCAGATTGCATACTTTGTCACATTGACTTGTGCAGAGAGTGCAGCAAGGTCAAGCTGTCACCACAGATGCACTGTGCTGCATCTGGCAGGGTTAGGGTTTTAATGACCTATGTCTACATGTACAAGTATCTATTTCTTCCCACCTCCCCCCCCCCCCAAAAAAAAAGGAAAAACAATTACAAATTATAGGTTAGTAATTAACTTATTATTTAGTAATGTGGAAAGCAATGTACGTCACAGTGAGTCTGTGTTGCTGTGGAAACTCTTTCGGACTTTGGCGATTACAACACAATTTATAAAAATATTTTTATTAAACTTAGGCCTGAACATGCAGGCCTCTACAGTCAACAGGGGCTATCTTAAGCCAGTTCGGTATCTCAAAGGTCAAAGGTTATTCGGGATAAAATTGCTTACCTAATGTCACGCCATGTTACGTGAACGCCCATTCTGATTGAATTTAACACGGGCGCGTTGTGCAACCACCTTTTGCATTCACACGCGCGCGTTAGGTGACGCGGGTCATTTGGGATAAAATGTCATTGCGTACACATGCACAGTTGAAATACCGAACTGGTTTATTCTTTTTCCACTTGATTTTATGGGTAGATTAGTTATTAGTCCTGGTACATGTATAATTTAAATGATTTTGTCAAACAAATCACAAGGGAAACTGTATAAGCCTATAAACTAAGTAAATTTGAATAAATTTTCAAAGTGAACAAAAAAACTGGCAGAAGCGGGATTCGAACCTGTGACCTCCGGAATACCTACCGTACCGGCGCTCTATCAACTGAGCTATCTTGCCCTTGTTGGCGGTCTCCCAAATTGTCTGGGGCACTAGCATGACTAACGTTTATAGTGCTAACGCTAGTCAGAGTCAAATTAAAACCCAGGTGGTGTATCTAGCATTTTGGTGGCCGTTTTAAGGGTGAAATCACCAGATCATGTCTAAACTAGCTTGAAAATTCCAGCTCTAGGCTCAAGATTCGCCATTAGAGCTGGAAGGAATCCTATAGTATAGGGTAGGTTAGGGTCGTTTAAGATCTTGCCGATATCTTCCGTTTCCCTGAATATATCAACTAAACACTCACCTTGAACTGTAGAGCAGTCATTCATGCAGCTTTTGATCCCCTCAAAATGAGAATATGATCAAGTTAAACCCGAAAAAAAAAGAATTTTTCGTGCAAATCGGTGCATGCACAAACCAGCTGTGTACAAAGTAATGGAGCGGATTTTTGAACATGAACGATGTTTTTCGATCGATTATCGGCCAGCGGCACTACGCGCGCCTCGGGGCTCGATATCCAACGGCTGTTTGCTGAAATACTGACAGCGATCAGCAACAAGCCGTTGGATATCGAGCCCCGAGGCGCGCGTAGTGCCGCTGGCCGATAATCGATCGGAAAACATCGTTCATGTTCAAAAATCCGCTCCATTACTTTGTACACAGCTGGTTTGTGCATGCACCGATTTGCACGAAAAATTCTTCTTTTTTTCGGGTTTAACTTGATCATATTCTCATTTTGAGGGGATCAAAAGCTGCATGAATGACTGCTCTACGGGGAGTTCAAGGTGAGTGTTTAGTTGATATATTCAGGGAAACGGAAGATATCGGCAAGATCTTAAACGACCCTAACCTACCCTATAGGATTCCTTCCAGCTCTAATGGCGAATCTTGAGCCTAGAGCTGGAATTTTCAAGCTAGTCTTAAGTCTAAACGTTAAATTTAATAAAGGCGATAAAGAGTCCAAGTTACTCGGACTAACGACCGTCATGACATGTTTAGTCTAGAAGTTCTGACTGGCAAGTATTTTATTTTCCAATGGATCGGTGACATTTGGGGGTTTTTTTCACCTCATTTTCCACTGATAAAACAAATAAAATTCAGGCGGCCCCCCAAAAAAAGAAGCGAGCGGGGACGCTAAACATGTTTTTTTTTACTTCGCCTAACGTTAGGCCGCCTAACGTTAGCCTGTCTACATCACGCGTTTGCACATAACTGATCAGCAAAAACTCACCATTTGAAGAGCACATATTGTCATCAGTGTACATCTAGCCGTACAGCACCCCATCATGCCGAAAACTTGAGTTTTAGGGCAGTATATACTCACTATACCGTTTGTGATCGTTATACCACGAACTCACAACTCCGCATTTTGATCAAATTCATCAAATAACTGTTTACACCGCGTGCCGAACTACGTCTCTTTTAAAGATCAAAATAGTTCCGCCAAAAACAAATAGTTCTATATTTAAAATAAACAAGTTAATTTCGCATTTAAATTAAAACAAGAGCCTTTCCTAACATGACCCTATATAATACTGTTTTCTAAATACTCTCGCATTCATCACAGAAAGGACAAAGGAAATGAAAGCGAATTGATATTATTTGGGGAAAACAACATTACTATTTTTTGTCAAGTGGTGGCGCTATACATAATTGATGGTTATATTTTTTTTATCCGGCAAATTGAAACTTGGAACACAGGAACGTTCGGGTTGTCAGTTTAGTTACTCCGTTGATCATGAATTGTGCGCTATTGTTTGCTAATTTTCAATACGAACTTTGCGTATGAAGTTGAGGAAGCCTTTCCCAGTTTTTGGAATTGGTCATGTCACAACTCGGCTCTGAAATTTTGTAACGCCTGCAGCTTGCTCGACAGTGCCACAACGGGAGTCATCACTGTAAGTACAGGCCGAGCACGTGGACCAACTAACCTCGGGTAAATGCGCGCGCTGTTTGAAGATGATGTAGTCACACTGTGGCAGTATGCCTGGAAAGATTTTACTTAAATACCCCCCCCCCCCCCCCCCCCCCCCCCACCAAAATTGGTCAGGAACAGCAAAATCGTGGAAAATAATTAACCCTTCTTGATAACAGCTATCTAAATATTACTTCCAAAAATGTAAGGCTCTCCGTTAGCCTTACAAGGATATGTGATTTTGGTCCCCGTAACTCAATGGGGTTTGCAATACGCTCTTGCGATATCTGTTACAATGTTCCAGAATTCCACTTTCCCAAACCTTAATCTCCCCAGAAGGTTATCCAATCCCTCCTACATATCTTTTAGACTTTTGCGGCCCATATGCGGAACATTGAAACGGACAATTTATTGAGTAATGGAGTTTTTACTCACCGACCGACGTATGCAGCCAAAATGAACATGGCGTCGCACAGCTGACTGATACAGTCCACCAGAATGCGCATGCGCGTGGATTTTTCGAAGAAATTTGGGGCTCGACCATTTTTTGAAGGAGGGGGGTGCATCTTGTCTACATCGCGCAACGGTGATGTGTGCAACGTGAACAAAATAATGACCATCGATCCAGATTCTGCTTTATTCTGGTTTGCATAAAATAAAAGCTCGCATTGGCAAAAAATAGCTACGTGGCTACCCGCCATGACATTTAGACGTATGGGCATAACAAACATTGTCAGGCCAAGGAACAACACTAGGTATAATAGCGCGCCAATAATTTATCACATTGCACACATCACCGTTGCGCGATGTAGACAAGATGCACCCCCCTCCTTCAAAAAATGGTCGAGCCCCAAATTTCTTCGAAAAATCCACGCGCATGCGCATTCTGGTGGACTGTATCAGTCAGCTGTGCGACGCCATGTTCATTTTGGCTGCATACGTCGGTCGGTGAGTAAAAACTCCATTACTCAATAAATTGTCCGTTTCAATGTTCCGCATATGGGCCGCAAAAGTCTAAAAGATATGTAGGAGGGATTGGATAACCTTCTGGGGAGATTAAGGTTTGGGAAAGTGGAATTCTGGAACATTGTAACAGATATCGCAAGAGCGTATTGCAAACCCCATTGAGTTACGGGGACCAAAATCACATATCCTTGTAAGGCTAACGGAGAGCCTTACATTTTTGGAAGTATCTAAATATGTGGCACGATCCGTTATTTGAACTTATTTCAAGATTAATTTGTGTCATGAGAATCTGTAAAAATTAGGCAGAAATTAACATGTAACTTGTTAGGTCCTATAGAAGCTATGTGCATACTTTGAGTGACCATACACTGTGCCAAGAACATCTAACACAGAAAACACAAACATTCTACCCATATATTGCACGAAAATTCTCCAACTAAATTCTCAAAGTTAAAGTTAATAAACCTTTTCGACATTCTCAAGTCAAAGCATCATGGGAACTGCATCAGCTCTAACTGGCATTAGAATGGACGTGATTGGTTGCATTGGTCATGCTTGCAAAAATCCTCTTCTGATTGGCTAATAATGTTGACATTATTAGCTGTTCTAATTGCAGAAATTTGCATTCATCAGTAACTGGTACCCTGAGAGGGATTCCCCAATTATTTCCTTTATTTTATTGCCATTTAAAATTGATTTTTCTGGTTATTATTTTCCTTATGTTCCATGCAAAGATATGTTAAAAGGGTATTGCTCAACTCATGACAGATATTTAGCATAAAATCAATTAATATTTGGACAGGTTCACAGTGCCATAGGTTTTTGTATAAATTACATGGTTTGTTTAGCCTCCAAACCCACAATGCATTGAGAATGTGGAAAAGGTTTATTGAGTTTCTATGCAATATCACATTCACAACAAATAGAGGTGTCCTTTTAACCCTAACCCTCCAGGCATTTTGGATAACCCAGCCAGATGCATCACCATCAGATTGCATAGTTTGTCAAATTGACTTGGCTGTGCAGCTGTGTAAATCTGAGACAAACAAAAATTACCACACAAAATTCCCATAGGGTTGTCTAAGGGGCGTGGTTATTGATCTGCCATGACATAGCCATAACACTCAAACCATTGCCATAACGAGCCATATTTTGAATGAATTTTCAAAGTGAGCAAAGGAAACTAGCAGGAGCGGGATTTGAACCTGCAGCCTCCGGGATACTGTACCGGCGCTCTATACTAACTGAGCTGTCTTGCTCTATGTTGGCGGTCTCCCAAATTGTCAGTGTCTTTGTTTGGGGGCGCTAGTCAGAAGTCATAAACCCATGGGTGGTTTAATGTGATTTTGCAATATTATAAGCCATAACAAATACTGCAAATGGTGGGCAAATGCCAGATTTCCAACTGTTATTTCACCCTCTGGTTAGAATTATTATTAAAAGGGGAGGGGGGGCGGCGAGTCGGTACATGTATTGAGAAACTGGACCATTAATACCATTTTTGCCTCGAATAAACCACATATTTTGTACACCAAATAATCTGTGCAGAAGTCTACTGTAAAAAAAACATCAGTTAAACCCCTGCCTCATAGAAGAAACCTGCCTTAGTTGTAGCTGAAGTCCTTTTCACATGACACAAAAAAACTCACAATGTTTGGCATCATGCGAAAAGGGCTTTGGCTATTAGTCTGTGCCATAAAGATACATGTACTGTTGATTGAGGAGTCACTACGGCCTTACCCCCCTAGTGATCATTATGCTTAATTGACATTAATTGCCAAGAGATTAATGGAGCCCTGAATACAGCCAGATTATAACCGTTAACCCCTTGCCACTGGTTGACACAAATACGTGCAGATTGAAATTGCCACGTCAATTTCTGCATTTTCAATCCATTATTGGGGTATTGTGTACGTTATGCTTGGCTGCACAAGCCTCTTGTTTCCGTTTTGCTTGGCTGCACAAGCCGGCCTGGCGCCCATATGAAATCCAGTGTCAAGGGGTTAACAGCTAGGACTCTTGGCCATTAACCCTAACCCTCCTCAATCCTCCAAAATCCTCATGGTGATTTTGGAGGATTGAGGATGAATGGTGATTGAAGCACCGGAGGATTTTAAGGGATTGAGGATGAATGGTGATTGAAGCACAGAAGGATTTTGGAGGATTGAGGATGGTTTCCAGCAATAAGGGCATAGGGGGTTAGGGTTAAAATATTGCGGAAAGCACGATTAAAGAGGAATGCATCGGCCAATGCAGGAATTTCTGTAGAGGGATTATAAATTCAAAGAAGGTCATGGCTCGATTCACACTAGACTGGTGGACCAAGTCCAGTCATTGATGAGGCATCTCACATTTCGCACCTATTAAGACTGTCTCATCGTCTTTTGCTTGACAAATTGTCAATCATTAGAAACTTCGTCTCGAAGCGTAAAATAGAGTTAACGACGCACAACATGCACAGAATGACCTCAGTGAGTTTTGATAAGCAACTAGTCTTGAAGAAATTACTCTAGGTCCAGTGGATCCATAATAGACCTTTATCATGCTGTCACCATCTTTGTGTTTTCCCTGGATGCATTAGCAATTATGAATAGTGATTACAATTATTTAATGAAGGTGCCAGACTATTTTTCCTTCCAGCCTCGGTTTGGTTACATTGATTTTAATAGGAGAAAAACATGATGGCTGTACCATAATAAAGGTCTATAGCCTGATGATATGGTCAAGTGGGTATTTGTATGAAAATTAGCCCTGAAGTTAACCATTGCGAAGTTCATTGGAATAATTAGCAAATTTGTTACGAACGATGCCGCATGATTGCTAAATCTTGGATTCTCATTCTATTTCTGCAAACATGTTGCCCTGTAGTAATAAGGATCAAATTGAGCACAGAAAGTTGACCATGATCAAATCAACATGTACAAATTGTAACTGTTCTCAGACATACATTCTATTAAAGCACCATTCTGATTACTTTTATAAAGGAAGGCAGTCACCACAGGAGTACATTGTACATGCATTTTGCACATGTAGGCCTCACTGTGCATGGAAATACATTAGCTGATAAATACATTCATCAGTTTCAAGGAACACAAAATGCATTGATGATCAATTTCTGGTTTATATGAGGCATACTGTGCTGTGTTATCTCACAAGTGTACGTAAGTTGAACAATAATGTAGTGCATACCACAAGGCCAAAGGTTTAGTGGATTGTCGGACGTAAGACGCACTACATTTTTCCATGTTTCATGAGCGCGAATGGGATAATTAGCCTTTTAGAGGAATGGTGGACACAATAGGAGGGCGCTATTTGATTTGGGTAAACCTTTTGTGCCATACAAAAGGTTTACCCAAATCAAATAGCGCCCTCCTATTGTGTCCGCCATACCTCCTAAAAGGCTAATGGATTTATCTTCAAACAAACTTCATGCGCAGTAAAGATGGAACACGCACGCTGCACACGAAACCAGAATGTACATGTACGTACAATTAACGCACGCACGCACATCAATAACATTCTGCGTTTTCTCATTTCAACCTATTAGAACAGCGCATTGCGCAGAGTGTGATATGGGCTTTGTGATGTATCACACTTATTGCCATGGATCGACCAATCAGGATCGAGGATTCGAGTTTGCTTGAAGATAAATTCGTGTATTCCCATGTTTTTGTCAATGTGTTAAAATAGCCTGTATGGACAGTGTACATACGTGTATACACATTCAAATAAATATAAATTACAGCATACCATTGGCAATTTATTTCCATTATAAGTATAAATGGTGATGCTAATATTTTTCTAATTCGACCGGAAAGGGGAAATAGAGTTGTGTAAAAGTGCACGTTAAGGGGAAAATGTAAGTTGGGGCGAAAAAGTTATTCCGCCTTAACGTCTTAGGTACCTTTTCTAGGCAGAATTTTACCATCGCAAATGTTTTTATTTTGATCTAAATGTGTTCTAAATAGCATAATTCTGACGTCGGGTCGAATCGGGTAAAGTTTGGGTTAGATTACAGTAAAAATAAATTTGTGCACAACTCTATGGGATTTCACCTTTACGTTGAACCTAGCGTAATATATATTCAGACTGGCATTGCAGACTGTATGATGTCAAAAAGAATTGAGGTTTGGCATATATATTTATATTTGCAGATGCTAAGAAGCACATACATGTAGCGAGAGCTGATGTGTATTGATGGAACTTCCCTACTTATTAGTCTGGACGCTTTTCTGTGAGTAACTTTAGGGACAATTATCAAAATTTCAACAACAACAAAATTAGTTTTTTAAAAGAATTTTTTAACCATAAAAATAATTTCAAAGAGTGTGATATTTTTTTAGCAGGCCAGGTGCCAAATCAAGTGTCATAATTATCCTCAAACTTGTTCAAAATGTTTATAATTGCTTTTACAAGGCTTTTTCACTGTCCAATTGAAATATCCCAAGAAATACCCTAGGAAGAATAAGGTACAGTCATATGGGAGATTCGTTGACCAACTTGAAAAAGTTTGTGGTGTGGTGTATTGTGAATCACCAAAGTCCCGAATTAGCCAAGCTGACGTCGTCCACCAAACGAGGCTAGTGCAAAATGAAAATCACCGTGTCACTGGATGCACCAACCAATGGCAACGGCCCTTACATTTATGCATAGCGGCCATCTTAGAGGGTAACCTCTTTTTCACCAGGGACAGGAATGGGTAGACCTTTTGTGCTTACATTGTTGTAAAATTTGAATGACAAAGACCTGAATGATTGGCCACTGCACATTAGGTATGTTGTGAATTGTCTGAATTACACTCAATGGAGATTGAGTGCAGAAATTAATGTAATAATAATAATAGACATTTGTAAAGAGCAACATATTAGGGCTGTCCCAAATATACCGAATATTCGATATTCGATTGTCAAGAGAATATTCGAATACCATTTTGCCAGTTCGAATATTCGAAAAGATATGCACGTACAGATACAACTCTGATGCTATTTTAACCCTAACCCTCCAGGGTATTTTGGCTAGAAACCCTGCCAGACGCATGATTGCATACTTTGTCACATTGACTTGTGTGCAGAGTGCAACAAGGTCAAGCTGTCACCACAGATGCACTGTGCTGCGTCTGGCAGGGTTAGGGTTGATAGAAAAGTTACCGCGCTATTAGTAGTGTCAAATGCCGCATTTGTGTCAATCATAACTTTTTGTGGATGGATCGAGGTTTATTGTTCCCGTCCGTAAAACCCTTGATACAACAGGGGCATGCAAAAAATTGCTGTTTGAACGGTCTATAATATCAATCGCCATACGTAAAACACCGGCGTGCTTTTACGTGCAATGTTTTTTTTACCGGTGCGGCATGCACTGAATAACTTGAGCGGCGAGTATTGAATATTCGAATATTCGGTCAAACCCAGTTTTGAATATTCGAATACTATATTATTCGAAAATGAACAGCCCTACAACATATCCACCAAGACCACGGTGCTCAAGGCGCTACATTATTACTCCTGCTCATCGTGCCCATTAATCATTCCTGGAAACCACCTCAGCTCCCTGGGGAGTATACAGCCCGGACTGCAAGTTAAGCGCACATGGGCTAATCAAACACATAACCGTCACTGCCCTCACAGGTACCCATTTACTCCTGGAGCAACTTGTGACAAAGTGACTTGCTCAAGGACACAAGCACCATGACCCCAGCCGGTCTCGAACCCACAATCTGCAGTATCACCGAGATCTTGAGTCCGGTACACTAAGCCACGAGGCCACAGTGCTCCACAGTAGAAACTACAGGTTGAAATAACCTCCAAAAAACTGACTCAAAATATTTGATCACTCCCATGTATTCGTTTTGTTTTTTTAACCTAATTTCTCAACCTCAACTGCACCTTAATTCAAGTTATGGTACATTCACCAATGTATCATCGCCACTGATGGTGATGAGTCAGCTTTGTACAAGGTGTTCCAATTTCAAGTCCTGAGTGCTCCAAGCTTTGTTCGGTTGATTAAACCCTCGGAGAGCGCCGAGTCTTTAAAGGAAGAGATCTGTCCATTCTTATAGAGGACTCTGACGTCTGCACGACGTTCTTCATACATTTGCACTGAAATGCATGTTGTCTTTGTTTTAAACGAGGCACATTTTCTGTTTTGATGTCGTACATATGGAAGAGCCCACACTGTATAGTTTATGAGGGTGAGGTCTCAGAGGGAAGGGGGTAAAGCAATTGTATGCAATTAGATTTATAAGCTAGCAGCCTAGTAACTGGGGTGTCACAATATTTACAAATAAGATCACTACGGCCAATAAAAGTATAGCCCCTCATGTCTCAACAAAAGCGTCCTCTATAGTTTGTGGACACTGTCGAAGGCCGTTTCTATCCGTCCATGAGACTTCATTCGGCTATGCATGTACGTGTAGAATGTTTTCCCTGTCGGTGCTTCCCGCCTTTGGTAAGCCAATCTCAAGTTCCCGAGTTTCGTAATTTCGGCGATGGCATATCAAAGAGTACTCGTACCGCACCACATGAGGTCCGTATCACGTACTCCAGGGGGTTCGCTTTTGTCAGTGACAGCTCACTCGGAAAGCAGGGCTTCAAATGCAGTCTGCAAGACCAATTATTTACATCACGCTGGGGAAGGAGGAGGGGGAGGGGGAACCCTGGATTGAGGGGGAGACCGTTTATAATCGCTACGACCCCTCATTTTCTGCTTTCTCACAGTGTTCTGTCTTTGCACCTTCTGTTTGGGAGCCATCCGACGCTTTCCCCCCGCTGGCTGTATCGCTCTTTCCATCTGCGGAAATAAGAGAAAGGATGGAAACATCAGTTGTGTGCAAGTGATTCAGTGGCATTACATTTGATGAGTTAATAGACACAAGGGAAATTAATCAGTGAAAGGTATGGTTTACTTCGATATATATGCACTTGCACGCGCATACTCTAAGATCATTTGAAGGCTGTCTGACATTTGATCAAGATATGTACATGTACATTACATTGCCAGCATTTCAAAGTCAAAAAGAGGTACTGCGGCCTAAATACTTATTTATGGCGGCATTAATAATATCAGGATGCACATACTGAAATGCCAGAAGTGGGCCCACCAAGACACCAGACTACAATTTTCAACATGATGCCTGTATAAGTTGGGCTCGTGTCTTTTTATCCTCCTGTCACGGCGGATAAACTGTCGTGTATTTATTCCATTAAAGATATCTTTGGTGAATCAAATCCAGTCCCCAATTTAGCTTACAATGCCTCACATTTTGCCCACGTGACAAATGTTTTGAAAAGAAGATTATCTTTTTTGTAGGAAAAATTGGCGGTGGGCACTTGCACTACATCATGATTTAAAAAGTGATAAACCACCATCCAGAAAGTAAATCAGCACATTTTGTTGGATGCTGCAGTCTATCACCTTCATGTACACACAAACACACACACCAGCCTTGGCATTTTGCAGCAACCCAAATGAATTCAACAAAATGCAACAGGCATTTGTTTGTATGAGTCCTGCCAAATCCAACAAAATCCAACTGAAATTTTACTAGAGGTCTGCTTCCACCCGCCTATTTATTACAAGAAAATCCAACCTGTATATTAGCTTCCAACGTGCAAAATACAACAATATCCAACACACTATGTGCCGTCATTTGTGTGGACTGCTAAATAAATCGATCAAATTACCAACAGCTTTTTTTTCTTCTTCAAATGTTTGGATTTTGTTGGATTTAGCAGGGTTAGGGTTAGTACAAGTTTCAGCACTGCCCTTTAGAGTCAAGGTAACATGTGTGTCAGACATCAGACCCAAGACATAGGAAAAACGGAATCTTACCTAAAGCCAGACTGTCCAGCCTCCCGACCAAGTCGTCACCGGACGCTGTCGTGCCGACATCTAAGATGTCGGGTAAGGCATTCCGTCGACCCGTCCTCCCCGTGGTTGTAAAATCTGTCAAGTTTGTCACTACCTCGGCCATCGTGCTGCCAACTTCTCATCTCTACAGGAAGGAGAGAGAGAGAAAAAAATTAATCAGAGTTTGTGCAGGGTGTTACTGCTCGCTAGTCGTAGCCTTGTTGCCATCGTGTGATTGGCCAGCGAGATTCTGTGTACGTTGCTGGCTGCAAGACTGTGGTTATCAAATTAGAAAAAGGGCAATCTTTTAAGTGTACTCCAACCTGTTTTTAACAATCTGTCAAAAAGAAATGCCAAAAACATAAAATACCCAATTTTAGGAATCCAAGTCGGCACACGTGATCCAAAATCAGATGCTTTACTACTAAACCCACCTGAGCAGCTTGACCAAATGGGCTTATTTTGTTTTATTCAATGCTTATAAATATGTGACCCGCTCCAGAAAAAGGTGATATAAGTCGCGCTATGCATTTACGTGTAATGGCCCTTTCAACGTTGAGAGGGTGAAATTTTTCTTCAAAATTCATTATTTGTTTTTTGTCTTTAATGACATCTTAATTATCTAAAGTTTCAGGTTTGGTGCACAACAATTTTGATTTCAGTGAATAAAGTGAAAAAATTACCTTTTTAGAGTGCATTGTTCCATTGCATTGTATTAGAACTAGCTATTTCAAAGCCTGTTTTTTCTGTTGTGCAATTTGAACTCCATAGAACTAATTAATATGCAAAAACGCGATATCTCCAGAACGGAAAGGGCTTTGGAGCTCTATCATGTACCAAATGAAAGCCTACATTGTGGGCTTTCCAAACATAAATAGAACTCATTTTGTATATTTTGCGACATAATATACCTTTTTCCGGAGCGGGTCACATATACACTACACACTGGAGGAACTACATGTATATATTCACGAGCGAATATTAGCCAATCACAAAAGAAGGCAACAAGACTAGGACTTAGGGGTGTGCATTTACAGGTAGTAAAAGAACCAGGTACCTGATTGAAAAAAATACGGGTACCCGGGTACCCGTTAAAGAAACCCAACCCAAAACGTCCAATCCCGGAAGTTGCAATAATGTCTTTCTCTGAGATTCAAAAGTCTGATTTCAGACAAAAGTCTGAAAAATATCATGCCTGTCCAGTAAACATGATCACTTCTCCGCCATTACATGTTCCAGTACGTGCATGCGCCGGCATATCACAAAAGACAGAAGCTTTATACACAGTTGTATTTATTGTAGAATGAGGCATGCTATTATGTCTGGTCGAGGCTCTTTATCCATACCCAGACTACAAAAACCACAACCGGTAAATTCCCTTTATTGTCAATTTTCGTGAGCGTCACGGTCATAAACATGAAATCTGTGCTGGTTTCCCATGTAGTCGGGTTTCAATTTTGAAAATTCCCGACAAATAACATTCGAAACCTTTCCTTTTTCATTTTCTGGGAAGTTACTAAGAGATAATGTAAAGTTGTACGGGTACTCGATTCCATAATCTGGAACCGGTTCCGATGCACACCCCTACTAGGACTGTTTAGTTACAAAATGAGAAGAGCCTAATGCTGCCTTACGTAGAGGGGTTATGTATTGCCAGAGTTTCAAATCGAGCAGGTCAAGTTTGAGTCGCTCATTGACTCCAGAAAGTTCAAGAAACTGCAGGGCCATTTCTTGATCCTTTTTTTATGGTATGATATACACGCAACATTGGTTTAAGATGGCAAAAATGTTGCAGGCAGAGTAAAAAAAACAATTCAAACAATTTTGTACTTAAAATTATGGTCCTGGTGCTGTTGAAAATCTTTTTGTGAATTCTCCTCCCCCCCCCCCCCCCCCCCAAATCAAAAGGACAATTGGAAATGGTACTAGAAACTTTTAGGTCGTTTAGATGGATCACAAAGACTAACTAAAGATAGCCTCTCCTGTATTACTCTTTGCGTTCATTGTTCTTTTTTTTATTTAATTGACCTTAATTATTAATTACTTGTGTTAATTACTGTTATTTATCATTATTATTATTATATACGTATTATGCTTAATATATTTGTTTGTTGGAGCATGGAGAGAGCAAAATATGTTTCACCGAACCGAACCGAACCGAACCGGACCGGACCGAACCGAACCGGACCGAACCGGACGCAATAGATTTGCAGCCCGCACCGAGGGAAGTACATGTTCCATCACCCCAACACATATTACATACACATGTACATAACATATTTGGGGACCTTTTTCTCCACTGCATCTCTAGTTCCAGAGCTAACTATCATTGTATAATGAACGTGAGCACATTTTAGATTTTATCACTAGCTCTGAAGAACCCCCACTGAGTTCATTAATTGGAACAGAGCTAGCTCAGCTGCCCTCTGTCTGAACATAGCCAACGTTATCATCACTTGGAAGATCCTATCCAGCTGTCTTGTACATGCTGTGCAGACATTAAATCCCCAGTTGACAAGCACAAGTATGTATTTTTGTTTGTATACTGTAATCACTGAGTTGACAATGATTGACTCAATGCACACCCACCAACCAGTCAATGATTAATTTATTTGTTTGAAAGAATATGCATATGTTGTTCATTCATGCGTCTCAAATGTGCCTCACTCTGAAATAAATAAAAATTCATCCTTTCAATCATCCCATTTTGTTTGTTTATTTACATTGCTGGATTAGAAAGCTCAGCACTGATTGCAAATTTCTGCTTGTATACACACATGGTCCATGTACTGTGTGCACAGCTGAACTTTAAAAGTACAGTGATCATTCACGCACATTTTTGAAAATATACATGGCTTGTTAAATTGTGACTGATCAACTGTAAACCAGTTCCCATTGACAAGTTTGGATTTTCCTCTCCGCCAAGTGCACTCACTACCATCCGAATCCACCATACCCATCCCTCACAAGCACTCGAGATCGGCCACATGTTATACATGAAACTGGCGACACTCGCTTAAACCGGCAACACGATACCTACCTCGACGAGTGCAAACCAATTTGGCCGGCCAGGGTCCAAAAATAGCTCGTCTTCGGCCCCCCCGCCACACGCCACCGCACGCTGATCGTTACAAAACATATCGCGGCATATTGCTTTAAAAATAGAACCCGGTGACATTTCTCACAGATGCACGTGTTGTTGACCTCCCCATCTTCTGTTGGAGAATGGTCTAAGGCTGGTTTGTCAGCTGAAAAGCCGTCTTCCCAAAATCCCTTGAGCTTGCTGGGACAAATACAGAGAACTGAGCTGCATATATCGATGTACATGTATACAGGCAACTTTCTTGGAGTCAATTACATGTTCAATTTGTTACTTTTAGTCAGGAAGTCGGCAATTGTTTTTCTTTCCATATGCACCAAAAAAACATAATCAGCCAGATTAAAAACATGTTAAATTCACTGTCCCCTTCCTTGTTTAAATGAGGGGAGGAGGAGATTTTGTCCAAAAATAGAGGGAAGCGGGGAAAATGCCACCTAATCGATTTGTGGACTACACATATTGATGTCAGTGAAAGCCATCTTGAAAAAAAATGGGGTTGACGATCTTGGAAAATATTGCCCGGCAGAAGCTTAAAATAGAATTTTAAAAGGGACCGCCTTTTTTTTTTGAATGGCAGGACACTATAGCATTTTTTTATAATTTGCCTAAATTATTTATAGACCAATTTTGATATTTAATGCAAATGTAAAGTTAGTTTTCGTCAATTGGTTTTTCATTCCACTTTTTACCTTCTTTTTTGCATTCCGAAAAGCCACTGTGGAATTTATGGTAATACTGTGGCGTGTCATTTCAAGCGTGACAGCCGAAAGGTCATTGCGTGCATAACAAGGGATGAGTCTCATACCTTGGCAATATGGTTTACACTTTTGGAAGTTTTATAGGGTTGTTCATTTTCAAATAATTTAGTATTCGATTCAGTGCATGCCGCACCGGTAAAAAAAACATTGCACGTAAAAGCATGCCGGTGTTTTACGCATGGCGATTGATATTATGAACCGTTCGAACAGCATTTTTTTGCATGCCCCTGTTGTCACTATGAACATCTAACAAAAGAAAACCCACGCAGTCCTTTGTTTGTAACAAAGGACTGCGTGGGTTTTCTTTTGTTAGATGTTCATAGTGTGTATCAAGGGTTTTACAGACGAATAAACCTTCGTCCACAAAAAGTTACGTATCTGTACGAGTATATATATTTGTTTGAATATTCGAACTGGCAAAATGGTATTCGAATATTCGCCTGACGATCGAATATCGAATATTCGGTATATTCGGGACATTTATTGAGGATTGCAGATGCCCAAATAGAAAAAAAAGAAGTAGTTTTTGTTAAAGATAAAAACATACAATTTGAAAATTCCCAAGAACAAAAAAATCCAATTTGTGGAAAAGCATGCACAGGGTTCGAAAGTAGGCACTGTCTTTCACTGTTCCGGGAAGAAATTTGGGGGGTAAAAATAAATTGTAGTCACACTAGCTTAAATTTGGAGTGGTGTTCTCTGTGCTGCTCTGATCAAGAAGTGAACATAATATGCAGCCAGAAACTTTCAGGATAATGACTTTGTGTCGGCCGCACTCTCCCAACCACTCCAAATGGCCCTTGGGCAAAGTCCACCAGGGCGGGTTGTTTCTCCCGAGTGATCTGCAGATCAGAACGCCAACTCACGGCTAAAACATTTTTCCGTTGTCAGTCTGTAGCAGTTTTTATACTGCCGGGGAGAAATTAATGGTCTGTTGGCACGTACATGTAACCATGCCTGTGTTCATATCCACAATTTGAGTAAACAATGCATGTGTTTGTCGCACAGTGTTTGTCGTGTTTACAAGGATATGTTTTTGCACTTGTTCAATCTGGGATGGATTTGTGTTTTTACAGTCTATATATTGCGCTGTAAGGCATTCTTAAGTCCCATCCCAAATATGCATGGATCTTTTTTTTCCCAATATAGGATGATTTCTAGGCCGACGCTAGGAACACATCCCCCGCACTTTCAGGATTGTATCGACATGTGAGGATTAACCCTCAAAGAGAGTGGGCAGAATCCACCCACCATTTTTTTTCACAATAGTGTCTCGTTGCTTTTTTTTTTCACGCTGAGCCTTTCTGGAATTTTTTGGTATTGTCTTGGGCACATTTTGACACCTAATTTATAAAAATGGGGGTGCCGTTTTGGTGCAATGGAACTTGTTCAGACGGTGATTGCAAACTGCCGTGATCACTTCAAAGTTCAGTGACCTTGCACATAGAAACCATGCTTCCACAGAACATATGTTGCGGAGTGTATAATGTATCATATTACTACAAAAAATCTTTGATTAAATGGAATGAAATTTTGCACAGGTAATTGTCATTGGTATCCTCATTTGCATATTTAATTTCACAAAAATTTGTTTCTGTTTGGCCTTGATCTGGGGGTGGGGTGGAATCTGCCCCTCCCCCTCCCCCTGTGGCCTGAAAAAGCAGGCTCTTTGAGGGTTTTAAGAATCTGCCTGTACTCTCCAAAGGAATATTTCTTTTCACGACTGTCCACTCCCAACAAAATTCTGCATGCTGATACCCTTTGCTGTTTTTATTGTTGCCATGTCTGCTTTTCAATGGAATTGCCCATTTAAGGATTGCTTCAAAAGCACTTTTTGAAGAAACTTCAGCTTCTTGAAAGTGTCCAACGTTTTGCAATGTTTGCACGTGTATCGCTGGTGTTACGATGAAATTGATAGGGTACCAATGATTTTCCCGCACTGTTAAAAATTCCGTAAATTGTTTTGTTCCCCTTTTAAAAACAATCACCGTATTTTAGTTTTAACAGATTTTGGACGTAAAATATGGTAGTGACCTAAAAAATATCACGTGTCCGTAGTTTTCGTGTTTTGTACACTTTGTCAAAATTTGCTTTAAATGTACAGCAACACTAACAAAGTGTTGTTTATTTACAGAGAATCTACTGTTCTCCTACACAAATCTCATTACGCAGCAACTGACCAATCAGAACTGAAGAAATTTGTGTTTACAAAAGCTAAACGGCAAACTGCGCGCATGCGTAAAGGTGATATAACTGCACAGTATCCTTACGAAAATCGCATTGATACATTCACACGACCAATCTCGGTGATCGTCGCACGGATGTCGCATCGATGCAAA
Source organism: Hippasteria phrygiana (assembly GCA_037893225.1). NCBI lineage: Eukaryota > Metazoa > Echinodermata > Asteroidea > Valvatida > Goniasteridae > Hippasteria > Hippasteria phrygiana. The sequence continues at coordinate 1,440,744 of JAZGUH010000008.1, read as the reverse complement.
ATTTTGGAGGAGGTCTCGATCCCTTTCACGAACCACACGCATGCGATTTGGTGACAGAGATACACTTTCACACGGCACGGAATCCGTACGTTTGTGACATCGATGCAATTTCATTGCACGGGACCCGTACGGTTTCCAACGGTCGTGTGAAACGGGCTTAAGAGAAAGATATATCCCCAGGTAGCACATATCCTCTGGTAGCGCTCGCATGGTCAATTTATCATAATCTACAATGTATATTTATGTACAACGGGAACCTGTTTCGCCAGGGGGCCGGCTACATGTACGTGTGGCCACTTTTTTTTCTATTTCTCCCCTGGGAGGTATTTTTGCACAGCTTGGACTTTCAAATAGGAAATTTCCAATGTAATTTATGTCAGTGATGATTTTGTTTTGCTTTTGCGGTAATCTTTGCAGTTCAGCACACCCGGGGCGATGTTCCATCTAGCCGACGGTTTCAAAAAGCTGATGCATCCTCGATTTTGGGGAAAAAATTGTTTTCACACCATAACAATATGCCATTCACAGTTTGCGAACCCATTTGAATGTTATTGAATGCTTAAGGGCAGGAGAGCACGGCCGGGACGACTAATCACAGGAGATTGATCTTGATTGGTGCAAATTCTGGCTCGACAGTCTGTCCACCTGGGAAAAGCAGCTAGCAAGATTGAATCAGAGAGCTTATCAAAGGATAATTTGATTTGGACTTGTGTGCGGCAGTGTTTGTTTGCAAGGAGTTTTAATTTGTTTTAATTTTGTTTTTTTGAGGTTGTAAATTTAAAGCCTTCGTGATTTTTAAACCAATGAAACATCCTCGGACTTTCTGAAGGCTCAATGAAGTGAGTCTGCGATTTAGTTTTATAAGCCTGTAATGGTATCACCTATTAAAAGCTAAAAAGTGGGGAAAAGAGGGTGCAGTTTGCAGCTGACTGAGAACAAGTGGAAAACACATACACTTTACAGTGTCGTTTAAAGCTCTTTTTCCTTGTTTTGAGGGTGTCACCCTAACGAAACAAAAAAATTTCAAAATGAATTGCTAATTTAGATAAGTTGAGAGCTTCCAGTGAGACATTGCACACACAAAAATCAACTGACGATAACAAATAAGTTTCAAATTCTGATTTAAGAGCGGGACAGCACTTTTTCAAATTCTTGCCAGAACCCTATAAATGTCCGGGGTCCCAATTATATATATTGATACACAATTTTTAATGTTTTCATTATTATTAATTTTTTTTATTATTAAAAAAAAAAAAAAAAAAGTTGGGGGGGGGGGGGGGGGGGGAGGGGTGGTGAGGAGGAGTGAGGGTAGGGGGAGTGAGGGTAGGGGGGGCACCACAACATTTCCCCTAATACAAAAATATTGCCAATGACGTTTTGGCAAGTCCACAGCTGCAAATCTCCCAAGTAGCCACATTGAATATCCAAGGGTTCGTTCATTATTAATTAAAGCAGTCCATAAAAAATATCTTAATGATCCGTTTTCATAGGGAGGATCAGAAAACGATCCCTATGGGCTCGCTGAAATAAGCGGATACCGTCTTCAATTTCCTAAAATAACAGCTTAGAGTTAAAGAAAAACATCACTGCAGGCGATCCGTGAAATTTGCAAGCCAACAGTGGTAATATGAAACGGCATGTATATTCAGATGTAATTACCATCGGTCAGTGTATTTATACCACGCGTCCAAAGCCCGAAAGACTACCGTTTCCACGTGCCCTCTAGTCAAGTATTCTAAAACTGCATCAACTTGGTATTAATCGATACCGATGCATGTACATGTATATTTAAAGTCGATTTCTGAAGTGTACATGTTGTGAATATAAACAGCTATTTTTGAACGTCTCCTTTTAGGCTCTTATATACTTGGTGTCTGGGGAATTCTGTTTTTATCTCAACTTGGTTTGGCAACAAAGTCATGTACAATTACTCTATATTTCTTGAGGACAACATAAAACCATGGGGATAATGGTATATTACCCCCCCCCCCCCCCCCCCCCCCACTTTTTTACCACAGGGGAGGTCCATTAATTTCCAGGAATTTCACTAAAAAATAATTATTTGTAAGCCTATATAATATTTCCAACGAAACCACGGCAAAACGTATGTGGTGCGTACATATGTTTTGAACAGTGCTCTTACATTCTTATCCTAGCCCCCCCCCCCCCCCCCCCCCTCGAGTGTCTCACTACAAATTAGAAAACAGTTGTGGTACATACTACATGTATTTTATGACATTTTAAGTTTGGACAAAATTATGCACACAAGAAAGTATCATTTTTAGTGTATGGCATAAAGTAGGGCTGTTCATTTTCGAATATTTACTATTCGAATATTCAAAACTAAGTTTGACCGAATATTTGAATATTTGAATATTCGATACTCGCCGATTAAGTTTTTCAGTGCATGCCACACGGGTAAAAAATAACATTGCACGTAAAAGCACGCCGGTGTTTTACGTATGGCGATTGATATTATGGACCATTCAAACAGCATTTTTTTGCATGCCCCTGTTGTATCAAGGGTTTTACCGACAGGAACAATAAACTTCCGTCCACAAAAAGTTGCGATTGACAAAAATGCGGCTGACAAAAATGCGGCATTTGACACTGCTAAGCGCCGTAACTTTTCTATTAAAATAGCATCAGAGTCGTATCTGTACATGCATATATATCTTTTCGAATATTCGAACTGGCAAAATGGTATTCAAATATTCGCTTGACGATCGAATATCGAATATTCAGTATATTCGGGACAGCCCTAGCATATTCGGGACAGCCCTAGCATAAAGTATCCAAATGTGCATACCACAAAGTTAGTGTATGAACTTCAAAAAGTGCAGTGCTTATACATCAATGCAACCAGCACATCAACTCCAATTTAAACATGGTGTTCCTTGCCTGATTACCACTCGTCCCACTTGTATGTGTTGCCAGCAGTGGAATAAGCCTGCATGTACATGTACATATTCTGTAATGGTTTCAGTAAATGGATTATACGCACCGGTGATTTCATTATGGAAGTTATTTGTACACATGGAAATAATTGGACACCAAATCTCAACTTGTCTACATGTCATCTGTCTGCTTCCTGAGCGTCCACATGTATTTTATCCATATGTAGAATGTACTTCGGTGAGGGGCAAAAAAAACACCCCAATATTGAATTTACATCACCCCGACCCAAAAATTCCATCTGATGAATGGTTTGGTTGTGGTACCGCTGCTATATGAGATTCAAACCAGCCAGCCAATTCCGGCAAGCTCGGAGGTCGAGTGGAAAGACATATGGGTCAGGGGTTTGAGTCCCCGCCACCTGAGTGTTTTTTGGTTTTATTTTCAAATAATTACTCAGGATAATACCGAGTACACAGTGTTTATAAAACACGTGGGTGAAGGGCAAAAAAAAATAATATTTAATCTAATTTATCTATATTACAGCCCAAAACAGGAATTTCATGCCCAGGTTTTTATTTTTTTTAAGGAATTTTCAATATCTCCCCTTTTTCTGCACAAAATGAACAAGTTAAAATCTTTAAATACAGCTACGATGGCACAATTTTGCATTTCACCATCTCACTTTTATATTTTAAATAAGCTTACTTTTTGCCTCCAACTTCTGAGTTACACAACATGTAGTATTGTTTTCATGGATTGTAAAAAAATAATTAACCGACCGACCGACCCTCCCTTCCGATTTTTCCCATTTAGGGGGACCAAATTTTTTTTTGGCCTAATTCTTTATTTGAACAGATAGACACTCAGTCTTTGGTTTAACATACTTGTATTGTAGAGGTGGGTGCTTCATGTACATGTGCATCTGCGTATGTATATGATTATTTTATTCTAGCATACAAAGCCAATGCCTTAAATTTGATTGGCACACTACTGTCTCACCAGTCGGGAGTCAAGTTTCTTCTCGACAAGGCAAGCAAACAAGACACGCATGCCTTTCTGGTATAATCATCATTTATGTACCAGCACGCAGCAGCAGACCAAAATTATGTGTCTAGACACAAACCCCATCCACCAACACAAATTATAACACTCAAGATACCTTTCAGCCAATCCACCCCACCCCCAAACTGACAATCCTCTGATCCAACCCCCAAAAGTTTAATTTAGATCAAATTCTATCACTAAATGATCAAATTATTTCAACACAGGAAATTGCGTCTATCTATATAAAGCCTGCTTTGTAAATGAGAGATGTAATTAGGCCCGCTGCATGGCTACATATTTAGCTATGTACATAAACTACAGAGAGTGAGGTGGGAGCGAGTTGGTCTCACTAAACAGTGAAATTAAGTTACCCCGCCTGGGTCTATAGGTCTGAAAATTTGATAATTTCTTTTGTATCTATTGAAGATTCATCCTCTATTTAGATCTGGACTCAGGAGAATGGTAGTAAGGCTGGCCAAAAAATGTTGCCAACCCCACCACCTCTGTTAATTGTACAATGTAGTTACCTAGAGTGGTTAAATTTCAGCCTTGTATTGGGCGACTTCTATAAAAAAGAGAGTGCTCTGCTGAAATGAAAGCAGTTAACACGTAAAATCTCGTAGACAATTTTGTGACAAAACGAGGATTACACGATCACTGGAATTCTTATCAATTTATTAGCCTGTACACATGATATGAGGAAATCCGAAATTTAACAAGTTGCCATGTCCTTTTGCTGTTCATGCACACGTATTTTCAGTTAAGTGTCATTCAATTTCTGCATTCATTTGAAAGCCACGTCGCCTCTTTCAACCCAAAGCACGATAGATATATTAAGTCAAAGATCAATACTTCCAATGGTATACAGCATGATCTGCCTGGTTTCACAGCAGAGGACGACAGAGTGTCGCTTGCTCTCTCTCTCTCTCTCTGATCCGTCAGTCGGAGCGAGTAAAATGAAACTACTCAATTGAATCATTAACCACAAGACCCGGGAGAGGAAGCACTTTAATGGCAATCCCTCCTCAGACATCATCGTAATATCCCGACGTTCTGCCAGGACGATTGTATGGCCGTATTGTGTGTCCAATCAAGTGAACTGTACCGCTGACCACGCCATGGACAGGCTTTGAATTGCAAGGGTCTCTGCACTAGAGCTGTTCATTTTCGAATAATTTAGAATTTGAATATTTAAAACTGGGTTTGACCGAATATTTGAATATTCGATACTCGCCGATCAAGTTTGTCACACGTTAGCTGCAACTGCATGCCGCGCCGGTAAAAAGATGAACGCAAACATGGCATAGCACGCCGGTGTGTTACGGTGCGGCGATCGATATTACGGCTCATCTAAAAAAGAATTTTGGCATGCATCTGTTGTGGCAAAGATCTTTACGGAACGTTCTGATAACAAGAAACCAAACTACAAGGGTTTTATGGACGGGAACAATGAGCCTCCGTCCAAAAAACGTTACCGTCAACAGAAATGTGGCATTTGACACAGCTAAGTGCCGTAACTTTTCTAATAAAATTGATCAGTCTTATCTGTAGGTGCATTATATTTTTGTTAAATATTCAAACCGGCAAAAAGATATTCAAATATTTGGTTGACGATTGGATATTCAAATATTCTGTATATTTGGGACAGCCCTACAGTGCACAATACTTACTGAAAGCCTCACGCCCCCTTCACCCCCCCCCCCCCCCCCCCCCCTCAAAAAAGAACTACCAAAAACAGCACTCCTTATTACATGTACAGTATTTATATCATTTTATATATCATTTTTAAAGGTAGTATACATCATTTGTTTTTTGCTGTGATTTTCAGAAATGAAATCTATTTGGGGGTTGGTAAATAGCAAATACTTGAACACTGACCTGTTTAAAGTTTTGTGTGCATAGATGCTGAAAAAAGAAAGGAAAAAATGCTGTTCTTGTATAGTCTGGTTCCCTGATCCTACAAGCAAACGGAGCAATTTGTAGACATCACAGAATTATCAGGTCGGGAAACTAGACTATTTCGAACGATGGTCAGCTTCCCATCGATCGTGGAAATTGATACAAAAATTCCACTTTTATTGAAAATCACAGCACACCAGGTGCCATGATTTTACAGGATGCATGAGACTATTATTTACTTACAGTCGGGTAAGGTATTTCATATTAATTCAGTAGCTTTGTTTTTATATATTTTTGCTAATGTTGTATTACCTTTAAATATAGTGTACACGATTGGTAATTCTCTTATTTCTTTTTTACTGAATTATTACGAAATACATTACCAGACTGTAAGTTAATAGTAGTCTCAATCATCCTGTGAAATGATGGCACCAGGTGTGCTGTCGTTGTCAAGAAAAGTGGAAATATATATCGTTTTCCAACGATAACTGCCTTGTAGCCGTTGTGGCTACCCGGCACGTGTGGCTACCCGGACGATTAGCGCGCCCCAGACATGATGACGCCATGGCATATCTGGGGCGCGTCACGCGCCCAGATAGCCACCTGCGCCTTGACTAAATAAAGGCTATCATCCCGATCCGCCCGGCAGTTGAAAATGAGCGCCGTTTTTCTCGAGCTTTTTTCGCCATCCAACAACGCAAAACTTTGAACAGGTCAGTGGAACGATATTTCCTATAAAATTACTAACCCCCAAATCTGCCCATTTCTGAAAATTGCAACAATGACCAATCATGCACACTGCCTTTATCAAGGCAATTAAGTTGACTGTCTAATGTGTGCTGTGTTTTATGTCCGTTTTCGTGGGACCCCCGATGGAAATAAACCTGTATAATTGTCTTTGGAGCTATCCCAGACAAAATCAACTGTCTTGTTTGTGCCTTTTTTTATGTGAATGTGCTTGTGTTGTAGAGTGCCTGAAAATGACACAAGGGAAGCATGATTTCAAAGATTAGCCGAATCAATCATTAATTTTCCATGAAAAATGATTGAAGTCTGGGGTTTTTTGTCTCTTAAAAAAAAATGACATCCCTGACTTTAAAGACCTAGTAGAACGCTTTGAAAAAATGTGAAATTATTGTCTCAGTCTACAGATATGTCAATATAGAGCGCAATACACGCAAAATATGTTGTATTGTCCTTTTTAATTTTAGTAGAATAAAAAAGCAAATTGGCTCACTTTTAAAAATCCTATCGTCTGAAAAAGCGTACGTCACATCCCCATTTGCATGTCATGCGTTATGCATTTATTGCGCGTGACGTCATGGTGTGTAGTCCGATCGTTGCACTTGGTACAAGTTCATACATGAGTACGCGGTATTTACACAGAATACATGTTGAGTTAACTTCATCTCTGTATCCCATCATGTAAGCATACTGTTTCAATTCCAAATCTGAGTTTAGTATGAATGACTACACGCGATGACGTCAAGGCTAACAGCGCGCCGCTGACGGCAGCAGGGGGAGAACTTGGAGTAAGCGCGAAATTTGAATATTTAATTAGCATCTTTCTCTCGTCTGTTAATTATTAATGATGGATAGAAAATGACAATATTTAGCACGAATTTGGTTTCTTGTAATTCATAATCAAGACACTAATTCTTTTTAGAGAATTAAACTTTGGTTATAGTAGGTCTTTAACAAGTGTCTGCCTTTAAAATGTTTTGAAAAGCAGCAGGGGTACTAAGTGGAAAATGAAATTCGGCTTTGGACAGAACAGTATACTTGTATGGGCTCCGTGCGCCGTCGAATGAGGGCGCTGTCCACATAGCAACCGCACTTCCAAGGGCATACGTCGCTGGTATTACGCACCGCGCTCCTCGTTCATTTGATACTCGTATACCAGTGGGATTGCTTTGTCTGTTTGCCGACTCTAGATAATTGCTTTTTCAATAAGAATATCATAGCGGGAACCAGACACTTAAATTGAAGTCGGGTAAGATGGCGTCGATATTGAACCCCCAACTCGCCTTTTCCTTCCGCTGAGGGGGTAGTTGTGCACGGAGCCCATACACTGATGCCAAATGTATAAACACGGATCTATAGGTCTGAAAATTGGGATAATTTCCTTGGTATCTACTGAAGATTTATCCTCTTTAGATCTGGACCCAGATAAATCATGACGGTGATAGGGCTGGCAACCTATAAAATGTGGCCAACCCCCCACCACCTCTGTTGTAGCCCTTTATACCTAGAGTGGCTTTTAGCCGTGTATTGGGCGACTTCCATTAACCCATGCATGCAAAATCATTTTTTTAAATCATTTGCAGTTGCACAGCCCATCAAAGTGCAGACAAAACGGGAGAAAAAAAATGGACAGCAGGCTTTTAATTCAAAACGGTAAATCATCACGTTTTATATTACCTTCTTAGAACCCATTACAGTGACAAGCTCTGTGCGGCAGATAAGAGTATATATACAGGAAAATGCATCCTAATCTGCCCATAAATCCAGCCATGGAAGAAAATAATTCTTCAGTCATTATCCCCAAGTATCATTTGTGACTGGCTCTGCAAAAAGGGCTATTATGTCGCAAAATTTGAAAAATGAGTTATATACATACATGTAGCTGAATTTGTCACATCCTAAGCTTTAATTTGGTGTAGATTTGACCCCTGTGGCATTTTGTGTTCTTGAGATATCTTGACATTTGTATACTCCTATTTTCCCAATTTAACGGAAGTGTCTTTAGAGATACAGGCCTTTAAACACAAACAGTGCAAAGAAATGAGATAGGAATTTTTTTATCAATAATTATTTTTTCATCTTTATTTATCAATATTAATGTTTCTGAAAATAAATTCTGAAAATATAGATATAACAGAAGCCAACAAACCAAAAACAAAAAAATCACTTACGTGAAGATTTGTTCACCCGCTTCACATAAAACTGCCCTGTGTGTGTTTTCACATAGTGTGACATAATACCCCTTTTTGCAGAGCCGGTCACATTTAAACTCCTCTTCATGTTCAATGACTCCATCACGCGCGTGTATACAGGTTATTAAAAATTTGTCGTAATACCCTCGAGCAATGCACGACCGCCAAAATGAATCTCCTAAATTGAACAGCTATAGTGGACGCGCGGTTTAGTGGATTGATGGTGGAAGCAGCCGTCTGTGGCATTCTTTTGTTCAAGTTGTCATTGGATGCCACGTTGGGAAATACAGCAGGTGAAATGCGTCCCAGGAAGTGTATGTACAGTATTGCGCACACATTGTAAACAGATTATCAACACCTTAGTTTTTGGCCTAATTTAGGTAATATTTATTTACTATATATACAACGTCTGAACCGTCGTAAAACCATCGCAAAAATGCAATTTCCTTTTGTTTTTTATGACGCCTCAAATGGAGCTGGGGGAAAGTTTCCCCCTTTCCCCCCCTCCACCCCCGCTGGATACGCCCATGTTCGGTACCCAAGGTGCCCAAACAGTTTAAAACTGGTTTACATTGGGACCCTACCCTGCATACATTTTAATTAAAGTTGGGTAAAATGGAATTCACAAGCAAAAAGTAAAAACTGTTTGTTTTTTTTCTGAAAATGTATTCCAAATTTTCAGGGGCCCATAAAAATATTTTGTGTGCTTTTGCCTAAGCAAAACAAAAACGGATGAATGCAACTTGCACATCACTGTAATCCTGTTTTTACCAGGGAAGATTTTTCATGCTGAGCAATTTTTTTTGTGCTGAGCAGCTGCCCCTTATAGTGGAGTAGATCCACAATGTGGAATATATTTTTTAGTTTTTAAATCACAACTCTGGTTGAGTAAAAATTACAACACCAATTTAGAAAATAATGAAGTAAGGTGAATTATTAAATCTATATTTGGGATTTTGCTCCAACAAAGGTTTTCACGAGTAATTACGTCAATGTAGTCTTGGTGATTTGATTGCGCAATGTAACCAGTGGAACGGCCTCTGTAGATTAAATGGGAGATATTGTTCCGTCATTAATTCCTGTGACTAATCAGATTTCTGCCAGTGAGGCACACTCCTCAGCACACACATGCACAGTTTTAAATATCAAACTCTCTGCTTGGCGCTGATTGAAAAAAGGCCCGCATGGGGGGGGGGGGGGGGGGGGGTTGCAAAAAATGTGGGCGAATTCAGGCTGAAATTTCCTGTGTAATTTCAGTTGTTTACGAAGATCAACCTGATTCAGCTCATTTATTCTAAATTTACATGACAGTTTTAATGTTTCATGTTAATATGGTTTTAACCTCTTCAATATGGATGACGGCCACAGCCGCAGTTTGAAAAAGACCACCTGGCCAGCTGTCATCTATATGCGCATTCCTGCGCATACTCAATGCATTCATGTTTTATATTATTCTTGAATGGGAGTGAGATGAATAGATGAAGCTTTTTAAACAAAGCTTTTATTCACACGAAAGGGGGGGGGGGGGGCTCCAAGTGCGATGAACAGGGCCACTCTATTCAGTGTGGTGCCTATTGTTTGCATTTACGTTTGGCTACACAGACCATTCTTGGCATACCAGCACCCCATCAATAACAGTTGGACCTGTCTAGCCCTTGTAAAGTGCACTGCCTGCAGAGGGAAATTAGTTACACCACTGTTCCATCATGACTTTGAGTGGTTTATAATTCTGTTTTATAGTAACGTTTTAATACTCAGCCGCTAGTTCTTAAAATGTTTCTCACTGTGTTGTTTTAAACTTTTCCCTGGGCATCCAGTCAGTGAGAACAGTTCACTGGAGCTACCCTTGTAAAATTACACGAAATGAAACAAATAAGTCAATCATTGCTCTTTTTAAGCAATTGTTTCTGCTAACTTTATAAGACATGCATTGCTGTGCTTTCTGATTGTTTTCTGATTTGCTTCCAGACGTTTCACAAGCAAGAGTACAGCGATAAAGTCAGAGAGATAAATCGTAGCATGATTCTGCAAGATTATATTGGTTCTTGAGTTCAGTGTACAGTGCAAAAAAGCCCTTAATGTGTTCTTCAAATGATGGCGTAGGTTGCTTTTAATTCGGCTTTAAGGGTTTAAATTCGGACAAACAAGTGAAAATGGTCCGTCTTATTTACAGAGGCTTGGAAAGAATATGGTGTTGATGACCGAGTGCCTTGATCCAACGGCCCAGGAAATACGGTGCTCTAGGAGCAAGTGGATCTGGGAAATCAGGTGTTCTCCACGATGAATCCCCTGAGGTCAGAATGAGGATCACCGTCGCTACTCAGACCAAGGTATATATGGCTTTCGGCCAAAAGACTAAGAGGTTTCCGGTTGGAAAGAAGGTAATGGCCGGATGCTGAATGTTGGCCATTTTCACTATCGAGTGAATTGGGAATATACGCATGTGGGTTATTCCACGCTGAACGTGGTAATGTCAGTCACATCACCTATGCTTTGTTAATGAGGGATGTGACTGACATTACCATGTTCAGCATGGAATGTCCCATGTTGTGTTTGCAACTGAGCTACCTTGCCCTATGTTGGCGGTCTCCCAAATTGTCAGTATCTTTGTTCGGGTGGGCGCTAGTCAGAAGTCATAGACCCAGAATGCCGTATAGCCAGTGATCACACCCAATTTTACGATACAACCTGGGAAGCGACATTGTAGGGATCACTCAATGAGGATACGATTTTTTAACTTGTAATTTGTCAAACAATCCACAATGGAAACTGACTAGGTAAATTTAATACATTTTCAAAGTGAACAAAGGAACTGGCAGAAGCGGGATTCAAATTTACCTAGTCGGTTTTCATTGGGGATTGTTTGACAAATTAAAATACAAATTGACAGATTTTATGAAAATGAAAAGGGTGCAAAATCTTAAGGAAAAAATGATTTAACTACAGCTATCTGAACTACCTTGATTATGTGCATGTTGTGTGTCTCAGGGATTCTACAAATTGTTAGCATTCATGTGGAGAGCTTTATTGCCATTTAAAGTTAAAATGTAAGTATAGTACAATCAATTCTTACACAATGGAGCTGGGAGTCCACAGTATAAAAAGCAACATTTAGCACACATTTTGAGAGAATTCTCAAATAATAAAAATGTATGCAGATTTTCAGGTAAAGTTGTTTTCTTCACTACTTTGAGTGGAAGATGCATTTCTTGCATTCCAAACAGTCAAAATGGTAACTGGAGTAAATTTTGAACTATATGCTATTATTTTTTTTTTTTTTTTTAAGCTTTACTGATTTATTTTGTGAGTATGCAGTAACAATGAACCACTTAAGCAAAGCCACCATTTCATAATCATATTACATTATTCCCAAAACTTGTTAGGTTTCATACTCTAGGGTGAATACCAGGAGTAAGTAATCAAATTTTGGCGAGTGTTCTATTTTAAGACGAAACCTGAATACTGCAATACAGACAGTGCTAGCTACTGCAGACTGGTTTTCTGTTACTGATGAAATTTCCGATCGGTGCATTTGAGTCATGTGGAAATCTCGGATCCCCGATTAAAAATTTGAGAAAAATCGGGTCGATTTGTGTTGGTAAAGGAAAGCCAGGGAGACACCCCCTGCATTTCCAAAATCTTGTCACAATTTTGGCAACCCCAAAATCTTGTCACAATTTTGGCAACCCAAAATCTGTGCACATAGTGTACATAGTACCTCTAGCTAAGAAAAACATTATTTCAAGGCTTTCTAAGGCAAGTCCAAGAATTCGTGCATGTTAGTGTTAAATATAGGACATTCAGTAACCCGCTCATGAAAGCAATTAAGATTGGGCATCTGCAAGGAGAATATCCATAAGAATGTGTTATTAGTCCTTGGGATAATTACATAATTACAACAAAAATCTTGTGTTACTAAGGGACTGCAGGGGGACATTCTCCAGGACTTGCTCTGAAGTTTGTTCAAAGGATCAGTGTTATTTCAAAGGATCTGGTCACATTCAACAATTCAATAAATTAAAGCTGTAATTTTTCATATATGGATTGCAAAACGACGTTTCATTTGATCAGAGAAAGGATTGTTTGTCGCCCTGAATTCTGTAAAATTCTTGTCATTTTCTGTCACACTGCCAGAGGTCATTGTCTGGTTGTCAGCCACAATTTCCTTGGCAAAATCTAATTCTCGCATGCCCTGTTAATTTCTGTTCCCCCTTGCCTTGCAATTCCCGCATCCCCACAGCAAGGCAGGCTATATTTACAAAACCAATTATTCTAAAGTCAAGTTGAAACAATCGTGTTTGATTAAATACGTGTATCCTCAGCAAAATACGATGTAACCAGTGTGTGTGTATTTGGGGTGGGGGGGAGTGCCACTGTATAGCGTGTATGCATGTTCCGAGTAAATAATTGATGGGTACACTACGCACTGGTGGCAAGCTCGGAGGTCTGGGGACTGCCTTGCTCCATTTACAGCGAAATGTGATCTGACAAGGCGAATATTAGTTGATGGAATTAATGATGCGCTCCAGGTATGACCAGATGGGGCCCCCTGAAATTTATGAGCCCAACTGCCAGGATTTATTAGTTTAACTTTCCGAGTGCACATGAAATGCATGTCATACAGTATCTGTGTAAAGAATATTGTCTATTTTATAAATGCATCTGCATCTGTAAAGTGAGCAAGCAATCAATCAAGCAAGCTCAGGTGGACCTATAGGGTCTTTTGTGTACACGTACATCTTTTAATCTATAAATAAAGATATAATTGAAATGACAACGATACTTAAATAGATAATGAATCTCAACTTCCATGCATACCTTTTCTATTTGAATTATTAGTGTTTTAAATGTTCATTTCATGTGAAGATTGGGTTGGAACCACTGGTGATGTTTAGGGCTGTCCCGAATATACCAAATATTCGATATTCGATCGTCAAGCGAATATTCGAATACCATTTTGCCAGTTCGAATATTCAAAAAGATATATATGCACGTGCAGATACGACTCTGATGCTATTTTAATAGAAAACTTACAGCGCTTTATCAGTGTCAAATGCCGCATTTTTGTCAATTGTAATTTTTTGTGGACAGAGGTTTATTGTTCCTGTCCGTAAAATCCTTGTACAACAGGGGCATGCAAAGAAATGCCATTTGAACGGTCCATAATATCAATCGCCATACGTAAAACACCGACGTGCTTTTACGTGCAATGTTTGTTTTTTCGGTGTGGCATGCACTGAAAAACTTGATCGGCGAGTATCGAATATATTCTAATATTCGGTCAAACCCAGTTTTGAATATTCAAATACTAAATTATTCGAAAATGAAAAGCCCTAGTAAAGTTAAATCCCACCAAAAAATAATATTCTGAATGGTGCACTGCTGTTCACAACATATGCATATACATGTACGTGTATGCATAAACGCTGATATCAAGAGTTATTAGTACAACTAACATCAGGGGGGAAATGCAAAATTAAAGATGTGGTAGCTTGAGGTTGACCTCGATTAAGGTTTTACAGGGTTTGAGTGCCATGAAGTAACTGTGAGTTACTCTGTAAAACCCCACTGCAGGGTTGAACCTCATGAGGTACTTCTTGTTCTAGGCTTTATTTGGAAAACATGCTGAATTTTTTTTTAAAGTAGTGAAAATTTGGGGGATGGTTCTCGGCCAAAAAGTGGAGGAATTAAGGGATGTCCTTATATTCACCCCTGGGATTTATTCATGCGGCTCTTCCAAGGTTGTCAACTAAGCATCACATCAATATTCTAATGCAGTATCGTATCATATGGTTTAGCCAAAAGGTCAAAGCTCTGTGGATCATGGAACACAGTCCGAAGCAGCTGTCTTCTTGCATGCTAGTCAAAGTTGAATGGCACCTGCATTGTAATGTTGTCTTCAGTTTTTTTTTATCAGCCTTACAGGAGATTCCCTTTTTGAAACCGTCCGCCACATGACTGTTGCGTCTGGCTAGTAAATCAGCAGCCATGTATAGAAATACATTCACGTACGTGGGCGAATCTCAAAATGCGTACCTTTTCAGATGCATTCTATATTGGGCAACATGCTTGTTGACTGTGATGTATTCTTGTCTGACGACTTGACAGGTCTGAAATTGAATCTTTTGTACTGTATGCATGTTATTCTCACAACCCTTGGGACTTTTCTATTAAGGGTTTTCTATCTAGCAGCTGTCATTTTCCCTCCAAGACAGGTGCACATTCCAATCTTCATCCACAAATCTGAAGTTCTTCACTGGAAGGTGCTTCGTTTGCCCCGGATATATGTTCAATGTATCCAATGTACAGAAAGTGTTGCACTTTAAATTTCAGTGCGATACGTGGTGTTGATTTGAATGTGAATGGACTAATATTAGTACGTACTCAGTAATTGAGTCTTGGATGACCAGACAAACCTTTTGTGCCTCCCTCCCCCCCCCCACCCACACACACAGTCATGTAAACGGGTGCAATCGTGGACCTCCCATTGTTCCTCTTTTGTTTATACTCTAACTTTTTCGGAAGGCCTCCCATTGGTTTTGTACACGATTTCCAAAACGGGGACCTTCTCAATCGGGGACCCTATTGTCCTCTTTTGTTAAAGGTCCCCTATTAAATGCGAAAACAAACTCACACGCACCCTTCAGGAAAGCATATATTTTTGACTCCACAGATTTCTTGTTTTTCACTCCTCATATCATTGATCAGAGATTCACCTAGAATATATTAAAAAGCTGCCTACTAGTTTGTTTTCTCAGCAAAGATTGAAAAACTCCCTATCAAAGTATTCTGAAGACAACAGTGCAAAATTTCGCTGAGAGTGGATTCCACTCTCAGCGAAATTTTGCACTGTTGTCTTCAGAATACTTTTTTTTGGGGGGGGGGGGGGGGGGTTTAGGGGTATTACCCAACACAAGGCCAAAAGGCCACTCAAGGTGTGGGCTACAAGACAAGAAAAGACAGAAATCACAGGAATAGAAGGTGTCTATTCACATTGAATATTAATATTAATGTGAAAAAAGTGCATCTATATATTTTTCTCAAACAATTGCCTATCCAAACCCATTCAAAATTACTATTGGTCAGTGCACTGGACTTGTCCAGGGACTGACCAATAATGGATCAGATAGATTGATTGCTTTGGCTGGGAAAACTCTACCTTTCTCTTGTCTCAAACCCAAAACAATGTTAGATCAAAACTAATATCATTAACCACCCCTTGCGTACGGGTATTATATGGGGGCGCCTTGGTGTCATGCCGGCTTGTCCAGCCAAGCGAAATGGAAACAAGAGGCTTGTGCAGCCAAGCATAATGTACACAATACCCCAATAATGGATTGAAAAATGCAGAGATTGGCATGTATAGACGTCAACCAGTCAGGTGGCAATTTTTAATCCGCCTCTACGTACGCAAGGGGTTTAATCATTTTTAAAGCCAATGTAGAAATTTAACAGTTGACACCAGGGCTCTATTTCTTAAAAGCTAGGAATATTCCTATCTTGGACTTGGGAAGAATAATTGTTACTGAGCCCTGGACCTAGGAACAATTATTCTTCCCTAGTCCAAGATAGGAATATTCCTAACTTTTATGAAATAGAGCCCAGGGGTCAAGAAATCCTTAAAGTTATGTTTTTTACAGTAGTAATGCAAAAGTCTTACCTTAATGTGCAGAAATGATTGGAAGGCAAACTTCTCTTTGCGGGATGTCCTGGTAAGTTCTAATAATGAAGATGATGTTGCTGATGACACCGATGATAAGGGTAATACTCCTCAGTAGAAACACTCCTTTAAAATGTCAGTGACGTTTCTATTATTCTGCGCCATTAGATTCCGTCATCGATCAATTACAGACACTTTACGAGGCTCTGGAAATTCATATCAACTCCACTTTCCGTAAATTGATTGCCGAACTAAAGATAATTTGTCAGCTCAATATTGAAGAGTTTAATATTGCTGTGCCCTCATCACAATCAATAAAGAATGGTAATTGTCTTGGCTTAAATGCAGTCTTTTCCAGTTGACAGTTTTAACCGAATAAAGCCAAGTCAAGAATGTCTACTGATGTGGTCTGTATTGTGAATTCCAAAGCATTTGTTTTGGTAGCTTACTGAAGAAATACACACAAAATTGGAAAATGACTGAAGAGTTTGCCAGTCCTCTTAAACAGGACTCTTAAACATTTTTGGACTGATTCCTCCATAGAAGTATCATCCTGCGTGGTTCCAATTGGAAACTGCTCGCATCCCAAACGTGAGAACATGGCCCGAGCACATATCAATTCCTCAGTGCAATAACAACCTCGCCATGGAAGCTGTCCGACTTCCCAACTGGATAATTGCACCACGAGACCATCTGCTGATGAGCTATTTGGTTTCACAAGGCTGGCTCCTAGCTACACAAGCTGACGACTCCTGCTGAATGCACCGACAACACCTGAGAAACCAGTTTAAACAAGTCTGTAGTACTAGAAGGCCAATGCTGAATTCTCCCCAGTCGAGGTAGTTGGATGGCCGGTCGAACAGCTAACTGGCATTTCTAACAGATGTTGAGGGACTGGAAACACTGAGGCAGTTTTTTGGGCAGTTTTGCCGATCGAGTCTGTCAAGGGCCCAGAGTCCACGCTCTGCAGTGGGGATTTGCAATGGCCCTCCTAGCGTTGATGGATGGCTTCTTGTGGCAATAACGGGGGCTCGTTTTGGCGTAGTTTTACACTGTAGTATTCTACTCCCCATTCAGTGTTACACATTAGATGAGTCATTCATCAAATCAAAGGAAACTGCCAAGAATTAAAGGAACAAACGTATTCTCGTTAATTTTGTATTACTGAAATGTTTAAATAAAGAATTAATGGTGTTTTTTGTTTAATGACATCCTCTTTCACATAAACAGCAGTTTTTTAGCTTGCACAAAAGTGTTTTGATCGTTGTTTTTTTAATGCAAGTTCGTACAATGTACAAGAGGTAGGAATTAATATTCCTCTTGAAGCAGGAAAGATCCTAAGATAAAGGGAAACAGGCACTAGGCAAAGAACTCAATAGAGATACAGATAGGAGAGAAAATGCTATTGGCTATTGAACATGAAATCAAGAAGTTAAAATCTAAGATAATGATGATGTGTAACAATTTAAATGGCGCTGTAAATTAGTAGTGCTTCATAAATCAAGTGCACATCTTTGCGACTAATGTGCACTATTGATGGTCCACAGTATCCATATCCAGTGAAAATGACAAAACAGACAGAACATAGTAAAGTTAAATTTTTAGCACAAGCTGGCAATAATACTCATATAATACAAAATGTGTACATCGTATTCCCCCATCATCTGTTTGCAGATGATCACAAGGTTCTGCAGGCTGCTTTACAATGCAAACCAAAGCCATTCGAAATTAAGGCACCAATTAAATATAGAACTTTACTGAAAATAGCTCGTACTATCACTAACAATAGCACATGCTATTCCTAAAAATAGCACATACTATCACTAAAAATAGCACAATACCTTGTGCACATGTCTGGTGGTAATTCAATTCTGCTGGAATTCACGGCTGAATTTCTATTGATCGAGCTGCTTTTACAAGGGAAAAAAAATACCGTGAATGCTTCTGCCTGCATGGCATGCTAATTAAGTTAACATTTGCCAGTTAATCAGTATTATGCACAAAAATTTCA